>CP073646.1:10000000-12400000 GCA_018223645.1 Jasminum sambac
AAATATATACTCTTCAAATATATCACGGGCTTGATTGGGAAAATAAATATAGAACCATTAAATGAATGACATTGTTTGTAATAGCGTAAAAGCATTGATATTGTTATCTGCGATACTTTTTTCCTTATTTAAGGTTTTTTTTTATCCCAAAGGGTTTTTCCTAAATAAGGTTTTAATGAAGCGACCTAATCACAACTAATAGCGGATCTCGAGAAGATTTGGATATATATATCTCGATCAGTGAGAATGTAAAATCGAGATTGTCGATTGCAAATAAGCCGATTATGACACGGTGATAAATATGATACCACTGAAGGATTTTTGATATAAAGCACAAAATACGGCGTTGCACTTTTTCCTGACTAAGGTTTTATCCCATTGGGTTTTTTCACAGTAAGGTTTTTAGCAATGAACAGCGTTTATGACATATTCACACAAATAATGAAAATTGACTCAATGAGTCTATTGGATCAAATGATAACGAAGAGATTACTTGGAATCAACTGATGATGATATTGAAATCTGTGGCAAAAATGAATGTATCACCTACCAAGATTGAGAACCAAATGGAGTAAATGTGTACTCTTTTCCTTCGATCAGTTTTTCCCCATTGGGTTTTCTTGACAAGGTTTTAACGAGGCAGCACGTGGATATTTCTATAAGAATGATCGTCAAATCGGGAAGCAAACTTACTTTTGGCTTAGGTTTTGCCACGAGGTTTTCTTTGCGGTATATGATCTACCAAGGATTCTCCTACAATAAGTTTGGAAGTTTTTATAAACAAGTATTATGAGCATTTGTATAAATAGTAGATTCGAGGAGTGTTGTAAAACATGAGAAGTAAGGAGAAAAGGAATAGTAATGATAGTAATGTAATGATTATATTTTTTGTGTGAATATTGTTGTATATTAGATCGATATTTATGTCTGATGTACGATATTTTTACATAAATAGGGAGTCGTTTGTAATGAATTGATAACGAGTGAAATGAAAAATTCTCTGCGTTGTAATGAGGTGTTTTATTTTTATGACTTTTCAAAGTGAATGTATGTCATCATATTCTTGTATTCATCTCTTGGCCTTTTGCTTAGATTCCCATTTTGGCTCAAATGAATCAATCTATTTTTGACATTTGGGTCACAATCTTTCTAATATATCCAAAATAGTGCAATCTGACTTTATTTAATCTTAATTAATCATTAGTGGCCTTTAAATTTTTAACATTTGCTCCACCATTTTTATTTATTAAAATAAAATGAACTTAGACATAAAATGACTAATTTTTTTTTTAAATGTTACTTATTTTCTACATAAACCCATTCACTAATATAATACTAAGCAATATCATAAACTTTAGACAGACATGATCCTCACGTGTAATGATTTCAACGTATTTTTGAGATTACCTCGTACCAAACGACAACTAATTTGTCTAACGGAGTTTTATAAGTTATTTATCTATGACTGAAAAATAAAATTGAAACATTGAAAAAGTCAATAAAAATTTTTTATTTATAGTGCCAGAGAAGCACGAATAGATAAATAATCTTAAATTACCGCTTTTCTGAGTGTCGAAAAAAGCACGAATAGACAAATGATCTATAATAAGTTAATAACCAATAATTTGGGGGAGGTGGGTGGTTTGATTTTTTAATTTCACTTATTTTTACTTTTTTGAAGTTGGTTCGAGCGATTTAGTAATACTTCCACACTCCCATGTTTCATAATTATTAATTAATTATTTTTTAAATTAAAAAAGTCTACACTCTAGGAGAGAATAGAATGTGGGTATGTTTCCTCTTTTCTATATTTTAATAATAATCTGTATGAATTTTTGTGTTCTCATCAGTTGAATTGAAGAACTCGGGTTTTCTGTTTACGGTTTCTGGGTTTTTCGGTTGAGATTGAAAAACCTGCATGCAGAACTGAAATCGGATTATTTTCGATTCTTCTCCATTTGCGCTTTCTCTTAATGATCTGGTGAGGTATTTTAATTTTAATTTTAATTTTTATTTTTTGAAAATTTCCCTCTTTTATCTCCATGCATTTTCCGAGATTTGATTTTTTAATTTTTGGCACCATGTTTGATATTTGTGCTCGTTATTCTGGATTTGCAGAGATCGATGGTTTTATTTCTTCTCGCTTTAATAGATTGACTGTTGATTTCCTGCAATTATTCGTTTTTTCGCTGTCAGATTGAAGAATTTTTTTTCGAATCGATTTCTGTAAGAATTAGCTTAAGCTTGTGATTAGAGAGAGAAAAGGGTCCTTTCGAGAGAGAGAGAGAGAGAGAGAGAAGGGGTTGTAGAATGGTAACTCAGGCAATGGGATCTCAGGAGGGTGGTAGCACCCGAACCCGAACGCGAGCCCAAACCCAAAACCCGAAATCGAACCCATTAACTAGCCAGGGATCCATTTACAGCCTCACTCTTGATGAGGTTCAAAATCAATTAGGGGATTTAGGAAAGCCATTGAGTAGCATGAATCTAGATGAGCTTCTCAAGACTCTGTGGAATGCTGAGGCTAATGGTAATAATCCATCAACAGAAGGAGCTGATTGTGGGCCCACAATGCGGCAACCCGATCAGCGCCAGTCGAGCCCGAATGGGCTATTGAGGGACTTGAGCAAGAAAACAGTCGACGAGGTGTGGCAAGATATTCAACAAGGGCAGAAGAAGAATGCCCTTGACCGAACTGCCACTCTTGGGGAGATAACACTTGAGGATTTTTTGGTTAAGGCGGGGATAGTGGCTGAGTCATCTCCAGCGAAGAAAAGTTTGGGCTCGGCTGCTGGGCCTGTTGGGCCCGTTGATCCCATGGCATTGCCACAACAAGTGCATTGGATACGCTATCAGCAACAACAGCAACAGAATATGCTGCCAGTGATTTTTCCCAGCCACTCACTGCAACAGACGATTCCGATTGGTGGAAACTCGATGGTGGATGCAGCTTATCCCGAGGCCCAAATTACCATGTCGCCCTCAACTTTGGTGGGGACTTTATCGGACACGCAGACACCTGGAAGAAAGAGAGTTGCTCCTGATGGTGTGGTCGAGAAAAGCGTTGAAAGGAGGCAGAAGAGAATGATCAAGAACAGGGAGTCAGCTGCAAGGTCACGGGCAAGGAAGCAGGCAAGTTTCGTACGCCCAAATGCAAATTTTTACCATATACATTCAGATAAACTTTTATTTTGCTAAAAGCTAAATAATGGTGGGAACCACGAGATTTGGTGATAATAACTAGGAGTGATTTGAGTTGTGCGGTAAATGTTGAAGCTTGACTTTGACTAAGCAGTATAAGGTAGAAAACATTTAAATATAAACAGAGCTTTGTGCTTTTGTTTCATTTCTGTGGCTAAAGCTCATTGGAGATTCTTTAAAATGGTAGGCTTACACACATGAGCTAGAGATCAAGGTTTCACGTCTGGAGGAGGAGAATGAAAGGCTTAGGAGACAGAAGGTAGCTTTATCATCTCCATGCTCGATCTTTTCCCTTATTATGTGTTCTATTTGAAAATTTTGTGCTGTGTATTATTCTTCTTGGTGTTTTCATTACATGGATGTTCATTAGGGGATAGTTAGATGTAGTCTTGTAATTACTAGCATTAAGATTTTGCTTCAGGGATTTTCTGTTAATATGGATGAAAGATGCATTCATAGTTAATATTGAGGATTTTAGTTGAAAGCGGTAATTTTTTCAGCCAAGGAAATTGTAATACTTTGAAGCACTAAGAAGTTGAAATTCACCTACCTAAAAGATTACGAAGACATGAATGATGAATTGTAATGCAGCCTTCTCTTCCATCAAAGTCCGCCAATGGAGCTAGATGTGCTGTCGCAATTCCTAGTCTCTAACTTGTCTCATCCATTCAGAATAGTTCACATACACAACTGAGTGCATTAATTAAATGGCTTTGATTGGTTTGATTGGATGAGACAACATGTGAGACAAGAATTGAGACAACACACTTCCATGAATTACCTTCTTTTGAGTATATTGTCAATAAGATGATCATAGGACGACGTCTAAAATCATTGAATTGTAATGCGTCATTTGTTTCCAATTACACAAATGTTGCTTATCTCTTAGGACAATGGATTCAAACAATCTAAGCAAAGAAGATTTGATTTGTTTGTTTTACACAAATGTTGATGATGTTGTACTTTGATTTGTATGTTTTACTCAATGCTTAATTACATTGTACTTGCAGGAACTGGAGAAGGTGTTGCCAAGTATACCGTCACCAGAACCCAAGTACCAACTGCGCAGAACCCGCTCGGGCCCGCTCTGAGCTACATGGACTCATAATGTTATGTCATCTTTACTAGTGTTAGATAACTTTTTCAAGCGAACCCTTTCCCCGGTTGTACATTTTGTAGTTGCGACTCCGAGTTTGAAACTGACTTTGGGTGATGCAATGCATTTCTGACATCGATTTTGGCATATAAGAATGATCCTTTTTCTTTTTGGCTTTATGGTGTTTGATCTAGGTTTAGACAATAAAAGTGTGTTGTGGAAAGCAGAATGAAACAGGGAGAAAACATGTCTCCCAACGGCCTCTCTCAACCCTTCCTGTTTCAATAAAATTGGGCCGAAGGAACTAGGGAATTTTTAAGCTTAATAAGGTTGAAAAAGTTGCGGAAGTGGTTTCAGTGTGTGTTGGTGTGTATTTATTTTTGTCTAAAATTTTGCTAAAAGTGGAGTGTAGTAGTGGGGACCACGAGATGTGTGGATAATAATGAGTGATGATATGAAATGTGTGAGTGATATTGATATTTGACTTTGACTTTTAGTAGTAGATAATTTTTAGATGAAAATAAGTGGAAACGAATACACGCTCAAAGTTTTTAAAAACAGAAAACTAGTTGGTTTTCGTTATTTTAGTAATGTCTCTTAGAGACAAGATTATTTATTTATTTATTTATTATTTCCTTTTTTTTTCTTGGTGAAAATTTTAGCAATGCCAAAAAATATAGAAAATGCACTATTGTTTTCTATATCTATCCTGGAAATAAGATTCAAAAAAACCTATCCTAAAAATAGAAAATTGAAAATCAACACCTAAAGGCCAAAGACAATGACAACGTAGATTCCCCCAAGCCTGTAACCTGAATATTTGATGAGATCTGTTATGAAGCCTTATCGTCTAGCATTCTATATGCGGTAATTAAGGTTCTAAAAAGCGTAAGACGTGAAAAAACGGCGAGATGAAGCGTTGAATCTAAACGTGTCTAAATGCATCAATGTGTAGTAAAAGCACAATAAATGCGTGATAAAATACAAGACATAGTGAAACGTGATACTCAAGCTTTAAGCCTAGGCGGGCTTTTTATAAAACTGGCGGTATAGATAATGTAAGATCAATCAATCATGGGGCGCTTCAAAAGAATGAGGAGCAACATGAAGTTTCCTTAAAACTTTCTGTCGGAATATGGACATCGTATAAACATGGAGTCCTCTTCTTGAAATTTATGAGCTCCAAACCCTTACGCAGAAAAAAAATTAAAAATTAAAAAAAAGACCAAAAATGAAAACCCCAGAAGCAGGCAGCAGCCGCCTTCATATACTCACTTCTCACTTAACATCGCCTCACAAACCCGTCTCCATGGCTTCTGAGAAAGAAGCCGCCCTCTCTGCCGTCCCGTCGGACTCTCCCACCATGTATGCTCTCACTGTCTCTTTATAGCTACAGTTTTTTCATTTGTTTGTGCGTTTTTGTTTATTTATATAATTTTTTAAAATCGGTTTGTTTTTCTATGGTTGACATACAGATTTGACAAGATAATTAAGAAGGAAATACCATCTAACATTGTTTACGAGGACGAGAAGGTTAATTTAAAGATTCGTTGTTTATTGAATTCATTGGTAGACATATATTATGAGTTTTTGATTCTATTGTAATTGTGTCATTTATTATAATGGAAATCAGTGCTTACAAGTAATTGGCGAAATTACGTTTATACTTGTGTGAATAAATGAATTGAATTTTTCCCCCTTTCTTGAGATTGATTTTTTGCTTGATGAGAATGGAAAAATGTGTGTTATGTAGGTATGAAAAGGACTGATTCTTTTGAAGTTTTAAGATTTTTATAATATTTGATCTTGTGGAGAGCCTCTTTGAGTAGCCGTATGAACAACTTAAAAAGTTCATTTCATATCTGGCTTAGTTAGGAGGCCAACACTAACAATCAGATTCATTTTGATCTTATGTTGCCAAGGCATTTTGAGTGGACGGTTTGTTTTACATCAGCTGTTCTCCAAGCAGGCCTTGGACAGCCCTCTTAAATATCAGTCGATTAGATGCTTAATCCATTGCCTCTTGAATAACTGAAATGGTGGTATGACTTGCACGTATACCTTTCAGTTCAGACGGGGGCAGAAATCAAGTAGAAACACGGAAACAGTTTTGAGGACGGGGAACATTCTGGTTAAGTTCCTCTTTCATTTCCTAGTTGATTTCAGACATAAGTATGTTTTCATATTCTGCATGGTTTTAAAACACATTATTTTAGTTTAACCCATGTTGATTTAGTTATTTTGCAAGTTCTGGTTATGTTTTTCTGGTCATGCTCGTCTCTCCTTTGTAATGGACTATTCTACCTCTGTGCTTTAAATCCTTGTCCAGGACAGTTACCATGTTTTGCATTAGCTTTTTTCAAACCTAAAAATGAACTTCCGCCACTACAAACTTAGACTTAATAATAACAATATATTGGAATAACTTGTTATTATCCTCAAAAGATTAGATTTTAGATAAATAAAGTTTATCCAATCACACACTTATGATGCTCGTTGGACATAGTATTACTGCTTGATATACTTACTGCATTGCCTCTTGAATAACCGAAGTGGTGGGACTACATGCTTACATTACATTCGGTTCAGACAGGGGCACAAATAGAAGTTTGAAACAGTTTGAGGGGGAGGAACGCCGTATAAAAATTTCTGTTCCTTTCCTAGTTAGTTTCGAACATACATCGTTTGTCTTAGTGTGTCTCGTTTCGAAGCACATGATTCTCACGTAGTCACGTGATCCTTTTTCTTTTTCTCAGTATTTAGCTGTTTTGTAGAATTGTGCCTTGAATCTTTTAGTTAAAGTATTTGGGTCGAGTAAGATGAAGATGAGGGTCTATTTGATTTTGACCAAAAAATGACACCTGACTGTGTAATTTTCTCAAAGCTGGTCACGGTTTGTCATTTTTTCTTTCTCCTTTTGGCAGGTTCTAGCTTTTAGGGACATATCTCCACAGGCACCCACGCACATTCTTATTATCCCAAAAGTGAAAGATGGCTTGACTGGAATCTCTGAGGTACTTTTCCTTGTTGTCCCTCCATTGTTTCACCATTTTTGGAAATGGCTTGATCATTCACAGAATAAAAACAATCAAAAATAAAAATTATTATATATGGTTTTTGAATTTGTTTTTATTTCAATGACCGTGTTTTCACAGGCTGAGGAGAAGCACTTTGAGATTCTTGGCCAGCTTCTCTACACGGCAAAGCTCGTTGCTAAACAAGAAGGCCTTGAAAAAGGCTTCAGGCTCGTAATCAACGATGGCCCTGATGGATGTAAGTATTCTTTAATGGCGCTTTTGGAATCCCTGTACTCATTTTCAACCAGACGTTTTCTCAAAAGAATCAAATTTTCAACAAAGCCCTGAGTTTCGTTTCTTGTAATTGACAGGCCAATCGGTTTATCACCTTCACATTCACCTGCTTGGGGGACGCCAAATGAACTGGCCACCTGGTTAATAGAGTGACAAAGGATTCTTGCTCAATGAGGATATAATACTATAATACTATCCGGCAAGATGCGAATGCGAATAAATTTATTATGGTATTGGTTTCCCATTTCTTGTATGTATAGACGGGGTAGAACCTTTAACTACAACATGGATGGATGGGAATATGAACTGGTTACTTTGTATCCATCCGGATTTGTCTTCACCATCATTGTCTGGCTTCATGTGTTTGTTCAATGGTTGCGATCCTTGTGGCTTATTTGAGTAAAACTTGAAGATTGTGGGTTCCATTGTTAACTGTCAATTTTAATAAGAGCAGTTATGGCAAATTAGCAATAGAACAATGGACTGAAAGAGCAACCCTTTGAATCAAATGGCACCGAGGTGATAACATCGTCTTTGATGGCTAGTGTTCAAACACTAGCGGTAGCGCCGTAACTCGGCCGCTACCGGGGCCATTTCTAACTCCGTCTGACCTCCGATTTGAAATCCGAGATCGGATTTAGATTCATCACGCCAAGATGGATCTCCGGTAATTTTCAAATTTATGCGTATTTGTTGGATCTTAGTGGTAGGTCAAACTTTTAGCTAATTTTTGCTAAAAATTAGGTAAAAAGTTTGACCGCACCGCATCCAATGTCAAAAATTTTGAAAAATTACGGAGATCCGCTCGCGTGATTTAATCTAGATCCAATCCCGATTTCAAATCGGAGGTCTGACGAGTAAATCCACTTAGAGCGCTAGTGTTTGAACACTTCTGCGTCTTTGATTACATCAAAGATTGGAATAAATATTGAGGTGATGTGTGTCTCGTGAAAATGATTGGAGTGAGATTGTAATTTTTAGCGATCAGAAGAAAATATTTTATTGCATGTTTGATTTAGGGTCTGTATGTTACAATTTAAAATTAAAATTATGTTTTTCGACTGTTTTAATCCATTATTTCTGTCACATGACTTTAGACTTTCAAAAAATTACTTTTCTAAATTCATTTTAATAACTATTCAACTTCAAAACTGTGGAAGGGATTATAGAAAAGTGATTTCTCCATCTGGTTTAAAATAAACAAAAATAAGAAAAATGTTGTGCATCCCAATAAAATAAAGAGTTAAAAATGTGATTAGCAAAAGTGATTTTCTTGAAATGCGGTAGGAAATACCCAACAATTCCGTAAATGCATTTGGGCTCTCGGGACAAACGAGGGTTGAACTGGATTTTCAGACGGCCCATATGTCAGGCCCACAAAAGCCTAGTCCATGATATAATAGATAAGACATACGATTCTAGGCATGGGGCCCAACATTAGCCGCATATCATGCCAGTTGGCGTTAGAACAGCGGAGCGTTCAGACTCGCCGACTTGTGTTTGTGAAGAAAATTTCCGAAGTATTTCCTGTTCTCTTTAATCCATCACATTTTTCATTTCCGGTATTGGTTTTTGCATTCTCTGAATCGGTAAATCTTAGAAATAAATCTTCTATCAATGAAACGATTTTTTATTATATTCATGTATCATTGTGGTTTAGTGTTTCGAATTTTAACCGCGGTAAATTTATTGTGATAATGTCGTATCATGCGATTTGGAAGCTTATATGTGCTTCTAATTTACGTCGCAGATCCAAGTAATACAATGGCGGAGCAAGAAAAGCTAGACGAAATTAAGGAGGAGGTAGATGTAAGTTCCTATTTTATGGTCTCATCACACTTGATCAGGGGTATTTTATTGACATTATCGATATATTGCTGTTTTGGGCAGTTAAGATGCGTGTTCTAGGTAATGTGGTCGATTTTAGTATCCTACATTCAAATAGGGGATCATGCTGATTCTGTGAACTGATAGTGGGGCTCCGTTTGAATGAAGTGATTATCTGTTTTGGGGACGCACTGAAGAAACTGATTTGAAAATTGGAAGTAGGTTTAAGAAACAGAGCCCTGTCTATTCTTATAAGAATTCTAACAATTGGTTGTTATTGTAGATTACTCCTTTTGACCCTACAAAGAAGAAGAAAAAGAAGAAAGTTGTGATTCAAGATCTTACCGACAATGCAGGTGTTGATCATCTGGCTGAGAAAACTGAGAGCCTGTCTGGTAAATTAATCAGTAATCTAGAGTTCTGATTTCTTATATATTAAAGCTTTCTCACAATTTTTTCTTGAGGAAGCAATTCCGTTATACTGATGGATGCTTACTGAATTATGCAGTTTCTGATGGCCTTGAAACTTCGTTTGCTGGTCTGAAGAAGAAGAAGAAGAAACCAGTGAGTGATTCTATGACCGCTAGAGGTTGTAATTCTTTCGTTACTATTACGCCTATCAAATTATCGTAACTGACATAATTTTCAACTGCTGCAGGTTCATACAGATCTTCTAAATGATGACAATGATAATGCTGGGGATAATTTGGACGGTAAGTCATTTTATATCTGAAGCTGCATCTGATGCACGTCTTCTCTTAACCGGATACACAATTTAGTTAGTTATGCTCTCCCAAATTTCAGATACTGGAGAGGATGAGGAGGGAGAGGGGATTGTTCTGCAGCAATACCCATGGGATGGAACTAATAGGGATTATTTGTATGAGGAAGTAAGTTCCTTTTCCTTTTTTTTTTTTTTTTTTGTTTGAATACCGAAGTCAAAATGTCATGTTTTGCACAATGCAGTATTTTTTATTATTTATTTTTTCCTTCTCTCTTTCTTGTGCATATAATATGCTAGGCTGGAGTTTAATCTTCTGTTTTATCTTTCAGTTTAAATGTACCTCGTGAATCATCAGTGGGCAAAATCCATGTTTCTCGCTTGCACACAGAAATATCTAAGCATTTCTTTTATGATTCTACGCATGTATATGGCTGTGTAGCCCCAGCATGGAATCAAAATGGGAGGAGGATAGATTTGCTGACTTTATGCGAATACAGTGTGTGACATGTTGTAATAGGGAGCTCTGAGGTTGTCACAGGATAGAATTTGAGCCATTTTGGATGTAGATCGGCTGCCTATCTATGTGGTTTTACAATATGTTTAAGAAAATTATCAATCTTCTAGGTTGATGATACGTTGAAAATTCTTAAAGCTTTAGTGTATTGATTGATTTTGTTTGTGGACTTGAAGTTAATGACCTTATATGCCGGCATTTGAAGGTAATAGCAATGATAGATAACTAAATTAGTAAAGGATGATTACAGATGCATTTCAACTGTCAAGAGTCTCACACTTGGTACTATGATGTAATTTTCCAAGAATAGATTAGAGGTGAGAAATTTGTCCATCATAACATGGAAGTTGAAATTTACTTGTTGAATTTGATAGAATGGAAAAAAGCATTAACGTTGTTGATCCATTTTTGGGAATAAGCTTGTTCTTGTTCTGTTTTACTATTTGTTTTATTATATTCCTTATTTTCTTATACTAGATAGAGAAGTTGGACTAATTTTATCACTTTTTGTCTTCTCAGAACATAATCCTCCATGACTTTATTTCCTGTTGTTTGCAGCTTCTAGGAAGGGTGTTCAACATTCTCCGTGAGAATAATCCTGAGCTTGCTGGAGATCGGCGCAGGACAGTTATGAGGCCGCCTCAAGTTCTTCGAGAAGGCACAAAGAAAACCGTTTTTGTTAATTTCATGGATCTTTGCAAGACGTATGCCATTTCCGCTTTGATTAACTTAGTAGTTTTACCTGAGTTCCATGTTTCTGTTTGGGCTTTGCCATTTGATATTATATTTTCTTTTCTTTAATATTGTTAGACTGTTATAACCTCATCATTTACTGCATCAATTCACTGGTGCCCAAATGGTTAAAAGTTGGATTCTTTTCTCATCTTTTTTTCTGGTTCTATGATAATGTTTCTAAAGTTGCTTATGTTGTTGGACATGGATATCTAAGAGCTTGTTAGAAATCATTTTCATTGAAATTGTGACTTTTCCTTTCATTGTTTTCCCCAAACTGCTCCTTTTTTTTTTTTTTTTTTTTTTTCAACACATTCAAAAATCAATTTTTCCCAAATACTCTTACCAGAAAAATACAAGGTTTATGTAACTTCCTCGCTGTGGTGTTCCCATGTACAGGATGCACAGGCAACCTGAGCATGTTATGACTTTCCTACTGGCTGAAATGGGAACAAGTGGATCACTTGATGGTCAACAGAGATTGGTAGTAAAGGGGAGATTTGCACCCAAGAATTTTGAGGGAATCCTGCGGCGCTATGTCAGTAAGTTCTTATTCCTCATTCAAGTTGACACCATTACCTTTATGGGTAATATTGTTAAATAAGTTGTTAGAAGCAGCACTTAACTTTGCTTCTAGGGAAGTTTGATATTTATTGGTCCAAATAATGTCTCCAGATGATTACGTCATATGCAATGGCTGCAAAAGTCCAGATACCATCCTTTCAAAGGAGAACCGTCTCTTCTTTCTCAGATGTGAGAAGGTAACATCTCTTGTCTCTTCACGTTTATTTAACCAAGCAATACATGTTAAGTCAGAATAACTCTCATTACTGCCATTTTTATATTTCATCTTCTGGAGAAGAAGTCTCACTTTTTGTTAATCTGTTTTTGCTTTTCAAATATCTTGAGAGTCCACCATCCGTGGACTTGGCTGGAGGCCTGTGATGATTGAAATAGTTGCCGACATTGTCTGACTTTACATTATGACGGAGAATATCAAAATAATCTGAGGCCTCAGGGTTCAATTCACAATCATTAAACACTACTTATGTATTTTTCTCTCTCACGATTGCATCATCACAAAACTTATTTTCCTCTTCTTTGCATCGTCACAAAACTTATTTTCCTCTTCTTTGCATCGTCACAAAACTTATTTTCCTCTTCATTGCATCATCACAAAACTTATTTTCCTTGTCATCCTAAAGGAGGTACTTTTTCCCGAAATGTTAGTGGTTGTGCTATCAAATTTTTCTCTTGACAGAGACCTGTGATGGTCAACAACTTCCTTACATTATCTCACTTGTACTGGAAGATTAGAATGTTCTGAGGAAACTCAAGAGCTAGTTGTTGGCTTGTTGCTGCTGTTGGTTCTGTGGGATTTTCAGTATAAAATCTTACACCTAGGAATTTGCAAATCTTATTCCTCTGGTGTTGACATTAGTTTACCTTTGCATGATTTTTTGAGTTTCTTTCATAGGTTACTTGACCTTTTTTCATATGAAAATTCTTGTAGTGTGGATCTGGGCGATCGGTTGCTCCAATCAAGGCTGGATTTGTTGCTCGGGTTGGTCGTCGCAAAGCTGGAACTTGATTACAATTTTACTTTTTTTTTTTTAAGCTCCTTTTATTCCCATTCTTTGTGAGGTGCCTAACATCTCTGACTACAATCAATTTTACTTCCATTTTACATCCTTAATAAGAATGTCTGGTGAGAAGTTTTTTTGGCATAGAGCGGTCGAGTTTTGTCAGAGAGTTTGTCCGCTCCCTGCATTGCCAAGTATAACATAGGGAAATTCTCAGCCAGTCCCAAAACATCCTGTTTTGAATTTTGTCTTTCTGGTGTACGTAGGGACAAATTGTCCTTGGATGACTGAACCAAAGTTTGGGGCAACTGCAACCAAAATAATTACGAATGGGGGAGTCAATAATCAGTTTGATTCAATAGTCAGCCTAATTTTTAAGACCTTTGTGCGGTTCTCCTTGTGTGTGTGTGTGTGTGTGTGTGTGTGTGTGTGTAACACACACTGACACGAACACACAAAAAATCTGCCTTCTAAATCCAGTTCAAACGCATTTTAGAGAAAAGCTGAAGAAGCTATCCAATAGAAAACACTATTTGCAGAACCAGACCATGGAAACATAAGATCATTCAGAACCCACATTCACTAATTACAAAACGTAGAAGTTTAGTTCAGCAGCTTGTGGAGATTGTTAATCCATGACTGTCAGTCACATCGACTGACCAGTTATGTACTCACATCATCGAAGTCCCTTGGTCGTCTCTTGATCCAGTATCCCTCTGGATTTCACCCTAAATGTGTTCCCCATCTTCTCTGTCGGGATACTAGCTGTCCTACATCAATATACAATTTCCACACAACATTTTAGTCTACATTGCACCCGAAAACTTTCAAATATTACAGAGATGAAGCTCAGTCGAGCGTCACATTATTGTACCTTGGGGGATTAACCATATCCGCATGTCGGGACACCTAAAGCTCCCATTGTATTCAGGAATTAATATATTACATCTGATGGTGCATCTTAGACAGCCGTCTAATTTTCAAAAATATCACTACCATTTATTGCTCGTGAACCATATTTGAGATCCTAGTCCTTGAATAAAATAAGAAGCAACAAATATACGATAATAAGCAGAGAACCAGAAGCAACAAATGCATTGTAAAGAACCAGTCCTGACCTTTCTACAGCTTCATTGCCCCGTAAAGCTGCAAGGCGACCAAGCTGGTGTATGGTGTCGAAGTTATGTTCATTTAGTGCCTTTTTATTGAATATGGCATCTGATAAAACAACTGATGATGCTCCCTGAGAAATATACTCCCCTATCGAATCTGCACTTACAAGAATAGTTCAGTAGAAATCAGCTTCATGTTTAATACTGTCGATGTTCTAATCATAATGATTTATTTAGAAGAGTGCGGTTATTGAACGTTGATTATCAATAACTTGATGAGAACTGCATTTATGTGTTATCAATCTTTCTCGCTGCCAGGTAAATACATGTTCTGAATAGAGAAGTAAATAATTATGCTTAAAACAGACAACTTATTTTCAATGACAAACCTATTGTTATCCCTTGTGATGCCACCATGGGGATATGGGGAAAAGGCTTTCTGAGAGCTGCTATGTACTGAATGCCACCTAACACGGAGACTGGATATATCTAGGCAACAAGAGAAACGGGGAAGGACTCCGTTAATGAAAATGAATTCTTCACAAGGGGGGACAAAAATTAATTTCAATAAAAATGTCACCTTGTTCATCATTGCATAGACCTATTAGGCTGTAACCAATTATATAGAAGCTTGAAGCCAAACATGTGGACAAACTTTGTAGCGCAATTATGGAAACAAAATTGCGAGACGGCGAGATTTCAATTAATGAATGTGCGTTTAAATGAGAATCCCCTTGTTATTGCCTTTATGTTTTTTCTTACATTATAATTTATCAAATAAAACTTGGAATTAGCATTTTCCTACCAATACGTACTCGATAGTAAAGCCAGTGAGAACAATATCAGAGGTCTCCCAGTGAAGGAAAATGGAACAGTTACTGTTGATTCAACTCTTACAACTGGTAAGTACTAAACGAGACAGTCTGCGTTAAGTATGCTTAGCGGAACAAAACTCAAGCGACAAGGGTAGAAACAAGACAAGCCACATAGACGGCAGACCTTTGTCATCCACATCACTAAAACCTTGGGAAGCTGTGTAATATAAGCCACACAAACCATGGAGAAAATTCTCTTTGAATAACCATTAAATCCTACCTACCAATCCTACCATAGCTAGGTTTTATGGCCGGAAATAATGGAAATTTGTCTTGAGAGGAAGAAAGAGAGGAGGTGACTAGGTTCGCTTGTGATGCCAATGTTAATAGTATTTTTTAATATGTAAAGACGAGAAGTGGAATAATGCAGTCTTCCCAACTTTTATGAGTGAACTTAGGAAAGAAGAACATGCGTGTAAGCCTTCTTTTGTGTAGTGATAAAACTCTTCATGGTTGTGATCATATGTGACGCTATAGGAATGGTAATTCTCAACTATTGTCTCTACTAGCGCTCAGCATTGTAGACGTCCTCGAAAACGAATTTCCTTCACTAGAAAAAGATGAAAGATTCATTTTCTTTAGAAAAATGCCTTTATTAGGCAAATGAGATTTTACCATCTTAAAAATGCCCCTCCTTTCTGTGTCAAACCATTCCTCTTGCATACCATCTTTCTTCCACTGACCAGTCTGAGCACAGACACCTTCCCCGGTCCCCACCTTTCTAATTGAAAGAAAAATTATATGATTTCCCATTTCATATTCCAATCCCATCAATATGAAACCCACTTCATGAATTACAACTTGCTTGGGAAAATTCATCAGTGTATCAATGTCTTTGGAACTGAACATCCAAGCTCTGGGAATAGAGCAATTTACCTTGACTAGTTTGGCACCAGCGTTGAATGCAAACAGTATCTGCATGATCACAGAGAAGACAGAACAAAATCACAAATGATTTCTTTCCCTTTGGTGGATCAGTGGAGGAGGCATTTAGGGTTTTCAAAACTATCCAACTAATATATTTCGTCTGCGCAATCACTTTGATAGTGATAAAGACCATCTATCCTGAAATTAACTGATTGCAAAATCAGTTAATTGTTCATAAATTTGAGATATCACCGGGAAGAACATACCTCAGTTGGGGTCATCGCTCCAGGTATATACAGGGCTCGACCTCTTGTAACATCTTCTGAAATATCCTGAGGCAATCATATCATATATGATAAACAGACTATGTAGTTACATTTGTCTACACAATTTGAAGTTCATAGACAGATGCCACTTGAAATATTATATTCATGAAAGAAATTTGCTAAAAAAAAACGCATTGAAAATGAGAGCATGAGACTGCTATGACCACAAACTCTTAGCTTCAACTTGAAATGATATAACTGAACTGCTTGCCGTACCTTCACCATTGCAGGACTCATGAGGAACTTAGCTCCAGACTTGATTGCATCTTTGCCATCTTTGCCATCTAAAACAGTGCCCACCTTAAATACCAAATCATGGAATAACTACATGATCATTATTTCATTTTCAATTCTCGAAGTAGTTTCCATTTTATTTTACTTTTTCACACATAAAAGGCAAGTGTGAAGATACAATGGAGTGGTGTTTTTTTAAAATAATCGAGGGTATCAGGCGCCCCACACCCCCCCCCCCCCCTTTCCTCTCCCACTCAGTGTATTGCGGTGTCTCATTCAGTTTCTGCTTTTAGTATGATTTAAACTTTTGGACCAAAAATCATCAGCATGGGACCATATCCCATCCATCCTCGCCCTGATTCTACCGCCATGGAATGCTTTCTCCATTTGAAGAAGGACAACTCAGGGTCAGAGCATTTCCATCCCGAAACTATCTTGTAATGGTTTACAATCATCATAGATTGTCTTAAAACCACTCCTATACTGTAATTAGCAACATAAACCCAGGAAACAAACATAAGAACAAGGACATAACCAAACTATAATCCCTCAATTACAAATCTATCCTGTCATATACAAACAGTTGGAGTGGATAAAGTAACAACTGACAAGAAGTTACTTACTCCTATTGATTTTGACGGATATTCCTGGACCAAACACTCTAGCACCTGTATAGGGAGGAAAGAAAAGCATATTGACTTCCAGGTTTTCCAACATTCAGGAGTAAAGAAAGGCAAGAAGATAGAATATTTACTCTTACCTCAAGAACACCCGGGTTAGACATCACAACTTCTAGCTGCAAATTGAGATATCATTAATGTTTGTCAATGCTACATGCAATGATACTACATCAAGATCCAGAAAAGAACATGGTCCAAATAATTTCACTTTGTTTACTATTTGGCTCCTTACTAAAGCACGTATAGAAGAGAAAAGTTCAGTTCTTGCTTGTTTCCTAACCTATTCCAAACCAGTACGGGGACATTTTGGAATCTCAAAGTTTGTGAATGCTACAACTAGTTAATTGCTTTCACCTTCAGGAAGAATTTTTGCCTTGCATATTCTGAAAGTTTATTGCAAAAATGTGCTTCTTTCGGAGTTGATTTGTCAACAAATCTGAAGCATTGAGCATCCTAGAAGGGATCTCAGTTCAGTTTGAGTGTTGAAGTTGCAATCTGTGATTCGGGCGGTGGGTTGGAAAAAGTAATCAGGTTTGCTGTTGTTTTCCTTCTACATGATATTCAAATAGCACTACATGCGCTTCATGCCTTCATCTCACTGATTTACAGATTTTTTAATTTTTTAAAATTCTTTTATTCCTTTTCTTTTTAAAGAGCAAGAAGACAGTACAGGATGCAATTCTGCTATTCCAATTGGCATGCAAATGTTACACAGGAGTAATCAAACTTACAACTGAGATACCACCATGCAGTGCTGCACGTGCAGCTTCAATTGCTACCTCTGCACTGAACAGATTGATTAGGGAAAGCAAGTAAATAATGATAACCACCTAAGTCGTAACAGGAGAAGATCCCATAGCTAATAACTCAACTAGCTAATGAACTACAATAAAAGAAAAAAGGAAAAAGTTGGAGACCAACAATTTGTTGCATGGTCCTCCATTTTGGTGTCCTCACATGTACAAATAGGTAATATATCTCTCTTGCAATGTGAGTAACAGATAAAAACACAAGATTTATGGCCATTCAAGCCGTCACTGTGAACACATTTGGTTAAGCTTAACAACTTCACTCATAAGCTAAATATTGAATAACTTATATACTGTTGGCAAAACTTGTAAACAACACTATTATGTGATTCAAACATATAAATTTACAAAAATTTATTTCATTACTATATGTTCAACCTTTTGACCAGTTTCCAGTGCCTTAGTAGCATCCCCAATGGTATCGATAGCGTTTAATGTTGAAATACAGGTGCAAAATCCCGCGTTCAAATGTACTTTTGAAGCCCTTCTTGTGTGAGTAATCCCATTCTTTGTTGACAATGGGACACGCTATGTCTTCGTAAGGAGGACCTGCATGGAACCTTATAATGCAAGTCTCGGTACTATCTCCATCCTTCTCTATGGTGTAATTAGGAGCTTTGGATTAATCGACAAGGTCAGGGTAAAAAATGTTGAATTTGTACCCTTGCACGGTCTTGGGGGAGGGTTATCATGATCGTAGTGAATCTGATTGTATTTGTTCCACTCATAACCAGTGTGAACACGGTTAAAATATTTGGGCTTTCTTGGTCAGTATTTATCATGCAACCAGTAAACGCTCTATCTTCTTCCCCCACACAAACTTAGAATCGCCTAAGGGGTTAGAACCATTGGAATATCGAGAAACTGTTTGTGACTTCAACTTCTTTGCCACTTTCATAGCCTTCTTAGCTAGGTATTCAGTAATTTCTTCCTGTGTAATCTTCTTCCTCGACCATTCAATGGTTTCAGAATCAAAATCGTCAGGAGGAAATTCGTTGCCTATGACTTCTACTGGACTTTGATAGTGCCATCTCCAATGAGAAAAATTGAGTTGCCAATTTTAGGAATTTAGAAGGAGGGAATAAAAACCGTTGTATTTTATTGTGTGAGTGATGCCTCCTATTTATATAGAAGGGTGTGCGAATGAATCCTAAACAATATAGAACTAGACATAGGAAATACCTAATCTAGATTAAATAAGAACTAGACATAGGAGATTAAATAAGGTAATTAATAATATTGACCAAATCCTAAACAAAATAGGACGGCCGATTCAGCATACCTTTGAGCACGAAGGCAAGCAATAACTCCAGAACTTTGAATATCTGTGAACACTCGATCAGCAACCGAATTAATAGAATGCGAAAGGGAATTTTGATGACAGCATTTGCACGAATGCAATTTCGAACGCGAATGTGATGTGCAGATTGAAATAAAGGGACTGGTTGATGAAAAGAGGGGAGAATTGAGAGGAGCGATGGGCAACAAGCCATTGCCAATTGGAACCGCCATTTTCTTGAGAGTTATCCTCTACAAATTCGTTAACTGCCATTACTATAGGCGGTGCTTCCGAGAGTTCCGACGTGGCAGAAATTAATTTGACTATTTTATTGAAGTACACAGCCCGAGAGGCCAAGATACTACTCCCCGTGTTCCACTCGACCATTAGGGTCTATTTGATTCACATTTCTTTTCCCGAAAAAATCAGGTTGCGTTCTGTTTGGCGTTTTCAGCTCGTTTTCTGTTTCCTATTTTCGAAAATATTGAAAACGCGTTCTGTTCATTATTTTCGAAAATACGTTTTTGAAATCGTTTTCAAGATTTATATAGAAAACACGAAAACGTCTTTTTAACATTTTCAGCATTTTCTGTGTTAAATGTTGAAAATAAGGAAAACGCGTTTTCGGATTTTAAACTTTACATTTATTACATTTGAATCCCAAATTTTCATTTTTATACATTTTAATCCAACCACCAACAAACACCGCCGGCCACCACCAACACCACCTGAAAAAAGCCAAACCACCAGATTTGGTGGTTCTCCACCTGAGAACCACCATCGCGGTGGTTCTCAGGTGGAGAACCACCATCGGATGGTGGTTCTCCACCATCGCGGGTGGAAAACCACCTGTCGCAGGTGGTTCTCGACCACCTGCGAAGGTGGAGACCACCTTCGCAAGTGGTCAGCAGTTGCCGGCGACTGCAAAGGGAGGAAAAAGGTGGGCGTGGGATAGGGTGAGGTGGGGGTAGGGGTTGATGAAGAAAATGAGGACTTTTTTTTTCATATGTTGAAAAGTTTAGGGGCCTTTTTATAATTTTTATTATACCAAATTGTATTTTTTAAAAGTATAAACTAAACACGTTTTCTATTTTCTATTCTCAAAAATAATTTTTTCAAAACAACAAACCAAACGCATTTTCTATTTTCTGAAAACAACGATTGAAAATAGAAAACACCAAAATATTTTCGAAAATGAAAACAGAAAATACAAAATAAACAGAACGACCCCTCAGTATTTCAGTTTTTTTCTTTCTTGGTTGTTTGATTGCCATTTCTTTTCCCGAAAAATATTTTTCAACTTTTCTTGAAATCCGCAATTTTCCTTGTTTTGGAGGAAAACGTTTTCTTTGGAGGGAGGTGGTTTTTATTTTTCGGGAAAAGTTTGACATTTTTTTCTTTTTTTAATGGACAATTTACTTTAATCATAAAGATAATGAAAATGATCAAATTTCATTAAAAAATTTCAAAAATAAGGAAAATAATATTATTTTTCAAGTTTCAAATTAACATAATCAAACACCTACAACTATTATTTTCCTGGAAAATCTTTTCCCAAATTTATTTACCCGAAAAACGTTTTCCTTCTAACAATTTTACAACTTTGCAATCAAACACACCCTTAATATTTTTTACCCGTTCCAAACTAACAGTCAACTTTCTTTAATTTAATTTTTGATGTTCTTATATTGGATTTGTTCTGATACCTACGGTGGATAGATTCCATGCCACATCACGCTCTGTGGTGGCATTATATCGCCCTTCAAAAAATTAAATTTTTTTTTCTTTTAGTATCTATATAAAGGGAGATGAATAATATACAACTATCCCCTGATAGTGGGGGCCCCACCAATCCCTAGGAATTTTTTTCCCTGAGTACCGTAAGGTACCCACTGTGGGTACTAGATCATTTCTCGTTCTTATACTCTTATTTAATATGTATTACAATTAACAAATATAAAATAATAATAATAATAATAATTAAATATATGGATATATATATATATATATATCTATATATTATAGAAAAAATATTTTTAAATTACATTGTTTCAATAATATTAATTAAGCTTTCTTAATCTATATGGAAATAAGATATAGACTATCTTTATGAGACAGATGGGGTATTTGTTTCTATTTTTTCATAATAACCTTGTCTCCGATCGGATGGAGGATTCTTCCGCTATTGGCCCAAATTCTTAATTATATTTGTGGGATTTTTACAATAATATACCATTTTATATTTAAAATTTCATAAATCAGGTAAAGTGTAATTAATTACATATTACACACAAATATTCATAGGAAATTACAAAAATCCTATATTTTCAGACCGGGTGTTATTACACACTTTGTATAACAAGTGTGTAATACATTACTATACTATTACACATTGATTGCAATTCATTTGTAATTCACTCTCTTTAATTCATTTGAGTCAAAAATGAAAATTATATACCTTACACGTAAAGTGTAACTAATGATTAATGAATAATTACACAGAGGCATTAGTTACACATAATATGTAATTCATTCTATTACACATAATGTGTAATACACAGAGGAAATGATTATAATTTTAGGGACTAGATGCAAATAATGTTAGTTTTCAAAATTGCAACAAGGGCCCCTGAATCCATTAAATTTCCAACTAAAGTCCGTGGTTGTCAAAAATCCGATTATGTTGTTGGGTTTTTCAACCTTGTCGCCGCCAAGATAAAAGTCCAATAAGGAACGGCCACCCTCACCAGAGAAGCCCCCTCTGGCGCTTCAAAAACTAAGAAGCAACACAAAATGAAGGGAAATTTGTAGATTCATAGCTCATGGTGAGAATCAAATCCTTAGATCTCGTTGCTAAATCTCCTTAAATCTGCACTGATTTAACCACAAATCTAACTACCACTTAGCAACTTCTTCTCCTGGGCAGCATCACCTGCTTTTTTGATCAACATCCTCGTCGGCTAGTCTATATCAGTTCGGTTCAGTGACGAACCGCCAATGCCGGATTGTAGCAATTGTTTCGAAATTGTCGGATTTTTGAAAATTGAAAGATAAAAGCATTAAATTGCATAATTTTCTCTATATTTGTTCTCACCAAATATCATCCTCAACTTTCTGTTGCAAATTCTTTCGAGACTATTTCAAAATCTGCCATTTTTTTAACCAGGTCAGTCATATTCTTTCTCTATTCTCCCATACTTTCCCTCTCGGTCTAATTCCACTCCCGAAAATCGGTATACTAGTATATTTTTGTTGAGAATTTTATTTGGTAAAAATCATTATTATTTCACTGGTTAACATCTACCAAAAAAATTATGTTTCTTAGAAAATAAAAAGAGATCGTGATCGAGGTCAGTCTTGAGATATTGAGGGTTTAGATAAAATATCATATTTGAAGCTCATTTCTTTTTATAAATTCAATATTTAGAGATGTTTTTGCATTAACTAAAAAAAAAGTTAAATTGAAGGCTCTAGATGATCGTATGACTCGTCTAGCCTTAGATTTGGCTTTGGTTGTGGCAAACATTTTCCAAGGGAAAATGGAAATGAAATATTTCCTTTATTTAAGTTTTACTCATTCTTTCTCTGGAACAAAAATATAAAATCAAATGAGTTATTGATCCGTCCCAACATTTTATTTATATTGTGCAAATCATCCCTATTCCCTACATTTAAAATCTTAACATCATCTTTAAGTGTATAATTGCTTTACACTGAACATATTTTTTATCACTTTCCTCTTGTAAAGTCTTATTATGAATCGAATAAAGGAAATTCTTGTCATCTTTTTTATCATTTTTTTATCCTTTTTTTATCACTTTCATCTTTTTTAATTCTTATAATAATAATAATAATAATAATAAAATAAACAAAAGGCCTTGTTATTGTCACAATAAATTTCATCAATTTACACTTATTTTTTGTCTCTCATCATTTTCAACCATTCAAATATTGATTTAATAATTTGTTTACATTTTTTAATACCACTTCTCCAATTATCAACCACATATCCAACACGAAATTCTAGTAAGCTAATTAAATATTTTGCAAAGAACAAGGCCAGAATATATTGTAACAAGACTCTCAAATATTATTATAAATTGTAAATGAATCTCATTTTCAGAGAATTAAATACATATTCCGGGCTCAAAGTTTTTTATATTAATATTTTTAGTAAAATTTTGTTTGCTTTATTCATTTTATTTATGTGTTCTAAAAAAATAAATGTAAGATTGTCATTTATTAGGTTTTAGAAAATAAAATTAATGTAAAAGATATTTAGAGCAAAGAATTGTACACTTTAGAATGGAAATGCAAAGATTTTGAATGTAATAATGATTTATATAATAAGTTGAAAGTTGGGACTGTTTTGAGGTAATTACCTAAAAATGAAAATTTATCGAAAGAGATTATGACATAGTAATTAGTAATTATAACATCTGAACCTAAAATCTATTTCCAAAAATGAAAGAGCGAACCAAATCAAACTCGCAACCTGGTCACTAGCCTTTTTGTCATCGAAGGACACATGACACTTCTATGTGAATGCTAACGGGCGCTAACAAGTCGTTTATTTTAATAGTTCACCATTTCCTAAGATTTCTAAGGATTTCTAATGTATTTAAACTTTTTAAAAATATTTTTTAATCTTTTATATTATTTTTTATTTTTTAAAGCCTCAATCCGGGTTATAATTAACAGAAGAATTTGTTTGAAATTCTTAACATATCGTCAAATCCCAGTCATTGGTAAGGATTTTGTTTGAATTCTTTTATTTGTATTGTACCTCGTTGAATATGGTAATTGCAAGCAACAAAACCTTACACCAGTGTCATTTGCCAGGACTGTCAAGTTGAGCAAACATTTTTTTTTTTTTAAGAAGAAACTACCCCGATTTGAAAATCCAAGCTCGAGATAGAAGTTTTATTAGTCAAGTTGAGCAAACATGTTAGTTTAATTAGTCCATTTTGGTCTACGACTGTGATTATCAAATGCGAGCATGAAATCATAACTGAAGGGTGTATTTGATTGACCAAATTTGCTATGGAAAATGTCCCATCAAAGAAAATATTATCCCACTTGGTTGTTTGATTGCACCATTTTCTATATGCAACCATTTTGTGCATAAAAGAAACATTTTCCATGGAAAATTATTTCTAGCTCCTCCCAAAGAAAATATTTTCCTTGCAAGATAGAAAATATTTTCTTTTCCGCCCTTGCCCAATCAAACACACCCTAAGTTCATTTGTCTCTTGAGGTATTGGTCTCACTATGATGGGACCCACACCATGCTAGGACGGGAACAACCCGCCACTAGCAGACCATTTCTGTCTAAGCCCCAAACAAGATCACCCCAGATGGAATTAGGAGTTACAGTGTTCGCTACTCACAAGACCACAATTCGTTGTAATAACAGGGTTCAACTATGTAGGTTCTTTCCAACTAGTAAACCCCCAGTCAAGACATGCAGCCTAGCATTTGCACGAACATAGAGGAAATGTGACCAACCCCGTGCGTCTAGGTGGACACTATTGGTTAGTACAAGTAAATAAAATACTCCAACAGTATCTGAGACGCTCTCAAGATGAGACAGACTCCAACCCCAACTCGTATCTACCCACATTCTAAAATGTCAAGCATAAACCAAAACAAGACGCCATAAGAATCAAACCTAACAATCATCAAGTAAGAAAATTAAGAAACAATGTTCCATCTTTATTATTTACAGTTTACACCATCTTGGGTTCTCTTTAGTATCATAGCCATCAACAACAATTACATTCAATCAATCAAGTGACCCCTACCTGAAAATGCAAAAACACACAAGTAGCATTCACTCGGGATAGCAATTCAAAAACCTGCTTAACTTGTCCCTCTTTAACTACTCTCGCATCAAAAAAGATAACCCATCTGTTTCTTAAAGTCATCCGTAATGTCAAAATCAGTAAAATCCATCTATTTCAATTAGAACATCACCAAGCTAGTAGAAGTCCCAACAACAAATGGCTCCATTAGCAACCTCGTCAAGAAGTAAAACATGACCCCCAAAGTAATTGAGATGGGAAGTGCAGGCAACGCATGACGACAAACTGCCAACAATATCAGAGTACATCCAAGACCCGATATAATAGCAAGATAACAAGCATAAACAGTCATCAAATCATACATGGCAGCCCTACCCACCAACACGCTATAGAAAACGAAATCCCCAAGGCCAAGCTTCAACCCTCTTAAACCTCGACCTATGTCATCCCCATAGCCCTCATTCTCACTAGACCCACTATTAATACTACTAATCTCAATACGATTAGCATTGTCATTATCATTGGTTCTTCGGTCAGTTGGGGGTGATATCCTTTCAGCAAAGGTGCTGATCAAAGGAGAGCTCTCTCCTATATCCTCTCTCACCACTTCAATCTCATTGCTTTCGTTTTCCAACACATTGATTATGGACTCTCCACCATTGTTATCATCATGATCATTCCTAAAAGACGACTCTTGCAACTCGACTGAGCCACCTCCAACACCACCACCACCACTACTTGGGCCATAATCTCCCGCAACACCACCAACCAAAAGCCCTAAACTTGAACCCCTAACGCCAGACCGGCCCATTTCAGCAGTGGGCCTGGCCTCGTATATCAGAGCTGGTAACTCCTCGTCCCGGCTTGAGGCCAGCTCCACCAACAACTTCAATGGCCCACCAGGGGCTAAAACTGCCACCAGGTCGTAAACGGCCAATGCCACCAACAGAACCCAAGTAGTCCATTCAGGCAACTTGGTGAACCAAGCTGCCACTATAATCCCCAAAGCCACCATGTAAGTCTGCTTCAATACAATAGGTCCAGCACTTGACAGAACACAGAGAGTGCCCACAATTGTAAAATTAAAATGCAGAACAGAGAAGGTAACAACATCAATGGGAAAATTGAAATGCTGAATCAGTGAAATTAACACAGACCCTCCCATGAAAGAAAACACCGTAAAAGCGGAGAAACGCGTGTAGTACACGAGGAATTTAGTGAAGTTATAGTAGTAAAGGAGGACAAGAAGGAAAGTCACGAGGGCTATTAGGATCACGAATACGACCGCGTTTAAGAGAGAACCTTCGAGTTTTTGGGCGGTGGTGTCGGTGGGGGATTCCATGTAGACCAGATTGGCGGCGGTCCTGATGCTGGTGGTCGCGGCGGTGGCCGGATTGTAGAGGGAATATACAAGGAGCACTACAAGACACATGCAGATGGAAACTGGCGACATTACGCCTATGATCTCCTGGCCGATTGACTCTAAGATGCTGCCTCCGGGATCCATTTCCGTTAGGGTTTTGCGATCGGGGTGATGAATTGGGCAAAAAGAGAAACCGGAGAGAGAGGAGACTTTTCAAGGGGTTTGTTTGGTTAGGAGGACCATTGCCTTTCGTTTTAAGTTCTCATTCCATATGCACTTTTGACTCGATCAAATTTTGATTTCGACTACGCAAAGGAAATTATTATACAATTTTTTAATGGGTAATTTAACGATAAAGTTTTGTTATGCTAGTATATATATAGTTTTTGGAGGGTTGAGTCTAACAGTAAAATTTAATTGTAAATTATTTTACAGCAATTATGATAAATAGATTTTCTACTTTGCGAAGAAAATAAAAATATAAACACCATTACACCTCAGAGAATTTAAAGCTTATGAATTATGTGGTAACCGATGGTTATGGGAAACAGAAATAAAGATGTGCCGGAAAGAATTGGAGACTGATGACCTGTTCTCCTACCTGATTTTACACACTTTTTACAATTTCACTCATTCTCTCTTTCATTTCATATCCACATATCTCGTGGGACCTACCTGTATTACATAAATCTCTATCATTCAACTCCACTTATTCTCTCTTATAAGTTATATCACATAAAAACAAATAAAATCATATTTTTACACACGTCCTAACACCCGCTGAATCGGCTATTCACTAAGAAATTGAAGAAATTTTGTAAAACAAACTCCTATATTTTACCTTTTAGTTCTTGCAAGAAAACTTTCTCAAATTTCACTTTTTAGTTCTTGCTGGAAAACATTCTTTTAAGTTTATGATTAATTGAGATATATTAGATGAAATCGGTCGTCCATGTGACCTGATCCGGTCGGCATTGATATTGATTGAAGTAAGAAGTTCAAGATTTTGATTAGAAAGTTATCCCTTCCACTACAATCACTCCCATCAACCTTCCTCTAGCACTTCATAACATATATATACTAGTTTTCACACAATCACACTAGTGTGTTGCACGGGAGTAAAATTGTATTAGATGAGTGAAAAAAAATATTTGACACACGATTCACAATTGTTCATACATTAATTGAGTGTATTTATTAAATTTGTTTTACGCATATCTTATAATTAAGTGAATACTAATAAGTAATCTACTATTTTAGTGTATCAATAATTTTATTTACAATCGAAATTATAGTTGAATAAAGTAATTAATTAATTGTGTTATTCCACAAACACTTTTGTAAGTAGAACTAATCAAGTCGAAATATAATAATACGTAAAAAAAAAAAAAAAAAGCATGCACTATATTTGTAATTTGAAAATATCTAGAACAATTCAGAACATGCAAAAAAAAATAATAATAATAATAATAATAATAATAGTCAAAATTACATGGTGCCTTCGAAAGAAAAGCATATTTACTGCTGATTTTATCTCTAGATGGTAGATTTACTGATTCACTATACTCCTCAAGTTGATTGGCCATAACACGAACTTACTATTTACCTTTAGTAATATTAATAATAAGTATAGGTGTAATTTCAGGTTTGTTTTTAATATAATGTGTGAAATCCTTTCAGGCTAAGGGGTATTCATCAATCCTACAGCTTTGAAAAGAAGTTGAGCTATTAAAAAATTTTATAAAACAATAAAATGTTGTGAAAAGGTTTTAAAAACTTGACGACGCACAAAGAAAAATAAAAAATATGGAAAACAATAAGAAACTTTAACACCAAGGTTAATTTTCAATTAAAGGTTGAGTTTAATTATATTTTTAACCTGATATTTTATAACATTTAAAAACACTAGTTTTCACACCCGTGCGTTGCACGGGAGTAAAATTGTGTCAATTTAATGAAAAATAAAATATTTTACAGATGATTTACAATTATTTTTAATTAATGGACTGTTTATATTGAAAATGTGTTATACATATCTTATAATTGAGTGCAAATTAATCAAAAATACGTCAACTATTGTGCTGTATCAAAAATTTACTGTCAATCCCAATTACATTTGAATAAAGTGATTAATTATTTTACAAACACATTTATATGTAGAACTAACAAAATTGAAATAAAATACCATGTAAAAAAAATACACTCTAAGTGTAATTTGAAAATATCCAAAACAATCCTAATTTGAATTATGTAATTTAATTATTTAATTAAATAAGTAAAAAGCATATGTAATATACTTTTTATATTTAATTACATAATTCAAATTAATTAAATTAATTATTTGCTGTATTGTATGTAATTTTATATTTACAATGAATATATTTCAATTTCATGCATATGTAATATACTTTTTTGCTGAATACATATATTTGAAAATATTTAAATTATGTAATTTAAAAATATACATATGTAATATTGAAAATATATTAAATATAGAGTAAAAAAAAGAGAAAGTTTATATATTGAAATGCTTATTTAATTTTCTCAAAATATTCACACTTCTAGTATATAAATGCCAGCTACAATTTCATCGCAATACCATCTACTATTAATTATTACAAACTTGCAAATAGGTAATACGTAATGTATTACATTTAAAAATTTTCCATAAATGAGAAACTAATAATTGAAAAATAAATGTAATAAATGATTTGTATCCACCATTTAAATGCTGAATTTGATAAATGAATAATATAATCAATCAATTGAATTCAAAATTGTTTAATAATATTTATTAAATCGAAAAGCATGGAGTTATGTTAGAAGACATTCTATTTTAGCATCATTGAAAACAAATTAAAATTATACAAAAATGACATAATATATATAGTGAAACTATCTATTAAACGCTAATTTAAAAGAATAGAGGATTAATGACATATTTTTTTATCTCAAGACATAATTTCGAGAAAATCAAACACTCTATGTTATTACACATATTTATTTTTCCAAATATATACATTATGAGTATACTCTTTATAATTTTTTAAGATCTTTAGTTAATATAATAAATTTTATTATTTGAAAGATTTTAAATAGATTTCATAATTCTTGATGAGAAATGCCTGACCAGGATTTTATTGAAGATGATAGTATACCTAATTCAAGCGTCTCTATTCAAAACTATGTTTTCATCACAAATCTACCACTTGCTCATATACAGTCCAATTATTATTGCCAATATCAAATGCACCCTAAGGCAAGTGTCCATTCACATATGTGAATTTTGTTAATCTTTAAGTTTATATAAATGCATGTTTCTTTATTTTTGTTAAGTTTCATCTTCTACAGTTTAGTAGTTCATCTTTAATCATTTTCACTAATTGTTTTATCTATTACCTATTTGCCTTTAACCATTAATCTTTTATTTGCTTATTTGCATAATTCTATCATGAAACAATGACCTAATTCCGATCAAAATATGAAAATAATGTATTTGCAGTTTGATCTTTTTATGTAGTTATTATTTTTTAGATGATAAGTACTAATATAAATTATTTTTAGTTTTATAAATAAAATTTAACAACCATGACCCATGTTATCTAGTGGCATTTGGATTGGTCTCACGTCCCTTAGGTCAATGGTTCAGCTCCCCCTCCTTATATCTTCTAATTCCAAATAAAATAAAATAAAATAAACATAACTATCAAACAATATAGATATAAACAAAATTTCTCAATTATTTTCAATTGAAATCTGTTATTTATCTTTTAACTACTCTCAATAGAAAAATAATTTTAAATAAGTAGATAATTATAACAATTTCACAATATACCAATTATTATATGTATAAATTTCAAAATTTACCTTTGTTAAAAATAAATTATAATTCTCCTTTAAAAAAAAAAGATTTTAAACAATTTTTAGCGATTAATTAAAAAAACCATTTCATTGACAAAATCATATTTTCCCGTTAAACCACAAATAACTTAACAAAGCATCTGTAATAATTTTAAATAAATGATTCATACAATAATTATTTTTTTAATTAATACCGTAATAGTTTGTACACATCAAAACATGTAAAAGTACTTTAATTAAGTTGATAATTTATAAATTTTCATTAATAGCAACATTGTTAATTGTTTTAAATATCATTATTGAGGAAATTTAAAAATTAAGAGCAACATTTTTAATTTATTTTATTTAAATGGTGTAAACGTCATTAGTATAATTTCTTTTTTAAATAAGTTGTTGGCTTAACATGTATAATAATATAAATAATGATATTGTCCCTATTATATTGATGTTTTTAATAAAATTATAAAATGTTAAAAGTGTGTGTCTACATATTTAATTGAATAAATGCAGTACTATAACAATGTTTAGTAATTTTATAATTTTTCTTTAAAACATTCAATAACCTTATAATTAATTAAGTTGTGTGAGATATTATTAAATTACTTTTATTGGTCAATCCACATTTCATTGAAATAATTTAAGCATTATAATAATTTATATTTAAATTAATTTGTTAGAACTATTTACGTGATATAATAATGTTAACCATATAATGATTAATATAGATTAGTTGAATATCATAATTATTTTCTATTGATCAAAATCATGTATAACTACTTTAAATAAATTATAGCAAGCAATTTTAAAAATAAATATTACAGCAATGTAATATATAAATTCTAACAAATTATTGATAAAACTTAAATAACAAAACAATCAAGCCAAAGAAAAATAGTAATGCAGTGGCAGACATTTCAATTTTGACCATGTTCTTGAATGTGTTGATCTGTTAAATTGGAAAAATTACCTAGAAAATAAAATTAAAATGAGACCCTATTAAAATAAAATAAAATGAGATTGATTTTATTCACTCCCCTAAAAGAAGGGTGAACATTACCCTCCTTTCTGAAGGTCAATTTGGAGGGTTAAAATTTAAATAACTAATTTTTTTGTTTCATATTATTTTACTATTGAGGGTTTTAATATGAACACAATATTGATATATAATTCTTACTATTTTAAAAATTACTTATTTACTGTAGAAATAGTAACTTATCACTATAAATAAGTAACTTTTAAAATAATAAAAAATATATATGAATATTGTACTCATATTAAAGCTCTTGATGAATAGAATAATATGGAACATAAAATTTTCAAAAATTTCAATTCTTTAACATTGAAATTCACCCTCCAAAATGAGGGTAATATTAACCCTCATTTTTAGGGGTGTGAACAAAATTATTTTCAATTAAACATGCTTTCACGTGCATAAATAATTGTAACCAATTTGGTGATAAGAACAATTGCCAACATATACACACGTGGCACTATTTGAATGGTCCAGTAAAATATAACAGATTTTTTGTCTATTAACTGTTTTTCAATTGTAACTGTTTTATTAAAACCTAAAAATATATAATATATAGATTACTTTATCAAAAGCATTGGCGATCAAACATTACCCTATTTTTTAAAGTAGGATATTAACTTTTATTAGTTGTCCCTTGATCCTTGAATCTGTCTTTTGTATTAGCTTATCCAATGGTTTTTGTTCAAATCCTAATGTATAATGAGAAAGAGGTCTACTCTTGAATTCTTTTCAACATGGAATTTGGAAATTCAGCTTATCCAATGATTCTTATTCAAATCCCAATGTACAATGAGAAAGAGGTCCATTTTTGAATTCTTTGCAAAAATGTTCTCTGTTCTTTAAAATATCGATAAATGATCCCCTATTCCCGTTCAGTGGTATAAGTCATGTTCCTTGATATTTGACAATATAATGCGTTACTACATCGTTTATTTGTTGAAAACAATGTTTCAAAGTGAAGTTTGGAAAAAGATGAGGGGGTCTTACATTTATCAACAAATGGGAAAAAAAAATGGGAAAAATGTTAAAATAGAAAAGTCACTATTGATCAGCAAATGGAAAAAATAACCATATATGTGTCCCCTTAGCCTTATGTGAATAGATAAAACTAATATCAAGTACCCAAAAAAAAAAAAAAAAAAAAAAAAGAGAGAACTATTGTCAATTCACAATTAACGGAAACCGAAATTCTTGTTCATTAACAAACTAATTAGCAAAACATGCTAACAAAAATAATTGTAATAATTTGTGAATTACCATGGAAATATTGTAAATCACAACCGAATATTAAAAGAGATTTAATTATTTAATTATTTATTTATTTTTAAAAGATAGTATGGCTAATTGTGACCCCTCGTTTTCAATCTGGAATAAACCACACATGATTATTAAGAACAAAAGTAAATAGAATACAAACGTAATAATCAAGTGTCAATTATTAGAATTCTTCCATTAAACGAAATTGATGAATTTATACCATGCCTTTCTTAAACCACTTGCGCAACCATTACAATGGGGACTTGTGCATTCATTTAGATCCTTGTTGACTTGCCTTCATAAAAGGATATATCTAATAAAAGCATCTACAAAAGATGATAATCTTAAATACATGGAAACAAATAAATATATAAAATTGGAACCCCTTCATCCATAAGAGGCAAAATCATTACATCTCATCAGATGATAGAATCATTCAATTTCCTTAACAATGAGAAACATTTAAGCACTTTTTTATTGGCATTATCATAACGATCATTCTTGGCTAATTTCAATTAAAAGTAAAATCTAGTTTTACTCTGTAAAGAAGTACACACTTTCATTTTTCCCCAACTTTGCAAACGTACTTATGTTTCGAATATGTCCAAAAGATTCCAAAACTTAATATGTTAAAGATATCAATTAAAAATAACAAAAACCATTTTTGTAACTAACCACCCAACAATTAGGTAGTTTCGTTTCACCAGATTGGGTAGTTTCGTTTCACCAGAATCGGCTTTGGACCTTGAGGCCTTGACAATCAACTTGTTCTTGGTTTGGTGTTTCAAGCAGGTTTCCCACAGCCTCCAATAACATATCACCAACTTGTCAATATAATAGCTTGCCAAAATCGGTGAACCCATCCATAGTGAATACTCAATAAAAAGCACAAAATCAAACCAAATGCTCAAAATTGTATGGATGACGAAAGTTCGTATTAGAAGCCAATCCAATCAGAAGCCCCGCAAACAATTAGAACCGAGAAACATACCGTGTGGCCGTCAAAGGATGTGAAAATCTTTCAAATGTTGACAATCTATCCATTGTAATTAGGGTTTTGCTAAAAGTACACACACAAATTGTGTTGTAATTTACCACACCCTAATAGGGGTGTAGCCCCCCCCCTCCCCCCCAACCCCACTTTCAAGGGGGACAGTATGGTAATTTACCACTACCCCCCATTAGGGTGTGGTAAGTTACCACGCAGTTTTTGCATGTACATCAAGCATTTTTCTTGTAATTAAATTTCGTGATCAAAGAAAGCTACTCACTACAACAAATGAATTCGAAAGAGACAAGTAATCTAACCTAGTTTTCTTAATTTTCGAGTAAATTAGGCTATGCAAAAATTCAGATAGACGCATTTTAGAACTTCTATTACAGGATGAAAATCAAATAAAGACGAAGACGTTGTGAGAATTCATAATGACGTTTATATTAGACATTTTTTAGTTAGTAACTTTTTAAGTTAAATAGTGGTTAGTTTACGCTCACTATTCATATTTAAAGTTATATTATTAGTTAATTTTTAAGTTTAAACGAGAATTCTTTTTAACTCCAGTTAATACCCGAACACAAACTATATTCTTTCAATTCAAAGCTGAAAGTGAGAAATTAAAATTTAAAAATAATAGTAATCATAATCCTTCATATCACAAGAATCTCTGACGGCCACAAGCTGTTGAAAACAATATACAGAATCAAATCCAAAGCTGCTACATTACCATACTCAGTTGGGACAGTGTGCTGCTAATAATAGAGACCTCAGGAGTTCCACCGGTACATAAAACCAAAGTCTCTACTACTACTGACAAACTAGGCAGAATTTCTAAAGCCACGCCTCACTTTGCAAAGAATGCAAATTCGAGAAAAATAATGAACTTATGGTTCGAGAGTCCACAAAGAAATACGCAAGATTGGCTAGAGATGTTCGATAAACACTGCTCAAATTCTATGCAAAGGGATTTCCGCCGATTGATGCAACAGGGCCTTGTGCAGCGACATTTCTGCAAGAACACAACATTAATGGTTGTGGATGATAATAATATGGACCCCAGTTCATAAAAGATACTTTTATATATGAACTTCATGAATTTGAATGCCATCTCATCACAAAATCAGGGTTTCCTTTTCTCGCTTCCAGTTTCATCTGAAAAAGATTTTTCCCTTTTTTTTTTTTCTTTTGTCAACAAAAGCAAAAATTAAAAAAAATAGAAATTGGAAAAAATGTTTTAATGCCCAAGTCACAAATTAGGGTGCACACCACTTGTGTGGTGGTGTACCGGTGCACATGTGAGGCAGCCACAACCACTTCAAGGGCCACACATGCAATTATACGCTGCAAGATAGAGACAGTGGACAAATAAATTATGCTCAGGGGAGGCATTTAAAACAGGTCTATAGTTAATAATGGTACAGTTTAATTGAAACCTCCCACTTTACCCAACTTATCGTTGCAGAATTAAATGCATGCACAAGCTAATTACCACGCATTACCAAGCCCACCGTCAAGTGTTTGGAGATGAAAAACCATAAAACTCTTTTCAACCACTCTTTTCAATGATTAGACAACTTTTTCACATTTTGTTAAAACTACTCTCCATTTTTAAACCACGCTTTCAAAAATTATTTTTTCTGAAAACTCCCAAAACAAGCACTAAACAACAAGAATCTTGCCCACTATAAGTTGACGGCACTGAACCATGGATCATAAATCACTCAATTGCTAGTCACCTTTAGAAGTCAAACATTCAACATCTAGTAGATATCTTTTTGAAGTTTCAACAAGAAGGCTAACAAAACAAGGCAGTTGCAGACTATAACATAGCCGTCATGAAAAGATATATAATAGACGAAGATGAAAGTGGGGAAAAAGGGATGGAAAAACTTACGGTATCTGGTTGCCTGGTGCTTGTCCTGCAATAAACCCCAAAGAACCTGAAAGGTAAACCCAAATAAGATAGGTGACAATGATTTATAAAGAATTATTTTCTTGGAGATGATAATAGTCAAACAAAAATAAAATACCAATGGCAGGGTCAAACGGCAATCCACCAGGAACATAGGATGTAACTGGAGTTTGGGGAAACCAAGCCTGCTGATTCATGCCACCAACAAAAGAGGCTGGTAGACTGCTATTTGGCAGTGCTGATTGCAAAGAGCTCATGTCCCAGAACTGAGGCTAATCATGCATCGGTGAAATTAGGAAAACATTCCCATGAATATCAATTACTATTTCTTACTACTAAAAGAGGAGAAAAGTTTACATGTATTGTGATCAGATTAATGCAATAAAATTGTCAAGGGGAAGAAGAAGATCATGTGATATCAGTTCTCTTTAGACAGCTAGAAACAGCATATGATGTTCAAAATTTTAAACCATTCAGTGTCGTATGCCAGACATGTTCAATAAAATCACATATGCTTCATTCAACTGTGAAAATAAAAAGGAGAAGCTATCTTGTTTGCTTTGAACATGTTCGAGATGATACATACTATATGTTTCGCAAAGCAGGAGGCAAATTGTCAAGACATCAACTGATTGTTAAACAGAGCTTTTTCACTCAACTGACCCATTCAGCCATCGGATGAGAGGGAGAGAGCAGCACGTGACTTCCATTTCACATGCTGCTCACAAATACTTCGAAATGGAATCTGTTTTTGTTTAATTCAACTTATCTACCTGCGGAATTTAGGAACATACCATTGCAAGTTGCAGCTACTTGAATTAGAAAGATTCTTTCAGTGGCCGGTGGACTTAAAATTGTTCTTAGATAGTGCTTCAACAGTGTGGATGTATTAAGGGAAAATCTAATAGCAGTTTAATGCAAATTTGTCAACACAGAAAAGCCATGTAAACTAGTGTCTTTCCTTTAGAATTAAGATCAACAGTAGAAAATTTCCAGAGACGTAGCATAAACAGGTGTAGCAGCGTTTTGGCACTTTTGGGGATATCTGTATGGAGAAAAAGTGATTCCGAGAAATTTGTGAAACGTTTTTCATATGCTTAGCCAAACAATTGAAACAAGCAGTCTTCACACCATAACTCTGGTCTCTCCCATCTCCAATGACTCTGGAACAGATATAAGCATAATGAATCTGGCATGTTACTTGTTACCACTGGTTGCAAATTCAGGAGTAAAAACCTATGTGGGGCCTGTGCATACCAGGCCCCTTTTCTTTTCATACAGGCGAGATATCGAAATCATTTAACTTTCAGTTTATTTTATCAAACAATCAACTTTTCCCATATTAGTCAAGAGAGGATTCCGAGACTGGCCTTACAGGGTCATAATATTTGACCAATAGGTTTTTTTGGTTAGACCAATAAAAAGATTAATGTCGATTTTGCACTTATACAATTTCACTTGGAGTTTGCAGGTTTAAAAGATTTATAATATGACGATCAAGTTAGACAGCTGATTGATGGAAATGCATGAAACAATGCATATCACACTTTTTTTATTAGTGCCCCAGCAAAAACACATGGTAAAACATCCATAATGAAACAAAGTCGCTGTGTATTCATTTCGCCTACATGAGAATAGTTAATCAAACCCCCGACCTTTATGAGTACTAATTAAAAGACTATATTCCAGTCCACTTATCTACAGATCTAGAAGAAGTCATTAAGCAAATGAACAAAGAACAAAGACGGCAAACAAGACATACCATATTGCTAGATTCCACGCCATAATCATCGGGAAGATCAAATGGATTAACATACTTTTGGCTTTTTGCATTTGAATGTACTCCATCCTATTAACAAAGTCGAAATTCATCATAAGTAGAAGCAAACACTAACTTAAATGAAAAGGAAGTCATTAGTGCAAGAAGGCTCAACAGAAGTAATAAAACATACCATGGCAGGAAGTGTATGGAAATCATCCGACATCACACTAGAATGCGAAGATAAACTGGATAAAGGAGGTCCACTACTTTCTGCAGCTCTTTGAAATAAATCATTACCCAGGGTCTGCAACAATAAAAGTATGCAACTGAGTGCAAGAAGAGCAACAGATTCATCCGCATTAACAGGGCAGCATTGCAACCTCGTATGTATTAAATCCAAGATACTGATTAGCATCAGCAGCATGGAGGGGTGCAACTGATTCACTACTTTTAAGAGTGTTCTCCATTGACTGTTCTCCTTCAGTGTCTTGGAACGCATTCCATGACTGCACAACATTAATCACATATCCATATAGTTAGAAATCAATAGTAACACAGTGGATCAATTTCAAGTATCCTGTTTCACCGTTGTCTAAGGCACAACTTATTTATATTCTCACACAGCGATGCAGACAGAATAGTGCTTACTTGATTGCTCGTTGCTTTTGGTGTTGCTTCAAAATTTTTTGCACCTTCATGCCATAGAGTAGACATGTCTGCAGAAGGCCGATGATCAGAAGAACCCTGTAAGGATGGCTTATGCACAAGTGAAAGTGAGTCTTCTTTTCCTAGAAAACTCCTGTCAGAAGGTGGTATTACAGCATGGGTAGAGTTTTCAATTCCCGTTGATGATCTCTGAGGAATGTCAAATGTGGCCCATCCTTCATTTTTTGACATTGCCTCGGGAATCTTTCCATTCGAACCTGTAGAAGATTGTTCTTGAGGCATCTCAGCAAATAAGTCTAAAGAAGATGGAAGGGTTTGGGATGATTGGGGTGAAATGGAAGTTGGAACTGAAGGAATAGAAGATTGCTGGAATAAATCAACAGGTTGAGCAGAAGATGCCTCGGGAAATTGAATCACACTGGCTGGTGAAGATGCAGACATAAAATTTTGTGGTACAAAGGGAGCACTGAAAAGATCCAAACCATTAAAGCTTGCAGGTGCTGAACCGTGTGGTTGAGGAGGCAAAGACGACAATTTCCTCTGGGAAGTTTCAGCAGATTGTTCGGGGTCTGGAGCAATTTCCAGCAAATTAAAAGAATTTACTGATGCGAAAGACATGGAATTGCTATCAAATGATCCAAAGCTTCCAGAAGATGAAGTTCTCTGGATGAACATCATAGCAGAGTCAGTAAAATTAGATAAAAGAGTCGACGACAGGGAAAGTCAACCAGCAAAAAATTTCATGATGATAGCCAGTCAACATACACACTAGAGGTAAGGACTCAGCTAAACAAAACCTCACCGATATTACTGGATTAGTGAAAATATGAAATTACAGTGCCTCACAAAAAATATGACGTTTCCACAACTGCAAAATTAATTAATGACTAAAGCTAGAGGTGGGCAGGAATTTAGAATCTAGCAGCCCAAACCAAAATGGAACCAAAAAGCAGAAATCGGTGGGTTTTTTCAAAAAATATCTTAAAAGAAACAAAACCGAAACCATTTAAAGAGGAGCAAAAAAGAAAAGAAAAAGAAAAGAAAAACCAAAGATAGTACTTACTAATATTTTTCTTTTAGATGTCATTTACTTTAAGTTCAGTTTATCTTCCTTAATGAACAACAACTTGCACCTGGAACTTAATAAAAAACATTGTTGAGCATCACTTAGAATATTGAATCGCATAATCTTACTGAGATGGTACAGATAAGTGCACAGAGGAAAGTGCAAATTTTAGTTCAAATTCTTTTGTCTTTTTTTTTTTGGATAACCGAAGATATCGGGGGCCGCACCCCCCACTAATCCCACGAGGCCCTGGTGCTTCGACCGGGAGACGCCCCAGTGGCCCCAAGAAAGAAATACAAACGAGCTTGACCCCACGGGAGAATCGAACCTAGAATGTGCGCCTAACCACACTTCACAGGCTCGCCCTAACTGCTGCGCCCCCTCTTGCGGTTAGTTCAAATTCTTCTGTCTTTTACTTTGCCTTTCTTTTCCCCCTTCCTACCTCTCTGTCATTGTTTTCTTCTCTTGAGAGAAGGGAATTGCTGGCAAGCTATTTATTCCACAATAGGTATTAGTAGCATAGTCTATGCAATAGTCAGAAAGAAATGCTCAAATTCTTCAAATTATGCAAAAGTGTAGGAATGAGAATGCAGTCAACTACATAGTCAAGTCAAGAGTTGAGGCCATAATTTGTTATATGATTTCGATACACAGAAGTAGCAGAGCAATAAGTATGGGACTCCTTGTTTTACCAGAAAGCACATAGAAATGAGAGAAACCTAACCTGTGGATGCAAAATCCTTCCACCATCTCTTCTGGTGTATGTATCTGCATGGTCGGAAACAGTAGGATGCCGTGCAACTTCACTTGTACTATCCCTTGACGTTGCACTGAAGGGGCTTCCAACGTCTTTCTGAGAAGAAGGCGATAGCCCACCAGACCCCAATGGGTAACCACCATTTGAAGCAGAATAGTCTGAAGCTCTGGGGTTAGATCCATCATTTGCAAACCCGTCCTCATGGATATGATCGCTAGAACGCCCAGGGCTCAAAAAACTAGATAGTTTTCCTCCATAAAGCCCTCGATCTGACCCAGGCTTTCTAGTGAGTCCAGGAGCAGGTTTCCCATAGCGTCGTTCTTCATACTGATAATCATATGGTGGACTTTGGGAATAAGAATGGTATGAACTTGCTCGCCTTGTCTCATCTTCCTGGCCTTTTGCATTCTGACAAATCACAATACAATCATGGTTTAGAGTCTAGTTAACAGGATATAATTTCATGGATAAATCAAAAGTAAAACCAAAAAACGTCTTTTCTGAAGCTCTCTTTACTAGTCACATTGGCTCAGGAGCCTAACCTGTGCATATCTTGGTGGTCTGTCAGATGACTTCTCTAGGGCATATTTTTTGTCCACATAAACATTTTTTATGAACTCACGAACCTTGTCGACATTGCTGTGAAAGAAAGACATCACTAAGCTTCCAGATATGCAATTTACAGGTATTTCTGACCATAAAATAAATCTTGCACCTATTATCAGGAAGTCTCTGCCTTTGAGGATCCCAGGCTGTTAAGTATGTCTCTCTGGCACGCTGAATGAGTGATGCCACATAAGAAAATGGGAGAAAAAAGATGTCTATCAAAAGAAAAACAAAAGAGTCATTAGCTTACCTGATTACCACCCTTCTGAAGAGCCTCCACTTCTTGAGAAGTAAACTTGGCCATAGAAACCGACTTCACACGATGAGTAAACTCACGACTGCAGAAACCAAAGTATGTTTCTAATTCGATGTCTTGAATGGAATTATTTGTGAGTACAAGAACCCAAAGGATCACCAATTAAATATAGATACACCACGAGTAAGTGATCGAAGGAGTTACGTCATACTAAAAACACAAGTCGCATGGCATAGAATACACAAAACACAAAAGTCAACCTCAACAGAGAGATACTACACTGGGGACAAGACTAAAGTGGTGAATGTCTTCTTTTTTTTATTATTTTTTATTTTTTTAAATGTCTAAAATTAAAAATAAAAAATCACTTCATATCCCCAAAAACTCAAGCCTCAAATGTTCCCGATATGAAACCTAGACACTCTAGTTCTTAATCCACCATTATGTGATTGGACGTTCATGGGCTTCGGCTTAGTATTTTTCCTAGTGTCCTAAAATAGGCTGCACCGGACAAATGCTGCAATGTAAGAACTGATATTTATCTTAGTGTAGAAGTAGTGACAGTTATTAGGTTTGGTGCAAAAGTAGAAATAGTTGATTTGGTAGTTCATTATGCTTCCAAATTATTGTTGGACTACTTTTATGTAATTTTTCCATATGAATGGAATGGAGCTCAAGCAGTTAACCGCCATATGAACTTTCAATTTGACACTTGTTATTTTCTGATTTGCAAACATTAGCTAATGGATGGTGGATAGGTAATGTGATTGAAAGATGAGTGAGAATTGAGATAGCTTCAGTAGATGGTTGAGTAAGCAAATGTTTTGGTAAAGTTGAATGGCAATTAGTTGATTTAACCAAATACATTTCTAATAGGAAAAATAAGTTACCACAATACAAGTTCTTTTACATGCTTCCATCAATCTCTCTCCTAGTTCTTTTACATGCTTCCATCAATCTCTCTCCTTCTCTCTCTCTCCCCCTCTCTCTCCCGAGCTCTCTCTCTCTCTCCCCCTGCGGAAGTTCTGATTTTCCCCCGTTTTGCAACTTGTTATCTAGTTACAGAAAGAGGAATTCTCAGAGCTTTGCATGGTCAGTTGATTAATGGTGGCTCTGCCACCAGAGCTTTGCATGGTCAGTTGATTTAACCAAATACATGTCTAATAGGAAAAATAAGTTACCACAATACAAGTTCTTTTACATGCTTCCATCAATCTCTCCCCTTCTCTCTCTCTCCCCCTCTCTCTCCCGCGCTCTCTCTCTCTCCCCTGCGGTAGACGCTCGGAAGTTCTGATTTTCCCCCGTTTTGCAACTTGTTATCTAGTTACAGAAAGAGGAATTCTCAGAGCTTTGCATAGTCAGTTGATTAATGGTGGCTCTGCCACTGCACAGATGCATGGCATCCTATAACCATATACATATACCACAACTGTAGACTTCCCTTAGACAATATTGTGCGATGCATAGTTTAGCATCTATTTTATTTTTCTTCAGAGTGTGTACCATTTAGTTGAACCAATCACCATTATAACAGAGTGCAGATGCAGGGAGAAAAAAATCAGCTAGTTCTATAAGTCGATTATATGAATATATCACTCAAACTCTGAAGTCTACACCGGTGTTATTTGCTCATTCAATTAATACTTTAATAGTCCACATATATGAACAACAGGTTCTTTAACCGTGTGGAGCAAAATCGACTTACTGTATTCCGCTGCACGTCATGCAAACAAAAGTCCAAAAGTTTGTACAAACATATTGAGGTCCCTGCAGCCACAAAATAGCATTCAACTCAAAATATTGAAAGAAGAATTTGAAGCTACATAAATCCTAAAATTTTCACAAAAAATAAAACACGACATATATGCTTATTACTTCAGGTTTTTAACACTGTTTAAAGCTATGCACACTAAAAAACATTTCTCGAGGAGCTACAGAATCGGATTGCTGTTGTTTCGAGTATTGATCAAGCAAAGGCTTGATGTTCGCAGAAAAGTACAAGATTAACGAACTTTTGCAATCAATCAACTTCAAATACTGTTTCGTATCTAATTCGACTAGAACGTCTCCCCAGACGGTAGAACTTTCAAAGTTTTGAATCAAAAGTTTCCAAAATTGAAACAAAAATCATTATTACCAAGCTGTTGCAGTTTATGCATCTCCGATTCGGAGGGAGCTTCATGAGACCCCTAATAATCTTCTCGTTTCGCTCCTCTTCCTTTCTGCTGCTCATTTTCCAAACCCCAGCTCAAAATTCAAATTCAAAATATTTCAAATTACCCAAAAAAGTAATAATTCAAAAAAAAAAAAAATGCTTTTGAGTTCAAATTTTGAGAGAGAAAGAATTAATTGACTTTCAAAATTCTAGGGTTTTAGTTCGTTTTCTATCACAGAAATGGAAAGACAATCAATCCTTTCCTCTCTACGCAATTTTGGGGCTTCAAATTTTCAATTTTGACATTTATTTAATAATTGCGCAATTATTGCCGTTAGAAATTGATAATGCCAGAAGTATTTGGTCCGTTGAATTTCTTCCACCGTGCTTAAAAGGGCTGTTTTTGGAGTGGAAGGCCAGGAATTGTCGTGGCAATACTGAAAATAATATTTTATTGTAATTGTGGATCTGTCCTCTTATGTTTCAAATTGTTGCAGTGAGATCCATTTTTGAGTTTGGTCCCTATCCGGATGATTTTGAAAAGTGAAAATAAAATTTAAAAATAAATATAAACCAAATAAGTCGTTAAAATTCTGAAAAATCTGTACACAACAATAATATATATATATATATATATTTATTTAATATATATGAGAACAATTAGTTACATTTTAAATATATATTTATATATATATATATATATATATATATTTAATATACATGAGAACAATTAGTTACTTGTTAAATATATATTTATAATTTATAATATTTTTAATTAGAGTTTTAAGCTTTTTATATCTGATTTGAATTTGAATCTACTATGTTCATGTCTAACCATATTGCATTTTTTTTAAAAAAAAATTTCTCGTGCACATGTTTTAAAAAAATATTGTTTAGGGTTCAACATTTTTTGCTTAAATTCTTTTATTTAATTAATTACACACATTCTGTCATTAGTCTTTCCTGTCGTTTCATTTATTTATATAAATTCTGATTAGTATTTTATTTGTTTATTTATCTTTATATTCTTATTTAATTCACACACTTATTATATTTATTTGTTATTTTTGACAAAGCTTTTAGAATCATTACATAAAGAGGAAATATCAATTACATAATTTATTTTTTCAATAATGTTTTTAACCTAGCCAAATAAATAAATAAAATAAAATTCCCCTACAAAATACGACAACAAAAAACCCAAAAACAAGAAACCCGTCATTTTCTTTCTTCTTTTTGAAAAAAGGACATTACTTTACTTTATCAAAAAGTAAGTCTATCTACCTTTAGAATTCTGTGAGATTTACATTACCAAAAAGTAAAATCCAACATATTCTATAAATAACCTAAATGATTAACAAACACAAGATACTCGAACTTCATCCATACCCTACCAACTTTTAAGAGAGACAATGCGTATAAAAAGATTCCATATACATATATTTCTTTTCAAGAAAAAAAAAATGGTAAAAAAAAAAATGGTTGTCGGAGGTTATAGTGATCTCAAATGAGTTGTCTTTTCAACAGTAGATTGTAAGCAGGTAAATCCTTAACACTGTAAATATCATCAAGTGCAAGCTCACGCTCCAGCTGCACTCTAGTCGACTTGAGAACTTCCTGCAAAGAATAATAGACAAACGACACATCAGATCAATAATTTGTCTGTTAAACTCAATACAGAGGGGTCCAAAAAAGAATAAAAATAAAAAAATTTTTAAAAGGGAGAAGTGTTTCTCTTACATTGAATTGCATGTATGAGGCGTGCTTCGCAAGCCACTGTGCGTCCAGCAATTCAAAGGCGACACAGAAAAGATTGTCAAAGGCCATTTCATCTTCACTTAATAATTCAAGAAACCGAATTCCAGCTACCGTATTTGGTTTTCCTGTGAGAATAATATGAAATTTGATAAATGCCCATAAAATTTTGCGGGGAGAAAGCAGAGATCTGAAGTACTTTTCGTGCAAATCAGACATACATCCGCCAAAGAATTCATACAAATATTAAGGGTGATTGGGAATAGATCATAATAGTTTTTAAAAGTTTTAAATGTAAAAGAGGAGAGAGAATGAGTGGAGTTGAGTTGTTGAGATTTGTGGATATGATGGGATATGTAGATATGATTGATTTAGGAGAGGAAAAAAAGTTGAAAAAAGTGAAAACTTTTGGAAAAATGTATTCCCATTCAGGCTTATTAGATGCTACTCTTTGAAGGTGTTAGCATAAAGCCAAAAATACATTTTAATGCATTTTTTTCAAATTTTAAATTTGGTCAAACAAATCACATCCATATATCTCTTCACTCATTAAATCTCCACCATCCAACTCCACTCATTCTCTCTCTTCATACTCATAAAAATACATTAAAACTCATCCGCTAACACCCTCAAATGTGTTGACCGTTTTCTAGTGAAAAATTAACTTCTACTACTTTATCAAAGTCTATGCCAATGTCAACCACACATCGTGTGGTCCCCACCACTATTAAACCTAGAAAAGACCTTTTTTGAAGAACTGAAACTTTATATACGCTAAAACCTCATACCTGATTGAAGATCTAACATTTGAGCCAGCATGAAAGAAATATTGATGCCAGCTACTGCGAAAGGATACTCCCATTCAGACCTTTCTCCAACTCTCTTGTGCAACAAGTTTTGAAATGCTTCCTGTAAAAGCAGTAGAGATGAAAAAACCTATTTTCATATTTTCATTTCAAAATGACCTAATGGAGAGAAAAAATACACACACACGTCAAAATCTTAACATAAAAGATTTCTTATAACTCTTTCCGAGGGTAAGCCAACAAGCATTTTCAGAAACCATACTCCAATTCTGGCTATTTTCTTTGTAGATAACTACGTGTTTATAAAACAAAGTAAACTCTTGTATAATCATCTTCAGTAAGCCTCACAGAGCTCAGTTTGTTGATTTCTCATATTCCAGGATTCACTAACTAATCATGAGGTTTTAGTTTGCCTTGTGGATCTATGATAATCACTTGCAAGAGTCATTTTACTGCGGCACAAAATCTCATTCAAACACACAACGTATTAAAAGCTTTTCTTTCTGTCTTCATTGATCATATAATCACTTGCAGGTAATTTGTCCAATTTCATTGTAGGGTCAGAAACTAGTTTGGAGTTTGGACAAACTCTGATCCTGCATATATGTGAGGACATTTCCTTCATTGGGAAATACATTTTTCCTTTACATTCTGATTTCTTAGGCCTTAGCGGTTTATTCACTGTTACTACAATGCATCTTCTCAGATTTTCAATCTGGTTATTGCCAACTAGCATAAAGAAAATGTTTTCACCAGCTCATGCTGATTACAAAAGATACAAAAACATCTTGCAATGAAGAGAATACAAACCGGATACGTCTTGGCAAAGAAGATAAGGTTCTCCAATGAGACGAATCCTCCACCCCTAAAAATTTTGTCCACAATTTCAAATGAATACCAATTTGTACAAAGTTGTAATAAAAATGACTTGATATTCCAACACACCTGAAATCTGTTGAAGGATCAGATCCCTGCCATCCCATCTCTTTCCAAACCTCTGATTTCAGCTCTGGAAGTTCTCTACCCGGGTAAGCTAACCTCCACAGTTGCCTAAGTGCATCCTGTCACCAACAGTTTATTACTACTTGGATTTTCAATTGGCATGTTTTTCTTCTCGACTCCAACAAGTCAGAATAACCTCACAAGGGAAGTCAACTAGCAAATCAACAAGATGATACTATAATTGTTTACAGAATGTTGTATTTTAATTATTACAAAACCAAATTGATGATAAAGTGACCATGCATATATATAAGATCAAAGAAGGCAAATAAGTATCCTATAAAAATGTCATTTGCAGATAATCTTATGCAAAATAATAAAAGTGCAGACAACTCATTAAACTAGGAAATCCTCTTCAAATTGAAATGGTATCTTAGGCAATCAAATGTGTGATTACCTCATCTAACTAGGATTACATGATCCACGTGGTATAAGCAGCTTTTCACAAATAAAAACAGTGTACCAAACAAATTACACTCCTCCAAATCCCTTGGAAAATCATACAAGATGAGATGTATGAAGTAGGTGATAATATAAACCCATGCACATAAGAGGGATGACTTTGATTAACTTGAAGTTCAAGAAAGAACTTAAATATTTCAACCTAAAAGTAACAACACAATCATGCTATAATTTCAGGAAGTAAACAAGAAAAGTTTACATACTTGATGCTCCGAAAAAGAACCATCAAAAGGAACTGCCAGCCTTTGCTTTAGATATTTGAGTCTTGCTTCCTATTACCAAACAAACTCAAGAATCAGCAACAAGCATATCTATACACAGAAGTTAATAACATAGAACATTAAAACTAGAATGGCAAGAAATAAAATATTTTGGCGTTTGGATGGAGCAGAACAATATTTTAGCACTACACCGCATTGTCTGCAGAGAGACAGAGAGAGAAAAAGGGTTTTGATGTTCTTGATAATAAATGTCATAGAAAACTTATTGTACTCTAGAAGATTCACTCAATATCCCCGAACCTCAATGATTGAACTACTCTCGGTAGACGCCCACAGGTGAACCAAAATACAAAAATACAAAACGTTTTGGCCCGTCTAGTATCTATCTACTACATAATACATCTTTCTTACATCTTTCTAGCATCAATCTACTACATAATACATCTTTCACTCTTGCAACTTCACGTTTTAAACAGACCATGTAATTAACATTATTCCTTAGACAGTCCATCTGCGAACCCAAGAGTACTCATTGTTAACAATACAGTAATCAGTAGTATCATGCCCCGAAATACTTGTCATTCAGACTACCAGACATTTTAAATGCATATCTTCAGCTTTGTTAGTGTAAGTCGCATTCAAACACAAGCACAACAGTCATAAAATATTCAGGGTATGATAAAGCTACAGAGGTTTATAAGCAATGGACAACTGGTGCATACTCCTATACTTATTAGCCAGAAATCCCACAAGGAACAAATAAGCAAACATTACATTACCTACATTCACACATTTTTAAGAGTTAAGACACATATATCACTTACACCCATGATCCCTGTGACATATCACCGATTCTTGTCAATAAAAATAAACAGGATAAATAAATTAAACGAAAAATTTCAGCCACCCAAAATCATCAGTGACATCACTAGATCTTACCTGTAACGGACTAAGTAAAGGGGGCGAAATCTTCCCGTTAGGGCCATCTTGAGCACCAGATACAAATGGCAAAAGCCGTCCAATTAATGACCCAGATCCTAGGACAATATTTGCTGAATATAGAAAGTTGAAACTATTGATCCTTCTCAATGCAGTAAAAAATAATATTTGAAAACACAATATCAATGCAAAAGTAATCACCAAGTCCGAGCAGTATTCGTTTATAGAAAAAAGATGGAACTATTGATCCTTACTGAAATAAGAATAGTTTACAGTGTATTTCTGTCAAAAATTTCATATGCCCCTCATATTTTAAGGCGCTGCACTATAATATAAAGCCTAATACAAGGCCCAAAAGCTTTTTGGTGAAGCTCAAAAGAAATTCCTTTGTTCAACTACCCACAATAATTCTAGTTCAAGCTTTTGGCTGGTCGCCAAGGAACAATACCTGTTGGCAGGACTGTTATGTTGGATTGGATGCCAATCTTTTCTAACATCACACCATCATTCTATGACATGACACTGTCACGATCTGGAACGGATGACCTCAAGTTGAAACCATGTTTGATGATACAATTTATTCATCCTAAATCCTTAGACAATAAAGTTTTTGTTTCATTTTGCTTAAAAAGACTGAAAGATGGTTTGGAATGAAAAGCATCCTCAATATCATCGAATCTGAGCTCAAAACCATCTCACCAAGTTGATTAGCCACCTCTACTGCAAAATCTATTGGCAAATTGCAACTTATTCAATTGTACCCCTCCCAAAAACATTTGGTTATAGAAAACCGCCCTGCCTGTCTGCGCATGCATGCTTAAATTATTATATGCAGAAATATTAGAGATTTTCAGTTTCATATTGTCTGTTCAGTTTTGTCAATGAAATAATTGAGATTTGTTTGAGAAGAACAATGATAAAACAGAAATTTTGTATGTACAGGCAACAATCATGTAAATGAAAATAAAACATCTACACTCTTATCAAAAAAATAAAATAAAACATCTACACACCCCCCCAAATCCTAAATGGCAGTTGGTAAAGTTTATATTCTAGGCATAGCTTCGCTTGGAGAAAAACGACTGCCCATAAACAGAAACACCAGCAAATTTGACAGAAACATCAGCAAATTTGTCCAAACTACTTTTTACCCGCACAAATATTTCCAATTGACTTTTGATCACTCATAACTCATACTCATGTTTATAAATATCCTGTTATGGACATATTCACAAACAACTCGCTAAAAATGCCACCAGAAATACCATATTCAACTCATGAAAATGTAATGTAAACACGGAAACCAGAGTCAACAAAAATAGCATTACAAACACGAGAACGCATAATTCAGAGTAACAAAATTATATCTGAGTAATGGCACACCTAACCACTGCGCCCATTGAGCGATTATGTGTGAAAACAGCATAGTCCAATGCAAGTGTTCTCTACTTTGTCCTTCAGTCAATATTTCAGCAAGAGAATGACCCTACAGAGATCAAACGGACCAAATTTTATTATTGTTACATCCCAAACAACAGTCTAACAGCAAAATGTTCATTCTGTTCCATCTGTTACCTCTGAGTGCATGTCGTCGTAATCTCTATTGCCGAGCAATGGCTCGTCTAATGAATCAAATCCCGATGTCTCCAAATGCTCGTTTCTTCTACCGTCAACATCTCCGTGGTGGAGTCGTCTCCGCAACGTCCGGGATGTCATGTAAGGAATTGCCTAATTTCCCTTAACGTGTATCGTATAATATCAATAATAATAATTGGGATCAACCCATCAATTGAAGATCGGACAACGGAATTACAAAATGCACGTCTTGATATTGAATCTGAAAATTGAACACAATTCACGACTTACCAAAAACCGAAATGGCGCCGAGAATCTGGAAAACCCTCGAAAAAATCCCGAGTAAACCCTTTTCTTTTTCAAAATTTGGGATATTCAAATTTGTTCTTATGTCAATCGAAACTTAATCGTTAAGGATGCCGTGAAGTATTTGTTAAATAAATTAATAATGATTTGACGAACAGGCAGAATAATTCTTCCGTCAAGCTAACTTGATTGTTAAGGATGGATGCCGTGATCTATTTGTTAAATAATGTTTTTAGGAACAGGTGGAAGAATTCTTCTGTCGAGGAGGAGGAAGGCAGCGGGTTACGATGAAGAATCGAAACCGGAATAGTTACGCTGGTCACGACGCAAAAGCTACATTAGTCACAGTCTCACAGATAATTGGCCAAACGGTAAATTACAGCAATGGTCTGCAACCTTTCATTGAATTTGTATTTTGGTCCAAATCATTTTTGGACTCCACAATCCCCAATCTTTCAAAAATTAACAATATTCCAAAATGACTAAGTTAACCTGCGATAGCAAATAATCAGATCAAATTAATTTTTTTATAAAATAAGTGAAAATCGATAATCACTGATGGGAGCGAGGTTTTTCTCTCCTACAAGAATTCAAAAAAGAATATGCATCTATATGTTCATCATTCTGTCTTTATCTTCTTCTCCTCTTCATTTCTAATCTCTTGTATCTATTCTTTAAAATTTACATCAACCCTACGATTAGAACTACTACTACAAAAGTGGTATACTAGTATATTTTTTCATTTATTAAATAAATAAAGATTAAATCTCCTTGATGCAATTTATAATTTAATATAAATATTACATTCAAATCTCTAAATTATTCAAATTTTTAATATAAGCCTCCCCTATCCACCCACGCTACCCCAACCCTCTCCTACTCCATACCAAATGTAAAAAAGTGGAAAGCGTGTCTCACTCATTAAAACCAAAGAGAAAATCCTTGCCTTTCAACGATAAACCTAGGCATCTTACTCATTAAAACCAAAGAAGAAACTCACTAGCTTGCCCCTAGAAACAATGGGGGGGGTAGAAACCAAGGAGTTTTCCCATAATTTTCACATCCGACGTGGGGTGGGGATGCCCCTTATTCTATTAAGAAAAATGAATATGGCCTGATTTTATGCTACTGTATGTTAACTTGGTCAATTTGGACAAATATTGCTAGTTTTTTAAAAGCTCGGGCTATGGATAAAAAAAGTTGGGGACCAAAGTGCATATTCAATGAAAGGTTGGGGACCATTAGAGTAATTTACCCTTTGCTAAAATATGGTTTTAGATTTTGTTTTATTTCTTCAAAGAGGTTTTAGATATTAACTAGTTTACAAACACGTGCGTTGCACGTGATTTTAAATTATTTATGTAGATAAGGTTCTATAAAGAGTATATGTAATTGTAAGATATTTGTGTGAATAATATTATATAATTTTTTTAAGGATACAATGATAATATAATATAATTCAAATCTTATTACAAATTTACCAAAAAAAGTATTCATCTTATTGATGTAATTGAATTAAAACAGTAATGTGTCAACCATTTTTTCTTTTTACATTGTAATGTGCTTAGAATAATTATATATTCATAAAGCATAATAACATGAAGTAACACAAATAATTCAAAAAGGAAAAGAGTTTTTCTCAAAAGCCTTAGCTTGCTCTATGTCTCTTAAATTTCATCAATTTAAATCCATTTTTCTCTCCCTCTAATCCAGTCATCCTTTTCAACCACCATATTGATTTGATAATTTATTTATATTTTTTAATATATATGTTTTTCAAATTCTCAACCACACATCCAATACAAAAGTCAGTAAACCAAATTTAATTTGAAGAGAACAATAATGTGAATAAGGAATAACTAATATAATATAAGGGATTCATTTAGTTGCAGGGTTATATCCCACAGGCAGTACAAAAAATGTAATTATAATAAATTCAAAACATACAATACCTAGATGAGCAATTAGGAGAGGAACTCAGTAACGTAACTTTTCAATTTATAAATAGACGCAATCGGTAAATTCAAGAAGGAAAATTCTGCAATCGAAACCCAATGTCTAACCAAACCCAAATCAATATCCAAAATCCAAATACTCAATAATAAGAAACTCACATCTTATGTAAAAACAAATCATAGAATCCAAATGAAGGAATACTTATGAAGGAATATGAAAGAACTATAAAAACTTATTAATAATAAATAAGGACAATTAAAGAATGATAATAAAATAATTAATAAAGGACAAACAAAGAATTATAAAAATCTATTAGGGGTATAATGGTCCAAAAATGTTTCCCCTCCCATTCATACTTTTATATATAGTATAGATATAGATAGATATAGATAACTAGTACAGTATAATGTTGGTGGTGGAATTCCGAGGTAACGATAAGTTTTGTGAGAAAAATAAAACGGATTGCCAAGTTTTTGGGTGAATTACGGGAGGAGGATGATTTTTTTAGAAGACAAAGATGAAGAATCATTTCAGTTTTCATGTTCTCTAACTACAAAACAAACATTTCAGTTTTCATTTTCTATAACCTATCAACAAATCTCCCTAAGTGATGATTAAAAAATAAAATAAACTTAATTATACAAGTTGGACATGTGTGTGTTGGGCAATCACACAGTTTGTGTAGTGTAATGCATTACGAAAAATGTGTAATGTATTACATCGCCAATGATAACCTGCCCACTGCGCGACGTGGCGCGCCGTGGGGGAGCCACGTCGCCCAAAAAAATTTTATTTTAATTTTTTTAAAAATCTACGTTAAGTAAAATGAATAATACATAACAGTCCTCCTGATGGCGGGGGCTCATGTAGCCCCGACCATTTTTTCCCCCAAATTTGCAAGTGTGGGCATGATCCGTTGCCCACATAATGGGCAGGAGATCATTACTGTGTATTACATAGTGTGTATAATGATCACGTAATAGTGCTTTAATGCAATGCAAAAATTATGTAACGTGCAAACAACATGCATGTAATCAATTTTAGGCCTTTTTTTAGAAGCACTAGGTAATCGTACAGGTTTATGTTAGGCTATACTGGATATTGCACAGCTTTGCAATAGGTGATCACCCCATTTCTATATTAACCATGTTACATAGCCATAATCTTGCAATCCATAATTGTGATAATGAAAAATCTGACGTTTACATCCCTACTCACACAATCAGGTATTTTGATTTCATTAATGGCAAACTAGTCTTTTGTTCTTATTATGATATGTCATTTAATTATTGCGCCCTAGCTTTTTCCTTGTTATATTGACCAATCGTGCTACTAATAAGAGGCATCTGATTTACGTAATTAAGCCAACATCACCTTATTTTTAAAGTGTAAAAGTAAGAAGTTTGTAAAAGTATCAAAAGTCATGGTTCTTATTACAAACAAGCACATAAATCACATGTTCGAGATTTCAACTTTGAATTTTCATTTTGTTTCATATTTTATGTCATGACAAAATCTAATGCGATCGAGTTTGATTTGTCATCGTGAAAAGAGTAATTTTATAAAACATCTCATACGCAACTTGAAAAATAATTAACGTAAAACTGAATATAATATATTAATTGAAATATTGAAATTGTATTAGTTTCAATTATCATCTTATTTGTCTTTTAATTTCTTTTGCTTAATCCATAGAAATAATAAATCTCACTTCTTTGTACAATTCAAGAAAATGAAAAAGGCCTTTAAAATGTTCATTCTTCATTAGTCCTCGTTACCGAGCAATAACTAGAAATTATACTTTTGATTTTTTTTATTTAAGACAAATAAATTTGATTTTTGTAATATATTGAAAAGATATATAGAAGAAAATTATTTAATAAATTGAATTGAAATTGAAATTAAATTGCATACCTTGGCATCGTTGGAAATAATTAAATTCAATTTGGCACCAAATAAATAATTAACCTTTGATACCTCGAATTTAGTAGTAAAAAGTCTAGGCCCAATTTTTATAAACTTGTTCCGGATAAAGCCGAATAAAATATCATGATATTTGGAAAATATTTTTAAGACATGTTTTTAGATATTCTAAAAGATAGATGAGTATCTAAGGCAATTTAATAGAGAACTCTAAATGATAAATTGTAACCACTAAATTAAATGTATGGTTGCAAAATCCTGGCCGTTAGTTAAGGAGATACCACTATTACTATAAATAGAGGATCATGTGGCCTATTTTGTACCAAGCAATCTAGAGGTAAATAAAAGAATTTTTGTGTACTTTTATATATATATATATAAGTGAATATTCAATTGATATTTGAAAAAGGAAGGTCGATTATAAAGGAAGAAACATACTTTTAAAAAATGGGCCCATTTGAGTTTGGGCCTGACTCGCCTTACTTGTCTTATAGCAAAATTGACCCTATATAGGTAGCACATCGAATGCAATGCAATGCAATGCAATTGCCGGGTGTCTTCGTCAATTTGTACCGGCTCAACCTCGTCTTCAATATCCATCGGAACAGCACGATGCTAAATTGAAGGGAAAATTTGGAACTTCAATAGTTTCTAATGCATCCACCCTTGCTATATAATATAGATGTAGATTGGAAAAAAAAAACCCTAATTTGAATTTCAACTTATATCTTATTTTTATTCCATTGAATTTGTGAATTTGGGAGAATAACTAAAATTTCACGACGAATGGCTATAACAAAAGCTTGATCATTCATCGGCGTTCAACATACAATTTAGATTTGATGACAGCAAGGGCTATACATAATAGGAACTTCTCCATGCATGCATGTATCAAAAATATTAAAATAGTACACCATAGGGAGAATCAAAACACATGTATACAAACAAGATATGTTGTATCCTAATGTTATGATTCATCCTCCTCGTTAGCTAGGGATGTGTAGCAGTTTCTTGCTTTTTGTTGTTTTCCACCTTTTGATTTATATGGGTATGCCCAGAGTATTTGTACATATACATTTCATGTGTCTAATATATATTTTACCTTTACGATCAAAAAAAAATATTAAAATAGTATTTCAGGTATTCTTGCTTATGTTGATTGCTAAGGTTTCTTAGTTTCTCTTCTCTAATTATTGATTCATTCTTGACAGGCTGGCGGGTTTGAGAACGAATTCAAAACTAATGTGGCGTTCATTTTTAGAGATTGCCTGTTCAAATTAAACAGGCAATTGCATCACATGCTCCGGGTATATACAATGACAGTGGCAGATTACTTTACAAAATTGCGGGGATATTGGGATGAATTGGATTCTTATCGTCCTCCACATTCATGTAGTTGTTGCACTACTCTTAAGTGTGGTGAAGGGGAACAACAACCACATATCACACTAAGGAGCATCTCATGAAATCACGCTGCTCACGCTACTGCTACACCTATGCTAGGTGCTCATGGTATTTCTAATACTTCTCTTGTATTCATTATGATTTGCAAAATATTTGTCCAGGTTTATCTACAGATATGAGCAATTGACTACTATTTTTTCTACTCTTGGACATTATACCAAGGGGTAATATAGATGTTTTTGCAAACGCTGCAGGTGTGTATAGTCCTTGCTCTAATTCGATATCATCAAGCTGTTGGATTCTAGATAGTGATGCCGCGGATCATATAACATCTGGCTCTTTATTATTTGTTCCATCACAATCACCTATTGCACATTTTGTTAATTTGCCTCCAAGATCTAATGTTCATGACATTAATTCCATTGGAACTATTCCATTAGACAAAGACATAATATATTGGAGGATGTTCTTCCAAAATTATTATTTCTCGATTTTCTTTTTTAATATGTCAAATTATTAAAATTTTTAATGTTTTTTTATCAAACACAATTTCACAGCAAATCTCATTTAAAAAAGAAAAATGATAATTTGAAGTATAGCATAGATTCATCGAGAAACAAACAATAGATTCATCAAACCAAAGCATTAAAAAATTAAAAAAAGAGTTTGGGGGGTTATGATTAGGTTCGATTTTTCTAATTAAAAATAAAATACAAAATTTTAGATCAACATATTGAATAAATCTAGCAAACGAACTTGATTTGTACATGCTAAAATTTAAGATGAATACCTTAAATACCTCCCAATGCATTTGATCACGTCCCAACTACTGGGATGCGCCAGCAGAGTGCCCCCCTCCCCGGAAATGTAGTGGGGCCCGGGGGCAGGGGGTTCTCTCTTGTTGGAATCCCAACAGCTCAGACCAGATCATTGTTGCCTCCCAAATCCCAATTTTGGATTAATCACTTAATACTTGCCTAAAAATCTTATTAATATGCCACAGCAAAGCTCACACGATATGCAACCCACAAGAAACAGATGAAACTCACCATTTCATGATATACATCCCAATCAACTGTCAAGATTTTCTTGATACCCAACTCCAGTTATGTCTATTCCAAAAAAAAAAAAAAAACTCTCCGGCTACGTGGAGAATAGTGTTATGTACATAAGTTCAATGAACATAAATATGCCAAAAAAAAAATTAATAATAAACAAAAAAATGGAAGTTCCTAAGTGATGAAAATTGTCAATAAAATAAATGCCCGGTCACTTTAGTAGCTGTCACCCTCTCATCATTTAAGAGAACTTGTTGCAATAGCAACGTTGTTGTACATGCAAAATCCCATGTATCAAGTGTTGTTATATAATTATATATAATGAAGTAATTTGGTGGAATAAAAATAAAAATTCAAATTAACTTATTGTAATTATTCAAATTCTTAGCTAGTGCAGTAATTTTTGTAATGAAATATTCCATAAATCTCTAATAAAACAATATATTTTGATTTGGTATTATTATATTACCTCATCACATATTGATAGGACAAAGTTGTACTTTTATTATAATATAATTAAGCAATTTGACAAAATAAAAATCGAAACTCGATCAGTGTTAGTAATCCAAATAATTTCGCTTTTGTTTGAATAAAAATTTGAAGTATCCATTCTTGTGGATTAAAAATCCGGCGTCGTGCTGAATCTTGAGTTAGTGGACTAAATATTGGTGAATTGTTTCGAATAAATCCACCATTTTTGTAGAACTGAAACTTTGCACATTCTGTTATTTTCTTTCTTTCATTTGAATTACTTAATTATACATACTAGTATTTACACCCGTGCGTTGTACGAGAAGTTATGTATAATTATGAAAATTTTAATAATAAGAGAACGAAAGAATGAATAATATTTTATTAAAATTTCGACAGAGTTTTCCCTATATTTCAGACTGATCAAATCCTGTAAAAACTCACGACAAAACTCAATAGAATCAACATAGTATAATTTTAATTTCTTCCAACAAAAGTAATTCAAAAACGATGACATTCATTATCATCTAAAACACCAATAGAACTCAAAGAATATAAAATGCCTCAAATTTGAAAAAATTTATTAATGATTTATACCAGTAATCCACATGAGTGAAAAATAAAGAAGTTTGTACCTGCGCTTTCTCGATAATCAATACACAAATATATTATAGAAATTATAATGGAGCTAGTTCAATTTGATAAATCCCAACACCTCGTTCCTACCACATTAGAAAACACTTATTTTTATCTTTATCGCATCCCAATTTAATCAAGGCCTAGGGAGGATGATATAAGAATTGCAATAGGATAGAGATCTCATTCTCTATCTCGCTAGAAAATTTTCATCTCCATCGACCACCCATCGTGACCGATTAATAGGAGACTTTTACAATCAGTGGACAATTTGCAGTTGGTGGCAATTTGACGTATAATTAGTGGGGCCATGCATAATTTGTTTAAACAATGAAGCCGTGTCAATTTTCCACCTTTTAAATTAAGTATATTTTTTTCCATTTAGTAATATAGTTAACACTGACTAATTTTTATCAAATGTAACTATGCTAATTTTCGTTCGATGAAGTCGACTCCAATTAAATCTTGAAATTATAACTAATTTTCACTTTTTTCTAATTATTTCTAAAAGCAATTAATTATTGTTATAATAATTAGCTTAACGGTCGCAGTTTAAATAATTGTATGAATCTAATTTTAAAGTTTTTTTGTAATTTAAATAGTATCTTACAATTTAGAAGATATCTTCTATTTGTTAGGTGAAATCATATAAGCCCTTAGCAATCTAATTAATTTTAATTATTTTCATTCTTTTAAATTAATTATATTTTTTTCATTTTAGCAACATAATTAATTTTTATTCTTTTTCATCCAACGAAACCATGTTTAATTAAATCTTAGTAACATAATTAATTTTAATAATTATTTCTAAAAAATTAATTATTTCAAAAACTAATTAGCTTAATAGCCACAGTTTTAAGAATTATATGAAATTAATTTTAAATTGGTTAAAATACCAAATTGGCATTTAAAAAAATACACTTTCGATGATTTGGTATTTTAAAAAAGTTTTGCAACAAATCGGTATTTAAAAATCGAGATTTCGACGAATTGTTATTTAAAAATCCAGATTCCGACAATTAAGTATTTTCCGTTAGCCCGTGGTGGAATCTTGATTAAAATAATAATATTTTCAATTTTTATTATATAAAATTGAAAATATTATTATTTTAATCAAGATTCCACCGCCGGCCAACGGAAAATACTTAATTATCAGAATCTAGATTTTTTAAAAGCCAATTTGTCGGAATCTCGATTTTTGAATGCCAATTTGTCTCAAATTTTTTTTAAAATACCAAATCATCGAAAGTGTATTTTTTTAATACTAATTTGGTATTTTAGACATTTTAAATTAAACGTTATTTTGCATTTAAACGATATCAAATGAATTAAAAAATATCTTTCATTTTTTAGGGAAAATCTTCCCAACCATGTATCAATCTAATTAATTTTATGTTTCTAAATAATATTATTGTCCATTTTTAGCAATATTAATTTTGACTAATTTCCGTTGAATGAAACTGTGTCAATTTTTGTTGAATGAAACTGTGTCAATTAAATCTCAACTATATAATTTATTTTAATTAATTTCGATATAATTAATTTTTATTTTTTTAGCTAATTACTTTTGAGAAGAAATAATTATTTCTAAAGTAATTAGCTCAATATCCGTAGTTTTAAAAATGATGTGTATTTGATTCTAAAGATGTCATATAATTATATGAGATAATAATAATTATATGAATTGAATTACTTTTTTAGCTGAGTGCGTTCACATAATTACCTAAGTTGATAATAATTACGTGGGTTGCCCCCTCCCCGCTAGTATATAACCAAACTCCCGCCTCTTATTCTTTTAGAATCTCAACAATACTATCTACAATTGCAATACCTACTGAGAATCTTGCTACTGAAAACCATCCAGCACCAATGGACAGGTGTGCTAGCTTGATCCATCGACTTACTTCAACTTCTTTCTTTTTCCCCGATTTTCTCATAACCGTATCTTTAACAATATATGTCTTGTTATCTGCAGTCTCAATGAGAATCCGAATGAAATTCATCCCATACCTATGGATGTCGAGCTGTTAGATTATGCAGAAAGGTATTCTTCGTCCATTCATTTCTCTCTTTTCCCGATTTTCTTGTAACCAGTTATTTTAGATAGTATTGTTTTGAATACAGTCGACACAAAATGCTCCTGAGAATCACATTTTACCAATGGACGTTGAGCAATTGCAAGAATCCAGAATCCGGTATTCTTCAAGAATCGCCATGGCTACTGGGAATCATGGTGAGATTGAGGCCTTAGAATCTCAAGAATCGTCTCTTGCAATGCCTACTGGGAATCAAGGCATTTCCATGGAGTCAGAATCTCAAGAATCGAACTCTCTTGAAGTATTGTTTCCTGCAATGCCTACTGGGATTCTTTCTACTGAGAATTATGCAGTATCGCGATTAGAAGATGAAAGGTAAGCTTGATCCAATGACTTCTTTCTTTTTTCCCAGTTTTCTCATAACCGTGATTTAACGTCTTATTATGAATACAGTGTAGAGAATGATGCTGATAATGATTTTGTATCAATGGAGCTTGAAATCATGAGGCCAATTGAAAACGAGAATGAAGTCTTTATGGAAGTAGATGTGAATGGGCTCACTGAAAGTGATGGAGAGGATATGATGGATTGTGAGCCAATAGAAGACAATCGGTAATCTTGATCCATCGTTTTCTTTTTGTTTTTCCATTTTCTCATAACCGTGATTTTACAATGTGCTATTATGAATAGTGTAGCGAATGCTATTGATAGTGAACAAGTGTCAATGGACATTGACATCGTGCCGTCAATTGAAACCGAGAATGCAGATTTGATGGAAATAGAAGTGAATGGGCATATTCAAAGTGGAGACGTGAACGCAGATTTTGAGCCATTAGAAGACAGGTAATCTTGATCCATCGATTTCTTTTTGTTCCATTCTCTCATAACCGTGATTTAAGAATACATTATTATGAATACAGGGTAGAAAATGCTATTGGTAATGAGTCAGTGCCCATGGAGACTGACATCGTTTGGAAAATTGAAACTGAGAAAGACGACGACGACTTCATGGAACTAGTCCTGGACGGGGAAATCAAAACTCAAGTTGAAGATCTGATGGCCGTAGATTACAGGAGGATTAATGCTCATTCAAGTGCAAATTAAATTAGTGCAAGATGTAGTCTCAACATAAAGAGGGGCTGAAATCTCATTGCTTTTAATTGGAATGTATTCAAATAGGCACACGATTGTGCAAGTGTCAAATATCGAGTTTTAAACTGATTTACAAAGCAATTAAAATGGGAAATTTTTTTGTAAAGTGATATTTGCCAATTTCATTTCATCTATTAGTTTTTATGACGCGAAATTGTTGCAATTCTTTTGAGGCATTGATGACCATTGAGCTATTTGATTTCTTGATGTCATTTCTACTATTCTTTTGATTTTGGGTTTTATTATGATACTATTACGTGATTTCTGTGGAGTAATGTTATTCAAGATTATATGGACTTAAATTCTTATATGATTATGACTTATAATGCACCAAAATATATAGTGACAGGTATTTTATATATTTCATTATTAATTCTTATTACCTATGATACCCAAGTTACCGTATTAGAACTCATGAGACACCATTTTCCAAATATTTCGGAAGCTCAATCGAGCAGAAACACCAGTAATCTCCACAACATTCCTTTTCGTTAACACCACAATGCATAGCTCCACTCTTTCCGGTATGTCCATTCGAGTTGGATCCTCTTCCAATGAACTCAATCACTCATCTTACATCAATAAATAGAGATTCTGTGAATGGAGGTAAACGAGTTGTTGACCTCTAAAAATGGGGCCCACAGTTACTCCACACCTCTATCTTCTCCCTTGGTTCGCCTGCACGCTAAGACCAATCGCCGGGAGTGTTGACCGTCGACGACCACCGTTTGAGCCGAGAAGACAGCGACAATACTACAACTTCCGGCAACTGCGTCAACCCTACGTGATGTATCGAAGGTATTTGACGTGGGCGAAACTACGAAGCCTGAATGGACGTGGTATGGAGATCCACTCGGAAGAGTTGAAGAGCTCTTGGTGAGTGAATTAATGGAGGATGAGTCTCTCTTTCTCAGATTTTTGATCCCTTTTCTCTCCCTTTCACCTTCTATTTATACTACCTCATGTGGGGGTAGCATGTAAGATTGTAATGATGGCCATCCACGTGTCTCCTATCTGTTGGCTCCGGGTCTTATCGCAAGAATGGCCAGAAGTGACAAGGCACTGTTGGCGTGTACTCTGAAGATTTTGTGGGCAGTTACGTGTCACGTCGGCTGCAGGTTCCATTCCTGTGCACGTGGGTGACGTTGACTCGTTAGGGCGGGGCGCCTCTGCTGAACGAGGCCCCGCCTTAGTGAGGGTTTTTGGGCGGGCCAGGCTCGTAATGATGCCACGTGTCCGGGGGACCACTTGTGGGTCCCTACACCGTCATACCGTGCCACTTGTATGGGGGCCGCCACGTGTGTAAGGGGTCACTGGCGGGGTCCTGGTATATCTGTACCAGTAACACGAGTAGTATAGAAGTGAAGGCTGTGTGAAGAGTAAAAAATGAACTTTTTGATATTTAGTTTCTTGGCCCGGTCAAGAACTTACTGACTTCCTACCGAGTCCAAACTTGGGTGAGTCAATTAGCTCAATTATTTCACATATTAACATATGCCATGTTTCTGAAAATTACTTTTGGGAGCCCAATGTCCCATTCCAAAAGTTTATGTCTTGTTTTTTTTGAATACTAACGATAAAAAATGGTAAAAGTTTAGGCCTTGTTTGAGTCATAATAAATTTTGAATTTTTGATGCATAGATTGTGTGGTTTGAAATGAGGAATAACATATTAAAAAGCGTAAAATAATTGTGTGTCTAATTGAAAAGAGGGAGAGATAAAAAATTTTTGAATTTTATAATGAATCAAACGAGGCGGGCTCTGAGTTTGTTGAAAAACAATTTTTTATTTTTTTATTTTTAACAACTAGTAGTTTTTCGGATATGGATGCGTCTCGTCTTCAATATTTGGTCCAGTTTTCAAGAAAAAAAATCACATAAGCTAACGTCGGTAGAATTGAAGTTACCATCTCTCATAGTGCTCATTTGCTCAATTCAATAAAATTGAAGTTACCGATTAGCGGAGAAATCACCGCATCAATATTCACAAAAAAAAATTGGAAGTTTCATCTCTGTCGTGAAATTCGAAATGGGTTCTTTCCTTTTCATCTCTGTCGTGAAATTCGAAATGGGTTCTTTTCTTTTCATCGATTATTTGATTTTTAGATTTCAGTTTTACTCAATTTACTGGCAGCATTTGTCTCTTGTTTCAGGGATAAACTCTTTTCTTGGAGTATGGGAAATTCTGCATCTTCAAGCCTTTGAGGGCTGGTTTGTTATTTGTTTGGCTTAGATTAATTTGATTATGGACTTATGGTTCTCTTTAGCTACACTTACCATAGGGTAAAAGTTTTTATCTTCTCTGTTGGAAACGTTGACTGTTAAGTTGTGGTTTTTAGGTACTTTCGTGGATTAATGGACTTATAGTTCTCTTTAGCTACATTTACCATAGGTAAAAGTTTTTATCTTCTCTGTTGGAAAAGTGGAGTGTTAAGTTGTGGTTTTTAGGCAATTTTCTGGATTAATTGACAAGGAGTTGATGTTCTTGAAACATATATAGAGATTTTACATTGTGGTGGTTAAATGGAGCAAGACTTTGGTTCAAATCAGCCATGTGGGTCAATTAATAAGTGTAGGGTTTTGGAATTGAAGCCATTAAGATGTCTCCTTCTGGTATTTTCAACCTCGTCTGGTATATCACCGGTCGTAAGTCCCCAACCATCACCCTTTGTATGTGTTTCACCAACCGGTCCTTTCCCACCCGGGATCCAACCGTTTTACCCTTTCGTCGGTCTACGACGTCCCTTTTAACATCCCTGACCAAACGAGAAATTTCTACGGTGAGACACACATGAAGTCTCCTGTGCCGCCCATTCCGTTGAGTTCCTTTCAAACTCTGACAAACCCCGTTGAAGGTGGGGATTGAGGAATCTAATGTAGAAGATGAGTATGCTGATTCTTGCGAAAATGGCAAGAATTCGGGGTACCAAAAGGGTTGACAGAGGAAAAAGGGAGACGAGAAGGGTGATCAAGTAGTTGACACCTTGGCTAATAACTTTATCACCTCGTTTAAGCTTAACAAATTTGATGCCCCAATGATGGCCGGGATAGATTACTTGAGCATCAAGCAACCCATGAATGAAGCGCCTCTAGCCGTCAGCGTTGTCTTGTCCGGCGGATTTGATGACGAGGGCAGTGATGGAAATGTGTTGGTTTACACCGGCCAGGGCGGGGTCCAGCGGAAAGACGGGCAGCTCTTGACCAGAAACTTGAAAGAGAAAATCTTGCTTTAGAAAAGAAACTACATAGGGCGATCGATGTGAGAGTCATAGGGGGATTAAAGGACTTTAGTGGCTCAAATGGGAAAATCTATGTATATGACGGCCTTTACAAAATCGAGGAGTTGTGGATAGAAAAGAGCATGTTGGGGTGTAACGTTTTTAAGTACAAATTGGTCAGAAGGTATTCACTTCGTGGAAATCAATTCAGCAATGGAAGTACAAAAATGCTCCTAGGCCCGGGGTCATCCTTCCCGATATGTCCTGGGTGCTGAGAATCCTCTGTACCTCTTGTGAACGAACTTGATGATGAAAAACAACCTACTCACGTCACATACACCCGTAAACTTAACTACTTGAAGCCTTTTCCCTCGGCTAATGCTAAGCCGGTTTTAGGGTGTCGTCGTCTAAACGGATGTCAACCAAGGAATAGTGATTGCCCTTGCAACCTGAGAAATGACTGATTTGTCCCTTATACGGCACTAGGGATCTTGGCATCTTACAACACACTGACACATGAGTGTGGGCCCACGTGTACTTGTCCTCCTAACTGTAGGGACCGAATGTCTCAGGCGGGGCCCAAAAGTATGTCTTGAAGTTTTTAAGACAAAGAATCAAGGATGGGGAATTAGGTCATGGGACCCAACTCGTGGGGGTGGTTTTATCTTTGAGTATGCAAGTGATGTCATTGATGATGCGTCTATGATAGCCGAATTTGAGAATGACAAAAGTAACTACATTTTTTACTCGACTCGTAACTATGAGGGAGCTATGACTGATAATTCTAACGGCTCTGTGAAAGTGTCATGTCCCGTTATTGTAAATGCAAAAAATAACGGGAATGTGGCTCGTTTTATGAACCATAGTTGTTCACCGAGTGTGTATTGGCAGCCAGCTTTACGGGAAAGTAATAATGATGTTTATGTTCATACTGCACTTGTTTTGCTCTCTGGCATATTCCACCAATGGAAGAGCTGACGCATGATTACGGGATGGTTACGTCGGAGGAAGGAATTAATGGAAGAAAAAAGTGCTTCTGTGGGTCCACGAAATGCCGAGGCTACTTTTATTGATCATTGATGCTTAGGATGATGACTGGTAGATCTTGATAATTGCTGGCTCTTGCAAAAGGTTAGTTATTTCATTTTTCTTACGCATTCGACCATCGGGATTGATGATTTTTCTCTCATACTGATATTTGCTTATAAGTAGATTGGCCAAACATGAATAATTCAAATTCTTGTGAGTCAAAACTATTTGGATTTCCAAAACCTTAATAAACTGAAGAACTTGGGTGTCAACTAGGATGTTGACTAGTTGGGACACCCAGCTGAATATAATTAACTGATGGGAAAATGTGAATAGATTTCGTGGGCAGGGACCTTTTTGGTCCTTTTGGGGGGGGGGGGGGGGGGGGAGACAATTTGGCTGTAGCATACAACATAAGTTTAATCTGAGAGGAGTGGTGTCAGTTATTCAAGTCTAGGGGTTACAACCTTTATTCGTAGTAAAAGCATTGTCCCTTGGAAATTTGAGATGCCAAAAGGTTCTTGGTGTAACTAAAATTATTGTTCTCAATTCCTCAATTTCATTTAATCAAAGTTTGGTTGCTTAATTTTTTGATATATTTGAGATTGCTCTCTAATCTTGTCTTGGATTTATTGGCACATGGAAAGATGCAGTTTTGTAAAATGATTACTATTTATTTTATTCTTAATTAGATGGCATTCAATTCGCTTAGTACTGAAGTTTAATGTACTTGTAGAATAATAGAAGATGGGGTAAGGAGAAGGGAGAAAAGGAGGAGGGTGTGATTTTGACATTCTTGTACCCAAAAACTCTTAGATCCTATTTGGTTTATTCTAGTTTTGCGGTTGGGAGAATTTTGAAGATACGATCTTCTCTATATTTCTTCCATGTCTTTTTAATAGTATCAAGTGTTCATAGCTTATTAATGACTCCAAAAGAGCGCTTTGCCAAATAAAGAACAATGCACTGAACTATTTTCGATTGGTTTGGAGGAGATTTTGCCTTACATGAGTATCAAGTTGTATATTATTATGAAATTTGACAGTATTAATAGTTTTGATCGAGATAATTCTGTCTTATGGTGACAAGATAGGAAAGAAAACATTTGGTGCAGGTGCAACCATCACTCCGTTACCAGTAACTTTGGTGGTGTACTTTTTCACCCCATGAAGGAAAACGATTATATGAAGAATGTGTTATTATTTATATCGCAGACTTGCGGTTTTTACACTATATATGATCCGCTATGGTGTATTGTCGTCCCATCTTTTGAACATCGACTAGTAGAACAAACAACAAACTCCGAAACGAAAATATGATATCTATTCCAACACTAACTTATACACACTTTTCCACGCTAATTAAGGCCCTGTTCTTTCCATAACAAATTTTATCAACTTTTTCTCTCTCATTATTTACAACCACTCATTCAATTATTTGATATATTTTCTTTAAATTTCAACAACACATTCAATACGTAAATCAAAAAAATTAACTTTATCACCAATCAAACAACCCCTAAGGATTCTTTCATATCATATGTCTGGGTTTGACAATGTAAACATGTTTGAGTTTGACAATGTAAAAACCTTGAACAACTACAATTATCTGATACTTGCCTACTTTATCAAAAGTCAGAAGTGACATATTTTTTGGGATAATGATAGAGGAATAACAAAAAATTGATAACCATGTGTACAAGTACAATTCTCTATTTTGAAAAATACTAATTTATCCCTTGTATTGGTGGGGTTCAGCCCACCTATTAGAGGGTTGTATAATCTCGTTGTACGTTTTTTGTTGTTCCTCTAATATTGTTCTTTTCTTGGTTAGTTTTGCGCATTTAACGTGGAAATTTTAAGGGGTGGCACCCCCATTTTTTGTCAATGTGCCCCCAAACAGTCCCATTTCCATTTTATCCTCCTCCTCTTCTTCTTTCTCATATATATATATATATATATATATATATATATATTTCCTTGGTGTTTGGCCAGGTTGGTCATATAGGCTGAACCGCCAATGGTTGTCGAAATCGCCTACTGATGGTCACAAAAAAAAAAGAATGGTTGCAGGTGGTTTAAACCACCGTTGGGTTTTCAAAACCCCCCCCCCCCCCAAAAAAAAAAAAAAAAAAAGAAGAAGAAAGACCAAGAAGGAGAATGAGGGGGCTTGTTTTGGGGTGGGGACGTGGGGTGGGGGGTATTGAGAAAAAATGGGGGTGCATTTAACCCTGCCCAAATTTTATTCATGTATCTTTATTTATTCTTTTCAACTTTGTTCTATTTATGATACTTTTTGTCTTTGATTTGATGATGATCAGCGTATGCGACTTTGACATTTTGGACGTTATCCAGGTTAACGAACAGATAGAAAAACGCGTTCAATATAGCTTTCCGTAAAAGGGAAAATAATAAGTAAAAGATCGGTATAATAAAAATTGTATGCTTGCTTATTATTATTATTATTATTATTATTATTTTGAGATACCCCTGCCTGAAACTCAAAACCCGTGCATGCATGTACTTACATATATAAATTTAAAGCATCATGTTACTTAGTTTTAAATTTTGAGGCAAACTAACAATCTCAAAGCGTAGTCATATCTCATCAATTGTATTAGGATTTGTTCTCTCCATAATAAATTTTTATAAATTTTCATTGACTTTTTCTTTCTCATCATTTTCAACGACTATATGATTGAGGAACAATATATATATATGTATACATATGTATATATTACTCTACAATCAAATTAAATAGAAAAACACCTTTCAAAAAATAAATAAATAATAAATAACGGAAAACAGCTACGCATCTGGAACGTTACCATCGCTTTTAAAATTAAAGAAGTTAAATTTGTAACAAAATGAAAATTTATGGATTACAAACTATTAATCTTAAGGTTGAAAATTTTCCTTAACATACAGGAAATGCAACCCAATAGCAAAAATAATACTCGACACATACAAATAAACAAGCAAATCCACGCCAATGAACACTCAAACAAACACCCGACGTGTTGTGCACGTCACCCTCACTAGCATAATAAGCTTTCTGTGGGCGATAAATTTGTCATCTTCATCCAAAATGCAAAAATTGAAAGATAGGTGTTGGATGATCACTCTAATAGTTTTACAACAAACCTATTAAAAAACAAAGATAAAGAAATTAAAATAAAAAAAAAGAATAAAAGGAAACGGCAAAAGAGTGTGAGGATGAGGAATCGACCAATGATGTAGTGGTACGATACTCGTGTTTCCCGACCGAAATGCTGGGGTTCGATTCTTACCCCCCTCCCCTACCATCTCCCCCCGGCTCCCCGATTTCCCCCAGAGCAAAAAAAAAGAGAAAAAAAAGAGTAGTATGGAAGCAGTGAATTTTTTATCGAATGAGCTAATAACTCTTTTAATAAATTTTTTATTCTTTTGAAATAAAAGTTATCGGGATTCTTAGAGAAAGAGGGGGGAAAAAGGAAAGGAAAAGGAATAAATAAAAGTTATTAAAAACGGAAATTGACACAGATAGTCGAAAAAATTGTTCAAACTGCGCATTTAGTCCAAAATTAAAAAAAAGTGGTCCAAAAAAACTTTTTGGTGCGTATTTGATCGATTTTGACAAAATCCTTCCAATTTTGCCGTTAGTTAAATCAACTTTTGATATTCTATTTTTTTCCCGAGGGATATTTCGATAATTTGATTTAAAATAAATTGCAAAAATGGTTCTAGCCTTTAGAAATTTTTACAATCAAGTCCAAAAGTTTCAAAAATATATAATTTAGCCCAAAATTTAAATTAAAATGCACAATTCTACTTTTTTATTTTTGTACTGGTATTTATTTGGTCCATAATTAATTTTCAATATAATAGTATTTATTCGCATTAAAATCATAACTTTTAAAATTTTCTTATATTAATATTATAGATGCGTGCATTTTGATTTTAAACAACAATTAATAATAAGGGTTTGTTCTAGTGGGAAAAATGTAGATGCACTCGAATGAATCGTTAGATGTGTAGTTGAAAAATAGGAAAAATATACTAAAAAATATAAAATAATTATATCAGTGTTTGAAAATGATTAGAGAGAAAAATTAGTAAAAATTAATAAAATGTTATAGTGTATAGAATAAGCCCTAAATGTAATTATTGTATATAAATAAAATTTTATTAGGAATATGTCAATGTAAAAAATATATCAAATATAAAGAATTACTAATAAAATAAAATAAAAATTTTAAAAAAGAAAAATAAAAATAAAAAAATAACCTAAACCGCCCACCCCCATACAACCACCATCGAGCTGGTGGTCATTTGAAAATTTTCTTTAATATTAAATACATGCACATTTTGATTTTATGTAACAGTTAATAATAAATGCAATTGTTATACCTAAAGACAATTTTATTACAAATATATCACTGTAAAAAAATCAAATACAAAGAATTAAAGAAAATCAATAATAAAAAACCCACCTACCCACCCGGGCGGCGACGAAACCACCACCAACTCGCCACCACCAAATCTCAAATCTGGTGGTTTTGACCACCAGCTACCACTAGCAAGCTGCTGCTAGTGGTCGAAGCCATTAGATTCGAGATCTGGTGGTGGGGGTGGGGTGGGTGGTTTTTTATTTTTTTTTATTTCTATGATTTTCTTTTTTTTTTATTTTGATTTTGTGATTTTCTTCTTCAACCACCAGATCTATTTCTGGATTTGCTAGAGTGGTAGTGGTGGTGGTGCCGGGGTGGTGGAAGAAATTGTGGACTAATTTGTACCTATTAAAAAATTATGGATTTTGTTATTTAATTTAAGTAAAATAATATAGTATAAATAAAATGGCAATATTCTTTTTTGGCATAAATAATCTTTATCTCGTAATAAAATATTAGTCTGGGGACAAAAATGCCAAGAAAAGGCGATAGGTCCTTGCTATGCACGGGCTAAAATGTTAGGTGCTAATAAGCCTAATGCGACCACATGCCACGGTATTGAAATTTTTTTGTAAAAATTATTTAACCAGTATTAAATTAATTTAGTAAAATTAATTACGGGCGAAATAAAAATAAAAGGTAAAATTTAATTAAAATTTGTCACCAAACGCACACCAAATTTTTTTAAACAGAAACTTTTTTATTATTATTTTGGATCAGAAGTCCAGTTGAAATACTGGAAAGATTTAGGATTAGTTTGCACATTATTTTAACTTGGTATTTTCGAATTTAAATTAATTTAACTAATATAGAATTAAATTAAAGTTAATTATTGGTATTTTCGTAATAGAACCCCAAAGTATTCGTTTCAAAGAGCATTTGCATTGTTAAACTTCTCCAAATCCTCTATTTTTGCCTACGTGGAAGAGAGAGAAAGATACACAAAAAATTTACGGATCCCACGTTTTCTCTTTTCTCACTTTCCCTACTTTTTTTCTACTTTTCCCTACTTTTTCACCATGAATTCCCATGCCCCCTCTACATCCTCCACTATTATTTTGTCATTATTTTTGAATTTATTTCTACATCTTTCTTACTTTTTCACTTTTCTCTCTCTTTTTCACTGCATATCATCTATTCTTTTTTCAATTAAAATAATCATCTTCTCTCTATCTCTCTCCTCAACATTATCTCTTAATAATCTCCCCACCTCCACATGCAAAGGCGATGCTCATAGGACCCCCTCAATCTTTCATGGAGAATTTATAGCTATTTTACCCTTGCATTAAAAGACAAAAAGGAGTCACTAAAAGGCCAAAAATGAAAATCTAACGGTTGAATTGGATGGAGAATGTTAATGGGGTCATGCGGCGACAATTTTTCATAGCTCGAAGGATAGGAGGCTGAAAAAAAAGAATGGAGTTGAAATTGTAACAAAATCGATAGTTTCTATTGTGTGTGTCTTGTGTACAGAGAGGGTTGTTTGCGATAAGAACTCACCTGAAAAAAAAATCATAGAATTACTGTAATAACAAAAAGAAAAAAGAAAAAGAAATATTTTCCCCGCCTTTTTCTTGGTGGATTTACGGAATAAAACTATCTCCCTTCATCATTCTTGTAATCCCTGAAAAACTATAGGTTAAAAACAAGGCCCGTCCACAGAATATATGTAAGCACGCAAACAGATCCCAGAATCAACTTAAATAAATATGCTAACTAATGAATATCGGCATACAACAGTCCTGGATTGTTCATTAATGTCCATTGAGGCTAATACAAATGAATAGCATGATTGCAACATCTGAATTCAACGGCAAATTCAAATAGTCAGTATCCCAGTATTTAAATTAAAAAACAAAAAAAAAAAAAAAACTATTTTAAAAAAATGAAAATAAAAATAAAATTGCAAATTATTATCACATGAAAATCTCGTGAGACAATAATCCTATTACACATAAAAAATAATTTATTCTTTAGTACATCGAATCTTGTATTTCCATCGTAAAAGAAAGGTCGAACGAAATAATCCGGGCATCAAAAAATTGTAAGGCGTTGCAAAGATTCAAGTGTATGTTGTGGGTTCGCGCATTCGCCGCCCCTGTTTGTTTCCATCTGGAGGTCCCCACTACTCAAATTATCGTGACGAACAATTAAAGACGCTATGAATTTTCGCAAGTTCATAGGACAGCGACACAATGGACATTGTGTCCCCTTCTGTTTCCCCTTCTGCCGCCAACTGATTAGGCAGTCGTAATGATAAATATGCGAGCATGACAAAAACAATACCTCTTCTCCAACTGAAAGCTTGCTTAAACAAATACAACAATCTCCTCCTAGCATCTCATGATCATCGTTGAATTCTATCATAAATTTGTAAGGTGGAGGCCTCTCAAGAAGCTTAATTAACTGATTAGCACGGTCTATTCGTGACAAGTCGGTGGTAATGGCCCTCCGTTTTGCGTCTTCTATGGTCTCATCTTTTTGTTGTAAAGTATAAATTTTAACAGATACGGCGATTGGGAGTACTCTATTTGATGATGAATTACAAGCCCTCTTCCGGTTGACAAAATCTTTAATTTCTTCTATCAAATTATCATTAACATCAGGCGGGACAACTCCGAGATATCCAAGAAATCTTTGAAGAAATCCTTCTGGCTCGTTAACGTCATATAGCATGTCTCCTGTCACTTGGCAGAATTCCCACGAATAAAGTCTACGAAGATAATCTTGTAACCCTGTAATTACATACAAACGCATGTAGAAGCACCTCTGGATCGAGTCAAGTGTTTCATCAACATAACCTCCTGAAAATCTCAACATGTAATTTACTCTCAAGTTTATACGGACAGTGGAAACGAGATCCATAACGGTACTTTGAGGGAGGGGATCGACGACAATGCTATTATCATCCTCTGACAATTCGCATTCGTAATGGTATCTTTGGGAATAATAAGATGGACGTGATCTTTTTGTCTTTGGTAATTCGTCTTCGCGATCGCAACCTGGGGAAGATTGGCGTGATCTTTTCATCTTACGTAATTTTTCTTGGTCATGGCAACTTGGGTAAGATGGACGCAATCTTTTCGTCTTCAGCAATTCGCCTTCATCATGGCAACTGTTGGGGAACTAGGCGCTGCTAATTCCGCCCAAGATCAGTGGGACGAATAAATGCGACTGAGAAAAATAATGGACGCTAAAATAAGCACAAAATAAAACACCGAGATTTAACGTGGTTCGGCCAAACTGCCTACGTCCACGGACCCACACCAATATATTTCACTATCACAAAAATGAGGAGTACAAAAATACCACACTGTATTTTTTCTCTACCTACACAAAGGTTTTATCACTCTACTCACTTTTATCTCTAGTATATAGCTTCTGCTGAAGCTCTTTCTCTACACAAGATCTCTCTCTTCTCTCTACACAAGATGTTTTGTGTTTTGGTGGTGTGATTGAAGTTGCAAAATGCCTCGTATTTATAGGGAGGGATTGGAGAAGAATGGAGTTGTTGCACCTAATCCTCACACGATTGTCAAACAATGCATGCATTCCATCCACCTAACTCACTTTAATTCTTGACTTTGAACCTGCAACTTCTTCCAAATCTTGTGTGCCACCAACCACTAACAATCTCCCACTTGAAGTGATTTCAATCAGTCTTCACACTAACCTCACCTTAGGACATCTCATTTTGTAGCTTAGTGAAAAATATGATGTGGAGTCACCACCTCTGTCTTCATTGCGAAGACCAAGCGAAGTTGAGCATAGCTCCGGTTTCTCCTTAGTTCTTGTCTTACCGTCATCATGTCGAATTTGGATTCTTCTTGCCTTGAATCTTTTCAGCGTCAATACTCCATCTTCCAAAGTGATCGATGAAGTGATACTTGCAGTCCAATATGCTAGTTACGGAATGAAATGCCGAATTCTTTGCCGGATGTATCGCACTCTGTCGCACGTGCAAGACATTCTTCTCTGATTCGCCTTACTCGCCAACAAACGTTGTAACCATATCATTTCTTTGCTTGCCTCAGTTCACGCCACGTGATTCCCGCTTACGTAGTTGATAACGCAGCAATCTTACGTATCTGCGAAATCAACTAAGCTGCGATACCAACCAATAAAGAAGACATAACAGGTAGTGCTTCTTCTGCGACCTACCTGCCGACAAAATGCACGCATCTCTGAAACCTCGTAGTTTCACTTCGCCTCGTCTAAAGCATAAGCATTTATCGATGTTCCCGTAGATATCTCAATATCCACTTTATCGCTTCCCAATCTTTGCTTTCGAGGATTTGCCATATATCGCCGCAACTCCTTGCATGAGCAATATACGTGCGGTACAAACCATGGCATACATCAAACTTCCAATGGTGAGGCATATGGAATTTTAGCCATAAGTTTCTCTCCTCTTACTGTCTTAGGAGACTGGATTGGATAGGCGGAAATGATTCGCTAATGGCGTCTTGGCCCGGCTTTGCCTTGCTCATGTTGAACCTCAGGGATTTGATCAACATACTTGGCTGTGACATTGCCAAAACACCCTTTTGCTTGTCTCTACAAATTCTCATCCCTAGAATTTGCTTTAGCTACCAAGTCCTTCATTTCAAATTCACCGAGTAGTTGCTTCTTCAACTTCTTGATCTAGATCCATGTCCAGAGCACGCTACTAACATGTCATCGACATAAAGTAGCAAAATGATATAAATTTGGACTCAGCCTTTGAAGTAGCAACAATGGTGACATTACACTTCATGTAGCCATTTTTAGATAAATCCATCAAATTTCTTGTACCCTTGTCTGGCGCTTGCTTTAAGCGATAGGCTTTTCTTCAATTTGCATACCGGCTTCTCCTTTCCTTTCAGCGAGAAGCCTTCCGGTTCTTGCATATAGATTTCCTCCTCTAAGTCACCATGGAGGAAGCGGTTTTCACGATCTAAGCTTGCTTCCAAGTGCAAGCCCTCATTGCAACAATGCTCAACACTTGATCGAATTGTCGTCGACTTCACAAGCTGGAGAAAATATCTACTGTGTAGTCAATTCCTTCTTTCTGCTGAAACCTTTGACTACCAATCTCGCCTTATACCTTTTCGAACCATCATGTTCTTCTTTGATTCTGTACACCCATTTATTGTTGAGAGCTTTCTTCCCTACTGGGCAACTCGGCTAGTTCCCGTGCAGTTGGAGATGAGAGACTTTATCTCATCTTTCATTGCAAGCTCCCACTTATGAAATCTCCCACGACATGCCTCGTCATAGCATTCGGGTTCACCGTCGATGAGCAACATGTAGTTCATGTACTTAGATTCGGAACATGAGAGTCGACTTGACCTCCTCACTTGTCGAGTCGGATCTGGAGGCGTGGTGAATCGGCCTCCGAGATGGGCTCCTCTGTCTGCGAGACCCTCATGCATGCCTTTGGCGTACTTCATGCGGGTGTAAATGCTGGAACAACATATGTTGGATCATCGTGGATTGTGTCATTGTTGGGTGCATCGCATTTACGCCCTTGTACATCACCTTTCATTGAATATGACATCCGACTTCGATGAGCTTTTTTGTCAGGTCATCCCAAAAGCGTGCGAACTTCGTCTCCACCATATCCAGCGAAAGTACACTTTAGTGATTTGGAGTCAATTTACTCTGGCATTGTCACTAATGTGCACGACAACACAACCGAATACTTTCAAATGAGAAAGTTTCACTTCTTTTTCGCTCCATACTTCTTGGGTTATCCTGTACTCCAATGGTACCAAGCGGTCCACGATTAACTAGGTATCTTGCCGTATTGACGACTTCAGCCAGTTTTGGCGGGCCGGCATGTATCCTCATGCTTCGGCTCTTCTGCATCAGCGTCCGATTCATGCGTTACGCAACTCCATTACATTTGCGGTGTTCCTGGCAGCGTTCTCTCCAACTTGATGCCATTTTGGTAACAAAATTTCTTGAACGCCAAATCTTCGTACTCTCCACCATTGTCGGATCTCAACTTCTTTACTGTAAACCCGGTTTCATTCTCCACCATGGCCTTCCACTTCTTGACGCCGAACACATCGGATTTGTGTCTCAGAAGTAAACCCACACCTTTCTCGAGTGGTCATCAATGAAAGTCACAGTATGACTTTCATGTCGATGAAGCGTTGTTGGACCCCACACATCCTGTGGACAAGTTCAAGCTTCTCTTTCTTTAGAGATTACGCCACTTGTATTGAAACTCACCTGCTTCGCTTCCAGAAAATACAACTTTCACAAAAGTCTAAATCAATGGCGAAGCCTGGTAGTTTCCTTTTGCATGCATGTACTTGAGCCCTTTCACGGCTTATATGCCCAAGTCTTTGGTGCCACAAGTTCGCATCCTTGCTATCAAGAATCGCAATTGTCATACTGCGCATTCGCCGTCGTGTATAAGGGGTGCCACTATCCTTGCCCACGTCTGCGATTATCATGGCCCCCTTGGTGATTTTCCAATTATCACCAGAGAAGCTTGTGTCACATCCTTCTCTCGACAATTGTTTGGCGGAGATCAAATTTTTCCTCAACTCGGAATATGTCTCACGTCCTTCAATTTCCATACTGAGATCCATTGACATTGATCACGTACTTCTCCCCTATGCCCTGCTATTTGCAAGGATGATCGTCTCGAGATATACTTCTCAAAGTTTCCTGACACATAATTTGCAAAAAAGTGTCGATTTGCGGTGGCATGGGCGATGCTCCGAGTCTATTACCCAATAATCGGTCTTCTTCTCCATGGAACATATCAGCATCACGCGTTTCTTGATCACGACATTGACCTCGGTCTTGTTCTCGCGTTTCCTTTGGAGCTGCCCTACACCGATTTTTGTAGTGCTTGACGCCAATTCCAACATTCAAGGACTTTGTTGGAATTTACGTGATTTTTGGATCTCGATCTGCCATTCCTCGACTTGCTCAGTCCACGCCCGTGCCCTCTGTTTGAACCGCCTCACGCTATCTACATTGAAAGCGGCCGGAAGTTGAAGGCGCATCTGGCTGTCCGGATCTCCTCGGTCAAGATCATGCTCACAACGTCATCGAACTTCAATTTCGACTTACCGTAGGCTCTGCGATCGTGTATGTGCCATTCGGCTCGAGGCAAGCGCCCAAGAATTAATAGACTCGAACCTCATCACTAAAAGTGATTTCCAGAGTAGTCAATTGGTCTACTACCTCATTGAATTTGTTGAGGTGTTCTCCAAATCTCCGCTTTCCATCATCTTCATATTGAACAATTTCTTGATCAAATGAACTTTATTTCTTTGCATGCGCAATTTGTTCATACATCTTGGATAAGTTTGCCATGAGAGACGCCGTAATGTCTTCTCATTTTTAATGTTGAAAGCGACCGACTTTGATAGGGTCAATCTAATTGCGCCAAGTGCTTTTCGATCAAGCACCTCCACTCGTCGTCTTTCGCCTTACGGCTTTTCTTTTAACGGCTTATATAGGTCCTTCCGATACAAATAGTCCTCCATTTGCATTTTCCAATATCCAAAATTTTTGCCATCAAATTTATCAATTTTGGAAATTCTCTCGTCTGTCGCCATTACTCCCACTCGAACAAAATGTGATTTTTAGAAATCGTTTCGATGTGGAAGATCGGTCTATCTTTGCAACCACAGAGCATACTAAGAATTTCAAGAGATATCACAAACAAAGCTCGATCTGGGTTGTTGGGGAACTAGAGCGCTAATTCACCAAGACAATGGGACGAATAAATGCATTGAGAAAAATAATGGGCCTTAAAATAGCACAAAATAAAACACGAGATTTAACGTGGTTCAGTAAGCGCCTCGTCCCACGGACCCACACCAATATATTTCACTATCACAAAATGAGGAGTACAAAAATACCAACCTTGTATTTTTCTCTACCTACAAAGGTTTTATCACTCTACTCACTTTTATCTCTCGTATATACTTTCTACTGACTCTTTCTCACACAAAGATCTCTCTTTTCTCTCTACACAAGATGTTTTGTGTTTTTGGTGGTGTGATTGAAGTTGCAAAATGCCTCGTATTTATAGGGAGGGATTGGAGAAGAATGGAGTTGTTGCACCTAATCCTCACACGATTGTCAAACAATGCATGCATTCCATCCACCTAACTCACCTAATTCTTGACTTTGAACCTGCAACTTCTTCAAATCTTGTGTGCCACCAACCCACTAACAGCAACGTGATCTTTTCATCTTCTGGTCTTCGCCGTGCCAACTAATTGGGGAAGATAAACGTGATCTTCTGGTGTTGGATAATTCGTCTTCCTCATGGCAACGCGACCTTTTCATCTTCGATTTTCCAGTGTGTGTTGTAAGGCATGGGAGACATAATTAATTCTAGTCTAGCATATATAATCAGGATTGATAGGCTTTTCTAATTGATTTAGGTTAGGGAATTTTGCTTTTCCTTATTTACTTAGGCTTTTTTTTTTTTTTTTCGAAAAAAGTTATTTTGGCTTTTCTAATTGAATTAGGTTACTCGTGAAATAGGTTTATGTGGTCGTGTAATTACTTTTGCAGCTGTTTATCGCTGAATATTATAAATTAGTTCAATGTGTGAATACTTCAAACCAGTTATTCGTGACTGATAAATCCCACCTCTTTATTTTGTTCAGATTCTAAATCATTTTGGAATAACAAAGTCTTCATCATTGTTAGTTTTGATTTATAAATAATAAGACCGTGAAAAAAAAAAAGGGAAAAAGAGTTAGAAATAATTTCAAAAATAATAATGATATAGGATGTGGAGTTGAATTTGCAATTTATAAGCAAATGCCAAAAAATGGTGATCTGAAAGAGAAAAAATACAAAAATATGCAATGCAAGATGAAATTCACATAGTTCATCGGACATGCTCGAATCCAAATTGTTTGTTTGGAAGATCATTATATTGAATCCATTGGACTTGATTTTGCTACTTAAGAATGACTATTACTCATACATGCATGAACTATTTGATTAATTATATTGATCGGTCTAGCATGCATCCATTGAATTTGATTTAATTAGTTACTTAAGAATATAATGAATACTACACATACACGAACTATTTTATAATTTGATTAATTTCCACATATATTTCTGCCAAAATAGAAAGGGAGATTTCATTGTTCATCGATCTTGCGCAAGATATGCTAAAATCCAGATATCCAATTCCCAACGAAGTCGTACCAAAACCACTTGCCCACAAAAATCAAATTCTATAACTTGATTCGAATCCCCAAATTAAATCACCAAATCAGCATGACACAACTTGTATGCAGATCATGAATGGCGGCTGGTAAATTCTTTTAACGTGGTGTATAAAATCTGGCATATTAAGGGCTTGTTCTTGGGGTTTAACTTATCCGCACGTAATTCCGTATAATCAATACACATTTTCAATTACACACACATCTCCCAATACAATATTAACCACACATTTTTACACGGAATACCGCGCGGATAAAATTTACACCCAATCAAACAACCCCTAATACACAGTGTAAGTCCCATAAATTTCAACATAATGCAACTATATATTGTTCACAACCTGATCAATGGCAACAACACTCCAATACGATCATATTTATTACTCGCACGACCACAGACAACACAAAATATATAGTCCGTGATAGATTGTGATAATACGTCATATTTTTTCATTGTACGACTAAATCTACTAAATATAAATTCAAAATTAAATTAAATTAAATTAAATTCTATAGTTATCAAAATAACCACACTAAAAAAATATACTAACTTTCATAGAACCTGTGATTTTTTCGTTAAAATTATTCTACATTCTATTATATGCAATAACAAATTTCGAGAGATCTTAATTATACAATCGTGTGACACACTTATCGATAGTGCATATGTAAATAATGGTTTTTAAAATCTGATTGTGGAATATAATCAACATATAAATATATTATAGAAATGAAAATATAACGAGTACAATTTAACAAACTCCAACATCATGTTCCCTGCCCCGCTAGGAAATCTTTATTCTCGTCCCCACCCCATCCTCATGTAATCGGCCCCGAGCTAAGATGATATAATAATTGAAACTGGATGGGAATTCCCATTCGGCGTCCTCCGGCTGCAAGAAAATTTTCATTCATGTCTACACCCTATCATGATCATTTAACCATTAAGGACATCGAACCTTTCAATAAATGCCTTCTAAACATACTAAATACGTATATCAGCTTATTTAGTATCAACTCACCAACGTGTCATATTTGGTATATTAATATTTTTTGAACTCATCAATTTAGATGTTTCATTTAAATATATATAGAATTATTAATGTGGTTGATAAAAAAATCTATAGCTTTTATGTTATTTTAATCAAATATTAAAGGATTTGATATCAAATATATATATATATATATATATATATATATAATCAGGACATTTTCCCGCTCATTCTATCTATTTTTTGAATTAAATAATTAATAAAAAATTATGTTCTCATGCAAAGGATAATAATTTTGCTATTTACATATTATCTGAATTACATTACATATCCATCTTCACGTGTCACTCGCATTTATCATATCCCATTCACGCGCTCTTAAGATTTCTACAAATCCCATCATTCCCTTATCACAAATTCAATACCGTTAATTAAATTATATCTTAAATATATATCTCCCCGTGCGACACACGGGTAGAAACACTAGTTTAAATTAAGTTGGGAAAGATAAATAAATTGAAATATAAATGATGAATAATTAAAATAGATGACTAAATCGATGATCATTAAAAACTAAATACAATCTAAACTGACAAAAATGGTATAAAATAAATAATTTACAGTAGATAGACATCTTAAAGTTTATTTAGGAGATAGAATCCTAAATAAATATTTGACATAATCGAGAGTTGATTAAAAAAAATGTTGATGAACTTTTTGAAGACGGTGATTGCTGCTGAATGAAAAAATGACCATGTTAATGTCTAAAAGAAATCCAGTGCATATCAAATTAATTATTATATAGCATGATAAATGTGTCAAGAGTGTTCACATTTTATTGTAATGTTGATGATGCCAAAAATTAGTAATCATTATGTTTGTGTTCGATTTTGTTAGTTAATGACTATTAATCTTCATATGACAATTGACAAATTAGTAAACATGTGTAGGCGAAAAATGTTATTAGTTCATAATTAATGGAAATGAAAGATTTGTCATTAGAAACATAATCGGAAAAAAAAACAAAAGAAACATGATCAAACACAAACACACATAATTTTCATTACAAAGAAAAGATTTATTTAGTAGAGACATGATTTTTATTAAAATAAAATTATGACTTAATCGCAAAATATTGTGAAAAAGATGGATTTTATTTTGGCCTATAAATGATTTTAATACTTTAAATAAATAATTTAAAATTCACTTATTAATGTACTTTAAGGTTTCATAAAAAATGGTATTGAAATATGGTAGTTTCAACACCTTGGTGAAGCCAATATTAAAATGATTCTACTGTTTCCAAAATGTGTTCGCAACTCTAAGTAGTATACGATTGGAAGTTTAATGAAAATAACAAATTTGAACAAAATCATTGTGTCTCTAAAATTTATTTTGTGTTATGAATAATAATTGAAGAATAATTATTAGGTGTTATGAATAATTGAGAATAATTTGGTGGTTATGAATTATGAGGAATAATTTGGTGGTTATGAATTATGAGGAATAATTTGGTGGAGGAATAATTTGGTAAAAGATGTAATTATTATATGTGAATGACTATTATACCCTTGATGAAATTATGTAATTACGATTGTGCCATTCGAAGTTTTCCTATAAATAGGGCTTCAGTTATTAATGAAATTCATTCCTGAGAATTCGTTAGAATTCATTCTCTCTAAATTCTCTCTATTGTTTCTATAATTTTATAACACGTTATCAGCACGAGTCTCTAGTCATTTGAGTAATATGAAGGGAGTATGCTCTACAGTTGCATCTTATAGATGATCTTCTGTATCAGAAACCGAATTATTATAAATAACCTAATCCATCTCCAATCAATACTTATCTTTCTTTTCTCTCTTATCTTTTTTCCACTTTCTCACGTCTCACTCTCTCTATCTTCCCAATCACTCATGAAAACATTTATCTGAGACAAAGAGTTGTGGGCAATTCAAGAATTGGCAAATGGAGGAAATACGTGCATGTTCAATTGCTTCTCCCTAAGAAAAAGGAAAAGGTATATATATTATATTACTTTATAATATAATAATATATTAAACTATAATATTCGTTTTCTCGAGATATAAGGAGCATACATTATCAAAATCAAATTTTCTCGACTCCATTATACTCGATTTAACGAGAGTTTCGATTTGACACCAACATTGATAGGGTAATAACTCGTTTTGAAATATGTTATTATCAAACTTTCAAAATTTACAAATCAGTACACCAACTTTTGAAAAAGTTACAAAATAGTCCTTGAACATTTTGATATTGATAAATTGAAATAGAAATGAGATAATTTTCCAATCGTAAAACATTGATAAAATATTTTTGACAATTTTACCTTTACGAATTGGAATGGACAATTTTACCCTTAGGGTAAAACCGACCTAATTTTAACGACAGTGAAAATGGGATAGAATATTCATGAAGAAATTCTAAATCCATTGATTATATAAAATGGCTTGAAGTCCATTTGAGTTAAAAGATCGGAATATTATTTTAACTCCCGAAGAGTTCAATTACATAATGTACTTATTCTAGAAGGATAAATGTGCTCTTGTAGAAGTAATGAGTATTTGTTCTAGAAGAACAAATTTGCTCCCGTAGAAGCAGTTCAATATTTAATTCTTGCACTTTATTTAGTGTAATTTAATTACTGCAATACCTCCTACTTGATGATGGGTTCAACTGTCATTAAACGGAAGGTTTTATATATTTCTGCACTTTATATGCTAAGTGATGGGTAATACCTTCTACTAAGCAGATCCTACTCCTGAAGAAGTAGTTAAATATTATGCAATTTAAATCTTGCTATTTAAATTCCATAAATTTATATTTATTGCAATAATTCCCATAAGGTAGGTTCGACCACCTATTGGAGGAAATTTAATTTTTGCAATTTAAATTTATGCACTTTATAGTTTGAGTATATTTCCAATGTGGTGGGTAATACCACACGATTGGTGTGCATATTTCCAATGTGGTGGGTTATACTACACGATTGGTTATAACGAATCCTGCTCCAGAAGAAGTAGTTGATCAAATATTCTAATCATATTCTCGAAGAAGTAGACGATGAGAATAAAATTACTTCTCCATATATACCGAATATGAATGGAGAAAATTGAGCAAGTGGTACTTGAAGTTACCATTGGATAAATAGACGAAAGTAAAATGCTGAATAGATCCCATGTTGATAAATCAAAGAAAATATATCGCATGGAAAGCTTATATGAAGTAATCTCATCGATGATATGAGATTGTATTAATATGAGAATAAAATGCTCTTGAAGAAGCAAAATCACTAGATATCTGTATTTGAATAAAGCCAATATGATATTATTATTATTACTCCAGAAGAAGTACAAAGCGATGAAGTGGAATATATTGAGAATATCAAAGATGGCATTAAACATTCGAAAATATAGAAATGCAAAAAGAATATACATCTTGAATCCATAAATGAGGGATGCCTCGAGAGTATAAATACTCGTAACTCTGCCACCATCAACATTAGGATTCATAATGAAATATTTAAAAGATCCGAATTTCTTTTTCGCTTGACACCAAGTGGTGCAGGACTGACGGACTGGCTTCCACAGATTCTTGAACATATGCATGAAATTTGATGAGTAGTTCATCAACGATTAGCGTAAATAAGTATTTTTCTCATTGAATGAGAGATAAACTTATTATTTACACTCGATCTAGAAACGCTAGTAAGCCATCAAATAAATTATTAATATTCAACAAACCTATTGGTTTGACATGAAAATTCCACTTGTACAACGAGGCTATATTGAATATTTCCTCCAAAGGTGTTGTAGCCACCTGGAAGGACAATGAAAGTATCACTATTATTCATCATATACATCATGCGGTTGTGGATGGATTGCGCTTGTAGCCCCAACCCTCTGGACCCATGGTAGAAGCGGCTCCAATTCGAGTATTAGATCCAACTAGATGGAAAGGTATTACACTCAAACTCTTATTCCCCATGATGGTGCGGCCATTATAAGTCTAGCTAAAAGTTTGTTGTTGGTTCCTCCATATAGTATATTGATTTCTTGTCTCCCTAACTCTTTATGAATGGTTTGCCATATCCACATATTGGATATGGCCTACCAGCTTTAGATCCACCAAGAATACATACGGTTTTAATATGGCGAGGTAAAGTCGACTTGTATGAGATGATTCTAAAATCTCCATATCCATCTCTACTCCTATCTCTCTTTTTGCACTATACTTTTTAATGTATGAACATGAGAGATATATGAATCCCTCTATTTAAAGAAAAATTTTCAAACCAATAATTGAGTGCACTATTTACTTTTTGACAAATATGAAAGAGAAAAAAATGCAGAAAATTTTTAAGTGAAAATGACATATATCAGTTTGATTGAAAAATAATATATATATACATATATATATATCTTAAAATCGAAAAACAATATTTACAATTACAAGAAAAACATTGATCTTCGTTATTACACCGAGCTTCCTTATATTAATATGAGAAAATTATTATACTAAAATTTTCTACTAAATTTACAAACAGGATCTTCTAAAGTAAGTTTTTCAAGACTGTAACGCGTTTGTTGATCTTTGAATTTGGCCCATAAGGCCATTAGCTCACCTTGCACGTGTCCACTAGGATGTGTCTCAAGAGCCTGTTGAATATCATCCAAAGCCTCCTTACTCAATCCATCCTTAATGAATGCTATTTTATCTTCTCGATTTCTGGACAAGTACCCCACATATTTACATCGAGTGTCACATGTCCACCGAGCACACTTGTAGCATCCTCCTAATCTTTTTGCTCTCCGTTTCTTTGAAAAACTACTTTTACCCATACCAGGCATGTATTTAGAAGGAATTGAAACCTCACCAGATAATCGAACCTTTGCTTCAATCAAGCATCGGATATCTTGTGGGATACCCTTATTCATTAGCATCCTTAATCTTTCTAGCCTACATCGATAAATCCTTTTTAGGATTTTGATCGGTAGTGATGGATAGTATTTTCGAAGATTTGAGACCATATGATCCATTATAATGTATAGACCCTTGTTAGGATGAATTTTGCAATAATTTTGATGATTTATTTATAGAATAATATGACGCGCATGAAATAAGACTCCGATTTTAAATAAATAATATGAAGCGTAAGAGTTACGATTTCGGAATTAAATAATAGCCGGATGTGATGCGTATGAGTCAGAACTCTGTTTGAACAAAGAGTAGACAATAATGTCACTAAAAGATGATGGAATATGTCGGTTAATTGTTTCTATGATAAATCATATTGAGCACTATACAGATACTAGTGAAATCGATATAAGAATTTACTGAACTAGAAGTTCAATAATACTCGTTTGCAAAACTTGGCTGACCATCCCGGTTTAAATAACTATTGAAATCAATATTTCAAGTGAAGAATTAAAAGAATTCTTCAATGATTGTTCTCGATAAATGATGAAATCATTACTAGCCAATATTGGGAATAAATCCCAAATATATCTGGAATAAAGGATGAGAAGTATGGGCCCACTCATCCTCCATGTGGACTACTAGATATTATGATATGGATCCACTAGATAGTCACATGTGTATATGATTCGTAATTTGAAATTTACGAAATATTTGCTCACGGTATGAGCATGATTTTCAGATTTAATGATAAAGCTAGTAAATATATATATCCCAATACTTGAATAAATCCCTGAAGGATTTGAGTATGCGCATACAAGTGGGATATTATATGGCAAATTATTTAAAGTCCTCAAATAAATTGCCGATATCGAGAATAGAATGCAAACGGTCTAAATTCCCATATTAATTTGAATGATGAGAACATATATGATTAAAATCATACCAACTGTATGAGTTTTGGTGTTCTAAATTTTCTCAGCATGAGGGGGAGTATTAAAGGTTGAAAATAATATGTGAAATGCATCATGTTATATCCTCGAAATCGAAATACGAACTTGAAGTTCAAAGATGCATGAAAGGCTATGAACAATCACATATATCAGCTACGATGCTTTGATAAGTTAGCACGCTAGAAGCGTTGATATTTCCCCAAACATATATATCAAAGCAAATTATAAAAGATGGTCTTAATAACGGAGGCATATACTCTTGAAGAGTATATAGACATAACTATATTGTGTAATCCTACAAGAGGATTGATAATGAGATATCTCGATAAGTTATGTCGATATGGGGAAAAAAATGAAATTGAAATGTGTCGACACGATATGAAAATGTAGCGCTACATATGATCAATGATAATGAAAATATTGAGATATATTGAAGATGATAAATGGTGAATGTGAAATCCTTAACTTATGAGATGATGAGATGATGATGATTATTGCTCAAGTTTAAAGATAAGCATGGTGGTCATTATATGTTGCATGCTCATGAAAGTTAAATTACCGATCATGTGTGTAGTACCGAAAAGGAAATTAAAGGATCGGATGAGCTAAACCCGTGTTTATGAGTACCCTAAATGGTGAGCTAAGCCCCTGGGAATGAAATAACCTATTAAGTGAGTATTAAATGTTAAATGATATATTTTAAATGTTAGTTAGTTATGAAGGTTTACTTATATGTTTACATGTTTTTACGATGAATTTATATGCTTTAAATTGTGTGTTTGGAGACATGTGTTCATGGTGAATGTTTTGTAGTTGTGTAAGAAAATTGATGCACTCTAAATGAACGAAGAGTATAAAACCAATGTATATGATACTCATACAAATGTATGAAAGATTTTGAAATGCTTGCAGCATACTTATATAAAATACGCGTTGCACTCTTTTTCCCTTGACTGAGGTTTTATCCCATTGGGTTTTCCTAGTAAGGTTTTTAATGAGGCAACTTTAAAGGCGTATTCACATGAATAATGTACTCTTTTTCCTTCATTAGGGTTTTTCCCATTGGGTTTTTCCTAATAAGGTTTTAACGAGGCATATTCATGGTATATTGAGAACGATAGGAGAAATTGATACAGTGTATCTATTGGATCAAGTTATAATGGAGCTAATGCTTTAGATCCAAACGATGATGATATTGAAATCATTTACCAGAAGTAAAGATATCAGTTCTCAAGATATGAAATCAAACGGAGCAGCTGTACTCTTTTTCCTTCGATCAAGTTTTTTCCCATTGGGTTTTCTTGACAAGGTTTTAACGAGGCAGCATGTGAATACTCATATGCCGCTGATAGACATCAGGGGGAGCAATGTTTTGATGAAGCAGTATATAACCACTCCAAGCTATCATGCAATCGGTTTGGAAGTTTTTTCCCACTGGGTTTTCTCCAAACAGGTCCAGAAGACATTTGTATTAATAGTCATTCAAGGGGGAGTGTTATGAATAATAATTGAAGAATAATTATTAGGTGTTATGAATAATTGAGAATAATTTGGTGGTTATGAATTATGAGGAATAATTTGGTGGTTATGAATTATGGGGAATAATTTGGTGGAGGAATAATTTGGTAAAAGATGTAATTATTATATGTGAATGACTATTATACCCTTGATGAAATTATGTAATTACGATTGTGCCATTCGAAGTTTTCCTATAAATAGGGCTTCAGTTATTAATGAAATTCATTCCTGAGAATTCGTTAGAATTCATTCTCTCTAAATTCTCTCTATTGTTTCTATAATTTTATAACATTTTGAATACGACAGTCTATTCTTTTTTTCCTACGCCTCCTTTTTAATTTTAATTTTTCTCTTTTGTTAGTGATGTATCAAAATAATTTAACTAATTTCAGAATGCTTTGCTTCAAAAAAGAATTTTGAGAATTCTTAATTTTATTAAAAATATAAATAAATAGGCATTCGATCTCAGGAACTAATTGCAAGAGAGCCCAATGCACACATAGGGGAAAGATAGTCCATAAAAAGGAAGGAAAGGAATGAAAAATTTAGGTTGACTCAAAACATATATAAAAATGTTTTTTGATGTGTAAAAAAATAACTACTAACTATAAGAAGTTCCGAAGTGATAATGTTAGATTAGTAGGTAAGTTCATGACCATTATTAAAATACAAAGGTTTCATATAGCGAGAAAAGTGCAATCAGTAATATGAAAATTTTGAGATTTGTTATCAATATTATTATCAAAGTAATAATTTTAAATTTATTGTTAATTAGTTCGTATTGAAATATAAAATATTATACTTATTAGTTATAGTATTCATACAATAGTTACTACTTCATTTATGGGATTTTCGAGAATTGTCATCAATAAATTTATAAATTAATGGGAAAAAATATTGTACAAAAGAAGTGATTTAGTTGATATAGGATTTACGTACATCTTTATTCTTTATCTAATTTATGTTGAATAAATTTTATCTACAAGATTTATTTTTAAAAGGTTTATTTTTTTTAAATAAAAGAACATTTTTTTCTAGCTTAAGATCTATGATTAAAAAAAAAAAAGTTGTATCCGAAGTTCACTGTAAAGTCGACTTGCCCCACCGGTAATAATCTACAAAACCTCATCCAACATATTGAATGATATAAAATGAACATGTTTGTCCATTCAACCACTTTTGGATGGTAGAATAATGAAAAACATTACCACTGCACTCACTACGTGTTACTCACTTAAAATTAAAATTTAATGGAGTGCTTCTTTTACCAAATTTCTTGACAAAATTCGATTAAAAGGAAAATCTACTATAGTTAATCAGTGAAAATAAATTTTATCATAAGAATTTGTTGTTGAAAATAAATTTAAAAAAGAAACAAAGAAAACAAATCATTATGCTTTGGCTTCTAAAAACACATAAACATTGGTTTGGCTACATTGTTTTTTGAGATAAAAAGCGCTTTATACATTCTTTGAATGATGCTCAGTTGTTAATTGTGTTATCTTAATTGTTTTTCAGGCATTTGGCTATTTAAGATTTCCTTTCAACTATTTATTAATAAAAGCAATAATTATTTTTTCAAGTTTCTAACCCTTGTTTTCAAGTAACTTTTTTTTTTTACATGAGAAGTGATTTTAAAAGTAGTCACATTAATTTTTCCACAAGACTGGATGTCTTCTTGAAAAGTAATCAAATTACTAATTTTGATATTTTTAAAATTAGGGTTTTCTTAGTAATTCTTGGGGGATATTTTTTATTGACACATATTTTTTTTACTGTGGGTCACATATTTTTTTATTCTTTTTATAATCACTTTTTTCTAAATTACCTCACTTTTTTTTTCACATTTTCTAACCTCGATCACTTCCGGTATCATGTCCAAAATCGCATATCCATCTGCACATCTTTTACTATTATTTATTATTACTTTTGAATTTATTTTTATATCTCTCGGATCCTCATTTTTAATTTTCCTTTTTTTTGTTACTCTCATTTCCATTTTACTTTGATTAAAATAATCATTTTCCCTCTATCTCTCTCTTCTATATTATTCTAGACATCCACATTTGCATTGGAGATGCTATCATGAATGCAAGAATAAACAAAAAGTATTGTGATGGTAATGATTAATAGGAGATCGACCACTTATTACTACAATCCAAACCATTTATTACTACAATCCCTGCTGTTTATTGGGTTGTTATTGAATTTGATTTCTGTTATTATTATTTTCTAAAATGTGCATATATTGTTGTTGGTTAAGAATTATCATTTTACCAAATTATTTTCAAGCACACAATTTCAAATGCGAAGATTACTATATTTAAAATTGGTAATTATTAAGAGAATAATGAATATGAATATTATAGGAATAGGACGACCAGTGTGAATTATTAGCTATATCAAATATAGAATTTAAATTAATTATTTTGTTAACATAAAAAATTTTAAAGTCAATATAGATTTATTATTTACTACATTTAAATCAGTAATGGAAAAAAAATGAAACTTGTAAGCTTTTTATATAATATATCATTAATTTGTTAAATGATTTATATAATGGATTAGTTATACACGAAATCACCACTGTATAGTTGATATACAAATTTGGAGAAGTATTTACACATAAAATTATGCAATTTAATTTTTATACTATTGTAATTATTAAACAATTCGAATAAGCAATAGTAACAGGAAAAAAATCCAAAAAAATTTCAAGCGAGCCCCAAGTGAGATTTACAATGCCTTTTATATGGTTAGATATATTTCTTTTTTTTTTTAACAAAGAACTCAATATAATCCTTCATAGAAAATAAAATGAAATAAATTCTAAAAAATAGATATCGATTATGCACAATATGGCAATAGTATATCAAGTGCTGTAATTTCAATCAAAAGATTTTTATTTATAATAGTGCACTTATTTTGTTGGTTTTAAGTAAACAACTATGCACTATTAGACTTTTGTGAATTCGTAGACTATGGGTGTGTTCGGCAACCTATTTTAAAGATTTTTTTCCACTTTTTTCAATTTTTTTTATACATTTTTTCTCTCTCATAAATCAATCACATCCGCCTATCTCATCACATTTACAAATATCCACCAGTCAACTCCAGTCATTCTCTCTCCTCTTTACATTAGAAACATTTAAAAATATTTATAAATGATTGCCAAACGGGGCCCTATACAATAGATCCAGATGTAATTGTATGTGTGGAGGTGAACTTGTTTTTTTATCCATGAAAAAGATAATCAACCAATGGAAGTTTGTCTTTTGTATTTAGATAATTCTATCTTCATTTATAAAAAAAATACATAGTTAAAATTTAGTTTCATCATTGAGCAGTTTGTTGGAAGTTTCAGCACATACCACTCCACGTTTATCCAGCACTCTCAGCAATTTCACCACATGAAGTTGGACACTCTCTCGATTACAGTAAATGAACTTGTGACATGACATGAAAAAACAACACCATATATAAAAAATAATAAAATTATGTCCTAAAATCACTAAAAATAGTATTTCTTTTGTCTTAAAACCATTGTTATTTCAAAAATGGAATTCACATCTTTTTTTATATATAATTACATATTTATTTTTTTGAATCTATACTTTACGATCATACACTCTTGTTATAATTTTTTAAGGTCTTTATTTAATATAATAATTTTTATTATTTCAAATATTTTTACGTAAATTTTATGATTCTTAGTGAGAAATACTTGTGGTTTTGTTGAAGGTGGTAATACACCTAATTCGAGCATGCTATTCAAAAGCACATTTTCTTCATAAATTACCATTGTTCATATACATTTAATTATCACTAACATCAAACACACCCTAAGGTAAGTGTTCATTCACATATGTGAATTTATTACCCTTTAAGTTTGTATAAACGCATGTTTCTTTATTTTTGTCAATTTTCACCTTCTATAGCTTAGTGGTTCATCTTTAATCATTTTCACTATTATTTTTTTGTCTATTACCTTTAACATTTAATCTTTCATTTGCACATTTGCATAATTCTAGCATGAAACAATTACCTAATTCCAATCAAATTATGACAATAGTGTGTTTGCAGTTTGACTTTTTAGTGTAGTTATCATTGTCTTTAAATGATAAGTACTAATATAAACTCTTTTGGTTTTATAAAAACAGTTTAATAATGACTCATGACCCATGTTGTCTCATGGCGTTTGGGTTGGATTGTATCCTTAGGTCAAGAATTCAATTTGCACTCCTATGGCCCCCCTTGTAATTTACAAAAAAAGGAAAAAGGAAAAAAATTACAATTAATAAAAATTCAAGAAAGCTATAGATCAAATATAATCATGAAAAATTTAAGATAAAACAAATGATGATTAAAGAGAAGGGACCTCAATAGCAGTCGAGTTTATGTACCAAACAATATATTTACATATAAATTTTATCAATAATTTTCAGTCGTAAACATGGTTACCTGTCTTTTAACTGCTCTACATAGAAAAATGATTTTTTTTGGGTAGTATAACTATAACAATTTCACAACATACCAATTACAAAAATTAATTTCACCAATTTACCTTTGTTAAAAAAATATTATAATTTCAAATATTTTTAATGGCCTATAACTGAAAAAAGTTGTAAACAGTTATTTATTTCACTATTAAAATAAACTATTTGATTGACAAAATTTTGTTTTCCCATCAAACCACACATAACTTAATAAAGAATCTGGAATAATTATAAGTAAATGAGTCATACCATAATTAGTTTGTGCTCATCAAAACATGTAAAAGTATTTTAATTAAGTTGACAAATTTATACATGACATTAATAGCAATATCGTTAATTTTTTTAAATAGTGTTAGTGAGGAAATTTATAAATTAAAAGCAACATTTTTAATTTCTTTCATTTGAATGACATAATAGTATTCAGTATAATTTTTTGCTTTTTTTTTGTCAAATAAGTTTTTAGTTTAATTTGTATAGTATAAAAGATGATATTAATCCTGTAATATTGTTTTTTTTATAAAATTATAAGATTTTAAAAGTGCATATCTACATATATAATTGAACTAACATGCGTACTATAACAATGTATAATAATCTTATAAATTTTCTTTTGAAGCGTTCAATAATCTGACATTTACTTAAATTCTATGAGATATTTTGAATTTAATTTTATTGATTAATAGACATTTCATTGAAATAATTTAAGCGGTATATTAATTTAGATTTCTAGTAATTTATTAGAACTATTTAAGTAATATAATAAAGTTAACCATGTAATAATTGCCTTAGATTAGATGAATATCATAATTATTTTCTATTAATCAAAATCATGTATGGCTACTTTAATTAAGTTATAGCAAGCAAATTAAAAAAATAAGTTTTATAAAAATGTAATGTATAAATTCTAACTAATGTGACATAATGACAAATCAGCAATAAAAATTAAATAACAAATAATCTAGCCAAAATAAGAATAGTAATGGCGCAACAAACATTTCAATTGAATGTGTTGATCGCCTAAATTGGAACCATTACGTAGAGAAAGAAAATTAAAATGAGACCAAGTTTGTTCACCTTCCTTCAAGAGGGCCAATTTCGAGGGTAAAAAATTGAAATAATTGAAATTTTTCTGTTTCATATTATTCTACTCATTGAGAGCTTTAATATGAATAAAATATTAATATATAATTTTTACTATTTTAAAAGTTATTTATTTACCTTAAAATAAGTAACTTATTAATAAAAATAAGTAAATTTTAAAATAGTAAGAATTATATATCAACATTATACTCATATTAAATCTCTTAATGAATAGAATAATATCGAACAAGAAATTTTCAAACATTTCAAATCTTTAATGCCAAAATTGAACCTTCGAAAGGAGAGTAATATTTAATTGAACCATATTGTACACCCTGGTGGGCATCATAAAATCTTTGCTCAATTAAACAAAAATTTTATGGTGCCCACATGAGTGCACACTGTGGTACACCCGAAGCTGTTGTGGCACATCAATTGTGATGACACATCATGTGCTACATCAACAAGGTGCACCATATTTTACACCCTAGTGGGTATCATAAAATCTTTGCTCAATTAAAGCCCTGTTCGCCTCATACTTATTCAAAATTTTTCAACTTTTTTCATTTTTTTCTACATTATTTCACTCTCCAAATTAATCACATCCACATATCTCATCACATCTACAAATTTCAACAACTCAACTCCACTCATTCTCTCTCTTCTTTTATATTAAAACACTTTAAATCCTTTCCAAGTGGGCCTTAAACAAAAATTTTATGGTGCCCACCTGGGTGCACACTATGGTGCACCCAGAGCTGATGTTGCACATCAATTGTGATGACACATCATGTACTACATCAGCGGGTGTATTATATTGTACACCCTGATGGGCATCATAAAATCTTTGCTCAATTAAAATGCTTTAAAATTGGTTCCACGTGCAAAAATAAGTGCAAACAATTTCATAATAACAAAAAATGCCAACACATGCACAGGCGGCACTATTTAAATGGTACATTAATAATAACTAATTTTTTGTCCAGTAACTATTTTTCAATTGAAATGCCAATTAAAACCTAATTATATAATATATAGATATCAAACATTCTCCAATAACTTTTATAACTTTTAATATGGTGTCATCGATAAAAATCTTGAACATAAATTTAAGTTGGATGGTTGTTATTTGTTTATTAAACGACAAAAGAATAATTAATATTCATGAATAACTTGTAAACAATAGTACGATGTACCAATAGGAGAATTATATTAATTAAAAAATAAATCGACATAATATTCAATTGAAATAAATTTAAAATAAAATCGAGGCAATGTTGAGTTTAAAAGTAAATTTAATGTATAACCTGAATGTTTTAATACTGATGTGTGGACAATCTGGTTCTACTATTTCTTTGTGTGAAGTAGCTAGATATGGAAGAATTGGTCTCCATTGAGATATGCTTGTATTGAAGAAAGTAATGCTCCAATTATAAACTAATAAAAGACATGGAAAATTGGCTACTATTGGATTTTATTTATAACAATATTTTGCTAACTCATTTTAACCATTTTTGCTTTAGCTAATAGTTTTTAACTTCCAAAACTAAGATAATTCAAATGACTAAATATTTTATATGTTATGGTATAATATTTTATGTAAAATTTTGGAATCTTAGGGTACATTATTTCTTGATATATCAGGTATTCCCTAATTTATAATGTATTTCAGAAATTTGAAAATAACTATTTATACTCCTATGGCATTTTTATTTACATATATTTATTTTACATTATGAGTTTTGAATTATATTATTATCTTTTTCCATATTTATTATTTATTTATAAAACTATTGTCCCTATTTTGTTAAAATTTACTGCGTCCATCCCATAAATATAACCCACTTTCAATTTCACAAAGATTAAGAAAACTACAATTAATAGTGTAGGAAAAGTAAATTTTAAACTTATTTTCCTAATGTACCATTTCATTTATTGGATGCTTTATTTCAACTAATATATTTTGGTAAGAGCAAGGGTATATAAGATAACTAATATTTTAAGTACACCTTTAAAAGGAATATGGTCTATATTTTGAGACCGACGAAAAATAAATAGTGGATTATATTTATGGGACGAAGGTAGTATTTAAAAGAACTGATTCACTAAAATTAAAAATAATATCTTTATAATCTTGTTAAAATTTTAGAATCAAGATACAAAGCTTAATTAATTAATAGGTTTATAATAAAGAATTGTATTACATCTCAACTATTGAAAAAAGATAAAAACATAATGAGATTTGAAGAATTACTATAATTATGATATAAAGATATACTGAGGAGTTATAAAATTACTTAAAAAATAATAGACCATTAAAAAATCCGAAAATGAGAACAAAAATAAAAATAAAAATGAAGTAATGGATTATACAATCAAAGTAGTTATGAAGGAATTTCGATGAAAAGTTAAGCTTAGTGATTAGGCAAAAAAAAAAAAAAAAAAGATTTCATGAATGTTAGCAATAAAAAAATCTAAGACAATCAACATGGAAAGACTCTTGACATCAAACTAATAACAATTAATTAATGTAATTTTTTAACACATAATTTTATAAGAACACAATTTAAGTAAATCAAAAGAATGTGACTATAGTTGTTAATTTTACCAATGCTCCATTTAGTCATGTCATGGACATATAAATCCAACACTATTTTCATTAATAAAACTAAAAATATTTATTTGAGATTTCCTTTCAACTATTTATTAATAAAAGCAATAACTATTTTTTTGTCAAGTTTATAACCCTTGTTTTCAAGCAACTTTTTTTTTTTTTACATGAGAAGTCATTTTAAAAGTAGTACCCACATTAATTTTTCCACAAGACCGGATGTCTTCTTGAAAAGTAACCAAATTACTAATTTTGATATTTTTAAAATTGGGGCTTTTTTTAGTAATTCTTGGGGGATATTTTTTATCGATATTTTTAAATGATATTGTGATGTGTCTTATTATTATCATTGAATGACAAAGATACGTTTTGGATATACATCACATAAACATTATTATTATCACCCAATGAAAAAATTACACAATATCAGTTAAAAATATCAATAACAATGTCTCCCAAGAATTATTCTTTGTTTTTTCCATGTAAGTAAATCTACGATAACACGTATATATATGTAAAATATTTATTTATTATTACTTGATTGAGATTGAGGTAAAGTTTTTGTTCTTAAATCTTAAATTTGTTAAATCCTTTGAAACGAAATGTCCTTTTGAATCTATTAGTGCCATCATGCTTTTATATATATATACACACATATCGCCAGTGATCTTCTACCAATAAATGCATGGTACCTTTACCAACTTCTTCTATGTATCACTCTCCCCCAGAATGGAGGGGAGGCCGCATCCCATTGGACCAATATCCACGCTTTACACAGCATGTTGGCACCTTCTGGTACCAACATGTTGACATTGGAACCGAAGCGATATATACATTACATTACACCATATTCGTTAAAAACAGTATAATCCCTACAAAAATCATAAAACACAATAATTACTTATCAAACGCTAACGAAATTATCAATTCCAATATATAAGCTAATCCACAAGTTTGGTAGCATGTAAGGATAGATTTTTAATTTCAGAAATGATTAAAACTATTCTTTGCCATAATTTTTCCACATATGTTCGGCAACATTTTCACACAATACATCTATACAAAAGATTTTGCATATACCAATAACTTCAGAAATTTTTTGCCTTTTCATTTCAAATTTTGGTGTCAATTCGAGCTAAAGTTTCTTTTCAAAAAGAAACAGCATCCTTAAATTTACTAATTTAGAAAAAGATCACAGCTGTTTTCCTGTGCTCAAACCCAGAACAACGAACATGCAGACATATCGAAACTTTATAGTTCTCCCTGCAAAATTAGGATCACTGCTGTGACGCCCCGAATCTTAAAGACCCGGTACGCCACGTGATCATTTTGAAACTATCTTTTAAAAGGAATAATGAAAAGAACAACGATAAATCAAATGCGGAAATAAACTTTATTTAAATTTCAATCATGACGAAATATTCAACATTGAAATTTTTTGAACAACCGTCTTTAATTAAAATACCGATTAACTCATCAAACGCCTAAGGTCGAAAGAAAATAAAATAATTAAGCCCTTAGTAAATAGAATTATTCATTCTAGTAGTCACGAACGCTTCCCCATCGACTCCATGATCTCCGTCATAAAATGATAGACGTGAGTATTTCACAGAAATACCCGATGAGCTCGGTAATATTAATTTATTCTATACAAAGATACAAGGCGGTAAACATGCGTATAATAAAGTATCCTCGAGACAAGTCTCGCCTCGTGATATTTCACTTAAATCATATTAAATCCTCGAGAAATAGTAGATACTAATCTAGTCATCGTGCATGACACGAAATCCATGTGCGTGTAAAACCATGCTAGCAGGTAACATTATGCAATTAAGCAAATAACTTCACATATTACAAGCACTTACATGTTATAGATTAATTAATAATGCGATTGAACAAAAGGTTTAGGAGCCTACCTCTTAATCCGAGTTTGAGCTTTAATGTTTGGGAGTAAAATCAATCTCTTAATTGCCCAGACGCTCGTCTAGTCAATAATAAATTAATCTAAGTTAGTAAAATCTACGATTTGAGACTTATAAGGTGTGCAAAGGAATTTCTAAGATAGATTAACGTATTGAGTTAATGGGTGTAGTGAGGACATTTGATTTTATAAAATAATAATAATAATAATAATAATAATAATAATAATAATAATAATATGATAAGAGACTAAATTGAATTTAAAGAACTAAATCCATAAAATTAAAAGTTAATGAGCTAAGTGAAAGTAACTAGATAAAATATTTGGAGTTCTTGAAAAACAAGGGTCATAGACATGGACTAAAAAAAAAAAGACTGAAGTAGAAGGACTTGGAGTTAAAATTTAAAAATAAAACCCAGTATCCATTTCCTTTCTCAATTCACAAATACGTGAAATCTGAGAGAGAAAGAGAGACAATGATATGTCAAGGAAAATGTTAAAATCAGGAAAAATCTCAAACAAATCCAACACCAAAATACCGTAGAACTCGACATCCTCGACGCACTCTACGTGATGGTGTGTGGAATGACATGTTTGGTGGTTGTTTCGCTGTCGGAGGTGGTGAACGGAAAATCGTGTTTCGGCGAGTATGGGTGATTTCGACCAAAAGCTTTACATATTAGTGTTCTACTGTGGCGGTTCTTATGATATGGTTTTGTTGCTTGGGGTTGAGATTTGAAGTCGACAATTTTGGGGCCGAGCATAGTCGGCCATGGCTATGGCAAATTGCTCCATGTCCTCTTCTCCTCTCCTTCTCAATATAGTGCATCTTCAATGATTGTCTCTATTGTATTGATTACTAGAAATTGAATTTCTAGCATCGGTATAGAGAATGGATATATTTTGTGAATATGAAGAGTGGGCGTGTTGTAGATAAAGAGAAGTCATTTACCCATTATTTGCTATGTGCGTGTGTGCATTAGGAGGAAGAAGATCTTGGTTTATATAGTTGAATTTAAATGACTAATTAGGGCCGATTAAAGGCATAATTTTAGTGTTGATTGAGAAGATTGGAGTGTTATTGTCAATGATGGATTGGAGTGTGAATCACTGATTGAGATGGTTAATAGGCTATTAACCATTTGATTGTAGCAAACTGAAGGGAAATTGGTGATTAAGCGAGAGATAATGGGATAGATTTGTCGGTGAATTAAACTGCTGCACTAGAAGCGTGGGATTTGCTATGAGAATTAAGATACGCTTGGGCTAGATTAATGTATGAATGAATTGGGCCGATAAATATAAATAGGACATTTAATAGTTGGTCTAGTAATAAATTGGACTCAAGATAATTGGGCATATAAAAATTTGTGGGATCAATTTACAACACCAATTTACAACACTAAGGCTAAGAATCATTTGGATTCAATTCTTTTAATCGTAAAGAGAATAAATAAATAAATAATTAAATAAATAATAAAATGGATAAATTGGTTTAAATAATTTTATTGGACTAGACGAAAGCGATATAACAATGTTGAGGTCAAGTCATAGCAGTATAAATTTTTAGAGTTAAAAATAGAATTTTACGTCAATTAATAGAAAAGTTTCTGGTCGCTACAACCTTACCTCTTAAAATAATTTTAGTCTCGAAATTGCACTTACTTGGTCTAGGAGGTTTGGGTACTTGGTTAGAATCTCTTCTTCCTTTTCCCATGTAGCCTCATCTTTATTGTGCCTACCAATCGGACTTTGACTAGAGAGACTTCCCTATTCCTTAAGACATGGACCTTTCTCATCAACGATGCACATCGGTGCCTCCTCATCACGATAAGTCACTTTGAATTCCCAATGATTGAAAGTTTACCACATGACTCGGATCATAAACGTACTTTCCTTAAGCGGGACACATGGAAAACATTATGTACAGGATGAAAGCTCAGGTGGCAAGGCCAACCGATAAGCTACATTCGATTGTTTCAATATTTCAAATGGTCCGATGAACCGCGGTCTCAATTTCCCTTTCTTTCCAAAGCGTGAAATACCCTTCATTGGGGCTATTTTGAGAAAAACTTTCTCTCCTACTTGGAACTTCAAATCTTTTCTCCTCTTATCAGCATAGCTCTTTTGCCTATCTTGGCGAGCCTTAATCCAGTAATTTGATCTTTTCAATGGCCTTCACAGATCTCTCAACCATCTACGGTCCTAATATTTTCCTCTCTCCAACCTCATCCCAAAAAACCGGCGATCGACAACGTCGACCATATAATGCCTCGTAGGGTGCCATCCCGATTGTGGCCTGGAAGCTGTTGTTATAAGCAAACTCTACCAATGGCAGGTGAGCCTCCCAACTCCAGCCAGTCTAAGACGCAAGCTCTCAACATATCTTCCAATGTTTGAATAGTGCGTCCAAAGTCAGTCGGTTTGAGGATGGTAAGCGTCTTGAATTTAAGCTTAGTACCCATAGGCGTGTGTAAGCTTTCCCAAAACCTCAAGTAAACTTAGGGTCCCTATCGTAAATAATGGATGAGTACTCGAGTGGAGTCGAACAATCTCGAACATATAACTGCGGTTGATCAACATTAAAGTCATAATAACCGGTAAGAAATGGGCGATTTAAGTCGATCCACTATAACCCGGATAGCATCGTTTCCTCTTCTTGACCTTGGTAAACCCGACACGAAGTCCATGGTAATCTTCTCCCACTTCCACTCCCAGGTATTTCTAAAGGATTCAACAATCCTGACGGTCTCACGATGTTGACCTTGACCTGGGTCAAACCAGACACCATGAAACAAATTTGGCAATGCACCTCTTCATATTCCTCCACCAGAAGGTATCTACAAATCAGCGATACATCTTTGTCTCGCCAGGATGTGCGACATAAGGGAGGTAGAATGAGCTTCTATCATTATCTCATTCCTTAATTGTTCATTTTTCTAGCACACATAGTCCTTCAACATAAGCCCTTCATCGAGGGCAATCCCAAAAGCCTGCTTCTTTTCCCAGTCCCAACTTCAGGATCTTATCTTTTTCCAAGAATTTATCATCCTCGAGTCACCACAATTCGACTTCTCAAATCTGGTTTAATAGTCGGTTTGCTAGTAGACTAGGTCCTTGGTTGGTGGTACTCGTGACTTCAATTCCTCAAATTTTGAAGATCCCGGAATAAGTTGGTCTGCGCATCCCAATCCGATAATCGGCCCAATACCTTTCACCTTTCAAAGGTGCATCGCAACTTTATTAGCTTTGCGGATGGTAAAGGATGGTGCAATCGAATCCTTCACGAGCTCCAACGGCGACGTTGCCTCATATTCAACTCCTTCCGGGTGAAGAAGTACTTGAGACTTTATGATCGGTGTATATTTCACATTTGCTCGTGATAAGTAATGACGCCAAATCTTAAGGGCATGCACTCTGCGCAAGTTCGAGGTCGGTGTGTCGGATAATTGCTCGTAGGTTTCAAGCGCCTCGATGCATAAGCACAACCTTTCCTTTTCTGCATCAAACACATCCTAGCCCATGTTTGGAAGCATCGTAGATGACAAAGCCTTGATGCCCTCGGAGTGCACAGTCAATGGAGCGGAAACCAACTTATCCTTCAATTCTTGAAAACTTCGCTCACATCGATCGCCCACTTGGAACTTGACACCCTTCTTAGTTAATCGAGTCATGGGACTGCTATCTTGGAAAAGCTTTCGTATGAGCCGAGTCGATAGCAAGCTAATCCTAGAAAGCTCTCACCTCACCAACATTCGAGGTGTGGGCCAACACACCGTCTCAACCTTGGAGGGATCGACTTCAATACCTTTAGTCATCCGCAGTGTGACCCAAGAATCCCACCTTCTCAAGCCAAAATTCACATTTCTTGAATTTGGCATATAACTTCTCGACTCAATAGTTCTAACACTGCCTCAGGTGTTCTTCATCTGGTGTGAATCCTTTGAATAAATCAATATGTCATCGATGAATACAATGACAAATTTGTCCGTAGCGGTGGAAAGCTTAGGTTCATCAAGTCCATGAATACCGCGAGTGCATTCAGTAAGGCAGAAGGGCATTCTTGTAGAATTCGTGAATGTCCATATCGCGTCTGAATCTTTGTCTTTGGTATGTCAATCGACGATTTTAATCGATGGTAGCTGACCTCGATCAATTTTTGAAAAATAGCGGCACCTTTAAGCGATCAAATAGGTCTTCAATTCTTGGAAGGGTACTTATTCTTGATTGTTAGCTTGTTGAGTTCCCGATAGTCAATGCACATTCTCATGCTACCATCCTTCTTTTTAACAAACAAGGCGAGGTGCTCCCCAAGGAGACACACTCGGACGGATAAAACCCTTCTCTAGTAATTCCTCCAATTGCACTTTCAATTCTTGCAGTTCCTAGGTGCCATTCGGCATGGAGCTTTTGAAATAGGGAGCTCAGGCACTAGATCAATAGAAAATTCGACATCTGCCTATCGGGTGGAATTCCTATAAATAAAGTCGTCCGAAAACATCATCGTGCTAGCATACAACGGGCACAGTCAAGGTAGTCTCTTCCGACGGTTTGCTTTCAAGGCTAACCAAATATCCATGGCTATTCCCCGCCAGCCTTCTTCATCAGAGAGCCGAGATAGCGAAATGCCCTAACTTTCGACCCATAGAATTTTAATAACTCTTCCCGTGCCTTCAAATACAACCTCTTTCTCATGGCAGAATAGCGGCATGGTTGGCGCTCGGCCACCCATACCCAAGATAATGTCAAAGTCCTTCATCCTAATGATGTTGAGGTTTGCCTCAAAACTAACCCGTCAAAATCTATACATCTTGCATTGGCTATTCTATTGGTATGTATCGCCTCCTCTGACGGTAGGCTAACCTCGAGTATGCTATTAGTTGCTTCTACTACTAAGTTCAACTTAGACAAACATGCTTGAAATGAAAGAATGCGAGTAACTAATCAATTAAGGTATACCACGGGAATAGCGTAAATAGATAACACACTGTAATCACGTCGTAATCGACTACGATCCATAGCGAATACTCTAGCTTTTCCCTTCCTACTAGGCTGGGATTCTTTTGATTCGTTTTTCTCACCGCAATCTGCAGAGCTCCATGACATTCAAAAAGCAAGGTGACCCGGTTGGCCACACTTGAAGCACACTCCCTTGCCCAAGAGACATTCTCCACGATGCAACTTACATTTGGGACAAGGTGGAGGAGGTGGGCGGATGTCTCGCCCTCTAGCGGGCTGGGTTTGGCTTCTATTTGGCATATGGTTCTTATTCTTGTTCGGTTGGTGCTTGCCACTTCCTCTTCCCTTTGGAACCCTTGGTTATTCTCGATTTTTCCGATCGTCAAATGTCATCCTCAAGATAGGTCGCGCGGCTGAGCCTTCTTCTAACAACCTCCTATATGTGGGCTCTAGGACGCTCACAATTTGGCGAATCTCAAGGCATGAGCCCCTCTCAAAAACGACGGAGCTTTCTTAGCCCAGATTATCAACGAGATGTGGTGCATAACGAGAAAGCGCCAAATTTTCTCTCGTAGTCGGTTACATACAAATTGCCTTGCTTTAAGTTTATGAATTGGCTCTTGTGATCACGAAGAGCACGGGGAAAGTATCTATCCTGAACCTCTCTTTGAACTGCTCCCAAGTTAACATTGTTTGTTGCTCAGTGGCCCTAGTCCTGGAATCGATTGCCACCAAAGTGGCTCGCCTCTTTAAAGCATGAACTCGCACATATGACCTTCTTATCATCTGACAAAGGCTATGTGGTTGAATATGCCGATTTCATCGAGCCATTCCTCAACTTGCAAAGGATCCTTTCCGCTTATCAAATGGAGGTGGGTGATTCTTCCTGAATCGCTCAACGATGGGCATTGTAGGAGCAATTGGGACTTGGAATTGCCCTAGGTTGCACTATGGCTTGAAGAAGGTTCGGACTAGGATAGTCGGGTTCGATTGATGAGAGGTGTCCTCATGACATTGGCGTCTGCCTTGGCTAGGTCAGTCCACGCGTCGATCATCCTTTACAAAATAAACAAAATACTTGTGATGTTTGAGGAGTAAATGGTCTCGTAGTTGTATTATAATCGATTCAAATGAAACTACGAAACTCTTCTTTTATTAATATCAAAGAATCCTTCAATGAAGTTACAAAGAAATCATGTCAATTGGATAAGAAACATCGGACGAATTCAAAGCGAAATGGCCCAATAATAAACACACTAGATGCTATTACTATCGGCCCACGCTATTTCCCACAAATGACCTCCTCGGGGTGCAATGAGTGTAGTAAGGTGAGGTTGCGGTGTCTTCTAGTTCACTTGGGCATTCGGGTGAGTCGGGAACGCGGGAGAGTATTCCTCATACGTGCCGACTGGCACTCTGGTACTTCTCCACGTAGGCGTTTTTGCCTATGCAAGCTATCTACCTGGAAGGTTGTGCCAATCTCTCGGCAAACAGCGGGCTCGAGCATTTCTCGCCCATTCATATGCCGAGAACCTATCCCAAGACGACAAACTCATCACAAATAGTCTCGGCCCACATTTTCTCCCCAACGCTCCTTCACTCCTTCGCAAAACCGCCCACCTAGTTTGTTGAAGACCCCGTGGTAAGGACGTCAAAAGTCACTAATTGACTTCGGCATCCAGTTGTCCTAAATCCCGCTCGGATGGCCTCTTGGCGAGTGACCAAAGCGGTAAAATGTAATTCGACATGGTCTTGGTGTCCCTTATCTGAGTTCAAGTATTTGGTTATCATAGGATGCGCCTCCATATCTAATCTATTCAGTATGCAAAGTCCAAGAAGGTGGGTTAGCTATTCCTTTAATTTCCCGAGGACATAGCAAAATGTAGGGAAAAAATCTGATTATGCTCAAACTCGCTCCTTCTTTAGTCGTGCACATAATTACTTTCTCTTCTCATTTAAAACATCTCATACAAGAAATATAACTTTTACCTTGGAGTCGGCAGGTAGAGCGTCGGCAGTGGTTGTTTATCTTGATTATATATATATATATATATATGTTTTTTTTTTTTTCAAAAGTCTACAGAATCGTAGATGCAACTCGATACCAATTAAGTGACGCGAATCTTAAAGACCCTAGACGCTACGTGATCATTTTGAAACTATCTTTTAAAAGGAATAATGAAAAGAACAACGATAAATCAAATGCGGAAATAAACTTTATTTAAATTTCAATCATGACGAAATATTCAACATTGAAATTTTTTGAACAACGTCTTTAATTAAAATACTCGATTAACTCATCAAACACTAAGGTACTAAAGAAAATAAAATAATTAAGCCCTTAGTAAATAGAATTATTCATTCTAGTAGTCACTTCTTACGCTTCCCCATCGACTCCATGATCCGTCAAGTCATAAAATGATAGGCATGAGTATTTCAGAAATACCCAAGAGGCTCATCGGCTAATATTAATTTATTCTATCTGACATACAAGGCGTGTAAACATGTATTAATAAAGTATCTCGAGACAAGTCTCGTCCTCGTGATATTTCACGAAATCATATTAAATCCTCGAGAAATAGTAGATACTAATCTCGTCCTCGTGCATGGCACTTTTGAAATCACGCTAGCGTGTAAAACCATGCTAGTAACATTATGCAATTAAGCAAATAACTTCACATATTACAAGCACTTACATGTTATAGATTAATTAATAATGCGCATTGAACAAAAGGTTTAGAGCCTACCTCTTAATCCGAGTTTGAGCTTTAATGTTTGGGAGTAAAATCAATCTCTTAATTGCCCGCATCGCCTAGTCAATAATAAATTAATCTAAGTTAGTAAAATCTACTTATTTGAGACTTATAAGGTGTGCAAAGGAATTTCTAAGATAGATTAACGTATTGAGTTAATGGGTGTAGTGAGGACATTTGATTTTATAAAATAATAATAATAATAATAATAATAATAATAATAATAATAATAATAATATGATAAGAGACTAAATTGAATTTAAAGAACTAAATCCATAAAATTAAAAGTTAATGAGCTAAGTGAAAGTAACTAGATAAAATATTTGGGTTCTTGAAAAACAAGGGTCATAGACATGGACTAAAAAAAAAAGACTGAAGTAGAAAGGACTTGGAGTTAAAATTTAAAATAAAACCAGCGTATCCATTTCCTTTCTCAATTCACAAATACGAAATCACAGAGAGAAAGAGAGACAAATATCTTGTCGGGAAGGAAAATGTTAAAACTGGAAAAATCTCAAACAAATCCAACACCAAAATACAAATCGACATCCCTCGACGCACTCATTGATGGTGTGTGGAATGACATGTTTGGTGGTTGTTTCGCTTGAGGTGGTGAACGGAAAATCGGTGTTTCCGGCGAGTATGGGTGATTTCCGACCAAAAGCTTTACATATTCGTGTTCTCTGCGAAGAGCGGTTCTTATGATATGGTTTTTGTTGCTTGGGGTTGAGATTTGAAGTCGACAATTTTGGGGTCGAGCATAGTCGGCCATGGCTATGGCATAGCCTGCTCCATGTCCTCTTCTCCTCTCCTTCTCAATATAGTGCATTCCCACGATTGTCTCTATTGTATTGATTACTAGAAATTGAATTTCTAGCATCATTATAGAGAATGGATATATTTTTGTGAATATGAAGAGTGGGCGTGTTGTAGATAAAGAGAAGTCATTTAATTATTTGCTATGCGTGTGTGCATTAGGAGGAAGAAGATCTTGGTTTATATAGTTGAATTTTAAATGACTAATTAGGCTGATTAAAGGCATAATTTTAGTGTTGATTCTGGAGAAGATTGGAGTGTTATTGTCAATGATGGATTGGAGTGTGAATCATCTTGATTGAGATGGTTAATAGGCTATTAACCATTTGATTAGCAAACTCAAGGAAATTGGTGATTAAGCGAGAGATAATGGGATAGATTTGTCGGTGAATTAAATCACAGACTAGAAACGTGGGGATTTGCTATGAGAATTAAGATACGTTGGGCTAGATTAACAGATGAATGAATTGGGCTGGATAAATATAAATAGGACATTTAATAGTTGGTCTAGTAATAAATTGGACTCAAGATAATTGGGCATATAAAAATTTGTGGGATCAATTTACAACACCAATTTACAACACTAAGGCTAAGAATCATTTGGACTCAATTCTTTTAATCGTAAAGAGAATAAATAAATAAATAATTAAATAAATAATAAAATGGATAAATTGGTTTAAATAATTTTATTGGACTAGACGAGCGTATAACAATGTTGAGGTCAAGTCATAGCGACGCAAATTTTTTTAGAGTTAAAAATAGAATTTTACGTCAATTAATAGAAAAGTTTCTTGGTCGCTACAACTGCCATAATATGAGTATATAGCATCAAAAAAGGTTTTCCAAATACGTAGAAAAAATGACAATGGCAAAAATAAAATAAAAGTAATACTCTAAGATGATGATTCGAGATTAAGAAATGAATGCTAATAATAGGAATTGTTTCCTCTGACTTCATTCCCAAGCTATTTCTCCCAAGCTAAATCAATAACATTGTTAGTAGTGAATGTCGACATTGGCTGTATTTTGGGATTGACATTTCAACCAATTCGCCAACGGCATCTTACGTTCTCAAACATTGTATGTAAGCGAATAATTATTAAAAAGGAAAAACTCATTACAGAAGGATATGGAATGAGTAAAAGATACGAAATTTTTTTTTTCTATGTTTGATTTTGTAGGGAAACCTAAACTTGTCGTGAACAAATTATCCACGCAAATGTCATTCTCGGGTCTCTTTGATGTGCGGTAAAAATTTTGAACAGTCTGTATTTCATAATTAACAGACAACTTCACCATCAAATTAATGCATTTGGTGTAATTCACCCATTATAAGGAACAACAATACTTTGTCCAGTGAATTGCATAATGTTGCTTAGGCTTTTATACTCAAAACCAAAGAAAATATTTTATTGGATTCACTAATCACATAGTTCACTGAGCTCTACATGCTACATATAAAATTGAAATTGAAAAGCATAAAAACCTAGATGAAGAGAACTGCAAAATCCCTACAACTAGTAAGTGAGTATTTATTATACCAGCCAGTGGGAAGAAGGTAATAGCACCCTTGGCCGAATAAATCTAATAATGAAGAAGATAGGGAAACTGTTAGAATTTCTAAATCCACAAACTTAGACTACTCAGTGGCTAAATTTGTGTGTGTTGAAATTGTTTGAAAATTCTAGGAGCATCCACAATTGACACTTTAAATTTAGAGAGCACATACATATGAATTTTTAGACCTCAAATACACAATGTCAATGATACGAACACGTAAATGTTTTTTACAGTAAAATGTTTGAAAATCAAAATGGGATTGGAAAGCCAAAAAAATTCACACACACAAAAGTACCAACCTATTTGTGAATTAGAAGCACCACTTATTCAATAAGGACATATTGTTTGAGATAATAGTAAATCAATACCACAGAAACCAATTTTAGAGCTATTGAGGCAGGGGAGACATGGTTGCAACAGAGGTAAGAAAATGAAGTCATTTTAAAAGTCATAAATATTTTAGAGGGCTTTTTGAGAGAACACGTGGCATTGTTTACTTGGATAAGATTAAAACTAATTGCTTGATTGTCCACCGGAATAGAATTAAAGCTAACAGAGTGAAGTATCTCTAAACTTTCATCACAACATTCAATAAAACCTGAAGAGAGAATGGATAGGAAGACCAAGCTTCACAAGATGAGACTAAATTATTACTGAGATCGGGAAAATATAAGACTTACGTCAGTCAATCTCTTAGGCTGCGACTTTGGTAGAAGGAATAAGATGTAAAGAACCTATCGAACAATTTTACTTAAATCAAATGAGTACTCATAAAATATCACTTGAAATTAGATGGATTCAAATAGATATTCACCTCACAGGATACACAACAGTAACCCATGAATTTGAGATTCCCATAGTAAACCGTGAACAACCAACTTCTAATATCTTGTACATCATTTTGACTTGTTTTGGCCACCAGGAAAGAGCTGCAATTGGACAAGACAAAATTTAAGCAAAATATAAGGAACTTTGCGAGACGTGTTGCAAAAAGATATCACCAATTAAATGTAGCATTCCTCATTCAAGAACCTGAAGAAAATAAGTATGTAATCGATGTAAATACCTATACAATAACAAGAAAATAAAGCCAGGGTAAATACCTATACAATAACAAGAAAATAAAGCCAGGGCTGGAAGCAATCGGGAGAAAACCTCAAATATTTGTGATTATCCATGCAACAATTAACATATAGATATAAGTCAAAGAAACTTACCGGGAACCCACGATGCAGGATTGATGGCAATGACATTTGATCGGTCCAAGAGAGGCGACCAAGATGAAAATTGACTTGGGCGACAGATGGAAGAATTAGAATAGCACACAAATAATTATATCCCATGATAATGGAATCGAGACGGGAACGAGGACATGTTGATGACGGGAATGCAGAGATCTTGGATATAACAATTTGTTTCTAATTTTGGGGATTAGGGTTTGTAGTTGAAGGCTGATAAGTGCTAGAAAAGCACTTAAATAATTCTTCTATTTTATGTATTTGTGTGTTTTATTAGTGTTATATGTTCCGTTTTATGTGTTTTTCCTTTATTGTGGTGTTTAGGGTTACAAAGAATCAAAAGGAGTCAAAAAGGATGAAAATCGAATGAAAACGGAAACTCGGGACCAAAATGCAAGCAAATCAAAGATGGAGGACTTCCGATGCAAATTTATGAAAAGTTATTTTTACAATTTTTCTTGTGCCAAAGTCGAAGAACATCAAAAGAGGATTCCCAAACTTTTTTCGGATCTCAAATCGGAGTTTCCTAGTGAAAGTTATGGCCGTTTGAAGAAAAAGGACTAAAAGCGTCACTTCCAAAACTGTTGGGAACCAAAGTGCAACTTTTCAAAAGTCGGGGGACCAAAGTGAAACTTTTCAAAAAGTTGGAGGACCAAAATGCAATTTCTCAAGGACCAAAATGAACAACATTCAAAAGTTGAGGGACTTGGTGTGAAATTTCTGGGTGACTCGGGTGACTCGAGTCACCGCCGCACGTGATCGAGTCAGCGCCGCAAGTGACTCGAGTCACGCCCGATCATGCTCGATCAGCGCCGCAAGTGACTCGAGTCACCGCCGCAAGTGATCGAGTCACGCCTGCAACCGTCCCTGGCCTCCCCGTTCCGCGCGCGCGGTGACTAGGCAGAATCGCGCGGCGACTCGAGTCACGCCTGACACCGCTGCAGATTTTGACCAGCGGACTCCACCTACCATAAAACGTGTTTTTTGGTATTTTCTTGACTTCTTAGAGATAAAACAATCTGAGCACACCACAATAGACTCATGAAGGAAGACTTTTATGATTTTTTAATATTTTTTGGTGTAATATTTTGCCTATAAATAGAGGCATTTCCAAGCTTGAATGACACAACTTGTAGAGAGAATTAGCTTGTGATTCTCTCCAACTTTCTCCTCAATAAAATTCTCTTCATCATTAGTTCTTAGTTCTAGCTTGAAAGCTCTTAGTTTCTCATATTCGCGGAAGAAAAACCTAAATTTAGGTTCGATTAATCAATCGACGATTCTTCGGCCGAGAATATGATTAGCGGGGCATTTCTTCACTAGTTTCTCTCTTTCTTTTATTTTTCTTGTTTGAGAAGTCTAATTCCTCATATATTGTGGAGGTAATACAAGGCGAACACTCGCTAAAAAGTATTTAACCCATATATATGAGTGATTAAACTTCTATTTATTTCTTAGCATTTATTTTCTTGTTTCTATGTTTTGTGTATATTATTTGTGATAGTGAAGTATAATCTATCATATTGTGGGAGTAATACAAGGCGAACACTCGCTAAAAAGTATGAAACCCACAAATATGAGTAGTTAGACTTCTCTATCTAGTTCGAGGACGTTGTGTTCAATTATCATGTTGTTATCTTTTCTAACTCTTTGCTAACGCTTTATCTATTCCTCTACTTCAATTTGTTGATTTGTTATGCTTTTAAACCCGCTTTGAATTTATGTGATTATTGCATTCACTTTGGCCAATTGAATCAATTAATCTTTAAGTTCAAGTTATGTGCTAGGATTGGAACTTTTGATCCGTGAATTGTCACTAGATTCCAATCCACAAGAGCAAACGAATGTCGTGTATATTTGTTAATAAATCAACTTAGATGTATTAATTCAAGTTTGTGAAATTGATCATCTAATTCAACTCATTCTTCTTGTTCATTTCACACTAGCATTGCATTAAATCCTAAGAACTTGTTTAGGATTATCCAATAGCTAGATGTTAAGTTAAAGAACTCACTTTAATTTAATACACTTAAGGAAGAATTCGTTAATCAGAGCTTCTTGGTTAATTGAGAGTTGATAAATTGAAGAAGGAATAGTAACACGTTGCATGGGAAAGATAAACACAAGATGTTGACACAACCGAACCCGAGAACTAGATATATCTTCAATTGTTTCATTTTCATCTCTTTTATTTTGTAATTTTATTTTCGAATTGCATTCAACTTCACAAAACCCCCCTTTTCTATATTAATTGATAAAAACAACTAGAGCAAACACCGTTCCTCTTGGGTTCGACCCTTACTTACCACTTCTACATTAATTTGTAGTTTTGAAACCGAGTAAGGAAATAAAATAAATTTTGGCGTACTGCGACAACACGCCCAAAGGCTGTGATTGATTTTCCCCATTGCAACTTTGAGAGGAAGGTATGAAGTAGAATAAATGGGAGAGAGCTGAAGATTATCAAAGGTCGCCCAAAATCCCTAAAGAATTATAGGAAGAAGAAGGGTGAACCGACTGTAATTTTTTTTTGGTAAAGGGATCTCTATATGAAGTAGAATGAATGGGAGAGAGCTGAAGATTATCAAAGGTCGCTCAAAATCCCTAAAGAATTATAGGAAGAAGAAGGGTGAACCGACTGTAATTTTTTTTGGTAAAGAGATCTCTAAATTGGCGATGATTTAGGATAGCAATCCCAATTCATTCAAAGGGGTTGATTCTAATAATCACAAAGAGGGCGGAAAAATATGGAAAGATTCGTTGATAGTTGTTTCCTTTTTGTCCGACGTGAGAGAACCCAAAAAAAAAAAAAATAGCTGCCCAGTTTGAGCGGGAAAACATTAAAAAATGAAATACTCTAGTATTATATATATATATATATATATATATATATAGATTAAATTTCAAAAAATTAGAAATTAGGCCATTATTTCATTAACATTTATCAAAATCTCTATTTGTTGGAAAATTACTCTCTCGTATAACACACATGTGAAAATGTTAGATTAATAATTGTGGTTATTAAATTAATTATTTTTGCAATAATGAAGGTTTTAGAAATAATTAGTTAAAAATAAAAATGACTTAAAATTAATTATATTTCAATTAATTAAAATTAATTATGTTGCTAAAATTTAATTGGACACGGTTTCATTGGACGAAAATTAATCAAAATTAATTATATTGTTAAAACAGAAAAATAAAATTAATTTCAAAGAATTATAAATAATTAAAATTAAATAGATTTCTACGAGTTGGTAACATTTCCCCTAAAAATGAAAGATATCTTTTAAATAAATCACAATAAATGTTGTTTATAAAGAAGTTTTTAGTTACTTATAGTATACTTTATCTCAATTCCATCTGGTATGCTCTTATTTCTAGAAGTCGTATGTTTGCTAAATGAAAATTTATATTGTCTCTCTACTTTATGATTATAAAATTGTCTCATATTTGCACTCATTAGGATTATATGCACTTCATTTCTAATAATATTTTTCCCTCTATGTAGATCGGCCATGTGGGCTAAAAGATCGATGGTATGCGAACCAATGATAGTTCTAAAAGGATGGAATAAGTGATAAAAAAGAGATGTGATGCATAGATGAGTTGGATTGCTTTTTTAAATGATTCAATGATTCTTTCAAAATATAATTTTGTTTATGTTTTTCATGTATTGTTTGTGTTGTAGAGAGTAATGTATATGATTATATTGGGAGTGTTGTTGCCATTAATAGGGTTATCGACAATATATAGTTCTACTATGTTGAAATTTGTTGGGACTGATACTATGTGTACTAATAGGGCCAATTTTTCCGAAATATTGGGGTTACTCTGTAGAATTTTTGAAGAATTTTTTTGTTACAAAAGTAATATAATTATTTAATGGACGTATCTTTCCGTGCAACATATAGGTTAAAATAATAATAATAATAGTAATAATACTAACAATATTAATTATTATTATTATTTGTAGAGAACAATTTTTCTTTTTAATTGAGTATTTTAAGATAGTCTATTTTTTTTATAAGTGGTTTCTTACGTTCTAACTACTAATTAATTATGTAAATTAAATATTAATTTACTTAACGTTATTTCTTCTTAATTTTTTTTTGAACGGGATATAACATAAAATTTATGGTAACTTAATTAATGTTATTTTACTTAATGTTGGTTAAATGACTAAATTTTTCATTGAGTTTATTTTAAAATAAAACTTTTCTTAGTTATTATAGTTTTTTTAATAAGAAAACAACCAATAATAATTAAGAAAGTTGATGTAAATCGTTTTTAATGCTTATAAATTCATCTAATCATTCATTTCTTGTTACGTTTTAATATAAATTAGTTTATTTTACTATTGTTAAATTATGAAGTACGGGTTAATATTTTATCATTTCGATTTCTTTAATATATTTAATTTTTCATTCCAATATAAGATAACGATTCCGATAAAAAAAATTCTTAGAACATTATTGAAATTCATTTTATTATCACATATATTTTTATTTTTTTGTCATTAATTCTAAATAATAAATTTTTATAGTATTATTTTATGTAAATATACTGTCTTAATTGTTTCCTGCATCGCACGGGGTGCAACACTAGTAAATTTAATATCAACACACATAAACACACATATATATGATTTTTAGTTTTCGCTACTAATATTGATTATTAAAAACACTGTTAAATAATATTACTATTTCAAAATTATATATAACAATCATCCCTTAAATACAATGTACAATGTATTAGCGTAAAAAAATGGCTTGAAATGGAGATCGTGTTGGCCACTTTGTCCAATTTATTTCGAAAATGGCATTTCATACATTTAAACCTAACCCCAAAAAAAAAACCTTGAAATGGCACAAAAAAATTTCAAAATTAGGGTATGTTTGGTACGCCAAATAAGCTAACTTATTACTTATTCAGGAGCTTATAAGCTCCTACTAATTAAATAAGTTTCGTTTGGTTGAAGGAGTTTATTTGAATAGTTCGAGCTTATTTGACAAGTTTTTTTTTTTAATTAGTTTTTCAAATAAGTTTACGAGCTTTTCGTTTTTTATTCTATTTTTTACCTCTACATTTTTTTAGAAATATATTTTAAATATATCATTTTGTACAATTTTTAATTTATGAGCCAGTTTATGAGTTATTTTGCCAAACACTTTTATTTATATCAGCTAATTTATCCGCTATCAGCTATAAGCCATAAGCTATCAGTTTTCAATTAGCTTATCAGTTATAAGCTAGTTTATCAGTTAATTCTATCAAACATACCCTTAGTCAAATAGACAAGCAATAGGTATAACATTTTTCCTTACGCAAAATACTCCGACAGTCTCCTACAATCCAAGTGTAATTCTCCATTACTGTACCAATGAAAAAAATACTATATATGCAAAACTTAACTTTGAAAGGTATTGACACTACGGTCACTACCTTCCATGGACTAGAAATAACATCACCATCTGTGTACATACAATGGATATTCAATTATTTTTTCTGCATTATATCCACCATTTCATAAAAGTACGTGTTTATATCTTTATACCAACATTTTCTCTTTATCCTTATTTCAATTATTTTCAAGTAATATTATTATTTTAATGACATTACTAATATCATTCATCTTTAAATAAGACGTGCAACACGTCCTTACAGCCTAATGTTTATAAAAAAAATTAAAATGTAATATATGAAAATTAAAATATATATACAAAAAATTTAATTATCACTTTCAAAGTTAATTAAAATGCAACGCGGCCGAAACAGCAAGGGCGGGTCGTACTTGACACTTTTACAAAGTTTTAAGAATTGCTTTACAAAAATTCAGGTGGATTAAACTTAGTTACAAAATTAAAGCATAAACAAATCATAAATGTTTAGAGGGTTTGACTTACTGGTAATACACTCCTTACCGATTTGTCACGAGTATGACCCCGTTCTACCTTTAAAAAAAAAAAAAAACAATTTATGGTGGTGGTTCTAGTGCAAAATCGCCACCCAAAATTCACTTTTTTTTAAGATATGAGCAATGAAAAATACAGAATAATGAGTGCAAGTAAGAACGAAATAATTTTTATTCAAAATCAATCGCCTCTAATTAAACAAAATGAACAATCTGAGAATAAAAACACGAAACTATAAGATGAAAAACTAAAAATTGCGCTTTGAGGCCTTAGACGATCTCAGATCGGCCTGAAACATGGGGTCATAGCAATAGCGGTAACTGTCTAGATCTCGTCACAACGATTTCGAAATTGTGTAGTGGGCTGAAAACGGACATCGTATGCAAAAGTTATGGCCATTTAAAGTTTGCATGCTCAAAAACTTGAAAAAATTTATATTAACTATTACACGAAATTGGGACCAAAAGATAGAAGAAGCTTACCTTGTTTAAATTGTGGCATTAGTTTGTGAAGAAATTGCACTTAAATCTGATTTGAAGTAGTGAATATTGCAAGAAATTACGAAAAATTTTGAAAGAAGAAGAAAAGAAGCCAGGAATATGGCTACCTGGTGAATTGGTTAAATATTTAAAGGGAAAGGATAGCGGTGGTAGCAAAACACCTCCACCCAAAAGTATTTTTAATAATAAAAAATAAAAAAAGGGTGGCGGTTGTAGTACGAAACCGCCACCCTAAATATTTATTATTATATTTTTTTAATGTAGAGAATGGACAACCGCCTCCCATTGTGCATTTTTTAAAAAAATATTTAAAACTTATGATACTTTAACCGCCACCCAAAATTTAAAATAATTTTTTAAAAAATGCATAATGGGTGGCTGTTTTTTCTAACAACCTCCACTCTTTATTTTTGAATGGCGTTTTTCCATAGAATCGCCACCCAATGTGCGACACCTAATGTCAATTGTGTACTAGTGATTTCATAAATAATATAAATGTTTTGAAGCAATCACTTGACCTGAGATTTTAAAAAAATAAAAATAAAAATAAAAAAGAGAAGAAGTAAGCGTGCAATTGAATTAGCTCAAATTCTTCATCACAGGAAATTCAATAATATTACATACCCTGATAATTATAATATTACATCCCCAATGATAATATTGCCTATCCAAATAATAATATTACTCACCTCAGTAATTATAATTAGAACACTAAAACACAAAGATTTTAGCGAATATCTCAAATGGTTTTTCAACTTAAATGCAACAATAAGTGGCATACTTTTATACATGGTTCAAAGCTGGTTGAGTTTGGGCTACGGGGCAAATTTGTTAGGAAATCTCTAAATAGCATAATCGGTAAATCGCTTTTAAAAGTTGTGGTTAGTGGTTAAAAAATAAGGTGTAAAAATTTAGTGGATAATAATGGGCGTTAACCTGTATTTATTGGATATTTTCTCTTGTAAGAAATTCAACTTATAATTAAATTTGTGAGGTATGAAATAAATTTTGTGGTACAAATATAATTAGTCTTTTTCAACAGAATCTGTCCACAAGAATTTTAAAAAATTTAAGAAAAGTTGGAGACCCACGAGGTTAAAAGAAAAAAAGAAAAAAGGAAGAGAAATTATACATAGTGTTATGGAATAAGATATTTGAGGGAATAATATAAGAGTTTTATAAAGGAAGTAAGATGAATATTTGGAAAGGAGAATGAGAGATTTTTTTATTGTTGTTAAATGGGGGAATGAACTCCCCTATTTATAGAGTTACAATTGGTGACAAATGTGTAAATTACAATACACTTAGGGGATAAAATAGTCATTCACATGATAGATATTATGGATGGTATCCAAAGTGGGTATATTTACAACACTCCCCCTTGAATGAATATTTTGTTTTATTAACTGAAAAACAGTAATACTCAAAATTTTAGGGTGCTGCCTCGTTAAAACCTTGCCAGTAAAATTCAGTAGGATAAAACCTGGATAAAGGAAAAAGAGTACAGCGCAAACTGCTCCCCCTCAATGTAATATCACTTGATATCTTTAAATCTGCTCATCCCAATGTTGTGTAAATGTTGCGGTTGGTAATGCCTTCGTCAATAGATCTGCAAGATTATCCTTGGGCCGAATTTGTTGTACATCAATTTCATTACTCTTATCAAGTTCATGAGTGAAAAAGAACTTTGGTGAAATGTGTTTCGTCATGCCGCCTTTAATGTATCCATCATTTAGTTGAGTTATGCAAGCAGTATTGTCCTCGTATATAATGATTGGATTGGTTGTAATAGAGGATAAACCACACTCTTTTCGAATATATTGTATCATCGATTTCAACCATACACATTCTCGACTTGCTTCATATATTGCTATTAGTTCTGCATGGTTTGAAGATGTGGCTGTGAGTGTCTGTTTGATTGATCGCCAGGATATTGCAGTTCCTCCGCATGTAAATAGATAACCTGTTTGAGATTTTGCTCTGTGTTAGTCAGATAAATATCCTGCATAAGCATATCCAACTAATTCAGATGTAGTTTTATTTAAGTAAAATAGACCCATATCGACTGTTCCTCGAAGGCAGTGAAACACATATTTGATTCCATTCCAATGCTTTTGTGTAAGAGCAAAAATATATCTTGCCAATAGGTTTACTGCAAAGGCTATATCTGGTCTTGTATTATTAGCAAGATATAATAGTGCACCTATTGCACTAAGATATGGTACTTAAGGACCAAGGACCATTTCATTATCCTCTCGCGGTCTAAAAGGATCCTTTTTCACATCAAGAGACCGGACACTCATTGCGGTACTTAGTGGATGTGCTTTATCCATATAAAATCGCTTAAGGACCTTTTTTGTATATATAGACTGGTGTAAGAATATCCCATCTTTTAAATGTTTGATTTGCAAGCCAAGGCAAAACTTAGTTCTTCCAAGATCTTTCATCTTGAATTCTGCTTTTAAATAATCAACTATTTTTGGAATCTCTTCAATTGTTCCAATAATGTTTAGATCATCTACATATACAACAATAATGACAAATCCTGAAACTGACTTTTCTATAAAGACGCATGGGCATATAGGATCGTTTTGTACCCTTCTTTCAGAAGATATTCACTTAAACGATTATACCACATACGCCCAGATTGTTTCAATCCATATAATGATCTCTGGAGTTTTATCGAATAAATTTCACGATCATTCGAATTATGTGTTTTAGGCAATTTCAGTCCTTCAGAGATTTTCATATATATATCATTGTCAATTATACCATATAACTTGGCAGTAACTACATCCATTAGTATCATATTGAGCTTCTCATGTGCAGTTAAACTGATAAGATATCGAAAAGTAATTACATCCATTACTGGGGAGTATGTTTCTTCATAATCAATGCCAGGCCTTTGCGAAAATCCCTGTGCCATTAATCGTGCTTTATATCTCACCACTTCATTTTTCTCATTTTATTTTTGCACAAATACCCATTTGTACCCTACTAGTTTGACCTCTTTTGGTGTTCGCACTATAGGTCCGAAAACATTATGTTTTTCTAACGAATCTAGCTCCGCTTGAATGGCCTCTTTCCATTTCAACCAATCATCTCTTTGCCGACATTCATCAACAGATTTTGGTTCAATATCTTCAACTTCATTGATTCTATCAAGTGCTACATTATATGCAAATGCATTATTGACAATCGTTTCTTTTCTATTCCATCTCTTCTTTGTGAAAGCATAATTCATAGAGATCTCTTTAATTTAATCATTTTCAGGTACCTGGACATTTTCAGGAAGTTCTTGCTTGATTGTATCTAATGATTCATTAAGACCTTCTGCCTCCTTAATGCAATTATTTGCTCCCTTCCTTTTTCGAGGATTTTTGACTTTTGATCCAGTGGGCCTACCATGTTTTAGTCGTATTCTTGATTCATTTGAAATTTCAGTTTGTTTTGGAATGTCAATTCGCATAGGAGCATTCTCAGCTGGAATGTGTGACTTAGACCTTTTTTTTCCGTAACATAACAAATTAACTTTTTCTCCCTCATCATTTACAACCACTTATTCAATTATTTAATATATTTTCTTCAAATTTCAACCACACATTCAACATGTAAATAAAAAAAATTAACTTTATCACCAATCAAAAACCCCGTAGTTATTCCTTTAGCATCTGTAAAGGCTTCTGGTAATCGTTCTGTCGTTCCTTATAAGTAAATTATTTTTTGAACTTCTTGCTCTCATTGCCCAGTGCGAGGATCTAGGTTGGATAATGTTGTAGTATTCCATATCACTTTCTTTTCCAACCTTTTACATGTCACTCCATTTTCCAACTTTTTATCTTTTTCCCCTAAAGGTGGGAATACTATTTCATCAAATTGACAATCGGCAAAACGTGCATTAAAGATATTGCCTGTTTGGGGTCAAGATATCTAATTATAGATGGAGATTCAAAACCAATATATATTCCCAACCTTCTTTAAGGCCCCATCTTAGTACGTTGTGGAGGAGTATTGGGTACATATACTGCACAACCAAATATCCTCAAATGAGAAATATTAGGCTCCTTTTTCGAGACCAATTGTAATGGGGAGAATTTATTAGTGGATGTTGGTCTTAATCGTACAAGTTCCGCTGCATGTAAAAAGCATATCCTCATGCGGAAATTGAGAGTTCTGTTCTCATGAGTAATGACCTAGTAATTAATTGGAGGCTTTTAATAAATAATTCAACTAGACCATTTTGAGTATGAACATAGGGAACTAGATGTTCAACTTTTATTCCAACTGATATACAATAATCATTAAAAGCCTGTGATGTAAATTCACTAGCATTATCTAGTTGGATTGTTTTGATTGGATAATTTGGAAATGTGCTCGTAACCTTATAATTTGTACGAGCAATCTCGCAAATGCCATATTTCGAGTGGATAACAAGCATACGTGAGACCATTTTGTGGAGGCATCTATTAAAACTATAAAATATCTGAATGGTCCGCATGGCGGGAGAATGGGTCCACATATATCACCTTGTATCCGTTCCAAAAATGTTGGAGATTCATTTCCGACTTTAACTAGTGATGGTCTCATAATCAATTTTCCTTGAAAACATGCAGCACACGAAAATTCACTAGATTGGCGAATTTTTTGACTTTTCAGAGAATGTCCGCTTGAATTTTCAATTATTCTCCTCATCATTGTCGAGTCAGGATGACCTAAACGGTCATGCCAAATATTAAAATCTTTTGGGTTTTCAATCTTCCATCTAGATGTAACATGTACTTTAACTGTACTAATATTGGTATAGTTCAAGCCGGCAGAGTATGTGGGCATTTTTTCCAATACATGTTTCCTTTTGGAAACCATAGTAGTTATATATAGATATTCTGTATTATTTTCTTTTGCCGTTTCAATATGGTACCCATTACTCCGTATGTCTTTAAAACTCAATAGGTTCTTTTTTTATTTAGGGGCGAACAAGGCGTTATTGATAATGATTTGTGTTCCCCTTTTCAATATGATATTTGTTCTTCTAGAGCCTTCAATAATTACTGTTGAATCGGATACTATTATCACATCATTCTTTATCATGCTCAAACTTGAAAAGTACTTTTTATTTCTTAATATAGAGTGTGTAGAAGCACTATCTGCTAAATAAATCTCTTTATCCATGACCTTGGAGTTAGTCAAGGGGCGACCAATGTTCTTTCTCCTTCAAAAGAAATAATAAATTTTAGAATAAAATACATAACATTTTACATACATACACGCCCACACTGTCACACACATAATATTATACATTGTTATTTATTATGCAAACACACCTTACAAAACATCAACTCTCATTATGTTGTTCATAAAAATCTGCAACTTCAAGATGTGTCGCTATTGATGGCTCCAAGAGTGGAGTGTCTTCCTTATAGGAAAAGTTTGTCTCAATATTATTTCCTTTCTCTCTTTTAGATCTTGATATAAATCAATAAGGTGTTTAGCAGTTCGACCAGACTTTTGCCGGTGTCCTTTCATGCTGCATCTATGGCATGAATTATCTGCCTTCCTTGTTGATTCGTTCACATTTCTTTTATAGGGATTTCCCCTTCTTTCACCATGATTGTTTGTTTTCTTAAATTTTGGGCGATTGTCATAACTGCTTTTATGCCATGAAAAATTTCGTCCTCGACCACGGCCTCGACCTCTGCCTCAATTATTGCCAAAATTGTATCCTCGCTTGTTGTATCCTTGTCCATGGCTTGTAGGTGCCATGTTGTTCACTTCAAGTATTGGTCAAGATCCCATTGGACGAGATTCATGATTTTTCATTAATAGCTCATCATTTTGTTTTGCTACTAATAAACAAGATATCAACTTTGAATATTTTTTAAAGCCTCATTCCCTATATTGTTGTTGCAGGACAACATTTGAGGCGTAAAAAGTAGAGAATATTTTCTCTAACATATCATTTTCCGTAATTGTTTCTCCACATAAATTTAATATAGAAGTGATTTTGAACATTGCGGAGCTATATTCATTCACTGATTTAAAATCTTGTAGCCTTAAATGTAACCAATTAAAACGAGCCTTGGGGAGGATTATAGTTTTCTGGTGATCATATATTTCTTTTAAATTTTTCCAGAGTTCCGAAGGATCTTCAACTATAAGATATTCATTTTTAGTGCTTCATCGAGATGACGACGAAGAAAAATCATAGAATTTGCCTTGTCCTTTTCTGATGTTTCATTTCCTTCTTTAATTGTATCCCCGAGGCCTTTTGCATTTAAATGCATTTTTGCATCAAGAATCCATTATAGATAATTCTTTCCAGTAATATCAAGTGCCGCAAACTCTAATTTTGTAATATTTGATGCTATACTATAAAATAATAAAAATAAGTTAGAACATCAATTAACTAGACAAAATAATTGCCATTATATGCTTGATTATTCTTAAATTTATAAGGAAAGTAGGTTGATACGATCTTGTTTGATAATAATTAAAGCAAGTGTAAAAAAATAAAAGTTGAGTGAATTAATAGTATATTGATATGATAGTGTTTGGTAATAATTAAAGTAAGTGTAAAACAAATAAAAGTTGGGTGGATTAATAGTGATGTTGAAGAAGAAAAATACTCTCTTATCTATCATTTTTAAGTATGATTGATTATTTATCAGTCATGTGGTAGAGTACCATATTAGATACATATAATAAAATGTAACACAAATAGTATAGTTTCAATTAATTTAATTAATATAAACTATATAAATAGTTAAACCTTCCACTAGGTGCAATGCCTCCTTTGAGTGTGGTAAATAATAGTACAGAAAGATGTAAGAATTCATACAACCACCCAATTTGTGATAGTTGTACTCATCACGAAAATGGGTATTTCAATATTTGAATTGTAAAATAATTAAACTATTTGATAGCTTAATCTACAATTTAGTAACTCATAAATAAATTCTTCGTCAATAAAGAGTCCTAAACCGTCCCTCATGGCAGTAAAACTAGTTATCTAATATAAAGAAAGTGTGTGTATTTTTCAGTTGGTGGTTCATCCCACCACTTGAATTAAATTATAAGAATTTCTATGATCCGATACGTACTTGTCTTTAGAATAAGTTGTTATATTATCGTTTGATTGGGTATATATTCATGGTAGAGCAGTCGTGCTAATAACGTGTTATAGAATAAGAGATTTGAGGGAATAATATAAGAGCTTTATAGAGGAAGTAAGATGAATATTTGAAAAGGAGAATGAGAGATTTTTTTATTGTTGTTAAGTGGGGGAATGAACTCCCATATTTATAGAGTTACAAATGGTGGCAAATGTGTAAATTTCAATATACTTAGGGGGTAAAATAGTCAGTCACATGATAAATATTATGGATGGGTATCCAAAGTGAGTATATTTGCAACACATAGCACCATCTTTTATCTGTTACTTAAAATTTTTTTTTTTTGTCGTTTTCTTTTTTCGTATTTGTCACTTTTCATGTACACATATATTTATTTCTTAGATTTCAATTGGTGGTTTTCTATTGAGGTTTAGATTAAAGAAAATGCCCAATAAATACATGTCAAAGTCAGTCTTTACGCATTGACTCTGAAATCTTTTTTTCTTACCCATTAACTACAATATTTTATAAATCTTTTACCACTTGCTTAATTTCATATTTTTATGACATTTTTGCCCTTTGCCAATAACAACTCACCTCCATCTCTTAACGCATGTTTTCTCCTCCCACTCTTAGTTTCTGTCTCTATCTATCTTTGACCATTATCGTCACCATCATCGTGAAATAGTCGTCGACGAGGATTATTGGCACTACTATCGTAAACAGTTGGCGGCGATGAGTAATATGCTGGTGAGGATGCAGATCGATGAAATTTGTTGAAGATCTGCTAATTTCCTTTGCAGATCTATTTAAATGGGACGATTTGACGGAAAGAAGAGTGAGGAGACCATAATAAAGATTTCAATAATAGTAGTCAACGACTAATAGTGGAAGTGGTAAGAATTTGTTTTATTTGCCGACTTCAAATTTTTGTTGCCAACCTACCTTGTATCATAGTCCTTTCTTGGTTCATCCGATTTGGACACCAGGTTTTTGCACTTGTCGATCAAACCAAACAAGCTCATGCGCATGCATGTTTCTAGAATTTTGGATGCTATTTACTAGATTCTAGGAAGAAATCATGGACATGAGAATTTATTTATCATGAATAACCGCAATTGGTCGAAAAGACTCTAGACATAGATATAATGTTAGCAGAAGAGGGTGGGTATGTAAGAGGCTTACAATTTCAAATTATCCAGTTCAATTCTATTTTACTGCAGGTTATTTACAAATTATTTCCATTTTGTGGAGTTTTTAATGCTTGTATTTATTGTATTTAGTATCACTAGTAATTTTAGCTGAAAACATAAAAGAAAAAGAAAAAGAAAAATGGGTGTATTTTTGTGTTTTTGTGTTTAGTCTCACTAGTAATCCTCGATTGGTGGTGCAATTGTGAATGGCGTCAAAATGGTGGTAATTTTGTGTTTTTGAGACTGATTATCATGGTAGGTAATGTCATTATTATGTTAAGTAATAATATTACGGAGGTAGGTAATTAATAATATTATCGGGGATAGATAATATTCTTACGGTGTAAAGTCCCTAGCATAATTTAGCTAGAGAAGATATGCATGAATATTAGTATATGGTTTAATTTGATGATTAAACATTTAAATTCGCTAGTTAGCAAAAGACGAGTTCATTGTTAAGCAACAACTTTCTTGCTGAATTGGGTTTTGAAGCTTTTTAAATATTGTTTTGAATGATTGTTCAAAGTTATTTTGGATGTTTTAATTTGATGATATCACTTCGGATCTTCTAAGTGATATTTGGTTGCAGATATTATACATCTATGGTGGTATTACTATTCAGCTATGCGACCGTCGACTGGTAAATTATAGGGTTGGGCAATATTATTACCGAGGTGAATAATATAATTACCAGCATGGGTAATAATAGTATCGGTGTGTGTGGGTAATAATATTATTATCGATGTGGGTAATAATATTGCCATAGTGGGTAATGCTCTTCATATGTGTGATTTTTGCTCTTCATTTGGTGATAATTGTGTTTTTTTCTCTTGTAATTCTAATGAAATTCTTGTTAATTATCTTGAAAATTTGGGTTTTCGATTTGAGCCTATTAGTGTAGTAATTTTAATTCATTCTTTTCAAAATTCAAATTTGGTCAAACAAATTTAGAGAGAGAAAGTGCATACAGAGAGATAGTCAGGATGAGGGAAGCGTGAAGTTGAATATTAGTCGAGATTACCAGGGATGGTAATCTAGAGAGAGAAAGTGTGTAGAAAGAGAAAGTTCGGGAGGTAAAACGAGAAGCTGAATATTGGTTGAGATTACCGAGATTATTAGGTGTAGTAATCTAGAGAAAGAAAGTTGGTGGTGGGGGAAGCGAGAGTTGAATGTTAGTGGGGTACGTCATATTATTATTGGTGTAGATAACATAATTATTGAGGTAGATAATATTACTATTAGGATGGTGGTGAGTAATAGTATGATTGGGGTAGGTAATAGTATTATCAATGTAAGTAATGGTAGTGGTGGTTAGGTGGTCTTGGTGGTGGAATGGTGATGACGGTTGAATGGTGATGGTGGTGATGGAAAGATGGCAATGGGGCGGTAGTTTGGTGGTAGTCGTGAAGTGATGGTGGTAGAATGGTAGTGGTGGTCGTAGTGGAATAGTAGCGAGGGGTGGTGGGATCTGATAGAGGAGTGGTGGTGGTGGCGGAGTGGTGGCGGTTTGGTGTTAGTAGATGGGTGGTAGTTTGGTGGTAGGGTGGTGGTAGTGGGGGTGATGGTGGCGGTGGCGGTTTGGTGGTGGAATGGTGGCGATGGTGGTGACAAGCGGTGGTGGGGTGACTGAGTGGTAGAATAGCGGTGGGGTGGCAAGGGGGTGAGTGGTGGTGGCGGCGACATGTTCGATGAGGTTGAGGGGTGGTAGTGGTGTAATGGTGGTGGTGGTAGTGGGGTGGTGGCGGGTGGGTGGGTGGGTGGGGTGGGGTGGGGTGGCGTGTTGGTGGTGGTGGCATGGTGTCAGCTGCGGCGGTGGTGGTGGGGCGTTGGTGGCGTGGCAAGGTGGTGGAGGCGAGGTATGGATAGGGGGTAGTGGTGGTCGTAGTGGCGGCGGTAGTGGCGGGGTAATGGTTGTGGTGTGGTGGGATAGGATGGTGTGGGGTGGTATGGTGGCTTTGGTGGTGGTTGCGGCAATGGCAAGGTGGTGGTCACCTCTGAGGTTGGTGGCGGCGGTGTGGTGCGTGGTGGTGGTGGCGGCGGTGATGGTGGTTGTGGCGGCGGTGAGTGTCGATGATGGTGGTGGTGGGGTAGTGGTGGCGCAGATTGGTGGTTGTGGTGGGGGTAGTGGTGGCAGCAGAAGTGGTCGGTGGGGGTGGGTGGTGGTGGTGGTGATGTAATGGTGGTGGTAGGCGGTGGGAGGTAGTGGTGGTGGTGGGTAGGGTAGGGGTATGGTGGGGAGGTAGTGGTGGCAATGGTGGGATCGGTGGTGGCGGTGGCGGGGTTGTCAAGGTGGCGGCGATGGCGGTGGTCTTGGCGGCGATAGTCGTGGTGGCGGCTGGGTGGGATGGGGTAGGGGTTGTGTCGTGGCTTTGGTGGTTGTTGCGGTGGTAGCGGCATAGTGGTGGTGGGGTAGGTGGTGGTGGCGTGGGAGCTAGTGGGGTGGTGGTGGTGGTGGCGGCATGGGGGTGGTGGGGTGGTGGTGGGTGGTGTCTGGGGCGATGGTGGTAGGGTAGTGGTGATGACGGATTGGTAGTTATGATAGGGTGAGGATGGTGGCGGCTATAGGGAGTGATGGTGGTGGCGGCGGTTGGGTGGGGGTGGGGTGGTGGTGGCAAGCTAACGTGGCTTGGGATGGGTGGTGGTTGGGTGTGGATGGTGTTGGGGGTGGTGGTGGGGTGGGGTGTGTGGGGTGGGGTGGGGATAGGGTCGCGGTGGCGGTGGTGGTTCTAGTGACGATGGCGGTTTGATGGTCCTCTATCTTACAGTGCAATCTTTGATGGTTAGAGGATTTTTGTGTAATTTAGAAGATAAAATAAATCTTGTGCAATTTTAAAGTGTGTTTTTTTAAATTTTTATGAATTGTTTTATTATAGTGGTATGCCTTGTAATTTGATTAGATGGAATGGGTACTATTGCCTGGAAAATATGTGGCTAATGGGGAAAAAATAAGATTATATAATCTAGTGAGTAAATTTTTCTATAAAATGTAATTATTGGGACACGCTCCATTGAACGCTTGGGAAACCTGTACCAATGAAGAATGAGAACAAAGTTTTGACATAGAAAACCGGTTTGAGGTAGAAAAAAAAAAAATCCCCAAAACCAAATACGGAATTGTGCCCCGAGCGGTTCTTCTTGTTGTGGTCTTTCACAAATCAAAATGAATAATTCGATTGAAGAATTGGTAAGTATCAATTGGACTGGCGAAAGAGAATCAACGGATTCCAGCGGTAAATGCACATGTATGGTGCTCCATAGAATTCGTATAAATTATTTGTTTTAATATATATAAATCATTATGTTACCTCTCTAATTTTTGATTAAGTGCTGTCTTTTAAATGATATATACATTGTAAGAATAACAATTGATAACTCTACAAGTAGCTGCTTTGTTTATATTTTTATTCCAATTTGGCTCATATGTCATGTTTTATTTAAGCCTGCTTATGCAATTGGACATTTGACTGTTAAATTTATTGTACGTTAGCTTGTATAAATTTAGAACAACGTGCAATGCATGTTATTCTACCCTAGTCTCATTATGTGTGCAGTGTGTTGTGATTTTGAATTTAAACAATTTTCCTCTCAGCAAATCTGACAGATTTTGTCTTCTTCATCTTAAATGTTTTTCTTTCCAGTAATTCAGATTTTTAATTAGCATATTTTGTTTATAAGTTTTCATACATTTCGTCTTTATCTCTTTTTAATCGTTTCTTATAATTTGATTTTTAATTTAAAAATTTCTTTCTTCTTTTTTTTTTTTTTATCAAACGCTCTTTTTTATTTTCTTTTTCAACAATTCTTAATAGACTTTGTTTTTTTCATCTTAAACATTTTTCTGCTAATTCGATTCTTAACGGACATAATTTTTATATTTTTCCACTAATTTTTCATAAACTCCTTTTTTTTCTTTGTAATTTGATTTTGAATTTAAACATTTATTTATTTTTTCTTCATTTAAAAATTATAACATATTGCAGTTACTTTGTAATACATGGCATACTTTTTAATTCATTATTACATACTCTCTGTAATGGATTTTCAGCTCATTACAAGTTTGTTAGACTCGTAACAGTCCGTTATGTGTATTTGTAATGTATTACGAATATTGTAATCCATTATAAATTCTCTGTAATAGACATATAGCTCATTACAAGTTCGTTACACTCATAATGGAGTCTATTACACTTGTTTGCAATACATTAAATATATTTGTAGTTCATTAAATACTTCTTGTATTCATTACACGTGCTTTGTAATTTTTTACCTGTTGTCTGTAATACATACAGTTCTGCCGCCACCACTTATGACTAAAGCTGTTACAACTCACAGCTTACAAGCTCTAAATTATTTTTTGTTAAATGACCACTAAATTATTTTTATTGGGAAATTAATGCAAATGGTTCAAAAAAAGAGTGTAATTGACGAGTTTAATGTGATAAAACTAAAGCCCACTACCCACTACCCAAAAACTAAAGCCCAAGCCCAACCCTCTCAAAGTCTTGTGATAAAAAAATAAATAAATAAAAATAAAGGTGTAGGCGGGTACCAGTTCGGGTATAAAAGCCTACTCGAATGAATACCCGAACCCAACTCAATTCAGTTCCGTTATGGTTTTGGGATTGGAGTCACGGTTCAGGTTCGAGTACAGCTGCCCGACCATCCAAACCGTTGCCATCACTAATTTAATAAAATTAATTGTGGATCAAATAAATATATATAAAAAATAAAAGGAAAAATGATTTAATTTAACTAAAATTTTGGACGGGTCACGGACTTATGTATGTTTCAAATATTGAGATTTGATTGTAATAATCCGCAAAAGTGACGACTTTCTGTGCAATTTACGTTAGGTGAAATGGCCACGATGCCCTTTCAGAAAAAAACAAAATATCAAAACTTGGAGGAACTAATGGTAAAATTGAACGAATTCCATCCATTTGGACTAAATTCCCACCTTAATTTTTTTGGACCAATCGAGCTATATATTTTTATTTCATATGAAACTCATCAATTGCACTTCTTTTTTTGTGGGACCATTTGGCCAATTTGCCTTTTAAAACACAAAAATAGAAGCAAATGTCATAAAAAAAAAACACTAATTGTTTCAAGAAATTAAATTGTAGATGCAGCAAAAAAGCAGAAAATCGGGAAAGAAAAAGGAAAAGGAAAATTATCTTTTATGAAAATACATATTTGCATACTTCCCAACATTAAAAAAATGAAACCAATAAAATATATATATATATATATATATATATAGTTTGCAAAGAAGAACCAGATCCTAAAACAGGGTGCAATAGAACGCTAGCTTGCCATCACCGATCGTTCTCTCTCGCTCGCTCTCTCTCTCTCTCTCTCTCTCTCTCTCTCTCTCAGAGAACTACATTACTTAAAATTGCGCGTATTCTCATCCCTTAACCGTTCTCTCTCAGAACGCTAGCCATCACCGTTCTCTCTCGTCCTCTCTATTGCCCGGAGCGTACTGAGAAGGATGCTGGAACTCTGCCATCGTCTTGTTTTCTTCTTCTTTCTTTAAAGTGGGCGCTAGATTCTACTTGTATTTGGTAGGTATGTTTATTTATTTATTTTTTGTTTTACATTTATCAATTTCCTTTTTTAATTTTTAAATTGGAACTCTGTGAGGTCGAGGGAGAATCGGTGGTGATACAGTTTTATTTCGTATGCCTGATTCGAGCAATTGTCTTCGATCCACTTGATTTTTGAATTTTGAATGTTAAAAAAACCTATTTCACGAGTCCTAACCTAATTCAATTAGAAAAGCAAGGAAAGCAAAATTCACAAACCTAACTCAATTAGAAAAGCCTGCCAATCCTAATTATATATATTAGAATTGTCTCTTCAGACCTTACAAAACACATCCATAATAGCAGTTGCCCGCGGCAGAAGAAAAAAATCGAAGATGAAAAGATCACATCCATCTTCCCCAAGTTGCCATGACAACGATGAATTACTGGAGACGAAAAGATCCCGTCGATCTTATTATCCACCAAGATACCATTATGAATACGAGTTTTCAGAGGATGAAAATAGCATTGTTGTTGAGTGTCCTGAAAGCACCACCATTCTCGACCTCGTTTCCACTGTTCGTATCAACTTCAAAATAAATTACATACTGAGATCATCGGGAGGTGGTGTTGATAAAATGCTTGATTCGATCCAGAGGTGTTTCTACATGCGTTTGTATGTAATTACTGGGTTCACAGATTATCATCAGAGACTTTATTCCACGGAATTCTGCCAATTGAGAGGCAACGAGGAATATGATGTTAACCAGCCAGAAGGATTTTTTACGCAATTTCTTACAAATCTTGGAATCCCCGAGGATGATGTGATTGAAAAATTGATTGGTGACACTAAAGATTTTGTCAATCGGAAGAGGGCCCGTGATTCATCACCGAATCGAGTACTCCCAATTGCCATATCCCTTAAAGTTTATACATTACAACAAGAAGACAAGACCATAGAAAATGCAAAATGGAGGGCCATTACCACCGACTTGAAGCAAGTAGGCCGTGCTAATCGGTTAATTAAGCTTCTTGAGAGGCCTCCACCTTACAAATTTATGATAGAATTTGATGATCATCGTGGGATGCTAGGAGATTGCTGTATTTGTTTAAGCAAGCTTTCAGTCGGAGACGAGGTATTGATCTTGTCATGCTCGCATCCTTATCATTACAAGTGCCTAATCCCTTGGGTAGAGAAGGGGAAACAATGTCCACTATGTCGTGGTCCTACAAACTTGCGAAAATTCATCGAATCTGCACGTTTTCGAGCCATGAATTTAATTCATGGGTACATCCAGATGGATGAATACCTGAACCCAGAAGAATCTTTTGAATCACTTGTAGAGCGCCTTAAGCAACTCCGGATGGATGAAAACAGGGACAGCGAATACCTGAACCCAGAAGAATCTTTGCAGTCACTTCTAGGGCGCCTTAAAATTTCTTGATGCCCGGATTGTTTCGATGGAACTACAAGATGATGTACTAAAGAATAAATTATTTATAACGTGTAATAACATTAAGTTTATGTAATAATTTTTCGATTTTTATTCCTGATTATTTGAATTTGCAAGTTGAATTCCGTTGTTGCAATGATGTTATTCATTTGTAATTAGGCTCAATGGAGATTGAATTAAGGACTGCTGTTTGTGTGTGTTTTTCTAGTTTTCCAAAAAACAAAAAAGAAAGGATACTAAACTAGTGTTCAACTAGTTTTTTCGTTCTCAAGAACAGGCATCCAGTACAACTAGTTTTGATGCATTTTATTTTGTTTGTAATGAAACTGTATAAATAAATAATGTTGTCTACCGTAGAGACAGACAAAAAATACATTCGATTGGACGGCTCGTTTAACCTGCTTCGTAAATGAATCACGCATCCATATCGAAGATGAAGGTGATGCTTCAAGCTCTTGTCCCGCCACCTCTGACAGAAACTCCCAAAAATCAGGTAATCTAATTGTTTTGCATTGTTAATTTTAAAAAATATCTATCTTTTAACCGGAGGTAATCTAATTGTTTTGCATTGTTAATTTTAAAAAATATCTATCGTTTAACCGGAGGTAATCTAATTGTTTTGCAATAAACCGCAAACCGTGCAAAAAATTAATAATTGAACATTTGACACTAACACTAAGTTAGTAGGTACTGGCAAATGGGCTCGGAGAAAATGGGAGACCTTCCAAATGATTGTGAATCTAACACTAGCAAGTGGGGTTCTTTGCCTAAAATAGGAAGTTCAAGTAACATGGCATGGGAGATTAAGGCCTCGTTTGATCATCCATAAATTTCAAAAAAAAATTCTCTTTCCTCCTTTTGAATCACTCATATTATTATTTTATATTTTTAATACACATTTCCCATTTCCAACCACACAATCTACACGCAGTTCTAAAATTTTAATTTTGTTGTGAATCAAACATGCCCTGAGTGTACAATTGAAGTATGTTTATTAACAATATTTTTTTTTTTTTAGAATTAATGTTCTCCTCCTCATTGCTGACGTGCCATACCAACAGTTGAGAGCTAACACATCAACAGTGGGATGCAACTTTTAATATCAATAATAAGCCTACCTGCTGACACATCAGTAGATGGGGAGGAGAATATTTTTATTATAGATAGATCGAAATATTGGGAAATATTAGTGGAGAGGTGGATAGTACGTGTGGCTAGGGGTGGGCATCGGTTCGGGTGGGTCGGTTTTCCACCCGAACCGAAACCGACCACCCGAAGTCGGTTTGGCCCAAAAAAACCGAACCGGGTGGTTCGTTCGATGCAAATCAACCGAAGCAGGCTCGGTTCGGTCGGTTTATCGGTTTTCTCGGTTTTTCTGGTTTTGGTCGGTTTTTCTTTTTGGAAAACCCGATTGGTTTTTCGGTTTGGTAAAAACCGAACCGACCGCCAAAAAAACCGAACCGAACCGATCCAATGCGGTCGGTTTGGTGGTTTGGCGGTTTTTTTGCCCAGCACTACGTGTGGCACCTACAAAGTATGTGGATAAAAGTAATTTGATTCGTGTGGAGATTAAAGTGTGTTTCTCAAATGGGTGCGGCTAAGTGCACCCCATTCTTTGCTCCCCACGCCCACTTTTTCTGACGTGGACGGAAATGCCCTTTTCCGAACACCTTCCAACCATGGCTGAATATCCTAAAGAGTTCTCGGCCAGCACTGACCAAGCACCCCAAAGGGTTGCTTGGCCAGCAGTGGCCGAGCAGCCTGTGAGGTGCTCGGCCATTACTGGTCGAGCAGTCCCAATTTAAAAATAAATAAATAAATAAATTTTATGGTAGCAAATGGATAAGCTGAAACTAGTTCTCAGCCAGCGGACACCCCAAAAGGTTGCTCGACCAACAGTGGCCGAGCACCCCTAAGGGTTCTTGGCCTGCCATGGCTGAGCACCCCACAGGCAACTCGGCCACTACTGGCCTTGAGCAAACCCAATTTAAAAAAAAAAAGGGCAGCTTCCATGGATGCTACCGGAAATGGCACTGGTAGCATCCATGGCTGAGACTTTGATTTTGCCTGGATGAGCGTGGTTGCCGGAAACAGGCGAACAACCTGCCTTCTTCTCTTCTTGGTTTATTTTATTATTTTATTTTTTATTTTTTTATTTTATTTTTAATCAAAGGTAAAATTGTATATTTCCTCAATTTTTAAAATGTGGTGGGTGTATAGATTAAAAATTAGGGTGCAGATAGCGTCACCCTTCTCAAATTCTTCTCAAATTTGGAAGAGGTGTTTTTCAAAACTTGAAGCCAGGTCTGAGATGTACACGTGGCAACATCCTAGCGGCGGCAGTTGGCTTATCTCTCTTCCTGTGCGTATGAGTCTAGGTTTTCTTCTCTCTTTGTTCACATCTCTCTGTATTCTCTTGTTACGGGTTCAGTTTTAGAAGTAAATCAGATGGTGTGTTTGATTGGAAGAAAAAAATTTCCATGGAAATGTTTTGCCATGGAATATATTTTCTCACTTATACCATGAGAAAACATTTTCCATGTTTTCAAGGAAAAAGCCATCTTTTTTGCCTAGCAAGGAAAATGATTTCCATGAGAAATATTTCAATCAAACGCCACAAAAGAAAATTTAGATGGAAAATATTTTCCTTAGATTGAGAGATTTGTGTGGTTGTATCTTTCCAACTCGTCTCTTGTAATCTTTTTGGTTCAATAAAGGCCTCGAACCTGGTCCGTAATCGTGGAGGTTTAACGGGGCCTGTAGGGGTTAGATAGTGGTCGTCGAACCTCCGGTCCCTTTGGAAAAATCTGGTGTTTTTGATTGCGTTCTTTTCAATTCTGGTTGATCGATCAGGGTTGATAATTGCAACAATTGCAAGTATTTATAGACACTTCCCAACATACTCTAAGATGATTGTTGTTCAAATTGAGGTTAAAAATTGAAGGATACAAGACATACAATTCTCATTCTATCACCACGGATAATAGAAACAAGTGTCATTTGTTATTGTCGTGTAAAACATTTCCCCACTGTTTTGTCTGTTGATCTATCATGCTTTAAGAATATACAGATTCCAGGAAGTATTAAAATAATTTGTCCAAAAAGAAAGCCGCCCATTTCCTTGGGGGAGGTGGGGGGTAGGTTTGACTGCAGGAGAGGAGCTCAATTCAGGGAAGTATGAAATTGTATGAACAATAAATGTGAAGTTGAGCTCAACCTAAAATCAAAACACTGTTAAGCCTTCATGGTTTAGCTTTGCCCGTGGGTCGTGACAGGGTGCTGAGGAAGATCAGATTCTTAAACCCATATGAGTCGAAAACAGGTTTTAATGACTGGAGTTCACTTGCCGGCTAGTTTCTAAATTTCTATTATTTGTGTATACCAAATACTTGGCAGGTCCCGAATATATGGGTTTTTATCATTTTTACATGAATTAAGATTATTATTAGAAAAGTAAATAATATAAGTATTTTTCTTATTATTATTGGAAAAGTAAATAATGTAAGTATTTTTCTTACTTTACCTAATATGTAAAAATTGTTCGAATTATCTAATGACCTTAAGATGGGTCAATTAAAAACGAGCCTATACAATTGTGACAACAAAAAATAGAATAAAAATCTATATAAAGTAGAGCCTCGATAATTTAATAATCGATTAATTAATAACCTCGCTAAAATAATATTTTTTGTTGGTCCCAACTTGGAGACAACATGTTAAAAATCAGGCAAGGGTGCTAAAAATCACAAGGCAAACCACGAATTGGAATAGGTGATAAAAAGTGAATCTTGGAGTATGCAGTTTTGTATACGAGGAGATTTTCTTTCGACTTACATTGTGATGTACAACTATAGCTACACATCGTCTCTAGTGTTGTTTTTCATCAGTTTAATTCATGATTTAAAGAGCATAACTTCAGCCCAAAGATATGCAAATTCATTTATGGTACCAGTGATTATTACTATATTGGAAGAAAGGCCCTGTATTTTTAACCTTTTCATTTTTGTTTTCCTAAAATCAGTTTCACTTGTGTTTGTATTCTAAATCTTTAAATATTTAGTAATTTTTTGTTGCAGGATTTGCCAGAAAAAGAGCCATGACCATCATAAAAAGAAAGAAAAAAAGTGACAAACAAGAGAACACTGAGATTAATACAACATAGTGTATTCACGATAAAGATATTACAACGCTAATTATGACTTCTTGACTTCTTGGGTTCTCGTATAAGAATTTTTGTTAACAAAGATCACATACTATGCCCCTACAATTCTCGCATTTGCACTCACTTTATTGGTTGTTTTCTTGGTTGATCACTCTCGATGGTTACAAATGAATGGCCTCACTTATTTATACGACCGCCTCCTTGGAATGGACGGTGGAGATCATCTTTAGTAGACGAGTAAGATCCACTCTCTAGAATTCTCTATACATTTTACAGTAGTCTACCATCCAAGATATTTACACAGAACACCCTAGAATTCTCTCCAAGGCTACCTCTCAGAATGTTCTAGAATGTCGATCTTTCTCGAGAGTCGCCACACGATTCTATACAATTCCTTCAATGCTCAACCGTAGAACCTTCCGAAACGTATGCCTTCGTCTAGAACACACAACATTCTAGGATCTCCCATAAGACTCACTGTCAACCTATGTGTTCTCGACAATGCCCGAGACCGATCCTCCGTGGATGACCGTTTGCCTTTGTCACTTTGCAACTTAGGCTTCCTGCTCCGTCCATGCCTTCGTGTGGCCTTTCCATGCATGGCTTACACACTATCATGCCCACCGTCCTTGGACACGTCACTCAATCCTCTAGCGACCAAACTCGTGGGGCTTGACGTTCTTCCGCATCTACTATGGCAACACCCTCGTTGCCATGGGGCATGATCAACCAACTCCATACTGAGCCCCGAACAAGTTCTATCGTTCTCAAGTAGTAAACTCCACAATTGCTTGTCCCCTCAACAAGTTGCAACCTAGACAAAAGTAAAAATCTAACCTCAGAAATAGATTGTAAGTTCCCTAAACTTGAAATGATGAATTTAAGTTAATTCTCCTGCAAGAACAGTGGTATAAAAAATTGAATTACAAACTCTTAAAAAAAAAAAAAAGGAAAAGAAAAAAAAAAGAAAATAAAAAACTGAGATGGCACAAAAGATGAATTCAATATTGTACTAATAATATTGATGTATATCTAATCACTCAGCACTTTGGCATAAGGTAAATAATAATGCATAGTGAGTTAATGAGCCTGAATATCAACCAGATTTATTTTATCACTATATAGAATTGGATTCCAACGTGAAAAAATTTTCTTCATGGACACTTGAGAAGCCGTGGTTGCAAAAGAAGGAAATTAATGACACTTGCTGGAAAAAATCATTGTGTAAGTGTGAAGGAAATCATGGTGTAATATTATCAAAATTTGTTTTTGGGTTGAAAAATGTAATCAAATGAGCGAAGGATCATTCTGTTTTTTCACAAAGGGATAAATAAAGAAACTTTTCATGTCAAAAACTATTATTCACTTATCATGAATAATACAGATCACTAAGAATGATATGATTGAAAATAGGGATCAAATTAAAAGTAATAATTCTCAGTTGAAAAAGAAAACTCGTCCAACAAGGGAATCTAGCAGTATAAAATTTAAATAGAACTATACTCTTTGAAAAACCAATAACAAGTCAGCTAAAATTGTGTGGTATAAATTAATGTATTGACATCTATTAAAGTAGGAGTGAATCATAAAGAAAAAAAGACTAAAAATAACTAACTAATATTTACAATATAAACAATGTACTTACTGGAAGAAAAGCTCCCATAGGAGACGCGAGAAAATCACACAAAAGAATTCTAAATCATATCAACTTCAAATTTGATCATTAAAGATATTTGTTGACAGAGATGCTATCAAGAGCAGCCATTACACACAACAAATGGAGGAGAAATTCAAATAAATACAAATGTGCGTTTTGTACATCAAAATAAATCATGTTGTTCATTAAATTTATTCAAAGACAAACACATAGCACATTTTTTTACTTGTACCTTGAGCATTGTTTTTAAATTGCATTCTTAAACTCATAGTATATACAAGTTAGGTTTAATGGTTACTTATTTGCCCAAAATTTTATATATTAATTTTTGGGGAGAATTAGAAGAGAGGTTTTTTTAAAATATTATTAAAAATATGAAATAAATATATTTGATTGAAAAGACGCCTAATCCTAACTTAAGAGAACTATCTATGATATAATTTTCTTATTTATTTTTGAATTTAATGATTATTTTCATATAGTGAATGTAGATTAATCTAATTAAAATTCAAACAAAATTTTGGTTAAGCTTTTATTTACCTTTTTTTTTGCTAACGACATATTTATTAGTGATTTTTTAAAAGTAAAAGTTGTAGATTAAAAATTAAAAAGTTGCATTAAGAAAAAATACTTTAAAAAGTTAAGAATAAAAATAGTCACTAGCAAATATTAATTACACATATACATAACTATAAAATGGGTCAGATTTAGCTTAAAAGTGTCATATAAAAAAGGAGGGATATTGAATTGTGTAATATTTGAGCAAATTTTACTTGTTTTTATTTTAAATTAAATAATTTATTTTTTAGTGACAAATTTTTAAAAATAAAAGTGCATATTAAACAAAATTAAAAAATCACATAGAAAAAATTAGACTTGATTAAAAAGTTAAGAGTAAAAAGATGCACAGAAAATTATACTTACACGTATGCCGAGATATAATAAGGGTAATATTTGGTTTATAAATTTACATATAAAAATGGACCAGTAAAATGCTAATATTTGTATGTTTTCAATATTTTTTTTAGTACATATGTAGGTTAAAATCTTTATTACTTATGGACAATTCTTTAGTATATTAATTTACTATGTTAACACTGACGTTTCATGTATTCAATATCAAAATAATACTGTCGACACTAAATCGTATTTAATTATTATTAAGAAAATATTTATTTGTTTGAAATAGTTACACCCTCGTATTATATAAATATTTATCGTCAATATCATATAAATATATTTTTTTGTAATTTTAATTCATTTGTTTTTCATTTAGATATTATGATATAAAGAACATAGGATCTCAACGATATGCTCCTCGATCTCTTCAATGGATATAATTGAAAATGCATTTATGCAATGTCAACCTACACGTGCAAATCAACATCTTTATTTTAGGAATCCATTAAGTACAATTGATAATAGTATTTTCATATGTTGTTAAACTAAAGACGATTTTATTCAATTTTTTTCATTTTTTAGAATTGAAGATTTTTGTGAGAAAAATGGTCAACCAGAAAACTTACCAATGAATGTGGTTTTTTAAAAAAAGTGTTTCAAAATTTAGAGTGATTATTGTGTATTTGGTTTAGATGTATGCCGCCACAATGTTATTCTTCCTATTCAAATGTACTTCGATTTAATGCCCACTACGTTATAACTATTTTAGTTCAATTGTAATACAATATTGTTCAACTATATGTTTATGTTTGATATGAGACACATTTTAAATATTTTACATTAATTATCCAATAATATTTATTGATCATTTCAATTATATTTTCAGCTAATGAGTGTTACTTAAAAAAGATTTTATTTTTGTATCTGTAAAATACGTTTTTTAAAATGCTTTCAAGTTTCATCTTGTGCAACGCACAAATTGGTTAGATAAACGATGCAAAATTTCATCAAAGGTGCCTTTTCGGTTACCTGTTTACCTTTCTGTTTATAGTGGATGTATCATATAGATTTACTTGATATAGATAATTGGATAAAGTATTTATACAGTCTCCAACCCTCACACTTTGTATCAAATGGTCTCATTCTTTTTTTTGGAATTTTTGTCACAACCCATATTTTCACAAGTAGTTACCGCATGTAGTTACCATATACTTAAATTTTCTCACTTTCTCAAAAATGATCATTAATTACTTTCTCAAATATAATTAGTAACAATCCAGTTTGTCCATATCTAAAAAACTTAAATAAGGAAAATAATAAAAAATCGAAAAAAATAAAATAAAGAAGAAATGGGAATAAATAAGACGCATACAATAAACAAGCAATCAAAATTAATTTTCAGTTAACAGAATCTAATTAATGTGGATATAATGTTACTGGATAATGACAATTAAAATTCAATTAATATCATGATTATCGACATAATGAAAGAAAAATAACAAGGTTAGTATAGTTGTGTTTTTCTGATGCATGCCGTAATACACCAAATATTAGTAACCTTACTCGGCTTTGAAAATTACAAATTAATGTAACAACGGTGAGTAATGGTCGATCCCACAGAGAACAGTTCGTCAATTTAGTAGATTTATGCTAACTATTATGATTGGGGGTTTGGGAAGTAAATATTGAATAAAAAATAAAATAACAATAAAAAAAGATTTTACCAATGAGAAAAATCATCTAGTCCTTGGTTCAGTCGAGTCTCCACTTGCATATTCAATTTAATCGTAACATGTTCTATTTTCTTATTCAAATCTTTAACCCTGAGATAATAAATTATACATCTTTATTACCCCGCATTTTCCCTTAAGTATAACTAATTGAAGGTCAGCTTTTCAATTAGTTCTTAGACTTTTGGATAACCTAGAAGTCTGATCTCTAAATTTAATGCAAAAGCTAGCTTTAAGAATTAGGAAATATGTTAAACTTAGAGTAACATTTCAGTACGCTCGAAATGTTTAATAATAGGGTTTGTTATTCCCAACTATCCGTGATCATTAGTTGTTACGCATGAATTAAAGAAATCAACAACTACAGATTGAAACTTTAATTCTAACAAGTTGATAATAGAATTTTAACTCAATTGGCCAAATCTAATTGAAGTTCATATTATCAAAAATAAAATAGAAAAACAAACCAATTTGAATAAGAGAATCAGAACAACGTCACTTATGAGTTAATCGGATAGCAAGTTTTGAACAACGACATCCCCTTGAACTAGATTGAGACGCCTAGCCAATCATATTCTCGGCCAAAATATACTTTTCAAATATAATTCCGCAGGAATATGAAAGGCTATTTAAGCAATCTCCCAAACTTTATTTACACTTAAACTCTTCACACTTTTTCTCAAAAGAAAACTAGATATAAAAGATGGATACTACTAGAATGAAATATAAGACTAAGAATTGAGGATAGAAGAGTGTTTTTACAAGGGAGATATGGTTTTAGAGATGAATGACCTTATGATAAGTGCTAGAAAAGCACTTAAATAACTCTTCTATTTTACGTATTTGTGTGTTTTATTAGTATTATATGTTTCTTTTTATGTGTTTTCCTTTTATTGTGTGTTTAGAGTCACAAGAAATCAAAAGGAGCTAAAATGGATGAAAACGGAGCGAAAACGAAACTTGGGACCGAAATGTAAGCAAATTCAAAGATGGAGGGCCTCCGATGCAATTTTATGAAAAGTTGTTTTTACAATTTTTCTTGTGCCAATATCAAAGAATATCAAAAGAGGATTTCCACATTTTTTCGGATCCCAAATCGGAGTTTCCTAGTGAAAGTTATGGCCATTTGAAGAGAAATGACAAAGCGTAAAAAATCAGCTCGAATTTACTGCCACAGTTCAGTAATTTGACCGTAACTTTTGCTACCAAAATCGGTTTGACCTGCACTTTATATTGTTGGAAAGGAAACTCAGAGAGCTACAACTTTGATGTTGACCACTTCAAATGATTCGGATCATATCATGGTCAAAAAATGGGCAAACCTGAGAGTGATGTGAATGGAGGATTTCTTGGGCCATGTTTTGGTAGAAAATTCATAACTTTCTATTAAAATATCAAAAAAAAAAGAAATTCCAATTGAACAATTCAGCCAAGATGCTTACCTACACCATGATGCAATATTTGGACTAATGGAGCAATTCCAAGATCATGATTTGGTGATTACAAGTTAGGGGAATCATAATGGAGTAGTTGTATAATTTTTTATCATGTTTTCTTGTGAAATTTTGCCTATAAATAGAGGCATTTGTAAGGAAGGAAAGACACAATCTTGTAGAGAGAATTAACTTATAATTCTCTCCAACGTTCTCCTCAATAAATTTCTCTTCATCATTTGTTCTTAGTTGTAGCTTGAAAGCTCTTAGTTTTTCATATTCCGGCGGAAGTAAGAACCTACATATAGGTTCGAAAAATCAATCGACGATACTTCGGCCGTGAATATGATTAACGGAGTATTTCTTCTCTAGTTTCTTTCTTAATTTTATTTTTCATGTTTGAGAAAGATAATTTCTCATATATTGTAGTGGTAATACACGGCGATTACGCCGTTATAAGTATTTAACTCGTATATATGAGTAGTTAGACTTCTCTATTTAATTCTTAGCATTATTTACTTGTTTTCTATATTTTTGTGTATATTACTTGTGATAGTGAAGTATAATCTATCATATAGCAGTGGTAATACAAGGCGAACACTCGCTAAAAAGTATGAAACCCGCGAATATGAGTAGTTAGACTTCACTATCTAGTTCGAGGGGGACGTTGTATTCAATTATCATGTTGTTATCTTTTCTAACTCTTTGCTAACGTTTTATCTATTCCTCTACTGCAATTTGTTGATTTGTTATGCTTTTAAACCTGTTTTGAATTTATGTGATTATTGCATTCACTTTGGCCAATTGAATCAATTAATTTTTAAGTTCAACTTACGTGTTAGGATTGGAACTTTTGATCCGTAATTGTCACTAGATTCCAATCCACAATAGCAAATGAATATCGTGCATATTTGTTAATAAATCAACTTAGATGTATTAATTCAAGTTTGTGAAATTGATCATCTAATTCAACTCATTCTTCTTGTTCATTTCACACTAGCATTGCATTAAATCCTAAGAACTTGTTTAGGGTTATCCAATAGCTAGACGTTAAGTTAAAGAACTCACTTTAATTTAATACACTTAAGGAAGAATTCGTTAATCAGATCGTCTTGATTAATTGGAGTTGATAAATTGAAAAAGGAATAGTAACACGTTGCATGGGAAAGATTAACATGAGATATTGACACAACCGAACCCGAGAACTAGATAATTAGTTCAATTGTTTCATTTCAATTCCTTTATTTTGTAATTTTATTTTCGAATTTCATTCAACTTTACAAACCCCCCCTTTCTATATTAATTGATAAAAATAACTAGATTAAACACCATTCCTCTTGGGTTCGACCCTTACTTACCACTTCTACATTAATTTGTAGTTTTGAAACCGAGTAAGGAAATAAAAATAAATTTTGGCGTACTGCGACAACACGCCCACCTTACCCTTTTATAGGCACCAAAGGAATCTTTCAATAATGGATGTGCTAGCTGCTCAACTACTTCTACTCCATTTCCTCATGCCTTTTGACTACTTTAATGTTGATTATTGCCTTTGGGATCATACATAGCTGTTGTAGACCATTAAGTTATCTTTCTTTTGGCACTGGAATCACACTAATTAGATCTTTGTAGTCCAAGTTATGGCATGTGCACCGAAAGTTGGCATTGGATTAGTTGGATGTTCATGATGTGTCTTCAAACCAAATTTTCGTCCATTTTTCCACCGATTTTTCCAAGAGACAGAAATAATATTTGTAGATAATCAAGTTATCTTTCTTTTGCCACTAGAATAAGGTCAATCCCATATCTCTACTTCAAGTTATGATCAAAACACTGACTGAAGGCTGCCAGTAAATTCAAGTTGCTAATTTGCATTTTTCATGCTTTGTTCATCCATTTATGCTTGTTTCAACTTTTCTTGGCCTTTAGACATGAAAATAAATAAAAACACATAAATGTAAACTTATAAAACAATTATCACATAATAAAAAACGTTATTAGAGAGTTATTAAAGTGTTTTTTCAAGCACTTATCATTTTAATACGAGAAGATCGAGTTATATGAAAAAGGAACAAGGTTAGTATAGTTGTGTTTTTCATACGTGTATCAATACAATTCAGTTACATACACCATTTCATATGTGTTCGCTAGCGCTTTCTCTAAGAAATGAGAATCTTCATGGAACATGTCATATTCCTTTTAGTTCGGATGACACGTAACAACTAGAGACATGTTACTGACTTTCTGTGTCGTGGATTCCGTGTTGTGACTAAAAGCTTGCATGCCTGCGACCATGCTATATATGTTACCGATGTTGGAAAATATGGGATTTTCACGTGTGAATGTGAAATTGATCTCACAACGGAAAATGGGGTGAGATTTTGAGATGAGCCTTAAACGGGAGTATCGTATAACCCAATAAAGGAAAAGTGGAATCGGACCAATTTAAATACGGTTCACACTATGTAAAGTGTAACCAATTGTTTTATTTTAAATGATGGACCGATATCCACATGAGTCTTGAGATTCGTGGGCAAGTGCAACGAGCATACACGAATGTGGCATTGGAGTTGACTAGAAAGAGCTAGTCATGTGTAAAATATTATGGTTTGAAATTGATACTGTCACATTAATGGTTGAAAACGTAACTCCCCTGAATTGATGGCCGCCATAAATTTTGTAACAATCGGTTTAATGGCGACAATAATGGGAAAGGCTCTTGCAGCTCCTATATATTCAACAACTCTCCCACATTCTCGATACAGAAAGACATAGACAACTCTCCTTCCCTTCCTAAACCCTTGTTATCCAAATTTGTCTCCATCCTCTTTCAGTCTTCAAAAGTTTTCAAATCCTCGAGTCGTTTGGTGATCGAGTTCCGGCTGTTAGTGGGTTGGTGGCACACAAAGAAGGTCAAAAGAATAGGCTCACAATGGGAACATATGAAGGTTTGGCAAGAAAAAAAAACAATGGTAGGCTTCCTTGAATTTCAACAAAAGTAGGTGCCAACAACCCCAAGTTTTCCTATAAATACAAGGCACATTGTAGCTTCAAAAACACCACTTGAAAGCCAAGAATACCTTCTTGTGTAGAGAGAAAGAGAGAGCTTCAGTGTAGAAGCTATACACGAGAGATAAAAGTGAGTGGAGTGTTAAAGCGCTGCGTGGCGAGAGAAAATACTGATGTAGTATTTTTGTACTCCTCCTTTGAGATAGTGAAATATATTGGTGTGGGTCCGTGGACGTAGGCAGTTTGGCCGAACCACGTTAAATCTCGGTGTTCCATATTTGTGCTTATTTTTAGCGTCCATTATTTTGCTCAGTCGCATATTAATTGTTACGTCCCACTGATCTTGGGCGGAATTAGCAGCGTCTAATTTCCCAACACCGGCATCATATTCAGTTCGGCTGCGACGCGAACGCAGTTCAAGTCGTTGTATCCTGGGAGGCAGGCGCTCGTGACGGTGCGGTGAGGGCGAATCTGCTTTAAGGATATTGCGTGGAACGCAAGCCTCGACTCATTCGGTTTTGTATCTCTATCTAATTGTATTTTGTAATTACGTGTTATAGATTGTCTTCTATTCATGTACGAATCCGTTTAGCAACATCGTTATTTTCCAATTTTTACCAACAACTGAAGTGTGTAATGCCAAATTGAATTGGAGTCCTGTTAATTATAATAATTAACAAGGTTCTGGTAACAACATGCGTTTGCAATCTTCAGATGCCAGTAACATTGTTTAGTCACAATCAATGCTAGTAACAATGTATAACGTATAAAAATTAAGAACTGTGATGTGTTTACTGGTTACCCATACGTGTTAATAATGGTTGATTCTTAATGTCGTTATCGATTTCACAGTGGAGTCTTGTTGTTACCAAAATTTTATGTTAGTGGCTTTTTGTACTATAATGGTTGATCCTTTTTGATTTATGCTAAAATGTTTAAATACATTTAATGGATCATATCATTGTGTGGGAATGGGTTCTACTGGCGTGATGATATATACTATGGTGGGAAGTGGCTGTAAAAGGATTAATATGTAAATTACTTATTCAGCAATAAGGATAACGTACTGACGGAGAAGATTGCGATGTTCTGGATGACATGAAGGCAATAACACATAAGGGTCCTTCCATTAAAACGTAAAAAGGATCCCAAATAGTGGACACAGAAGGCATTATGTCAGCTATAGAGAGCAATGCGCTATTCATACATGTAGTTAGGGTTGGGAAAAAACCAACCCAACCCAATCGGGTTAGATTGGATTTGCCACTATTTTGATTTGGGTTGGGTTTCAAATTTTTATTTTGAATTAGGTTGGGTTGAGTTGGGTTGGAGTTCTATATAATAACTCAATAAAAATCAACCCAACCCAATTAGTCAATTAATTTAAATATAAATAGAAAAAAAAATTGAAAAACAATAAATTGTGAGAAAATGAGTAAAAAATTTTAAATAGAAACTCACAGTGTATGGTTTTATAAAATCATTAATGTACAATCTAGAATTTAACTGAGTCAATAATTGATTTTGCATCAATTAAGATGCTAAAAAATTATATTAAATTGTTATTAAGTCAAATTCCAAATCGACCAACCCAAACCAGCCTTAGTTAGGTTGGATTGAATTGGTTTTATTCTTTAAATGGGTTAATTGGATTGGGTTTATTTTTCACCAAGCTAATTTAATTGGGTTCGAATTGATCCCAAACCCAACCCTACTTGTATTCGTCTATATAATGAGAAAGTGTCAGAATTCACTTGCAACAAACGAAAGAGATACTTGCAAGTTAACATGAGAACTTTGACAAATAATCATTATATTGGCGCTTCCATTTTTTTCATGCCAACAAAAAATACACTCTAATGATGTACTTGCCTTAATTCTACATTAATTTTTGAAACATATAATGGTTGCTTCATTTGTTTCTTCCGAATTGAATATTGCTAACAATGACATTTTTATTAATGCTAGCATGCATTGATAATGAGGTTAACTTGGTTAGAGAGTGTGGACTCAAATATATGAAAACGTTTTAATAGAATAGATATATGGATTTTATAATAAACTCAAACTTTAAAAAAAAAAAAAAAAAAAAAAACAAGCAGACCTATGACACATCAACCTACATAAGTGAAATTTGGATTGTTCATAACTCATAGTAAGCAACCATTTTGATGACATTATAAAACATTTACGATATATGCAACTAAATGAACGAATAATTAAACTAACGCATCATTTTATCATTGTTTGTTAAGAGGAGTTGATGTATTGGTATTTTTAAAGATTTTGTTTAAGTTTACTAATCACATATTTCTGTTAAACGGTTAAATATTCCTCCGTGAATTGTTAAGGAAAATATTCTCAAGATAACCAAGAATCTCACAAGATCAGTCCAGAATAAGCTAAAGGAAATCAATTGAGACTTGCTTGAAATATCACACGATTATAGCAAGAAAGTGCTCAATATTAGATGATTTTTCTCTCAATCTTATATTTGCATATTTCTATTGTAATCTTTCCATATTATAGACCAATTGTACTTGTATATAAATCTGTAGTGTATTCAATTAAAATCAACAAGGTTGATTACAAAAATTCAAAAGGTTGTTCATGGTATTAGAGCTTTAGAGATGCAAACCTTGAGACCTTGGAAACATGTCTTCAACCTCAATTTCAACTATGAAAGAACCCACTCTCAATATTCAATTTTTTCACCAATGTTCGAGCTTGGTTTCTGTCAAACTGAAACCCACAAACTTCCTCCTATGGCGTTCCCAAATCATCCCTTTGATTCGGAGTCTCGGTGTTCTTCATCATGTTACTAGTGAGGAAAAACCAAGCGAACAAATGGATGGGGAAAGGAAACCAAACTTCGAATCCCGAGTTCATACTTTGGACAAATAATGATGGACTTCTAGCTTCTTGGTTGCTTGGGACAATGAATGAAGAAGTTCTAACTATAATCTTTGGAGCAGAAACTGCCCGTCAAGTTTGGGTTTCACTTGAAGAGCAACTATTGCCTTCCACGGTGGAAAAGGAAGGTCACTTGAAGAACCTTCTAATGACCATCAAAAAAACGGTCAAAATCACTTGATGAATATCTCAAGGAGTTCAAATCAGTCTGTGAAAATCTTGCCGCTATAAAAAAGCCAGTTCCCGATCTTGATAAAGTTTTCCAATTTGCTCGTGGTTTGGGTCCTACATATATACAAGGACTTCCGCACTGCTATGCTATCAAAACCTCCATATCCAAGCTTTAGCCAGTTTATTCTTGCCCTTCAAGGATATGAACAAACACTAATGGAATATCAAGAGGAAGAGAAAGCGCATCTTGAACATACTCAAGCCTTTTTCAGTCAACGTGGTGGCCGAGGATGGGGCAACCGTGGCGGTTGAGGAAGTTTTAACTCTTGCGGTAGGGGTTTTACTCCCGCAGGCAAGTGTAATTTTCAAAACAACCAAGGTAATGGAGGTAATTATGAACACAACAATAATAATATAAATCAATTCAAGGAGAAAAATCTTCATAGGCAGTCCCCGTGCACCAATAACGTCGGAAATAAAGGTAAAGAATCTTACCAAATCTATGGAAAGAATAATCATCTTGCTATAGATTGTTGGCATAGGTTCGATTACTCGTATCAATCCGAGGAAATTCCTCAGCAACTTGCTGCCCTTGCTCTCAACTACTCGAACCACACACATGACTAATGATGCAGGTAAGTTATCTTATAAAGAAACCTTATAAGGAAATGATGTAATTTATGTTGGGAATGAGATAGCCAGCCTATTTCAGATATAGGAAATGCTAGTATTGGTAATATGAATTTAAAAGACATACTTGTTGTGCCAAATCTAACAAAAAATTTGCTATTTGTAGGTAAATTTACCTCTGATAATATGTGCACTTTTGAATTTTCTAATATGGGTTTTGTTGTCAATGATCGAAATCAAAGGACGATAGCAAAGGGCCATAAAAAGGGGCAACTTTATGCTCTAGATGATAATTCTCAAGAGGCTTTAAGTGCAATAAAACAAGGTGGTTCTTCTTCAATTTGGCATGAGAGGCTTGGACACCCGCCCCACCCGCACCCCCAAACCACCACGGCAAGACTGCTGGTGGTGGTAATTCGAACCACCACCACCACCACAGGGGGTCTTGGTGGTTTGAAGTGCGAGTGGGTAGGGTAGGTTTTTTCTTTTTTCGGTTTTTTTTATTTCTTTTTATTTCCATTTTTAAAATATATCCGGATTCGAAAATTCAAGCTCGTGAAATAAATTTTATTGATAAAAAGAGGTATTACAAGAAAGATATAGGCTTATTGCAACGAATTTTTTAATTTTCTGATTCGATTTTATTAAGTCTTTGTATTCGGTATATTTTTTACAGTAATATATTCCTAATAAAATATTATTTAGGAACAATAATTAAATTTACGTTGAAATTTTTGAAATGTTATAGTAACGTAAAGAAATCCTATTACGTTGAAAATTTTCGATAAAATTATCTAATTGGTATCAAATTAATTAGACAAACTTAATTATGGACAAAATTATCTCCCATAAAAGGATAAAAAAATAAAATTGTATAATTTAATTAAAATTTTGAACTAATATAAACAAATTGGATTTTTTAGGACTTGATTTAATAACTTTCAAAAGTTGTGACCTTTTTATGCAATTTATCATAACAATTTAGAGTTACAAAAGGACAAAATAGCACTATTTGAAAAAGTTAACGGAGAAAACGGACGGAAATCATCCAATTGGACCAAACGTGCAACTTTCTAATTTTTTCTGGACCATTTGCGCTACCTTTTTTTTTTGGACCAAACGCGCACTAACCCAATTTTTTCTGGACCATTTGGGCCAAATTCCCAATTTATTTTTAGAACATATTAAAGAATCTGGTATTGATTTGCGTGTTTCATGTCCGAGTACTCCCGAACAAAATGGAGTCTTTGAACGTAAACATCGTCATATAGTTGAGACGGCATTAACTATGATTTTTCATGCGAATCTTCCATTATCTTTATGGGTTTATGTTTTTCTTACGGATGTGTACTTAATTAATCGCTTGCCTTCTTCTACCTTAAAGAATGAAAGCCCGTATTACAAACTCCATAATAGACATCCATATCATAGAGGTTTGCGAGTATTGGGATGTCGATGCTTTCCCTCTTTAAGACACCAAGCTATTTCAAAGTTCGCCAAGAAAACATATCCTTGTGTATTTATTGGTTATAGTCCTATTCACAAGGGTTTCAGATGTTTAGAACCCAAAACAAAGCGAGTATACATCTCTCGACATGTAGTTTTTGACAAGTGTTTTTCCTTTCAAACCAAAAAGGGAAATTTCTGAAACTCCTTCACTCACAATCTCTGGATATCCCTCACATGATGAATGGATACAACCACCTCAAAATAGTACAATGGAAAATGATGGTGTATCCTTCAAAATGATGAGGCAAATTTCAGAAAATGGTATTGACAAAACTAATAAATTTTCGTGTTGTGATTCGACTTCCTTTTCAGGGAATAATGCACAAAACATGGAATTTACACGGGAAGATCTTGGACATAACACAACTAAAAGGGAACTATTTTCAACTCTCCAACATGATGAAATAATAACGCCACAAGAGCAGTCGGGTGTTGAACAAATTGTGCTATCACCAAGAAATAATCCTAGTTTTAGAGGGTCATTATCTCGAGAGACCGTTGAATCTGGACAAATGACCTCCGCGAGCCAAAATTCACCAACATTAGAAACTGAAGACGCAAATAGCCTCATGCCCAACATTGATACTAGAGTATTGGTTCCTTCAAATACTCGACCTGCACGCATAAGGCATCAACCACAATACCTTGATGATTTTGTACTTGATAAATCCATGTCATTTCATCAGAATCAAAATCAAGCAATGGTTGTTTCCCATGCCTCCATGAACAATATAGTTGAACCGAAGACTTTGAAAGCAGCAATAAAAGATCCCATGTGGATGGAAGCAATGCAAGAAGAACTCAAATCTGTTTATGATAATCAGACATGGGAACTCGTTCCCCGACCGATTGATGTCAATATTGTCGGATCTAAATGGGTCTATCGTGTCAAATATAAAGAAGATGGATCGATTGAACAGTACAAAGCCCGTTTAGTCGCGAAAGGCTTCACCCAAGTATCCGGTATCGACTATGATGAGACTTTTAGTCCAGTTGTCAAGCCAACAACTATTCGATTTGTCATTGCTCTATCACTTTCACTAAACTAGAGTATGCACCAATAAGACGTAAAAAATGCTTTTCTACATGGCAAACTCAAGGAGACGGTATCCATGGAACAACCACCGGGATTCGCTAGCCGCACACATCCTCATTATGTGTGCAAATTAAAGAAGTCTCTATACGGTTGGAAACAAGCGCCATGTGCTTGGTTTGATCGTCTATCCCGTTTTCTTCTTCATCTGGGATTTTACTACAGGAAAGCCGACTCTTCATTGTTTGTGTTTTGCAACCTGGACATTACAGTGGTATTCTTGATTTATGTGGATGCAAGGGAGGATCTAGGCCCCGGGCTCGCACGGGCTTTAGCCCGTGCGGGCCAAAAAAAAAATCTGGAAATTTAGTGTAGAAAAATTCGAAAAAATTGTATAAAACTTTGATCGATTTGATATTTTGTATATACCAGCCCGTGCGACTTAAATTTCTAGATCCGCCATTGTGTGGATGACGTCCTAATTGCCAGAAATAATGCCATTTTTATTCAAAATTTAATTTCTAAGCGCAAGACAGAAATTGCTATTAAGGATCTTGGTCATCCAAACTATTTTCTTGGAGTTGAAATCAAACAATTTTCAGACGGGCTCTATTTATCACAACCTAAGTACATACGCGATCTATTGGCCAAGGCAAGAATGCTTGAATATTGCTCTCCTGTTGCAACACCAATGGCCACTAAAGAAACTACTTCTTCCGATGATGAGGAATCCATTGACACTTTTGCATACAGAAGTCTAGTCGGTGCTCTCCAATACTTAACATTTACATGGCCCGATATTACTCATGCCGTCAATCGAGTTTGTCAACGCTTCAACAATCCTACATTAGTTCATATGAAAGCAGTTAAGCGCATTTTACGATATCTTAAAAGTACTCAAAGTCATGGTCTTTGTTATCTTTCAAGAAGTCCTATTTCTCTTTATGGATTCAGTGATGCAGATTGGGCCGGATGTCCAACGACGAGGCGAAGTACAACTGGGTATTCTATTTTTCTAGGTGCAAATTGTATATCTTGGAGTTCTAGGAAGCAGCCCACTATTTCACGATCTAGTTCTGAAGCAGAGTATACAGCCATGGCAACTACTACTGCTGAAATCACATGGCTAACCTTTCTTGCAAAGGATATTGGTTTCAGTCTTTCAAGGGCTCCCCAACTATTTTGCGATAACATTAGCGCATTGCATATGTCTGTGAATCCGACATTCCATGCTCGTTCAAAGCACATCGAACTTGACTATCATTTTGTTCGAGAAAAAGTTGCTATGGGTACCTTGATTACTCGCTATATTCCATCTATAGATCAACCGAATGACATTTTCACAAAACCATTACAAAAGGACTCATTTCTACATTTTCGGAACAAGCTGGGCGTCCCCTCGATTTCCGAGTCCAGCTTGAGGGGGGATGTTAAGGAAAATATTCTCAAGATACCCGAGAATCTCACAAGATCAGTCCAGAATAAGCCTAAGGAAATCAATTGAGACTTGCTTGAAATATCACACGGTTATAGCAAGAAAGTGCTCAACCTTAGATGATTTTTCTGTCAATCTTATATTTGCATATTTCTATTATAATCTTTTGATATTGTAGACCAATTGTACCTGTATATCAATCTATAGTGTATTCAATTAAAATCAACAAGGTTGATTACAAAAATTCGAAAGGTTGTTCATGAATGTATATAGTACGAACAATATTGTATCGTGACTCATTTGTAATAACTATCAAAATAGCATGGGTTTGGGTATTACATGTCATTGTGATATGTTAGCGAGATGTGTTACACTTACACACTTACACACATATTCAACCAGTTTTTATTAATATACATAGCCTTTTGTCGATCACAAAGTTTTAATTTGCTCATACATGGTATTATCAACCTAAAAGAATAGAATATCAAATTTCTAATCTTCTGCAACTGAACATTATGAATATATCCAACATGCGTCTAAAACATCATTAGGAAAAAAAAAACATATCAAAATTTAACCCGTGTCACAAAATTGAAAACACCAAAAATGAACATGCACGAACAACATCTATAATAATAATAATAATAATAATAATAATAATAATAATAATAATAATAATAATAATAATAATAATAATAATAACAAAGATTGCATTTCAGAAAATATTTTCTACAGTTTCTCAATTGTGTCTTGTAAAGCTAGACTGCCAATTTGTCGGCATTGCCTTGCTTCACTTCTCGGAGAAGCATCTCATGGATAAGTTGAAATCGACTCGGTAAATGTGGCATTGACCAAATCACCAAAACACAACTCCATGAACAACATCCGTGTGGCATTTAGAGGACAGATACTTTATGTTTTGAAGATATAGAAGAAACGTGCTTAATAGGACTAAATTATGAGATTAATTAGAATCTTAATTATCTCTCATTCCATTAATCAATTTGTGTGCGTAATACTTAAATCATTTAAATAATCTAAAAATCTGGCATCCAAAAATGGACTATTGATAATCTAAAACTCAATAGAAACCCCCAAATTTGAAATCTAATAAATAAATATGTGTACATGAAAAGTAACAAATACGAAAAAAGAAAAAAAATTTGAAGTAACAGATAAAGATGGTGCTATGTATATTTTTTCCTTTTTTTTCTTTTTTTTTCTTTTAACCTCTTGGGTCTCCAACTTTTCTGAAATTTTTTTAAAATCCTGGTGGACAAATTATGTTGAAAAAGACCAAGGTCAATGCCCATTATTATCCACTAAACTAATGTTTCACCCAAGGCGTTGCACAGAGAGATATCTATCCAACATATAACTTAAAACTTGTATAAGAGAAAAGGTGTGCAAGATTTTTTAAAATTTTTGGTAGAGTTTTCTGTATATTTTGTACAAATGCATCATGTTAACACCCATAACATAAAAAATAAAAAAATAAAAAAAAATAAAAACTAAGCAACTTTGCATAATTTTAACTGCTTCCCAAACGAACGTCTTTGCATCGGTACCACCTTAAGACCAATAAAATCCATTATTCTTCACGACACAGCAAAAAATATATAATATATAAATGACATCAAGTTTGGTAAGAATTAAGGAAGGGGGATGAAAATCAATCTAACTAATATAATGATAATCAAAAATCATTATTTTTAGTCCAAAACGGGAGTTTTTCTTAAAAATGAAAACGACCATCTAACTAAGGTACTAATTATTACATTGAATGCGATTGTCAATTTTAAATTTTTATTTGGTTTAACTCGAGGTTGAGATTTGTTTATGCATACATACTTATTCACTTCATTTTATCAAGGTAAATACTTTATATCATTACGTATGTATTTACTCATTTTCACTGCAGATTTGATTCTAAGGGAAAATTAGGTTTAGCATCCTATTTTAGTTTTGACATTAGAAAAATATATCCTTAAGTTTTGAAATTGGAAAAATACGTCCTATTTAAACCTAATCCTAATTCCAACACATTCTGTCTCCTTCCTCGCGCATCTAGCAAAGAAAAAAGTCTAGTCAAGAAAGAAACTCATTCCCCCACAGCTGAAACCACAAAATCAAGAATCCACATCTTTGCGTGATTTACTTGAAATTAATATTCTTCTACTTCAGAAGTTCAAAAAAAATAAAAAATAAAATAAAAATCTTCTACTTCATATTATCAAGTTTCCCTCTTTGCAAATGTTAATTAACAGTCCTTAAAATGTCTTCTCTCTCTTAGTTTCAATCCTCATCATTTAAACCTAGTAGTCAAAGAATTCTTCAAGTTTGTAAGTTCACTCTTTAACTTATTAACTTTCCTAATCAAGAGTGGGATTTTTTGAAATTCTACAAATCTTCCCCTAAATTTAATTACACTAATGTTTCAAACTCTCTTTATCGGGTAACATGGTAAAACTCGTAAATCAATTGAAGTCTTGATGGTGATCGTGCAATATTTATTACTTTATAGCTTACGGGTCCTTCTTCAATTTTACATCTCAACTCAAAAATCATCAATTGTTAAATTCTCCTAACCTATGGTGGATTATCAACTTGATAAAGCCATTTTGAAAGTAGTTAATCAAACACCCTTACTCAAACCATTTCTCAATTGTGACATAAATTCCCAATTCCATTGAAAGATTGTCACACTAAACCATCAATTGAGGAAATTTTCACCAGAATTTATCTCTCTCTCTCTCTCTCTCTCTCTCTACTAGGCTCTCTGGTTGGAAGGAATTATATTCACCCTCAATTAAACTCCTCTTCTAACGCTATTTTGTAGCCCATAACATCATCTTCCATGGATTAAATCAAGAAATTGTCACAGAAGAGCAGAGAGTTGAGGATTACACTTACGTGTTTCGGTTTTACTCAAAGGTAACCTACCAATAGTGATTTACCCACCTTCTTCACTTGTTGTTATAGAGGAGTTGAAGGTTTGAATTCTTGTTGAAGCTTGAGAGCTTGTTTGTTTTACCGAAAGAGAGAGGGAGACCAGAGAGCAGAGAGAGCTTAGGAATGCTTGTGTAACGCCACGATTTGTATGACCCCGAAACGTTAATTCTCCATTTAAAACTAAATATATATATATATATTTAAATAATAAATATGAAAAAATAACAAATATCTAAAATACGGAAATTTATTTAAATAGTAAATACGTTATAGCATCTTATAACTGTTTAATCTCTAATAATTCAAAATATCAAAAATAGCTAGGGATGGCAAAACGACCCGCAAAACCCGAAAACCACGGGTACCCGAACCGAATGGATCGAAAAACCTGAACCAACGGGTACCCGTCGCGGATATCGTTTTCGAGACGAAAACTCGAAGTGGATATGGATCGGATATGGATTTTAGAGGCATACCCGAACTCGAACCGATACCCGTAATTTTTTTATTTGGATTTTATTGTACTAAATATAGAAATTAAATCACATTACAAGTTCACTCAGAGATCTTAAAGTTGCAATTATAATAATTTAATTGATGAATTTAACATCTCTCATAGTTTCACTAATGACAATATATTTGGTCGTTGACTAAGTCAATTCAAAATTGTCTACTATTCCAATAAGCAATTTGAAAATTTGAATCCATGCCTTTTGGCTCTTGCTGCCATATTCAACCACATATTATCCATTCTTACTGAATCCCTCAAGCAGCTATTTAATTTAGTTCAATGGTTCTTAGCTTTAAATCCCTCTAACTGGGGCTTTGCTAGTACAAGCAATTTATAAAGCTCAAAATTTTGCAATCTACATTCACATCTTTTGAGGTTCAATAAGGATTAGTTTCCTCTTATAAACTCATCCCACTAACAATACACAACGGTAGGTTACAGTGAAAAAAAAAATGATACATGGTAAACGGGTACCCGAATGGGTTTGAAAACCAACCCGAAAGAATACCCGAACCGAACCCGAATCGAATGACAACGGTTCAGATATGGATATGGAAATGGGGTCGGGACCTCGGTTCGGATATGGGTATGGTTGACTCGAACCGAACCCGACCCATTGCCATCCCTATAAATAGCATCCTTGATAGTTCAAAAAATAACTCAAAAGAGCGAATGAAAGTATGGGTAATTGGCGCCATAAAGACCGAACATTTCATCTCGATGCGCACTAAGGACCTATAGTTTATTTCTTGGCATTTTAGTCCCCAAACTTAACATCCGCTGTGTGTTAAGCACTTCCGTTAGGTCGCATCGTTAAATCACCACATGTGCACCTCACGTGCGTTTTTTCAATGGCAAAATGGTCCGAAACTTTGGGTATTATTGCAATCAAGTCCAAAAGTTTGGAAAATGTATATTTTCGTCCCAAATTTAGTCAAATTTGATTAAATTTTCCCAATTTTTGTTAACTTTAGTCCCAAATTTAATTAAATTTTTTGAATTAATTTGATACTATAAATAATTTTCATCAAAAATATTTAATAGAGTAACATTCGTTCGTATTCATATAATATCACAAATGTCCAAAATTTTGTTTAGCATTAGAGACTCACATTTTGATTTTAACTAACATTTAAAAATAAATATAATTATTTTACATGAATAAAATTTTATTAGGAATATATTACCTCAAAAAAATATATCAAATACAAAGAATTAACTAAATTAAATACAAAAATACAAAAAAAAGGAAAAATTTGAACTTTTTTGTAGCATTAGAGACACACATTTTGATTTTAAACAATAATAAATAACAAATGCAATTATTATACCTACACAAAAGTTTATTAGGAATATATTACAGTAAAAAATATACCGAATACAAAGAATTAATCACTCACGAAAAATAGAACAAAAAACATGCCCCCCGAAACCATCACCACTACCGGTGATTTTTCGAAAATTTTCTTTAACATTGACACACGCATGTTTTTATTTTAAAAAATAATTAATAATAAATATTATATAATTATTGTACCGAAATAAAATTAAATTTTATTGCGAATATATCAGTTTAAAAAAATATACTAAATGTAAAGAATTAATGAAAAATTTTTAAAAATGGAAAACGAAAACCCACCCCCACTCCCACCCCAACCCCACCAACACTACCACCAGCCTGACGGTGGTGGTGGTGGTTCGAAACCACCACTGCAGTGGTTCGAACCATCAGCGCCTACTGGTGGTTCGAAACCCCCAGCAGATCTAGTGGTTTCGAATCACTAGATTTGATGGTTCGAAACTCCCAACAAATATGGTGGTCCGAAACCCCTAGCAGATCTAGTGGTTTTAAACCACCAGCAGGCGTAGGTGGTTCGAACCACCACCACCACCACCAGGCCGGCAGTGGTGTTGTTGGGGGTTGGGGAGGTGGGGGTGTTTTTTATTTTTTATTTTTTTATTTTTTAATTTTTTGATTAATTCTTTGTGGGGTTTTTGTTTTTTATTTTTCAAATTTTTTGATTAATTCTTTACATTGAGTATATTTTTTTACATTGATATACTCGCAATAAAATTTAATTTTTTTTAGGTGCAACAATTATATTATATTTATTATTAATTGTTTTTTAAAATAAAAGGATGCATGTGCCAATGTTAAAGAAAATTTTCAAAAGATCACCAGCAGCAATGATGGTTTCGAGGGCATGTTTTTTATTCTATTTTTCGTGAATGATTAATTCTTTGCATTCGGTTTGTTTTTTACTGTAATATGTTCATAATAAAATCTTATGTAGGTATAATAATTGCATTTATTATTTATTATTGTTTAAAATCCAAATGTGTGTCTCTTATGCTAAAAAAATTTCGATGTTTTTTGTATTTTTTATTTGATTTGGTTAATTCTTTATAGTCGATATATTTTTTTGCAGTAATATATTCCTAATAAAATTTTATTCATGTGCATTTATTATATTTATTATTAAATGTTAGTTAAAATCAAAATGTGAGTCTCTACTGCTAAAGAAAATTTTGGATATTTGTGATATTATATTAATACGAACAAATGATACCGTGTTAAAAATTTTTGATAAAAACTATTTAATTAGTATCAAATTAATTCAAAAATTTTGATTAAATTTGGGACTAAAGTTAACTAAATTAAGGACTATTTAATCAAATTTAACTAAATTTGGGACTAAAGTACACATTTTTCAAGCTTTTGGACTTAATTGTAATAATACCCAAAGTTTCGGACCATTTTGTTGTTGAAAAAACACACGTGAGGTGCACATTGGGTGATTTAACGGTGCAATGCTAACGGAAGTCCTTAACATGCAGCGGATGTTAAGTTTGGGGACTAAAATATCAAGAAATAAACTATAGGTCCTTAGTGTACAGCGAGATGAAATGTTGGGTCCTTACGGTGCCAATTACCCGATTTTTATTCCTAAATAAAACCTAGGTAAACCACCACGCCTCAATGTGCCACTGATTCCTCAATCTGTGAATTGTTAGTTAAATAGAGAAAACGTGAGTATTTTAAATACTCCAGACTCCATGCATAATGACCGGGATATATTACAATTTAAATGCACATAATCATGAACATATAATAAATACGAACAAATATATAATCCAAGTTCGTTCATCATTTCCTCTCTATTGTGCACGTCATCATAATATAATGTTTAAAAATATGTTGTCAAAATTTATTTGGTCGGAAGTCTATCATCATAATACTAATAAATACGTCGTCATTAGTAATTAGGCTTGAAACCTATTGTCATAGTGCCGAGAAAGCACGTCGTCATATAACATTTACATGCAAGTAATTATAATAAATACCAATTGTATATGCGTACATTTAAATTTTTTTTTAAGTAATGAAGTCTACCTCAAACTTTTCCTAAATTTTGAGTTTAAAGAGTAGTGAAGAAATCAGCCCTCTAGGTTGCTTGTACGTTCTGTTTAGTCAATTAGAAGTTTAATTTATGTTAATAAACTTAAACATTAAGTATTTCTAAGTAATATTGAAACCTATGGACTAAAATTGAAAGAATATAAAAGTTTGGAGGTTGATTTGAAAGAATTGAATAGTTTGAGGGTTTATAGGGCAATAAAATTGAACTAAAAATATTTTGGACTAAATTATAAGATTTTTATAGCATTGGAACTTAGGTGCAAATAAACTTTAGGGGTCAACTTAAATAAGGATGAACAAGTGAATTATTTAAGTTGAAATAATAGTTTAGCGGTTAAATCTTAAGAATTAAAAGTCGATGATCTAGGATTAAATAAACTTTAAGGGCAACTTAAATGATATAAATAAATCAGGGGACTTAAATGAGAATTATAATTTAAGGGTTTAATTGTAATAATTGAGAGAAAATGATCTAATAATTGAATATTCTTTACAGACCCACTTAAATGAAAGAAAAAACTGATGGACTTTATTGCAATAACCCTAATTAAAATATGAATTCGAGAATAAAATCCCAAAATTCAATCCATCCCCACTCGTACATGGATATTCGAGGCATAGAAGAGTAGTTTCGGAGAATCGGAGGTGGTGGTGCTGGTAGTTACACCACCGCTGACTAGCTTAGAAGCTGGAGGTTAGGGTGATGACACTATTGGTGGCTGCAATTGAAGGGTTTGGTGGTGATTTTGGAAAACACCAGTGGTTATAGCTCGAGAAAATTTTTGGGATTTTCCTCAAATTCTCGCTTTCTTCTCCTATTTTGGAACTTGACATTTCTGCTTCGTGAACCCACGAAAACGGTGCAATTAAGTTGTTTGATTAATTAAGCAATAAATGAGGAGAATTGTGATGGGAAAATTAAAATGAAACAATTAAAGAATAATTGAAAAACAAATAAAGTTGAAGATAACAATCCAAGTCATGACTTCTTGCACAACGTGTTCAATTCAATTGATTCATCAATATAAAAACCAACAAGCTCTAATTATTTTAATTCTCCCTAATGCGTTAAGCCAAAATAAGCTCTTTAATCTAACATCTAATCAAGGACAACTCTAAATAAGCTCTTAGAGTTTAATGCCCAACCAGTGAATCGGTTAGATTAACTTAAGTTGATTAATTAGCAACTCTGCCCGAGAATTGAATGCTACGACGATTTAGAAATACTAACAATTACAGATTAATATTCTTAACCTAGCATATAACAATAAGCAATAGATTCACAAAACTAATTGGCCAAATCAATCTCATAAATCATAAAACTTAGATCCACAATGTTAATCATAGTAAAACAACAAATCAATTTGTAAAAGAATTAAATACACGTTACTTGAATGTATGAAAATCAAAACATGGATTGAAACGACACAACTTCCCCCTTTGAACAAGAGAAGCCGGTTAGCCAAGCATCATCTTCATAGATTCTTCAAGTTCTTGCATTGGATCTTCAATTTAGGCTCGAATCTTGAATTTGGATGTGTTTCTCTCTTGATTTCTCCCTCAGTTGTGTCTCTCCAAAGTCAAATCTAGTTTGAGGCTTCAAAAGGTTCTTTAATAAGTCAGAATTTGTGCACAAGAAACCACAAAAAATAGAGTTCGAATCAAATTAGGAATATTGGGATCGCTGTGCCCACACAAGATCTCCATGCGCCCGCACAAGCTCTTCTGCTTGACTCGTGCGCCCGCACAGGTAGGCCGTGCCCCCGCACATGTTTTTCAGTTTTTCCAGCACACACGTTCTTAAGTATTTTGTGCATAACTTTTAATTTCGATGTCCAATTGACTTGATTCAAGTTGCGTTGGAAACTACATTCAATGGGTTACAATTCTTCAACAAATAGTGACCTCGAATTCAACTTGTATCTTTATGAAAAATTGAATCAGTGACCTTGAATTCAACTTGTATCTTTATGAAAAATTCAATCAAACAGACTCCCAAACTTTGTTTCTTCCCTATTTTCACCTCGATTTCACTTTTCTTGGTTCTTTTCCACTTCTTTTTATTATTCTTGATCCTTAATGGCGAAAACAACAAAAACACATAAAACAACACCTTTATATAAATATAAGGCAATTAAAACACGATAAATGGAAGATTATTTAAGCGCTTTTCAAGCACTTATCAATTGTCTTGTTGGGTCATCTAAATTATTTTCATTGCGGAAGCACATATTCCCATAGTTATAGAATTGTTTTATTCAAGAAGCTTGAAGTGGTGATTTTATGTTACAACTTGAAACTTGTACACAATAAGGAGTAAAGTTTAAGTCTTTTTACTCTTCTTTTCATGTTTTCATTTAATTCGTGTCTAGTAGGTGAACATGGTAAATGGAATTTCTTGGCCTTTACATTTTTCAATGTTACTCTATGCACTCAAAATTTCAAGAATTTATATTTTTTTTGCTACTAGTTTATGGTATCGAGCGAGATCTTGAAGATGGGAAACAATTGTGTTGAAAGATGTCAAAATTTTGAGGAACTGATACGATTGGGTATTTGAACTCAACTTTGAAATTTGTACATTGTGAGTGGATAAATGTGAAATAATTATGTTTTCTTTCCAAGGGTCGGCGTGATGATGCAGAAGGCATGCGTAGGAAGACCATATGAAGACATGGACAGAGCACGAAACCTAAGTCACGAAGTGATGACGAGAAAGGATCGTGCACGAAGGATTGGTCTCGGACGTTGCATAGAACACACAGGTTGAACTGAGGCTTATTGAAGGCTGTTGTGGGTTCTAGTCAAGGGCTACGATTGAGTACTAAAGAAGGCTTCTAGAATCATGCGGCAACTCTCAACAAGGATCAAGATTCTAGAGCATTCTGAAACGTAGCCTCGGAGAGAATTCTAGAGTGCTATGTAATATCTTCTATGTTGGAATAGTGTAGGTCAATGTCTAGAGAATTCTAGAGAGTCGATTTAGTCATCCATTAGAAATGCTCTTTGTAAATATCTTGTGTAGTGGAATATTTTAGAATGCGTAGAGAATTCAAGGGAGTTGATCTTATTCATTCCATTAGAGATGCTCTCCACTGTCCATTCCAAGGAGATGGTAGTATAAATAAGTGAAGCCATTCATTTGTAACCACCAAGAGAGCAAGCAACAGAGTAAGAGTACAAGTGTGAGAATTGTAGCTGTAGAGTACGTGAGAACTCTTGTTTGCCAGTTTTTATTTGTAACTTGCGGGACAAAAAAACTATTTCCGCTAGTATTTGTTGGGACGAATTGAGGGATAAAGACGATATGGAAGTCCATTATAAATGGAAAAACTTGTAGTGTCTAAGGATAATTATAATATTACATTATATTATTAATATATTAATATTAACATACATGTGGATGAAAATATTCAGGAATGGAGTTGCTCTATTTAGCTTGACACAAATGCAACGTCAATGCATAGTTGTTCACCTCAAGAATTCTGAGTTGTTCTTGATATTGAGCCAACAATTGCTTCAATTGAAACCTCCTAGTTATAGTCATCATACTCCTTTTCACATATGCGCTAGATGGAAGCAACCCATTTCAGAATGACGTTGTCTCCGAATGAGTGACTCAGTTTGTTCCGTCAGCACCCTGTTTTCTTTTTGAAAATTTTCTAGCTGCTTTAGAACTGTCTTTAGCACTGATGGATTTCTCCGGACTTTCAACACTCTTATAGCACAGAATCTAGCATCATTTAGGCTCATTGAACTCATCATCTCCTTCACAACCAACTCAAACCATTCTACACCATCTACTGGCAGGTTATGTTGCACTTGGGATTCATCTGAAGGAATTGAGTCTTCAACAAATACATTATTAACTATCCTATTAACTATTATATTATATATTTCAAAAAACTATTATATTATATATTATATTGTTAATAGCATATTAATATTATATTATTATATCATTATAAATAAATACATTAAATATTAATATCATAATAATTAATACTTATTGAATCGTGCAACAATTTTTAATTATTATATTAAGATTATATATACACTTTGTGTTCATATTATTATTATTATTATTATTATTATTATTATTATTATTATCATCATCATCATCCGAGAAACGTGTGGTTTGTAACCAAACCACCAGATGATGGTTCTAGTTTGCTGTTCACTCAATTACATATCGAAAGTATAAAACGTCGCGTTCAAGTATTAAAGAGTAAGAGGGTTGTCGTACCCACGAGGATTAATCTAATAGTGTCTAAATTACCAACATTATCTCGATTGAAAAGTCAAGTAACGAAACATGATTGGAGATTTGTAATTAATATTCTACTCAATAAAAACACCACTAATGTAAGGTTAAATGAGTTGAAAAATATATGAGTTGAAAAATATTTCGAAAAGTAGTTGGGAAGAGGGTGTCGGGATTCATGATTTCACTTGACTTCACTATATCAATTCCGCAATTTGTACTAGCATGAGTCACTTATCTTCAAGTTACATCCGATTTTCCAATCTTTACTAGTTACCTCTCTCGAGTATTGAACTAGTTCTAACTAGATGGTTAATCAACAATATCTCTACGCCGATTGAAACCAACTAATCGCATTAACCATTGTGAAAATACTCAACGGATCACCCAGGGAAAGGAATATCCCTATATCCTACAATTATGAGACCTAGGGTGTTTGTAAGTAGTGTCCAAATTGTATAACCTCTCTCAATGATTACACAATTCTCAAACAATCATTTGGTAGCTAAGCAAATGAAAGACAATGTAACTCAGATACAAACACACAAGAGATAGATAACACAAAATCTAGTAGACAAATATTGGAATTGATTAAGTAAATCAAGCTACATCAAGAATTCCAACACTAAAGTATTGAGTCCATAAATGCAAGAGAAACAAAGAGAAGATGAAGATGAAACATTACAAGAGATTAATGAGTTGGAAATACAAGAATAATGAAGTAGAAACCCCCTTTAGATGAAGAGATGAAGCGTCTATGGATGGTCTTCTTCTTCTTCTTCAATTTCTCTTCAAGAATCAACAAGGAGCCCTAGCTTCTTTCTCTCTGCCTCTCCCCCCCTCATTTTCTCCTAATCTAAGAATGAATAATGCCTTAGAATGATTAATTCTCCTTTTTATAGGAGAAGAATTCCCAAAAAAATCCTCAAGAAAAAGGGTAAAAATGGGAAAAATGGATTTGGCGTGATTTTTTGGGGTTACGGTCGTAACCTCCAACCAACCAAAACTCAGGCTGCGGCTTGAGTGGGGCCGTAACCTGGTAGTTACGGGTGTAACTCATGATAGTTATACCCGTAACTAAGCTACAACCAAGATTCAGGCTCAAAAATAGGGAATTTGCAGTCGAGGTCCTCCAACTATAGAATTTGTACATTTTGGTCCCCAACTTTCAAACTTCCTTTCAAAAAGGTCCCAAAATAATTGCATGTGAAGTCCTTCATCTTTTAGAAAGTTACGCTTTGGTCCCCATGTCCACGTTTTCTGATTCTTTTGGTCATTTTTCTCTCTTTTTGCATTTTTTCCTTCTCAAACATGATTTTTGACCTACAAAGATGAATTTTATAAATTTGTGAGTAGAGATCAATCCATTTGCTTAACTTTTAACGTATTTAGAGTATCAAATGAGTGTGTAAAAACGCACTCATCATTCGCGACCAGATTCTGATCCCTAACAAGAACCACCACACACTTGGTAGTTTGCAACTGGATTTTTTTCATCGAATACTCTATCAGTGGAGATGGAAGCATTGCACGGAGCCGCGATGGTGGCATCGTAGGGAGTGGCACTCGGAAGATGACGAGGCAGTAGAGAGTTCGCTATTGTCGGCGGTGATGAGAACGAATGTTATGACATATATTCACTTGGACCATAAAATCTTAGATAGTTCAAAATAAGTGGTAAATTTCATATTTTCCGCTATTATGTTTGGTATATATATGGGCCCACGCATGACAATATTTTTAGAGTGATTCTCTATAGACATTGGAATTTGACATTTTTCATTGACATTGTTGATGTGGTATATTTTCATTGGATTGTGTAAATTTCCATTAAATGATAATCACATGGACACATATTCATCATCCAATAAAAAAGTGACACATTAGAATGTCACTTAACAATGTCAATTTGGAATGTCTATATAAAGTTATTCATATTTTTTTAGCATTCTTTACAATTCTACAAAACTTTAGCTTTGATCTTGGGGAAAGGCCAGATGAGATAATTGATGATAACAAATAGAAGAAATTGAATAATTGTGCTATCGCAAATCTACATTTAGGCCTTACTATTGAGGTCTTGTCAAGAGTAGAAGGAAAAAAATGATGAAAGAGATTTGGGAGATCCTGACTGAGCTGTAAGAGGCCAAGTCAATTCACAACAGAATCTTCTTGAAGTGTGCGAAACTTCTACTTCAAGGTCTACCAGCTTCATATGATCTGCTCATCTTCAACCTGACCAAGTATATTCTCATAGTATCTCGTCTTTGAAGATGTTGCAGCAGTCGTTTTGAAAAAGAAACATAGGCACAAGAAACTGGAGACATGTTGATAAATTCGCAACAAGCGGATGTCTTATCAGTGATGAGAGGGAGATCAATGGAACGTGGTTCTAGTGGGAGCCAACGTTGTGGTAGATCTAAATCAAGAAGTAAGAGGTGCATTAAATGCCAAAATTGTGGCAAATGGGGACACGTCAAGAAAGATTGCTAGGATGAAAAGAAGAGTCCCAAGAAAAATCTAATATCCTATGGATATATAGATGACTTGCTTGTCTGTTTCAATCTCAAAATGGCATCATGAAAATGGCGCACTTGTAATAATGAGAGAAGAAAAAGATGGCTCTTAACCGTGGATGCTTAAAGAAGACAATGTTAAAAAAAGAAGAAGGATTTGTCGCATCGGCGAGTTCAATTGAAGAATCAACGATGTTGTGGCATCGTAAGCTCAGACGCATGTCAGGAAAAGGCTTGGCGATTCTCTCAAAACCACAACTTCTTTTGAGCTAAAAGAATTGTGTTAGTAGTAAGCAACGCATGTTAAAGTTTGGTACTTCTACTATTAGAAGTAAAACTAGTTTGGAGCTGTTTCATTCTGATGTTTGGAAATTGCCAGTTATATCCCTAGGAGGTGCAAGATACTTTGTATCCATTTAGGAGATATTAGGTGTATCCAGTTAATAAAAAGAAATAAGATGTGTTTTCTCTTCAAAGATTACAAAGTGCAAGTTGGAGCTGGATCAGAAATCCAGACAGTGCATATTCTCGGAAGAGGCTAATGGTGTTAAGGGGTACTACCTGTGGGTTCCCACTGGCCACAAGGTGATAATCAGCAGAGATGTACTATATGCAGATGATAAGATGCAAGAAAAGAGATATGATAGCACTTCAAAAGAAAAACTAGAGACTACAATTTGAGTAGACCTAGTGATGTATGCTACATATGGTTTTTATTAAGAGCAGTTGGGATGTGAAACTGCTACTCTTCATGGTAAATTTGATGAAGAGGTTTGCATGCTCTATCTAGAAGGTTTTGAAGACAAAGAAAAAGAGAACTTGGTTTGACCAGTTGAACAAATCTCTATACGGTCTCAAATAGGCGCCGAGATGTTGGTATAAGAGATTTGATTCCTTCATCATGAGCCTTGGATACAATAGATTGAGTGCAGGTCCTTGTACTTACTACAAGAGATTTGGTAGTAATGATTTCATTATTCTACTGTTGTATGTTTACGGCATGTTGGTAGCATGCCCCAATAAAGACCGTATTAAACACTTGAAGGCTCAATTGGCTAGGACATTTGAAATGAAGGACTTGGAACCGGCAAACAAGATTCTAGGGATGCAATTTTACCGAGGCAGAAATAATAGAAAGATTTGGCTTTCTTAGAAAGAATGAAATCTTGCACAGTGCTTGATATGCAAGATTGTAAGCCAATCTCTACCCCTCTTTCTATTAATTTCAAGTTATCCTCAAGTATGAGTCCTAGCAGTAAAGTGGAGAGGGTGGAAATGTCTCGAGTACAGGGATGCATTAGCAGTGGGAAGTCTAATATGTACTGGACCAGACATTGCATAAGCAGTGGGAGCGGTCAGTTGATACATGGCGAATTCTGGTAGAGAGCATTAGAATTCTGTTAAGAGGATCTTGAGATATGTCAAGGGTTCCTCAGATGCTGCGTTATGTTATGGAGGATCAGACTTTATTGTCAGAAGATATGATTTTGCAAGAGATCTCGGTGAAAGAAATTCCACTATGGGATATGCGTTTACACTTGCAGGAAGAGCTGTAAGCTGGGTTTCGTAACTGCAAATTGTTGTGATCTTATCGACGACAGATGCAGAATACATGTCAGCTACACAAGCTTGCAAGGAGACAGTTTGGATTGGAAGGTGATTGTAGGAGCTCATGCACAAACACGAGAAAATTCAATTGCTTTGTGACAGTTAGAGTGCCTTGCATAACGCAAGGAATCCAGCCTTTCATTCTAGAATGAAGCATATTGGTGTACTATAACATTTCGTACAAGATATAGTGGAAGATGGTAATGTAGATATGCAAAAGATACACACCAATGAGAACCCTGCATATACGATGACAAGTTTATGTGGTGTCGGTCCTCTAGGGCTGGCAGAGATATAAGCAATCATGAATTTGGAAAGACTAGAAGGATTACGACAAAAGTGATTTTAAGTGGGAGAAATGTTATTGGTAAAATCACTTTTGAGATTCTTCAAGGTTAAGAAATTGAAAAGTAAGAGTTCGAATTCAATTTGACCTTTACAACCTCAAGAGTTCAAGTTCAAGTTGAACACCATTAACTTTGAAGAGTTCGAATCCGATTTGAAGACAATTTGGAAAAGTAAAAAATGGTAGCTTTGACCGGTCAAAGGAGGTTTAGCTTTCTTCACAGCTAAGAAATGAACTCTATAAAAGGGCATGTTGCCTCATTTCATACGTATGCCATTTTGAGTGAAATCAGATACGTGGCAACGTTGGTGAGTGGCAATTGAGCTACCATCAAGGGAAATGAGATAGATGAGAGCAACGTGGCCAAGGGATGCCATGTGAGATAATAGAGAGAAAAATAGAGAGTAGAGAGACGGTAAATTGTGAGAGAAACTGTTGTTTCTCCTAGTGTTTCCTACTACTTGTGTTCTCTTATATTACAAGAGAGATTAATCATTATTATTTCCTTGTATATAAAGAGAAGTTGTATTCTCCTACTATAATAAAATCCATCTAGTCTTGTCCGTGGTTTTTACCCCAAATTAAGGGTTTTCCACTTAAATTCTCGTGTTCATCTAATTTTCAATTTTCTCATTTCAACTCACGTTGCAAAGGAGTGCTCCGTTTCCACGATGATCCTAACAAACATTAAGTTAATTGCGGGCTTTTGTTTTTTTTTTTTTTTTTGGAGTGGAACTTTATTGACGATGCGAATCAGTACAAATCAAGCTAAGCGCATGCCAAATACAATTCAGAGTAGAATAAAAGATAAAAGAGCGAACATGTGAATGAATCACCCGAGCCAGAGCCAAAGCATAGACGGCTGCATTAGCTTGCCTACCAATAAAGTAGACCGAATAACTTTACCTGTCATGAAGAAGGTTTTGACAATGCTTTATAATTGAATCAAACTCGAAAGCATTGGATGTGCACGAGGGAATAGCATCACGTTCAAAAATAACATTTTTGAACTCCAACGCCCGCATCTAGTTAATTCCATAAAACAGTCCCGTAGCTTCAACTTCTGCAAACAAAGGTCGACCTCTGTGTGGAAGAGCATCCTGCTAGTTAATGCAGACCCTGTGTTATCGCGAAGGACCATGCCAATGTCGAGATGTAGTGAAATTTTAGTTGGAAAAGTTAGTTAGTGTAACTAACTTTTCCCCAATTCTCGTCTAGCCTTAATTTAATTAAGCTCAAATTTTAATTTACCCCCAATTACATAAACCCTAATTTTCGAATTTAACCCCAATTTGAGAACCCTAACCCTAATCCTAAATCTTGCAGTACGTATATACCTTAATGGCAGAAATTTTACTTCCTAAATTCAATTTTTCCTAAAATAAACTAGGGTTTCTACAAATTTAGGAATGTTTTGGCCTACAAGTTATTCCTTAATTAACCAATTTCAAGACTCTTATATAAACAACCCTAAACTCCCCCAATCATTCAGAGAACTCACTAGCTAGGTAATTCTTTTCACTCGATCTCTTTTCTCGAGTTCTCTCTCTCGCTCGTCTCTCTCTTTGCTGCTCACTCTCTCTCCCTTGGCAGTGGTGGTCGCCGACAGCGGCACCACCCACACGGCAGCCGCCAACAACTTTGGCCGAAGATGAAGTGACGCGACGCGGCCGAAGATCTCTTTTTTTCCCCTTCTTTTTTTCTTTTTCTTCCTTCCTGACGAGTTGCAGGTCTGAGAAGGAGACGGTTTTTTGCAAAAAACTTTGATTTGAGTTATTTGCATCCCAGGTCCCCCAAGTTTCTATTTTTATTTAAGTTAGTTGTTATATTTATTTATTTCCAAGGTCCACAACTTTATTATTCTTTTCAATTGAGTCCATGGGTTTCAATTTAGTCCATTGCAAACTAAATCTTTGACTTTCAATTTAGTTCCCCTATTTTATTTATTTAACATGTCCCAAAGTTCTATTTTATTTTCAATCGAATCCAAGGGTTTTTAAATAGGGTCAATTGTTAATTGGACCCTACAACTACCATTTGACTTTCAAATTCGTCCCCAAAAGTTTCTGCTATTTACAAATCAGTCCCTAAACTTTATATTGAGTCTACCTAGACCCCAATTTTCATCATTTCTTTCTTTTTAAGACTTTATTTACCCAAATTTATACATTTTAACACTTTTAAACCTTATTTATTAATCTCTTTTATTTAGAGACCATATTCGTCCACGAGACTAGTTACAATTTATTTAATTATTTTTAGGAATAGAAGAGACGCTACAACATTAGAGATTATTCAAGTTAAGGCTCTAACTCCCAGTTTAAGGTAGACATGTATCTACAAAATTTTTATTTTCAAAGATACGCTTAAATGATTATTTCTTATTATATGTTGCATGTTACTTGTAATTCCATGAGATTATTTGCTATATTTAGCATATAATTTAGAGAATTACTTGATCAAGCCAAAACATGAGATTATATATGGTTTAATGCATCGATCAGGACTTGAACTTGTTTAATTACTTGTTTTCCAAACTAAGACTGGATTTGAACTTGTTGTTCATCAAATTACCTGGATTGCATGTTTACGTGTGATATATAATTTGCAATATTATTTCTGCGCGAGGCCTACTGATTATTTTTATGAAATACTCACATTTCTTTTAACCCAATCATTGCATATTGAAGAGTTGATGGTGTGGCGTACAGCGATGGATTAAGAGAGCTAGACTTAATACCCATATAATTCTATTTAAGACTTGAATTTTCATATTTACAATTATTATTCTTCTAAGTTTACTTTCTGCATTATGAATTATTGATATTTGAGTTTTAATAAAATTTCGTGAAATTTGAATTTCTGTTTAAGTATTGTTTCTTTCAATTTATGAAAGTTAGTTTAAAAATATGACGTGCCATTCCGGGTAGTGAGAACCCGAGGTGTTACACAAGACCAATAAAGGTCGTGGCGAGGGAAGCATCAATGGAGCAAGAAAGAGAACCCATCGACGGAAGGTGCCAAGAGAGGCACGTGCAAACAACCCTGTTACCTGATGTTGTTGTTGCTGCAACAACAGAATTACGCACTTGAGTGGTTGAGCCCATTCATATAACGTTTCCAAACCAGCAAAGTTAACCTGCGATGGAGTCAGAATTTCGTTGTTCCAGCACTTATCATTACGGCTCCTCCAAAGGCTCCAAAGAACCAATTGTGCTTCAATATATCTATGAAATTCAACATCATAAAACAGCCTCCAAGAAAATATCAACAAGATTCATAATATTATCAAGTGTGTGAGAAAACCACCAGTTGCTGGTGATTTTCGACCACCAGATCTATTTTTTGGGCTAACAGAAGTCGATGGTGGTGGCGCCAGGGTGGGGGTAGTGGTGGAGAATAATTTGTTGAAGATGAGGACTAACTTGTACGTATTGAAATGTTATAGATTCAATTTTAAATATTTTTGTTTAATTTAACGAAAATATGTAAGTAAAAGGTTAATATTATCTTTTTTTCCTAAAAGTCCTTATCTCGTAATAAAACGTTAAGTTGAAAACGAAAATACCAAGAAAAAATGATAGATTCTCAGTGTGCAGTGGGAAAAAATATTGGGTCCTAATTGTGCTAGTAAATCTTTATATTTTCTATCAAAAACTCAATCTATTACACTTTTTTCAATTAACTCCAAAGGTATATTGGGATTTAAAACACCCCCCAAACCAAAAAAAAAAAAGGATTTAAAATAATAGAAGTAAAATTGAGCTACCAGTGTTAAAATGATAGTTATATAAAGTTTGAAGTTAAAATCATTAATTGAATAAAATAATTTGAAAGACCACGAACTTAAGGATATGTTTGATTGGTGATAAAGTTGATATGCACGCAATTTCGTATAAAATGTGTGGTTAATATTGTATTGGAAAATGTGTATGTGGTTGAAAATGTGTGTGTAGTTACATGGAATTACGTGCATATAACTTTTGTGACCAAAAGAATAAGGCCTAAATCTTAACTCTGATTTAAGCTGAACGTGGATGTAGCATTGGCAGCCAGGGGGAATTCATTTGCTGTCGGGGTGGTAATCCGGGACGCGGAAGGAGTGGTGGTTGGTTGTACAGCTAAAGTTATGCCGGGAACCCCTACAGTGGAACTAGTTGATGGCTATGCGATTTTGGAGGGCCTGAAATTCGCGGAAAGGAATCATTTCCACGTCTCGGCTGCGGAGTCTAATTGTCTCATGCTTATCCTTGGGATTGCATCCCCTCCTAATTCTCATCCTTTGTTTCATCTCTTCCATGAGATTAAGTCGTTGTTGGCGCGTGTGGGAGGTGGTTCTTGCCACCATGTTCATCGTGAGGCGAACATAGTTGCCCACTCTCTTGCTTCATATTCTTTATCGGTCGGTGTTAATTGTATTTGGCTGGACCAATTGCCACTTTTTTTAGCTCAGTTGTACGAAATGATATTCACTAATAATAATAGATTTCTCTTTTGACCGAAAAATCTTAAATCTGATTTGAAATGTAAATTTGGACTAATGTATTAGATATTGGATTTTTTAATTTAAATTGGGCAAGAGACAAGAAATAAAATTGGGTTAAAACTTAGATTTAAAATATATTTTATTTAAATAGGGCTAACTACAAACTTTTTTTTTTTTTTTTTGATAAAGGTCAACTTATTCATTCATCGATTTGGTCAAAAGTACATTAGGTGGAAAATTAGGCCAAACAACATAATTATATAAAGTTCACGCAGTCTGTGCTAGAATATGAGCTGCTTTGTTCGCTGATCTTCTAGACCAAGAAATTTGAGATGCGGGAGATCCCGAGCGAGGGAACGACATTCCTCAATGAGAAGACCAAAATAAGAGTAGTCTAGGTCGTCACTTTGAAGCGCCTTATAAACCATGAGAGCATCCATTTCAACTTCACGGACTTGAGGGAAGCTAGATTTCAGCCAAGAGAGGGCCTCCTGTGCCCACAAGACTTCAGCTATTAGTGGGTCGATAATACCCTGGGACAAAGTGACTTTAGCTGCAACAAATGAGCCCAGATCATCTCGTATAATCAGCCCCAGTCCACACTTCCTCTGGTTGATGAAAACAGCAGCCGGGTGTGGGTGACTTGGGAAGGAGCAAAGTGAGCGTTACACCATTGCTCAAAGAGTTGTTGGCGAGCGACAGTGCTTTTGAAACTGTGAAAGAACGAGCTTGCCACACTATTTCATTCCGATTTTTCCAAATAGCCCAACAAGTCATCTCAATAAGAGCTTGATCATGCTGGTTGTTGGCGAGGATAACATGGAGCCACTCTTTGAAATTTGTAGCCATGCATGATAGAAGTACAGAGATACCTATTTGTTCCCAAGCTCTTTGCGCAAAATCACAAAGGACAAGAGAGTGTAAAATATATGACAACGGGGTTCAATATTGACTCTTTTGGTTCTCAAATGGTCAGCTGTTGGTAGGACACCAAATCAAGTTGCACACCTTAGGTGGTATTCTAACGTGCCACAGTTTATTCAAAAAAGAATCGGTTGGAACCTGGGACTGAAAAAAATGAGCTCTCCATCGAACTTGGGACTGAAAAACTGCAAACTCTTTTTAAATGTAAGGGTGGAGGAATTATGCTAAAACGAAAATGGAGATAATTGAGCTTTAATAAATACAAAGTATTAAATTAAAATAAAGAATGATTGTCCTTGGAGATTGATCGAATGGCATGGAGAATGACTGTCCTTCACGCTCCATTTGCTGCAAATCTCCTCTTGTGCTATCCATGGAGAATTAATGATTGTCCTTCAATAGAAGCGACACAGGGTCCAACCAAGATGCGTGCTGGATCACCAGTGTCATACCAAAAATCACCATTGTCAACTTCATCTGCAGAGTGTGTCACGACCCTAGCTAGCTCTAATCAGCGCCGGTCTTCAGAATTTTGACACCCGAGGCAAACTTTAGAAATAAAAAAATTTTCGCCCCCGTTTTCTTAGTTTCAACGAATTTTTACTATTTTTTTCCTGTACTTCTTGAATTTTCAACTTAAAATTTTAAATTTGCGCCCTCATTTCTCTTATTTTTAGTGAATATTTTTTTAGCACCTAAGGCGCCTGCCTGCTTCGCCTTGAAGCAGGATCGGCTCTGGCTCTAATTCATCCTCGTGGCGTTGTTGGCATCTACAATTATATTAACATCATGATTAGATTTTTCAAGAGGTACCATCTATATATACGTTTGGCGCTATGTACTCAACTCATGCATAATCGATCATCTAACTCCATATTAATTGTTTTTTAAAAGATAAGTTTAATGAAGTTGTCATTGGTCAACATGCGTGAATTGAACAATGACTTTTTCTTCAACGTAATGGACTCCTACATGTAACCAAAAATTTTCCCCTTTTTGTCCAAGTGTACATGCATTATCGATTGAGTGAATTCTTCAGCAAAATCACATCACATTGTCTTTAGACTTTAGCTATAGAGAAGTTCTACAAATGCCTAAAAACATTATTTTGCACTATACTCACTACCTAGTGAATTTCACCTTCCTGTCCCTTTTACAATATTGCACTAGATCACACCCCCTTTCACCATATTGGACTACGAAGTTGTGCTGGTAATTTCTTTACAATATGATCATTCAACAAGAGAATTTTTTCCTTAAAATAAGAACCATGTTATCAAATTTGACAAAATATTTTTCCCAATGTCTAACTCAATCTATTTGGAGCTAAAGAAATGGAAAGACTCTCAGCACAAGACACCAAAACATAAGAGTACAAAAAGAGTACAAAAAGAAATTCTTTTTTTAAGCACCTTCTTGTGGTCCGGTGTCATGAGCTTCCTCCAACAACACGGTCTCCATAAGTTCTGTGGGCTCAAGAGATTTTCTTTGGCCGAGCTTTGAATTGGGGTGAAGGAGATTTAATTTTGGAAGAATTTAGGCATGGTGAATTTGACGAATTGAAAATCGGGGCAATGGGATCGTGTTTGATGTTATACACGTGAGCTCTACATAGATGCCATAGTGGAAGTTGTTGATGAAGTGTTCTAAAGTCAGGCATTCGTTGGCCCACATGTTTTTCGGTTTGCCACACGTGTAAACGGTGGTTACAGCACTAACGGATGGTGTTCAATGTTCAAAGTTCGGTGAAAACTGAGTTATTATGTTATAAATTCCAGTGAGTAAGTATTAACCTTTTGAAAGTTCAGTTGGTCTTAATTAAATTTACCCACGTAAAAATGAGTAGAAATGTGGAAAAAGAAATTGTATGAGGGGAAATGCGTATCGTGATTTTCATGTGTAATCAGTGTAGTTTTGATCTAGTGTCTAATTTGGGCACCTTAACGTGCCCAAATCATAGCGTGGTAGCATATCACATCATGATTTAATCGACATATAATATATCATATCATATTATTCATACTGTCATATTATAATTTGGGCACGTTAAGGTGCCCAAATTGAATACTGAATGGAAAGTAGTACCCTGTGATTTTGTGGATGTTGGGCGGTTGAGAATAATTTGTGTTGATTGCTGTCGAGTTGACTTTTAGGGCAAAAGGTACAAGTAGTATTAAATTTTGGATATTTTGAGCATCCGCATAGTTGTGTTAAATCATATATTGAGCCATTGAGGTCATAAGTCAACCAAGGGCTTGTTTTTTTTTTTTTTTTGAAAACTAAGGGCTTGTTTTATACATAATTTTATTAATGTTAGTAGAAGTTATTCGAATTTTACATAGAATAGGTAATTGAAATTTAGAGAAGATGTATTAAAAAATATAAATAAATTATCAAATTAATATTTGGGTGATAAAAAGTAATGAGTGAGAAAAAATAAATTTGAATTTTTGAATTTTATGGTGTATAGAACAAGGCCTAAATGTTAAATGGATTTTTTTATACTTGATAACGATTGTGACACAATCTCATCCCTATTTCTTTTTCTTTTTCTTTTTTTCTTTTTTTTTAACGCCTTAAATCCCCAATCCTTTAAAAATTAATGCCACAGGTCCCTGCTAATGGAAATCAACAATCTCGTCGTTAAAGTTGAAATTTAAAATTAATTTTAAATTGATGGGCATTCTTGGAATTTAATATCTTAATAAATAAGAATGGTATTACACCTAGGGTCCCCAATGTTTTAACTTTTAACACAATTTGGTCCCAATTTTTTTTTGACACTTGAGATCCTCTATCCTTCAAAAATTAGTGCCAGAGGTCCCTCCTAATAGAATTTATCCATGTTTCGTTAAATCTTATTGTTTTCTAAAATGTAATATTTAATAAAAGGTAAAAAGGGAATTCTACTTTTACTACTTCCATTTCTAGTCTTATACATATAGTATATTTATAAACACATACATGTTACAAATTTCAGCCACTCTTTCAAAATGAAACATTAATTTAACTAATATAATTCAATTCAGTCCTTGAACGAGACAGCTAATTATTGAAAGTTTCTCAAGGATGATGAATTTCATAACAAGCTGTCAAAATTCTAGTGAAACTCTCTAGATGGCAAAGAGTGGTTTTTCACCGTTGTCATTTCCTTGTTCGAAACATAGAGAGATTTTCTAGAAATACAATTAATTTGAATTGATCGCCGAGAAGTTTGGAAGGCTTAAGGACTATCGTCACAACCTTATAATTTGGATAGCAAAAGTATTCTGATTATAATCTCTCTTTGCCTCCTCTACAAAATGACGGAATAGAGCTTGTTTGCCAAAATCTTAAATCGGATGAACAATTAAGTGCTTGTTTGATAATTACTTGAGCTTGTTTCCAATTGTTTTCTCTTTTCAAAGTGTTGTTAAATTTGAGACAAAATCATTGGCGTATAGGTAGAGGTAACCACTCTTCAAGAATATTCCAAACTCTCTCCACAAACAGCATTCTCCTTTCCAAGCTACAAAACGTAAAATCGATACCAACATCCTATAGATAAAAGCTCAATGTTCCAAATTTGTCCTTGATCCGAATCCATGCCGTGGTTTTTCTAGTTAGCCACCTATGGCGACGGCGTTGACAAAAAAAAAAAAAAAAAACATGTATTTTAGGTTTCTATTCTAAATTTTTTTTTTAATATGTATTTTTGCTATATTCCATTTTTACCCTTCTCTTAGATAGTAGATTGAACCAAATTTAGAAAGTTAATGGTCCAACCTAATAGAAATCGTTAGTAGGGACCTGGCATTAAGTTTTAAAAGGTTGGGGATCCTGAGTGTTGAAAAAAAGAATCTGGGACAAAATTGTGTAAAAGTTGAAAGGTTGGGGACCCAAATGCAAAAAACCCATTTCTTATTTATTAAAATAGCAAATTCCAAGATTAATGCCCCTCATTTAAAACCGAATTTTGACCAAAATTTCAACTTTAACACAAGTTGTATTATTTATACTAGTATTCACCCCGTGCGTTGCATAGAGGAAAAGTTTAATAATTATTTACTTAATATCGTATTAAATAAATACACTACCTAACATATAAATAAAAAAAATATTAAAGTAAAAGTGAAACGTAATGGTTTTTACGTTATTACAAATCGGTTGAATTTATGTACTAAACAAATTACTATAAAATTTGGAAAGCTTTTTTAAAGACAATTAGCTAGTTAATTCAATTTTATTTATTTTCTTTTTGAAAGGAACTAATCAATTCTGCATGAAAATTTGTATAAAATAAATGTTATCTCTAGGATTACAAAAAAATAGTAATTGCCAAACCTAGAAATTTAATAGAACATTGGGTACACTTGAAAAGAAAAAAATTATTTCAAAGTAGGGAATACATTTTACAAATAAAGCCACTCGTGGAGAACCCCGGTTGTGACAGGATGCTAGAAATATTTCATTTACTTGAAAAATAAGAGTGCCATCAATATTTAAAATATTAATGCAAATTAACCATTATTACTATTTTTAAATTTTAAACATACTGAAGGTCAACATATAATTCCTAAGTAAAAGAATTAAATAATAGTAGCGAATTTTTATCTCCTATTCCACAAATAAGTGAAAGATTTGCACTTTATTATAGTAATTAACCTGTAAAAAAACTTAAAATATTGAAGGTCAACATAGAACTCCTAAGTAAAAGAAATAAGTCATAATAATAATAAAGAATTGTATTTCCTATCGGAAAAATAAGTAAAAGAATTTTAATTGTACTAATAATAAAGAATTCAAAATGTTAATACCAAATAAGAATTGAAACTTTCTACTTTAGAAATAGATACATTGAAGCTAATTAATTTCGTTAAAGTTTTAAGTAATTTACCTTTAGTTGATTCTCGAACAATATCAACATCATCACCTTGAATAATCAAATATGATTAATTACTTATATCAGATAGTCAAAACAAATCTCAATCATTAATTCAAGTCATTAAAAAATAATACATACATGAACTTTTGATTTTTAACTGAAACAAAAATTGAAATTTTAAAGATGTACCTTTAAAGATATTTTGAAATAAACTACATAAAATTAACATACTTTTAAACTACGGTTTAAGTCTTGATGTTGGACGTGTTACATTCCCTACAATTTATATAACACATTCATTAATGACACATATTAACGGATTAGTTCCAAATAAACATATTTCGTGAATAGGCTGTAGAAATTCCTTCAGTTGATACATCTTCCATACCGTCTGGTAATTAACATACTTTCTTGGCACAAACACTTTGATGACCCAGTTGGTCAATTTTTGTTACGGACCTTTCAACGGAGCGGTGTGCATTTTTTCTACTTCTGTGATAACTTTTTCTCACTGTAAGCTTCGTAAAATGAAGAAGACGAGTAGAAATTTTGTTGCAGTGGAATATCAAACCCCCCACCAATTTTTTTCCCCGAAGTGTGGGCACCGTAAGGTGTCCACTGTGGGTAGGTGATCATCACTGAATCATAACCGCTAGCGATCCGTTGCCCACTGTGGGCAACGTAAGCCCGTGCCCACGCCGATGTGGCGCCACGTCATCGACCGATTTTTTTTTTTTTTTTGCAAATTTTTTTTTGGTATCTACGTTAAATTAAGATGAATAATACATAACTTTCGCGATGGTGGGGATCCACAAATCTCCCACAAATTTTTTTCCCCGAAATGTGGGCACCGTAAGGTGCCCACTGTAGGTAGGTGATGATCACCGTAATCATAACTGCCCAGTTAAAGACGCAGACGTGGGCTGCATTAAAAGGGGGCAATTTCCAACATATCAGAAACCGCCAATAGTGGGTATTACAGAATAATATATGTTTATTAATATTATTTTTATTCTATTAAGATGCCAATTATATATAGCAGCGGCACTACATACAAATTATAGCAGTGGATTCTGTTGAGAAATGTATATGATTTATCAGTTCTGGGTTGTTTATAACATAAAACCTTAAAAGATTAAGTATTTTTAAGAGGTGTAAATTAATTTCAGTTTTGTTATTAGATACAATCCGTTTGTAAATGAATGAAGGACGAAAATTACTTTAGGAAATTAAAATTTCAGGCTGGCGTTTACAAAACAACGACACGTGTAATAATATAATTAGTCCAACAAATTCTTAACTAAATATTTGTCATAATAACTATTTTTAAATTGACAACTTCCAAATCACATCAATTTTATTATATATATATATATATATATATATATATATATATATTAGTGGGGACCTATGGCGTTAATTTTTGAAAGGTTGGGGATCCAAAGAGTTAAAAAAGAAAAAAGAAGAAGAAGAAGAAGAACGGGACGAGATTATATCAAAATTGAAATGATGGGGACCCTGGGTGAAAAAATCCATGTTAAATTTATGTCTACAATGGATATGTTAATATGCATACTAAAACAATCTTTTTAGTCACATATTAATTTTTTTGTGTTATAAAAGTATAGAAACAATAGAGAGAATTTAGAGAGAATGAATTCTAAGGAATTCTCAGGAATCAATTTCATCAATAATTGAAGCCCTATTTATAGGAAAATTTCGGATGGCTCAATCGTAATTACAGAATTTTATCAAGGGTATAATAGTCATTCACACAAAATAATTATTAATAATAACTACCAAATTATTCTACCTAATAATTATTCTCCACCAAACAATTATTCATAACACTCCCCCTTGAATGACTATTAATACAAATGTCTTCTATGCCTGTTTGGAGAAAAATTCAATGGGAAAAAACTTCCAAACTGATTGTAGAAAAGCTTGGAGTGGTTATATATTGCTTCGCCAAAATATTGCTCCCCCTGATTTCTATCAGCGGTACAGGAGTATTCACGTGCTGCCTTGTTAAAACCTTGTCAAGAAAACTCAGTGGGAAAAAAATTGATCGAATGAAAAAGAATACAGCTACTCCATCTGATTTCATATCTTGAGGACGGATATCTTTACTTCTGGTAAAGGATTTCAATATCATCATTGTTTGAATCTAAAGCATTATCTCTATTATAACTTGATCCAATAAATACACTATGTCAATTTCTCTTGTCGTCCTCAATATACCATGAATATGCCCCGTTAGAACCTTATTAGGAAAAACACAGTGGGAAAATCCTAATGAATGAAAAAGAGTACATTATTCATCTGAATACGCCTTTAAAGTTGCCTCATTAAAAACCTTGTTAGGAAACCCAATGGGATAAAACCTCAATCAAGGGAAAAAGAGTGCAACGCGTATTTTATACAAGTATGCTGCAAGCATTTCAAAATCTTTCATAGATTTGTTTGAGTATCATTTACTGTTCGTTGTGAAATGTGTTGAAATAAATGCCGCAAGTGTACGGGTCGAACAAGTAGTAAAATGAATTTTTGAGTCCAAGTATCGATCCCACAGAGACTTGATTTAACTACCAAAATTATCAATTTTATACTTTATTTGAAAAGACGATTTGAAAATTGTTTTGTTTGTTTTCTTTTTTTATGAAAATAAAATCTTACAAATATAAAAATTAAAGAGAATCTAAATAACAAGAATTTAATATTTGCAATATATAATATAACGACGATGGGATTATAAGATTTGGAACTTACAATTTCATCAACTTTGATCCCTCTAGTATACGCAATTGGATTCAATAGTGATCTTGTTTTCGTCAACGATCGAATTTACCAAAATAACTATTTACCTCTCTCGAGGATAAATAATTCTATTCTATTAGGCCAATTTATTTATCTCTAAATAAATTCGTTATCAACCTTTTAGAACGCATTCACATGCTAAATTCACTTAGGTTACGTCGAAACTTTACCTAAAGATCGCACTACCCACAAGTTTATCTCTAAACCTTGTCTAAATTAGTGTTCTATGTTGTTTATTCTAATTTGTGTTTTCATTTCTCAAATCCGACACAAACCAATTCATAATTTATCAATTGATCAAAAAGATAAATTTATAAGGCCAACAACATAAAATTAACGAAAAATCAATCACATACTATTAAATCCAATAACAAAATACTAGAGTTCACAAAGAGGATTCATTGCTCGTCCCAAGTATAAAATTTAGCTACACATGAATTTTAGTACGAGAATTTCAATAGAGAAAGTACAAAGATACATAACCAGATTACGACGAGTGGAAATGAATGTGTAGCTTCCGGTGTTGTCTCCCTTCCTTCGCTCCTCGAATGTGTTTAGTTCTTTCTTCACTCGTATTTTTCTCGACTAAATTCCTGTCTATCAAACTCGCTTGTATGCTAAAACTAAAAGCTTCGAGCTAAAACTAAAACCAAATGAAAAAGAGAATTTTATTGAAGAGGAAGTTGGAGAGAACTACTAGCTAATTCTCTTCCACTAAGTTGTGTACTAAGTTGTGCATTTCCTTCCTTACAAATGCCTCTATTTATAGGCAAAATTTCACAAGAAAATATGATAAAAAAATTATACAACTACTCCATTATGATTCCACTAATTGGTAACCACCAAATCATGATCTTAAATTGCTCCATTAGTTCAAATATTGCATCATGGTATAGGTAAGCATCTTGGCTGAATTGTGCAATTGGAATTTCCTTTTTTTGATATTTTAATAGAAAGTTATGAATTTTCTACCAAAATATGGCCCAAGAAATCCTCCATTCACATCACTCTCGGTTTTGCCCATTTTTTATCATGATATGATCCGAATCATTTGAAGTGGTCAACATGAAAGTTGTAGCCCTCTAGGTTTCCTTTCCAACAATATAAAGTGCAGATCAATCTAATTTTTGTAGCAAAAGTTATGGTCAAATTACTGAACTGCGGCAGTAAATTCAAGCTGCTGATTTTTTTACGCTTTGTCATTTCTCTTCAAATGGCCATAACTTTCACTAGGAAACTCCGATTTGGGATCCGACAAAAATATGGAAATCCTATTTCGATATTCTTTGATATTGGCACAACAAAAATTGTAAAAACAATTTTTCATAAAATTACATCGGAGGCCCTCCATCTTTGAATTTGCTTGCATTTCGGTCCCAAGTTCCGTTTTCACTTCGTTTTCATCCATTTTGGCTCCTTTTGATTTCTTGTGACTCTAAACACACAATAAAAGGAAAACACATAAAAAGAAACATATAATACTAATAAAACACACAAATACGTAAAATAAAAGAGTTATTTAAGTGCTTTTCGAGCACTTATCATATACATTGGTTGATATTCTTCATTCATTTCCACGTGAATGAAATCATGTTATATTCAGTGCATATATGTAATCAACAACCTCGATCTCATTTTCTCATCATATCGAGGTATATACCTAAATCTCTTCTGAAGATTTCGAATTAGTTGAGATTGAGCTACCTCGTTAAAAACCTTGTTTGAGAAAAACCCCTTTGGGACAAAAATATCAATCAAGAAAAAGAGTACAGCATATTAATTTCTCAACAATATTAATGTAGATATTTTGAGATGTTGCATACACTGATACAATAATACATTTGGAATTTTTCAAGAGTTTCATTCTTATTTTTCATCAAACCCGTACATGAATACATCAATCATAAGGGCATATATTTTAGTATCGGTATTTTCCGATGGATTTCAATATCCTCACTATCATTGATAGTATGTAGCGCTATCTTTTCATAATGTGTCGACACTTTTAATTTTATTTCTGTCCCCATATCGACATAACTTATCGAGATATCTCATTATCAATCCTCTTGTAGGATTACACAATATAATTATGTATATATACTCTTCAAGAGCATATGCCTTCGTTATTACGACCATCTTTAATCATTTGCTTCGATATATATGATTGGGGAAATCCCATAATATCAACGCTTCTGGCGTGCTAACCTATCAAAGCATCTTAAATGATATATGTGATTGTTCATAGCATCTTTTATGCATCTTTGAACTTCAAAATCATATTTTAATTTTGAGGATATATCATGATGCATTTCACATATCATTTTCAACCTTTAATACTCCCCCTCATGCTGAGAAAATTTAGAACACCAAAACTCATACAGTTGGTATGATTTTAATCATATATGTTCTCATCATTCAACCTTAATATAGGAATTTAGACAGTTTGCATTCTATTCTCGATATCGGCAATTTATTTGAGGACTTTAAATAATTTGCCATATAATATCCCACTTGTATGCGTGTACTCAAATTCTTCAAGGATTTATTCAAGTCATTGGGATATATATTTACTAGCTTTATCATTAAATTTGGAAATTATGCTCATATCATGAGCAAATCATTTCGTAATCTTCTAATTACGAATTATATACACATGTGACTATCTAGTGGATCCATATCATAATATCTAAGAGTCCACATGGAGGATGAGTGGGCCCATATTTCTCATCCTTTATATATTCCAGATATATTTGGGATTTTATTTCCAACATTGGCCAGTAATTATTTATCGAGAATAATTATTTGAAGAATTCTTCTAATTCTCCACTTGAAATATTGATTTCAATAATTATTTAAACCGGGATGGTCGATCCAGGTCATAAGCAGTATTATTGAACTTTTAGTTCAGTAAATTCTTATATCGATTTCACTAGTATCTGTATAGTGCTCAACATGATTTATCATAGAAACAATTCACCGACATATTCCATCATCTTTTGGTGACATTATTGTCTACTACTGTACAAACACGGATTTACAGTCCATACGCATCACATCTGGCTATTGTTCAACTGCGCAGTCTTAGCTCTTACGCTTTACAGAGTCGTAACTCATACGCCTCGTATTATTCTATAAATAGATCATCAAAATTATTACAAAATTCATCCTAACAAGGGTCTATACATTATAATGGATCATATGCTCTCAAATCTTTGAAAATACTATCCATCATTACCGATCAAAATTCTAAAAAGAATTTATCGAGGTAGACTTGAAAGGTTGAGGATGCTAATGAATAAGGGTATCCCACAAGATATCCGATGGTTGATTGAAGTAAAGGTTCGATTATTTGGTGAGGTTTCAATTCCTTCTAAATACATGCCTGGAATGGGTAAAAGTAGTTTTTCAAAGAAACGGAGAGCAAAAAGATTAGGAGGATACTACAAGTGTGCTTGGTGGACATGTGACACTCGATGTAAATCTGTGGGGTACTTGTCCAGAAACCGAGAAGATAAAATTACATTTATTAAGGATGGATTGAGTAAGGAATTTTTGAATGATATTCAACAGACTCTTGAGACACATCCTAGTGGACACGTACAAGGTGAGCTGATGGCCTTATGGGCCAAATTCAAATATCAACAAGCACGTTATAGTCTTTAAGCACGTTATAGTCTTTAAAAACTTACTTTAGAAGATCCTATTTGTAAATTTAGTAGAAAAATTTAGTATAATAATTTTCTCATATTAATATAAGGAAGTTAGGTATAATAACGAAGATTAATATATTTCTTTTGTAAATATCTTTTTTCAATTTTTAAGATACATATATATATATATATATATATGTATATATATATATTATTTTTCAATCACTGACAGGTATATGTCATTTCACTAAAAATTTTCTGCCTTTTTCTCTTTTATATTTGTCAAAAAGTAAATAGTACAATCAATTATTGGTTTGAAAATTTTTCTTTAAATAGAGGGATCCATGTCTCTCATGTTCATACATTGAAAGTACAATGCAAAAAGAGAGATAGGAGTAGAGATGGATAAGGAGATTTTAGAATCATCTCATACAAGTCAGTCTTTACCTCGCCAGATTAAAACCATATGTATTCTTGGTGGGTCTAAACTGGTAAGCCATATCCAATATGTGGATATGGCAAACCAACTCGTAAAAGAGTTAGGGAGACAAAAAATCAATATACTAGATGGAGGAACCAACAACAAACTTTTAACTAGACTTATAATGGCCACACCATTATGGGGAATAAGAGTTTCGAGTGTAATACCTTTCCATCGTGTTGGATCTAATACTCGAATTGGAGCCAGTTCTACCATGGGTTCGGCTGGGTTGGTGCTACATATGCAATCTATTCACAACTGCATGATATACATATGAACAATAGTGATGCTTTTAGTGTCCTTCCAGGAGGCTATAACACGTTGGAGGAAATATTCAATATAGCCTCATTGGCACAGTGGAACTTTCATGTCAAACCAATAGGTTTGTTAAATATTAACAATTTCTTTGATGGCTTGTTAGCATTTCTAGATCATGGTGTAGATAATAAGTTTATCTCTCATTCAGTAAGAAAAATACTTATTTCTGCTAGTACAATTGATGAGCTAATCGTAAATCTTCAATCATATGTTCCAGTTCAAGATTTTGTGGAAGCCAAGGTCCGTCGATCACAGACCATTGTTATCAAGCGAAAAATAAATTCGGATCCTTTAGATCTCTCATTATGAACCCTAATGTTGGGGGTGGCAGAGTTACGGAGTATTTATACTCTCGAAACGCACCCTTCGTTGATGGGTTCAATATGTATTTTCTTTTCGCATTTCTATATTTTCGAGTGTTTATTGATATCTTTGATATTTTCAATATGTTCCACTTTGACTATTTTGTACTTCTTCTGGAGCAATAATAATGATATCATATTGGCTTTATTCAAATACAGAAATCTAGTGATTATGCTTCTTCAAGAGTATTTTATTCTTATATCAATATAGTCTCACATCATTAATGAGATTATTTCGAATGATCTTCTCATATCAATGAGATTACTTCATATAATTACTCCATATGATATGTTCCATTTATCAATATGGGATCTATTGAGCATTTTACTTTCATATATTTATCCAATGGTAACTTCAAGTACCACTTGCTCAATTTTCTCCATTAATATTCGGTATATATGGAGAAGTAATTTTATTCTCATCGTCTACTTCTTCGAGAGTAGGATTAGAATATTTGATCAACTACTTCTTATGGAGTATGATTAATTATAACCAATCGTGTAGTATTACCCACTACATTGAAAATATGCACACCAATCGTGTGGTATAACCCACCACATTGGAAATATACTCAAATTTTAAAGTGCATAAATTTAAATTGCAAAATTAAATTCTCCCCAATATGTGATCAAACCTTCCATATGGAAATTATGGCAATAAATATAAATTTATAGAATTTAAATTGCGAGAATTAAAATACATAATGATTAACTACTTCTTCAGGAGTAGGATCTGCTTAGTAGAAGGTATTATTCATCACTTAGCATATAAATTGCATAAATATATAAAACCTTCCGATTAGTGACGGTTGAACCCATCATCAAGTAGGAGGTATTACAGTATTTAAATTGTAATAAATAAAATGCCATAATTAAATATTTAATTGCTTCTATAGAGGCAAATTTGTTCTAACTATTTCTTATAATTATCGTCAAAGTAAACGGCCGTAGATCGGACTTTCGGTTGCTGCCAACCGCTACCAGTTGCCGGCGATAGTGCCGCCTGGCAGGTGCGTGGCGCTGCACATACCTCTTTATAAAGTTTTGATATTATAAGCATTAATACGTAAATATTCACAAGTCCAAGGACCATCTTTTAATTTTTTCAAAGTTGGGATACTACTTTATAAATTTTGAAATTTTGATATATTTCAAAATAAACTGTTATATTATCAATATTGGTGTCAAAACGAAGATCTCGTTAAATCGAGTATAATGGAGTCGAGAAATTTTGATTTTGATAATGTATACTCCTTATATCTCGATAAAATGGATGTTACAGTTTAATATATTATTATATTATAAAGTAATATAATATATATTACTTTTTCGTATAATATATATTATAATATATTATAATTTAATATAATATATATATAATAAAGTAATATATATACCTCTTCGTCCTTTTCTGGTTTGTACGTAGAAATTAGCCACAATTCCATCTTCTCCACGAAATTTGGTCTGAAACGAATTCTGTTATTCCATGAAGGCTGCACTTTGAACTTGTTTTTCTCCACCTTATGATAACCTTTTCATGTCATTTTTGGTATCAATGGACTCGCCTCGTCGAGAACTTCGCTGATGTGGTATCGATTTTACTTTTAGGTCAACTTGTTTGGCCAGAAAATGGAGTTGAAGCGATGGTTGTGAAATGAATATAGAAACATAAATGAATTATTTCTTCTCTGTGTATATTTTTATGCAAAATAATTTTGGTGTAATAATCTAGTTTCTGATACAGAAGATCGTCTATAAGATGCAACTGTAGAGCATATTCCCTTCATATTACTCAAAGGGTCAGAGACTCGTGCTGATAACGTGTTATAAAAGTATAGAAACAATAGAGAGAATTTAAAGAGAATGAATTCTAAGAAATTCTCAGAATCAATTTCATTAATAATCTGAAGCCCTATTATAAGAAAACTTCGGATGACACAATCGTAATTACAGAATTTCATCAAGGGTATAATAGTCATTCACATAAAATAATTATTAATAATAACTACCAAATTATTCTACCTAATAATTATTCTCCACCAAAAAATTATTCATAACATTTTGTTAGTTTTAGTTAAAACTTTAATATGTCACATGACATGTTTATGTATAAGAAAAATGCTTTATTTTATTATAACTTTAACTCCTAACTTTTTTGTCTAGTAAAATATGGACACATGACTTTTGATAGCTAAATTTAACAATTCTATTGTAGATGTTAAATACTAACTAAATTTAACAACTTAATTTCTCAATTAAATTCTATTTTTTATTATCTATGTGGCTGGCTAAACCTAACTTATCCATTGTGAATGCTCTTAGATGAATATGGTAGTGAAAAGTAGAGTGTACACTGACGTTTATCAAAAGAGCATGTGCTTATGTGGTTGTGATTAGTTTTTATTTAATCGGTAGTCTCGGTTGCTATTCATGTCATACGGGTGGGTGATAAAGTACTACATTTTATAGTAAAAATATATTTATTGTCAATACATTGGTGTTGGTTAAAGTCGTGTTGTCTTTTAAAGGGTGACTTGTATTTTATTGCAGAATTGTTTACATGTTAGATTTGGACGATTTATTTTGTTCGGCTTTTTTGGGAACAGTGGTTGACACTGTATATTTGCAATGTGACTACAGAAGCCAATTATATGTGTTGTTTGGAGATTGGTGAAGAATTTTTTTTTTTTTTTTACAACTTGGCATAATCAGGTGCAATGTGCTAGTTGCAACTTCGTGGGATAATGAGGTATGATGTTGGAAAATAATGAAAACCAGAACTTGCTAGTACTGTGCGTAAGGCACTTATATCACATGAATAGCCGATGTTATGTTCAGCTTGGAAGGATGACGACAATCGTCTTCTTTGGAGGTTGCGACGAGCAAGTTAAGATGTCGCCGTTGTTGTTTAGTCTAGTGGGGAACCCCTAATAGTGACCATGCACGATGCTCCTGCCAAAGAACTTGTTTGGATTCCAGAAATTAGTGTCTTAGTAACAAGAAGTTGGGACAAGACCTTAGGATATTGGGATATGAGACAACAAAATCCAACTCATCTCCACTAGCTTCCTAAGTGCTGCTATGCACTCATAGTAAAACATCCTCTTATAGTCTTCAACTTGCAAAACCCCACCGATTGAGTTCAAGAGAGTTTTTTCACCCTTGAACTACCGAATAAGGTGTTTGGCTGCTTTCCCAGATTAGGTTTCTTGGTTGGCTTAATTGAAGGAAGAGTCAGGGTACATCATATCGATGATACACAACAAAGTAAAAAAAATTCACTTTCAAATGTCATAGTACATTATGCATTTGCAACATTTGGAGCGAATAGCCTTCAACTCTCGGGCAAAGATAAGAGGCTTAAGGCTATCTTAAGCTGCAATCGGGCTATATCTTGCAACACTTTCAACAATGATGGCTCCATTTTTGCTTATTCGATATGCTATTATTGGAGCAATGGTGCTGAAAATCACAAACCACGAATTGGAACCAATGGCAGAAAGTGAATATTGGAGTATGCCGTTTGGTCGATGAGGAGATTTTTCTTTGATTGATGATCTTGTGTTGTTTTTTCATCAGTTTAATTCATGATTTAGATAGCATAGCTTTAATCGTAAATATTCAAATTCATTTACGGTAGAAATGATTGTTGCTATATTGGAAGAAAGGCCTTGTATTTTTAACCATTTCATTTTTTTCCACCATCATTTTAGCTAGTGTTTCTATACTCTAAATATTTAAATATTAAGTAATCTTTTGTTGCTCACTCTTGATGGTTACTAATGAATGGCCTCGCCTATTTATACTACCACCTCCTTGGAATGGATGGTGGAGGTCATTTCTAATGGATGACTAAGATTGACTCTCTAGAATTCTCCACACATTTACAATAGTCTACTATACAAGATATCTACATAGAACACTCTAGAATTCTGTCTAAGGCTATCTCTCGGAATGCTCTAGAATCTCGAGGCTTCTTGAGAGTTCCCACACGATTCTACATGCTTCCTTCAATGCTCAACCATAGAACCTTCTAGGACGTATGGCCTCGACTAGAACCCACAACCTTTGGAATCTTCTATAAGCCTTGGTGTCGACTTGTTTGTTCTTGACAATGCCCGAGACCGATCCTTCGTGGAAGATCTTTTGCTTTCGTCACTCTGCAACTTAGGTTTCATGCTCCATCCATTCCTTCGTGCGATCTTTCTACCCACGGCTTGCGTACCATTGTGCCCACCACGGACATGTGACTCGATACTCTATCAACAAAACTCCCGAGCTGTGATGCTCTCCCCCACTTACTGTGGCAACGCCCTTGTCGCCATGGGGCATGATCATCCAACTCCTTACCATGCCCTGGAATAGGTTATATCGTTCTCAAGTAGTAAACTCCACAATTACTTGTCCCGTCAACAAGTTGAGTCCCAGAGATCCATATTCCTCCCGACCTTTTGACAATAGGAATTATCTTCGGCGTGTCCCCTTCGTGCATGTAGAGAACCCTCAGGCTTAGAACGAGCAGCGCATTTGACTTCCTCAAGAAGTCAATTCACAATACGATCTCATACCCATCCATAGGTATGACTAAGAAATCAATCCAACACATTGGTACGACTGAGAAATCCCAAACGTAGCATTGCTCCTCGAAGGGAGTATATTGTATTATAATATATTATCACGACCACAGGAATTCCTCTGTGAGATAGAAATATCATATGACTATATGTTTTCACCAAAATTTAAAATCATAAAATCCCTACAAAATGTGCAAAATTTCTTCAAAATCTTGTAATGTACCAAAATTGTTCATAATACTCATCTTCCTCTACAAAATTCTGCCAAAACTAAGCAAAAATCTGTCAATTTTCAACCAAGTCTTTGTCCAACAGTTGGATTTCAGTGCGGGAAACGGTATACTAGTATTATTACTCGAAGGAGGTGAGGGTTTTATCCACAGGGATTAAAACTAAGGTATATGTCTATCTCCAGACACAAACTCTTTCCCAAAATTTTTCAAAAATTGTTTAATTTTTAATCAAATATAATCTTCAGTTCTCTCTCAACAAATCTTGATTTTGCTTCTTATCACTATTGACAACTAGGTAAGCCTCCTTCTCCATTCGGCTTTCACCACATAAAAAGCAGTATACTAGTATTATATTATCCCCAATCGGAAATCCGTTCAGGTTTCACCGCATAAAAGTGGTATATTAGTACTATTATCCCTGGAGGGATGGTACCTCCTGTCGAATTTCACGTTGTAAAAACGACATAATAGTTATTATTATATTGTATTGTATTGTTGATGCATATTATATAGAAGATAATACTCACCTTTGATTTTTGAAAAAAACACAGAGTCGAAATGAAAAAGAAATATTCCAACTTTTCTAACTTTTTCTCGTCGCTCGGTACAAGTCAATACTAGAAATTATACAATACTGTGTTTGCAGCTATGGCTGAGGTAATAAAGGAAACGGAGAAAGAACAGTACGCAGCAGTTGGATTTTATTCCTATGAAGTAAAGGATCTTTTGTTATGGTTGATTTTACACTTCAATTTTGGAATACTGATCTTTATTTTGAATCGGTAAAGTTGAATTACTTTCTCTGGTTATAAATTTGTTCCTTATTGTTGTGGATGAAAGTTTTTAACTTCTGGGAAGTCTGATCTTCTCCTGTTTTGGGCTTTCCAGGTACTGATTTGAGTCATAATCTGATTATCTGGATTCTCATTCAGTTAATTTATATAGGTGGGTTCTCGATTAGATTTAACTTCTGGGAAGTCTTATCTCCTCCTGTTTTGGGCTTTCCAGGTACTGATTTGAGTCATAATCTGATTATCTGGATTCTCATTCAGTTAATTTATATAGGTGGGTTCTCGATTAGTTTTAACTTTTTAACTGTTTCTTGTTTTAGAGTTGATATGATTGATCTGACGACTGATGGAAACGTTTATTGGTTTGTTTTTGAATTATCATTATAGCAGATTTGCAAGGAAGGACTAGTTACTGAGAGTAAGTGCTGAGGAAATGGATGTTAGATTGTTGGATTTCAGAGATAAAATGAGAAAAGTTATGATCTGCATTATCAGTGGGTGTTTTAGATCAGTTTGCAGTCATCCTTTTCCTGTGGGGTTTTTGTGTTTCTTGCTATTTTTGTACAGATCATTTCCCTTTGCATTTTCATTGTTGGTATCTGCATCTCCAGTTCTTGTTTGCACTGCTGTTTTACTTGGAACCCTTTTGAGTTTTGGGCAACCAAACCTACCAGAAATTGAAAAAGAAGAGAAAACGACCCATGAGATTGTATCTTTGAAAACTGGGGTGTCCACAAATTCCACTGTTGTTGAGAGAAATTTGAGTTGCTCAGTTGAGAGATATGATGAGAAAAGAAGCGACGAAGAAGAGATTTTGACCGAGCATTTGAGTATGGAGGCTGGTAAGACCAGTGAGGTGCATGGAGATGATAATTTTGGTGAAAGTGCACCATTGATTGAGAAAAGGTCTCCAAAAGGTGAATGGGAGAAGGAGAATAAGATAATTGAGGAAGAACAAGGAGAGTCGACTGATTTGAGGCATGGGGAGGACGGAGATATGAATGAAGAGAAAATCAGTAATGAGAAACTTACTGAGAATCATTATGCTCCAATTCCAAATGATGAACCTCTTGAATCGGATGATGATAAGTCACAAGCAGATTCTTTTGATTCTGAGAAGGTAAACGTTGATTCTCTGGATTCTCCTCCTCGGTCACCTTGGAAGCGAATAGAAGAAGTGGAGGATGAAGAGAAAGAAGAGGATGAGACTTTGGACTCTGAGTCTGATACAGCTGAGAGTTCCTCTCCAGATGCTTCCATGACTGACATAACTCCCATGCTTGATGAGCTTCACCCACTTTTGGACGAAGATGCTCCGCAACCTGTTCATTTGTCCCCCGATGGTTCTGGTGCTTCGTTAGAATGTTCTCCAAAATATAGTATTGGTGGTCATGAATCAGACGATGAAACAGAAAATCACGACGACCTAGAAGTTGCAGATGATGACAATGAAGATGAAGATGATGCACAAGGAGACAAAGAGGAGCTGAGGGAATCTGCTATTACGTGGACGAAAGAGGACGAGAAGAATCTGATGGATTTGGGATGTTCTGAGCTTGAAAGGAATCAAAGGTTAGAGAATTTGATTGCAAGGAGGAGAGCAAGGAAAAATATGAGTATGTTGCCAGAGAGGAACTTGATAGATTTAGAAAGTGTTGATCTTCCATTCAACATTGCACCAATTTCAACAAGAAGGCATAATCCATTTGACCTCCCTGATGATAATTCCGGGCTTCCTCCGATTCCCGGTTCTGCTCCGTCTATTTTATTACCCAGGCGAAATCCTTTTGATATTCCTTATGACTCAAGTGAAGAGAAGCCAGATCTTAAAGGCGACAACTTTAAAGAGGAGTTTATGATATCTCAAGTGAAGGATCCAGTTGTCCGGAGACATGAGAGCTTCAGTGTGGGACCCTCAATTTTTGCTCCAAATAAGCAAGAGAAGCAGGGTACCAAATTAAGACCGTATTTTGTGCCGGAAGGGATGATTTCAGAAGAAGCAAGCAGTTCCCGGTTTCAGCGACAATCAAGTGAACTTAGTGACTCTAAGGTGAGTTCTATTCCTGAAACAGAATCAACTGCTTCAGATGGGGATCTTGAAGATAGAAAGCTTGCAGAAGAAGATATTTCTGAACCGGAGGTGATTTCCAAGACAGAAGATGTTATTGAAGAGGTTGTATCTCGAGATGCAGACCAGATTTCAGATATGGAAGAGACGGTTGAAGAAGATATACCTCGGGAACTAGAACCTGAAGTGATCTCCAAGACAGAAGATGTCATAGAAGAGGTTGCGTCTCGAGATGCAGAGCAGATCTTAGACATCGAAGAGACAGTTGAAACAGATGTACCTCGGGAACTAAAGCCAATCCCTAAGGTTGAGGATGTTTCGGAGTATGTTGGACATGGAAGCCAGTCTTCTGAAGAAGTAGAATCCTTGGAGTTGGACCAAGTTGAGAAGAGAGATGCTGATATTGATGAGCTTGAATTTCAATTAGGACATGAAGAAGGAAATGTAGCTGGAGCAGAGGAAGTCCAAGCCACTGAATTTCATTCATCTGCAGAAGCTACAGAACAGAGATATAGTAGTAGTTCAAGCTCGTCATCATTGTCAGAAGTGAGTGAAAGGATCTTCATTGAGAAAGAAGGTGACAATTCATCAACATTGGAGGAAACAAGGGACCCTTCTCCTGAAAGGCGAGACATGTCGACTCAAGTTTCACTAGGAAGTACCGATCTGAATATCACAAGTGGATCAGTCGATGACAATCCATTCAACGTTCCTGTTTATGATTTAAGCCCTCAACCGTCTGGGAAGAACTTTTCTTTGGCATCCTCGTCCTCTGATGTGCATGTAGAGGCTGAACTTGCTTTACTTCCTGAGGTGGTTAATCGAAGCGTTGCTTTAACCGAGAGAGAATCTGAAGGGAGTAGTCCGGAAAATAAGGACACTTCTGATAATGCCGAGAAGTTGACCGAATTCACAGAGCTGCATCCAGTAGATAAAAGTGAAGCAGAGAGAGAGAATCTTGTGGATGTAAAGGAGCATGATTCCCTGGCCTCTCATTTGTCATGGGTTGACCAAGGTCAAGAATCTTCCGTTAAAGCTTCAGTGGAAGAAAATCGTTCTTATCAACATGGAAGTTATCATAATGCAGAAGGTCAAGTTTCAGGTTCAAGTTTCAATGAAGATATTCACGAGATGATCCACACTGTTGCAGAGCAGACATTCAAGTCATATGCAGATAGAAATATGGGTCAACAGGAAGAGGAAAAGCATTCTTTGATGTCTGACGAAGCTCCAGTTACTAATGCACCTCCCTTTGGGATTCAATCTGAAGAACATTCAATTGACAAGGACGATGCTGTTCGAACTCCTCAGGAGCAGCTTGAATCATCTGATTCTGTTGTGAACTATGATGTGGGGTTTCACCGCAAAGCAGAGGAGAAGCTGATTGCTTCACATTATTCCGAGGAAAAGGCAATTTCTCGCTCTGATGACAAACTGGCTTTCACAAATAAATCCATGAACGAACAGCCTTTTGACCATTCTAATGAAGTGCAGGTAAGTTGAACAGTATAAGTTTTATACTTTTATTGTTTCCTTGTTCTTTTCTTGTTTGAGTTGTGAAAATGTTGTAGGAAATATCTGTCCATTTTACCTTAGAAGTGCCTGGAAATACTTATAAACCACTCCCTATTGGTTTCCATTAATAAAACCGGGAATTGTTCTATATATAGTTTATGCCACAATGAGAACTCTGTAGCAATAAATTATAAACTACTTCCTATTGGTTACCATGAATAAAATTGGGAAGTGTTCAAGTTTAAGCTAAAAATAGAGACTTAGGGTGAGCAATGTTCCAAACTCTAGTATTAATACCATTCTGCATTTGCCTAAGGACAAAGTCTCCATCATGAGACTCCCGACGAGAAGGGCTGTTTTAGGTTTTGATAAAATGTTTAGACTATACAACATATATTAGGTGATTGTTAGTGACTTGATTATATGACCTCACAGTAGTCTTTGAAAGAATGAAATATTATAAGCAAAAGAAATTCTCTCATTGTGAGGATAATCCAGCATCTTTTGATCACATTTTACATTCTATATGAGAGGTAGCTTACTTTTGGGTAGAAGGATGTTAATGTTGACTAACAACACTTGGATGTTGCAAGGATCATATGAGGATGCATAATTACCGTTAGTTGACATTGAGCTCTGAGAAACGAACGATGTAGATCGCTCAAACTGCTGAGCTTTTTTCTCAGACTTCTCTTGTGATGTAAGGTCTGGAATGTTCGTTTTTATTTCATTTAGTTAGTTTTTATTTCATTTAATTTTCTCTCTAAGAATCGTCATTTCGTTTTGGCTCATTTCTGTGATTGAGAACAAAGCAACCACTAACCCAGAAAAAAGGGGGACTCATAAGTGATGCTTTGTGATTGATACTCTATGAAATAAGAGACAATGTTGAAGACTATTCATATTATGTTTCTTCAAATTGAACTAAGTCTCACCTATCGCTTTGAATGAATAATTCTTGAAAAAGGTGGCATTATTGCGGATATGATTCTTCTTTAAATGAGCTCGAGTATGATGTTGTGTTCATGAGAGAAATGATAAGCAACAATAATGGCTAAACATTAATGTTTTCTTTGCACATTATAGAGATAATGAGTCTGTACTTGCTATGAAAGGAACGCTGTCTTAACTCGATATAGAGAGATAAGAGTTGTAATATTAGAAGTTGTTTATTATTTTAGTTTCCGATCGGGTTTATATGATACAGGAGGCAACTCATACCTTTGTCGAGTCGTTCGAAGAACAAAGATTTAAAGACAACTTGAACATCCCAGATTCCAACGAGCTTGATTCTGGGATTTTTTCAAATGTACTTTCCACTCCATCTGCGGCTGACGAAGTGAAAACAAGTACCGGTGGTGAAGTTGAAAATGGTGAAGCAATTATTTCCCATGCTAATGAACAAATTATGGATGATGGATTGCTGTCAGAACTGGACGCAGTTGGTGACTTCAATGTCAACCAATATCAATCAAGCTTCCACAAGTTCGATGAACGCGTGGAGTCTTCAGGGGAAAGCTTGCTTTCACCACACGAGTCTACTAGCACAATTGAACCACTTCCTTTGGCAAGCGAGCCAAGGTTGGATTTTCAAGAAGATATTTCTAGTATGCCTGTAGTTGAAGCACGGTCGATAGAAGATATTGAATATCTGTTTAAAAAGTACAAATCAACGTCAGTGGAAACTGAAGCCATGATTGTAGAGCCTGAAGTACCCCAGCAAGGTGAAGTCGATAAAGATCCCGATTCCAAAATGATGGAACTCGAAGAAAAAACTGGTCGAGATGTTGATTTTGGATTTAAACAAATCAGCGAGAAACGAATTGAGAAAACAACTGAAGATGTTACCACTCCAACAGACGCCAATGTTGAACCACCGCTTCTTGATGCTCCATTAGAGAAACCACATGTTGTGGAAACACTAACTTCAGAAGATATTAACTTGGAAAAAGAGTTGAAGCCAAATTCTGAGGATGGATCAGCTGAAGTTGGGGCTCGTGAAGTTATCTTCTCAGACAAGCATGCAGAATTGAGTAGTAAAGAAGACAGTGTAAAAGAAACAGAGACTATTTCTACTGAAGAGCCTGACTGTGAAGCAGAAACGCCTAAAAGCACAAGTTCAACTACATCCATCAAAAACAAGGAGAAAAGTTCGCCAAAATCAAGCTCAAGTTCAAGCTCAAGCTCTAGTTCTAGTTCTGACTCAAGTGATTCTGACAGAGAGTAAGAAAGCAAAGAAGATTGGCAAGAAAATGGTGAAAAGAGGTATGTGGAAATCTAATTTTGACGCTGTTTGTGCCTTCCTTTGTGCTATTTGGTTTTTGTTCGTGTTATTTCAAGATGGCGATTTCCTTCAAGAATGTATTTTTTTCCTATTTCTTGGAGTTCTTTTGCGTTGGGAGATTTTCTTTCTCAGGTTGTTTTTGTTTTCTGTTGTGTGATCGATTTTGAGGCTTTTTTTTCAGCTTGTATACATTTTTGGACATAAAAGTTGTGATGTGAGCAAAGTGGTGTTAAAATATGTGGAGACCTTATTTTACTCTCTTTATTGATGTAAGAGACGCTATTGGAGAGAGGATTTTGTTTGCGATTGTATCAACGAAATTGAATGCCTTTCATATTTATATTTGCAAAAATTGCTACTCCCTTCGTCCCAAAAGAATAGACCCACTTTCCCTTTTTATTTATTCCAAAATATAGTCCACTTACTAAATCAAATGTTTTTAATTTTCTATATTCCTATTACACTTTTAATTAATTTTATCAATTTAATGAATAACTTTTAGAATTCTAAATTATTTATATTGAAAATTTAATACATATCCATTTTCCCATAAATTAGCTTATAAAAGTTTGCAATTATGTAGGGGCATATTAGAGATGTTATGTGAATATTTTGTTTCTCCAATATCATTAATTGATATTTCTTAAACTATGTGAAAAAAGAAATGGGTCTGTTGTTTTGGGACGGAGGGAGTGTCTTCTCTTGAGTTTTACCGGATACTCTTGGACGACTACTACATCTATTAGTATGCATCCGTAGAAGTATGCCTGGCTTTGCCAGTGTTAAGGTTCCGATATGCACTATATCCTTAATTGCACTCACTGACGCTCCGATGTCGGCAGTCGGCAGTCGGCATGGCAAATATAACACCGGCACGTGAACGTAACTTGAGAACCAGCAAAACAAATGAATGAAATAATTAATAAATATACAATAATCAAAAAAAATATTTAAGAGACGAAACTTACTTCTCTAAAGGGATGTGCTCAAATGGACGAGACAATAATTACAAAAGCCTAAATAAAGAAGGAAAAGCAAAATTCCCTAGCCTAATTCAATTAGAAAACCCTACCCATCCTGATCATATATACGAGAATTATGTCTCCATACCTTACAAAACACATCCTACTCATGTGATCATAGAGCGGGCTTTCACACCAAAAGATCGAAGATGAAAAGATCAAGTTGCCATACCCAACACAAAAAGACCACGTTTGTCTTCCCCAATTAGTTGCCATGACGAAGACCAGAAGATGAAAAGGTCACGTTGCCGTGATGAAAGTGAATTACCGAAGACGAAAAGATCACGTCCATCTGTTAGGGATAAGCGAACGAAATCCCACATCGGCTAAATATGGGTTAAGTGATGGGTTTATAAGGGATTGAGTTATTCCGCCCAATGGGTTAACCTTTTGTGATGGAACCTTAATCCCCAACAGTGGTATCAGAGCTAATGGTTCTAGTCTGGGAGTATGGCCAAATTTGAGGTGGAGCGTTTTGATGGGAAAAATAACTTCAATATTTGGCATAGTACGGTGGAGGATCTTGTTGTGCAACAAAAGCTCTATAAGGCGTTGAAGGACAAGAAGCCAGAAGGGACGAAAGATGCTCTGATTGGGAAGAATTGCAGGCAAAGACGGTCAGCACCATTTGGTTGGCTCTTGCACCTGAGGTAAAATATAGCGTTTTGAATGAAAAATCACCTTCTAAATTGTGGAAAACGCTAGAAGATCTATATATGTCTAAGTCCCTAACAAATAGGTTATATTTGAAAAAGCAACTTTATGAGTTGAAGATGAATGAGAGTGATGATATTAGGAACCACTTGGGTAAATTTATTAAGTGCGTGACCGACTTACTAAATGTTGATGTGGAAATTGAGGACGAAGATAAGGCGATAATTTTGTTGTCTTCCTTGCCCAAGCCATATGAGACATTGCTGACCACATTATTAGTTGGCAAGACCACTTTAACGGTGAATGAGGTTTCAACTGCTTTGTTAGAGACTGCTCATATTAAGAAATCAGTTGACATTGATCAGAGTGAGCAAGTGTTTTTGACAACTACTGAAGAAAGAGGTGGTAGAGGTCAACCGCAAGGAAGAAATTTTGGTCAAAGAGATCGTTCTCAATCTCGTTCAAGAAGAGATATCGAGTGCTATTATTGCCACAAGAAGGGACACATTAGAAGAGATTGTGAGGAATTGACTAGGCATCTTGAGACGAAGAGAAAAGGTAAAGAGGTTGCAGAGGCTGTCGATTCTACAAATGTGTTGGAGCAAAATCTAGCGATTGAAGATTATGTGTTATGTGTTGCTGACTACAATAGTCACATTAACGATTGGTTTTTGGATTCCGGATGTTTCTACCACATGTGCCCCAATAGAGATTGGTTTGAAGATTATAAGGCATGTGGTGAGCGTTATGTGTTTGAGGCTGATGATCAGAAGCTGGAAGTCAAAGGTTCAGGCACGGTGAAGGTGAGAATGTTTAACGGAATCGTGAGAAGAATAAATGGTGTACTACATGTTCCAAAGTTGAAGAGAAGCTTGATATCTGTGGGAGCACTAGACACGTGGGGTTATAAGTATGGTTCAAGAGGTGGAGCAATGACCGTGAAGAAGAATTCAGTGCCAATAATGAGAGGTGAAAAGATTGGCAATTTGTACAAGTTGATAGGGAAGACTATTTTAGGTGGAGCTGCCAGATTAGAGTCGCACCGAGTGAAGTCTTCTACTATTATTGAGAGTTCCGAGCCTGTCAATAAGAGTTCTGTGGCTGCTGGTAAGAAGAATGAAGAGCGAAGTTCAAAGACGTCGAAGCCAAGGGTAAAGTTCGACGAATCTTTGAATTCGGTTCACTTTTACTCAATCTAATAAGGAGAAGAGGTGGCACCTACCAATAAAGGGGTGCGAGTTTGGAATATTATGATGATTTAATTATTTTAAATTAAAGTGGAGATTGTTGGGAAAATTAATTTAAAACAATTAAATTAGAAAGAAAGGAAACTGAGTTGGTAATTTGTTAATGGGCTAATGGGCTTTGGCCCATTAATGTTCCTTGGGGCAAAAGGCATTGGAGGAGATATATATATGCATACATGCGTGAGCTGAAATTGATAGAAAAGAGAGAGAGGCTTGCGGCTGTAGAAATAATACACCGAGAAGAAAGAAAACATTGGAGTTGCGCGTGAGGAGAGAAAGAGAGAGTGGGAGAGAAAATTAGAGAGAGAAAAGATAAAGTGTTGTTTGCTTTTTCTTGTCTGATTTTTGTGTGGAGAAGTCGAGTGGGTGAGGAAAAATTATAAAATGATTTTTCTTCATCAATAAAAGGTTCTTCTCCAGTGGTTGTCGGCGGTTAGTTGAGTCACATTAAATAAATTATTGTGTTCTCTATTTTATTATCATTTGTGTGTTGATTATTTTTTCCTGTGCAAGTTTGAGTAGGAAAATTTGTGATATTTCCCAACAATTGTTGGGAGAATTAATTTAAAACAATTAAATTAAATTAGAAAGAAAGGAAACTGAGTTGGTAATTTGTTAATGGGCTAATGGGCTTTGGCCCATTAATGTTACTTGGAGCAAAAGGCATTGGAGGAGATATATATATGCATACATGCGTGAGCTGAAATTGATAGAAAAAGAGAGAGAGGCTTGCGGCTGTAGAAATAATACACCGAGAAGAAAGAAAACATTGGAGCTGCGCGTGAGGAGAGAAAGAGAGAGTGTGAGAGAAAATTAGAGAGAGAAAAGATAAAGTGTTGTTTTCTTTTTCTTGTCTAATTTTTGTGTGGAGAAGTCGAGTGAGTGAGAAAAAATTGTAGAGTAATTTTTCTTTATCAATAAAAGGTTCTTCTCCTGTAGTTATCGGCGGTTAGCTGAGCCACATTAAATAAATTATTGTGTTCTCTATTTTATTCTCGTTTGTGTGTGTTGATTATTTTTCGTTGTGCAAGTTTGGGTAGGGAAATTTGTGATATTTCCCAATAGTGGTATCAGAGCCGGGGCTCATATTTAGCCACGTGTACGCGTGAAACAATTCCATTACGAAGTTGGTGGGCTCCGAGGTGGATCATGAGGCCAAGAAAAAAAATCCACGATTGGTTCCTAAGGTCATTGTGTCCATGTAAGGCGGTAGTGGTCGAGGCGCAGTGGAAGTATTGGGCCTTGATAGAGCATGTTGATTGGCTCTAAAGGTGATTGTGCTATGGAAGGCGATAATCCGACCGCAGTGGAAGAGTTGGGCCTTAAGGAGAAAGTTGGATATGTAGGCTACTGATTAAAGTGGAGCAAAGTTAATATGGTACTTCGTTCGAGAGGAGGATTGTTAGGGATAAGTGAACGAAATTCCACATCGGCTAAATATGGGTTAAGTGATGGGTTTATAAGGGATTGAGTTAATCCGCCCAATGTATTAACCTTTTGGGATGGAATCGCAATCTCTAACACCATCTTACCCAAGTTGCTATGACCAAGACAAATTACCCAAGATTATGAAAAGATCACGCCCATCTTCCCCAAGTTGCAACGAATTACCGAAGATGAAAAGATCACGTCCATCTTATTACCATTATGAATACGAATTGTCAGGGGATGATAATAGCATTGTTGATCCTCCTAAAAGCACTAAAAGCACCGTTTTTTATCTCTTCTCCACTGTCCATATCAACTTGGTGCTTCTACATGCGTTTATATGTAATTACCAGGTTCGCTGATTATCTTCGTAGAGTTTATTCCAAGGAATTCTACCAAGTGAGAGGAGACATATTATATGACGTTAACCAGCCCCAAGGATTTCTTCAATGATTTCTTACATATCTTGGAGTTGTCGAGCCTGACTTGATTAAGAAATTGATAGGTGAAACTAAAGATTTTCTCAACCGGAAGAGAGCCTGTAATTCATCATCAAATAGGGTACTCCCAATCGCAGTAACCGTGGAAGTTTATACATTACAACAAGACGAAACTATTGCTGATGCGAAACTGAGGGCCATTACAACCAACTTGGTAGGAGTAGATTGTGCTAATCGGTTGATTTTGCTTCTTGAGAGGCCTCCACCTTACAAATTTATGATAGAATTTGATGATGGTCATGAGATGCTAGGAGATTGTTGTATTTGTTTAAGCAAGCTTTCAGTTGGAGAAGAGGTATTGTTGTTGTCATGCTCGCATGCTTATCATTATGATTGCCTAATCCGTTGGCTAGAGAATGGGGAACAATGTCCACTGTGTCATTGTCCTACAAACTTGCGAAAATTCCTATAATCTTTCCTCCTTCGATTAGAGAATTTGACCGGTGGGAACCCCCCGGATGGAAACAAACAGGGGCGGCGAATACCCAAACCCAGAACATACACTTGAATCTTTGCAAGGCCTTACAATTTCTTGATGCTTCGATTGTTTCGTTTGACCTTTTACGAGATTCGATCGATATACTAAAGAATAAATTATTTTTAATGTGTAATAGCATTATTGTGCAACTAGATTCTTGTTTGATTCAGCAGGATTAGTTTATGTGATAATTTGTATGTTTCGTTATACCGGCATATTGATTAGTTTATGTGATAATTTGTATTTTTTTTATGCGGGCATATTGATTATTTGATAATCTACATTTACCCTCTCAGAATCAAAAGATTCTGCTTGTGACTTATCATCATCTGATTCAAGAGGTTCATCGTTTGGAATTGGAACATAATGAGTCTCGGTAAGTTTCTCATTGCTGATTTTCTCTTCATTCATATCTCTTTCCCCTCCATGCCTCAAATCACTCGACTCTCCTAGTTCTTCCTCTTGGAGACCTTTCCTCAATCAATGGTGCACTTTCAACAAAATTATCATCTCCATCCACCTCACTGGTCTTACCAGCTTCCATACCGCTTCCCGCGGTGAAATCCGACAGTAAGATGAAGAGTTGGTTGAAAAAATGGCAGATTTTGCTGAGTTTTGGAATGATTTTGCAAAGAAAGATGGAGTGTTATGAACAATTTTGGTACGTTATAAGGAGATTTTGAAGAAATTTTGGAGATTTTATAGGAATTTTATGACTTTGAATTTTGGCGAAGACGGACAGTCATATGATATTTCTATCTCACAAACGAATTCCGTATAGTCATATAATATATTATAATATAATATATTCCCTTCGGGGAGTAATGGTACGCTTGGGATTATGGGAGATGGGGGTTGATTTCTTAGTCGTACTAATGGATGGGTATGAGATCATGTTGGGAATTGACTTCTAATGCGCTGTCATTGTAAGCTCGAGGGTCCTGTACATGCATGAAAGTGACAAGCCGATGACGATTCCCAATCATCAAAGGGTCGAGAGGAATATGGATCTCTGGGATGCAACTTGTTGAGGGCACAAGTAATTGTGGAGTTTACTACTTGAGAACGATAGAACCTGTACAGGGGCACAGTAAGGAGTTGTATGATCATGCCCCATGGCGACGAGGGTGTTGCCATAGTAAGTGGGGAGAACATCACGTCCCGCGAGTTTTTTCGATAGAGGATCAAGTCACGTGTCCAAGGGTGGTGGGCATGATGATGCACAAGCCGTGCATAGAAAGACCGCATGAAGGCATGGATGGCACATGAAACTGAAGTCGCGGAGTGACGAAGGCAAAGGATCGCCCACGGAAGATTGGTCTCGGGGATTGTCGAGAACAAACAAGTTGACACCGAGGCTCATAGAAGATTCCAAAAGGTTGTGGGCTCTAGTCGAGGCATACGTCCTCGAAGGTTCTATGGTTGAGCACTGAAGGAAGCATGTAGAATCGTGCGGGAGCCCATTCATTTACAAATAGAATAAGCAAAAGTGTGAGAATTGTAGACGTAGAGTATGTGGTCTTCGTTAACAGAAATACTTGTACAAGGGTACAAGAGGCCAAGTAGTTATAATAATCATTGTAATATGTTTAGAGTGAATACTAGAGGTTGTGTTGCTTCAAGTGTTCTCTTGTTTGCCCATTTTTCATTCTTTTCTTTTTAATGATGACCATGGCTCTTTTTTAGCAAATCCCACATCAAAATATTAGTTAATATTTGACTCTTCCTTCAATTAAGCCAACCAAGAAACCTGATCTGGGAAAGTAGCCAAATTCCTTATTTGGTACTTCAAGGGCGAAAAAAAACTCTTGAACTCCGCTGGTAGGTTCTGCAAGTTGAAGACTATGAGAGGATGCTTTACCATGAGTGCATAGCAGCGCTTAGGAAACTTCGAAAATATGTTTTACTACATCGTGTGAAACTTTGCATACTAATAACTGTAAACCGAATGAGCATTGATTCAGCAATCAATGTCCATCAAATCTTGTTCCTCGATTGCGTCAACATCCACCAAGTCTTCTTCCTCACTTTCGATGTCCATCAAATCTTGTTCCTCGATTGCATCAACATCCATCAAGTCGCCCTCCTCACTTTCAATTGGCCTGAGAACGTCTACCTCAGCAAATCTTTCTTTTCAGTTTTTGATTGGCCCCAGCATGTCCACCTCCATAGCCATGGCATCGCCAATATCATTCTCAGTCAGACTATAGAGAATCTAAGGCGGGAGTTGGGATTAATGAAATCTTTATTGCCTACTAGTTGATAATCAATTCATATAACTCATTATAATACTTCCTCTATTCCAATTGGTCCACTTTATTTTTTCACACGGATTAAGAATAGTATGAGAAATGACAATTATACAAACAAACTTCTTAAAATACCCCCATTAATGTGTATTAAAAGTAGTATTAAAAAAGACAATATGAGGGTATAATTGTAATTAAGGCCTCCAACATTGAGTTTTCATGTTGTATTTTAAAATTTGTACATCCAATTTTTTTTTTTTTACGAAAGTTTCAATTAAAGACCATGTTTATTGGTTATTTTGAAATTATCGACACTAAAACCAGCAATAGCACCTACTCGTAATAAAGGAAATTTAAGCACTTGGAGACGAAAATTACAACAGCTCCCAGACGCGGCATAACAATTTTCCCATAATATGATTAATGTTAAGGTTAACGACAACATAATACGGTCTTAAGGTACAACTCGCGACCTGATATTTAAAAGGAGACGCACCATTTAGTACAAGAAGTAGCGGTTGCAAATTTCAACATTCTATCCACAGTTTTCTTTTTATGTGCAGTTTGAATCATAACCAGCAAGGCCTTGCAATTCCGGTCCCTCGAGACGAGGATTGTTCTCAAAGCTGCATATCGCAAAAACAATGGTTATTAGTTATTAAACCATGATAGTGTTTGTTAACAAATATATATATATATATATATATATATATATATATATATATATGCTAATGAAGAAAGAATATATGTTAAACAAGTGTATGTTTAGAAAGGTTAGTTGAATATTCGAAGTTCGAGTCTACACACGCAATTTCCGTCGTTTAAAAGTAGAATCAGCTAAATGTAGTGTTTAAAAGTAGAACTACCTAAAAACAGTTAAATAGAGACTTCTTCAAAAGGTAGGGCTATCCTCTTTGTTGTTTTTGGACTGTTTTCCAGTTTTCAAATTTCCAGAACACTGAATTGATACCATATTTCCATTTACAGAAAAAAAAAAAAAAAAAAAAAAAGTGGATTTCTTTCTTTCACTTCCCTCATCTCTCTGGTTCTTCGTTGTAACTTGTAACAAATTGGTTTACTTTCACATTTTTGACAAACCATTTTTGGAAACAAAATTTTTAAAGAACATTCGGAACGACTGTTTGCTGTTTCGAGTGATTTGAACGAAAATATGCCGACATCTCAAAAACAACTCTGCACCCTGGAATTAGAAAATTCAAATGAATTCAAACTCAAAACTAATAGTTGATGCACAAAGAAAACAGTTCATAAGTTTTTTAAATAAACACTTGTACTGCCCTCTTTCTGCCAACATTGGTTGGGAAAGTAGTTCAAAGGGCAACTATCCGCCTCGAAGTATGCCTGACTAAGCTCAAAGTTAGTTTCAGAGAATTTTTAGGTTCGAATGATATGCTGATCCTTAAATTCCACTGACACTCATGAACAGATGGAGGCATGGTAAATATAACACCGAGATGTGAACGTAACTTGACATATGAATGTCACTTGAGAACCAGTAAAACATATGAATGAAATAATTAACAAACATACAAAAAATAAAAACAAATATTTCAAAGAAGAATCTTACTTCTCTAATGGGATGTGCTCAAATGAACCAGTAGTAGGGATCGGACCACACAAATTGTTATTTGAGAAATCACTGTAAATTGAAACCAAACACATTAGCATTACGCCGTAAAGGCGTAAACAAAGTACAAATAGTTTAACGTAAACAAAGTACAAATAGTTTAAACTCAAACCATAGTTACTTACACAACTTTCAAGCTTGGAATATTGGAAAGTGCCTTTGGGATTGGCCCAGTTAGCTTATTGTTGTTCAGACGCCTGTCAAAGTAGACCAAGATTTATTGACCTCGAATCAAAAGCTCAAGTTTTCCACATCCAGGCAACCCAAGATAGAGTAAAACAAGATTTAAGCTCTTAATTCCTGAAATGATTCAACACCACTGGATCTTCCAATACCAATAGAGATGATAATAGCATATGTTACCCTAGGCTACCACCATCCCTGTGTGGAAATAATATATGATGAACTCAAACTTACAAGAAGACAAGAGACTTCAAATCTCCCAATGAAGGTGGGATTGTCCCTGAGATATTGTTGTTGTACAGATCCAAGCTTATTAATTTCTTCAAGTTACCAAGCTCAGCTGGAATGCTCCCTTGAATGTTATTTTGATAAAGTTCCCTGAAAGATCACAAGCTAATGCTTAGCTAAAAGTGTTTGGTGGTGAAAAAACTAATAAGGAAGTTGAAGCATGATACTCACAGATATTGCAGATTTTCAAGTTTTCCAAGTTCAGGTACCAGATAACCAGACAAATTGACATTGCCAAGGTCCCTGCAGAAAAATCACATCTAAGTAACATATTTGGGAAGAAAAATCATCACAAAAACCAACGAATTTAACGGGAACTGAGAGACCATGAGGAATTAAAGAGAAAGCCGACTTAAATGCTAATTTGTTAGGTAGAGAGAAAACGGGTTCATTAAGTTCCCATTAAGCCACAAGACATCAAGAAGGAAGATAAGACATAACATCTCAAACTTTGGAATCCCAAGATTAAACATTGACAGACAGAGACATCTCACAAAATCAAACATTGATTCAATTTCTTGTGAAAATATACGAAAAGTTATGTTTGATATTTATCACTTTCCCTTCATCCCCGCTCTATAAGTTTAAAATATGTATCTCTATTAGTTCTCAAAAGCAAGCATGCTTGTTAACAGTGGATCACAATCAAACATGCAAAACTATCTTCAGAGTCCTACATTGGATAACGAGAAAACCAAACTCAGATTATGATCCAATTAGCAAAATCAAGGCAATCCTGCAGTGGATACACAATCTTACTTGAACAAGTGAACAAAACTAAAGATTCATCATAATGTTGTTTCGCATTTGAATTTTCCTTCCCTCAGATTTGTACACACATCGTTCTCAACGAAAAGTTCTACAATCAGCCAAACTTTTGAACTGACTTCACCAAAAAACCCAATGGACAAGAGAATTGAAATCCGTGGCATTCGAAGTTGTAATCTAAAGGACCATGTTTATGCATAGAAATGAGAATCAAATCATTTTATTAATCAATAATCTTGTCCTCAAATTTAATTAATACAGGAAAAAAATCTAAAAATTTGCAGCTTTACTTTAAATTCCCGTAAAACAAGCAAATTCAAGACCGAAACATATTTAAATTAATTTAACTAATAATTCTACTTCAAAGCACAATCATAAAATATAACTTGAAAAACACACACATGACCCCTAAATATAAACACTTACAGGCGTGTGACTTGGCCGTTGTCGTTGCAGGTAACGTGAAACCAGGTGCAAGGATTGACGAGATTCGGATCCCAGCTCGCAAGCACGTTATCCGGGTCGGTCAGGCTCCGGCGGAGAGCGCAAAGCGCGTCGCCTTCGGAATTTCCACGCGCCGTCAGCACCATTAGCGACGATGAAATGACAGTGACTGCTACTAACAAAAGCAAACCCTTGTCAGCCATGACTCACTCTGTTACTGTAAATTCCGGTGGTGGTGGGAGAATTGGGGATTTGTGGTTGATTTATTTACGCCGTTTCAGTATTTATGTTGAGAGGAAGAGAGAGATGAATTATTATTGGAGAATCGATTTTGGGAATGGGAGAGAGGAAAAATCGAATCTTCTCTTTTAAATTGTAATAAAGAATAAAAAAAAAATTGTATCAAGCATAAATTTGAATTCGAATAAAAAAAATTTTGAATTCATAATGAAATGGACACTTTTGAGTGATGACAATAAACATCACGTTTTAAATTTTATGATTAGTTGTCTTCAGTGGGGTATTATAATGGTGTCCACTATAGATCGGATCAATGATGCATATTCGTAAGTATGGAGTATGGACTCACACCATCAGGTGCACGTGTCATTGATCCAATTCTTGTGGGCATTGTAATGGTGTCCACTGTGGACAACGGATCAAATCCGTTAAGAAGAGATATATTGAATTGATATTTTTAAATCACATGCTGATACTGTTAAAGTAGGAGTAATGTTCCACTTTATGCAATGGTTAGTGTAATGTGATGATGTATTAAAAACATGTGAAGTGGGATATTATTCTATTCGTGTTATTTCGTGTCAAAAAATTTTAACGAGTCACTTGTATATCAACTATCAATCGTTGTGTCACCGACTTTATGCAAAAGAAATGCTAATTGAACAAGTAACAAATAGGTTGACAAAATAAAAATACATTGTAATCTCATTTTTCTACACAATAAGTTATTCTTAGAATCAACAACTAAAATACATTTATGGGACTTGCCCGCCTACTTCTTTGTCGTCTTATTTATTCAAGAACAATATTCTCTGAAGTGTGATATTTCAATCAATAATTTTATATTATTTCTTTATCTATATATTAATAAACAGAAACTATTTTTGGAGGGAATTTTCTCGCTCAATATTTGACTGATTTTAAATTTGATTTTTATTGGAGGTTTTTCCCTCTCTTAGCACACCAATTACATTTTTTATTACCTTATTTTTTATCATTATCCATAAATAACTGTAATTATCTTACCATCTCTATTATTATTATTATTATTATTATTATTATTATTATTATTATTATTATTATTATTATTATACGTAACAAATTTTAAGATAGGCATTTGAAATACCTTTAAAAAATTAGTAATTGAAAATAATTTAAGATAATCATGGTGGGCATCTATATATTAATAAAATGATGTCAGTTTCCCGCTCATTCTTTGGTTTTTCAGAATTAAATATTTAATATTTTATTTTTTTAAGTCCCGCTAAAACTTACTTCCTTGATTTTCACTCCTGCATAACCCCTAATTTTACGTAATCTCACAGCTCCAATTAAAATACATAATTCATAATTTTAGCATATTAATCTCACACGTCTCACTTACGGCTCCAATTAAAGTGCATAATCCATAATTTTAGCGTATCAATCTCACACGGATTTTTTCCCCAACCAATTCTATTAGGAGTGGGCATAAAGCGGACCAGGACGTAGAGCAGGAATCAGACGAAAGAACCTGAACGAGCGGTTCTTTAAAAAATTAGAACCTAAGGCAACCGAACAGAAATGAAAAGATTGAAAACCGAACGGGTCCTTTCTAAAAACCGGAACCGGAACCGGAATTGAAAAAATATAGCACTATTTTTTCCTAAGCGGAATGCAACAGCTTCTGCCGCTTCTTCTGCTATCGCAACTAAGCGGCGATATTTTTTTTGTTACATTTTTTTTTTGGGTTACATTTATGTTCGAATTAAAATTTTTATTTTTTTCTAGTGTTTTTCGAGTAATAAAAAATGTATCATAAAATAACCGGAACCGAACCGGAACCCGAAGGAACCGGAACCGGACGGGTACTTCATTTGAAAAGAACCGAACGGTTCCAATTTTCAAGGAACCGGAATTTACGGTTCGGTTCCGGGTAATGAACTACCCGGAACCGAACCCGAAACGCCCACCCCTAAATTCTATTGTAATTAAAATTCTAATTCATCCTCTAGAATTCGTTGGGTAATTCTTTTTATATGTATTAATACTACCCCTAATTGATAAGCACCAATCTCTGATTAGGTTTCCCAAATCTCTATGCATACATACATCTTCTCTATTTCTAAGACTTCGAATGTTTTGTTTTTATTCTTTTATGTTCTGTTTTCACAGTTTGAGTTTTTTTTTATTTGAAGCTTGGTCCTTGGGCTTATTTTTGTTATTTAATTACTTTAATTGAGAATAATGAGCATTGCATTTTTTTAAGAAGTATTTTCACTTTCTTTCTCTTTTTTTTAACGAAGAATGCACTGTTGAAAGAAAATATTGGTTCCAATAAAAGGGAGTCGTGGTTTTATCTTTGTAGTTCAATTTTTCTAAAAAAATAATTTTATATGATATCTAATTACTATAAATTTACAAATTATTAATTTAATATAGGAATTATTTTAAAAATATAAGGTCTTCTCACCTTAGTTTTGCGCATTAATGATATAAATTAGCAATACTTTTAAAAAAATAAATTATGGAATTGACATAAGATATAAATTAGCAATACTGTTAAAAAAATAAATTATGGAATTGACATAAGATCTAATTAATATAATTAAATAACAGTAGCATTATAAATCAAAATTGTGATTGATATAAATTTTTATATTGATAAGTATTTAAATTTTACTTAATTGAATATCTAAAAATAAGAAACTTTTATATGAAAAAGTCCTACACCAACTGATATTAAATAATCATTCTATTTGTATAATCAATTTTGTTATTTTGATGCCTATTTGTATAAATTACAATTTTTAATTAAATTTTAAATAAATTTTTAGAGATAGCAAATCCAGTGCATCGAACGGGTGTAACACTATAAATTTTTAGTGAATATCCACTTAGTATGTTAATATACATGTTTACTCTGTTTAGAAGGTGTTTATTGAAAAAAAAAATGAGATTTCATTAATGCATATTAAAAAAGTAACAATAAAAGTGTTTGATTAAATGATCAGGATGTGATATGGATGGGGATAAGAATTTTCCAGCATACCAAAAGTATGGGGAATGAGAGTTGCCATCATGTTGCATTTCTTACATCATTCTAGCTCAACCTCAATTAAATGAGGATGGTCTGGGGACGGGGGATAAGTGTATAGGGTGTCGGGATCTATCGAATATATATATATATATATATATATATATATATTATAATCAGATTTTTAAAACTATTATTCACATATTTGTTGTCAATAACGTGCATCGCACGAGAGTATATTTAATATATGTCATTTTATCATTTAGTTAAATCATGAATAGTTTCATGCTTTGTCAAGAATTTCTTCATATTCATCCTTTAATACTGTTAATGTTATACTAATAATATTTATTAAAATTACTATTTGTTAAACATATCTTCACTATGCAATGCACGGGTGAAACTGCTAAAATGAGTGTTAAACATATATGTAAAAAGATATCCTCCCATGTAAATGAAGGGAATAAAAAATGAAAGAAAATCAATGATTTGCTTATAAATAAATTAGGTAACACTCTACTTTTGTAGGATGTTGAAGGACTTGGGAAGTTCTAATAGTTGTTATTGAAATTATTAGGCATAGTGCGGTGTGACTAAGTATATATATGATTCCTTAAATCTTTCAAAATTTGATGTTACTTATATATTTTGTGTTTTGGTTGTGTTGTTGAGAATAATGGTTTTTATCGGTTCTAGAGTGCTATTGAAGCGAAGATGTTTGGGCACAACTTGAAATTATGCAAAATTGCTTGCTTTTTAGTTCTACTATGGGCATAAATAGAATTGATTGGTGTAAAATATAGGGAAAACCTCTACCGAAATTTTAAAAAATCTTCTGCACTTTTTCTCTTACGTAAGTTCTAAATTATATCTTATGCATATACATCTCCCCGTGCAATGCACGGGTGAAAACACTAGTTATCCAATAAAAAGATTTATAAATATTACTCCCTCCGTCCCACTAAGATAGGCAAGTATTCCTATTTTATCCGTCCCAAATTATAGTCCAATTTCCTTATTGAATGTATAATTTATTTTCTATGTACTAAAATACCCCTATTTAAGATAATTGGAATACTAAATATCAAGATAGATATTTCATCTCCCAAGATATTTAAATATGTCCACACTACTTTTTGACCATTCAATATAGGGGTAAAATTGGAAGAATATATGATTATCTTATAATTCCAAGAACATTTAAGATGTTTTCTTAATATGTGTGAAAAATGGTGGGTGCCTATCTTAGTAGGACGGAGGGAGTATCACTTAAGGCCTTGTTTGATTGGGGATAATTTTTATCCCACACCTTTCTCTCTCTTCTTTTCAACCACATATACACTTTTCAATATAATATTAACCACATATTTTACACGGAATACCACACGTATCAATTTTATCCCCAATCAAACAAGCTCTAAAATTCTACTACTACTATCTCAATTTAATACATCTCGAGAATTATTGACCAACGAAAGTACTTACTCCGCTTCTATTTCTCAATGCAATTACCATAGTTCGGTGGAATTTGCTCTCCCCACAAAGGTTTCCTCCTTCCCGATGCAACTAGAAGCTGGTGATATTGGTATGTCTACTTTTAAGTTGAATATTTGACTTTAGTCATAAAAGATGGCTATGAGAGGCCATCCACTAGTTTTATGGGAATTTAATTTATTGAATTATTGTTGAACCTTTTACTCTTTTTTTGGTCAAGGCCATTTATCACGGGTTGGCATTTGACTGAGAGCATTTTTGTCTGACATTTCCTTGAAATTATTTTGTTTCAAATTGTTTTCAACTAGTGTGTACCTTTTTTTTTTTTTAATGAGAACTAGTGTGTACCCTTTATTTCAGTAGTAATTGAGTAAGGCCTAATTCTACGAGGATGTTCAAATTTAATATTTTTAAGTAAATATTATTGATATGACATGTTTTTTTCACTTGAGGGGACAAGATTCGAATTCGAGATGGGGCCGGCGCATGCACGGTGTTTATTGATATGACATATTTTATTAAATATGAAAATAAACACCACACATTTAAATTTAAATTATATAAATATCTCTTAATTACTCAATAAAAGAAAATGGTAAATTGGTGTGTCATTTGAAAATTTGACTTAAAATTTAACAGTATCCATTTAGAATTATTCATATTAATTACTTGACTTAAAATTCAACACCAAAACCCATATTGGTTTTATTTAAATTCAAAAAAAAAACAATTATTTAGGGAATAAAAAGGTACATTTGATCTAGTAGTGGTAATTACAAACAATGACGATCTTTCATTAGTGACATAAAATCAATTGATTATTGATGATAACTACTACACACTAATGATTGATATTACGAATAGGGTCGGGTTAAATGCCCCCGACTTGCTTTTCACAACCTCCCTTTTTTAAATTTTAAATAATTCGGTAAAACTACCAACCTATCCCTCTTCTTCTTCTTTTTCTTTTTTACCAACTTATCCCTCTTCTTCTTCTTTTCTTTTTTTTTTGTTCAATTTTTATTTTTGATCTTTTTCCTTTCCTACTCTACACACCCCACCACCAGGAACAAAAAGAAAAAGAAAAAGAAAACGAAGACAAAGGATTGGCAGCCATTAAAGCTTTCTTCGATCCTTCTTTCTTCCTTCATTCTCGTGATTGGCTACCAACTTATCCCTCTTCCTTCATATTTCTTCTTTTTTCTTTTCTCAAAATTCAAGCATCGACCTGAAGTGGTCGAAATTCAAGCATCCTTCTTTTTGTAGAAAACAAAGGGAATCGTATATTCAATTGATAATAAAACACAATACAAGACGACTATAAATAGAGATTCGAAACCCTAACAATAGTAAAGACGGCCCGAAACCTTAATCGTAGCCCTAATAATAGAATAGACAAAACTACCCTTAACTAATAAACCAAATTACTAAAATATATTCTAACACCCCCCGTCAAACTCACGATACTATCGAGAGTTTGCCAAAAGGTTTACAAAATACGAAAAACGATAATACGAAAAACAATGCAAACTTCAGTCTTCTTGCGATCTTCCAAACTTGACTAATATTATAAGTCTGGCTTATGCTTGCACGAATTACACTCCCCTTCCGTCAGGGTTAGAGTCACTCGGCACTCCCCCTCCACGTAGGGCTCAGACACGTTAACAAGTCCATGAGCTCGACTAACAATACCTCATCACCGCGGAAGCCAAAACATATTAATCCAAATACTGCTAATAGTTGAACCCAACAAAACCAATTCAAAAGGAAGACAAAGGGGAGAATACCAATTCCAGAGTCATCTGGACCAAATTGAGAAGAGAGATCAATTACAAATGGGAGACAACAAAAGAAGAGGAGAGAGACAGAGAAAATCATATGCCAATTCCAGATGTATTGGACCAAAAAGAGAAGAAAGAAGAGAGAATCAACTTCCAATGCCAAATAGCCTAAATCAAATTGAGAAGACAGAGAAGAGCATCAATAAGGAAGAGAGAACCAAATGCCAATTGCAAATTCCAATGACCAAAGAGAGAATCAATGGGAGAGAAGCATATACTGATTCTAGTAAAAAATAGATCAAATTCATAAGAAAAGCAAACGAAGAAGAGCGAATCAAAGGGGGAGAATCAAATTCCAATTGCAGATCTCACTGCACATCGAATACAAATTCCAAATTTCACTGGACAAAATGAGAAGGGGGGAAGAGAACCAAATGCCAATTCAGGATGGATTGGACCAATTCAGATTTAGTAGACTAAATCTGCAAATACAAAACTTTTGGGGACTACTTCATGCCATATTTGGATTTCCTAGACCATTATGCACCAAAATAAAATCCTAACAACCAACTTAAACAAACATAAAACAATTAGGGACCAACTCTGCAATTTCAGAAAAATTTGCTCAAAAGCATTCAGATTTCATCTCCTTCGTTGCCAACCTAACATGTATTCTCTTAGAAAAAGGAACCCTCATTCACACGTAAATTACTACTGCTACCGATGCCGACACGCCATAACATCCTTCCCAAAATCCTTTTTTTTTCTCTTTTTTTTTTTTATAACTTGACCCTGCATCTTCTCGCAGACAACTACACCACCACAAATTAATCACCACCACAATACCATCTCGTCGGAAACTACCTGCAATAACAAATGGCGATGACCAACAAGCACCATCAGACAGTCTAAGAATTTACCCAAAACCTAGCCCATATCTACTACCAAATTCGATGCCTGAGAACATGTTGGAGTCGCAAATAAATGAGGCTCTACAGTTATCCACCCATAACTCACCACGGGGTTTCAAATTCAAAGAGAACAAAGATGAAGATGATACACTATCTTGTATATGCAGATCTGAACTAAACGAACCAATCTAGACAACCGAACAAACAAAAGACAAACGAATTTCTCGCCGGACGAGCGGCATAAGCCGCTCGTCGGAGAACGGAGGTGCTCGAAAATTAGGCCAAGATCCGAATATGCTCTGATACCATGTAGAAAAACTAAGAATTCGTATATTCGATTTTATAAAACGCAATACAAACGACTATAAATAGAGATTCGAAACCCTAACAATAGTAAAGACGGCCCGAAACCTTAATCGTAGCCCTAACAATAGAATAGACAAAATTATCCTTAACTAATAAACCAAATTACTAAAATATATTCTAACACCCCCCATCAAACTCACGATACTATCGAGAGTTTGCCAAAAGGTTTACAAAATACGAAAAACGATAATACGAAAAACAATGCAAACTTCAGTCTTCTTGCGATCTTCCAAACTTGACTAATATTATAAGTCTGGCTTATGTTTGCACGGATTACACTCCCCTTCCGTCAGGGTTAGAGTCACTCGGCACTCCCCCTCCACGTAGGGCTCAGACACGTTAACAAGTCCATGAGCTCGACTAACAATACCTCATCACCGCGGAAGCCAAAACATATTAATCCAAATACTGCTAATAGTTGAACCCAACAAAACCAATTCAAAAGGAAGACAAAGGGAGAATACCAATTCCAGAGTCATCTGGACCAAATTGAGAAGAGAGATCAATTACAAATGGGAGACAACAAAAGAAGAGGAGAGAGACAGAGAAAATCATATGCCAATTCCAGATGTATTGGACCAAAAAGAGAAGAAAGAAGAGAGAATCAACTTCCAATGCCAAATAGCCTAAATCAAATTGAGAAGACAGAGAAGAGCATCAATAAGGAAGAGAGAACCAAATGCCAATTGCAAATTCCAATGACCAAAGAGAGAATCAATGGGAGAGAAGCATATACTGATTCTAGTAAAAAATAGATCAAATTCATAAGAAAAGCAAACGAAGAAGAGCGAATCAAAGGGGGAGAATCAAATTCCAATTGCAGATCTCACTGCACATCGAATACAAATTCCAAATTTCACTGGACAAAATGAGAAGGGGGGAAGAGAACCAAATGCCAATTCAGGATGGATTGGACCAATTCAGATTTAGTAGACTAAATCTGCAAATACAAAACTTTTGGGGACTACTTCATGCCATATTTGGATTTCCTAGACCATTATGCACCAAAATAAAATCCTAACAACCAACTTAAACAAACATAAAACAATTAGGGACCAACTCTGCAATTTCAGAAAAATTTGCTCAAAAGCATTCAGATTTCATCTCCTTCGTTGCCAACCTAACATGTATTCTCTTAGAAAAAGGAACCCTCATTCACACGTAAATTACCACTGCTACCGATGCCGACACGCCATAACATCCTTCCCAAAATCCTTTTTTTTTTCTTTTTTTTTTTTTTTAACTTGACCCTGCATCTTCTCGCAGACAACTACACCACCACAAATTAATCACCACCACAATACCATCTCGTCGGAAACTACCTGCAATAACAAATGGCGATGACCAACAAGCACCATCAGACAGTCTAAGAATTCACCCAAAACCTAGCCCATATCTACCACCAAATTCGATGCCTGAGAACATGTTGGAGTCGCAAATAAATGAGGCTCTACAGTTATCCACCCATAACTCACCACGGGGTCTCAAATTCAAAGAGAACAAAGATGAAGATGATACACTATCTTGTATATGCAGATCTGAACTAAACGAACCAATCTAGACAACCGAACAAACAAAAGACAAACGAATTTCTCGCCGGACGAGCGGCATAAGCCGCTCGTCGGAGAACGGAGGTGCTCGAAAATTAGGCCAAGATCCGAATATGCTCTGATACCATGTAGAAAAACTAAGAATTCGTATATTCGATTTTATAAAACGCAATACAAACGACTATAAATAGAGATTCGAAACCCTAACAATAGTAAAGACGGCCCGAAACCTTAATCGTAGCCCTAACAATAGAATAGACAAAACTACCCTTAACTAATAAACCAAATTACTAAAATATATTCTAACACTTTTTTCCTTCATATTTCTTCTTTTTTCGTTTCTACCCTTCGAGTCGAAACTTCGCAAATGAGAATTTTTTTTTTACCTTCTTCTTCTTTGGTTGGCTGCCAATTAATAGCAGCAGAATTTTTTTTTTCTTTTTCTTTCTTCTTCTTCTAGCCAAGCCAAAGCTTTAAGTTGCAGTGAAAACAACATGCTTGTTCTTGTGGCAGCCATGTGGCCCGTGTTGTTACCAACTTATCCCTCTCCATTACCAACTTTTCTTTTCTCGTTATTTGCTTCTTCTTCTTGGCAGCCGGAGTTTCGACCACCGCTCAAGAAGGAAAGAAAATCAGAAAAAGAAGAAGAAGAAGTTGAGGGTAATCATAGAAATTGGGGGTGCATTGAGTAAATGGGGTTTAGTCAATTAGGTCAAGGGGGTTGTGTGAGTAAAGGAGTTGTGAAAAGTGGGAAATGTGGGTGTATTTAGCCGTACCCTTATGAATATTTGATTGCATATGACCTAAATCTTATATATATATTACAAGGGAATTGGAGGAGAGTCGATGGGTGGATTCGAACCTTCAATATAAACCAGATAAATTCGGTTCTTAACCACTAGGATAATACCTTTTGTCTATTTGATTACCTAAGTCTTTTCTTTTTCCAAGTACTATTGAAGCAGGTGTTAACAGCATTTACAATAAATATGTTACAATAAAAAATCCGTTCATTAACACATGCACATATTAAAATTAGCTACTGTTTGACTATTTCAATGAATACGTCAACTTTTAACTACCATATAGTGTAACATTTTTTTTTGTAGTTTGAATAAGTTAATGTAAGAACTTTTTGGTTAAATTATAACCCCCAACTAAACACACCACACTAACATGTGAATTAATAAATCCATTGTGAATGCTCTAACATATCAATTGTCTCTCATTCAAAAAAAAACATATCAATTGTCATTAATCAACTGTGAGATTACGAATCACGTGTAAGTGATCATAATTGAATAGCACATATTTAGGCTTCAGCTGACTTGCTCCGTTGGAAACACAGTTAACCAGCAGGACATATTTCTTCAATAATCAACAGTGTAAATACTAATAAAGAAGAAGACAGGGGAGGTGCAGCAGCTGAAAGAAAAAGAGATGATGCATATGGTGAGCTAGTAGATTTGAATTCAAAAAAGATGAGTCGAAAACTTGAAATTCAATATTTATCAACAGTAATATTATCCAAAAGCTATTTCATAAAAAGAAAGAAAAGAAAGAAGAGCAAACATCATCCACAATATCCATGGGACTTTTACAGTCTCTTCAAGCTTTTCTTTCTTGCATCCATCTTCTTTTTGTCAGCTGGAGCTTTTGCTAGCCCAACTTCTTTCTTCTGAGTCAATGGGCCCGTCTTCGATCCCCCGACTCCCATCTCAGCCGTTGAAGTCACAACAACCGGCTGATCTTGACCGTTCTCAAGTTTTGGGGCTAACGGAGGTGGAACACCAGGTACCGCATTCTTCTGGTCAGCACTCTTCATTGAGGAGTTCGTCTGATCAACATTACGGGTGGTGGTCGACTCAGAAATAACTCCTGCTTTGAACTTTGGCTTCGGCTTAAGAGCATGTATTCCAGTATAAAGCCTGTCAGTTTAAAAGTAACACAAAAGGAAAAGATTAAGCAAAGGCCATATTTGGCAAAGCTTAAAAGTCAATAAGTAACTTAAAAGAAGAAGATGAGTAAAACTATGATGGCCCGTCTTACCTTGCATGTCTAGCATACTCCTCGTAATTTTCTAGCAACATCTTGCCAGCCTGCTCATTTAACGCCGATTCTGGAAATGGTTCAATCAACAAGCATCTGATTACCTGTCATTTGGAAGGAAAATGGAAAAACGAACCTATTTAGATGAGGAGTTATAGCTCTGTTGATCTCCTTAAGGAAAGAACGTAGTACTGAACTAATGACTTTTGATAGAACTTACAATTAAAACATGCCTCAGTCCAAGACTGGGGTTCCAATCTTTTTTCAACGCGTTGACACAAATCTCGCCATTCGTCGCAATGTTAGGATGAAAAATCTTGGTTAGGAAATAGCCTAAGAAAAAACATCAAGTGGGGTCCTCAAATTGTTATATGTCCATCACATACAATGTAATGAAATAAAGAAATCAAAATTCAAAGGTAAATGGCAGATAATTTTGTGTTACCTTTAGGAGGGGATTGTGGGAAATCATTGGACAATATTAACTTCATACGGAAAATGCCATTCTCGTATGGAGTCCCAGCTGCAAGGCCATAGATGATCAACCAGGGAAGAAGAAGTGTGCGTTTGGTTAAACTATTAATATCGAACTTTGAGTTTTATCTAAGCAATAAAAGTTAATTTTTCGGAAGACAACTAAATTTGATGACACAAATGGAAGAGAAAGAAGGTGAAAATTTTGTACCCGGGCCATCGATGTCAGCATATATAGTCGAAAAGTTATCGTCGTTTACACCTACTTTAATGCCCTCGGGGTGCTTCATCAAGATTTTTCAATTCTTTTGCCAACTGTTTGATCACATTTGGGGGGAGATTTTCGTTGGTTGCCTACAGTAGTTGGCACAACAGAGACTAAGAAACCTCAACAACGCAACATATATAATCTATAAAAAGAGCCAACACCTAGGGTCGCAGTGTTGTTAGAAAATATGAATAATACCATTGCAGGTCGTGCAGCAGCTAAAAGTTTTCAAACGGCCTGTAACTTGTGCTAACAAGAAATCAGCACTCTAGCTAAGTTTTCCTTCAATTTTTGTTTGTATGAGTTGGAAGGACTCAATAACCAAGCCGCAGAGAAATCCTGCAAAACCAAAGATTCAGCACTTAAAAGGACGATCCATCTACCACCGAAATACTAAATCCCAAGACGACAGTATACCAAAACACATAACACATTCACAAGGTTGAATGAAGACTAACACAGATAACTGAACCATCTCGTTCTTATCACACACATAACGTTCGCAGCTTCAATCTTCTCTTGTCCATTAAATTGTCTTTAACTTTCTTAGAAAATTTTTGAAAAAAAAAAATGCCTCCAAAAATTATCTCAGGAGTTTGGAAAAAGTTTTCTCAATGCACGAAAACGAAGCAGAAAATGAGCATTCAGCATAACTCCCATGAAAATTACAAATCGGAACACGTATAACACCGGAAAATGAGACTAAAAATGGGCCAGGCGTCCCTAAGAGTAAATAAATTCAAGCCAAGACTCGGGATAGCAAAAAACAAACAAGAACCCCTTGCAAATTAACTATTACAATCTTTTATATTCAAAACAATGTACTCCTTTTGTGGCAAATTAAAGTTAGCAGTCTATCATAACTCATGATAAGTAAGAGAATAATCAATAAGAATCCAACCAATAACCTACAAATGCATGAATTGTCAGAGAAATTTCAAAATTCCCAACTCAAAAAAGTCTTCTAATACAGACAATTGGTACACACAGAGTCTTTGGAATCTTGAATAAAGGAGAATTTCATCTTTCAAGTAATGATCCACAACGAAAAATCGATTCCATGAGTCTAAGCACCAAAGAAAGAACTTTACACAAAAACAAAAGTGAACCCCTTTCAGATCAGAATCAGATGAAGCAAGGAATAAAAGGTAAATATTCCACCCTTCCAAGTTCTACCACTGAACAAACATCGATTAATTAACAAGAAAACCAGAAAAGATCAAGAAATTTATCAATTAATAACTCCAATCATCCAACAAAAGTCGATAATTAGAGTGTCATAGATGCCGCTTCGAGAGAAATGAAGGAAGCCTGGATGATTAAATATACCTTTTTGAATGAAATCTCAGTGAGATTTTGGCTTGGAGGTGTTCTTCGATATCCAAATGCCAGAGAGTGAAATTTAGAAAGCAAAATCGCCCTTCTTAAATGATTGACGAATTGATTTAACAATTCGCGACTCCCGAGAGACAGAGAGAAATTATTTCGACGCCCCAAAGGCCCACACCCGATTTGTTCGATTTTAGCTCGTTTGACAAAACATTTTTCTTAAATAGGGAGGGGTTTTTTTTTTTTTTTTTCCTCCCTTGATTTCGCTGCCCGGCTTTAGTACCCATAGTCAGGGAAAAAAAAATTTTGGGGGTTGGGTGAAACCCCGGCCATCAGGGGACAATTATGTATTATTCATCAATTTTAATGTAGATTCCAAAAAAAAATTAAAAAAAAAAAATTTTTTTTTAAATTTTTTGCATGATGACGTGGCGCCACATCAGCGTGGGGATTGGCTTATAGTATCCACTGTGGGTACTAGAGCCAATCCGCTTGATTTTGATATATATATATATATATATATATATATATATATATATATATAATTTTTTTTTATAACTTTTATTTCTTCTTCTTCCCTTTTTTTTTGTATTTTTTTCTAAGAATCATGATAACTTTTATTTCAAAAGAATCGAAAATTTATTAAAAGAGTTATTAGCACATTTGATAAAACTTTTTAAAATCACATTTTTCATATTCACACTCTGTAATAGATTTCCATGTTTATAGTTTTATAAATTTCTTTATCTTTATTTTTCAATGGATAAACAAGAGTGTAAGACTATATAGCATAATTATGATTTTGGCAAATTAAGGTGCCCAAATTTGTCCAAGTTAGGTACTGAATCGAAATTAGGAATGTTTATGTATCAAACAATTTCATCATCTTAGATAAAATACCATCAAATACTTCACAAAATCTACTATAATGTTATATATAAGCTATATTTGATATGAATAAAACAACTTAAAATTAAAAATACTTTTATAACTACTGATTTTATTAATTTGATAATTATTTTATATTGTTATTTCATCTTTATGGTACCGTGAACATTTTTTTGGAAAACCCTTTAAAAATGATTTTTCTATAAACAATATGGTTAGGCGCATTTTAAACCACCTCCATCAAATACCGCCAAAATCTAATATTATATTTTTGGCTATGTTCAATAAGATTTTAGAATTTAAATTTTTACAAATTTTTATGTGAAACAATAGAGAGAATGAACGTAGTTGAATGATGTATATTTGTATAGTAAATGAATAAATGAATGTGATTGGTTTGACCAAATTCAATTTTTTTTAAAAAAAAATTATTAAAATGAATAAGAATTTCATCCCAGGCACTAAACAATGTAAAGCACATCCGTAAACCATATTTGAGAGGCTCTCTGTTTCCTTCACTTTCAACTACATAATTAAACTATTTTAATTGGGAAATTGGAGTAAATAGTCCAAAAAAGTGTGCGGACTGCGTTTTTAGTCAAAAAAAAAAAAGTAGGTCAAATGGTCCAAAAAAATTTTTGATATGCGTTTGGTCCATTTGGACGGAATCCATCTAATTTAATCATTAGTCTAGTCAAATTTTACTATTTTGTCTTTTTCCAAGGGCATTTTGATCATTTGGCTTAAGAGAAATTGCACAAAAGGTCTTAACTTTTAGGAACTATTACAGTTGAGTCCCAAAGTTATGACATTAATGTGAACAAATGCTACTAATTTGATTTTATTAATTCTTTATATTCATTATATTTTTTACAATGATATGATATATTCCTAATACAATTTTAATTAAGGACAACAATTACATTAGTATTAACTGTTATTTAAAATCAAAATATACACGTCTCTAATGCTAAAGAAAATTTTCCAAAGTTATGATATTAATATGAACAAATGCTATTGTATTGAAAATTTTTGACAAAAACTATTTAATTAGTATCAAATTAATTCGATAAAATTAATTATTGATCAAATAAGATCCATAGAAATAACAGAAGCTAAAATTTTATAATTTAACTAAAATTTGGGATCAAAATATATATATTTTTCAAATTTTGAAACTTAATTGGAATAATCTATAAAAGTTAGGATTTTTTGTGCAATTTATCTTAAGTCGAATGATCAAAATGATCATTAAAAAAAGATAAAATAGGAAAATTTGACTCGACTAACAGCAAAATTAGATAGATTCCGTTCAAATGACCAAACGCACACCAAAATTTTTTTGGACCATTTGAGCAATCCTTTTTATTTTGAACTAAAAGCACATTTCACATAATTTTTTGAACTATTTGTGCTAATTTCCCAATTTTAATCTCTATGAAACATACTCTGAAAGCATATTTAATTGGCTCTCTAAAATACAATATATCATTTTCAAGCGGTAAATGCATTAAAATAAGTTAGTGGCTCTATTTTTTGCAACTGAGAGGGCAACACCTGGAGACAGAAAAAATTGCACCATTAGTCATCCCTTGGTTTTTTGTGCAATTTCATCCCCACACCGTTTTAGCGCATCAACATCTTCTCACACATTTATTGGGCCTTGTTCTCGTTCCTGAGACGGGAACAAACCCGATAGAGATAGGGGTGTGTGGGCCCCACCCCGCATTCGGAGGGGGGGCTCCTCATCGGGAACGTTCCCAAGACGGGAACGAGAACAAAAGGGCACATTTATTTTTAAGAGATTATTATTGCTTATTTTAAAGAGCCGTTAGTTGAATATTGGTCTCAACAGACTCTTCATTTTAACTTTTGAATTGGGTGTTCGGGTTTTGGCTTTGAGTCATGTTATTCTCTATATCACTGGAACGTGTTTATAAATACAACTTCCAATCATTTGGTTTTCATTATTTAAATGTAAAATGAAGAGATATTATAAGAAAACTTTTTGAATTGTATTAAAATCTCTATTCTCTAAATTTAAAAATGTTAAATATGAATGCAATAATAATTCTCTTAAAGTGACATTGTAGGAGATGTTCTTATAGCCTTGGAGAACAGAGTTAGTCCATTTCGAACCTTCAATTTGCATCTACTACAAGTTTTTAGAAAAACAACTTATTAATTAAGCATATAAAGGATCAATCTTTAAATCAAAAATTTTTCTAAGTGAGAAGCTTTCGATATACTAATTTTATTCCTTCCACATAATAATACAAAATTCTCAATGCCACTTGTCACATATAATTTGAAAATTTTAAGGTATTATTGTTATCACGTATTTAATGCTTTATTTTTTTATTTCCTATTTTCTTTGGCCTCTTTTAGGTATCATCATCAATAGTTTAAATGTATAACATATTATTATCCTAGTAACTAGTAATTTGTAGATATGAATGAGATAATGCATTTCAAATTGGATTCCATTGAGTAATAATTGACAAAACGAATTTCTATTTTAGAAATTTAAAATTTATAAATTATTTATTATTTCTTGTTAGGTAGGATATAGTCAAAAAAATATTGTCGGGTTGCATGGGCCCGTGGATAGACATACCAAAGAATTCAAATGTGCCGACAAATCGTGCGCGCCATGTGTTATATCAATATCACATTACTATTGAAAGGTGCTTTATTTAGGAGTCATTAGCTATGCATAACGAAATTTGAAAAATAAATAAATAAATAATATAGAGAAGAAATTCATATGAGAAGAAAAAATATTATAAATAAATAAATTTACATTATAACACAAAAATAATTTTCTCCATGCAAATGATATGGAGAATGTAAACGTGAGTTGATAAAGAATAAATGTAAACAGTGTAAAGTTAAATGTTTTTAGGTGAAATGTATATACTTACCTATTGATAACAAATCGATAATTTCGTTGAACTTGCTATACGTTAAAATGAATTTATCCTACCTTATTTCTACCACGCACTTTAAAATTATTATTTCCATAATCTCTAAGAAATGTACCTTTAATCAAATATTCGATTGCTAGCTAGGGAATTGTCACCTTAGCTCGTTCACGATAATCTTGCTATGACTTCTTTACCGAGAATAATTATTAATTGTTGCTCCTCTCACCTAAACAATAATAATGCACAAATAAATAAATAAATAAATAATTCACATAATGCATTGGATGTGCCCTATTCAACTCATTGGATACGTATCAATCAACTAACAATGCTCCTTACCAAATAGCTGTGGGGACATGGGACTCTCTTTCTAGTAATAAAGAAATGAAAATCAATAGGGACATCTTTGGTTTTTTTTTTTTTTTTTTTTAAATCGGTTGAAAGGATGACGGGGGTGGGGGGGTGGGGTGGTATAGATATATTTTAGTCCGACCAATTCTTTTACTCAGGGAAAGAAATACAATTTTGCAAATCATATGTAGGAATGCAAAGAATTTATGTCAAATTTTCTAAAATATGGAAGTGGCAAACAAAATATTATATAGGGATTGTGAGTTGGAGAACAAAACAATTTGTGCCACATATATTTATCAATCAATCTATATAATAACAAAATCATTATTGGATTAATATTAAACCGGGTTTGATGCATTATATTTCTATTATCGACATTATATAACCAAAACATATTATGACAAAAAGCAACAAAATAACTGTATCATTTTATTTTACATTTTCGTTTTGAAAAATATACAAGGTCCATAATCACATTCAAACAAATTTATCATACCAACAAATTCATATTTTCTAGTTGCTAATAACTAAAATGGCATAATTACATTCAACCAAATTTATCGTACCAACATACAACTTCATATTTTCTAATTGCAAATAACTAAAATGGTGGAATATTGAATACGGAAAATCATGTTCAATAGTTATATTCTAAAAAGTCAATCCGATTTTGCCTAAGCCACACTCAATGATATATAGATATAAAGATTTGCTTGGCTTAATTGTCACACTTTGTTTTCTCTTATGCTTTCACTGTACCAATTTACACTTATACTCACATATTTTTTATTTATGCTTTCTAAAACACTAATATAATAATAAAGTGTTGTTATATTTATTATTATTATTATTTTTTGAACGGGATAACAACGTTGTTACTGTTTCATAATGAAATGCAGTGTAAGTGCTTTGTCTCAAATAAATTATTAAAAAATATATTTTATATATGTGATGAATAAATAAAAAAACAATTTAAGGATATAAAAAATAGTCAGACATAGTGATATAAGAAGATGAAAATGGCATAAGAGAAAATAAATTTCTTGTAATATCCTGTACAAGAGAGAAGCTTAAATGATGTGGCTCAACTGTAGTTCTTAAACTCTTGAGATAAATAAACCATTCTTGGAAAATCCACTATATTTCCATTTAAATCTTTTTTTTAATGGTACATCGTAAGTTAGACATATTACATCAAAATATACCATTAAACCATTTGAAGCACAATTCATTCCAATCTTGACTTGGGGCTCGCAGAGAACGAATCTGGAGGTATATCCCAGGGCTCCATAACCACTACATGACAACTAAATAACAGACACAAACGAAATAAATAAATCACCATATAAGGGTGTACAAACCACAAACACCACATAGGGGTATAAATACAATATTAGTAATAACATTTATAGAGTTTGAATCTTGGATCTCCTACTAGTCAGAAGAAGTTCTGGCAATCAAGCTAATCATGATGGTTCCATTTAAATCTTATTTATTTATTTATTTTTATCCTTTCAGTTTTAGATGACATGAGGGCTTCGCTCAAATCTAGGCTAGCCCATGTTACACAGCGATATTGGACTTGGCCCAACAATGAACCAGGCCATCTTCAGTTATTAATTGTGCTATTAAAATTAAATTTTGTGAAAGATGTATGGTTAAAAATTAAAAATAATATATTAAAATATAAAAATAACTAGTGTAGCTGCGGTGCTATACAAGGGAAAAATAATTTACAATTATTGCTTTGATAAGAAATCTTAAAATTCAAATATTCATACATAATTTTTTTTAAATAATTCATAGAGGTCATCGAGGAATAGAACTGAATTATTGACTTATCCATATCACACCATATAAATCTTGACAATGTCTATACATAATTAGTACAATCGTACTGTTATAATTGCTTCAAATACTAACTGAAATTTGGTTTTGTCTAATTATTAATAAGCAAACAGATTCAATCAATTTAAAATTTTCGAAAATGCTATCCTAGCTAGTGTTTTGCAAATATTAGAAAATTAACTCGTTCTTGAGATGGTAGCATCTATATATATATATATATATATATATATATATATATATATAATATGAGGTCATTTTTCGGCCAAAAATTTTATTTTTCTGAATTAAAAAAAATAAAATTTAATCGTAAAATCACGCTTAGACCACGTGCTCGATGAGGACATATATTCATGCGCTGGAGCTTTCCCTTTTCTGTTGCTCTTCTGTCCTAAATTCAGATAATCACAAATCTACAATTCAATCTTCCCTTCCTCTTCTAGAATTCGAACTCAATCTTTAAAAATCTCAAGCGAATTCGAACTCAATCATTACAAATCTCTTGATTTTATCATTATCTTTCCATATGTTGACATAAAGATAGATAGTCATTGCCAATAGTTGATTAAGTGGTTTGGCTTATATCTGGGACATATGTTACCCGTGACAACGCAATGGTAGAAACACTAGTTTCACTAAATAGTGATAGTTCATCTATATCTACTTTATTTTATATTAAAAATGGGAATGTGTGAAAATTTTTTGATTTTCAATAATGTCACCGCCTATATTTTATTTAGTTCAAAATGCTCTTATTAAAAAAATAATATATTTATATAAATAATAATTGTTGAATGACTTTTCATATTATTACATTGAAGAAATTAAACTACAAATATTCTAATACATTTTTATTTTATTCAATCTATATAACTTAAAATAATTATTAATAACTTTCTTTTTTTTCTAAAAAAAAAGAATATTTACGAAGTCATGTAGTTGTGTAATAATCTTTTGATTTAAAATTATGCCACAAATATTCTTGTAGTCCAATAATAATTAAAAAATATAATTACACGACTAAATTTTGATTGATGTTTTAAATTACTTTAATTTGATTAAACTGCAAATATTTTGACATATAATGTATTTTTATTCAATATATATAACCTAAAAATGTATATTGATCACTTTTTTTCTATAACATCTTTCACAAATTTTTAATTGAGATGTTATATTTTTATAGTTTTAAAATTGGATTGGTATCATATTTAATTAACTCAAATATATGAGATTAATCTTATTGGATTTTTTTTTGCTTTTTATAAATTAGATGTTTGGACCGACTTGGTAGAAAATAGAAATATTAATATTTTTACTTGGAGCATAAAATGGCCAACGTGTTATTTAGAGTACACATATAAGCTACTAATACTACGTTAGTTTAATTTTATACTTTTTTGAAAAATTTAAAATCAAAACTTAAAAATTTATAACTCAAAAAATCATCATTTTATGCCATGTGCGAAGCACCCACTTAAAACTGGTCCAACAAATAACTCATGGTAAGAAAGTAATATTACTTGGATGATGGTTCTGTGGTTTCACCAAAAAATTTTCTGGGAATAACTCTATTGAATCTTTCACCACCAATTCCGTAATTCGTTCTACTTAACTTATAATAATTAATTTTATTTATTTATCAATTTATCTATAATAACATTACCAGGATATATTAATAAATCCTCGACAAATGATTGTAACAACTAACAACTATATGCTTAATTCATTGCTACATATCTCCTAGATGAGTAATTCGAAATGCCGATGGCTATTAATTACTAGTACTATTTTTGGGGTGTTCTCTTTATTTAAGTACTCCTATCTATTGATCTATTTTTGGCAGGACAAACAAATTAAAAAAATGTTAATCTTATATGACCTATTTGTCATGGACGTGAAAGCTAAGGACGGAATAATGTTATTTAGTCAATGTTAGGATTGAAAATTTTGTCGATTTTTGACCATTTTAATTTGTTCTCTTTCAAATTTAAATATGATTAACACAATCACATCCATATATATATTTTATGAGACCTATATGTACTATACAAATCTATGTCATTCAACTATATTCATCTTCTCTCATATTTCACATTAAAAAATCCATAAAAATTGAATGCCTAATAAATGTCGTTGATTAAATAAACCGTTCTTTTAGATATTGACATCAGTCAATGTTAAAAATAGTATAACCATTGGTTTTAACATGGTTTATGTATACCACAATATTAATTAATTAATTAATGATTAACGTGTCATTTTAATTATTTTGATTTTCTCTTTTTACCTAAAATAAATTATTTACCTAAAATATAAAATATTATTATTTTGTAGGACTGAAAGATAGTCATAATCGTATTTAGCTTATAGAATACGTCAGATTTTGGATTATTATTAGTACTCCTATGTTTTTATATGTACTCAAGACCATTAGTACGACATTATTGCAAAAAGAAATTATGTACTGTTAGGTAACATTTCTTGTTTGGGATGACCGATTCAAGCATATATACTTTAATTATTATTCTGCGTCAAAGATCATCAAGACCCTTCCCTAATCATTTTTCTTGTTTTGGCAAACAACTTTTAATTTCTTGTTTAGAAAATTGCAATTATGTTCCAAAAACCAATATATATATATATATATATATATATATATATATATAAAGAAAGAAAGAAGAAAAACAATCGGTATTTACATTATGTAAAAAAAAATTCTTTTTTAATGATTACAATTTTTGCTTTGAAACGTTTTTCCATGACCTTCTAGGCTTCTACTACCAAACAATAAAAAATGACTTTTTTCACAACCAAAAATTTGATTAAAGGTAAAATTTCTTGTAGTGGTACTCGTATTTGTTAAGGTATTGTCATTTGTTAATGATAATGTTAAACAAACTTTAAAAATCCCCTAAATACAAACCCGGTTATTTGAGGCTTGAGTTCCAGGGCGGATCTAGGTTTTTTTTTGGGGGCTCACAGTGGTAGCCCCCACCCAAAAAAAAAAATTCCGAAAGTTTATATAGAAAAAAAATTTTATACATAATTTTAGTCGAGTTAATTTTTTCTGTATTACAACCCCCCGACTAAAAATTATGGATCTGCCATTGTCAGCTCCCATAGAGTACTTTAACCTGATAAGGTTATCTGCCACGAGGTTTCAATAGTTTGTGTTTGTAGTGCAATGGGTGCGATTTGGGAATCCATTTAAGTAGAAGACATTGAAGCCACGACAATTTAAGAGGGTATTTCCTTCACAACCATCTATCTCCCAAGACTCACATTCTTCTTGATATTCTTTCTTTGTTGCGTGGCCGTTCTATGTTTCACTCCGTCCGACGTATTAAGAATAGGACGGCTTATATCCTAACATCTTTATCTTTTTTTTTTTTTATTATTATTGTTGAATTACACGTTGGAGGGGACAATGTTCCCATTTGCCTCTCATCTCCTATTTGAGATGATATGAATGCATGATTGCTATTTTTGATTAAAAATAAAAAAATAAAATTCCTAGACAAGTAGTAGACCAACTAATACTGTATTTAGGGAAGTGTAGAAGGCTAGAAGTTATATGAATAAACTTAAAGTAAATAATATATTTTCTCATTGGTAAAAGTTGAAATTAAGGGTTGAAATCCTACGACCTAGATGTCTGAAGTTTATGCGTGTGTTCGTTTCCGCTTATTTCCACCTAAAAATAATCTGCTACTAAAAGTTAAAGTCAAACATCAATATCAACCACACATCTCACATCATCACTCATTATTATCCACACATCTCGTGGTTCCCACAACTACACTCCACTTTTAATAAAATTTTAGATAAAAATAAGTATCCACAAACACACGCTAAGTTCCATCAAGAGCGTGTTGTATTTTTTTATTTTTTATTTTTTGCTAATTATGTGGCTTTTTCAACATTATGTTGGTTTAATAATTCTTCTCCTTGAGTTTTAGTGGATGTAATTTTATACGCATGTGAATTCTTTATTATCCAGATTCCAAATTGTCCTTGTAATTTTAAAGTAGAAACTAGAATTTCATAAACTCAACCAAACACGGTCTAAGTCTCTAAAAACACGGTCCTAAGTCTCTAAGATGCCTTCTGTATGACTGTGCGTGTGTTCTTTTACACATTTTTACACACTTATTTAATTTTATTTATTCTCTTCCTATTTTACATTCACGTATCTCGTGGGATCCACCTGTACTATATAAATTTCCACCATTTAATTCCACACACTCTCTTTTCTATATCACATAAAAATACATAAAAACTTATTTTTACGCGCATCCTCACACCGGCTCTATGACATAAAATCCAACAAATTCGACGGGGCAGACAGCCCGATCAATGGACACCTTGTGCAGCAGAAGGTAGAAACAAAATGTAATACCTTACGCTACAAGAGTTGTACATTATCAATTCATTTCTCCATAAAAACACCCAAGTCGAACAAACATAATGATTATAAATTATTAATTATTTTTAAAAAAGCCAATAAATAAGACGACTAAAATAATTACACGCTTCTGTCAAAACCGAGGCATTTTTTAGCACTCACATACACACACATACTTATAGAGAGAGAAAGTGCGTGTGGTCTAGAGAGAGAAGGAGATGATATTGGGATCGTTAAAGACTCGCTGTTTACTGATGTCTACTCTAATAAAGCCAAGGATCTAGAAGAATAACTCATCTGGATTCATTATTTTTTCCTTGCTCTGCTATGGAAGGTAAACCCTAAATTTCGTTCGTTTCCTTTGTGTTGAAATTGCTGAATTTCGAACTGTCTTGTTAAGTTGTTTTTTACTTGTTTCAGAATTACTCAAGTGAGATGGATATCTATGACTGAAATGATTGGCTGTGGTTTTTCGTTTGTGTTTTGTTGGATTATTGTGTAATTGAATTTTTTGACCTGTGCAATGGGAATAGTAAAGTGGTATTCCAGTTGGTTCTTCTACGATTTCGGTCGGAATGCCTGGCAGAAGGGGGTTTTTTGGTTAATCAGATCATTCTTTCTACTTTAAGTATGCATAGCTGCTGTAGGAGATGAATTTTGGAATGGATCTCCTTTCCCGTATAAAAAGTAGAATTATGTTTTGAGGTTGAAGAAGCTTTGGAATATAAACTGGCGATTCGTTGGCATTGATTATAAATACTTTGTATATATGTGTGGGTTATTGTTTAAAATGAAGTGATGACCTAAGCTAGAAGTGGAAATAGAAAAATTGAAATGGGTCAATTACTGTTTGACTAAAAGGAGGGAGGGAGGTTAGGGTACTAACTTTAGAACTAAGAGCTTGCTCAATGTAATTCAGATAATTTCGGGTCACCTAAGGATTGTGCCGTGATGCATCTAACAAGCTTCATTGAGAGTCTCAAATTGTATGGCTAAATTCCCGTTTGTCAACGTGCACCTTGACTTTCTAAGGCACATGTTTCTGGTGCAGAGTTATAAACAAGTTTTCGGCTTATATTTGATTAGAACATTGAGAATGTACTTCATGGCAGGGAGGCGAAATGCGTCAAACCTAAAGCTCATTCATGATGAAGTTAGCCTTCTTTAAAACACTGGCTATGTAATTATTGTCCGAAGAGTATTCAAATTAATCTCGTCACTTTTTGTGTTATAGTTAATTTTTGGTGATATGATTCATGGATTGCCAACTTATGGTTTTCGTTATTTATGTGGATTGTTGAGGGACCACTTTGACAACTTTCTGAATTATTATCTGTCACACGCTTCTAGTAGTTTTGAAATGGTGGGCGCTTTACACCATTTTCCTCTGTCTTGGTCCTGGCTATGCTTCCATTCAGTTCCTATCATTTTGCGGCTGTTTTCAGTTTCTATTTCATAGCAAAGATAAAACTCATTTATACAACTGACAGGTGTAAAATGTGATGTATTCTTAGGTAAATCCCCAGATCGAGATTCGTTGGAATCTGGTACAAAAAAATCGAGTATTTCATCTGGTAGCCGCACTCACGATAGAAAAGAGTTTCTCCGTAGATTTGTGGATAGTGATCAATTGACGGAAAAGCTTACAGATTGGTTTGAGAACTACGCTGAAGATACTCACTTTGATGTCCCTTTTGAGTTGGTAGATCTTCAGAAGTTTGATTATGCACTTGAAGGCGTTCCTTTTCAGCAGCTGATTCGTATGCCTAGTGCTATTTATGCATCGACTTCTGGCACTGTTGAAGCAACTGCTTATCTTGCTCTTGAGGACTTCATGCACGCGAGTGTGAGCAGCTTATGGGAGTCTTTCTGGGCTCATCAGAATGAGCCAGTGCCTTTCTACGTTTCCTCTTTGTACAATGCAAACTTGAGATTTTACCAAGCAGAGAAAGCAATTGCTAAGGGTAAACTTGGAGGACTTTGTGCCACAGCTATTATGTTGAAGAACCCTAGACATCCACAAGGAAAGTGGGATGACATTCTTGAGTTAGCACTTCTGCGGCCTGATGTTGGAGCCCTTGCTTCAATAGAAAATGACTGTAAGCCATCACTGCAAATTATCGGTGAAGCTTTGTTTTTTGCGCTACGGGTATTGCTTGCTAGAAGTCTCAGCAGATCAAGCACTCCTCTGAGTTTGAGTTCTGTGTTTGTTTTAGTAGTCGATTGTCAGTACGGTGGTGTTATAAAAGTTGATGGTGATTTGAATAAGTTGGAGTTTGATGTAAATAATGTGTATGAATGTTCTGCTGCGTGGATTAAAAATCATTCTCGGATTGCAATTTCCCCTATTGACATGATCTGGAACAAGCTCGGAAATGCTAACTGGGGGGATATCGGTGCTCTACAGGTACTTTTTGCTACATTTCATTCTATAACACAATATGCTGGAATGCCCAAGAACTCAGTCGAAGATCTAGCTGCAGATCACAGTTCTCGTCTTCAAGCTAGGAGGCTCGAGAGGCAGTTAGGGGAGACGAGGGTGAATGGGAATGGCTTGTTCAGGTTCCAGCAGAGAAGTGCTTCCCCTGAAATAGTGGAAGTACATGAAGAAGAATCAACCAGAGTTCAATCAGATAAGTTAATGAAGCTAGAAGTAGGATATGTTTTGTGGTTAGAGGATTCAGATTGGCAGAATGGTTATCAAATCAACGAAGTGCTAAATGATGGTGAGATCCAATATTACATGGCGTCGTCTGTTGAGGACCCCCGAAGGAATCTTTTTCTATATGTTGGCTCACATCCTTCCCAGCTGGAGCCAGCATGGGAAGATATGAAACTGTGGTATCAAGTTCAGAGGCAAACTAAAGTATTGAGTGTTATGAAACAGAAGGGTTTATCCAGCAAGTATATACCCCAGGTGAGTGCATCTGGCCGGATAATTCACCCCGGTCAGTGTCGAAGGCCAAGCTCTGGCAGTAACTGTGACCACCCATGGTGTGGGACCCCTGTCCTTGTAACTAGTCCCGTTGGCACAACTGTTGCTGACATGGTTAAAACGGGCCAATTTGGATCAGACGAGGCTATCAGATGTTGCCATGATTGTTTATCTGCTCTTTCTACAGCTGCTTTGGGTGGGATTCGACATGGAGACATCAGGCCTGAGAACGTTATTTGTGTGACATCTGGAGTAGGGCACCCTTACTATGTCCTTATCGGTTGGGGACATGCTATTCTAGAAGACAGAGATCGTCCCGCAATGAATCTTCACTTCTCTTCCACTTCTGCTCTTCAAGAGGGGAAGCTTTGCTCTGCTTCTGATGCAGAGAGTTTGGTATATATGCTGTACTTTTCATCCGGTGGTGATTTGCCTGTTCTTGACTCGGTCGAGGGGGCGCTTCAGTGGAGGGAAACCGCTTGGTCAAGGAGGCTGATACAACAGAGGCTTGGAGATATTTCTGCTGTGTTGAAGGCATTTGCAGATTACGTCGACAGCCTGTGTGGGACCCCATACCCCATGGATTATGAAATTTGGTTGAGAAGATTGAGAAGACATATTCGCGAGGAAGATAATGGGAAGGAAATCGACACATCTAGTTAGAAATGAGACGTGTTCCCATTATTAATCCTTTCGGGGGTTTTTCTGCTCGTTTGTTGTAGAAGATAAAAAGGTGAAGTTGAAAGAAATTGGAGAACTTCTAGTGGTTGTTTATGGAGTTTGAGGTGGTATAACCATATTCATTGTTTTTGCTTTTTGTAAAGAGTTGGCATAGAGATGTATCAACTGTTATTAGTTGGTGTAAAGATAAGATGGTCTCAGATTTGTTTAAATTGTTTGATAGATGTTTTTTGAGGATAATCAACTTATTTAAATGAGGTCATTATTGTATATTAGTTGGAATGACAATGCTTTCAGTGGATACTTTGAGTTTAGGTGAACTGTTTAATCTAAGAAAAGAGTTCACATTTTACTGTCTGTAAATTGAGTATTTCTTTCGTGAGAACGTAGCTCTTTTCACCCTTTTTTTTTTTGTTCTTTTTAGAAAACATGAACTTTTGCTCATCTTGTTGCCCTGCCATGCACCATGCACCACTTGTTCCCAATTATCCTCCGCCTCCTCCGTGGGCCAAAATTATGTGTGCAGTAGTATGTTTGCTCATCTTCTATTGCCTCCAGGTATATATATAATCTGCAGACACTGTGTTAAAGCTGCTGCGGCTAGAGGTGCAGTTAAGAGTCAGTAATAATATATTCCAAAGTTCGAGTGTGAAAGTTTACGTGGGGCCTTAATATTACGATTACCTTAAATCCTCTAAATAATATTATTTAGTAGCGACTATTTTTTTGCCCCATAATTCCTCACCCACTACTCAGTCGGCGACTAATGGTATGACTGCCGTGCCACATGGCTGATAATTGTGCAGAGCTGACGAACATTTATCGTTAACCACAGGGGCGGATTTAGAATTATAGGTTAATGGGGGCAAGATTAAAACGCAAATGCGGGGGTTGGAGTTACTGCCCCCGAAATTTTTTTTTAGATATAATATTTATATTGTAAATTTTATATTATTAGAAAATATCTATTATTGTATTATATATTAAAAAACTTAAAGATTTACGAAACGTGAATGAAGGATATTTATATAATTTTGTTGCTTATGTTTCCTATACTTTGAAAATAATATATAATAGTTTCATTATCAATTTCTTTTAAGTTTTAATACATTTTTCTCAATATACAATATTCTACCGAGTCTCTGTTGTTCGAATAACTTTTAATTCAACTTCAACATCTAAATTTTACTAGGAAAAATTTATATTTTAAGAAAAATAAATTTTCTTTTTCTTTTTTCATTTCTTTCTAAAAATCTGGAATTTTTTTTTTTGCAAAAAAAAAAAAAAAAAATTGGACCGCAGTGGGAGCAGGTGCCCCCACTGTAGATCCGCCACTGGTTAACCATTACGCTAGGTGGGGTTTTGATTTTTTTTTTTATATTGTACACGGTATTTATTTGCGGCGGGGTGGGGTTTTGTAATAATTACATTTTTTTACATGTACTGATGTACACATATTTATATACAGTATATTTTATAATGATACACTCGTATTAAAATTTTACGAACATACAGTAATTATATTTGTGAATAAATGATTTTTTATAGGGTAATTTTTGGATAAATGATTTTTTGTTTTATTTTATTAGTTAAAAAGGGTTGGAAATTAATAAATTATTGGAAAATTAATTTTTTACATAAAATTCCTTCCGGCAACGATTTGGGTTGATGTGAGATTCAGAGTCAGTTAAAATACTTTAGTGGCGCCAAAGTAAAAAAAAAATACCAATGTAGCGATTGCCTCCTAAAAAAAATACCTATGTGGTATTTTAGCCTTCATTAATCAAACCAATCTTTTCAGTTGCGTGTTTTGTTTTCTTGTTCGTTTTAGGTTTCTAATTAAAAAGTGAAATTCATATTCATTGATATTTTTATCCGTTCTTTCTGAGATTAATTAGACCAATTTAGATAAAATAGTCATTGTGGGCACGATAATCTGAACTCAAGAAATCTACTTTACTATTTGTTTGGTGATATTGCACACTTGCGATCTATTTTCACAAAGGTATTTGATTTTTTTTTTTATTTTTCAATTTTTCATTTTTTGATGGAATTGTTTATTATTTTATTATTTCTTTACATTTGGTATATTTTTATAGTGATATATATTCTTACTAAGATTTTATGTAAGTATAATAATTATATTTATTATTAAATGTTAGTTAAAATAAAAATATACATATCTCTAATACTAAAGAAAATTTTGAAAAGTAATGATATTAATGCAAGCAAATGCTACTGCATTGAAAAGTTTCAACAAAAACTATTTAATTAGTATCAAATTAATTTGGTAAAATTAACTATGGACCAAATACACAAAATTACAAAAACTAAATGAATTAACTATAAGACAAGAAGGATTCCATCCATTTGAATTAAATACACACCAAAATGTTTTTGGACTGATCAAGTCATATTTTCATTTCGGACCAAATTCCAAATAATCATATTTTTTGGGACTATTTGTACTAATTTTTTGAAAATTAAAGTTAAAATTGTAAACTTTAGGAAGATTTAGGACTAATTTGTAGACATTTAAAATTAAAATTGACTCAATTAAGTTATTTTTAGAAAAAGGCCACAAACTTTTAGTGTACAAAAGGATGAAAATGGTGAATTTGACGGCCAAAATGGATGGAATCTGTTAACATGAGTGCAGTGAAACAAAATGAAAAGAGTGCCGTTCCAATAACACAAAAAAAAAGAATGAGGTTGAAATTATTATAAAGTGAATATTTTGAGATCCTATTATGGAAATAACCCTTATTATTATTATTATTATTATTATTATTATTATTATTATTATTATTATTATTATTATTACTTTAAATTTTTTGATGCGGGATTGAAAAAATGGAAAATGGGTGAATCGGATTATAAACTTACTATCGCTCGCTATAAATACACCAAATACACCACCGTGCCATTTCTCTGTCTGCTAGTTCATAATCAAGCACAGTAATAATTCATAATCAAGAATAGTCAGTTAGTAATCAAGATTCGTACTTGAAACGCTTCAAGATTCGTACCCACGCACCTCAAAAGATTCAAGGATCAAGAATGGTTTATACACGGGCCTCCAATCACCGGCTGCCACCCAACCAGTCTCATCTCTGCTGCGAGATGACGAAATCGCTATTCCAGTAGAGTCCCTCTCAGTGATTTTTCCACGACCGCCGGCGATGCCGGAAACGGTCGTGGATGGATGTGGTAATTACGTCATGATTCAACCACGCATTGTCGCGCATATCAAATGGCCTCCTTCTGACGCATCAGCCCGGCCGACTACCACCACCGCCCCAACTTCTGCCACTGCTGTGCCTTCTTCCACCTCTCCAAACAGTAGAAAAACCACTTCTGCCACTGCTGTAAAAACCACTTCTGCCATTGCTGTGCCTTCTTCCACCTCTCCGACCACAAGAACAGCCCCTTCCGCCGCTCCAAATGCCGCCGCCTCTAAGCCTTCACCACCGCACACCGACCCACTCCGGTCATGCCCGAAAAGGCCAAGAACTGCAAGGTATGATGTAGATCAGCAATGTCATCGCAACCAATGATTGTACATTTTCTTGGACAAAAATAGATTTCTTGAATATTGGACATCAATGATGTTGTATTTCATATGCATTTGTCATGACGTAGCCCTTGATTTCTTGAATATTATTCTTTTAAAGATTTCTTGAATATTATTCTTGAATATGTAATTACAGTTCAGTTTTATGCATTCACCGTGACGTAGCCCTTGGTTTCTTGAATATTATTCTTTTAAAGATTTCTTGAATATGTAATTACACTTCAGTTCAATCCCTTGCTTTCGTGTTTTCATGGTTTTTCTCTTTTCTTTTCTTTTCTTTTTTTTTTGTTTGTATTATTTGGTTTAATTTATACCCAATCTAATTAAGTTTATTTGTATGAAGAATTTTAACTTTGTTTATGAAACATGTTCTTCTATGTGTTTTAACACATTCTTTTTAACCTCACTAATTCTCTCTCATATTTTACATTCACATATCTCGCAGGACCGACCTGTACTATACAAATCTCTACCATTCAACTCAACTCATTCTCTCGCCTATATCATATAAAAACACATAAAAACCCATTTTCACACATTCACTAACACCCGCTCAATGAATCGATTAAAAGCAGCCTAATAGCAGCTTTTGTATAAAATTAGACATTGAATTCAATTAAAGAAGAAATAAATTAAACTTTTTGTTGAATAGAATATAGAATATGTAGCCAGAGATGTCCAAATGTAGAAAAACATTACCTAGAGTACATGACTTACAACCCGGAAAAAAGAAAAAAAAAAGAAAAAAAAAGAAGAAAAAAGGTCTTTCAAAATAACAACCACCTAACAATAGTGTGTTTAAGAGTCAAAATGAAATTCAGAGTCCTAAGTTTGGCTTTCTCTGATTTGGGCTTCAGTAATCTTCAAATAGTGCTGCTTCGAAACATTTTTTGGAGCTGTCCTCCGACGTAAATGTCATATTTCATATAAGGCCAATCCTTTTATGCATTCGTTTTTGTTCATTCATGTTCATTGATCACCGTCATTCTCAAATCAACTTCATCCATGTCTTGGTCTTCTGGAAAACAGTACAAAAAATTGACACATAAAGAAGTTAAAACACTATGCATTGACATACATATAAACAGATTTACCCATGTAGGAGAAAGCCATCAATTAAGTTCTTAGCTGTACATGATGAAAAAGCACATATCAGCCATCATTAATCCATTCATTTCCTAAAATGGCAATCATGTCCAGCAACTATCATTGGTGAAGAAGATTTAGAGTCCTAAAGCACAAGTTAATTTGCCAAAAATCTCTGTTTCATAGTGTTAAATCTTTTGGGCAAATGATTTAACGCTACAAAACAGAAATTTGCCATTTTTATTTTATTTTTATCTAGTCCTAAAGCACAAGTCCTGAATGTCATCATTCAATAACTATTTTTAGATCATCGGTATTTCTTCATGAAACAACATTATTACCAGGGGAAAGGTAAAACAAAATGCAACAAACAAAAAGTCAAAAGTAAATAGACCTTTTAAAAATCGAATAGCAGAATAGAAGAAGATGCTAAAAACAGCGGGAAAAAACCAATTATTACCAGTGAACTAAACCTATAGTTTAATTCTTTGCGACTTGAACAAACACCAAAATCAGACAAAAACTCACCCAACCTTTTTGTGCATCTCTCTCTCTCCCTCACACATAATTATCCGACTTCTTCAATGACTTAATTTTTTTGACCAGCATCCCATGGCCAGATATATAAATTAGGATGGCTCGAGAAAATACCTCTAAATAACCATAAAACAAAAAAAAAAAAATCGTCAAAATATGTTTCATCCATCTAGTTGAAACACAAGAATTGAAAAACAAATCCAAAAAGGCATCGTCGGAAGTATCAAATTTATTATTATTTTTTCTTGATAGAAGGACTAGACTGCATAAAGTGATCTAGAAATTGAAATCAAATTATCCACAAATGAAGGAAAACAGAGAATGAGGTATTCATAAATTCATAATTCAAGATCACCGTTAGATGTAAGTTTCTATATTTTTTGCGCATTACCTCTATGAATTATCTTCTTCAACCATATCTTCTGAACTTGGGACAATCTATTGAGAATGAAACATTAGTACAACCTGTTGATCATAGTAACAGGTTCTTCAACTTTATTTTCACTCTCAATTATCTTCTTCAAAAAACAATAGCACCTACATATCAACACTAAAAAGGTGTTAGTGTATGTGTATTTATGAGTATTTATGAGTTTTGATGTGAAATAGGAGAGAGAATGAGTGGGATTGAGTGGTGGAGATTTATGTAGTACAATGGGTCCCAGAAAATATGTAGATGTAATTGGTTTGACTTTTGATGTGAATGTGTTAAAATGTGTAAAAATTTGTTGAAAGTTGTAAAAGAACGGGCGGTAAATATCAACATTAAACAGAAGATATACATAGACAAATACATAAAGCAATGTTGATTCACAAGTGCACATACAAAACAAGTGAGGTAACATTACTTTGAAAATGAGTACCTGGTGTGCCTAGGGTCCTCTTTCCTTCAATTTATGCACATGGGAAATCCCAATTAAGCATGGCCACTGACCATTCCTCGATTAAAACTAAGAACTCATGCGGACGAAATCATCATTTAGCTATAATCCATTGGTAGAGCTGAACTTATCAATCCATTTTAAAAAAAGAATAGTTTGGCAGTAATAGTCCAGCCTATATTAATTACAGCACACGTGAGCTTAAAACAAGGATGGTCAATCCAATAAAAAATGACTGTCTTTGGAACAGAGGAATGCAATGCCAGAAAAGTAAACAGCAGCAACCCACTTTATGATAAAAGGGAAAATTATAAATGACAAACTACATAAATTAAAGTAAACACGATGGTTGTGAGAAACGTTTTTGCCTGTTGATACGAGAACATATTTAAAATCATCCTTAGTCAGCAGAAAACCTACTTTAGGCCAAATGCAAGGTATTGAAATATTGGATGTAAGTGAGTATTATTTTCAATCATTCAGTAATTCAGACCAAAATTTTCTGTTCTATGTTTTAGTAAACACATTTTTATTAGCAATCGTGGAAAATGAAATTCTCATTTCACTCTCCAATGTTTTTATTAGAGCTCATGAAAATGCAATTCTCAGTTCACTCCCCAGTTCTCTAGACAATGGATGACATTCATAGGCTATGACTAAACAAATGGATATGAATGGCTATCACAGACTATGACCATGAAAAAAACCAACAATCATCAGCTTTAAACTTAAATTTTCAAATCCCCAAAGGCTCAACCTCCTTCTTAATCTCACTGTTCACATAAAATAAAATAATTTTTAAAAAACTGCATATTAAATAAAGATAGAAATCTCAGTGAAGAACTTGTGAGAATACCTAAATAGCGGCTAATAAAAATGAAACAATCGTTATCCTCTTTTTTGGTGAGAATGCAGGCACAATGGGAGTAGAGGATTTCCAGAGAGTCGCCGGTTGTGCAATTAGGAAATCTGGCCGAAGGATAAGAACGACCTAGCCAATCCTCTCCCAGTTCCTCACACCCTACATTTCCGTATCTAAATTTAAGATTAAAGGCAGCAAAAAAACAAAGGTGAGGCTACCGTAGCATACCAAAACCTTGGCCAATTATTCTAAATCCCCATATAAAATTCAATCAGCATAGATTGCATTTGAGCTACAGAGACTAAATTTTCTTCTTCAGGATAAAATTAAAGCACCAGAAAATTCTCCACGCTTACCCTTATAGTTATATTAAAAATATTAATCTGAGGGAAATAAATTATGGGTTATCCAAATACCTGAAACTGAAGATTATTTCTTTTCTCTCTTTCTTTCTGCTTGCCTTTTATGTTTTATCTCTTTACTTCATTTGCTCCATGTGATAATCTTCAAAAAAAATAAAAACTACATTTTAGTAAAAACATATTGTATATACATACAATGCTGAAAGCAGAAGCAAAGACTCAGAAAACTATAACCTGTAAAAATACACCCATACACATTTATAAGATCCCATCAAACTATGATAACAATGAGTAAAAAAAAGAAGATTAAATCTTTACTCACATTTATCCCAGCAAAATGCTGAAGACAAATCCCCCCTTTTATTACTGCACACTACGCTGCTACTCCTGTTTTTCACTTTCATAGTTTCAACCGAAGAAATCAAGAAATTACGCTGATCAGCAAACTACATTTATTTATTTCTTTCTTTCCTGATAGTATAAGCAATCCTCGAAGTGCACTACTAAAAGAAGTGGGAAAATAGTTCGAACAAAATGCCCAGATAGAAACTAAAATGAGGACCAAATTACAAAGAAACAACAGCCAATTCAAAGGAAAAGGCAAAAACCTGCAAAACTTTCGGCACAAAAAAGGGGTACCTGGGATTCCGGTGCAAGCTGAGCACAGGTACTTCGATCTGGGACTCAAACTCGCAGAAACCCAGCGCCACTGAGATTCCATTGATCTGAACATTCGAATTACATTGAATGAGATTCGACTATAGCAATTGCAGTTGAGCAATCGGGGAATTCGGGCCAAATGAGTAACAGATTAAGCGAATAAACACATAGATCGAAGAAAAACCTAACAAATTTAAATTTGGGAACCACAGAACAGCATCAACGGTGCAAGGTCGGGAAGTGTGCATAGGAAGCTAAGGGCAACAGCGACAAACAATCGAGGGGATAGTGAAGGTTCGGAGTATACATCTAAACAAGTACTAGTATTAAACAAGACACAGGTCGGGCTTGACCCGCGAGTGTGCAACGGGGGCGGACGGGTTTTAAAACGGCTTAAAACGATCCCAGCTACGGAGGAAGGACAATTCTTCAAGTACATTTGTAGCGCATAATTATCATATTCTAATAAAGTGTGGTATAAAATACGATAATAGTATCCTCCTCACAGTGGGAAGGATATCATGTCCACAAATACACATGGTCCTACGTGATTGGTGGGGGAGCTAATGGTGGGACCTACACATATGACCTCCCACCAATCAGGGGAGGCCATGTATTTTTGTGGATATGATATCTTCCCCACTGTAGGGAGGAAATCATTACCGATATAAAATAATTAAAATGACCCCTAAAAATAGTGGGGTCCACATCCTATTAGGATATGGTACACGTTCTATAGTTTTCAATTTTATTAAAAGATTAATCACTCAATATTTTTGTTGTGTCAACAATTTTGTTTGGTTTTTACGCCAAAAATTCGCTCCAAAAAATTTAACAAATTGACTCGTGTTATAAAAGTATAGAAACAATAGAGAGAATTTAGAGAGAATGAATTCTAAGGAATTCTCAGGAATAAATTTCATTAATAATTGAAGCTCTATTTATAGGAAAACTTCGAATGGTACAACCGTAATTACATAATTTCATCAAGGGTATAATAGTCATTCACATATAATAATTACATCTTTTACCAAACTATTCCTCCACCAAATTATTCCTCCACCAAATTATTTCTCATAATTCATAACCACCAAATTATTCTCAATTATTCATAACACTCCCTCGAACGACTATTAATACAAATGTCTTCTGACTTGTTTGGAGAAAAACCCAAAGTGGGAAAAAAACTTCCAAACCGATTGCAGTGATAGCTTGGAGTGGTTATATACTGCTTTCATCAAAACATTGCTCCCCCGATGTCTTCCAATGCAGATAGGAGTATTCATGTGTGCCTCGTTAAAACCTTTGTCAAGAAAACCCAGTGGGAAAAACTTGATCGAAGGAAAAAGAGTACAAACCGCTCCGCTTGATTTCATATCTTGAGAACTGATATCTTTACTTCTGGTAAATGATTTCAATATCATCATCGTTTGGATCTAAAGCATTAGCTCCATTATAACTTGATCCAATAGATACACTGTATCAATTTCTCCTATTGTTCTCAATATACCATGAATATGCCTTCTAAAACCTTATTAGGAAAAACCCAGTGGGAAAAACCCTAATGAAGGAAAAAGAGTACATTATTCATGTGAATACGCTTTAAAGTTGCCTCATTAAAAACCTTGCTAGGAAAACCCAATGGGATAAAACCTCACTAAGGGAAAAAGAGTGCAATACGTATTTTATACAAGTATGCTGCATTTCAAAATCTTTCATACATTTGTATGAGTATCATATACATTGGTTTTATACTCTTTGTTCATTTAGAGTGCATCAATTTTCTTACACAACTACAAAACATTCACCATGAACACATGTCTCCAAACACACAATTTAAAGCATATAAATTCATAGTAAAAACATGTAAACATATAAGTAAACCTTCATAACTAATTAACACTTAAAATATATCATTTAACATTTAATACTCACTTAATAGGTTATTTCATTCCAGGGCTTAGCTCACCCTTTAGGGTACTCATAAACACAAAGTTTAGCTCACCCGATCCTTTAATTTCCTTTTCTGACTACACACACGATCGGTAATTTAACTTTCATGAGCATGCAACATATAATGACCACCATGCTTATCTTTAAACTTGAGCAATAGTCATCATCATCTCATCATCTCATAAGTTAAGGATTTCATATTCACCATTTCTCATCTTCAATATATCTCAATATTTTCATTATCATTGATCATATGTAGCGCTACATTTTCATATCGTGTCGACACTTTTCAATTTCATTTCTTTCCCCATATCGACATAACTTATCGAGATATCTCTTTATCAATCATCTTTTAGGATTACACAATATAGTTATATCTATATACTCTTCAAGAGCATATGCCTCCGTTATTAAGACCATCTTTTATAATTTGCTTTGATATATATGTTTGGGAAATCTCATAATATCAACGCTTCAAGGCGTGCTAACTTATCAAAGCATCTTAATCGATATATGTGATTGTTCATAGCATCTTTATGCATCTTTGAACTTCAAGTTCATATTTTAATTGTGAGGATATAACATGATGTATTTCACATATCATTTTCAACCTTTAATACTCCCTCATGCCGAGAAAATTTAGAACACCAAAACTCATACAGTTGGTATGATTTTAATCATATATGTTCTCATCATTCACCTTAATATGGGAATTTAGACCGCTTTGCATTCTATTCTCGATATCGGCAATTTATTTGAGGACTTTAAATAATTTGCCATATAATATCCCACTTGTATGCGCATACTCAAATCCTTCAGTGATTTATTCAAGTATTGGGATATACATTTACTAGCTTTATCATTAACTGAAAATCATGCTCATACTGTGAGCAAATATTTCAGAAATTTCAAATTACGAATCATATACACATGTGACTATCTAGTGGATCCATATCATAATATCTAGTAGTCCACATGGAGGATGAGTGGGCCCATATTTCTCATCCTTTATTCCAGATATATTTGGGATTTATTCACAATATTGGCTAGTAATGATTTCATCATTTATCGAGAACAATCATTGAAGAATTCCTTTAATTCTTCACTTGAAATATTGATTTCAATAATTATTTAAACCGGGATGGTCAATCCGGTTTTGCAAACGAGTATTATTGAACTTCTAGTTCAGTAAATTCTTATATCGATTTCACTAGTATCTGTATAGTGCTCAATATGATTTATCATATAAATAATTCACCGACATATTCCATCATCTTTTGGTGACATTATTGTCTACTACTGCTCAAACACTACAAGCATAGCCATACGCATCACATCCGCTATTATTTAATTCCGAAATCGTAGCTCTTACGCTTCATATTATTTATTTAAAATCGGAGTCTTATTTCATACGCGTCGTATTATTCTATAAATAAATCATCAAAATTATTGCAAAATTCATCCTAACAAGGGTCTATACATTATAATGGATCATATGCTCTCAAATCTTCGAAAATACTATCCATCACTACCGATCAAAATCCTAAAAAGGATTTATCGATGTAGGCTGAAAAGATTAAGGATGCTAATGAATAATGGTATCCCACAAGATATCCGATGCTTGATTGAAGCAAAGGTTCGATTATCTGGTGAGATTTCAATTCCTTCTAAATACATGCCTGGTATGGGTAAAAGTAGTTTTTCAAAGAAACGGAGAGCAAAAAGATTAGGAGGATGCTACAAGTGTGCTCGATGGACATGTGACACTCGATGTAAATCGGGGTACTTGTCCGTAAATCGAGAAGATAAAATAGCATTCATTAAGGATGGATTGAGTAAGGAGCCTTTGGATGATATTCAACAGCTCTTGAGACACATCCTAGTGGACACGCATACAAGGTGAGCTAATGGCCTTATGGGCCAAATTCAAAGATCAACAAACGCTACATACTTGAAAAACTTACTTTAGAAGATCCTTTTGTAAATTTAGTAGAAAATTTTAGTATAATGATTTTCCCATATTTATGTAAGAAAGCTCATGGTAATAACAAAGATCAATATATTTCTTTTATTTGTAAATATCGTTTTCAATTTTAAGATATATATATTATTTTTCAATCACTGATATATGTCATATCACTAAAAAAAAATTTCGCTTTTTCTTTCATATTTGTCAAAAAGTAAATAGTGCACTCAATTATTGGTTTGAAAAATTTTCTTTAAATAGAGGATTCATATATCTATCATTCATTCAAGAAAGAGAAAAATAGACGTGGAGATGGAGATGGAGATATCAGAATCATCTCATGTAAGTCAATCTTTACCTCGCCAGTAAAAACTATATGTGTTCTTGGTGGCTCCAGACTAGTAGGTCATATCCAATATGTGGATATGGCGAGACCAACTTGTAAGGGAGTTAGGGAAACAAAATATCAATATATTATATGGAGGGACTAATAACAAACTATTAAGGAGTCTTACGATGGCCGCACAATTATGGGGATAAGAGTGTCAAGTATAATACCTTTTCATCGAATTGGAGGCAGATGAATCGAATTGGAGTTAGAAATGTCATTAGTCCAATCGATTGATGCTACAAACACAATCCATCCATGACCGCCGATGTACATGATGAGCAATAGTGAAGCTTTTATTGTTCTTCCAGCGGCTATAACACGTTGGAGGAAATATTCAATATAGCGTCATTTGCACAAATGGAATTTTCATACCAAACCCATAGGTTTATTAAATATTAATTATTTCTTCGATGGTTTGCTAGCATTTCTAGATCGTGGTGTAGAATATAAATTTATTTCTCGCTCAATGAGAAATATACTTGTTTCGCTAATACGATTGCTTTGATCTACTCATCAAGATTCAATCATATGTTCAAAAATGTGGAAAATGAAACCCATCGGTCACAGATCATTGGTGTCAAGCGAAAAAGAGATCCTTGATCTTTCATTATGAACCCGAATGTTCTGGTGGCGAGTTACTGAGTATTTATACTCTCGAGACGCATCCCTCATTTATGGGTTCAATATATATTTTCTTTTCGTATTTCTATATTTTCGAGTGTTTATTGTCATCTTTAATATTCTCAATATGTTCCACTTCGACTGTTTTGTACTTCTTCTGGAGTAATAATAATATCATATTGGCTTTATTCAAATACAGAAATCTAGTGATTATGCTTCTTCAAGAGCATTTTATTCTCATATTAATACAATCTCATATCATCGATGAGATTACTTCATATAATCTCTCCATGTGATATATTTTCTTTGATTTATCAACATGGGACCTATTGAGCATTTTACTTTTATCTATTTATCCAATGGTAACTTCAAGTACCACTTGCTCAATTTTCTCCATTAATATTCGGTATATATGGAGAAATAATTTTATTCTCATCGTCTACTTCTTCGAGAGTAGGATTAGAATATTTGATCAACTACTTCTTCTGGAGTATGATTAGTTATAACCAATCGTATAGTATTATCCACCACATTGGAAATATATGCGAAATCTAAAGTGCGTAAATTTAAATTGCAGAAATTAAATTTCCTCCAATAGGTGGTCGAACCTACCTTATGGGAATTATTGCAATAAATATAAATTTACGGATTTTAAATAGCAACAATTAAATTGCATAATGTTTAACTACTTCTTCAGAGTAGGATCCGCTAGTAGAAGGTATTACTCATCACTTAGCATATAAAGTGCGTAAATATATAAAACCTTCCGCTTAGTGACGGTTGAACCCATCATCAAGTAGGAGGTATTGCAAAGAATTAAATTGCAAGAAATAAAGTACGAGAATTAAATATTGAATCGCTTCTCACGGGAGCAAATTTGTTCTTCTGTAACAAATACTCATTACTTCTACAAGAAAGCACACTTATCCTTCTGTAATAAGTATATTATGTAATTGAACTCTTCGAGAGTTACATTAATATTTCGATCTATTAACTCAAATGGACTTCAGGTCGTAATTAATGGATTTAGAATTTCTTCGGGAATATTTTATCCATTTTTCACTGTCGTCAAAATTAGGTCGGTTTTACCCTAAGGGTAAAATTGTCAATTCCAATTCGTAAAGGTAAAATTGTCAAAAATATTTTATCAATATTTTACGATTGAAAATTATCTCCTTTCTATTTCAATTTATCAATATCAAAATGTTCAAGGACTATTTTGTAACTTTTTCAAAAGTTGGTGTACTAGTTTGTAAATTTTGAAAGTTTGATAATAACATATTTCAAACAACGAGTTATTACCCTATTAATATTGGTGTCAAATCGAAGCCCTCGTTAAATCGAGTATAATGGAGTCGAGAAAATTTGATTTTGATAATGTATGCTCCTTATATCTCGATAAAACGGATGTTATAGTTTAATATATTATTATATTATAAAATAATATACATACCTTTTTCTTCAATTATTTTTCACCTCCAAAATCCATGTGTTCTAATCGCAATCAGCGGAGAAACAAGATTGTACAACAAGTTTTGCAATCTTGTATTCATCATTCTTCAATGTGAAGCCCGATTATCAGAATGACAGTTTTTCTATTGTGAAAAGAAAAATATTTCTTTATGCGAGCAGCGAATCCAATATGAGACCAACAAATGCTTGAGTGCTTGAAGAGAGATTTCGTAGAAAATTGAGTATTTCAATTTGTAATAATCAGCTTCGATACGTACATCATCTATAAGATCTCAGAAGCATACTTCCTTCATATTACTCAAACTACAGGCTCGTCACGATAACGTGTTATAAAAGTATAGAAACAATAGAGAGAATTTAGAGAGAATGAATTCTAAGGAATTCTCAGGAATAAATTTCATTAATAACTGAAGCTTTATTTATAGGAAAACTTCGAATGGTACAACCGTAATTACATAATTTCATCAAGGGTATAATAGTCATTCACATATAATAATTACATCTTTTACCAAACTATTCCTCCACCAAATTATTTCTCATAATTCATAACCACCAAATTATTCTCAATTATTCATAACAACTCGTACTAATTGTTAACATTAATAAATTTTATAATTATTCCAAAATAAAATTTTATCTTGAAACTTTAAATAACTCATGCCAGAAAACGAAAAAACTTATGTAGAAAGTAAAATTAGAAAATAAAAAAATTAGAAATAATATAATGCATCAAGTCCAATTTATTATAATTAATTTAAACTTAAGTGATGAGACCAAAATAAGAAAATGTAATGCAAATCTTTATTAACGTCAAATGTAATACATATCTTTGTAGTACTACCTTTGACGGGACAAACGTTGTCTCTTCTCTTGGAGGATTTCTCTTCTATTGGTCACCATGGTACCTCCATGCAAAAAATGAGAAAATCTTCAACTTCTTTATCCTTAGAGCAAGAATAATGTTGGGAGAAATCCTACTTAGCCCAGATAATGTATCATTTTTAGGGGTGTAAAAACCCAAACTTGGGGGAGCCAAATTTGGCCCCAATTTTAGAGAATAGCCCCTCTGCTAAAATGCTCACAATTTTTTTTTTTTTTGTTTATAATAAAAATGTGTATTGATATGTATTTAAGAAAATAAAAAATTTCAAACATATTTTTTGGAGTGTGCCCAAATTTTCCACATAATTTTTCCCCTCAATATTATTTTAGAATAGGTTTTTTCCTACTAGATTTTTCCTTTGGCTTTTTTTCCTCCAACATTAATATTGCTTTTATACGAGAAGATAACATGACTTTAACAAATTTCCACAGAGAAAGAAAAAGATATGTGATTTCTGTGTAACCATTGGTATATTTACAAAATCCAATATCCATTTTTATTTTGTTTTTTCATATATCATTAGTATGATCGCAAATTACCATAATAAGGTTGAATTGATTTTTGGTAGGAGTATATAAAGTTCAGCCAATCTTGCAATAAAAACCTTTGGTTTAATTGTGAGAACATTGTAATGCTACCGCCTACATATAATTAAAAAGTATATAACTAGAGTACATAAACAATTATAGGACCAAGTTTAGGCGAGATTCGAGAATGCGTGTGGAATTTGGATAAAGGCGTTGCCCAGTGATTAAGAATTCTACGCTTCATCGAGAAGGTCCAGGGTTCGAATCTCATTCCCGCACCGATATCCCCATGTCAAAAGGAAAAAAGAACAAAGATAAAAAAAAAAAAAAAGGAAAGATTCAGGAAGATTCCTTGTAGAATTTCACACACAAATATCTTGTTATATCTATTTATATCACACCCGTTCAAGTGCCCGAATTGAACGGGAATGCTTACTGGATATGAATAATAATAGAGATTGAATTCAACTAGACTAAGAGCGTAGTTATCTTATTCATATCATATTTATAAAAAGGAATCAAGTTTTAAACCCTGTTAAGTGTGCTTTTTACATATTTATTTATATCTCTAAATAATTGAATTATTATTAGATCGAGCAAATATCTACTTATTTGTATATATTTATTGTGTTTGTATGCGTATTTCCTCAATTTGGACGAGAACATGGGAAAATGAGAAAAATGACCAAAAGCGTCACATTTCCAGAAGTCTGGGAACCAACCTGTGACTTCCCGAAAGATAAAGGACTTGGGAGCCAATTATTTTAGGACCTTTTTGTAAGAAAAGTCAATACTTGAGGGCCAAAATGCAACAAAGTAAAAGTTGGAGGATCTGGAGTGCAATTTCCACGAATGTTACGGCCGTAACTCATCAAAAAAGGCAAAAACATTCAGAGAGTTTAATATGACCACATCATGCCCCGAAACGGCCGTAACCACTCAGTACTAGCAAAGACTCGCGTTTTTCTTCTTTTTTCTTCCAGTTTTCTCCGTCTCTTTCACCCATCTTGGAGGGTTTTTTTGGGGGCAGTTTTGGCACACGATTTGGGGGCAAACATACACACCAATTCCACCCCATTCTTGGTTCCTCTTCTTAATTAGTTAGATTACCCAGGGTTCTTCTCCATCTTCTTCCCCTTTTCTTTTCTTCTCCTTTCTTCTCTCTCTTTTCTTTTCTTTTCTTTTATTTAGTTTACGGGTTTGATAGGGGATTATAGCTTGGAGTGATGAAGAAATCAAAAGGAGAATGTGGTGGAGATGCAAGAGGCAAGATTTAACATCAAAAAGGAGAAATCTTAGCTCACTATTGTATTTTCCATTTTTACTTCATTTGTGCTTTATATGTATTATTTCCTTGTAATTTCTTCATGTTGAGCTAAAAGTGTATATGTTGTGATAATTGATGAATCTTAATCTAGTTCTATTAATCCATATTTGTTGATGGAATAGATTTGTATTGGAGTATTCATTTCACGTGTTGTTGCTTTTGAGTTATTACCATGATTCGATTGATCACCAAATTATGTATTTGCAATTTGTATTGTTATTCGAGAGAAGGAGCACATTTTGGACCGTGGAAGCAACTGCTATAGGTTCTTGTAGGGGATAGAGATATACCAATAACCTTACGTGATCCTCTGAGCTACCTTCATAGTGTTTAATGCAATAGATTAGTTGACAATCGACAAAGAGATATAGTATGTTGGATTACTTTATTAGAACCGGTTTGAAGCTCGAGAGAGGTAACTGGTTAAGTTTGGAGAGTCGGTTCTAACATTGAAGATGAGTATTACATTTTTTTACACAAATCCTTTATGCCATTTATAGTTTAATATGTGAAGTGAAAGATTGCATTTATATATTATTGTGTTTCTACTCTTATATTTATCTAGGTATAATGTTCCCATCACAAATTTGTTGGAGTTATATAAATTGATTATATGTACCATTTATGCATTAGGAGATCTTGTACTCACGCCGGAAAAAAATTCGTGCAGGCCCCGTCGTTCCCCCACTATCAAGGGATAGTTATATATTATTCATCTAACCTAACGTAGATACTAAAAAAATATTTAAAAAAATTGGGTGACATAGGGCCCTCACGCCACGTGGTGTGGGTACCGTCCCGATGTGGGGAACAGAGCATTGACGTATGCATTAGTGGCACTGTATTTCAAAAAGGTAACTTAACGTACTTAATAGTCGAAAATTACACTTTTAATGAGTTTTATCGAGCATATTTGAAATATGATGTTAGTTCTAATGTTTTTATAGGTTTTCTATATTAAAGTGCCAGTGTTTATGTAAAAATAATATCAGAGATATTTCACTCATCTAGAATTTTTTTTATTATTTTAGTACAATTCAATTGTATAATAACAAAAATTTTTATATTCTATATGAAAATTATAGATATGATTTATATTTGAGTACATTCACCATTTTCGTCAAAACACGAAGATGTTTATATTTTTTGTCTTGTGTGTTGTTGTTGACTATTATTGATGGTGTTATGTTTTGATTGCTTTAATTGTTGATGTCTTTAAAAGTATTGTAAATTAAATTTGTATTTTTTGGTAAGTTTTCCTCCAATTGTTTGCAGGATGAATTGGTACAAAATAGAGGGAAACTCTGTAGAAATTTTTCAAGAATTATTATTTTATTAGTTATATTAATCAAGTTTATTGTTGCGAATTATTATTTATTTTATTTTTTTCGAGATCTTATAGTAATACGACTAGCACCTATTAATACTATTATTAGCTAAAAAATTATGTCCCTATATACGCACAGGTCAAAACAGCTGGTATTGTAGAATTGCATATGTTTTTTATGGAGTTCGAAATTACAATTAAATTTAATTTTATACTTGTAAATTAAAAATATAATTATTATAGTATTATCATGTGCATCGCATGTGTTATTTTTTTAATTAAATTAAATAAGATAAAAACAACTATAACTTGAATTACCGATGATCATTCTTATCACATGATTAAATTTAAATTATTGTATTATACAAATTCCATCCCATAAGTTTTTTTTTTTAATGCACGGTCTCTCGAATCTAGGCCAATTACCCGATAAAAAAGTGTCTTTTAATTTCCACTCGGTCAACTCCTGTGGACCTCGTCCCATAATTCTTCGAAGAGTACCTCCTGTTTTAGTGAACCTTGGGAGTTGTCGGCCGCTCGACAATGATTAAATCTTCAACTATTTAGTTCGTTAACGAACTAAATAGTTGAAGATTTGAGCCAGCCTGTTAAGAATGCTATGGAATTAGATGATAATAAAATCCAATTTTAATTAATAGCACTATTTATTAGAATGCTATATTAAAGTGTTATAAAAAGTCTAATGTGGTGTAGTGGTTGAATGAAAAACTCTTATTTATTTTTCTTTGAGATAGTGAGATACTAAAATGAAATATTAATTGTAACAAAAAAAAAATGAAATATTAAAAAAATTAAGTATCTTAATTTACATAAAGTCAAATGAGAGATAATTATCAATTATCTTTCATTATATGTTCAAATTATCAATTATATTTAATTAAATTTTTAGCGGTCCTTATCTTTACATTATCTTACATTTTAAGTGGTAAACAAATACATACAACAACAGAATACGATGAATTAATTAATAATTTTAGTATTTAATTAATATATATATATATATATATATATATATATATATTGGTATGGGATTAGGAATTTAAACGATATGATTCAAGTAAATCTAATACTAGTATTATTTAATTCAACGCAAAAAGGGGGAAAAAGTAATGTATAGCACTTATCGGATATGATTATATGAATAATAATAGAGATAGAATTCAACTAGACTACGTGTCTACCTTATTCATATCGATAAAGGAGTAAGTCTTTATAAAAACTCATAGTGAATTAATTGAATCTCCGGAGTTTCAATTAGTCGAGATTACAATTTGAGAACCATATATATATATATCATATGATGGAGAACGAGAATGAGAATAATAATAATTCGATGATGACGCAAGAAGGTAGTTCGACAATTACAACACAGAGAGAAGAATCCGAATCAGATGTCTCATCTTCGGGTTCCAATTCATACGTTGAAGAAAACAATATTAGTGTGGCCGCGACCACGACTGATAATCTGTTCTACTATCCCAATATATATTACGTCCCAGGAGGAAAAATGACAGCAGGTCATCTAACTGAAGCATTCAATTATTTCTTTCCAAATTATGATTATAAGCCCATCAGCACACCTCCTCAACCTAGAGCTATCTATGGACCTGAAGCTTGGCACCAGTTTCTCACAAATAATGTCCATGACCCTAAAGCTATCTATTGGCGCGAGTTTCTCACAAATCATGTCCATCACCACCAAGGGGAAGGAAACCATGATCACCAGCTTTCAAAGCAAGGTTCTAAAAAGCGTCATCCGCAGAAAAAAAAAAGATCAAGGTCAAGCATTAAGCCAGATCAATGCCTCATAAAATATAAGGCGGGGTACCCAAGCTTCGAGCATATGCATTGAAGTAGTAGTGATCAAGCCAAGTTCGATTTTATATATATTTTTGGTTGGAAATTATTATTTATTTATTTACTTTCTTATCAAGAAACATGTAACTTATTTCTAATGAATTAATTTAAAGACTTGTAATCATCTTGGATATTTCAGGCAAATGATCACCTGCCCACAGTGGGCAGGGAGCATGTCCACATGGTGACGTGGCGCGCTGTGGGGGCGCCATGTCGCCCAAAAAAATTTTTTTTACTTTTTTTAAAAATTTTTTTTTGAATCTACGTTAAGTAAGATGAATAATACATAACAGCTCCCCTGATGACGAGGGGCTCATGTAGGCCCCACATTTTTTCCCCCAAAATTTAGCATGTGTGGGCATGCTCCATGCCCACTTAGTGGGCAGGAGATCATCACCTGGATATTTCAATTCTGCTCTTCTATTTGATTTATTATTATTATTATTTAAGTATGCATGGTATTTTCCATGAGATATATGCTTGCTTGTCAGAAAATATTTGATGGGCTGTTTTTATCTTCTGGTGTCGATATTTTCCAAGAGATTCTCAATTTTGTACCATAGGCGCTTACCTAAAAACAACATTAACTTTCAAAAAAAAAAAATCCAAAGTGTTTTTCAACTCCATTATATTGGTATCCCATTCTACTCTTTTTGTGAAATAGTACAACTATCCAATAAGGTGTTTTAATTTTAGTGTAAAATCTGCTCCCGCCAATAAGATGAGGACACCTCAATGATTGAGGGCCTTGTTTGATTCATCACAAAATTCAAAAAATAAAAAATAAAAATAAATTTCTCTCATTCTTTTCAATCACACACATAATTATTTTACATTTTGTAATTTGTAATACATCATCTTTTATTTTCAACCACATAATCAACACGTAATTCTAAGGTATGTTCTATACCTTTAGGTATAGAACATATAGATTTTAATCTCATTAATCCTTATATGTTCACATTTGAAAACGAACTTAAAACACTGAGTGATAGCTCCACATTAAAAAAAAAATCATGAAACAAGTAAAGCGAAATTAATTTATTCCTTAAAACGAACATCTCATTGGACTGTTGATGGATGAAAGATATGTCAACTCGTGGTCAAAGCCGCCCACGTGCCGGGCTTTGGTCCCGGTTTCGATTCCTACCCCCGCCCCTGTGCTCCCCCTTCCTCGATTTCCCCTTGTAACAAAACAAAAAAACAAAAAAACAAAAAAAAAACTAGTGTGAAAATTACACTCAAACCCCTTGATTCATCAAGTCCTTTACTCAAACATTCAATTTTCAAATAGCTAAGAAAGCGACCATATAACTATCAAATTTCTTATACAGTCATAACTTATACAACCAAGTAAATTTAGGAAAATAAAAATAAACCATGATAAAAATAAATTTGTAATAATAATAATAATAATCCCACCCATTAGCTAATCCTAAATAAATCATGCTTCCTATTTAGCGAGTCACTTTCTCAGAATATCCTCCCCACAGTGGACATGTGTCTCCCATTGATTGGTGGGAGGGTGGCCCTACCGGCCCCCCACCAATCAAGGGGGGACATGTGGCTATTTTGGAAAGGATATCCTCCTCACAGTGGATAGGTTATCATTTCCGCCTATTTAGCACCTTAATGTCCTTCCTCATCCTAAACTAAATAGACATGAGTATCGATTCTAATTAAGGTTCTAAAAAGTATATTCATGAAAAAGCATTGAAGCAAGGTATTGAATATACCCAAAGGCGCCAATGTGCGACAAAAGTGCATGCACGATCAATGCGTGATAAAATATAAAATATGGTGAGATATAGAGTCCAAATTTCTACTATAACCGTCAGCTAATTAAGTGTTGCCTAGATGCGCTTTTCAAAACATACTCCTAATTCCATTTTATATCCTCAGAATTTATCTATAACCCACTACACAACCAGTTCAATCTACTCATAAACTACTACTCCTCTTACACGGGCAACGAAGTACTCTTGTTTTTTTGTAAAATTTTAAAAGAAATCTTTATTTATAGTCAAAATGGTGAAAATTTCTTCAACGTAATGTACTAAGCATTATGTGGGATAAATATAACACACAAAAAAAGGAATTACATTGTACATCGACAATATATATTTTGCAAATTAATCAATTCAATCATTTTAACTAAAGTGTCTATTTAATGGCGGTGATAATTTTTTTTTTTGGGAAACCGGCAAAGAGTCACTCTTCATCCCGAATAAAAACTTTTATTCCTTTCTATTGTACCCACAAAAATGAAAAAAAAAAAATGCCAGACTTTATTTTTTTCATTTTTTAAATTTTTTTATCCCATTCCCGGCTTCAAATCTTCGTCAAAAGAGGCTATCATCTAGAACGCCAATTATCACTTTATGAACTATTATGATCACCTACATTTCTACCATCGTTTTTAGTATCTTTAAGTACTTGTTTGATATAGTTCTTTTTCGGAAGTAAATGCTTGAAAATAAATTTAAATTAAACAATTTTGAAATTAATTTCTTCCTCAACCCAACAAATTTTAAATAAAAACATTTTTGAACATTTCGCAAACAACCTTAACATGTTAAAGTGTAGTTACCATATTTAATCGTTCATTAACAAAATTGGTACTTAAAGAAAGTAGATTCTCAATTGTAGTGTGATTGCTAATTTATCCATTTTCGTCATTTGGCCGGAGACAACGTGAGACGAGTATTGTGAAATTTGAAACTTGCTTGAAGGTTACGATCCACACTGAAATTTTGGTACCGAATTGAGATAATTTAAATTTTAATGACATAACTGAAAACTCTAAAAACTTTTAGTCACCGTAGATGGAATTTATCCAAAATTTGAGTATATATAAAAATGCCTTGGGTATCCAATATTCATTCATTTGCAACCCAAACTCACACCCTTTACCTTACATAGGTGTTTTCTTGATACCTGTGAAATGACATTTTGAAAATTTATAAGTCTAGAGATGCTCTAAAGAAACACATACTTTTACATGCGAACATGTTTAATAGATTTTCTTTCTTTTTTTTTCTTTTTTTTTTTTTTTGGCAAGAAAGAACAAGTTAACGCTGATCGAAAAGTAAGAAAATTTTTAAAACTATAAAATAATTGCCGCATTAAATGGGTGACATGCTGAAAATGATGTTTTAAAAAGTTTACGAAAAACCTAGGATAATAATATATATTAAATTATTTAAGGTGTTCAATCATAATATATAAATCAATTTTCTTTGTCGTCTTTTGTATAATCATTTGACAAGAAAAACGTGCATTCTGTATCTATTTATAAGAAAATAGGTTGTTGTAAATAAATCAAAAAAAGAGAGAGAGAGAGAGAGCCGCAATACATTAATTATTTCATATAATTTTATTCACAATACCTTTAAAATTTATTGCAATTTCGTTTCAAAGAAAGCATGGAAAAGAAATGCTGCACGAAGGTTCCCCATGCTGGCGGGCTGAAGATCTGGGCCCAATACATGACCCACTTCAGGTGGTGTAGTTAGAGTTCCACGTTCCTCAAGGGCTAAAGCTCGAAAGGCATGGGGCCGAATAGAAGGCCCATGTCTTCCAGATGGTCAGAATTTCCACAAATTTCGTAGGACAAAGGCCTGGGCACAGAATTCGGGGAATAAATATGTTGTGAACCGGTCTGTGAAAATGTGCGTAGATAAAAATGGTTCGGAGAAATGTGCGTGTGTTTAATACTTAAACACCTAGCCAAACATACGCTTAAGATTCATAGATAAATATGTATTGATCTTCTCAGAATATAATTGGACCTATTTGCGAAACGGGAATCCAACTCCAAAGTAGATTTGAGGTTAAACCTCAATGACCATATTGATTTCAACGTTAATGTGTTCAAACGAGTCATCATCGAAGTTTGCTAGAGAATAGTTCCACATTGCAAGATCATGAAATAAAACAACGGTACAAGTATCTGAATCCAACTACTAATACAACCGTCCAGAGTGCAGCCAAGTTTTTCAAATGAAAATTGCAAACAAGAGACACTAATCGGCATCCATTTCTTCAAGGGCGGCCTTAGCAGCAGCCTTAGCTTCCTCCAAAACATTGTCCGGTACCTGTCAAAATCATATTTCTTCCAATGAATATCAAGCTAAAAGTACTTGCAGGAAACTGATATTCACAACATGGGCGAAACATTTAAATGGCTCAGGATTTACAATTTCGGTAAACACCCAACAAAAAGGCCATGTTGAAACAAAATTTTTGACAATCAAAATTTGATCATTCATTAATCTGTCAGATCAAGATCTCAAAGGTTGGTGATGAAACTTCTCTCTCACAGTGGCAATAATGGGAAAAATTACTGCACAAACGAGAAGAATATTGCAATTTCGCACCAGTGGCTGAGAACAAGTCTACCTACAAGTGGGGACACTAGTTCATTGTCTAGTGAAGTTAGATTCATCGGATAGTACAGGGTTGGTTGCACTGACTAGGAACCCAGTCAGTTGCTAAGCACCATTGGTGCTACATATATAGCTTAATTCGTCATCAAATTCAAGAGAAACATAGTATAATCATAACATGATACCTGATGAGTGGCTCAAATACATTTCATATTTACCTTTTGATGCTGGCGGTTAGATTCATCACAGACCCAGCTCATTTCCAATTCGAAGGCCTTGTCCTTTGCCTCATCATGAACTCCATAAATTCTGCTTATTTAAAAGACAGGATATCAAAAGTTAAAGGGTCATTCATGTCAAAATGATGAAACAAGATGGTTTATATGGCAGAAACTATTGGGTTGTATAATAGTTTCAGAAATGAGACAAACTTGATGTGAATATGATATAACTCATTCAAAAGTTCAAGTTACTTGAAGAATTTGAGTTGTCGCAAAAGATCTAGTAAAAATTTGAAAATACTTAAAATGAATAGCACATCTAATACAAGCATGGACTGTAAATATCTATGCCACATAAGCAAAATAGAGATTGTTTAAAAAATTCTCCACCAATGCACGATAAAAAGTCGTGCAAACTGTGCAGCATGAAATAAGTGGAGGGACACTGTCTAGACAGTCATCTAGATGTCTATGCTCTGCCATGATAACCCAGCAATTTATCTAATTCTATTAATTTATATAAAGAGAACTAATTTAAGGAGAACTAGGATTGTGTGCCGAGAGAGAATAGATCAAAGACATACCGTTCGTATAAAATGTGATAAATTACATGATTTAATTTAATTATAATCTTAACCAAATAAAACAGAAGAAAAATTTCTGGTTATAGACAAGACTCATTGGTCATCAAATTCGGATTTTGACCGTTTTAGAGTTTAAGTGCTTGTTGGCCTCCACTTTTTTCTACCTAAAAATCATCTACTACTAAAAATCAAAGTCAAACATCAATATCAACCACACATCTCACATCTCACATCATCACTCATTATTAACCACACATCTCGTGGCCCCCACCACTACCTACTAAAAAAGCCACTTTTAGCTAGTTTTAGGGAAAAAAAATCCCACACGAACACACTCTAAATTAATGCACACACATTGGACGATCTTCAATTGGACTGTCAGAGCAATGCCAATGGAAATGCTCTAAGAAGTCACATAATCAGATTGTGAAAGCTTAACGAAAGAAGCAGATTTACTTCTTCAATAAGTAAAGTAGAGCATGCTTCTAAAATAGTAAAGTTTAGTCTAAACAAGAGCCATTTTTTAAGAAAAGTCTAGCACATTTGGCTGGTAGATCCATAGGTCGAAATACGGAAAGAAAAGCTTCATCAGCAACATGAAGTAATGTTGCCACTGCACCCAGTATACAACCATTTTGGAAATCTAGATCTGTTTTGCGCCTGTAAATATGGCGAAGGAAAAGCTTGTAGACAAAATGATATTTTAAGATACATGCAAGACAGATAAATGTCTCAGTTCATTTGGAAGAAAAGCACTCACATCTTGGCCACCTCAATCACTCCTTGACGGCAGGTCATATCAGAGAGCTTCAACTTTTCAATCTCACTGCAAAAATCATTCTGCTAAATGTCAGTAAGAAAACAAAAGTTGTCAAACCATGAGCACATATTACACAGAAAATGCTGCAAGCGAAGAGAAATGTCATGCTATTTCAAATTGTCAAATGATACAACAATTTATAGTAATCAAAAAAATTTACGCGTAATCGTTTATAGGGAGTCATTGCTGCTTCATTAGTCTAAACAAAGCCATATTTGTAACATATTATAAATGTGTTTCGAGTAATTGGACGTTGAATGCAACAACATAGAGCAAGGACGAAAGGGAAATTAAACCACACCTTCAGCATGGAGACACAAATTTACACTTTATTTTTTCTAGAATTAGTTCCTCTTGATGTTTTAAATAGTAGGTTTGGACCATACACGAGAACAGCACAAGGCATCATATACGAGAACAGCACAAGGCATCAGGGCAATACTGCAGAGAAAATTACTTACGTTTTAGCAGCCTGCCTTCCCTTCCCAATTGCAGCACCAAAGTACCTCTACAGAAAACCAAATAGTATACCAAATAAACAAAATAATCAAATTCTATTCTTTAGAACAAACTAACTATCTCCAAAATTCTATAGCTTATGAAACATTAAACAACGCTGTATTTATATTTGCAAAAAACAGGAAAAAGATCAACTCACGTAGGAAACTCCAGAAGGTTCGACCATGTACAACTGCGGGCCATCCCTGTCATAACCTCCCAGAATTACTCCACTTCCAAAAGGCCTGCAAAAGTCATACAAGGATTATTAAGAAAGCAGCTAAACAGGAAGAAAACCTTCAAAATTTGTTGAGAATGAGTAATAAACCTGAGCCACCAATATAGTGTGCATAGATGTACATAACTAGCAACACGTTCTGCAAGTTCTTTTACTGGAATAGGTTCACCATACACACTGCAAAGCAAGTAAATAGCCAGATATAATAAAGAGATGCGGTAGTAGGTAATTGTTCGACCGAGTATATGATCACATTGACTGAAAATTAAGTCCAAAAAAAATTTCTGTTGCTTGCTGAGTTCATTCAAAGCTTGCAAGTATCCAAAGATGTTACCCACAGCAAAGAAAAATAGGTATCATCAAGCATTTCATATGGAATAAATGCTGAGAAAAATATAAACACCCTCTTTAAGTCTTAGCATCAAGTAAAGATATAAAAAACATCATCTTTTTCCTTCAGGATTCATTCCCGTCTTTGATGTATGGCATTGTCTGATATCCTATGTCTTACAACTACATAATTCACAATTCTTGTTTTACTCAACTTAATCTGGTTGATCAAGGGAAAAGTGTCATTAGCAGTTTAGCGTCTCTATAATATCATCTACATTATCTAACAATGTTAATTTTCCTTTATTAGTTTTCACAAGTTGATGGTCTTTCTGTAATTCAAATGGATAGACAACGTTATATTTGTGCATTCCTCGTTAAATATACATAACACACTATTATATTTGTATCCCCTTACTAACAAAAAGGTTCTTAGCATACCACATCTGTCAACTATCTTGAGCAAAATAAAACCCTAAACGTAAGTTCAACATTTTCATGTTCCTAGTGAGGCCCCAAATAGATCTTAATTTCCTATTCTTCAGTCCCGTGATAAGAGCCACGTCTTCCACTATAAGAAACCACTAGCCACATGCAATGTTGCTGCAATGAGGAGGCTTCAAAATTTTACTTTGGTTATGGGATATAAGGGTCATATTATCCCTTACAATCAGATACAAACATTTGTAGCATATGCATAACCTTGATCCAGAACCAATACGGAGCACAAGTGGTTGCTTTGGGGGGTGGGGGAAGGAATGGAAGCGGAGAACGCTTCCTTCACTTACTTGATGCAGTATGTTACGGCATGTTAAATTACTGGAGAAAAGGCAGAATAGAGAAACAGAGAAGTATGCAAGATAGCTGTAAACTAAACCTCTCGTAGTTAGTTGCTTCTGCTTTTGCTCGTGCAACAATTTGCCTCCCATCTGCAGCTAATCCTGCGACAGCCTGCAGTTAGAAGAAGGTCAACAAGACACTAGTATAATTAAAAAATAAAAATAAAATAAATAAACCAGATGAATTGCATATAACTTCCACAGGATATTAATTACAACTTATCATTAAGCAAATTTAATTCTTATATCGTCTTTTGATGGTATTTCTTCACGATTCCCATTTTGCAATATTTGTTCATTTTCAGATAATATTTACTTTCAGCGATAGTATCTTGCAGACCCTTGCCTCCAACATTCAATTTTCAAATAGCTAAGGAAAAGAGCATATAAATACCAAATTTCTTACATAACGGAAAATTTTCAGAAAATTAAAGTTAACGAAAATTTACCATGCCAGAATGGCGATGGACAGCATGGATTCTCCTATTGGACCCAGGCAACATCATCTTCGAAGTTATCAACTTCTCCACCCCCTAAATTAAATTTTCACACATCAAAATAAACCAGAAAAAGGGAAAAACCAATCATAAACCCTGAGAAATAAAATTAATCAATATCACATTATAATCGAGACAAATACATACCAAAACGATTCCGTCTTTGCATTTGATACCCACGACGGTGCCGCTGTTATCGACGGCTTTCGCAGCATACTCGATCTGGAAAACTCGGCCATCAGGAGAAAATGTCGTCACAGAAAGATCGTAACCCGTACCTATGCTGCTCATCTTTCTCTGTCGCTACACTTACAAATCGCACTCTTCTGTTCTGCTGCTGTAAACTGGTAGTCTTCTCTCTCTATATGAATGTGTGTGTATCTGTGTATATGCGATTTTTGTATCGGGCGTTGGGTTTTCTTTGGGGTCAAGCCAGAGGAGGGGCAGATGAAAAAAGGGTTGATTTTATGCTTTTAACCTTTTTTTTTTTTTTAATATTTCGACATTTTTTTCTCAACACCTAAAGTAGGGCGTGTTTGCTTGTTCTATATAAATTAAATCTCTTCAAATTAAATATTTTTTTAAAATTTTTCAATCATTTATTTATTGATTTAATAATTTTTATATTTTTTAATATTATATTTTCAATTTTCAATTTTCAATTATATATACTACATCAAATTTTATCGCATTAAATTTAATCTCTATAGAATATACTCTAAAAATCAAAATTCCAATTATCCTTTTCAACTACTGGTCATAATAAACGTGCAGTGGACGTTATTTTGAAATTCTTTTAAATAAATAAAACATAAAAAAAGGTATGAATTGCAAAACCAACCCCCTCCCCCACCCACCCCCCGCCAAATAAAATAGCATTAAAAAAATCTTATACAATAGAGAAATTTAATTGATTTAAATGAATCCATTATAAATGAAAATTGTCGTGGACACTGGTGCAACAATGGATAAAATAGTAAGACTAAAAATAAAAAATGAATAATCTCTTGCATAACAAAAATTAATGTTAATTTGGGGTTGAATCTATATATAAAAATTTATCAAGATAAAGAGATATCCAAAATGATTTATGTCTTGTTCTTTTCGTGAGTTCGATATTTTCGTACAACTTACATATATTTTTCAATACAATATTAATAAAAGATAATGTGAAAAAATGAATATTACTCCTCTTATTTGATTTTGTTAGTACTTGTAACCTAATCGTCACACATTTTGTCTTATCTTACACAATTTATAGAAACTACTTTGTGATGTCGCATGGGATCTCATTTTTGTTAGTTTCTAAGCTTCAAAGCAAACATTTTTCATCTTCTAATGTAATTTTTTTTTTTAAGGGAAACAATAGGAGGACAAAACCTACAATCTTGCCACAACTTAAGGCTAGTTGTCTATATATCAGTGTTTAGAAAATCGGACCGGACCGGCCGGTTCAACCGTGAGCGGGTCCAAAAATCGGTCCGGTTATGCCTTAAAACCGGGTATCAGAAAATCAGCAAAAACCCGGTCAATCGACCGGTTCAACCGGTTGAACCGGTGTTGAACCGGCCTGTTCAACCGGTTGAGCCGGTTTTTCTAATTTTTTAAAATTATTTTTATAAATTTATTAGTTTTAATTTATTTTTTATATTTTTAATTAAAAACAGCTGACGGTCGACTGTTCGACTGCTTGACTCTTGAACTGGCTTTCTCCTGCTCATCGACCGGCTTCGATTTTCTAAACATTGCTATATATACTTCTCTTATTCATAAGGGCTAAATGCATCCAGCAATTTGCTGAGTGCACCCACCCTTTAGAAAAAAATAAAGAGACCAATATACCCTTTTTTAAAAATTTTATTATGTTTTTGTGATCAAAAGCTTGTTCGCATTCACAAATGCAGCGAACAAGCTTTTGCTTGTTCGTTGTGAATGTAGCGAACAAGAGTAAAAAAATAAAAGAAAAAATAAGCAATTTTTATTTAATTTTTCGTTCGTGAATGCAATTTTTGTTGTAATTTTTTGTTCAAATTTTTTGCAACCACTTTGACCTTTGATGAGTAATTTCAAAAATTGTTTAAGTTTTTTGCAATCACTTTGACGATGAATTTCGAAATTTTTTTAATGATAAAGTAATTAGTTTTATCCGGTTAATGTTGAATAAAATTAATAAAAAATTTAAAATTTTTGCTACTACTTTGACGATTAATTTCGAAAAGTTTTTAATGATAAAGTAATTGGCTTTATCCGATTAGCCCTTAATACAATTATTAAAAAATTTAAGGGTGTGTTTGATTGGTAAACATTTTCCAGGAAAAATGTCAAATCAAGGAAATCATTTTCCAACTTGTGTATTTAATTGCAAATGTTTTCCGGGAATTCGTTTTCCAGGTACAAGTCCTTAAAGCACAAAAACAATGATTTTCCTGAAAAACTCAATCCAAGAAAAGGGTGGGAATCGATTTTCCGGGAATTCGTTTTCCGGGAATTCATTTTCCGGGAATCCTATCAAACACACCCTTAGTGTTTTTGAAGTTACAAATTACCCTAGACTCTTTCTTTTAAAGACATGGAAAATGCAATAAATAAATTTATTTGAAGTTGTACCTTTAAATATAAGCATTATCAGTTATGGCAAAATAATGAATACTTCGAATTAGATTCTTTTACATGTATTTCATGAAAAAGCAAAGGGGGAATAAATGAAATTTTAATGTTTATTTGGTTATTTTGTATAACTTTTTGGTGTTTGATTGATTTAAAATTAATCGGGTAATTTTCTCATTTTGTTGAATAACCACAAAATATTGGATTGTTATTTTTTTAAAAGTGGAAATGAAATTGCAAATAAATGAAAAGTTAGAGACGCTTAACAAAAATTTACCCTAATTTGTAATAACAAGAAGAATAAAGATTACGCAATCAACATCCAAGAATATATTTATTTCAAGTATATTTGGTAGAATTAAGAATAGGCTCAGGCTAAATGCACCCAACCATTTACTTTATGCACCCATTAAGAAAAAGACTAATATATCCTCACTCTCTTGATGTGTATTGATAAGTGTTAGAAAATCACTTAAATAACGCTTCTATTTTACGTATTTGTGTGTTTTATTAGTATTATATGTTTCTTTTTATGTGTTTTTCCTTTTATTGTGTGTTTAGAGTCACAAGAAATCAAAAGGAGCCAAAATGGATGAAAACGAAACTTGAGATCGAAATGCAAGCAAATTCAAAGATAGAGGGCATCCGATGCAATTTTATGAAAAGTTGTTTTTACAATTTTTCTTGTGCCAATATCAAAGAATATCGAAAGAGGATTTCCACATTTTTGTCGGATCCCAAATCGGAGTTTCCTAGTGAAAGTTATTGCCATTTGAAGAGAAATGACAAAGCGTAAAAAAATCAGCAGCTCGAATTTACTGCCGCAATTCAGTCATTTGACCATAACTTTTGCTACAAAAATTGGATTGACCTGTACTTTATATTGTTGGAAAGGAAACTCAAAGGGCTACAACTTTGATGTTGACCACTTCAAATGATTCGGATCATAACATGGTCAAAAATGGGAAAAACCGAGAGTGATGTGAATAGAGGATTTCTTGGGTCATGTTTTAGTAGAAAATTCATAACTTTCTATTAAAATATCAAAAAGGAAATTCTAATTGCACAATTCTGCCAAGATGCTTACCTATACCATGATTCAATATTTAAATTAATGGAGCAATTTAAGATCATGATTTGGTGGTTACCAATTAGTGGAATCATAATGGAGTAGTTGTACAATTTTTTATCATGTTTTCTTGTGAAATTTTGCCTATAAATAGAGGCATTTGTAAGGAAGGAAAAACACAACTTAGTACACAACTTAGTGGAAGAGAATTAGCTAGTAGTTCTCTCCAACTATTTCTTCAATAAAATTCTCTTTTTCATTTGTTCTTAATTTTAGCTCGAAGCTTTTAGTTTTAGCATACAAGAGAGCTTGATAGAGAGGAATTTAGTCGAGAAAAATACGAGTAAAGAAAGAACTAAAGGGAGACAACACCGGAAGCTACACATTCATTTCCACTCGTCGTAATCCGGTTATGTATCTCTATACTTTCTCTATTGAAATTCTCGTATTTAAATTTATGGGTAACTAAGTTTCTATACTTGGGACGAACAATGAATCCTCTTTGTGAACTCTAGTATTTTGTTATTGGATTTAATAGTATGTGATTGATTTGTCGTTAATTTTATGTTGTTGAGCATATTAATTTATCTTTTTGATCAATTGATAAATTATAAATTGGTTTGTGTCGGATTTGAGAAATGAAAACACAAATTAGAATAAACAACATAGAACACTAATTTAGACAAGATTTAGAGATAAACTTGTGGTTAGTGCGATCTTTAGGTGAAGTTTCGACGGAACCTATTTGAATTTATTGTGTAAATGCGTTCTAAAGGGTTGATAACGAATTTATTTAGAGATAAATAAATTGGTCTAATAGAATAGAATTATTTATCTTCGAGAGAGGTAAATAGTTATTTTTGTAAATTCGATCGTTGACGAAAATTATATCATTACTTGAATCCAATTACATATACGAGAGGAATCAAAGTTGGTGAAATTGTAAGTCCCAAGTTTTGTAATTACTATCGTTATTTTTTTTATATTGCAATTACTAAATTCTTGTTATTTAGATGTTATTTAGTTTATAGATTTAATTTGTAAAATTGTATTTGAAATGAAAAACAAAACAACATTCGAATTGTCTTTTCAAATAGAGTATAAAATTGATAATTTTGGTAGTTAAATCAAATCCTTGTGGGATCGATATTTGGACTCAAAATCCATTTTACTACTTGTTCGACCCGTACACTTACGGTATTTATTTGACACATTTCACAATGAATAAGTATCAAGAATTAAATATGTATTCAAATACTTATATATATATATATATATATATATATATTAAGTTATCAACTCGGTCTTATATCAGTACCTAATTAATTTTCTTCAGAGTTATGCTAATTTGTATCAGTTAATAACATAATATATATATATATATATATATATATATATATATATATATATATATATATATGTTCCTCATCCTACCGACATAGTTACCATGCTTACTTCAATTTGTCTAGAAATGGCAAATGACAGCAAGTATTTTCGGTAACAAAAGAGAAGACCCCCCCATTTTACCGTCAGCTCTCTCTATTGTTGTCATAAATGGAACAAAATGAAGAGTTCTCTCCTAGTTTTCCTACTCAAATTTGCAAATTTTTTATTAGGTTGCGATTTAAATAAGTAGCTAGGGAAGTAAGGTACCAAAGAAATAGTTTTCTTTTTATTATTATTATTATTATTATTATTATTATTATTATTATTATTATTATTATTATTTTTACTTAAAAAAATTGTTCGATTTAATTTAAAAAGTAAGGGTATAAATGTCATTTTCATGGGATTTAGGACCCATGTGTGAATTTATAAAAGGTTGAAGACTCGCAATGGTTTTAAAAATGACAAGGAAAATGTACGAAATATTGCATCCAATTAGCCCCATTCAATAATGAAATCAACTCCGATCCCATGGTATTATACTCTACAAGTGTATCAGTGGAGGAATTAAATTTAAATATTGTAAATTTTTTTTTTTTGAAAAGGGAAGAATTATATTGAATCAACTGCCAAAATATCGACAATAAAAGAAGGGGGAACAGACTTCCACCATCCAAAATCAGATATAGAATTTGCTGCTCGGGCTAAGCGGTGAGCAACACAATTCGTTGATCTCCTAACAAAAGAGAAGCTACAATTTTCAATGTTAGTAGCTAAGAACTTACAATCCTGGACAATCGACCCTATATACGAGCAATTTGAAGATGAAGAATGGAGTGCATCGACCAATAAAAGAGAATCCAATTCAACAATGACATTGCTAAGGTTGAGATGCTTTATCCAACTGAGGGCCTCAAATATTGTAATTTAATTATTAATGAGGGATACCAAATCCTGCGACTTGGGAGATATATAATCACATCAATTTTTGTTTTTCATTTATATTGAATTATTAAGGGATTTTGGCGCAAATAGTCCCAAAATTAATGTATTTAGTCAAATAATAAAAGGTAGAAAATCCAAAACGTTGGTGCAAGAATGGTCCAAATTTCACTACCTTTTTCTCGTTAATTTCTTTATTTTGTTCTTTTGTGCAGGATATTTTGGTCAAAATTATTAGAAAAATTACACAAATGGTCCTCACTTATGGGTTATTAAAATCAGTCCTAAAGTTTTTAATTTTGTTGCATTAATCCAAATTTTAATTAAATTATATAATTTTATATTTTACCTTTTTCGTAGATGCTAATTTGGTCCGCAAAATAATTTTATCAATTAATTTGACACTAATTAGATAATTTTACGAAAATCTTCAACGTAATAACATTTATTTATGTTTTCTTTTGCATTAGATATGCGTATATTTTGATTTTAATCAATCGTTAACGAAATATAATTATTGTATCTTCTTAAAATTTTAGTATAATGCGTACTACTCTGCACGTATGTATTTTATTTTATTTTTTATATTCGTTATATTTTTGTTTTTACGCTTATACACGATACTAAAATTTTAAGAAGATACAATAATTATATTTATCGTTAACGATTGATTAAAATCAAAATATACACATATCTAATGCAAAAGAAAACATAAATAAATATTATTACGTTGAAGATTTTCTAAAATTATCTAATTAGTGTCAAATTAATTCGATAAAATTATTTTGTGGACCAAATTCAGATCTACTTAAAAAGGTAAAATATAAAATTATATAATTTAATTAAAATTTGGACTAATGCAACAAAATTAAAACTTTAGGACTCGATTTTAATAACCCGCAAAGGTGAGGACCATTTGTGTAATTTTTTCTAATAATTTTGGCCAAAATATCCTCAAGACAAAATAGACAAAATAAAGAAATCGAGAAAAGAAATCATTTGACCATTTGTGCACCAAAGTTTTTTTAATTTTCATTTCAAGGCTTACCTTTATTATTTTATCAAATCTGCAATACTGCTATGACTATTAAAAATCCCAATTATTAATGAGGGAAGCTTACAATATTCCGTGGATGATTATTGAGAATCCTGGATCCAACCTGCATATACAATCCAACATTATTTCAGTTATGTACTTGAAAAACAGAATGGTCCTCTAAACCAGATCCACCAGCTTTTCAAAATTGCAGCCCAACATATTGATAGACATAGAGTTGTTTAAAAGGAAAATGGAAAAGGAAAAAAATTGGCTCACCATTGATTATGTACAAAAATTACTTTGTCAAAATCAATTACTATAAACAATAAATATTCAACTCAACCATCAATCTTCGAAATTAAAGGCAAATTAAGAACGAATTTGAAGTATTGTACATTTTATAAGTTCGAACTAATTAATGACAAGTAGAATTAAACAGACGAATTCAAGAACGTAAAAGTAGTTCTTATTATTATATTGATCGAATCAAGAATGAATTTGATCCAAGATTTGTACAGTTACAATATGAAAAGAAGAAATATAACATCCAAATCATGAACATATGTACGTGGCATTGCCAGGAAAGAAGAAATATAGCATCGATCCATCTGTGCGTTGAGTGCTCAAGTTCTTTTTCCAAATGGGTCAATTCCGTCTCTTTTTCTGGAAGCCTCAAAGTGGGTAAGCTTGATAGATGGAAGCTCTCAAGGACACTAATGCCCTACCAGTTTCTTCATTGACGTTGGCCGAATTCGGATGTACATGGCGGAATGGCGGTGGTCTGCGCCACCCTACCGCCACTAATGTCTATGCCTCTGCTGGACGGAGAGACTTTCCTACCTATGTAGTCCTGAACTGTAATGCTACCACGATCACTGGCGACACCGTAGATAGTCGTGGATAGCTTCAAAAACCAAAGTCGATTCTACTAGAGTCGGTTCTACTATGAGGTAAGTGAGGCTAGCGGCCCAATTTTTTGTTAGTGTTTTTGTTGTGTTTATAATCGACCTTCATAGTTTAAAATATTAATTTTTTATTTGATATAAACGGCCGTTGGAATATAGAAACTTTAAAAAGGGTCGGAAGATTTAAAGGAACGGTTAGGGAAAAATAAGTTAGTGGAAAAGAAGAGTTCTAGTATATAAGAATTCTTTTATTTATTTCTTGATAACTTTATACAAAATGGGCCTCATGGCCTATATTTATACTACCGGCACCTCTTTTACCAATAGTTGGGATTTTGACACCATACATTTGATCTAATGGCTATAATTTGTGATTTACAATCCTCTAATAAAATATTCATTTATGTTCAAAAAAATAAAATATTTAGTTTCTTACCGCACCACACCACGCAAAGACATGAATAAAAATTTTAAGGCTTGTCGATTCATACATTATCTATTCCATTTGTTCCCTACAAATCTCCAAATAAATGGTTATTAGTTCAAACAAATTAAACATTTGCAGCGCATACTTCAAATAATAATTATTGAAGGACATTAACAAGAATTTTTAATTAAAGAATATGAAGCAGATGTTTTTTTAAATTCTTTTTCAATTCAGCGTAATTGCCATGGATTCAATACCCAGAATTTATATCCAATTTATATACCCAAACAATGAAAAAAGATTGAACTCGTGCAAAATAGATAAGATATATAGACATAGACATATGACCGAGGAGATATCACAATCTAAATTCACTCAATTAAAACAAACCAGATTTCCTTGCTAATCGACGGCAAATAGAATACGACGTGCGAGCACGTCGTTCTCCACTATATATATATATTTGATCATATTTCATCAACATGTTAATCTAATGTCATTTTGCTTTCTTCTTTTTCATTATTTTCTTATTTTTCCTAATATCGACGTCTAAATAAAATTGAAAGACACTCGTCTCCTTTTCCATTGTCTTCTCAAAATTTTCTCTAAAAAGTCAATAATACAAAATTTAAATTTTATAGATTAACTGATGGCTACAAAAATTTAATACATTGGTGATTGTCCATTTCAATAACTCTCACCATGTTCTATACATATTGATAATATTCATCACTAGAGAATAAAAGGATTTCGCATTTTGGTTTCTTATAATTCAAAAACTAGATTTACACCTGTGCGATCCATGGGGATTTATGATTAAAATTTAAGAAATAGAATATTAATTCATAAATAAAATTTTAATTCATATACATAAGTAGAAAAATAACAAAATTATTTATATCAATATAATAGTTATTTTAATATCAATTAGTGCAGAAATTTTTTGGGAATTTTTTTTATTTTTAAAAATATTTAATTTTTAGCATAGTCGATTTAAGAATCTATATTAATCATAACATATTTTTTAATTTTTGGAATACATTATTAACTCAATCTTATATCCGTACCCTAATTAATTTTTATCAAAATTTTGCTAATTTATATCAATTAATAAAAATATAAAAAAAAAATTATTCTTCACCCTACCAACATAGTTGTGACCCTTACTCCAATCTATTAAAAAATAACAATACGAACAAGTATTTTCAATAACAACAGAGGAGAACCCCTATTTTGTTGTCGGCTCTCTCTATTGGTGCCATAATAATGGAAAGAAAATGAGCTCTCCAAATTTTCAAGTTAAAATTTGTCAATTTTTTTTTTTTTTTTTTTTTTTTATAAATCAGATTGAGGTTAGGATAGGTAACTAGGGATGTAAGGTGTAAAAGACATTATTTTCTTTTTTCTTTTAAATTCTTTTTTTTTTCTTTTAGTGTGCATTAGGATTTAAAATTTTTTTTTATAGATTTTTAAAGATTTTGAATCATTGAGATCTGTATAATACATTTAGATTTCATGAAAGATATTATTGCGATTGATTTGATCAAATTTAAATTTAAAAGAGAATTAATTAAATTACAATATATAAAAACGTGTATAAAATTTGCATAACATACACTTAATTTAAAGAGTAAAGGTATAAATGTCATTTCATGAGATTTGGAACCCCATGTGTGAATGTATGGAAGGTTGGGGACTCGATACGTTAAAAAAAAAAAAAAGAAAAAGAATGAAGACCAAACTGATAGAAATTGATGATGAAAAAGGACAACGAAAAATAAATGAAATATTTGCATCCAATTAGCCCTAATTGATGATGAACTCAAATCCCATCATTCACATGCAAGCACAGCACTCAGTAATAAGGTAATAATATGCCATATACACAATAAACAAGCATCTTCTCACGAAGAATTCGCCAGAACTGGCAAAACTTAAATAAACCTTCCTACCTGCACATATTAGCCATTTATCTCACAACTCCTCTCTACACCTGCGCTCTTTCAGCCTGAAGAAGTCCCTCGCGAATCTGAACAGCAATGTCTTTGACAGCACCAGGTCCATGTGGAACAAACACAGCAGATGATTTTGATGATGCTCCAATTTCCTTCATTGTGTCAAAGTACTGAGTGACAAGAACCATGTCCATGACGTCTTTAGATGTTGTTCCAGGCACGTTGGCCGAGAATGCCAGCACACTGTCCCTGAGGCCGTCGACGATGGCCTGGCGCTGCCTGGCGATACCGAGCCCAGATAGGTATTTGGACTCGGCTTCGCCCTCGGCTCTCTTGATCTGCAGTATTTTCTCAGCTTCGGCCTTCTCGTTGGCAGCTTGCCTCAGCCTAGCAGCTATTTTGAAAATTGACATCAAATTAGATTTTATCAAACAAGCACAGTTTGTCATAGGGTAAAGTACTAGCTAGCGAAATCACAAGTGTACTTTTAGAAGCAATTCTTATTCTTCAATTTGACAATAATGTAAGAGTTGCTTCAAAATAAGCAACTATACGTCATTCGCATGAAATGAAGAAACAATGAAAACAAACTTATAGCTCAAATACTGAGTCAACACTTCTCTCACAGGTTCATGGGGAAATTCCTTTTCAACTTATTTAAGGGCAACCAACTCTGGAATTTAATAATATTCGAGTGCAGTCTGCAGATGTTTCCTATCTTTGAGAATTCAAAATAAGCCTTTGTTCTTTTTGACTACCTAAAATTTTACTTCCACAACTAAGTCAAAGTAAAAACTTCAATAATAACCACACATCTTAGAAGACTATCCAACTTAGAAGGTGTTAGTATGCATTAAAAAATGCATTTTAATACATTTTTTTCAAATTTTAAATTTGGTCAAACAAATCACATCCATATATCTCCTCACTCATTAAATCTCCACCATCCAACTCCACTCATTCTCTCTCTTCATACTCATAAAAATACATTAAATCACATCCGCTAACACCCTCTTAGAAATTTAGGTTTTAGCAAAGTTGAAGTTTATCTGAACACACGCTAAAGGGTACTTGGGGCAACTTTACCATTTATCCCAAAGCTTAGACAAAATATTTTCGCAAACGGTTTACTAGTTGACAACAAGGCTCTCCATTAAACTAAATCTTGTTGACATGCAAAGCCGTTCTAAAGTCATATATATGCCAAATGGTAAAATCGGGTCATTGAGAAAGGATATATATGTTCATAAGCAGTGCACTTCAATTCATGATTTAAGTACTTTAAATCTTACAAACCTACCTGAATTTATCTCATTCATGGCTCTCTTCACCTGTGCATCTGGTTCGATGTCCACGATCAGGGTCTGCACTATCTCAAACCCATAGGCAGACATGGCCTGAGAAGGAAGGAAAACCAAATGTAAATCGTACTATTTGAAAAAATTTATTTGTTGAACAGACATGGCGGATCATAACCTTCTCAAGTTCGTTCTCCACAGCCTTGGCTATCTCATTCTTCTGCTCGAAAGTAGAATCCAGATCTAATCTTGGGACACTTGCTCGTATTACTAAAAGATATAAACCGGATTAGAAGAGTAATTTTGAACAAATTTCTGATCCAAACATACACTTTCGGCACTTGGTATATTATATTTCCAAATCTGTCGTTTAATGGAAAATCAGAATTATCAGCCATGCACCACAGGAAAATAAAAATAAATTTAAAGAAATGACCTTAAAATGTGCAAATCAAGCATCCTCATTGCATTCAAATTTATCTTATCCCTGAGTAATTAAAGGGACAGAAATTTAAGCTTCATACACTTTTGGTTTAAGCCAGTTGCTTCATCTACAGGCAATTTAAGAAGGTCACACCGAGGTTCCACTAAGCGGAAATGATTTTCAGGACACAAATTGCTATCTAGTGATAAGGAATGAGCGTCCTTGCGTGTTTCACCAAATGGACAGAAATAATTTGAGGAACAAAAAAATAAACTAACATGAGGAATGTGTGTGCGGGTCTACTTGCACATAGAGCAAAGAATATCAAACCCACTATAGAAAACTATAAGTTATTGTGCGTGGTGGTGAGTCAAAAAATTACTATGCTTGAGCTTGACAAAAATTCAATTACCACCACACGACAGGGAGAGAAAGAACAAAAAATCAACTGTTCATGAATATAGTAAAACATTAAAAGTCTACTCGATAACATAGTATCTTTATTTCATGCCATAAGGATGACACATTATCTTCACGAGAAGATATTAATAGTTACTCATCACAGGATTCAGGATTTGGTAATGCAAAAACTACAAGTAAATAATCCTCACCAACTTGCCTCCTCTAAACAACTAAAGTAAAGAAAGATTCCTGCTACCATAAATTTTCGAAAATGATTTACTGAAAATCATTGACTTTAAACTTCATAATAAAAGCAGAGGGCAGTAAGTACAAAACTTGGGTTTTTGTGGTTTAGAGTTCCTTGGCTTGTGTTCTCAGGTAACCACCACATTGTAATACAGAAAATGGCGCATTATCCTACCTCTAATTGGGTCTACTCCCAGCAGAAGAACATAAACACAAATTCATGCCAACAAGCGGGTGCTACTATAAGTTAATAACTAAAGAACACAACCTCAAACCTACCATCAAAAACATATGCCTGGATTTGTGCCTTTGTGTTTGAAAGCTTGTAGAATGCATCTGATGCTTTATCAGACAAGGCTCGGTACTGAATTGAAGCGACCACAGTTACAAACACGTTGTCCTGAAATGTCAAGCACTCTCACAGATTATTAACAAATTATACTTAATTTACTCAGATGGACGCACTTCAAGGTCAGATGAAGAAAGAAATTGAATATAAACGTCAGATACCATTCTGGAAAAAATAAGAAAAGGCGCATTGTAGATGAACCATTCCTCGAGGGTGAAATCATTAACACAGCTTAAAAATCATCTTCCAAAGTAGTTAATAATCAACGTCGTGAAAAAGGTCTGACTGAAATAGATAAAACTTAGTACATGCAAAAAAACACTATTCAAATGCGGATTTCCTTAGAAATTGATTGTGCAGTATGATGGGTATAAATGGGGGCATACTGAATGTTAACATGGACAAATTGGACATGTGAGCTATCGGTCAGTGAACCAGAAAATCACCTTAGTTTTGGTTTCACAACGGACGTCAAGCTGTTGGACACGCAATGATAGTGAACCTGCCAATTGGTACCCTAGGCACCAAGGCACGCAATGACATCCAGGTTCAAGCACATCATCAAATTTACCAAACTGTTCCTTCATAGCAACTGTAGATTGATCAACTTGAATACAACCGAGTGCTTGACCCATTTTTCACCTATAGGCACCAACAGAGCAGAATCACAAATTTAATGCACCATCTGCATCAACAACTTAACCTAAAGAAAAACATAAAATCTGAAACTAGAAGTTTCATCCAGCTAATCACATAGTCTTCCTTTCTCTAGGTCCAAACCATGAAAGTCAACGAGTCATACAATTTTCTTAATAAGTGTCGACCAAAAGACTACAAAGAGTTGCACAAAATTTTGTTCGAAGGTTCCACACATCACTGAGAACATTAAAAAGTTTGCTATTCAACTCAATAAATTTTTTACCAATATCATACAGGCCCCATCAATGAAGTACATATCAAGACACTTAGAATGCAAGAATTAGTTGTGCTTTTCAACCCTCTAAGACAGTATGTCAGTTCATAAAGAAACTTGGGTTACAACTTAACGAATATGAATTTTGGGAAAAAAAATAATGATAAAAAATGTAGAAGCCAACTTTAGAATCCATATCGTTCTTCCTAAGGTTTATAGTTATCAAGACAAAGCTCCAGAGATCTGGCAGGCCAGAAATAAGATTTACAGAGGTTCTCCGATTGCTAATTTCGGTCGTATACGGTACACACAAGAACAGAGATCAACCATAACAAAGAATCGAGTACACAATACTATCATCAAAATATAAAATCCCAAAACGATTTCTCTGGAAGAAAAAAACCGCAATATCAACACGCACAAAATTTAATGCCGCATAGATTCACGCTTACAACAGTTAGGCATATAAAAGTATCGCCACGGGAAAATAATAAAGAAAGAAGCAAAAATGTAAACAAAATCAGCGACGAGAAGAATAACTCACAAGAAACAGAGAAATTCTAGGGTTAGAGATTGCGAGAGGCATCCAATGTAAGAATATGTATAGGTGTTGCCAATTCCAGAAATTGGGCTAATTGGCTTGAGAAATTAAACGATCAGTTTTCCAGTTCAGATAGGAGTAATTTGCCAACTGTATGCTTATCCTATTCCCGTCCCACTAAGGCCGTGTTTGATGGGGTGGAATTTATGCAATTCCCGTCCCACTAAGGTCGTGTTTGATGGGGTGGAATTAACAGGAGAAAATGTTTTTCACGATTTTTTTTTCTTTTCAATTTTGTGTTTAAAAGCAAAGGTTTTGTTAGAAAAGAACGTGTGGTGTAGTGCTAGTGGTAAGTCGTTCACGTTCCGTCCATAAAGCCGGGTCCGATTCCTACCCCCTCCGGGGGGTTTGTCCCCCCACTACAAACCAAAAAAAAAAAAAAGAAAAAAGTAAAGTTTTTTTTGGAAAAGAAAAGTAAAATTGGAAATGCAATTTATAACGTGTTTGGATAAGTTATTTTGGGCTTAAAATTAACTTTTAGATTTCGCACTAGTAACTAATAATTAGAATTATGACATGTGCCATGATAATAATGAATAATAATCTAAATTGTGTAATACAATTTATAATGTGTTTGGATAAGTTTTTGGATGTGCGTTTGGATAAGTTTTGCCAGTTCAGAGAGGGGTAATTTCCCAACAATATCTGTAATGCAAATTACCCCTCTCCAATTCAGAGGGGTAATTTGGATAATGTGCAATGCAAATTACCCCTCTCCAGTTGAGAGAGGGGTAATTTGCCAACTGTATGCTTATCCTATTCCCGTCCCACTAAGGTCGTGTTTGATGGGGTGGAATTAACAGCAAAAAAGGTTTTTCACGATTTTTTTTTCTTTTCAATTTTGTGTTTAAAAGTAAAGGTTTTTTTAGGAACAACGTGTGGCACAGTGGTAGTGGTAAGTCGTTCAAGTTCCGTTCGTGCGGCCGGGGTTCGATTCCTGTTCCCCCCGGGTCCCCCGACTACCAAAAAACAAAAAGTAAAGTTTTTTTGGAAAAGAAAAGTAAAGTTGGAAATGCAATTTATAATGTGTTTGGATAAGCTATTTTGGGCTAAAAATTAACTTTTAGATTTAGCACTAGTAACTAATAATTAGAATGATGACATGTGCAATGATAATAATGAATAATAATCTAAATTGTGTAATGCAATTTATAATGTGTTTGGATAAGTTTTTTTGGATGTGCGTTTGGATAAGTTTTTAGATTCCATAGTAGTAATCAGAAGTATGAGACGTGCGTGGATAATAATAAATATAATAATTTAAATTGTGTATTTAATATTGATGCTTACTATAATTAATAGTAGAAATTAAATTTTAACTTTTAAGTAAAAAAAATTAAAACTAATCTATACTATTAAAAAAACACTTCCACACAAGCAATGTTTTCCTGCAAAATGCTCCATTTGTTTTTTATTTTTAGGAAAATCGGGGCAAACGATCCAAAAAATTATGCTAACTGCGTTTTTAGTCCAAAATAAAAAAGATAGCTCAAATGGTCAAATAAAGAATTTTGGTGTGAATGTGGTGCAAATGGATGGAATCTACTTACTTTTGCTGTTAATTACTTTAAAATTTTCTATTTTGTCCATTGTGCATTCTCGGAATTGCTATATCATTTGGAAAAAGTATTTCGAAATATTTACCGTGAATGTTAACTTTTTATGAAAAAATTATGTTGCTACTTTTTGCTAAAATAAATAAAACTTACAAGATTACATAGAAGACATAAAAATCATTGATAAATTTGGGTACCATAACTTTGCAAAACTTTAAAAAGTCTTGATTTAATACCATGTGACCTGTATGGACTTTTATTTTTAACGCCACATTTTGGGGTTTGTTTATAAAAACTTTCAACAAAAAATCATTGTTATCTCTCATCACTTCCATTTCCAATAAGGCAATAACTTATTACATTGTCATCGCTTGATGAGTTTTTTAATATATTTTTTAATAAATATTTTTATTCCTCAACCACACATCTAAAAGATATATTATTAATAACCTATATGAAACACACCCTTAACCACAACAAAGCCCCTCAAATTTCAATAATTTTTTAAATATTTACATCTCCAGTTTTACAATAAAAATTGATGATAAGAATGTGATGAATAAAAGTCAGAAGAATATGAAAGCAAAAGTGAAAAGAATTTGAGAATGTTTAATGCAATTAAAATGTGGTATCTTTACAAAAAAATCAGTCTTATCCATTAGCAATGCATGTTCATGATAAATACTACCTCCATTCCAAAAATATAGTCCATTTTTTTTTAATTTCCATTCATTCCAAAATATAGGCAACATTTCTTTAAAGATGTAGTTAAAATATTAGTTGGCGCATATGCCCTCATCAGGGGTATATTTGGTAGAATTAGCTAATAAGTTAGCTTATAACTGATAAGCTAGTTTATAACTGATAAGGTAATGGAGAACTGATAGCTTATGGTTTATAATTGATAGCTGATATAAATAAAAATGTTTGGAAAAATACTGATAAACTGACTCATAAATAGACAATTACACAAAAAGATATGTTTAAAATATATATTTTTTAAATTGTAAAGGGTAAAAAATAAAAAGGTTATTTTCGCACAACCCTCTCTAATCTATTGATTTTGATACAATTTCAAACCCATTCTTTTTCGCCCTCCTACCTCCCCTCCTCCTCCCCCCAAAGATCCCCACCCAAAAAAATAATGATAAATTGTCGCCATAGAACCCGATAACATTTTTCATTCAATTCTACCGTTAAATCACCCTATTTTTGTCTTTTGTGGCCCTTCTTTGTCTTTTAGTGAAAGAGTAAAATAGTCATAAATTATCACTGAAAGATTGTGGGGGTTCTGTGAAATTGATAGTTTGGGTCCTATTGCGAAAATACCAATAATTAATTTTAAATTAATCCTAAATTACTTAAATTAATTTTAATTCTACTACGCTTCCCAGTGTGTCGACTGCACTTCTAGTCCAAAATAATAATAAAAAAGCAGCTCAAATGGTCAAAAAAATTTCGGTGTGCGCTTGGTCCTAAGTTTTAATTAAATTTTACATTTTATTTTTTCTATGAATGCTTATTTCGTCCATAATTAATTTTATTAAATTAATTTCGTACTAGTTAAATAGTTTTTACAATATATACCGTAAGCAATAAATATATATAAATTAACAAATGTATTTGATGTACCTAAATAAAATTTTATTAGGAATATATCACTGTAAAAAATTTACCGAATACAAAGAATTAATTAAAAAAATCAAATAAAAATAAAAAACCCCTCAACTCGAAAACATCATCGCTGTTGTGGTTTTTTGAAAATTTTCTTTAGCATTTGATACACGCATATTTTGATTTTAAGCAACAGCGAATAATAAATATAATTATTGTACCTAAATAAAAATTTATTAGGAATATATCAGTGTAAAAAATATACCGAACACAAAAAATTAATCACGAAAAGTAAAATAAAAAAATTAATCCCACCCCACCCCCACCCCACACCCACAACCACACCCAGAAACCCCCCACAACCAAGGTGGTGGTGGTGGCGAAGTCGAAACCACCACCAGCTGGTGGTGGTTCGCCACCACTACTGCCAGATCTGATGGTCGACCAGACCAGCAGCTGGTCGACTGGTTTTGACCACCACCACCAGCTAGTGGTCGAAACCAGCTGCTCACTAGATCTCGGATCTGGCGAGCCATCAGATTTGAGATCTCGTGGTGGTGGTGGCGAAACCACCACCAGCTGGTGGTGGGTTTTTGGGGTTGGGGTCGGGTTGGGTTAATTTTTTTTCATTTTGATTTTCTTTTTTATTTTACTTTTTGTGATTAATTCTTTCTGTTCGATATATTTTTTATAATGATATATTCCTATTAAAATTTTATTTAGGAACAATAATTACATTTATTGTTAAGTGTGACTTAAAATCAAAATATGCGTATATCTAATACTAAAGAAAATGTTTGAAAGGCCACAGTAGCGGTGGTGTTTTCGAGTTGGGGGGTTTTTTTTATTTTTTATTTATTTTTGGTGATTAATTCTTTGTATTCGATAAATTTTTTATAATGATATATTCTTAATAAAATTTTATTTAGGTACATCAAATGCATTTGTTAATTTATATATATTTATTGCTTACGTTATATATTGTAAAAACTATTTAACTAGTACGAAATTAATTTAATAAAATTAATTACGGACGAAATAAGTATCCATAGAAAAATAAAATGTAAAATTTAATTAAAATTTGGGACCAAGCGCACACTAATTTTTTTGACCATTTGAGCTACTTTATTATTATTATTTTGGATTAGAAGCACAGTCGACACACTTGGAAGCGCAATAGAATTAAAATTAATTTAAGTAATTTAGTATTAATTTGAAATTAATTATTGGTATTTTCGCAACAGGATCCAAAACTATCAGTTTCACAGAACCCTCACAATCTTTCAATGATAATTTATGACTATTTTACCCTTTCACTAAAAGACAAAGAAGGGCCACAAAAAGACAAAATATGGTGATTTAACGGTAGAATTGAATGGAAAATGTTATCGGGTCCTGTGGCGATAATTTATCATAGTTTGGGGGGTAGGAGGACGAAAAAAAAGAATGGGATTTGAATTGTATCAAAATCAATAGATTTTTTTGGGGGGGGGGGGGGGAGGGCTAATGCGAAAATAACCCAAAATAAAATAAAAAGTGAAAAGCTTATGAATTTATTTGAAAAGTTAGTAAAAGAAGATTTTCAAATAAATTCGAATTTTTCAAATAAGCTCCTCCAACCAAATTGAGCTTATTTAACTAGTAGGAGTTTATGAGTTCCTGAATAAGTTATAAGTTAGTTTATTTGACTTACCAAATGTGCCCTTAATGTACATTGTTATCACTAAAATAGATTAGTTGAAATAAAATATTTAATAAATGAAAGGACATATTATAAAAATAATCTAAAATTTTACTTTTTTAATACTATTAATTGTATTTTTTTAATTTTTTTAAAAATAAGAATAGGCTATATTTTTGGGACGAAGGTAATATACATAAATTCTTACTCTTAGTCCAATTTTGATGGTTGCAAATTTAAAATTGGTTAATAGTATGTCCTTTTAGAGACAAGTTTGAGTTATCATTTTCTTGGATAACAGGTCTTTATCACAAGTCTGAACATACGGAAAATGTCAAGAACGCCAATGCACAAAATTGATGGCATGCAATTCATGGTGACAGCCACGTGAGTTGGAAAAAAATCCTCATGATGAAGAGTTACAAAATAAGTTAAATATTTATTTTATTAATAAATATTCTGAACTTCTTAATAACACCTACATAAATTCCACATTTGAATTCAAATAGCAATTTATGAAAGATTTAACTACTGAGATTTTAAGATATAACTAACTATTTTTGTTGTGTTGTACATCTATGAGTTTGTCACGTGCCAAGATTCTAATCGACATTTTAGAATCCCTTTTCAGTTAGAATTTCAATTAGATATATTTATTAAAAATTAATTTATAGTTTTAAGATTTGAACCTAAGACCTCTTAAATAGAGTAATGGTATTTTGTCAAAAATAAAAATAAAAATAGAGTCATGGTATTCTCACCATTTGAACCAAGATCATTTTTGTGTTTTAATTTAATTGACAACGACTCTTTGATTGGTTGCTTCAATAATAATTTTTTAACCAAATAAAAAAATAATTGTTGGTCACAAAATAATTATTATTTCATAATTTAAGTTGAATTTAGTATTCAATAACGGCTTTAATAAATTTATATCCTTTACCAATTCTATCAATTAACTTTTAATTCTTATAATTTTAATCTGTATTTTGTGTATTAGAATACTTTCAAACTATTACTACTTATTTGAAACATATAACGTATTTGAATATTTTTTAATGACTTGTATTTTTTTGATAAATTTTGAAATAATGATACAATAATATGAAAATAAATTTATAAATATATGATGCGTGATTGTAAATGTTAAGGTTAAAATATGCTAATTCATTTAATTTATGAAGAGTGTATTAAATCTTAAGTTTAAAATTGTAAAGTTTTAATTCCAATTAATTTGAAGTTTGGGGTTAATTTATTTTATTTTTATTTATTTTTCCCTTATATTTATTTGGATTTCATCTATATTTTTCTCAAAAAAAAATTTTTCACTTTTAATTTTTGGCCTAAACAGTTTATTTTTTACTTTCTAATGAATTTGTATGAAGTTGTAACAAGTAACTCAGACAAATGATCAAAAGAGTAAGAAACAATAAATGGCCCATTTCAAATTTCATGTAAAAAAAATATTCTCATTGATAGTATCTCACTAGGAAGTACAAAAATTACATCAATATCCACACGAGAAAAAGAGAGGTCACTATTCATTAATGTTGCATAGTTGAAGAAACAAATTGTCAAACATCACATATATATCTAGACCAATAGTATTTATATTTTATGATAATGAGATCCAACCACAGCTTATAATTTCCATTACAATGGACAACAACAGCATTGTCATTATATTTCGATTTTCTCTTATATATATATATATATATATATATATATATATATATTTGTATATTCACTTTAATTTTTTGTTATTATGTCTTGGCAATCAAAATTGCATGTGAGTGATGTGAGATTGCCGTTCAAATTTGAAAGAAGGCAATTTCCTTTGGTCATAATGCTATGACAATTAATAAGAGTCCGTGGCAATCACTATTACACATGGAACTATTCCTAAAGAAATCAGTATTCAGATACATATAGTTCTACGTAGTATTTTTTAGGATTACATATCCTACCAGTCTAAAAACATTGGTATATGATTAGGACGGGAAACTGACAAATAAAATGGCAAATGTTGTATATAAGGAGGTCTTCTAAAATTTGTAATGTTGACATATAAATGATTTTGTTGAATTTGAAGTGTTTGTTGTATTATTGCTACTTTCTTTTTATCGTTACATTACATATACCATACACTAATTATGTATCATTAAATTAATATATATATTGTCATACAATTGTTACCATGCAACGCATGGGGTGAGAAAACTAGTTATTGATTAGAAATGAATTTTCTAAAATTTGACTTCGTATCACTGAAATATTTAGTCACACACTTGAAAGATAGCCCCAAAATTCAAGGAAATTCTTAGATAAATCCTTTTTGGATGAAACCAGCACGAAAAATGACATCACAATTTTGATGCAAGAATTGACTTTTCTTCATATCTAACATAAGATGCATACTTTTTTTTTAGTGCAAATTGGGTATAATAGGGCTGGAGTACGGTATCCTAAATTTGGAATAAACTGGTCAGGGAATGTCTTACCACTATACCAAATAATCCCCTGGACATAAGATGTATAACTTATTATTCTGGACTTTGGACCTGTTAAAATGATGTCTCCTAAAATTTGTTCCCACAGCCCCACTAATTTTAGTGGAACTCATTTGATACATATTATATTGAAAATCATTTTTATTTTTTATTTTTACATATTTTTAACCACACATTTATTGATGTGTAATTTTTTTTATATTTTTTGTCAATACCATTTTACATTTTAATCATATATTATTTTCAAAAATCTCTAGTATACATGCATGTCCTTGTTGTCACTAGTTGAGCAACTACTCACTAGTGTTATTTGAACACAATAATTGAGACCGTGATTGATATAATTTTATCTATCAAAATATTTTAGAGTGAGATGTTGGTGATGAAAAACATCTCATATTGTATGATTTAATTAATTAACATATTACAATTGCACCGATCATTGTATTCAAATTGAGATAGAATAATTCTTTTTTTTTTTTTTTTGAAGATTTTGTGGTTTTGAAGATACTACGGAGCCAAAGGAAAAATGTAAAAGTTAAAACTCAAATAAATTTTTTATATTCCTCAATCAAAATCAATTCCTGAATCAACAACACATTTAAAAGTAACTTATTGAATACCGATTCGATCCGAGGCTCCGAGCTCTCTTATTATTATTAGTCAAGAATTTCTTGCATGTATTCGTTACCATTAAGAAGTAACTTTTCATCACAATAAAAATTTCCTCAAATAGGGTGGGGGCGGGCAGAGACTAAATGAGAAAATATAATCTCAAACTGCTCACTATCTTCGGGAATGGGAGTTCTTATACATCGCAACTTATTTAAACGAGAAATCTAGTAATCAAATTCGGGAGCCAATTCCTACAAGAAATCAATCAGTGACTCCAATTATCGTTACTAGAGACCTACATGTCGTTGCAACATGTGGTTACACTCGTGCTCTTAGTTCTACTACGTACGACCACATGGTGTCATAGCAATAGGTTTCTCACTCTATTCTATTTGCAACGACAATAGTCGTTACAATAGTTGCCCTTGTGCCAACGACTCCATGCCGTCGCATTAGATTGCCTACTACAACAACTAAGTGTCGTCCTAATAGTTTGCGTACTATGACGACTTTTGTCACGCGTCACAATCCATTATTTAGCTTATATGATCTTGTAATTGTTATTAACTAATTATTTTCACATTTTGATGTTGAAGTTGCTTAATAATAATAACAAAATGTTAATACTTTATTAATATCCACCAAAACAATAATGTAACATTATGCTCCAATAAAAGATAGTAAACATAATTTAGTTACAAAGATAATTAAGCAAAGCAAAATAATTGCTCTCGTTTGAACATTTAGTATTGAGAAAGTTATATTGTAAGCATATCTATCTTACAGGCCTCCTAATGAGTCGTCACAATGTTCTTCTCGAGCCGATCCTTTTTTCCGTAACATTATTGTTTTCTCCAACCTTTCTGATGTCAAAGATGCAATTAATTCTCTCAATTCTACGAGCATTAATCAATAACTAACCAGGAAATAAGATTGAACTTCAACATATGGATACCCGAGCAACCACGAAAATCACATGGCTAATGGCTAATTCGAACCCTGAAGAGCTTTTCATTTCGAAGTTTCTGTGATTTATATATGCTACAAAAATTAATAACTAAAATCATTTGAACATACTTTGTCGAATTGTGTGGCAACCATACTCTTCGAGCCCTGCAAGCTTGGATAGTGATGGCATACTCGATTAGCCTTGTTCGTTTCCTACCTACGAAAATAAAAAGATCCAAACCTGCAAAGTAAAAAGTAATAATCATTATATAGCTGACAATATCTAATGCAACAAGGCTATTGTTGAATGCCTAATGCAACAATATCTATTGTTGTCATAATAGGTTTATAGTGACCACTTTCTTTGTGGTCGTTTTAGTCTACACCCTATATTACGACAATTGTTTTGGTCATCGTAATAGAAGTACATATAGCGATGACTTTTCATGTCGTTGCTATAGCATATGTTCCCTATTGCGATAACAACTGGTGTTGTCGCAATAGGAGATGCTATAGCAACTACAATTTAGTCGTCGCAAAATTTTTGTCCCAATAGCTAGCTATATTTCTTGGAGCTGAAAAGACTTTTAAAAATCTATTAAAATCTTTAAAAAATATTTAGATCCATCAAAATTAATAAAAAAAAAATCTTTAAAAAATCTAATTTATTAAAACACCATTACGAACTACAAATCCGACCAATAAGTATGGACAAGGAGTTTTCGGTTTTCCACAAATCATAATCCTATCGTGTTAAGAATTTCATCTTAACTCAATAATTACTGAAAATTGGAAACTCAACATGAAATATACAATACTTCCACCGTTAGCCGAATTCCAAAGGTCGACTCTCCCTCATATAAACACACAATCTTATTTCTGCATTCAGCACATATCGCAATCATTAATTTGGTTTCTTCAATCTTTTGCAATATACATCATCATAATGCATAAAATTCTATTATTCTACATTTTCATTAGCCTTCCATTCTTGGGTGAAAGTGAAACTAGTTCTAATTCCGACAAGTTTAATGTTCTTAATTACGGCGCTATCGGCGATGGTCGAAGTGATGACACAAAGGTAAAATAAAACACTACATTATATTATAACCAATTTGTTTGTCTTTTATTTTCCTATGGATCAAAATTTTAAATTTTATAGTTTTGGCCCTTAATTAATTATACGTAGGCGTTCATGCAAGCATGGGAGGCAACTTGTAAGTCATCTTCGCCTTCTTCTACCATGGAAGCTCCATCTGGACATACGTTCTTGATCAATCCTTTGAACTTCTATGGCCCTTGTAACAACAAAACTATTAATGTCCAGGTACTCAATGATTAATTTAGTTTTTAATAAAATAAAAGTATACTTTTTCTTTGTCGTTAATATATATTAATTTTGTGTTAAACTGATAATGCAGATGAACGGAGATATAGTCGCACCGAGCGACGAACCATCGGAGTGGAGATGCGCAAATAATGCTTGCAATAATTGGATGCATTTTAGATATGTTAATAACCTCAACATTAATGGAAATAGTGTTATCAATGGGCGTGGAGCTAAATGGTGGCGCAATATTAAAAATGTAAGTTGATTTCATTAATGTAATATAATCTCTTTGGATTAATTATGTATATATCCTTTTCTATCATAGATAATCAAAGGTTTGAAATTAATTACGAATTACAAATTAATCATTTTCAACGATAAATCAGTCGTGATGAATATTAAAAATGTAAGTTAATATTTCTTGAATCCAATAGCATTAATTTGAAATCTAACAAAAAGGAAAAAGAAAAAGCATTTGGAAGTTCTAACATAAATTTACCGGTGTCTTTTGCAGCATGATTTGAGCCCGTCGCCCGTGGTAAGTTTTTTCAGTCTTCATAATTTTCGATTCAACATTTTTGATACTATAAAAAATAGGACTTTTAGGGCGACAGTCGTCCCTCTAGCCTCATACCTGTAGAACAACATCAGCAACATACTCTTATTACTCTAGAGGCGCAAGGCTATAAGGACGACATGGCTGTTCCTAAAAGTCAAATTTCATGTAGTGTGATCTCCATTCATAATTACTGCTCAATAGAATTGACTATGGATTGGATCAAATTCTTCCATTACAGGCTTTGCAAATAACGTCCTCTAACAATGTTACTTTAAGCGGTCTGAGGTTTAAGGACAATCCTCATGTGCACCTTATTCTAGATTATTCAACATCAGTTCACGTATCAAATATAACGATAGATAATCCAGGTGATAGTCCATACACCGATGGCATCCACTTGTCTGGATGCACCAACGTTACTATCGATCATGTGCATATTGCGACAGGTAATTCAAATTTTATTTTGCTTATTAAACCTCAATCTAATATTATTTGTCACGTACTATGATGTTTGTATTTTTATTAGCTTATTATTTATATAATATATAGGCGATGATTGCATCTCCATAGTGAAGGGAACATCAGATCTGAGGATTAGCAATGTTACATGCGGCCCTGGGCATGGAATAAGGTCAGATATCGCTTTTGCTCCCCTACTCACACTGTGGGTAGGAAAGCTGTGCACACGCCCACTTGGCATCGACATGGCCGCCCAACGTCGCCCAAGGTCGGGCGAGGGTAGCCCCCCTCTGCACACAGCGTGGGCAGGGGTGCATCTCCTGATCAGATATATACCTTTCTGTCATGAATAATAATTGAAGTGTTATGAATAATTGAGAATAATTTGGTAGTTATGAATTATGAGGAATAATTTGGTGGAGGAATAATTTGGTAAAAGATGTAATTATTATATGTGAATGACTATTATACCCTTGATGAAATTATGTAATTACGATTGTGCCATTGAAGTTTTTCCTATAAATAGGGCTTGATTATTAATGAAATTCATTCACGAGAATTCCTTAGAATTCATTCTCTCTAAATTCTCTCTATTGTTTCTATACTTTTATAACACGTTATCAGCACGAGTCTCTAGCCATTTGAGTAATATGAAGGGAGTATGCTCTACAGTTGCATCTTATAGATGATCTTCAGACGTAAACCTAATTATTATAAATAACCTAATCCATCTCCAATCAATACTTATCTTTCTTTTCTCTCTTATCTTTTTCACACTTTCTCACGTCTCACTCTCTCTATCTTCCCAATCACTCACAGAAAAACATTTATCACGAGAGACAAAGAGTGTGGGCAATTCAAGAATTGGCAAATGAAGGAAATACGTGCATGTTCAATTGCTTCTCCCTAAGAAAAAGGAAAAGGTATATATATTCCATTATAATATAATAATTATATATTATTTTATAATATAATAATATATTAAACTATAACATTCGTTTTATCGAGATATAAGGAGCATACATTATCAAAATCAAATTTTCTCGACTCCATTATACTCGATTTAACGAGAGCTTGATTTGACACCAACATTGATAGGGTAATAACTCGTTTTGAAATATGTTATTATCAAACTTTCAAAATTTACAAATCAGTACACCAACTTTTGAAAAAGTTACAAAATAGTCCTTGAACATTTTGATATTGATAAATTGAAATAGAAATGAGATAATTTTCCAATCGTAAAACATTGATAAAATATTTTTGACAATTTTACCTTTGCGAATTGGAATGGACAATTTTACCCTTAGGAGTAAAACCGACCTAATTTTGTGACAGTGAAAAATGGATAGAATATTCATGAAGAAATTCTAAATCCATTGATTATATAAAATGGCTTGAAATCCATTTGAGTTAAAAGATCGAAATATTAATGTAACTCCTGAAGAGTTCAATTACATAATGTACTTATTCTAGAAGGATAAGTGTGATCTTGTAGAAGTAATGAGTATTTGTTCTAGAAGAACAAATTTGCTCCGTAGAAGCGATTCAATATTTAATTTTCGCACTTTATTTCTTGCAATTTAATTCTTGCAATACCTCCTACTTGATGATGGGTTCAACCGTCACTAAGCGAGAAGGTTTTATATATTTACGCACTTTATATGCTAAGTGATGGGTAATACCTTCTACTAGCAGATCCTACTCTGAAGAAGTAGTTAAATATTATGCAATTTAATTCTTGCTATTTAAATTAGTAGATTTATATTTATTGCAATAATTCCCATAAGGTAGGTTCGACCACCTATTGGAAGAAATTTAATTTCTGCAATTTAAATTTATGCACTTTATAGTTTGAGTATATTTCCAATGTGGTGGGTAATACCACACGATTGGTGTGCATATTTCCAATGTGGTGGGTAATACTACACGATTGGTTATAACGAATCCTACTCCAGAAGAAGTAGTTGATCAAATATTCTAATCATACTCTCGAAGAAGTAGACGATGAGAATAAAATTACTTCTTCATATATACCGAATATGAATGGAGAAAATTGAGCAAGTGGTACTTGAAGTTACCATTGGATAAATAGACGAAAGTAAAATGTTGAATAGATCCCATGTTGATAAATCAAAGATAATATATCGCATGGAGAAATTATATGAAGTAATCTCATCGATGATATGAGATTGTATTAATATGAGAATAAAATGCTCTTGAAGAAGTAAAATCACTAGATATCTGTATTTGGATAAAGCCAATATGATATTATTATTATTACTCCAGAAGAAGTACAAAACAGCCGAAGTGGAACATATTGAGAATATCAAAGATGGCAATAAACACTCGAAAATATAGAAATGCAAAAAGAAAATACATACTGAATCCATAAATGAGGGATGCGTCTCGAGAGTATAAATACTCCGTAACTCTGCCACCATCAATATTAGGATTCATAATGAAATATTTAAAGGATCAGAATTTCTTTTGCTTGACACGATGATGCTGACGGACTGGGCTTCCATGATTCTTGAACATATGCATGAAATTTGATGAGTAGTTCATCAGCGATCTAAGCGAGAAATAAGTATTTTCTCATTGAATGAGAGATAAACTTATTATTTACACCACGATCTAGAAACGCTAGTAAGCCATCAAAGAAATTATTAGTATTCAACAAACCTATTGGTTTGACATGAAAAGTTCCTGTGCCAGCGAGGCTATATTGAATATTTCCTCCAAGGTGTGTTGTAGCGCTGGAAGGACAATGAAAGCATCACTATTATTCATCATATACATCATGCGGTTGTGGATGGATTGCGCTTGTAGCACCAACCTGCTTTGGACCCATGGTAGAAGCGGCTCCAATTAGTATTAGATCCAACTAGATGGAAAGGTATTACACTCGAAACTCTTATTCCCCATGATTGTCTTTGCCATTATAAGTCTAGCTAAAAGTTTGTTGTTGGTTCCTCAGTATAGTATATTGATTTCTTGTCTCCCTAACTCTTTTCTGAGTTGGTTTGCCATATCCACATATTGGATATGGCCTACCAGCTTTAGATCCACCAAGAATACATACGGTTTTAATCTGGCGAGGTAAAGGCTGACTTGTATGAGATGATTCTAAAATCTCCATATCCATCTCTACTCCTATCTCTCTTTTTACACTATACTTTTAATGTATGAATATAAGAGATATATGAAACCCTCTATTTAAAGAAAAATTTTCAAACCAATAATTGAGTGCACTATTTACTTTTTGACAAATATGAAAGAGAAAATGGTAGAAAAATTTTAGTGAAATGACATATACCTGTCGGTGATTGAAAAATAATATATATACATATATATATCTTAAAATTGAAAAACAATATTTACAATTATAAGAAAAACATTGATCTTCATTATTACACCGAGCTTTCTTACATAAATATGAAAAAAATCATTATACTAAATTTTTCTACTAAATTTACAAACAGGATCTTCTAAAGTAAGTTTTTCAAGACATCAGAATGCGTTTGTTGATCTTTGAATTTGGCCCATAAGGCCATTAGCTCACCTTGTGCGTGTCCACTAGGATGTGTCTCAAGAGCGCATTGAATATCATCCAAAGGCTCCTTACTCAATCCATCCTTAATGAATGCTATTTTATCTTCTCGATTTACGGACAAGTACCCCATGATTTACATCGAGTGTCACATGTCCACCGAGCACACTTGTAGCATCCTCATAATCTTTTTGCTCTCCGTTTCTTTGAAAAACTACTTTTACCCATACCAGGCATGTATTTAGAAGGAATTGAAACCTCACCAGATAATCGAACCTTTGCTTCAATCAAGCATCGGATATCTTGTGGGATACCCTTATTCATTAGCATCCTTAATCTTTCCACCTACCTCGATAAATCCTTTTTAGGATTTTGATCGGTAGTGATGGATAGTATTTTCGAAGATTTGAGAGCATATGATCCATTATAATGTATAGATCCTTGTTAGGATGAATTTTGCAATAATTTTGATGATTTATTTATAGAATAATACGACAGCGTATGAAATAAGACTCGATTTTAAATAAATAATATGAAGCGTAAGAGCTACGATTTGAATTAAATAATATTTGGATGTGATGCGTATGAAATTTGTAACTTCCGTGTTTGAGCATGTAGTAGACAATAATGTCACCAAAAGATGATGGAATATGTCGGTGAATTATTTCTATGATAAATCATATTGAGCACTATCACGATACTAGTGAAATCGATATAAGAATTTCTTGAACTAGAAGTTCAATAATACTCGTTTGCAAAACCTGATGACCATCGGTTTAAATAATTATTGAAATCAATATTTCAAGTGAAGAATTAAAAGAATTCTTCAATGATTGTTCTCGATAAATGATGAAATCATTACTAGCCAATATTGGGAATAAATCCCAAATATATACGGAATAAAGGATGAGAAGTATGGGCCCACTCATCCTCCATGTGGACTACTAGATATTATGATATGGATCCACTAGATAGTCACATGTGTATATGATTAAGTAATTTGAAATTCTGAAATATTTGCTCACAGTATGAGCATGATTTTGAATTTAATGATAAAGCTAGTATATGTATATCCCAATGATTTGAATAAATCCTTGAAGGATTTGAGTATGCGCATACAAGTGGATATTATATGGCAAATTATTTAAAGTCCTCAAATAAATTGCCGATATCGAGAATAGAATGCAAGCGGTCTAAATTCCCATATTAAAATTTGAATGATGAGAACATATATGATTAAAAATCATACCAACTGTATGAGTTTTGGTGTTCTAAATTTTCTCAAGATGATGGGGAGTATTAAAGATTGAAAATGATATGTGAAATGCATCATGATATATCCTCAAAATTAAAATATGAACTTGAAGTTCAAAGATGCATAAAAGATGCTATGAACAATCACATATATCAGTTAAGATGCTTTGATAAGTTAGCACGCCAGAAGCGTTGATATTATGAGATTTCCCCAAACATATATATCAAAGCAAATTATAAAAGATGGTCTTAATAAGCGGAGGCATATGCTCTTGAAGAGTATATAGACATAACTATATTGTGTAATCCTACAAGAGGATTGATAATGAGATATCTCGATGAGTTATGTCGATATGGGGAAAGAAATGAAATTGAAATGTGTCGACACGATATGAAAATGTAGCGCTACATATGATCAATGATAATGAAAATATTGAGATATATTGAAGATGATAAATGGTGAATGTGAAATCCTTAACTTATGAGATGATGAGATGATGATGACTATTGCTCAAGTTTAAAGATAAGCATGGTGGTCATTATATGTTGCATGCTCATGAAAGTTAAATTACCGATCGTGTGTGTAGTACCGAAAAGGAAATTAAAGGATCGGATGAGCTAAACCCGTGTTTATGAGTACCCTAAAGGGTGAGCTAAGCCCCTGGGAATGAAATAACCTATTAAGTGAGTATTAAATGTTAAATGATATATTTTAAGTGTTAGTTAGTTATGAAGGTTTTGTAATGACCCGTACTGTCCCCACTGTACCAACACGAGTCTTTTCAGCATGCTTTGTCCTCACTCGCATGCTCCCTGAGAAAACTTCCCAGGGGGTCACCCATCATAGAATTGCTCCAGGTCAAGCACGCTTAACTATGGAGTTTCTAACGATGGGCTTCCGGAAAAGAAGGTGCACCTTGTTAGTATGAGTAGTACGAATCAATCCTTTTAACCTCTCCTAATCGGTCTTGCATTCTGGGGTATTACAATCACCCTCGTTGGACTCGCGGCGACGCCTCGCCGCGATCGAACTATCTCGAGGATCTGTCCGCCAGGCGTTGGGATTCTAGAGGTGGCTCCTACGGGTTCAAGAGGTGGCTCCCACCCTATGGTGTAGCACTTTGTCCCGCATAGCACTTAGTTCCCGATTTCCGGCTGGCGAATGCTCTGATACCATTTGTAATGACCCGTACTGTCCCCACTGTACCAACACGAGTCTTTTCAGCATGCTTTGTCCTCACTCGCATGCTCCCCGAGAAAACTTCCCAGGGGGTCACCCATCATAGAATTGCTCGGGTCAAGACGCTTAACTATGGAGTTTCTAACGATGGGCTTCCGGAAAAGAAGGTGCACCTTGTTAGTATGAGTAGTACGAATCAATCCTTTTAACCTCTCCTAATCGGTCTTGCATTCTGGGGTATTACAATCACCCCCCGTTGGACTCGCGACGTCCTCGTCGCGATCGAACTATCTCAGGATCTGTCGCCAGGCGTTGGGATTCTAGAGGTGGCTCCTACGGGTTCAAGAGGTGGCTCCCACCCTATGGTGTAGCACTTTGTCCCGCATAGCACTTAGTTCCCGATTTCCGGCTGGCGAATGCTCTGATACCATTTGTAATGACCCGCATCTTGTCCCCACCGCATCAACACGCAGTCTTTTAAAAGATGCTTTGTCCTCACTCGCATGCTCCCTGAGAAAACTTCCCAGGGGGTCACCCATCATAGAATTGCTCCAGGTCAAGCACGCTTAACTATGGAGTTTCTAACGATGGGCTTCCGGAAAAGAAGGTGCACCTTGTTAGTATGAGTAGTACGAATCAATCCTTTTAACATCTCCTAATCGGTCTTGCATTCTGGGGTATTACAGGTTTACTTATATGTTTACATGTTTTTACTATGAATTTATATGCTTTAAATTGTGTGTTTGGAGACATGTGTTCATGGTGAATGTTTTGTAGTTGTGTAAGAAAATTGATGCACTCTAAATGAACGAAGAGTATAAAATCAATGTATATGATACTCATACAAATGTATGAAAGATTTTGAAATGCTTAAAGATACTTGTATAAAATACGCGTTGCACTCTTTTCCCTTGACTGAGGTTTTATCCCATTGGGTTTTCCTAGCAAGGTTTTTAATGAGGCAACTTTAAAGGCGTATTCACATGAATAATGTACTCTTTTTCCTTCATTAGGGTTTTTCCCATGGGTTTTTCCTAATAAGGTTTTAACGAGGCATATTCATGGTATATTGAGAACGATAGGAGAAATTGATCTGGTATCTATTGGATCAAGTTATAATGGAGCTAATGCTTTAGATCCAAGCGATGATGATATTGAAATCATTTACCGTAAGTAAAGATATCGATTCTCAAGATATGAAATCAAGCGGGCGGTGTACTCTTTCCTTCGATCAAGTTTTTTCCCCTTTGGGTTTTCTTGACAAGGTTTTAACGAGGCAAAGACGTGAATACTCATATCTGCCTGATAGACATCGGGGGAGCAATGTTTTGATGAAACAAAGATATAACCACTCCAAGCTATCCCTGCAATCGTTTTGGAAGTTTTTCCACTGGGTTTTTCTCCAAACATGTCCAGGAAGACATTTGTATTAATAGTCATTCGAGAGTGTTATGAATAATAATTGAAGTGTTATGAATAATTGAGAATAATTTGGTGGTTATGAATTATGAGGAATAATTTGGTGGAGGAATAATTTGGTAAAAGATGTAATTATTATATGTGAATGACTATTATACCCTTGATGAAATTATGTAATTACGATTGTGCCATTCGAAGTTTTCCTATAAATAGGGCTTCAGTTATTAATGAAATTCATTCCTGAGAATTCCTTAGAATTCATTCTCTCTAAATTCTCTCTATTGTTTCTATACTTTTATAACACTTTCAATCTTTGCTATAGTATATAAATATTTAAGGTTTTGACATGCATCTTCTAATATTTAATTGGAGATTTTTACCTTCCACCCAGCATTGGAAGTCTAGGCAAGGACGGAGGCTATGATGTAGTTGAAAACATTCATGTTAGTGATGTTGTATTCATAAAAAGCATGAATGGTGCAAGAATTAAAACATGGCAGGTACATTACAGTAATTTCACCATCTTCCTTCCATCTTTCCTTCTTCTATGAATTATGAGTTATGACATTGTTGCACCATCAAATATTCACTATGGCTCTGGCTAATTCAGGGAGGTAGCGGCCATGTCAAAGACATAGTATTTGAGAGAATCTTATCTCACGAATCTGATAGAATTATCAACATTGACCAATTCTACTGCGATGGCATACATTGTGATACGCAGGTTAGTTATTCACAAGTAATCGAGTCGAGTCTTCATGATATTTATTGATAATTATTTTATTTTTCTTATAGCTATCAGCGCTACAAATAAGCAATATTACCTTTCGACAAGTACTTGGAACCTCGTCGAGGCACAGTGCAGTGACATTGGCATGCAGCAAGACTGTTCCGTGTAAAAATATAACTGTAGAAGATATTTATATTCTTTCGAATGGTCATAAACAAAAAGCTCCAATTGTATGCGAAAATGCTCATGGAAAAGCACAAGGAATGAAAGTTCCTAATATGTATTGCTTAGATCAAGTTTAGATTCATCTATTATACATTAACTACCTTTTATCGGATGTCCCGGATGGACAACTAATTTTTATTAAATATAGTAAAATCAGTTTTCTTTTGTTCAACTTGGTCACACAAAATGTTCAAGTGTCATCGATGCGTTTTCTTGTCTCGTATAATTTCCGTTTTGAAATCCAAGAATCAGCACGGTGAGGGTGAGTTTTAGCAATTTGGAAAATTTTCCGGTAACACCGTGGAGGCCAATGGCGGCCAATCAAAATTTTGGCCATAATTTGACACGTGGTGTTTTGTTATGGGTTTGCTTTATTACATTGGTGGCCGGTGGTTCTGAGTTTTCTATGTAGTGTTTGTTAGATTTCATGTTTATTATTTGGTGATCCTATTCTAATGCCCAAATGTGGGCATTGTAACATGACATAACAAAGTATCAGAACCAAACTTTGTGCTCAGACGTTGTTTGAATGAGTTTCATAGGGCAAAGGGTTTTAACCGTTGCCAAGAATTTGATTTTTTTGATTGCTTAGAGCATCTGAATCTCCAATGCTCTGTGTGTTTAGAGCAGTGAACAATAACTTTTTGAAGGATAAAGAATGTGTTTAGAGCCTTTTAGATTATTTTATGATTTTTTGGAGCGCCATGTTGACCTTTTAGATTATTTTACGATTTCTTGGAGTGTTATCTCGATTATTTTTTGGATCGACAGAGCATTGCAGGTGCTCTTAGGTTGAGAATGTGTAAGTCTATAAATAGATTTGAATCAACTTAAGTTAAATTGATCGATCATTCGCAAAACAAAGTTTTAATTTTCATACTCCAATTCAAAGACATTAATTGAAGAATTAAGCATTGCTGAAATGAACAACAGAACCAAACAAACAGATGAAGAATTGTTAATCATTCTGCCTAAGATATTGTACAAATTTTGTCAATACCTTCTAAGGTTATTAGAATCTAAGAATGAACGATACATTTGAAAATACAGATAAAGAAAACACTTCCAAAAGAAACCCAAAAACATAAAAGAAAACATGAAGAACAAGAGAAACACTATATATCAACCTATCTACCAGTTTCACTCTCATAGAACTGCACTCATTCTGTTGCAAGATCCTCGACCTCGATCTTTACAAAAGATGTCAACCTATACCTTAGGAACGTAAAGCGGGCTAGTGTATGCTCTGCTAGAAACAAAGATCAAAAAGCTTTTAATGCTGTCAAGTTAGACAATGTTAAATCGTTGAATATTGTCATCTTGGAAGCACAACATCTTCATAAAATGCAAATACAACTTTTCTTGTTAGTTAGAAATGGTTCTTCTTATGTTGGACCTGCCACAAAAATGCAATAATGTTATGATTTGTAGCTTCTAGTTTCGAATCACCTCCAATTTCAATGATTTCAATATTGTGACATATTTTCACTGAAAACACTTAAAAGCAACAAAATGTTGCTTTAAGGTTTCTTTATAAAATCTTTGTTATCAGCAAGTGCATTTCCAAAAATCTGAAACTAGACAATTTTTCAATATATAGGAAACTTAAAACTCAAAATAACAAACTTGACAGAAGGCAAAAGCGTCCCTTTGTAGGATATGTAGGATATAGAATGATACCTATAACTTATGCTTGATCCCATCTAGTGATTTGATCAGAGGTTGTTGCATCTTCGTGTTTCTCCTCACCCCTCCATTCTTGCTCGTCCGAAAACAGAAGTCGACCTGAATCCATTTTGTCATTCCCCTTGAAATCACTCTCAATGTCACAGTCATCGTATGACAAGACTCGCAGGATCTCAGGAAGTGAAAGGCCATTCTCCTCAGCAAACTTAGCTCCCATTTCAATATCGATTTTTTCTTTCGAGGTAGTGACACTTCCCGTGAGCTTAGCAGTTGTGGGCTCCACACTAGTATTTTCATCTTCTCGTATGAATGCTCGGAAATCATTCCTGGATGGCGGGACTTTTGAGAAGAAGACTTCTATAAGGTTTCCAATCACCCCTTTATTATATGGATTTTCCTTCTTGTCATAACGGTATCTGAAGTTTTCGTATGTCGTCTGGACAAGGACAAGAGTTAGAGGGTGTTATCATCTTCTTTTTAATGCATTTTAATCCATTTTTTTCAAATTTCAAATTTAATCAAACAAATCACATCCACATATTTCTCCACTTATTAAATCTCCACCATACAACTCCACTCATTCTCTCTCATCCTACTCATAAAAATACATCAAAATTCATCCGCTAACACACTCTTAGAATTCTATACGCCGTTGTCCCCTACTTGTGGGTCCTACCCAAACACGTATAGAATCATCTGAATTGATCTAACTAGGTGAAAGTAATCAATGCATTATGCAATGATAGATTTTTTTGAAAACTGAAAGAGAAAAAAAATTACCTGATTTGTGCTAATGAGATAGAAGTGGAAAGCCGTAAGGCCACCAACAAACCAAATGGCAATGAAGCAGTACACTATGAGAACGTCCGATAGAATATCACGAGACATGACTTTCCAAATGCTCCCTTTTTGTTGAAGAATGTTAACCCAAGAGAACAAGAAGACGTATATGCATAAAATCGTCGATGTTGATATAAACATAAAGAAGAATCGATAATTACGCTGCGAAAATAGCATTAACGATAATCCAATTAGTTGTTTAAAGAATCATAAACGTTTTAATAATTTAACATTTTTCTCCCTGCTACTCAGCCACAGTCAAAGTGACACATGCACCTCATGTTATTGCTCATTATTTATCAACCTAAAAGCTTATTTTTGAGCGAAGTAAAAGTTCGAATAGAGTACTTACTATGCCAATGCATTGACCAACCCATGGACAATGATGATCAAATCTCTGAACACAATTGTTGCATATAGAGCAATGAGATGCTCGAGGAGGACGGTAAAGCGAACACGTATCGCAGAACTTCACTCTAATGCTATGTCCATTGACAATCACCTCTTTTGTTCGGGGAATTTTTAAGTGAGGAGCTCTACCATTGACCCACTCCATCGAAGGGGTGTACGTCTCAAATGTTTCATCGTACTCGGGAGGTCGAGAATTCCGAGGTACAATCCCGGGATCTCTACTAGATGTCAAGAAGAGAAACACTACATCCTACACAAAATCCAAAATCGAGTGAAAGTCGAACATTAACACATTGGTAACTACTGAATTCTTATCTGTTTAAGCTGATGTTTGCTTACCAGAATGGTTAAAACTATTGCCACAATAAGCACTGAAAGCCAATGTATTGCATTGTTGTTTTCTTGATGTTTGATGATGGAGAATATCTTAATGCAAAATCCAAGGGCGGGGCCTACGATTAGGAATGTCGACAGAAACAACGATGAGCCATCTGGACCAAAGACGAACCTTCCTCCGCATAAGAATCTCTGGAAAACAAAACGATCGAGAATGAATAACGTGACTTGTGCTAATAGGGCGCTCGTTAGTGCTGATTGACCTAGAGAAACCGATTAAGGTAAACGGATAGTACTCGAGTTTTTCAACATCTCTAAACAAAATCAGCTTGATTGACAAAGCAAGAACTTCAACATACTCATGGAAGAATGAGAATTTTCATATGCCAAAAGAACCCATTATCTCAAATCAAGAAAAGCAAAACAAGAAATCAAGATTAACTAATTACAAGCTCTTTTAATCTAATAATCTAACCCAAAATACCCAATAATTTCGAAAAATAAATCAACTCACATTGTTTCCCCTCCAAACTTGATAAAGCCTCTCTGGTTTGGGTTTTTCTTGGTCCATGTATAGCTCAAGAACCAACAATCCAGAAATCAATTCAGGCTAGTAAATCAAAATCGAAAACCCTGTTTCTAAAACACATCAAAATCCAGAATCTGGGTTTTCTGTCGGGTTTTTATATTTCTTGTCGAAACATTGGACTCTGATCAGTTGTCGTTGGAATTGAGAGAAAATCGTGAATACAAATCTGGTTGGCAACAGAATGTTTGTGCGTGTAAACTGTAAAAGAAGACTAAAAAGATGAGGAAACAGCTGCCTTTTGCTCTCTTCTTCCTGGCACAGACGGGATTTCCCAGGAAGAGAATGTCGTTAAAGATTCACATTGTTTTCTTATTAAATATTGTGATTATTAATTGAAGAATCGATTGTTATTTTATTTTTCTGTTAGGCTCTCTCTCTCTCTCTCTGACTCTATCCAAAGTGTTATTTAACTAACTACCATCTCCTTTGATTCTGGCAAAATGATCCAATTTTTGGACCTTATTTTCCGGGTTCTAAGAATTTTCTATGTTCTGTTATGTTACCACTTACTTTAATTACAAAATATTTAGACTTCTTGTAATATTTACTATTTGTTTGAATAAATATTTATTTATCTGATTTTTAATTATTTTTTTATAATTTTTTTTAATAATTTTTCTTTGAGCAGCTATGGATGCCATGAAATGGTTGATGGCTGAAAAGTCAAATGGAAAAACTATAATGCACAAATAATTATACAAATTGTGATATAGTCATTTTATAACGGTCGATTTCTCAACTGATAATGTGATATGATGCGTGACGAGATGAATTTTTACCACCTATGTGTTGCACTTGTAGCGAAGCTCAAATAAAATTTTGATGGAACAATAAATGTTAATTTTTCGGTAAAAGAAAGTTCAAATAATTATAAGCTGCTTGACAAAGCTTTTTCCTAAAGCAAAAATCATTTTTTTAATAAGAATTTTGATTAAAGATGTTTTTAAATAAACGTAAAAATACAATATATACCCTTTTTTATTTTATAATATAAGAATGTGGATGTCAACATAACAAATTGAAGAATGCAATGGAGAAAGGTAACGAGTGAAATGTAATTTCTTTTGGCAAATTTGTAAAAGGTTGCATTTAATTATTTTGCTACATACATGTTGACAATTTTCTTTGGACACGTATGCTACGAACATCTTGGCAAAATTATTATTTAACATAAATGGCCATGACGTGCAAGCACAATCAATTTTCTTTTTCATATATATTATGCTATATTAATACACTTTTTTATTAATTTTTTTATTAAATTTAAAAGCACGACAATTCAATTAGTTTTGTTTTGTTTATAGATTCTAGTTTACAAAAAAGAATCCATTGTTTTTTTTTCCCAATGATTTTCAACTGAAATTTTCGTCAATTATTATTATTATTGAATTAATAGACACCGTTTCGTTGAAGGAAGACACATATATTATCTCAATTCTTGTTGTTTCGACTATCTTACTCAATCAAAATAACTCACAACGAGAATGGGGATATCGAGACTAAACTCTCCAAACCAAATGCACCCATACACCTCAAATTTCAGCGTAGTCAAAATTTGCATAAATAAATCGAATATTGCCATCGAACTTGTGGAAATATTTCGTTTAGTTCTCGAAAATGCATAAATGAAATAATCCTAATGAAGTTAAACTTTTTGCCATAGATCTTTCTGTAATCGAAGTCATTTAATGCCTACATAGACGCAAGATGCAGATTTATTCTGGTAGCAGATACATGTCACTTCGATATTAGATGATGTCAAAGTGATTCCATCCAATACCAAAGTGACATGTGTCCCGCAAATATAATAAGTTGTGTCTATGTGATCAGAGTGCTCTCCTATATGGCATAGGCAGGCTGAGATCAAAATGCTAATCATGTAAACAGTAAACCAAACAAAAGCAGCTACCATTAGATTACAGTTTACTCAATGTGAGAGAGAAAACCAGCTCATAACTAAATCAACAGTTTCCAACTCCGGTTCTAAAACACCAGGCATCATTACAACCTACATAACTTACAAAAGCAACAATGTTGAGTCCATACACTTCGATTCGATCACAGTTGACAAAGCTCTGGTTCATTTGCAGACGAGCGTCGTCCTACCTTTGACCTTTATAAACCTATAGCGATCGTAAAAGCATTTAATTAGTTCACAAGAAAATTTTCTCCTCGACTAACATCAGATGGATTAATTTTGCAAATTCAATTAATTTGGTAACGTGGGTTATTTTGATTTCAGGAGAGTCAAGAAGAAATGGAATGGAATGGAGACAGCAGATGTGGGCTCCTCGTCTCTCCTATATACGGTGGCGATTTTCAGTTCAATTTCCAACAAAATGGGGACATTTGGTGTAAACATCAAATCTAAGATGTTCATTTCAGCTCCTAGGACCCTGTTTGGTCATGGAATTTCTTCTACTTTTCTTTTCCTCAAACTCATTTTCAACCACACATTTCTGTCTAGATCTAAGTAACTAATGCACTCTCAAACTACATACACCAAACAGGCTCTAAAATCTTCATTTATTAAATTAGTCCTCCAATTTTCAAAGGGACCAAACCGGTCCCTGCCCATGAAATCTATTCAATATTGCCCATCAGTTAATTACATTCACTAGATCCCAACTGATCAAATTGACATCCTAGTTGACAACCAAGTTCTTCAGTTCATTAAGGATTTGAAAATCCAAACAGTCTTGAGTCACAAGAATTTGAATTATTCATCTTAGGCCAATCTACTTATAAGCAAAAATTAGTATGAGAGAACTTATCAATTCAGATAGTCGAACGATGTAAGAGAGAAAATGAAATAACTAACCTTTTGCAAGAGCCACCAATTATCAAGATCCACCAGTCACCGTCCTAAGCATCAACGATCAATAGAAGTAGCCTCGACATTTCATGGACCCACAGAAGCACTTTTTTCTTCCATTAATTCCTTTCTCAGACAAAACCATCCCATAATCATACGTTAGCTCTTGCATAGGAGGAATATGCCGAACAGCAAAAAACGCAATATGGACATAAATATCATTATTACATTCCCGTAAAACCGGTTGCCAATACACATTCGGCGAACAACTGTGGTTCATAAAACGAGCCACATTCCCGTTATTTTTTGCATTTACAATAACGGGAAAAGACACTTTTACAGCACCATTAGAATTATCAGTCATAGCTCCCTCATAGTTACGAGTCGTGTCAAAAATATAGTTACTGGTTTCATTCTCAAATTCACCTATCCTCGACGCATCATCAATGACATCACCAGCATACTCGCAAATAAAACCACCTGCACGAATTGGGTCCCACGACCTAATTCCCCATCCTCGATTCTTTGTCTTAAAAACTTCCAAACGTACTTTCAGGCCTGCCTGAGACATTCGGTTCCTACAGTTAGGAGGACAGGTACACGTGTGCCCACACTCATGTATCACCGTGTTGTAAGACGCCAAGATCCCTAGTGCCGTATAAGGGACATATCCGTCATTTCTCAGGTTGCAAGGGCAATCACTACTCCCCGGTTGACACCCGTTTAAACAATGACACCCTAAAACCGGCTTAGCGTTAGCCAAGGAAAAAGGCTTCGAGTAGTTAAGTTTACGGGTGTATGTGAAGTAAGAAGGTTGTTTTTCATCGTCAACGTCGTTAATGAGAGGTATAGGGGCATTCTCCACACCAGAGGATATATCGGGAAGGATGACTCCAGGCCTAGGGGCATTTTCATGCTTCCATTGCTGAATTGATTTCCACAGAGTGAATACCTCGGGCTGCCTCGGCTTTCTAACCAATTTGTACTTAAAAACGTTACATCCCGACTTGTTCTTTTCTACCCACGACTCCTCAATTTTGTAAAGCCCGTCATATACATAGATTTTCCCATTCGCGCCACTAGGGTCCTTTAATCCCCGTATGACTCTCACGTCACTCGCCCTATGGAGGCTCTTTTCCAAAGCAAGATTTCCTCTCTCAAGTTTCTGATCAAAGAGCTGCCCGTCTTTCCTCTGGACTCCACCCTGGCCGGTGTAAACCAACACATTTCCATCACCACCCTCGTCGTCATATCCGCCGGACGAGACAATGCTCACAGCTAGAGGCTCTTCGTTCATGGGTTGCTTGATGCTCAAGTAATCTATCCCAGCCATGATTGGGGCATGTAATCCCACTATACAAAGCTCCATTCTAAAGAAGAAAATATCGCCCACTTCAACTCCGGGTACATTTCCAACCCTCTTATTGCTATTCGTCCTTATACCTTTCGCTAGCAAAGTTGTACCCGCCGTCAAGTTTGGGTGTTTAGAAATCCCGGGCGAAGCTTCTTCCATTTGAGTAAGCTTTCTCCTTAGCAAATCGAATACCAAGAGTACTTTACTAGCTATTTCCTTGTCACCACTAGATCTTCTAAAATCATCAAATTCGTTAAGCATAAACGAGGCGATAAGTTTATTAGCTAAGGTTTCAACTACTTGATCACCCTTCTCATCTCTCTTTTTCCTTGGTCGACCCTTTCGTTTCCCTGAATTCTTGCCATTTTCCATCTCACTCTGGTCCCAAGAATCAGCATACCCATCTTCTACATTAGATTCCTCAATCCCCACCCTCGACGGGTTTATAGGAGTTTGAAAGGAGCTCAACGGAATGGGTGCGACAGGAGACTTCAAGTGGGTCTCACTGCCGAAATTTCCTGCTTGGTCAGGGATGCTAAAAGGGGTGCCTTGGGATGTCGTAGGGCTGACGAAAGGGTAAAAGGGTTGGATCCCGGGTGGGAAAGGACCGGTTGGTGAGACACAGACAAACGGTGTCGGGTGGGGGCTTACGGCCGACGACATACCAGAAGCGGTCGGAAATACCGGGACGAGACATCTCAATGGCTTCAATTCCAAAACCCTACACTTGTCAATTGACCCAGATGAATGATTTGAACCCAAATCTTGCTCCATTTAACCACCACAATGTAAAATCTCCAAGTAAGTATCAAGAAAATAAACTCCTTGTCAATTAATCCACAAAAATAACTAAAAACCACAACTTAACACTTCACTTTTCCAACAGAGAAGATAAAAACTTAAACCCTATGGTAAATGTAGCTACAGAGAACCACAAGTCCATAATCAACCTAATGTAAGCCAAACAGATAACAAACCATTCCTCAAAGGCTTGAAGATGCAGAATTTAACCCATACTCCAGTAAAAGAGTTTACCCCTAAAACAAGAGACAAATGCTGTCAGTAAATTGAGTAAAAATGAAAAACAAAAATCAAATAATCGATGAGATGAAAAGAAAAGAACCCATTTCGAATTTCACGACAGAGATGGAACTTTCGCATTGGGATCTCAAAAGGGTTCTTAAATCTAGGAAAACGGTTCAACTAAGATGAAAAAACTTACCGCTGTAGATAAAGAGGGTTGTAATTGGGTAAAAATCTGCGGTTTATAGAGGAAGAAGAGGGGAGATGGAGACCCTAGTTGTTTGAGTAAAAGTGTTTTGGCCTTTTTTGGTGTACAGTGTACTGTTTTGTGTGTGAATATCGATGCGGTGATTTCTCCGCTAATCGGTAACTTCATTTTTTACTGCGGTGCAGAGGAATGAGACTGAGCTTGATCGGATGGCAGCATTTCATTGGCTGGAGATTCTACAGACATCAATTTTAGTTTTTTTTTTTTTAAGGGAAATTGGCGGTAAAAAAAGGTATGTCAACTGCGAGTTTGATATAAAATAAAAATATATAGTTCGACTAGTCCAAAAAAAATATTTTGTACGAATTTAGTCTAAATAGATGGAATTCGTCCACTTTTTCATTAATTACCTGAATTTTGGCTATTTAATTTGGTCCTCTTTCCCAAGGATATTTTGATCATTCAACTTAAAATAAATTACACAAAAGGTTTTAACTTTTGAAGGTTATTATAGTCAAGTCTCAAATTTTGAAATATATATAAATTAGTCCAAAATTTTATTAAATTACATAATTTTTCATTTTATTTTTTTATATATGTTTATTTGGTCTAAATTAATTTTGTCAAATTAATTTGATACTAATTAGATAGTTTTTATTGAAAAATTCTAACACAATAGCGTTTATTTGCATTAATATCATAATTTTTTAAAAAATTCTTTATAATGAGATGCATGCATATTTTGATGTGAACCAACGATTCACAATAAATGTGATTATTTTATCTTCATAAAATATTAATGCCCAGTGTACAAAAATAATAAAAAGGGAAGAAATTAATTATTGTTTGAAAAAAATTTTTACTGTATCTACATAAAATTTTGAAAATTTCCTTTTGTTAAACACAAACTAATAACTAATAATTAATGTCCTTTTTTAAAAAAAATCAATATCATTATTAGATTATTATAAATATATACTTTAGATTTTAATTAAAAAAACATTGAATGTAAAAAAATGTAAAAACTAAATAAAATAATATTTTTCTAAAAATGTAAAAACCAAAAAAAAAAAAAACTGCCACCACTGCCCACCCCACTCGATCCCCATCCCCTTGCCCCCCCAATAACCACCAGCACCAACAGTCGGTGGTGGTTTCAAGAACTAACAATAAGGCTAGTTCTTTTTCGCAACCATCACATTGGTGGTGTTCGAGCACCACTAGCAACTGATAGTTGTAAAAAACTACCGGATTTGGTGGTTTTCGAAAACCACTAGCGTACCACCACCACCAACGGCTGCTTCTACTGGTGGTGGTTGTTGGTGGTTGTAGGGGGTGGGGGTTTCTTTTTTTTTTTTTTTACATTTTTAGAAATATATTATTTTATTTGGTTTCTACAATTTTTTTGCACGTTAAGTGTACTTTTATTAAAATCTAAAGTATATATTTATAACAATCTAATAAAGATATTGTTTTTTTTCCAAAAGGATATTAATTATTAGTTGTTAGTTTATGCTAAACAAAAAGAAATTTTCAAAATTTTATGGAGACACAGTAAAATTATTTTTCAAACATTAATTAATTTCTTTCTTTTTTATTTTTTTGTACACTTGACATTAATATTTTATGGAGATATAATAATTACATTCATTGTATCAGTGCATCTCATTATAAAAAATTTTAAAAAAATTATTATATTTATGCGAACAAATGTTACTATGTTGAAAATTTTCAATAAAACTATCTAATTGGTATCAAATTAATTTGACAAAATTAATTATAGATCAAATAAACATATATATAAAAAATAAAAGGTAAAATTATGTAATTTAATAAAATTTTGGACTAATTTGTATATATTTCAAACTTTAGAATCTGGTTGTAATAACCCCCCAAAGGCCAGGACATTTTATGCAATTTATTTTAAATTGAATGGCCGAAATACCCTTGGGGAAGATGACAAAAGACCCAAATTTTAGGTAATTAACCGCAAAAGGGGACGGATTCTATCCATTTGGATCAAATTCGCACTATTTTTTTTGGACCAATCAAGTTACATTTTTTTTTAATACCAAATTTCCAGTGGGCACACTTTTTTTGGACCATTTGTGCCAATTCTCCTTTTTTTACTGAAAACTTGACCAATTAGTGAAGACAAGAGGCATCTATAACTAAAAATTTAAGATACATTTGTTTTCTATTTTCATCTATATTGAAATGTTTAATGCAATACATCATTTGCTATTATGTCACTCAAGTAATATTAAAAAAAAAAAAAAAAAAAGAAAGCTCGATGAGCTTAGGACCTGGGGAAAAAACTCCTCTGCTCAACTCAGCTCATTGATCCTACCTAAAGACTGGGAACTGGGTTGACTCAGAAATTGGGCTCGGCTTGCACTTTTCCAAGTTAATAGTTTGGCTCATAAAAACTCATATTTTGTTCATCACTTTCGATGATAAGTGTACCAAATTTTTTATTTTTTATCGATTTTATATTTAACCATAATATAAATTTCACACTTTTGTTTTGTTGAAATAAAACAACCATCCATATTCAAAATTTAAAACTTGAACATCAACGATTTGCTGATAATTCAAATACTTTGGCAAACTCTTTTACATTCTCCCAAAAAAAAAAGAAAAAAACCCCTGCCCCAACTAACTCTAGCTTGGCTTAGAACATGAAACAACTAGTGATCTTTTATACTCGTGAATGTTCTCCTGCCATTGCCAATAAGGTGATATGGCGCTCTGTGTATCTACGTTAAGTAAAATAAGTGATATATAATTGTCCCATGATATGGGAAATTTGTGTGGGCCCCACAATTTTTTTTCCCTAATGGGGGTGTTGGCAGGAGATCTTGAGCGCTTTTATACTTGTCCATTTTGTATTCTCTCATCTCGGTTTAAAGTTCTGGAGTTTAGTGTCTTGAATTTGACTCTGTTAAAGTACAATGCAATATTGACTTAAATACTGTCCCGTTAGCTCCTGAACTCCATCCAATACATTAGTTAGCTCAGTCAATCTTCCATTAAAAAATAAAAATAAAAATAAAAATAAAAATAAAAACAAGGAAAGCTAAGTCAATCTTTGACAAATAAGCTGAGGCCCTTGGCTTATTCGATACAATTTTATTAAAAATTTTCACTCTCATTCTTTTTAATCACCCATTTATTATTTTGACATTTTTATGTTACACTTTCTTTAATTTTCATTCACACAGCTAAAAATAATTTTCTCAATACTCTATGTCAAATTAACCCCCCCTCCCTCATGATTCTATATCAAACACTTAATTTGCAAGTTTATGAATGTTTTGTTCATGTTACTTTTTATTCAAACATTTTACAAGAGTAGCTGTATTGTCTATTTTCATAATTGAATTTTATATGTTCGTAAATAAAAAGTGTTTTTTTTTTTGAAGCGAAAAAGTGTTTTTAAATACTCAACAAAACTTGATATAGAGGTTTCAAAACAAAGAGGTCAGCTTGAAATGTGAAGCCAGACTTCAAAAAGTTCAGGGCAAAAATAGTTTTGAGCTTGGAAACGTGGGGTTAAAGAAGTGTTGCAGAGGTTTTTATTTTTTTAAATAAAAGAAAGTGACGCAAGACTTTTTCAAGGAATATAAGATTGACTATATATCAATGTGTCACTTTCGTTTTTTTGAAGAGAAATTATTATCTCTATTTATTAATATGGAAAGACCTTATTCGTTTTGAGAGAATAAAATCACCTCACACGGAAATATCTTATTAATCTAAATCAACAATGGGAAGAATAATATTTTCTTTCACAGATAAGAGAATCGGAGTGACCAATATGCGTATTTTCTATTTAATGGGCAGTTTCAAAAATATATTTCAAATTCCTTTTTAATTCAATTTTATTTTTATTTGTCGCTATTAAAATATTTATTTTAATGTGGTTAATTTATCACACTTTAAGATGGGTGAGTACAATTTTTCAATGTTTAAACGAAAGAAATTGCATCCAAGGGGGTTGGTTTAGTGGAAAAGATACTCTTTTACCGGGTGATTGATCCCGATTCGAGATACCACCCCACCCTTAAGATCCCCACTTTATATTAAAAAAAAAATTGCTTTCCTGGGGGAATCGATAATCTAGCCTGAAATGAAAGAGTTCCATGCAAGTTTTGGACCACCATTTAAATTTTTTGAAAGACTTCAATTCGACCCAAAAATTGAAACGATTGAAGTAAATTGTTTGATAGACCATTTCGGTCCGAAAGATTAGCAAATCGAATTCACTCTCCCTCCTTTTTTCTTTTTTTGAGTGAGAATGTTATGAATTATTAATTTAGGGTCGCAATCGAGTCTTGTCTCGTATGTTTGACGTGAGATGGAGCCAATGTCTACTTTCACACGTCTATTTATAATATTTATACATTGACTTTAATGATTTTCCTAAAATTAACACTTCGTGATCAACATCTATAGATCCCTCCATTATCACACCTCCCTATTAGAATGTTTTTAATTCATCGCACGAGATACTCGGACAAATATTTCGTAGGGTGGACTTAATGTACGTCACACTGTCACTCTCATCGATGCTGCAAAGGGAAATTTCTCCTCTTTATATCCTTTTTCTTGTCTTCCTTCCTTGGCTAACGCTCCTGGGGACTTCAAAGATGCCAAACCATGTCACACACCTAAATTTTTGGGCGAGTCTAATCCAACCATTCAAGTAATCGCCCCTCCCGCTTTCATACAAATTAAAAAATTAAAATTAATTTTATTAAAAAAATAATACTACCTCCGTGGCCCTGTCCCAAAATTATAGTCATTTTCTTATTTTCACATAGATTAAGAAAAATACAATTAATGATATTGGACAAGTACAATTTAAGATTATTTTCCTAATATACCCTATCATTTATTATATATTTTATTTCAACTACTCTATTTTAATGATAACAATCTATATATATATAAAAGCAGCCTTTTTTCCCTTCAAAACACATTCCTAATTTTTCCCGCCTATTGAATTTGCCTAATATAAACTTCTATCTATATATAGAATAATTTATTTATATATATAGAAAATGATGCTTTTTTCTTATTATATTTTTTATTGTCATAAATCCGTTTTCCCGCTTAAAATAAACTCTCTTTTTATTTTTTCTTTCTTAATCCATATCCAACTCTCTTTTATTTTTTCCCTAATATATTAATATTAATGTATAGAGATTTTATTTAATTATTTCTACCCTACTTTACCCCATCTCATAATATCTAAATATTCTCTATATCATTTCCTCTCTTTCTTTTTTTTTTTTATTTTCTACGTATAAAACATAATAATTTGTAATTCTATTTTGCTCGACTTGATGAGAGTTTTAAAACAAGTATACTATCAATATATAAATTTTTATTTTTAAAAAAATTTAAATTTACCCCAAATATATAAATTAGTACCCAACTTAAATATAAATTGATATTAATATAGATTAATGATTACTGATATAATAAGATTAAAAAATTTTGATAATTTGTTACGACACTTAATTGATGTTTGTGCATAAAATTCAAATATATGCATTTTAACATCCAAACTTCAATAAAAAATTACAAATTTAATTTGTTACCTCATTAGCTTCTAGTATTATTAGTTGTAATTTAGTTTATTGGGAAAAGTATTATATATTTTTTCTTTCAAATATTACAAATTTCAATTTTTTTTTCTATTTTGTCTATGAAATCTTCAATTAATATATATTTATGTATCGAACAATATAAGGGTGTTCCGAGAATTAGAATGAATTTTTAACTGATTTTTTTCCATAATTTTGGTATTTAAAAAATAAAATTATTTAAAATTAACAGTTTTTACTAAGATTTAATTTTTATGCCATAAAAAATTACCATTCATTAAGTTTTTGCATAAAATTCAAATAAAGGTTTAACATTAAAATTAAAAAATAAGATCAGAAATAATTAATTATTTTTGTAAATAATTAACTAAGAAACAAAAAATAATTAAAATTAACAATCCTACTAAGATTCAATTTTTTTTACACTACAAAATTACGATTCATTAAAGTTTTACACAAAAATTAAAAAAAAAAACTTACCAGCAGCTGGCCCAAGTTTGAGACAAAATTCACTACTATGATCCCCAATGGGTACTAAAAAATTTAAAAATTAGGTTGGACCCAATAATTAATTTTAGAAACAATCAATTATTTTTATAAATAATAAGCAAAAGAGTAAAAGTTAATTAAAATTAGCGATGTCTATAAAATTTAATTTTTTGTGTGATGAAAAATTACAATTTATTAAATTTTTACATAAAAATTAAAATAAATATGTAACATGAAAATTAAAAACTTAGCTTGGGCCTTTTATTAATTTTAGAAAGAATTTATTATTTTTAAAAATAATAATTAGCTAATGAATGAAAATTAATTAAAATTAGTGATTTCACTAAAATTTAATTTTGATGGGATAAAAAATTACAATTTATTTAATTTTTAAATAAAATATTAGAATAAATGTATAAGATCAATTTATTGAATATATATTTATATCTTTTAAATTCCAAGATATCTTTTCAATTGTAAGATATTTTTTAAATTGAATTCATATAATTCTTAAAATTATGGCTATCAAGCCAATTAGTTTGGAACTAATTATTTCTTAGAAATAATTAAATAAAATAAAAAAATTAACTATGATTATTTAAACTATTATTAATTAAAACAATAAATACTATTGCCAATATTTAGCTAGACATGAGTTTAGTGGGCAAAGATTGATAAAAATTAATTACATTGTTAAAAGGAAAAATATAATCAATTTAAAAAATACAAGAAATTATTAAATTGCTGGGGGTTTTCCCTAAAAAATGAAAAAAAAACCTTTAAATTGTAATATATCTTTTAAATTACAAGATTTCTTCAAAATTAAATTCACACAATTCTTGAAAGTGATGATATTAAAACAGTTATTTTATAAATAATTAATTCCTTTCATAAATAATTAGCTAAAAATAATAATTAGTTAAAACGAATTCTATTACAATTAATTAAAATTAATACTATTACAATTAATTAAAATTAATACTCTTTGTTAAGATTTAATTGGACTTGGTTTTAGTAGGCTAAAATTGACTGGTTTTGTTGAATGAAAATTAATAAAAATTAATTATATTTCCAAAACAGAAAAATGACATTAATTAAAAAATAAATAACGATTAAAATTAATTAGACTGCTATTGTAGACCAGATTTTTCCTAATTTTCCTAAAATAGAAACATAACTTTATTTCAAAAAATGAAAAATAATTAAAATTAATTACATTGCTACATGAAAGAAAAATATGCTTACGAAATTAATTTATCTTTTTATGTATTTTAACATAAAGTTAAGTTAACACCTATACAATTTTTTATTCTTAGAATTGGGGTATTACATCTTATTGTAAAGTAAGTCGGCCGATATTAAAATGATTATCACAGAAATAATGAATTATTTTCATAAATAATTAGCTAAAAATAAAAATTAATTAAAAATAATTATATTACGATTAATTAAAATTAATAATATTGTTACAATTTAATTGGATTTGGTTTCAATTGGCAAAAATTGACACAATTTCATTGGAAAAAATTAATCAAAATTAATTATATTGCTAAAACAGAAATATAACATTAATGAAAAGGTAAATAATAATTATAATTAGTTACATTTCCATGGTTGGCTAGATTTTTCCTAAAAAACGAAAGACATCTTTTTACATGCAAGATATCTTTTTAATTGAAAAATATCTTTAAAATTATATTCATACAATTCTTAAAATTGCGGTTAAAATACTAATTATTTAGAAATAATAAATTATTTCTATAAAGAATTAGCTAAAAAAAGATTTTATTAGAATTAATTATAATACAATTAATTACAATTAATTAAATTTCTCAGATTTTATTGGATATATTTTCATTGGATAAAAATTGAGATAGTTTTATTAGACGAAAATTAATAAAAATTAATTAAATTGCTAAAAATGGGGAAACATAATTATTTCAAAAAATGAAAAATAATTAAAATTAATTAGATTGTTCTGAAAGAAAAAATGTGCTTACGAAATTAATTTACCTTTTTATGCATTTTAAAATAAAATTAAGTTAACGCCTATAAGATTTTGGATTCTTACAATTGGGGTATTATATCTTATTTTAAAGTAATTCGAGTGATCATTAGTCCCTAATTAACTTTATTTACTTTTTCAGTATCATTTTTTTTGAAAAAATGCTTTTTTTATTCTTATATGTTTTTGTAGTTTCTATGATATTTTTTTGAGTTCTGATTTACAAAATACTAATATTTTTTTTGTATAATTACGGGTGTTTCAAAGGATCTGCTCCATTTTTTTTATTTTTTTTAAGTAACAAGCTCCAAAAATAGGTATTCAAATAGTAATGATCTTTATTTTGATACTACTCGAACCAACAATTATATAATAATTTTTGGTTCAATATATCGCTTTCGCTGGGGAATAAATCTAAGAATTCTTATTAAACAATTGGCTATCACCTCAATCAATTATTGAAATTATAAGCTTCAATTAGAATATTTTAATTGGCTTTCAACTATATTAAATATTTATCTAAATTTCTGTCTCCTAAATAAATATTAAGAATCCTACTTACTTTAATTATTTATTTTATACTGAATTTTCCATGTTGATGTTTTATTTTATTTTTAAGTATAATCAGTTAGATTGTATATTTTAAGTATTAATCACATATATTTCAATTTATTTGTCTTATCCAAATTAATTTAAATGTTATATCAAATCATTCAATATTTAATATGTCGAATATGTTAAATTAGTAAGTTTATACCTAATATGTTAATATATGTGTTTAATATATTTAGAATGTATTTATTAAAGAAATAAAATGTCGAAACAAAAGTTTTGGATTAAACTATCACGATAAGCATTGACACGGATGAGAATTTTCTAGCGAGGCGGGGGGACGGGGGGCGGGGCATGGAAGTTTGTAATTTTATATCATCCGAGTTCAACCCAGAGTAAATGAGGATGTACTAACGAGGATAAGTGTTTATAAAGTGGCAAGAACAGTTTAGGGTATGCTTGATGCATCGACTATATTGTTGCTTTTATAATATATCTTTATCTCGATTATATTTCATAATTAAAATTTAAAAATCATTATTTACATATTAATTATTGATAACATACATCATAATCGATATATAATAATTAATATCTCTCAAAATTTATAATTGCATATAATAAAATGTAAAATAATTTTAAAGAAAAAATTATGAGCTTTACGAATGTTAGTAGAGTTATTTTAGTATGGTTATTTTAATAATTATAACATTTAATGTCATTTTATTTTGGGTTTACATAACTAGATTAATCTTACAATGAACGAAATGTAATCTATTACGACAATTGCCGCCATTTAATCATCATTCCATGCAAAGCACTGTAAATGCTAATTAAGTTACTATTCTATGGAGAATAGTAAATTAAGTTGTATGGATTTTCGTGAGTTGCTCCTTACATATTTGTACGACGGATTAGTATGAAATATAGGGGAAATTCTATCGAAATTTTTATAGAATTGTTTCAAGTTAAATTCTTTAAGTTTATTGTTGTAACTCATTCTTTATTTTAATTATTTTTTTAGATTTTATGTTAATATATTATTAACATCTATCAATAACATTATTAGTCGAAAAATTTATCCCCCGTGCAACGCACGGGTGAAACAGCTAGTGTATATTAAATGGAAACATAAAAGATAAGTAATATTTTAACTACATCTTTAAAAGGAATGTGGTCTATATTTTAAAACGAACGAAAAAGGAATAGTGGATTATATTTTTGGGACGGAGGCAGTATTTAATTACACAATTTCAAATATATATCATATATTAAATGATGATAACTTATTTTAATTAATAACAACATATATTAAATAGGGGTATAATAAAAAAAATGAAACTATCTTTATGAGACGGGCGAATATAAAATAGACATTGTTTATTGATATTTTTGAGAACATGTTGATGTATGATGTTTTCATTTAATAATAATAATTTAGAGATGTTTATTTTTCAATTTGTGGTCATAAATGAGTATAAAGAATTACTTGATCAGTTTCATACTCCTTGGTACATCATTTTTATAGTTTCGTTTTCAACTCTTTTTTGGACAAGCAGAGCATCTGAAAATTGGCCTGAGTGAGCAGCACCCAACAAAATCGACTTTCTTTAATTCAATAAAATAATAAACATAAATGTCTGTTAAAGTTATAATATTCATTAGCGTTGTAATTTTGTATGATTGTTGTCTATTTTCGAAAGGTTAGGTTATTGGTCAAAAGACAGAAGGAAAAAAAATTGTAAATGAAAGTACAAATAATATAAAATATTGAAGACTAATCACGTAATTTATCCAAAAAACATTATCAAACAAGCACTTAAAATACATTTCATTTCAACCCTTTTACCGGTTTGTCTCGAATTTAAGACACCACACCCACCCCTATGATCCCCAATTTATATTAAAAAAATTTTATTTCAAAATTAAAAGAAAAAAAAAGACAGGAATGATAAATGCAAAGTGTGAAGAGAAGTTAAGTGAGAAAATAGAAAATTAGAAAAGACAATGGATGACAAAAAAATAAAAATAAAAATAAAAATAAAAATAAAAGAAAAATGAAAGTTTATTATCAATATTGACCACGGTTACAGAATTCAGAAGGAGAATTACAAGTAGACTACATTAGCAATACTCATTTACGTATCCTCATATCACTAAATAGTCACAATCATTTATCTCATAAAGGATAGTTTTTTTCCTCCTAATTACATATAGATTAACTCTTTTTATACGGATTAAGAATGTTATTATAAAAACAAGTAATATTAATAATTTTTTATTTTATCCTTATTTAAAAAATAAAAATTATTGAACTTGTTTGGTTCACACTAAATTTTATAAAATTAAATTAAATTTATTTTTCTTTCTATTCATCTATATTAATTTAACAATACGGGCGTATATTTTTAGTACCTTTTCTCTATTTTTTAATAGCATATCTAAAAGGCTTGTTGTGTACATAATATTTTTTATTTACTCAAATGACGTATTAGATGTGTAGTTAAAAATTAAGAAAAATATATTTACAAAATATAAAATAATTATAATGAGTGAATTGAAAATAATAAAAGAAAAAAATTAATGAAAGTCCGTACAAATTTATTGTGTATACAACAAGTCCTCAATTTAATCGATAAATTTTCATGTGAATCAAACAATTTTAAGATGATGTAGAATTTTGGTAAGATAAAAGTTGGTCTCGCTTCTCGGAAAGTGCACAATTTCTATGAGATGAGATCATACTCCCATGGCGTAATCCCTCCACCAGTCTCCACCCAAAACCACTCTGTCCCAAAGTCTATGGACTAATAATGGACTCTCAAACCTCCCTCACAAAAACCCCACACAACAGCTAATTTCACTCTCACGAGCACACAATGGATCGAGGAGGACACAGGCAATATTCCGCAAGCTGTGAAGTCATGGGGCCCACCACTAACTCCATAGCCACTTCCGACCACCACAGGATCTCCATAGCCGACGAACCTGAAAATGATGCGGCACTCAGCGCTACAGATTGTGGCTACTCGAAACCGTTTGTGTTTGTAGATATGTTTTGGAACTTGGCGTTCGTTTTGGTGACTTTCTTCGTGCTTTTGACCACTACTGAAGAGAAACCCTCGACGCCTCTTAGGGTTTGGATTTTTGGGTACGCAATGCTGAGCCTTCTGCACGTGGTAATCGTGTGGGCTGATTATCGGAGGAATCGGTTTGATGATGTTGGTGTTCGAGAGTTCAATCTTCGCAGCGTGTTTTCGATTTCGTTACTGCCTCATTACAGGTAAAATTTTAAATCTGTTTGATTTTTGTCGATTTTACTTCCTGGGATGCTGAATCGATGTTAGCATTTCTGTTTCGTGTTTGAATGGGGTTTCAGTGGTTTAATTTTAGATTCTTTGATTGAATTGGCATTTGAAGTTGAAGTTGAAAATTCTTCCTACAGACGCATTATTACAAGATCTCACTGTGTAAATGATTTGATTTGTCTACAACTTTAAATTCATGATTTTCTATTTCTGAATTTTCAGCATTACCAAGAGGTTGGAATCCATTAATACTGTGATTTCATCAATCTGGTGGGTGCTTGGGTTTTATTGGACCCTGATGGGTGGCCAAGCCCTTCTACAGGACTCTCCCTGGCTATACTGGTATGTCCTATATGTTTCACATCCAAAAATTATCAATTCCATCAAAATGAAATCTTTGAATGATTTCACCTTGTGTTTGTCTAAACTTCTGCAATTCAGTTGAAGCCAAGCTTCCGCAGCAAAAGCACTGTAAAACTATGACTTTTATTGATTTTGCTCATACGGATTCTCTAAACTGCAGGCTATCGGTTGTTTTTCTAGCATTCGACGTGTTGTTTATGATCTTCTGTATTGCAATGGCCTGTATAATTTTCATTGCTCTTTTCTGTTGCTTCCCTATCTTGTCTACTGTTGCCTATGCTATGACTATTGGAGAAGAAGGAGCTTCTGAAAATGATATTAAGGTGCTTCCCAAGTATAGATATTGCCTACCCGAGGCTTCTATGACATTTCAAAATGAGAAGCAAGAAGAAGTCAGTATAACTTTACTCTCTGATAACATTAATCCTGCAGCTGAACTTGTTCTTCGGCCAGAGGATTCTGTAAGTATTTATTCCTCCTTCTCGCCTTGTGTTTCTTTTGTTTTGGTTTGGTCGAACTTTTCGTTCTTTTTTCCTCCTTGGTTTATTATGTTAATATCCTATGTTATGCCAGCTATTTGTACATCCTCCAGTTGGGAGTACTGGACCCACTTATGGGGGGTAAAAATGGTATTTTATCATGGTCCTGTGTTAGGGGGTGTACAAATGAGCGCACACAAATGGGTGTATAAGTAGATTAATCTAGAAGTGATTCTTTTGGGAGAATGTGGTTAGAAAGTAATGAAGCTTACCAAGAAATGTGAAAAGTAACATTCCTCGCAGGATTGCTGCATATGCCTGTATAAGTACTTGGAAGGGGCCGAGTTGTGTAAACTTCCCTGCAACCACCATTTCCACCATAAATGCATTAGCAAGTGGCTGCAGATTAGTGCAACCTGCCCTCTCTGCAAATTTAACATTCTCAAGGCTAAGACATCGGTCTGAGCATAGTCAAGTTACCTTCTTAGGGGAAAGGAGATGATAAACATGCCAGGGTGCTCGTTTTCTTGGATTCAACCTGCTAAATGTACAGTAGAAATGCAATTTGTATGCAGAGTTTCATCTAGCAAACTTGTATCAGCTTTTGCTTTCTTACATTGTATTATACCATGAGTGTTGTATTGAAATTCAGTGTTAACCTTAGTTATGGTGTTTGCAGATTATTGTGTTTATTTCTCAATTGTATGCCTGAAATTAACCAGCTGTATAAAATTAGACCAAGTAAAACCAAACTAGCCCACGTTTGTTTAAGTTCGTTCCCCAGTTAGTTTCTACTACTCAATCGAACTTATTAGTTAACTTCACATCTCCAATTTCCATTTATTTATCCACACATTTTATGATCTTATCACTATTCAATTTAAAAAGTTAGTTTCAATTTTTCTTGCTGGTACAATCTCAAATTGACTCCTTGGTGGGCAGGATAGAATTTCACTACCTAGATATATTTGAGATACGCAAACCTTCTAACCTGTTCATACACATTCTTTTGACACCAAAGCAACTTATATTGGAAAAGTTGCTTGATATAGCCTCACTCATTTTATACCTTAAGCCAGAAGAAAGAATTGGGGCAAAGCAAAAGAAACTCATACTGGCAAACAAGCTCAATTAAATTAATAGAATGGATCCACTTCTTGTCCGTAAAACTTGAGACAACCCAATTGAAAAACAATATCTACCATTTTAAACATAACTACATTAAACGAAAATGAAGTTGAGGTCACTAGAGAGGAATCACAATGATAATATTTAGGGGAAGATTCACTATAAACCTGCAGGATATATTGAGGCAAAGTTTACACATTCTGGTTCTTCTTCAACTTCGAAGGAGGCCATCGTCCGATCTTCCTCAGGTGACGCTTTCTGAGAAGCGCCTTTTTCCTCAGCCTAATCTTCTTTGCCTCTTTCATCCTCATCTTCTGCTCATTCATCAGCTGCAATTTGGATTCCAGAGGAAGGTCCTCAACCGGCACGCTTTTCCCATTACTTTCAGAGGCCGGGACTGGGGCAGGGGGAGGAGACTCTGGATCAGTGGACCCCACTCCATCAACATCAGAAGACACCTTAATAATGAATGTACCTCTTTCTTTGAGAGTCAAGGGAGTTAGAGTTCTCAACCCTACGTCTGATTTTGGCTTCAGATAAACGGAATTTTGGCATGACCTGGAGACTGGATACACATCCCAAATTCAAATCTGATGAACATTATCAACTCACAAGCAAGAATGGAAGTAGAAATCGACAAGAACTACATTTCAATTGCAAGTTTTATTCTTTTACCTTTGTTGAGCAAGTGTTTGTAAACAGGGTAAAGAAGTGGTGGTGATATTGTCCGAGAACATGTGGATATAAAACACACATTTCTTAACAGAAACACTTCATCAAACACATTTCAACTAATCAAATCCTCGTAAGAAACTAAGACAGTTTGATTTGGATGACTCTTTAACGAACAGTTACGTACATAAATATTAAGAGAACTTGATTACAATATGTTTGATAAAATGTCTCAAAGAAGCTGCTCCCCCAAAGGGACAAATTGACACAAATCAACTACTGTAAAGCAAAATTGATGTGATCTACATCATATATACCTAAAATTCTATAAGCACCACATATATGTACCAAGCCAAGGCAAATAATGAGTAGCATACGCATATATTCATCCGTAAAACTGTAGAATGCTGTAATGTAATAAAGGAAGCGTCATCGTACTTACAAGGATAAGCAGCTGCAGAACGAATCGACGAAGACGACGAAGAGAAGAGGGAAACGGTGGAAGAGCAGGTAAAGAGAAGCGCCATTCTCAGAGGTATTTGTCTTTTCTTTTTCGGATAAGCCTATCAGCCCAATTTTGTGCTATATTTTAAGAAAATTTAAACTGTCAGTCCCTCATTTCATGAGCTTTGTGTAACATGGTCCAACTCCTACCTTTGTGGCATAACAATGCCACAAAGTTCCTCGTGGTTCCTTTCACACTTTCACTTTCTTCTCCAGGATGAGAGTCTTACAGAGATTCAACCCGAATCTTCAACGCGGTCCATTCACCTCAACTATCCATATCCGGTTTAAAAAACCCGCTAACACTGCTCAGACCCGGTTGGAGACCCGGACCCGGGACCCGAAACTCGACCTCCTCACATTCCACCACCGTCGTCTCCAACTCATTCTCAACCTCCACGGACTCGTCTCCGCCAAGAAACGCGGCCAATTCTTCTCGGTACAGCTCCTTTCCAAGTGGGCCCCACACGCCGGAATTGACACCCTCGCCTCCGGGGAGTTTGTACGGAAGTATCCCCATGTGTTCGAGGTATTTACACACCCAATTCAGCGTAACGTTTGCTGTAAATTTACGCGAAAATTCATCAATTTGTTGAAGGAAGCAGATGAAATTGTACGCGAAATGGAAAATATTAATGTGGTTAAGATTAAGAAGATACTAATGATGTCTGTGAATGGGAAAATTCATTTACACTCGATCAGATTGATTAGGAGAGAACTAGGGTTGCCTGAAGATTTTAGGGAGTCCATAATTCGCAAATACGACACCGTTTTCAGATTAATTGATTTGGAGGTAGTGGAATTGGTTGATAGGGATGAAAATAATGAAAATAATAACGAAAATTCAGGCTATACTGCAGATATTGAGCAATGGAGGGAGAAGGAGTGTAGAGAAAAATGGTTGAGTGAATTCGAGACAAAATACGCATTCCCAATTAATTTCCCAACTGGGTTTATGATGGTTCCAGGATTCAGGGAAAAATTAAGAAATTGGCAAAGGCTTCCTTATCTGAAACCCTATGAAAGAATTGAAAAATTAGGGTTCGTAAAATGTGGAGGAATTGAAAGATACGAAAAACGTGCAGTTGGGATTTTTCACGAGCTTCTGTGCTTGACGGTTGAGAAAATGGTGGAAGTTGAGAGATTGGCCCATTTCAGGAAGGATCTTGGGGTCGAGGTTAACATACGTGAGCTTCTTTTGAAACATCCTGGGATTTTTTACATATCAACTAGAGGAAACACGCAAGTGGTTTATCTTAGGGAAGCTTATAACAAAGGTTGTTTGGTTGAATCAAATCGAGTTTATGATGTCAGGAGAAAAATGTTGGAGCTTGTCTTGTTGGGTTGTCGGAATACTAAAGAATTGAAAGAGGCGGTGGACGTTGAGGGTGGAAGAGAAGTGTGTGGTGTAGATGAAGTTGGTAGTAGAGATGGTGGTTTTGTTCTTCCAATTCTAGAGAAATTTTCTAATGGCTAATATGGCTATGGTGTTAGCAAGAGGGTGATTTGATGTGGTAATCGAGGTAAGACGAACTACTGCATTCTTGGAAGGATCTTGGAGTCAAGGTTAACATACGTGAGCTTCTTGTGAAACATCCTAGGATTTTTACATAATCTACAAGAGGAAACACTCAAATGATTTGTCTTGGGGAAGTTGATGACAGATATTGGAGCTTGTCTTCTTGGGTTGTCATAGTGCTAAAGAATTGAGAGAGCGGTTGGAGGTTGAGGATGGAAGAAAAGCATGTAGTGTTAGAGAAATTTTCTAATGGCTAGTATGATGATCATCTTAGCAAGAGTTGTGATATCATTTTGTGTGCTGAAATGAATAAGCTTTGGGAACACTCATCACGGTGGCCCGATGTTGACTAATATTGCGTGATTGTGTTTTGCCCACATTTTGGCTGTCGAAGATGATGATGGAATGATTTGGATTCGTTGGATTAAAGGGGGCGTCCCCTTCCAAATTTGATTGTGTACGTGGACTCTTTTGATTGGATGGAACAACAGAAAGAATAGCAATGAGACAGCACATCTTAATTCATTCCCAAATCCCAACACGAGTTGAAACCGTGTATGGAGTTAATGCTGCAACCTCGGATTCAAAATTGAGGCTGGTCGAGATATACAAGTGAAAAAATCCTGCAGGGTAGGTGTCTTCTTAGAAGGAGGGAGGGATACTCACTGTGGAGTGACTTTTTTTTTTTTTATCAATTTTTATTTTTCTTTGTATAGTTGACAATTTTGATTGTTCTTTGTTTATCTGACAGTGATATTACATAAAATTATTGGCGATAGATATGACTTGGTATGGTTCATTGTGCCGATACTAGTTGCTAGCAAATGGCAATTATGCCCATTTATAGGTTCAACACGTAGAAACCAAGTCCAAACAACAACCTCATCATGGTGGGGAGGTTTCAGCTAATAAGTCGACAAATTGTCAAGTTGTCCTGTAAAAAATTACTAATAGTAAATTGAAATTTTAATTTCAGTAGATGATTCTCCGATAATTCTTTTGCCAGTGGAGAAAAATACACATGCACTGCTCAAAAAAAAAAAAAAAAAGGAAGAAAATTAACCCTCCCTATTTCACCGAAATAATCAATCTCTTTCTAGTTTTTCATAAAAACAAACAGATTCTTGTTTGTTGATCCCGCCAAAAACTTGTTCTCGTGATTTTGCAGAAATTTCAGATCTTACAATATAATTTCACTATTATAGTCTTACTTCTCTTATCGCAGTCACAGAGCTGTCATTATTACATTATTTAATTCTGGTGGCATTTATCAATTTTTTGCGAAATTTTCGCCTGTATCCGAATTCCACTTAGGTAAGCTAGAAACCAATACATAGCTTCCTCGTGTTGAATTGGCTCGTAGGGTTTGATTTTGATAAATTACAATGTAGAATCTGAAGATTTGAAGGAGTTTTGCAGATTTTGGGGCATTTTTCACAAAAAACAATGTGAGCATCATTGAAGACAACTACTCATTTTACATTTTGACTTTTCCTGCGTTTGTGATAAAATTGAAAGTTGGGTTGCTGAATGAGGCCCATCCACTACTGTAACATACCGTCTGTTCTTAAAGGCCAGAACAAGAACCCACCAACTACCCAGGCCGGTTTTATTTCTTAATGACCCAAGCAGGGGTTTGTGCTGAAAACGGTTAAACGGGGATCAATCATTCTGGCCTGAAGGAGAGGAGAGGAGAAACGGCGACACATTCATCGTCCCTTGCGCCAATTTGTTCATCAAGTGCTGCAGTGGTTTACCCTTACCAAAAAAAAAAAAAAAAGAAAAAATTGTCGCAGTGGTTTCTATTCGACTTCTTGCTTCATCACAAAGCCTGGTAGTAAGGTAGCATCCGATTTTTTTTTGGATATAATATCTTTATATGTTGTACTGTGATTGTTGTGAATGGCTCTACTCTTAGAATTGTTTTTCAGACTTATTCTTTCTTGGTGATAATCAATCTTCCTATAGAAGCATCGATTTAATTTGCTCAGAGATAATTTTCGCTGTTAGTTATGGTGTAATGTTCGTCCAGTTGTAATCGGTGAAATGTCCATACCAAAATCCAATTGAGAACGTTGGCCGCACCTGATCAAAGGTGGTTCTGCCCATATCAATTATGGTAGTAAGCACTGAGTGCTAATCTTTCGTTGGCTTAAAATCTGTTATGCAAAAAATTATCTTTTAGTTTGATTTTTAGTTGGAACCAAAATGTTTGGATAATAATTAGAAATAGTTTCGAATTTTAATTTCTATTTGAAATTGAAATTTGACTTTGAATGAGTATTAGAAGTCAATTCTTTATATGGGAAACTGAACACTGCCGGTATGTGTCTGGCCCTTGCGAAAGATGAGCACATCTTGCCGTCTAATGAGTGTACCTACATTTGGATTGCAACTGGTTGTCTCGATTATTTGAAGTACTTCAGTGTCATGTTTTATCATATTCAACTTGCATGGGATGGATTTTGTTGTGTTGGTGAATTGTTGTTAAAAGTTGGAGTTGGTGTGAATTATAGGAGCAAATGAAGGAAAAAGAGCAAAAGGAAGGGAAAAAAGGGAATAATTGTGAAGAGTGTGGCGTTAGTTTCCGGAAGCCGGCTTATCTAAAGCAGCGTATGCAAAGCCATTCCCTCGAGGTAAATGATCCTCCTTTTGTGTCATTTTATTGATCACTTCCATTGCTTTTGCACAAAAAAAAAAAAAAAAAAAAGAAAAAAGAACAATAAAAAGAGAGATAAAAAAATGTGTTTCCGTTTGCCTTTGTGATTGACTAGATGCGTTGTTTAAACTGTTATACTCGAATTGTATCGTGGAAAAATGTTTCACGGCTGAAATGAGAAACTAAAATGCATGATGCACAAGAATGATTCATTTGTTTCTTAATGAATCATATTCAAGACTAGCGTTACATTTGAAGGGCAATGTTAGCAGTGAAAGTATTTTTATCGTTCATCTGGTTACTATATTGTTAAATCCTCTTCTGGATTTTAATGACAAAATCACATGCTTTGGATGATCATGTGCTGTACATACTTTACGCTTCCAATAGTAAACTCCTCGGTTGCATTTCAACTTTCAACATGTTTAATAGCATTCAATTCATTTCTGGTATATTTGGAAATGAAGAAGCATGACCTTGCAGATTCAGATATCTGGAAAAGAATTTATTATGGCTGGGCGTGAAGCATTGGATCCCACAGAAAGAACTCCAAAATGCAAGAGGCGGCAAGATTACCTTGAATGGATCAGTATTGGGTGGGGGACCACCCGTGAAGCTCCATCAAGTGAGCCTCAATCACGCTTCTACTGATATGATATGAGAAAAATGTTCAATGGATTGGCGTGAAGCATTGGATCCCACAGAAAAGAACTCCAAAATGCGAGAGGCAGCAACAATACCTTGAATGGATCAGTACCTGGTGGGTGACCACCAGTGAAGCTCCATCAAGAGCCTCGATCACGCTTGTTCTGTAATGAGGTTTGAGGATTTTGTTGGTTTATACTGCAGTAGAGCTCAAATATCTTCTATTGCAAGAGTGTAACAAATTCTTTGTTCTTGTTGTAATTTGTGTTACAGAGACCTTTTACATGTCCTGTGGATGGCTGCCACTCCTGCTATAGGAGGAAGGACCATTTGACTCGACATCTGCTCCAGCATAAAGGGAAATTATTTGAATGCCCCGTTGAGGACTGTAAACGTAGATTCTCTTTTCAGGGTAATTTGAAGCGCCATATGAAAGTGTTCCACGATCAATCTACTTCAGTTACTGTGGACCATCCCAAGGAATATATGTGCCCAGAAATTGGATGTGGAAAAGTGTTTAAGTACCCATCGAAATTGCATAAACATGAAGACTCCCACAGTAAGTTGTTCTCCTTTGAGTTTCTCTTTAAGCAAGTTATAGGAGTGATAGGGAATAGATTATAATGGTTTTTAAAGGTTTTTAATGTAAAAGAGGAGAGAGAATGAGTGGAGTTGTGGTTGAGATTTGTGGATGTGATGAGATATATGAACATGATTGATTTAGGAGAGAGAAAAAAGTTGAAAAAAGTGTTTAAAATACTTTTAAAGAGAAGCCTAACGGGGCTTATATTTTTAACTTTAAGCGAGTTATATTTTTGTTTGATAGTTTTGTTGCATGTATTAGTTGCTTGCTGGATAACGTTAACTGACGTTTCTAAATCACAATACTTAAAGCTTTTCCAAGTGTATGTTTTTGGGAAATTTTAGAAAATGATTTCCTAATGTGTGGTTGAACAGTAAACAAAATTTTTAAGGCGGTGAAATTAGTGAATATGAATACTAAAAAATGATGTTCAAGAAAAATCATTGTACGTAAAAATCTATGGCAAACAAGCTCTAAATTGTGCCGTGAACTCTTTGTGGATGCAGTTAAATTGGATACAGTGGAGGCATTATGCTCAGGACCAGGCTGTATGAAATATTTCACGAATAAGCACTGCCTTAAGGAGCATATTTTGTCTTGTCATCGGTATGTTGCTTGTGAAATATGTGGCGCCAAGCAGCTGAAGAAAAACATTAAGCGACATCTTCGAACTCATGAAGTGCCTGTTTCCTTAGAGAGAATCAAGTGTAGTTTCGATGGCTGTGAGCATACATTTTCTAATGTAAGCAGCTTACAATATTTACCAAACTACACAAAGCATGTGTTTGGATAAACTTTTATTTTGCTAAAAACTAATTTAATGTTGAATAATGGTGGCAGACCACGAGTTTTGTGGTTCACATTGATGTTTGACTTTGATTTAGTAGTAGAAGTTAATTATTAGTCTATGTCTCATATACACACTTGTCATTCAATGAACTTCTGAGTAAGATTTTTAAGCTGTGCTTATGTTGTACAGAGGTCAAATCTCAAACAACACATTAAAGCTGTGCACTTGGAGCCTAAACCATTTGCCTGTAGCATTCCTGGCTGTGGCATGAGATTCTCTTACAAACACATCAGAGATAACCACGAAAAATCTGGGATCCATGCATATACTCTGGTAATATATCTTCTTCAGGTTACATTTTGCCACCGTTTCTTCTTGATATCTTCCTTTGGAGGAAATTGATCTGATATTGAATTTTGTTGACACTTGTGTGCTACAGGGAGATTTCGAAGAGGCTGATGAACAATTTCGGTCGAGATCAAGAGGGGGCAGGAAAAGGAAGTACTCGGAGATTGAAACTCTAATGCGGAAAAGGGTCAGTATACCACCTAGTGAATCAGATCCCTTTATGTGCGATGGTCCAGAATACCTATCCTGGTTACTTAGTGCATAGGACGAATTTTTTACACAGTAAATATCACTTTACAGCCTTGCCTAAGAAACCTAAAAACTTTACCATGTCCAATGTGTGTGTGTGTGTGTGTATGTGAATATTTCTTTTGTTTTGCTGTTTTATTGAATCAAAACAATCGACTCTTTTGATTGGAATTTGATTAGAGCAGACAATGGAACAAGAATTTTGACAGCAGATGTGGATTCTTTATATGTTTTGATCAGGTGGATGTAATGGTATCTTTGCTGTGGACTATTAGCATTGTGCAGGGCTTGATCATGCTGTGCGGTGTTCTCTCCTTTAAGCTTTAAAATGGTTCCATTTATGAATCTGTGTGTTTATGATACTAATTGACATTTTGCAATCTGGGCCTATGGTTTTTGTTGGGCTGTGCTATGGCCCAAATGTCAATACCCAATATGGAGTAAAAGGCAATGTTTAGAAAATTGAATTGGTCAGCGAACCGGAGAAGGCAGTCGTTCAAGAGTCAAATGGTTGAACCGGGGTTGAATTGTTTTTAATTAAAAAATTAAAAAATTTTAAAACCAATAAAATTAAAAAAAAAAGAAAAAGGAAAAAAACCGATTGAACTGTTATCGGATCACAAATTAAATTGGTTGACCTGGTCGGTTGACCGTCTTTTTACCGATTTTCTAATAGTTTGATTTTAAGTTATAATCGAATCAGATTTTTGATCGATTTACGGTTGAGCGAACCAATCTTCTAAACATTGGTAGAAAGTGATGGGCAATAATTGTGACTCCCTAAAGTAAGCTAGGGAGTCTAGTCTAGACCTTGATGATAGACCAGGGATGATCAAGATTAGGAATATCTATTCAGCCATTTTTGTCTGGTCAAGCAGACCTATTAGTCATACGTAATAATGAACAAGACGTGCACGTCAAAGGCACACTTTATCATCGTAGATTTTCTCTCCATCTATCTAACAAGATAAACGTATTTTGATTTCTATATATTATACTAAGATAAGAAATTGTAATAGCCAAGAGCTTATGGCATTATTGGCACAAGAGGATTGTCTCTCGTACGAAGTTGGAAGTTGAAATCTCCACTTCTCCCAAATCTCTCCTCCCATGTATAATAATAATAATAATAATAATAATAATAATAATATCTAACTATATATGAATTTCAAAGAACCACCTAGGAAAGTGATTAGGTAACAGTGCCATATTTGATATTTTTTAAGAATTAATTATTTTTATTATTTAATTTATTCTACGTTTATTATTTGGTGTTGTTTCCCTTATTTTACTTTTTTATATGTACATTTATTTATATGTATTTTAATTTTTTACTTAATTTATATTTTTTAAATTCTTTTATAGTTAGTGTTACATGCATTAATGAAAATGTGATAAGAGATCAAAGTTACAACTTACAATACCTATTAAATTAATTTTGAAAATGAGAATTAATATTTTCTATATACATTTTAATTTTTTGATATTACATTTTAAATATTTATTTTTGAATTATATACATATATATATTTTATTAACAAAAATTAAAGTGCTAACTTGGCACAATGCCACATAAGTTGTAGTTTTCTATTTAAAAAAAAACCTTTGTGCATATTTGAAAATTTAAGATTTTTTTTAATTTTACTACGTTAAAATGGTAGTTTTAGACAGTTTTCATGGATAATGTGTATTAAGTCATTTAAAATAGTGAGTAATTTTTTTAAGATCAAATAGTGAGCAGTTAAATAATTAAATTTATAATAAATAAATAATTAATTAGAAAAGAAATAAAAAACGATAACTTTCATATCCCATGTTATTATTTCGCAAGCCACCTAAAAAATAATTGTAAAATTATCATTTAATCATCTCTTCATTTTCAAATTAATTTTTTAATTTTTTTATATTTAGTGTTGCATGCATTAGTCATTTTTAAAAATTTTTTCCCAATTATTCTGAACAAATTTTTGTTACCCAAAAATCAATATGCAAAGTTTCACATATAAATACTTTGTATAGAGATCTTATCATTTCATTGAATATACAATCCACATGGCATAAATTCTCTAACATTTAATATTGTAAAATATGTGTTCAACGTGGCTTAGCTACTGGAATGGAACTGATGATAAAAATTTTGGCGAAATTTTTAAAGGGATTATTTTTTTGTTCAAATAAGTATTGTCTAAATTTTGATCTCAAATATTTCATTATTACCTAAAATCATCAATTACAACAAATTGATATAATATTTTTTACAAGATAATAGTTCGAATCAAAATTTATAAACCATTATTGAAATCTATAATATTATACATGTTTTGTCATTTTTGTTTTGTGTTATTGTTATTTTATATAAGTAAATCATTTTAATCTTTTTGTGCATCGCACGGGAAAAATATTAATAATAATATTATTATTAAAACATAAATTTTATTTATATATTTTGAACATTGCTCTAGGCCATAATACTATAACTTTTATTAATTAATATATTAAATAGGGGTACGTCAGAAATAAAGAATTAAATACATATAAACAAATAACGTAGCTTATTTTTGGGAATTGGATTATTATATTTGGGAATGGATTAATAAGAAAAGCAAGTTTATCTAAGATAGAGGCAGTAGTATTAATTATTGAAGATGTGTGTTAATGTGAGGTGCACCATTCACTTACGGATGGAATGATCGTTCCATTCTTATCATGTTTAATAAAATACATTTGGTGATATACGACATTTTCAATATAGTATTTTTATATTTATTTATGTCAATCAATATAGTCTTTTACGAGTTACTAATATAGTTATACCCTTTTTTTCCTTCAAAAAGAGTAATTATACATGAATATTTGAAATTGATTTTTTTTTGTGAATAATTAAAACTAATATTTTAAAGAGACAGTTAATGTTATATATTTTTAATAAATAACGAAGAAGTACAATAAACGATAATTACATAAGCATTTTTTTCATCACTGGATAAAAGTGAAAGAGCGGAACTTGAAATGTTATGGTGTATTTGATTGAGAGTGAAAAATGAGGGTGAAAAATATTTTATATTTAAATTTTTTCTTGGTGGTGTTTGATTGTAACATTTTCCATGAAAATCATTTTCCTTGCAAGACAAAAAGCATAGCTTTTCTTTGAAACCATGAAAAATATTTTCTCAAGATTTTTCATGGTATAGGTGAAAAAATATTTTCCAAGATTTTTAGTGGTATAGGGAAAATTATTTTTCATAATAAAATTTTTTCCATCAAAATTTTTTCCTTCCGATCAAACAAACCCTTAATTTAAATTATTGTGAGAGAAAGCGATGAGATCATGTGAACATAAGCATGGAGTCATTCTTGTGCATGATTGACTATGACTTTGACTAAGTAAGTCATACGTCAGTGCTTACAAATGTGTGACCCCGAAAAGTAGGGCAAGACTGCCGAGTCAACAACCACCCCCACTTCAACCCCAATCCCCAAAATAACAACCATACGCACTATATGATTCTCCTCTCACTATTCTGTTCTCACTTCTAGGCTCTGGCCCACAGAAAACTCATCTATTTCAATTATACATTTTTTATTCTCTATTTCCTCGGCCGCATTCTTTTAAGATTTTTTTGGGTGTAAATTTTATTCGTACGGTATTCCGTATAAAATATGTGATTAATATTATATTGAGAGATGTGTGTGTGATTGAAAATGTGTATGTAGTTATACGGAATTACGTGCGGATAAAAATTATACTCAATAAAACAAGCTCTAATATTATTTCAGAAGCGTTACCCCATTACTTATCAATTATTTGTATCGTGGTACTAATTATTTATCATTTTAAATTTTAGGCTTAATATGATATAATACTATAAAAGACGGCAAGTCAATTAGGACCAATTTACTATCCCATTATTAATTATATTAATGAATGGTGGAGGATGATAAAAAATGTTATTCTTTAAGTTTTTAATTTTTCAAAAATAATATTTGTCGTTTGACAAGTCTTTGCCAGAATGTTTTGGTTCAACTCGATCTGTCTTGTGACAGGGTATCCTACAGGTTTGATCCAGCACAAGCGAGTGTTCCATAATTATGGAACACTCGGGCCATTTTAAAGACTCGTCTGACCTCTGTTTTGAAATTCGGGACCAGATCTAAAATCAGCACGGCGATGGGGAGCTCCGGTAATTTTTCCAAAATTTTTGCGACACTGTGTGATGCCGTGGGGCCGGTCAAACTTTTTGGCCAAATTTATGCTAATTTCAGATCTGGTCCCGGATTTCAAAACGGAGGTGGGACGGGCCTTCAAAATTGTCCGAGTGTTCCATAATTATGGAACACTCGCTTATGCTTGAACATTTCCCGGGTATCCTACCTACAGCAATCACGGGTGGGAAGGTTACGTTGCTTACCTTGATGCGAGAAAAGAGTTTCTTAATTTAGTTCAAAATATTCGATTAAAAATAATTGACAAAATATGCTTTCACTCCAGAGTCTAGAAAATGCAGAATAAATAAATAAATAAAGGGTTTTCCTTTTTGGGTCATGCTTTGGTTGAAGAATAAGAAATTGCAAGCTGTGTTTAGTCTCGTTTGCTCACGAGCTCCACATCTTACCTCTTAAAATAGTTCCTAAATAACTCTTTGCAAAAGAATATATTAATAGATCAAATCAAATAAACTTGAGGTCACTAGCGGATTTAGAGACAGACATGCAACCCATGTCAATTTTTCAAAAAAAATTTATATAGAAAAGATTGTTTTTATACATAACTAGTATTTTTACCCGTGCGTTGCACGAGAAGATTGTATCCAAGATATAATTTAGAATCCGATGGCGGATTTTGCAACCCGCAAATTTTTTGGTGTGGGTCCATATTTGTATGTACTCGCCCTAAATCAATTCCTATTAACTGTGAATAATTATATTTTTAAAATTATAAAAAGTTTAATATAAGCAAAAATATTTGGACATTTGGAAACGGAAAATATTTGAATCCATAAATTATAAGTCCACGATGAAGTGTCTCACCATTGTTGTTAACTTGGAACCTCATTTGCAGGATTGTCCTAATATGATTGTTGTTTTGTAATTTGTTCTAACCATTCCCAGTGGTTAGAAAAAACAGGTCTCCTGTCAAATTCAACAAATCATTCTGCATAAAGAATTTAGATTAAAAAGTAAAAAATTAAGTAAATTAATGAGGATCAATAGTTTAATTGGACAGAATAAAAGTGGAGTTACATCATTACCTTAAATGATTATTACTCCATAAAAGATGGGTAAATTAAACAGAGTAGTAGCTTGATTACCTTAACCCTTGGATATCTAATTACGCTCAGCACCAACTTGTTCTAAAGAACGAATTCACAAAACAAACATCGTCAGCTGACTCAATTTTAAGTAGAAAGCACGTTTGGTGAAGCGCTCTGGACTACAAAGCGCCCAAGAGATGAACTTTCAGATGCTAATATACGATGTCTACAATCAAAATTTTTACGGCATATATTTCAAGACAAAGAAAATAGGCAACCCACAAATCTTCAAAGATAGATAAATTCAACTTACAAATCACAAAAGATAAATTCAATTTACAGATCACAAACCAAAGATATTCCAAAGAAGGAAATTAGTAATGAAATCTATGTTATAGCATTCACAATAAGCATGCAATCGAATTATCAGAAATTAGGAAAAAACTAAGAATCAATTTTCAATTTTTCATTAGAACCTAATTTGTGAACGATAAATATATAGCTTGACATACATGTGCATTGAATGGATTTGGGTGCGATGTGCGTGAAAAAAAAAAAAATGAATTAGAAGAACTATTATTACCGTTTTGAAGCGCAAGATGTCAGCAGTCGAAGCTTTTTCCTGCGAGAAGACACCTCCATCGGTAGTATCCATCACTCAATCGTTCCCTGTATAGAGAGAATGAAGACGATTTTTCTTTGTTGGCAGAGAAATTGGCCCAGTAATTGAGAAAATCGATTTTGTGATTAAATGAAATTTGAGAGATTTGCGGGTATTACGGATCCCAAACGGATCTGCGTTAGATGATGATAAAGGTCGAGAGTTACGGGCGAGATTTGAATGCAAAATGGGATACGGAAGAGATTTGATCCATGGTTATTATTAATTAATTAATATTTAAAGGTTATTATATAGAGTTAAAAAACCATCGCAATTAGGGAAGCAATGAACCAAATTCTATATATTAACAATTAACAATAAAATAATATTTTTTTTATTTTGAAAAATGCAAGCTTGAGCGAGAAATAAACATAGATTATGCCATCAATAGGCTTCTTGGGAAAATATTGATTGACAAATTATTGGGATTGCAATTTACGAAAAAAAGAATTAAATAAAATAAAAAAAGTCTCAAGGGGGCAAAATTTATCAATTAATTATTAATATTTTATTTAATTTAATTTAATAAAAAATCAGAATAAATAAAAAAGTTGAATATAAATAATTTTTTAATCAGTCTTAAGGATTGAGGCAAATCGAGCAAAATCTATTTTTTGATTAATCAATATTTATTAACCCTAAAAATGAGTTATGAGAATTAAGAATAAATAAAAAACAATATAAATAATTTTTTATGGATATGGATATAGAATATAGATATAGAATTATAGAATATAGATAATTATTATGGTAGGATAATTATGGCAATTTAAGGATAATGATGAAATGAAGTAATTAAATAATGAATTAAAAACTTAATTAAGTGCATTTGAGGGAAAACTTGATGAGTTGGAATAAAAAAATGAATTAAAAAATTAAGAAAAATGTGTGCAAAGACGGGAAAAAAACCTTGCTCTTATATATATATACATATAGATTTTAATCAAATAAATTTTTTGTATTACATACCGCGGCATCAAATTAAATTCGAGCTGCACTAACTAAAGTAAAAATTCAAAAAAAAAAAAAAAGCTAAAGTAAATATGCATCTCTCATTCAAATATACTAACAAATTTTTATGACTAATTTGATTTATGAAAACTAATATTAAAGGGATTATAAATATTCTTGACTTTTGACTTTTGACTCATCAAGATGGGCAATTTTGTTCAAGTCCACCCCCGGGACCATAGATTATAGTCCGTCTGGTTGATTTACGTTTTTGTCCGGATTTCGTTTTGAAATTCGAAAATTTGATTAGATTCATCACGATGAGGCGGAGCTCCAACAATTTAGAAAAAAAAATTTTGGATACCGTGGCGACCCGTGGTGATGGGTCAAAGACCAATAAAAGTTTTTGTAAAATTTTGGCCAAAACTTTGACCGGTCACCACGGGCCGTCACGGTGTCCAAATTTTTTTTCCAAATTGTTGGAACTCCGTCTCATCGTGATGAATCTAGCCAAATTTTCAGATTTCAAAATGGAATCCAAACAAAAATATAAATCACCCGGGAGGACCATAAACTATGGTCCACCGAGTGGAACATAACCAGGTCAAAATGGGTTTTAACTTCCAGAGGATTGATCTCCTCCGCATGTGAGGAGGCTCCCCAGGCCACGTGCCCCCTTCTGATTGGAGGGGACCAAATTAGGATCCCACTTAAGACTCCTTCCAATTAGGAAGAACACATAAGATGGAGAGAGTCTCGCCACATGAAGGGATTAATTGTACTAACTTCTAATCGATATTTTACAAAAGATGTGGACCGTGAATTCAAGTATTCAACTCTGCATGTTCAGAAACAATTCCAACAGCGTTGAAGTCAACACTGCACAGTAACCATCAGATAAATTCCGTGTTTTACGGTGGGTGATTGGTGTGGCAGTGGGCTACGTCATGAGAATCCAAGATAATTAGAAAAAATTCTACTAGTTTTGATCTATGGTAACAGGGGTTCATAATCCGGCGTCTAAGGTGCTCAAATATAGTCGAATGATGGGTAAATAATTCCCCACAATAAGTGGGGGATATGCATTGATTATTATTCATTCGGTCACATATAAATATCTTAAGGTATTTATATATGAATACTAGATTATTTGCTAGTATATACGATCTTCTAAAATAATTCATACTGAAGTATTTATATATTTTTAAAAATACTATTTATATGTTAGATAGTAATTTTTTAAAAAAAATATTTATACTCCTATCTAATTGTCAAGTATTTAATGATAAAAAATATAAAATACTATGCACTGAAAAAAGTATAAAATACTTTATTGATAGATTGATCGCATGAAGAGGTCCAGTATAATTAAATGTCATTAATTTTTCAAAATGGCATTAGGATCTTCATAATCACATATTTTAATCCAATTTAGTATTTTATGAACTTGTTCACACTGGGGTGGGATGGATGAGAGGAAATCCGTCCAAGTAACTTACAGATCAATTAATTTTTTGTTTTGCTGTAATTGGAATTTCGTCGAATTCAAGTCTGATTAAATTTGTATTTTCTCGTGATAGATGTATATATAAATTCGTGATATATATATATATATATATATATATATATATATATATATATAAAGAGTCAAGTCAAAATTGAGGGTACAAAGACTTGGTCACCTAACAAAAAGTTTCGGTAAAATGGCACTTCTCAAAAATGATTCATCTAGCAGACATAAGTTCACTTGACCAATTTTGTGTACAAAGGATTCCATGCTTTGCACTTGTTTTGTGCTCCAGATATATTGTGGTGTTTATGTGACACGTCTCATATTAGTAATGAATAATACTAAAATGATCTCCTTATTGCTTAAATGATCACATTCAATACCAAAAATGATACGTCCTGGAAAAATAGTCGTATATCCATGTAGACATTAGACCAATGTTGTTCAAATATCTACGTGACACTTTATGCAACTAGGATACTAGTCGTAGGGCATGGGGTCCACTTTTCTTTGTTTATCTATTTTTGTGTTCTTTTTAAAATGTTTATTTATGTAAACAGTCTTGGTATAGATACATTCAGGTTGATATTAATTTATTTTACAAGTTAGAGATCACTAATCACTTATTAAATTGTAATTCAAGATATCAATCAAGATCCACCTGTAGTATTTTTCTTTACAGTAATAACATTACCATAACCCATCACCCTTGTGATATTTTTTATAAAAATATTTTCAAGTCACCATCAATAATCGGTGTTAAAATGAGAACTCTTTAGACACAAGCAACTCCACGATCACCAATAATTAAATACTCGAGATTCTAGAAAGCATTAATAAATTAAAAATATAATTATTTTAGTTTTTCTAATTCGAATAATTTATTTATTATTAGTCTAATCCCCACACGATAGGCAAGATAAGACAGGATTATCAAATGCATGACAAAATTTTAAATTATTTAATTCATATGTACAACCAATGCTATACTACAACCTAGCTAGTCCTCTTCTCTAATAATATGTCAGACTAGCATTTATTTTTCTAGGTGTTATCATTTTGACTTGAGCAATCGCACCTTTTAGCAAGTATGCTTTCTCATAACAAATTGTCATTTTTAATTATATAAATACTCCCTTACCCATTTATGGATATAATATAATGGTATAATGCTTATCGGTGATATTACAGGAACATAAAAAATTATATAAAAAATAATATAATCAAGGAAAATAATTATATTACCATTACTCTTTCTTATACAATATTAAATAATTATCATTAAAAATAAATTAAGCGTGTGTTAGTGTATGTGTAAAAATGAATTTTGATGTAATATAAGAGAGAGAATGAGTGAAATTGAATGGTGGATATTTATGTAGTACATACAGGTCCCACAAGATATGTGAATGTGAAATAAGAGAGATAATGAGTCGAGTTGAAAAAATGTATACAAATATGTAAAAATTTGTAAAACTTATAGGCTAACGGGCGCTAAAACTTTTGTGTCGAATATGTCACCTATTAATTATGACAATCATTATGGATGTCTAACTTTATTCAATTCCTATAAGTGGACAAATTAGGACAAGTATCCCCTACCATCAGGGGCGATATGTATCGTAATCTGTACACTTGTGGGCATTTTATCATGCCCACAAATGAGTAGGGGAACATTAGCGTTTTTTATTAACACAAAGAATTGGAAATTCCTAAGTTAAAATTCTGTAATGATCTAAGATTTAGATTAATGTGATAAATATCTACATTCATCTAAGTATATAATTCTCAATCGAGAATCAACTGCATATTTCAGTTGAATCAATCTTTTGAGTTTGAGTTTGAGTTTGGAATTGTTTACACGATCGAGAATTATATATTTACAGTTGAATCAATCTTTCTAGTCTAAGCTTAGAGGTATTTACACAAAATTGCTCATTGACCCTAGATGAAGATTATTAAACTTCTTAAAAGACTCAATGAAAGAAATAATAATGTAAATTGTGGCAATGTTGGACATAGGATAATGTACACCCCCGTTTCAATACCAGCGATGGAACATTCTTAATGTTCCAGTGAGTACGTATAGGCACGCTACGTGTATTTGCAAATACAAAACATTGCACATTCAAAAAAGCCATAAGATCCAAACAAAGACCTAAGCCCTAAGATTCTCTCAACCTACAACATCTCTTTCGCAGATATGAGGTCGCCGGCAAATTGAGACCACAAATTTGAGGTCCATTCCTGTCACCGTCCTTCTTTTCGCGATCGTTGGCCTCTGCCGGAGCATCCTTCATCTCACCTTTACCGTCCTTCTTTCTGCCTTCTTCATTCTTCGTTGTGTCAACCTTCTTCATCATCTCAGCCTTTTTCATTCTTCTATAATTGTATGGTATTTGTTTTGAAATTGAGAAAATACACGTGACACACCACATAAACGTTGGAACATTAAGAATGTTCCAGCGCTGGTACTGGAATGTATGCTCAGATTTAACAACCATAGTTAGATGTAAAAGTTTTGTAAAAAAGATAATTACTTTTAAAAGTATATTAAATATTTAAATTATACAGAAATATTCTATTTGTCCCATAATGGCAGCTTTGTATTCCTGTTTCATGAATTGTCCCAATGCTGTTGTAGCGTGTTAGGATTAGATTTGCATCATTTAAATTAGGAGTGGGCCAAAAAATCGGAACCGAGAGGGTAGAACCGGAACCGAACCGAAAGAACCGGAACCGAACGGTTCTTTAAAAAAAATTAGGAACCGGAACCGAACCGGAACCGGAATGAGAACCGAACGGATCCTTTTCTAAAAACCCGGAACCGAAACGGGAACCGGAATAGAACAAGAAATAGCACTATTTTTTCCACTTGATTGCCGACTTATGTGAATTCTTAAGGTAAATTCAAAATTTCTACAAAGATCGATGCCAACTATACGTTTAATATTAGCTAAGCAACAGAAGTTGCTGCTTAAAATTAAGCAGCAACTTTTGTTGCTTGTTAGCAGCAGCAAAGCTGCTGCTTGTTTGTCGTCAAGCTAACAAGCAAAGATTGCCGCCGCTTGTTAGCAAAGAATGTCGCATTAATAAGCAGTTTTCTTGTCGCCGCTTTTGAAGCAAAGAAGAAGTCAATTTTATTTTTTCACGGATTTATATTTCTATCAAAATTTTTATTTTTTTCCCCACGATTTTCAAGTAACAGAACATGTATCACAAAATAATCGGAACCGGAACCGGAACCGGTGGGATATTTTTTTTGAACGGAACCGAACGGGTCCATTTTTCATGGAACCGGAATTTACGGTTCGGTTCCGGGTAATGCACTACCCGGAACCGTACCCGAAACGCCCACTCCTAATTTAAATTGTTCTAGCAAGCCCAATCACAGTACTCAACATCAGCGCTGAGACAATAAAAATTATCCCAACGCTGGTAACATATCAATTCTATCCTGTTTTATGCGTGCAAACTATTGTCTACTTTTCTTGATCAATAGTGACTGTATTTAATATATCTTTTTTTTACAAACAAATATATTCATTCATTCAAATTGGCAAAATACATCGATAGCAGTACAAATTCAATACTACTAAATCAGAAAGGGTGAATTTGCGAAGATACTCACAATACCCAAGTTAATAGCATAAAACGAAAAAATGTCTGCAAATATGAAAAAATCAAAATGACTGGAATGCTCATGCCTCCGAATTTGCAACGTTGATATCTAAATATTGATTGAATCAATGATGGCTCGAATCTGCTTTACCAATCTGAATCACACAAACAAACGAAACCGCAATTAGACGGTGAAAACCCAAACGTCTCACAAGACAACGAAATCACAAAAAATACGAAGAAAAAACACAAATTTTGATGGAAAAACCACTTCTTGTCATAAAAGCAATAAAGAAAGAGATGTAAATCGATGGTTTCAGGGCAAAAATCACCCCCTCTATTGCACTTGGTTTTGGTAGAGATGAAGTTGAGCGAGAGTTGGGAGTGTTGTAGAGAAGTTGAGAGAGGAAGTTAAAAAAAACTTATTTAATATATAATTTCATACAGCCTAAGTAGTTAAAAATCTTTCGAATATGCTTACAGAAGTGAACATAGTTAATATGTTTATAAATGGATTATTTATGGACATCTCAAATAATCCGTAAATAAGTAATTCGAAATACTGTTTGTGAATAAAAATAATAATTACGGATAGGTTTTTTTTTTTTTAGAATAAGAAAATATGGATAGTTAAATAATAAATGGCATTTGACCAATAACTACACTTATGGAGAAAACTTGCCCACTAAATCATGCACATCTCTTTTTTTACCATTAACTCATCTTTTACACAATAAGATAAAAATAAAATTTAAAAGTCATAAATTTACAATAATATCACTCTACTAAATAAACATCCAAATTTACAACAATGCCACTCTAATAAAATAAACATTCAAATTTACAACAATGCCACTCTAATAAAATAAATATTCAAATTCACAACAATGCCACTCTAATAAAATAAATATTCAAATTTATAACAATGTCACTCTAATAAAATAAACACATTTTTCTTTCTTCAAATTATCATCGCAAGCAATCTTACTCAACATTCAACTTTTCATTTCCTCATTTTCAACTTTCTCACTCTACGCACTTTCTCTCTCTGATTACCACCACAGGTAATCTCAACTAATATTCAAATTTTCTCTTTCTCCATCTTCGACTTTCTCTATCTACGCACTTTATCTCTCAAGATTACCACCCAAGTAATCTCGATCAACATTCAACTTCTCCATTTCCCTATCTCCCACTTTCTCTATCTATGTGCTTTCTCTCTCCAGATTATCTCACCAGATAATCATGTTACCACCACAAACAATCTCGTTCAACATTCAACTTCTCATTTCCCACATCTTCGACTTTCTCTATCTGCCCATTTTTCTCTCCAGATTACCGTCACATGCGATCTCGATCAACATTTAACGTCTCCATTTTCTTCGTAAATGACTTTCTCTCTACACTCTCTCTCTCTCCAAATTATCACCACAAATCTCAATCAACATTCAACTTCTCACTTTCCTCGTCTTTCACTTTCTCTCTCTATACATTTTCTCTTTTCAGATTACCTCACCATGTAATCAGATTACCACCACAAGTAATCTCAATCAATATTCAAATTCTCCCTCATGTCTATAATTTTATCTCTCCACGCACTTTCTCCCTCCAGATTACCTAACCAGATAATGATATTACAACCACAAGTAATTTGGATTAACATCCAATTTATCCTTTCATGTCTCCAACTTTCTCTCTACATACTTTCTCTCTTCAAATCACCTCGCCCGGTGACTAGATTGCTACCACAAGTAATCTCGATCAATATTCAACTTCTCTATTCCCATCTCCGACTTTCTTTCTCTATGCATATTCTCTCTCTAAATTAACTCGTCGGGTAATCTCATTACTACCACAAGTAATTTCGATCAACAATCAACTTTGCATTTCACGTCTCCGACTTTCTCCCTCTCTGCACTTTATTTTCTAAATTACTTCGGCAGGTAATCAGATTACCTACCACTAAAATCCAAGCATTCATTTGATGTGTTGATCTTTCTATGTTGGAAATACTATTACCACTCTAATATTATTACCTATCCCGATAATATTATTACCTGTAACAGTAATAATATTACATGTCCGAATAATCATAATTAGAATACTAAATCTATAGAGAATTATTTAATTTCTCTTCCATCAATTTCAAACAACTGTGTTTTGTCTTAATAATCTCATTTTGAAATATTTGATTTCACTAATAAAATTTATAGACAAACTAGCTAACTAAACACTAGCTAATCGACTCTCATTTCAAACCACAGATTGTAAAAATTAGTATGTAAACCTGAAGTTAAATCTCAAATATCCCATACTAACTCAATAAACTACCACCAATATCACACCAAATAATAATAATAATAATAATAATAATAATAATAATAAAATAAAAACTATAACCAACATCACAATAAAAATAGAATATTGCCTATCCCTATAATTATATTGCATACCATTGCAATAACATTATCCACCCTAGTAATGATAATGGAGAGAGAAAGCGAGAGACGATGAAAACGAGAAGTTGAATATTTTTAAGATTATCTGGAGTGGTAATCTGGAGAGAGAAATTGAGATACCAGTGAAGCGAAAAGTTGGATATTTATCGAGATTATCAAATAGGTAATGTATATTACTTGTTGTAGTAATCCATATTACTTGGGAAGGTAATATTTGTACGTCCATTGATGTTTATGAATTATTACCAAAAGTATTAAATAAAGTATAAATTTATCCTTATGCTTGAAATATTTTTTGTATCATGACGATAAATTTATTTATGTTATCTTAGATATTGTATTTATAGATGAATTTCATAAATATAGAAGAAAACAACGAAAAAGATGAGCAAAAAGGATTAAAAGTGTAAAAAATAGAAAAATTTGAGGATCAAAATGAAAAAATTCGAAAGATTGAGGACCGTGGGTGCAAATATTTTAGGATATTTTTGAAATAAAATTAAAAAATTGAGGACTAAAATGTAGAATTTGAAAGTTGGGGACCTTTTATGTAATTTAAAAGATAGAGAGAAAATAAAAGTGTGGAAAAAAAATATGGGGGCAAAAAAATCTATAAATACCTAAAAAGAGTAATTGGTAAAATCACTTTTTATAAATTATAATTAATAATTAAAAAATAAGATATGTTGATTTAATAGGCAAAGACCAATTTTGACCTATAGTTATTGGACATTTTGTTACTAAATACTACTCTGTTATTCTATTTTTACCTTAGCCCACAATAATGTTGTCAACCAAAAAATAAGAATAGAGTAGCAATCAATTGACAAAAGCTATCATGTGATTAATGTGATAGAAATGATTGAAGGTGATAGATTGAAACTACATTAAATCGGGTCACAATTATATATTGCCATATCGTACAATAAAGAGTCCCATCCATACAAGCCATATCTCCGATACTCCAAGTATTAACATCCTTTTCCGATTTTACCCCTGTCCTAAATTCCCTGTCCAAAAAACAGTAAACAAATAAAACTACTAATTAATTACTAAAATTAAAATCCATATCAAGTCGGCTGTCGGCCTCAGTGATCGGAGCCACGGCTCGACGGCTAAAAAGTGAAAATCACTTGCCAAATTACATAACTTTCCAAGACTCCAAAGTCGGAAAGTTACACAGAGGGTTAAAGTCAAGTCCGCCGGAGCCGCCATCAGCAACCACCGTCTGCGGCGGCTGAACCGGCGGCTGAGCAACCAAATATGCAGCTGGGTCCACTTGTTCTTGGTTGAGGTGGTATGGGGTTTGGCTCAGCAGAAAAGCTGAGGTGTCAAGAGTTGGCAAGCCTCCACTCGGCTGTAGCCGGTTGATTGGCCTAGTCGGCTCCGGCTTCAGCACTCGAGTAACCGGCACCTGTCCGTTCAAGCCACCGAATCTCACTCCGGTAACCTGCTGCACCATTTGTCTAAAATTCGCAGGATCAGCAGCTATAAACGTCGTCGTTTCACTTTTCCTCGCACGCGACTTCCGTTTGGTGATCTTCTTGGTTAATCCCACGGTTCGGGTTCTGGAAACCGGAGCTTCGGTTTCCGACCCGCCTGAGGCTGTCGGTGTTTGAGACGGCACCGTTTCAGTCTTCGCTGAAAGAAGCGCCTCTGTTACCGCTTCCGATTGGGTGGCGCCACCTGTGAATGACATTTGCAGAGCTTTTGTTAGGGTTTCATTGTCTTTTGAATAGAGAGTATCGGCAAATGATCGCTGGAACACCCATGGCTGTTCGACGGCGAGGAAATTCTCAGAAGACGCCATTAATTAATAAACCCCAATTTTTTCACTTTCAGAAATTAAAAAACCCAGATTTACACAGTGGCTATTTTGGGGTGCAGTGAAATGCAGAGGAGTTTTGGAGAGGAAGATAAATATATATGAACTCGTGGGAATGGGTATGTGAGGTATATAAGGCTGTGGGTGTTTGGGTGGGGTCGGGGTTGGGTTAGTGACGGCTTGCGTAGTAAGAAGTCTGTTTAGTGAAACAAACGGTTTATGCGAAACGGCCACAATGTTTCCGTTACCGTTAAGGCTGGTTCCATTCGCATTTTCATCAAATTAATATCTATATCTATCTATATAATATCTATATCTATATCTATATCTATATCTATATCTATATCTATATATTAATAAAATGAGATCATTTTCCCGCCAAAAATTTTATTTTTATGAATTAAAAAAGTAAAATTTAACTGTAAAAGGATAATTATAAATTTGCAACTCAATCTTTTCTTCATCTTTTAGAATTCGAACTCTTATATGTCTCTTATATATCTCCCATATAATATGAGGTCATTTTTCCGTGAAAATTTTCATTTTTTGAATTAAAAAATCTATATATTAATAAAATGATATCATTTTCCCGCCAAAAATTTTATTTTTATGAATTAAAAAAGTAAAATTTAACTGTAAAAGGATAATTATAAATTTGCAACTCAATCTTTTATTCATCTTCTAGAATTCGAACTCTTATATATCTCCCATATAATATGAGGTCATTTTTCCGTGAAAAATTTCATTTTCTGAATTAAAAAATAAAATTTAATTGTAAAATCACGCTTCGGATAATCACAAATCTGCAACTCAATCTTCCATTCCTCTCCTAGAATTCGAACTCTTATATATCTCCCCACTTCATTTGTGAAACCGTTATAAGTTGCTTGAATAGCCTTACAATTGCGCTTTTTTCATTATGGGTATATATATCAAAGATGATTATATCTTAAATATATATCTCCACATGCAAAGCACGGGAGAAAATACTAGTATAAAATAAGGTTTGATTGACAGTTGTTCAATTGCAAAACAGTTATTAGGACAATATTTTAGTTAGAAATTTGCTGGACCAATTATTTTCAGCCAAGTGTCATAAATCATGGACAACAATTTTGTTCACCCTAAAAAAGGGTGAACATCACCCTCTTTTTTGTGGGTCGATTTGAGGGATAAAAAATTAAAAATTTTTAATTTTTTTGTTCCATATTATTCTATTCGTTGAGAGTTTCAATGTGAGTACAATTTTGATATATCATTTTTATTGATTTAAAAATTACTTATTTTTAGTGATAAGTTACTTAGTTACCAATAAAATAAGTAACTTTTAAAATAATAAAAATTATATATCAATATTATACTCATATTAAAGCTCTCGACGAATAAAATAATATGAAACCAAAAAAAAAATTTTAATTTTTTAAACCTCAAATCGACCCACAAAAAAAGGAGGTTGATGTTCACACTCTTTCAATAGGGTGAACAAATTTGTTCTCTAAAAAGGAGGGTGAATATTAACCTCATTTTGGAGGATCAATTTGAGGGGTAAATAATTGAAAATTTTGAATTTTTTTGTTCCATATTATTCTATTTATCGAAAGTTTAATATGAGTATAGTTTTGACGTATAAATTTTACTATTTTAAAAGTTACTCATTTTCTATTTTTAGCGATAAATTACTTATTTACCTGTAAAATAAGTAAATTTTGAAATAACAAAAATTATATATATAAACTATTTTTTTAAGCTCTCGATAATTAGAATAATATGAAACAAAAAAAATTAATTTTAATTTTTTACCCACTTATATCGATCCTCCAAATTGAGGATAATATCCATCATTCTTTTTAGCATGGTGAATAAAATTGCTAACTAATAATAATTTATTTTTAAAAAAATGTATTTATTTAATCCCCCAATGTGTATTTTTTAATTTTTTTAAAGTACTATTTAAATCCCCATTGTTAAATTATGTTCAGATAAATTAAGAATATTTGTTTAATCTTTAAGTATAATTTTCAAATTTTTTTCACTAATAAATGTTTAAATTAATTTTTTATTTGTTAACAATTTATCTCTTATTGTCAACTTATGTTTATGCTTTTAGAATATTTGTATAATCTGAAATGAAAAAATTTAATATTTTTTCCACTAATATTTTTAGTGCAGCAAAATTATACCTTTAAGTTTTAATTGAAATATTCTCAACATATCCTGAATTTGTACTTATTAAAGAAAGGAAATATTTTTTATTATATCTTTAATTTTTATTTAGGAGTAGAAAAATTTCCTAACATAACAAGATTATATCTTACATTTTTTTACTTTAAATATTTTTATTATATCTGTAATTTATACTTTAAGTATTTTTAATTATATCTTTAAATTTTTAGTGTGCAGAGTAGAAAAATTTCCTAGCAGAAGAAGATTTTCTTCATTTGCTAATTTTCTACAAATTTCAAAAGGGATATCAATATTTTCTAATTAGTTTCTAAAAGTAGTAGAGAAATTTCTTAGCAATTAGCATACATTGTATTCTACCTATAAATTAAAAATTACAAAGAATCACAATGATTTGACAAATATGTAAAGATGACTTACTTATTAAATAAAACTATTACATAATAATTTTGATTTCTATGTTTCTTTTTGGTAGGATTAGACTTTTTTCTAAGTGAATGATATACATATTTAGGAGATCCCACCTATATGTGTCAACTTCGTAACACGATATATTGGTATGATAAAAAAAATACATAACCGTTATGAAAGACGTTGAGAGAGAAAATTTCCATTGTATTGTATGTAAGGGCAAATGACTGAGTTTCCACGAATGAGGGATGTCTCCGCTGTCTAAAGTGATTTACTATATAGTATGAATGAAAAAAGTAGTCACTTTGTGCAAACCATTCAAGTCTATAACATTATGTTTTTATTTACGTCAACGCTATGGTAGATGGATTCTATTATTAATTATGGAAGGCTACAAATGAGTCCTCTAGATTAAGAGTATATCATTAGTTATTCACTAAATTTATTTTATTGTGTAATATATAGTCCGATTATGTTATGTTACTTTTATTTGTTTCTACGTTGGTTATTTTTTTTATTCTCATTTGTGCAATTACAATTTATTTTCAACCGTAAAGAACTGCACTGCACTCTTACATAGTGTCGTGCTACTTAGATGAATAATTTTTATGAATCGGTTTGAAATTAGTTTATTGTGGTTATATTATTCCTTTGTCGAGTTCAAAATTTGAATGATATTGAATTGAAATTTTTTATATACATCATTTTCAATTATTATTTTTCTATTCGTACAAAAAAAAGTAAGTTTAATACATTGTATATTATCGATTTATAAAAAAGCACAGCTAATAGACGGTGATCGTGAGACAAGACTTTTGTTAATGCTAATATCCTTGAATTGTATACATTTCGAGCTAAGTAATTATTATTTCAATAGTATTTAATTGATTATATATTATATATTTTATGGATTTTTATTGTAAAATCTTTTTATAATTTAATCTAGGATAATTGCCGACCATAGATAAATTTATTGAATTATGAGTACAGTATAAAATGAAAAACTTAAATTTTCTTTTCTATAATATTTCGTTATTATTAACATTATTTATATTTTATATTACGTGATGGTGTTATCGATTAAATACAACTATCATTTGTTAAAAAAATTATTTTGCATTATTTTTTACCACAAAAATCGATCTAAATAATTTTTTTAGATAAATCTATACAGCTTTACTCCCGTGCAATGCACGGGGGGTGAAAACTAGTTAATATTAACATTATTTCTCTCTTATCCTTTTCAATTATTTATTATTTATACATTAATTTGATAATTTATTTATAGCAATACATCTTTTCTTTTTAATTTTTAACCACAAATCTAAAAGTAAATGTAGTTTAATCAAATTTAATGTGAATCAAACAATATAATTTATTCAATATACACTTGATACGGTTCACGTGTCATTTTTTTATTGAGTGAAGAAGATATATTTTGAAGTCATAAGTATATGAATACTTGCACTCGATGAAGATGTGATACATACATCTGTATGTTATTTAAAAATGTTAACAAAAAATTATTGATTGAACATTCAATTGTTAATTGAACAAAATTTTTATCACTTTCCAAAAAAATAAAAAATAAAAATATTGAACAAAATTTTTTATGTTTTCTTGTATAAACATAAATTTTATTTGATAGAATTCCAACTATGAATTGGATGGTGAAGTAATGTTGGTTACGTATATGTTTGATAGAGATTATAGGATAAACAATTTGTAAATGTTGGTGAGAGGTGTCGAAAAGTGTTTCAAAAAATGTGAAAAATTATAAAAATAAATAAATAAATTTTAGAGTAAAAATAATGAGTTGTTGAAAATATTGATAATGAACAAAAATTGATTTTTGAAAAAATTGTATCAAATAAGCTTTGATGGCTTATTTGATACAATTTTATTTTCAAACACTTGTTACAATTATAAAGGTTAGACATTTTTTTCTAACTTTTATTTCATTTTTTTATTTAACTTTTCAAACACACATTTATACTACTTGTTTGGTAATCTCTATGAGTGAGGATTAGAAATGTTCAAGTACTATGGAGTGTGTCATAGTTATGGAATGCTTAATGGTTTTTCGGTCCTATACGATTTTCATTGAGAAAATCGTGACTAGATTTAGAATTAACACGGCTAGACGAAACTCCAGCAGTTTAAAAAATTTTCTGGTAACGCCTTGTGCTCAAAGTCAAAATTTTTTATCAAATTCAATGTTTTTTGCCAAAAACTTTGATTTTGAGCAAATAGCGTCGCTGAAAAATTTTCCAAACTGTTGTAGCTCTTCACCATACTGGCTCTAGATCTAATCTCAATTTTCTCAATGAAAATTGTATGAAACCGAAAAATTATCAAATATGCTCAATATTACTTGAACATTTCCGGAATGCAGATCTCTCTGCTGCCAAAACTGAAATTGGGTAGAATTGCATAAGAAGACGTCCTGTACCTGGACCTTGGGGCCCATGGGGTCCATGGGCCTTCATTGGACGGCAGATGGATAGCGCTCTTCTTTAAGATTTTATCCAATAATGCCGTGTGGGTCCAAAAGAATCTTTACCAAAAAGAACATGATGACTTGCTTTTTTCCTCCATCTATAAGGGCTTGTATTAGCCACTATTTTTTTCATTAAGGGTACGTTTGGTAAAGTAAATAAGTTAGTTTATAACTTATTTAAGAGTTTATAAATTTCTATTAATTAAATAAGTTCTGTTTGATTGGAAAAACTTATTTGAAAAGCTTCTTTTTCTAATTTTTCAAATAAATTTATGAGCTTTTCGCTTTTTATTCTATTTTTTATTCCAATAATTTTTTATAAATATATCATTTAATTTAATTTTCTGTTTATGAGCCAACTTATTAATTATTTTGTCAAATATTTTTATTTATATCAGCTAGCTTATCAGTTATCAGTGATAAGTCATAAGCCATAAGCTATCAGCTATCAAATTAGTTTATTAGTTATAAACTAACTTATCAGCTAATTTTACCAAACATACCATAATTTTTTCTAGCATTATTTTTAACCATTCATATAATTAATTTATATTTTTTTTAATATATTTTCTTTAATTTTTAACTACACATCTAATATATGTTTGAATAAATCAATACAAATCAATAACATCTTCTATGTAACAAACCCTAATTTTCTATGGTTTAAATAACCCTTTTTTGTTGTTTTAAATATTCTTTTTTAAATCCTCTCTAGTTTTCTGCGCGTTCACGTGCGATGAATCAAAGGGCATGAAAGCATATTAAAATACTTTTATTTTATAATAAAACTAAAATATATAGAGATAACCCTTACTCTCATTTGTTAAACAAAACGATTTACTATTCAAATTGAGCTTTTGCAAAAGAAAAGACGAAGTTGTACTTAGAGTTTGATATATACTATCTACATAGTGTCCGCTGTATATTTCTTTAAAAAAAAAATTTTGATCACATATTGTGTGAGATTTTCATCTTTTACACTTGATTGTTTTTCAATTAACAATATCTCATGCCTTCAAATAAGAACGAACATAATGTTAGTGTACGTCCACATAAATTCGTAATTTAATGAAAACTATCTTTTTAACAATAAATATATATATTTTTTAAAAAAGTGATAATTGGGTGGTAAATTAAATTTCAAGATTTTACGAGATTAAATGAGTAGAAGCACAGATTGAACGAAATATAAATATAAAAAAGCGTAAAGCGTTGTGAAACCTAACTTTGTACTGAAGTGTCGGTTTAAGTGAGGTTGAAATGAGTTTTTCAGAACAAAAATAATAAGAAAAACTGGCCTTGAGAGGTTTTTTTTTTTTTTACATTTACTTTTTTTCCTAACTTTTCACCCATATTGTCTACCGAGTTTTTAGAATAAAAATATTAAGCAAAATTGGTCTTGAGAGTTTTTTTTTCTTGACATTTACTTTTTTCTAACTTTTCACCCATATTTTCTTTTCTTTTTCGCTTGATTTCTTGAATTTTGTAACACAAATCTTAAAATTTGCACTGCTATTTCTTTTATTGGAAAATTTTATTTTTGCATTTGAAGCACCCACCACCTTTACCTGGAAAAAGAACCGACTATGGTAATAAGTGATTAAAAGAAAATTTTGAAGTAGCCAAATCAAATAATTCCTAAATTGATTTTCATTTATGAAGTTATTGAAATTACAATAGAACATCATTGGACATGAATAAAGAAAGAAAAATAATTTTCTCCATTCATTTATTAACTAACATAACTAAGAGAAGAAATTTGTTGATAATTAGTGAGAGCGCAATTTTATCAATATATATCATCATTCATCAAAATATTTTTTATTAGAAGAAAAAGAAAAAGAAAAAACTTAAAATTTTGATGAGATAAGATTGGTGGAGTGTAAAGTATAGTTATTAAACCCGACCTGAACCGGACGGTTGGACCGGTGAACCGGTGACCCGGTGCCTCGATCGGTCCAATTCATCTAATTCGACCACCTCGCAATTGATCCAATATAAACTCGGTTGAACCGCCGATTAATAGGTAATCCGGTGACCCAAAAAGTACCCATTCGGGTCATTACTTATTTAAATTATTATATTTTTAAATTGTAAAAAAAAAATATTTCCTTGAATGTTTAAGGTTGAAAAAATAAATCAAATCATTTCTTACCAAAATAAAAAGTAAAAAACAAAGTAAATCTTTTTCACAACTAAATATTTACCGTGATTAAATTTTTTGAAAATAAATAATCGAATATCCAAAGTTATTGATAAGTGTGTCACTAGCATGAGTGATTAAAAGATTTTACTTTTAAGTTTTATACTACTATTATAAACTACAGTGCATATTCTTAAGCACATATTCATATTATCGATTATAGGCTTGAAACAAAATCAAAATTGATTAGCGCTACTTGTCACCTTTCAATATTCAACAAAAAGTTAGTGATATTCATTAAAATAAAATCAATTATGAATTAGATGATCATTCTTGTTTGTGGATGTAATAATATTTTAATTACGCTTACTCAGTATAATGGTTATAATAATATTAAAAAAATTTCAATGATAGTTTAATTATTTTATTTCAATTTATCGATTTGATGAGAATTAACCCGCCAGTTCAACTATCGAATTACTGATTGAACCAACAACCCAGTGACCCAACTTTCTATTCGGGTTGAACCCTGTGTCGAGTCTGATAAGTATGGTGTAAAGACGCCACATATGACATCGTCCTTCTGGAGTCATGACGTTAGACTGACGCAAATCCAAACATTAGCGCTTTTTAATGCTTACACCGAAAGCATTGGCTTGAATCCCAATACACGGACAGGCTTGTAGCTCAAGACATTTGTAAGCTTAGCCGTCGGCTCGGCTAACAATTGGTTCCAGTTCCACTTCGAGGCTCCCGCTGTGTTCTAAATAACGGCGTTAACAATATATTGATTGGAGGTTAATTGATATTTTAGCTTCCTCTTCGTTTCAGATTTTTTAACAAAAAGTTAAGTGTTAAAAATATTAAATGTAAACTTTCGTACATTTATAATTACTAATTCTTTTCTCCAAAAACGGAGCAATAATAATTGTTAGAGAAAGAGGACAGGAGATGAATAGGAATAAATTGTATTATTGTTGTGTATATTGCTGATGAGTATCTGAAAGTATTTATAGAAAGATACATGAAGAGCTACAAGAAAGAAAACCCAGGTGAAGAAACCCTAGACTACCAGGCCAAACTATATGTCAATATGATACATAATAATATTAACACCCCCCTTCAAACTCAAGGAGGTAAATGAGAGACCATCTTGAGTTTGGACAACAAAAAATGAAAGCGATGTGGTGGATGGACTTTGGTGAGGAGATCGGCCGTTTGCTCATCAGATGATATGTGAGCGAGATATCTTGTATTCCTTTTCACGTGTTGACGAGTAAAGTGACAATCGGTCTCAATATGCTTGATGCGTTCGTGAAAGACATCATTTTGAGCTATTTTGGTGGCACTATCACCGCCACACCAAATGACTGTTGGAGACGCTTTGAGGGCTCCCATATCCGAGAGGAGCCACAAGCCAAACAAGTTCTCGAGTGGTGTCGGCGAGAGCACGATATTCTCGCTCGAGCGTGAAGTCAAGGTTTGCTTTGCTCGCCAGGATATCAATGAGCTTAGGAAAATACAAAAACCGGTGGTCGAGCATCTATCGGTCGGATTACGGCCCAATCAAGATCCGAGTAAGCGTGAAGCTCCAATGATGATGAAGATGGGAAGTGAAGTCCATGAAACATAGTCCCTTTGATGTATCAGTATCACGAAGAAACACCGCATAATGAGTAGATCGTGGTCTTTGCCATGAATCGGCCGACAATGTGCACAGCATATGCAATATCTGGACGTGTGACTGTGAGATAAACGAGACTTCCAACAAGTTGTCGATATAACGTAGGATCACTGAGGAGGTTACCATCATAAGGTGTGAGTCTCAGATTTGTTTCCTGAGGAGTGGAAACGGTTTTGCAATCGGTAAGACCCGGCTCTGGTGAGAACATCGGATGCATACTTGGCCTGTGTGAGATAATAACCACGTGAATCGGATAGTACTTCAAGACCCAAGAAGTAATGAAGACGACCAAGGTCCTTCATCTCAAAGTGGTCGAGAGATTCTTTCAATGAAACGATGCCTGTGTCATCATCCCGAGTAATAATCATATCGTCTACATAGAGAATCAAGAAAATAGAACCAGCAGAACTCTTCTTGACAAAGAGGGCAGAATCATGTTCACTGGAAAGGAAACCAAGCGTGTGGATAGTTGAACTGAATTTCTCAAACCAGGCACGAGGGGCTTGCTTAAGACCATAGAGGAACGTCGTAGCCTACATACCGAGATGGAGAATGAGAAACACCAGGAGGAGGTTTCATGTATACTTCCTCGAGAGATCGCCATTTAGGAAGGCATTTTTCACATCCATCTGAAACATGTCCCATTTTCTAGTTGCTGCAATAGCTATGAGGCTGCGAACAGAAGTTATCCGAGCAACTGGAGCAAAGGTTTCTTCATAGTCAATACCATATTCTTGGGTGAAACCTTTAGCCACAAGTCGTGCTTTGTAGCGATCCACTGATCCATCGGATTTTGTTTTGATCTTATAAACCCATTTACAACCAACTGCGGACTTTCCTGGAGGAAGAGGAACCAATTCCCAAGTCTGGGCTCTTTCCAAAGCCTGCAACTCTTCAGTCATAGCTTGCTGCCATAGTGGGTTAGAACTAGCCTCTTGATAGGAAGATGGCTCATGGTGGGAAAATATAGTAGAGTAACAGTGATAGTCACGAAGATGATGAGGAAGAGTTCTTACCCTGGTAGACCGACGAGGAGGGATGGTATGATCAGTAGGATCTTCGGTCGAGGCAGGCGCATCAGAATGGTCTGTAAGTGATAGTAAGAGCAAGTAGTGGAAGCTCTGGTATTGGATGACTTGCCTGGTTTGGCATAATGAGTTGCCAGAACAGTATTAGATGCTTGTGATTTCGTACCAAGTCGAGTTTCTTCAGAGATGAGTTCAGTGACAACATCAGCAAGGGTTGGTAGAGGACTACGATGAAGTAGAGAAGCTCGAACAGGTTCAAAACGATCATTGAGAGCCATGAGAAGTGTGATAATGCGCTGGTTATCTCGATAGGTTGCAAAACTGGTTGCGTCATCGGTGTTTTTCCATGTAGGCTCGGAAAGGGTCAACTGATCCCATATGGCATGCATTTCAGACACAAACTCGTCAATGGATTGATCTGGTAGCTGGATTTTGCTGTGAAGTGCAGTCAATAGCTGATATTGATGAGCAAGATCCTTAGTAGTATAGCGGTCTCGAAGAAAATCCCACACTTCTTTACCTGTATCGAAACGCCCCAGCTGCTGACTGATGGAAGGTATCGAGGTATTTCGACACCATGTTATGATGTCCCCATTTTTGCTGTCCCATTCTTCCTCACGTTCTCCGAACTTTTCATCACTTTCATCTTTCAGTGGAACCGGAGCTATAACTGCACCAGTAACAACGCGCCAAAGCCTTTTGGCTTTGAGAAAACTAGTCATAGCTCGTGCCCAATGCGTGGTTGTGCCCATTAAGAGTTATGGCGATGGACGCGAAACATCGGATCGATCCATAAGGCCCGAGCTATAAATGGAGGCTGAATTTCTGAAACCGAGGCCGAAAAGATTGAGCGGTCAAAACCCTAGGAACCGGCCAACCCTTGTACGAACCGGTCAAATAACGGGTGAACTGGCCAAGTCAAAGTCCGGGCCGGCCCAGGCCAATCGAGTCAAAGTCAACGCTGACGTGGGTGATGGCGATGGCGATGGCGTGGACTGATGGCGTGGCGATGGCGTGGGTGATGATGTGTCGATGGCGTGGGGTGATGATGCGATGGCGTGGGTGATGGCGTGGGCGTGGCGTGGTGATGGCGTGGGCGGCGTGGCGAGGGTGGCGCGTGAGGGCGTGGTCGCGAATCGAGAAGACTTGAGGCGGCGCGTGAGGCGCGTCGCGATCTCCGTCGAGTTGAATCCGACGCGGTTGTGATCGTCTCGTTGTGGCGGTCACGGTGGTATAGTCGGATTTATGTTTGAGGGTTTTTTTGGGGAGCGAATCACGGCCAGAAGTTGAACTCGTGTGTGCGACCGGATGTTGGTGGAATTTTTAGATCTGACACGATTTTCGAGCAGTGATGGTGGTAGAGATGATGAGGGAAGGCTTAAAGACGATTTTTAGAATAGTTGGATGGAGGCTCTGATACCATGTTAGAGAAAGAGGACAGGAGATGAATAGGAATAAACTGTATTATTGTTGTGTATATTACAATGAGTATGCAAAGTATTTATAGAGTACTTGGAGTATGCTACAAGAAAAGTAAAACCCTAGGTGAGTAAACCCTAGACGGCCCAAAAGCCCAAACTATATGTCAATATGATACATAATAATATTAACAATAATAATTAAAAACTCTCTTATTTATGTATTTTCGAATCCCTTCCTGAAAACATTGATCAAATATATCATTTTTTTTGGAAAATTGGCGCAAATGGTCCAGAAAAAGTTGTTTAAGTGTGCAAATGGTCCAAAATAAAAATAAGTAGCGCAAATGGTCCAGAAAAAGTTGGGTAGTTACGCGTTTGGTCCAATTGGATGATTTCCATCCATTTTGTCCGTTAACTTTTTCAAATAGTACTATTTTGTCCTTTTGTGAACGGTAAATTATTATGATAAATTGTATAAAAAGGCCATAACTTTTGGGAGTTATTAAAATCAAGTCCTAAAATTTTAAATTTATTTATATTAGTCCAAAATTTTAATTAAATTATATAATTTTACTTTTTATCTTTGTATCGGAGCGAATTTTGTCCATAATTAAATTTATGTAATTAATTTGATACTAATTAGATAATTCTATCCAAAATCTTCAACGCAATAGGATTTCTTTACGTTACTATAACATTTCAAAAATATTTCTTTGTATTAAATATGTGTAAATTTTGATTTTAACCAACAGTTAAAAATAAATATAATTATTGCCACTAAATAAAATTTTATTACGAATATATCACTACAAAAAATATACCGAATACAAAGAATTAATAAAATCGAATTCAAAAATTAAAAACTTCGTTATAATAAGCCCATATCTTCCTTGTAATAACTCGTTCTATCAATAAAATTTATTAAACGAGCTTCGATTTTCGAATTCGGATATTTTTAAAAAATGGAAAAAAAATTTCAAATAACCAAAAAAAAAACCAACCCTACCGCCCACCCAAAGAACCACCACACCAACCACGGTGGTGGTGGTGGATCGAAACCACCCACAGATCCGTGGTGGTTTCGAATGGTGGTTTCGAACCACCACAGTGGTGGCTCGAAACCACCATCGATGTGGTGGATCGAAACTGGTGGTTTCGAGCCACCACCGCCTGTGGTGGTTTTCGATCCACCACATCGCTGGTGGTTTCGAGCCACCACTGCCCTGTGGTGGTTCGAAACCACCATTCGAAACCACCACAGATCTGTGGTGGTTTCGATCCACCACCACCACCACCAGCGTGGTGCTGGTGGTGGTTCTTTGGGGCGGGTGGGCAAGGCAGGGTAGGGTAGGTTTTTTTTTTGGTTTTTTGATTTTTTTTCATTTTTTAAAAATATCCGAATTCGAAAATCGAAGCTCGTTGAATAAATTTTATTGATAGAACGAGTTATTACAAGGAAGATAAGGGTTTATTACAACGAAGTTTTTAATTTTCAAATTCGATTTTATTAATTCTTTATATTCGGTATATTTTTTGCAGTGATATATTCGTAATAAAATTTTATTTAGTGGCAATAATTATATTTATTTTTAACTGTTGGTTAAAATCAAAATTTACACATATTTAATACAAAAGAAATATTTTTGAAATGTTATAGTAACGTAAAGAAATCTTATTACGTTGAAGATTTTCGATAGAATTATCTAATTAGTATCAAATTAATTACATAAATTTAATTATGGACAAAATTCGCTCCGATACAAACATAAAAAGTAAAATTATATAATTTAATTAAAATTTTGGACTAATATAAATAAATTTAAAATTTTAGGACTTAATTTTAATAACTCCAAAAAATTATGGCCTTTTTATGCGATTTATCATAACAATTTACCGTTCACAAAAGGACAAAATAACACTATTCAAAAGTTAATCTGACAAAATTGATTAAATCATCCATCTGACCAAACGCCAAGAACTACCCAACTTTTTCCTAATTCATCATGCTTACTTATTTTTATTTTTGGACCATTACTCACAAGACTTAAGAACTTTTTCCTAATTCATACTAATTTCCCTTTTTTTCCCTTAAATATCATTTTCGATCTTTCATTTAATTATGTCATAAATTTTCAATATATTTTGAAATTTTTGAAATATGTTCAAAAATTATTTTCTTCAAAATCTCTATAAAGATGTCAACATAGGAGGACCATATGTTTTTATAGTTAAAAATAATCTTGGCAAACAAACACAACTCTCCACCACGGCACATCCCTTGCCATAGTATTTTTGGACAAAAATTAAACAAATTAGTTTATTATGAATTGGTTACAATTTCTTTCTTTTTTTTTTCTGATGAATTAAATTCTGTGCTCGAAGAAAGAAAGATTTGATGAGTTTTCCAAAGTTCGTAGGATAGCGACAGACTGGACATTGTTTCCCCTCCTCTGGCCAACGGATTAGGCACTTGTGGTGATAAGCATGCGAGCATGTCAACAACAATACCTCTTCTCCAACTGAAAGCTTGCTTAAACAAATACAACAATCTCCTATCATCTCATGACCATCATCATCAAATTCTATCATAAATTTGTAAGGTGGAGGCCTCTCGAGAAGCTTAATCAACCAATTAGCACAATCTACCTCTACCAAGTCGGTCGTAATGGCCTTCCGTTTCGCATGCATCATCAATACTTTCATCTTCTTGTTGTAATGTATAAACTTTATAAGATACGGCAATTGGAAGCATTCTCTTTGATGATGAATCGCGGGCCCTCTTCCGATTGACAAAATCTTTAGTGTCACCGATCAATATTTTTATCACATTATGCTTGACAACTCCATGACATATTATAAGAAATCTTTCTGGCTGGTTAACGTCATATAACATGTCTCCTCTTTGGCAAAATTCCCCCCCTAATGAACAAACACGGGCGGATCTAGAGGGGGTCGGGGAGGTACGTGACCCCCCACCCCCCTTGAGAATTTTTTTTTTTTTAGTTTAAAAATTTTTTTAAAAATATATAAAAAAGTAAGATTTTTAGAAAATTTTTAAAAGATTGAGTTTCAACTTGGTAAATTATCTCATTGTCTCAATCTAAATTGTGCTTTATACTTTTAATTTGATAAATTAGAATTGTCTATATTTGATGAATTACAAAGTGTGTGTTTTTATAATTTGTATTTTGTTAGTTAAGCATATTTGATTCGTTTTACTTTTATTTTTATGTAAATATATGTGCTTTTAATTTAAAATTTAATACGTCTTATAGGTAAAATTTTTATACGACAATTAGCTCCACCTAAAAATTTTTACCCCTGCGGAGAGTGATCATAAGTGACCCTCTAATCATTAATGTCTAAATCCACCACTGTGAGCAAAGTCTATGAACATAATCTGCCAACCCGATAATTAGATACAATCGCATGTAGAAGCACTTCTCGATCGAATCGAGTATCATCATCATCACCTCTCGACAATTTCAATATGTAATTTACTCTAAAATTGATACGGACAATGAAAACGAGATCCAGAACGACGCTTGAAGGAGGATCGATAATACTACTATTATCCTCTGACAATTCGTATTCATAATGGTATCTTGGGGTTGAGGAAGAACAAGATTGACGTGATCTTTTCATCTTGTATTCGTCTAATCTTCTCCTCTTCATCTTCGATTTTTTTCTCTTGGTGTGAAAAAAAGTAAAATTGCAATATCACATGGGCATGGATTTGCTTTGCAACCTCTGAAGACGTAATTCTAGTTCTAGTATATGTGTTGGAATATTGTCAAAAATAATTCCAAAAGAAAAAAAGAAAAATAGAACAATTGAAATTATGGAAAGAAAATTGTGTTTAAAGAACTTGCCAAAATTACAAATTAATTTGTAAGCCAAGACCTTCGTTATCATGCATTTTTTCTTTCTTATAAATGGAGATGTTGTTTTCTCTTATGGACACATGGGTCTTGCCGAGAGGAAAAATTGAGAGCTTAATGTTTAGAGAGTTTTCTTGCAACTCTTTGAGTGTTGTTAAAAGAGTAGAAAACTAGTTAGGTGTGGATTAGCTCGATTTATTTTTTCTTTGCAATACTTGAGGATTGGGTGAGTGAAATTCTATGTGGTTATAATATTTATCATATAGTGGAAGCTTTGACAGTCCGAAACTTCTCTTATTCTTATTTTTCTGTTCGGTTTATTTTCTTTAAATAAAAGATCCTGCGGGCGTAAAATTAGAGAATTTACATAAATTTCGCTATCGGCTTTTTTGAATGAATTAGGTTCGTGAATTTTGCTTTCCTTATTTATATAGGAATACAGGATTCCCTCTAATTTATTTAGAGTTTCCTAATTGAATTACGGTATGTTGATTTGCGATGACGCGGTTAAACCCGGCTATACTCTATGGAGTACGGCCTATGCTGGACATCTGTGTGATGCGTATATTTTTGGTGGATTGTGCTTCGTTTAATTGATGTGTATAGAACGTTGATCCAAATAAATAAATAATTGAGGTATTATCGTCTAACGCTTAAATTTTGTTTTTCTTATTTACTAGTGTTGTACCGTGCGATATACCGAATAATGAGAAAATAGTGAGACACATAATACATCAGAAACAATTTTTTTAAAAAAATGAATAGAAGAATTATTATAAGAAAAGAGTAGCAAACTACATATTCGACAAAATAATACAAATTTATTTTAAATATCTTTAATATTTAATTTACACAATTAGTTAGAATGAAAAAAACAATTATATATAAGAAAAAACACTATCTAAAAATAATGACTTTTAAAAGAAAAATTACTGTTTAAGAATATAATAATAATAATAATTTAGACATAATAAAACACGACTCAAGAATAATAATAATTTCGACATAAATAAAACATTTATTTATAGTTTTTTGCCACAACATTTATTTATAGTTAATTAACTTTTGTATATGTATTTTCGAATGCCTCTATCACAAGTTTTTATTAAATATCATTTTTTCCTTAAGCATCATTTTCAATCTCCCATTTAACTGATGTCATAAATAATTTTCGATCTCCCATTTAATTGATGTCATAAATTTTCAATATTTTTTAAATTTTATTACAAGACAATCAAAAATGATTTTTTTTTTTTCAAAATCTCTGTCAAGCATCCACACAGAATATATTTTTCTGAAAGATATGGTTAAAAAATAGTTGAGAGGCAGAAAAATTAACGAATAAAATTCTCCTCCCGTGCCACATATAATATTTTTGGACAAAAATGAAAGAAACGTTCCTTACATGCATATGCTAATCTAAATCCAATGTAAAGTAGAAATACCACAAAACGAAAAAAATATTTTCCCACAAAAATTTCCTTTCTAAATATAATGTTTAGTCGAAGTCAAACAAAAAAATAAAAATTTTCACAAGATTAAAATTTATCCAAACACATGCACTTACCACTCAAGGGAAAATATACATTAGTCACCAAGAGCAATGCTGGAGGAACAACCAAAAGGTTGAGGACTGTTTGCCTTGAGGCTGTGGCAGTTTATCCCACCTTTTGTGGTGTGAATTGTTCCATTGCCATTGCCCATTGGTGACTAGAATAGTTCTAGAAGAACAACTAATTTGTACAATTAAGTGTACAATCCTTTAATAGAGGGGTATGAAAAATATTATTTTTACCCAATTGTATTGGTGGGGTCTAACCCTCTATTATAGGGTTATATACTTAGTTGTATATTTTTGTTGTTCCTCTAATATTGCTCGTCCTCAAGATCTTCATCCAATGTTCATAAGTGGCAAAATCCTCAACTGGCATAAGCCATTTTAAAAATTATTTTCGATAAGAATATTAGACAAAATAGTCTTTACGATTTTAAGTAATTATTATTATTTCAAACTAATGTTTATTATTAAATGTATTTAAAATTTTGGTCAATCGTAATTCAATATAATTTACAAATGAAGAACAATTATACATAATTATAAATGTATGAAAGTTTGAATTTAATATTGTTAACAATAATTTTTAGTTAAAAATTCTAAAACGAAGAAAAAAGGTAAAATATCAATTAACCTCAATCAATGACTAATTGGAACAACAATAACTCAATTTTTAGAATCACTAGATATCGATGATCCGTTTTAAAAATATTGGCATTTAAAGACATATTTTCAACTTTGATTAAGTAATAAGGACTTTTGACGGCAAAAAATACAATAGTGTCATTCCTTCTAATTCAAGTAAAATATTTAATTTAATAATTAAAATAAACATGAAACCTTTTTATGTGCAAAATAGTCCTAAATATTTTTAAAAAGATTTATTTCACAAAATTAAAATTTATCCAAACACACGCACTTATCACTGAAAGAAAAATATACATAATTCACCAATGGCAATGGCAATGCAAGTATGCAACAGTACACACCACAAACCAAATATCATCAGCAGCAAAATTTAACATTGGCTGGAGTATAAAGCAAATCAAGAATAACTGATTCTCTAACCTCAAAATTCAAACTGAGGCTAATTATAAATGAATAGCATGATTGCAATAATGCTATTACTTACTAAAAATAATCTGTCCCTTAGTACATCGAATCGTGCATCAAGAAATTTTATCTTTGAACGAGCTCTAGAAATGGTAGATCCGCTTGAAAACGCCAATATTAGGATTCAGTTGTGCTTTCCCCGCCCCTGTTTCCATCCATCTGGGAGTCTCTGGCATTCCCGACGCAATGAAAGAAATAAATTGTCTGCTTGAAAACGGAAAGCTTCAATGAATTCTTGCAAGTTCATAGGACAGCGACATAGTGGACATTGGTTCCCCTTCTCTAGCCAACGGATTATGCAGTCGTAATGATAAGCATGCAAGCATGACAACGACAATACCTCTTGTCCAATGGAAAGCTTGCTTAAACAAATACAGCAATCTCCTCCTACCACCTCATCATCATCATCGAATTCTATAATAAATTTGTAGGGTGGAGGCCTCTCAAGAAGCCTAATCATCTCATCAACATACGCGACTTCTGACAAGTTGGTCGTAATCGCCCTTTGATTGGCATCGTCAATAGTTTCGTCTTCTTGTTCTAATGTATAAACTCTAAGGGTTATAGCGATTGGGAGTACTCTATTCGATGAATTGTCCCTCTTCCGATTGACAAAATCTTTAGTGTCACCTATCAATTTTTCAATCACATCATCATCGACAACCCCATGATATCTAAAAAGTCTGCGAAGAAAAGTTTCCGGCCAGTTAAGATCATATTCCAGGTGTTCCCTCTGTTGGCAGTATTCCCAAGCAAGTCTATGTCTTTTAGAATAATCAGCTAACCCGGTAATTAGATACAAACGCATGTAGAAGCACCTCTCGATCGAATCGAGTGTTTCATCAATTGTTGTATTTCTTTTTCTTTTTCTCAGTATGTAATTTACTTTGAAGCTGATACTTACAGTGGAAACAAGATCAAGAATGGTGCTTTCAAGATGGCCAGGAGGGTCGATGATGTTATTATCCTCCGACAATTGGTATTCGTAATCTCGGGGGGGAAGATGGCCTTGTCTTCGATAATTCATCTTCGTCATTCATCTTCGATCTCTGTCTCGTCGTGTGGAAAAACTATTATACTAGGGGAAAAAATTCTAGTACTCGTAGAACACCCAACTCGGTATTTCAAGCCAATAAGAACTGCCCACATATACATATGGTGGCCACAATTTAATAAATAATGTGGCTATGCAGTGTGGATAGTTCTCATTATCTGAAATCACAAGTGTTTGGTGAAAGAATCTTAGAATTTTTCCTATCTGAGATGTGTTTTTATTTATAGAGACATAATTTTAGTTTATATAATAATTAGGATTTGTAGGCTTTTCTGATTGAATTGGGATAGTGAATTTTGCTTTCCTTATTCAATTAGGGTTTGTTTAATTACCTCTAATTTATAAAATGTAGCCTATCTAAAGTCTAAAGAATTCAATTCCATGTCTGTTGTTTGACCCAAAATTTTCATAGAATTCAATTTTAGATACAACTATCTAAAATTTGTTTTTGCCTCATTTTTTCATGAAAAATAAATTCCACTTTAGAGGTGGTTTTTGTTTTGTACCTTTCCCAATCAAACACACCCCTGGTGTTATTTTTTGATTTTTTGTAAGAACCCCTAGTGTTGATTGTTCAAGATTGTGAATAAAATTGTGACAACATCAAATTTGATATTTGTTGAGTCAAATTTTACAAAGTGAGATTAGCGTGTTCCAGTAAATGAAATTTAAAAACTCTCAAATATATCTTCACATTAACTTTGACATTTGTTGAGTTATCAAATAAAGAAATAGTTTTGATCACCTACCCATATGTGGATAGGTTAAAATGCCCAAACAATATAGAGTATAATGCTAGCGAAGTAAAATAATTGATTCTCTAACCTCAAATTCAAATTGGGAAAGCTCCAGAAATCCATGCTCCAGATATATATGAGATCGAAAACAATGTCATCAACAGAATGTATGTATGCACACAAACAAATCCCAGGATCAACTTAACAAATATCAATTGTTTATTTTTTGTAATGGCCCTCTGTTTGGCATCATCAATAGTTTCGTTTTCTTCTTGTAATGTATAAACTTTAATGGATATAGCGATTGCGAATATTCTATTGGACGATGATATATATATATATCTCTTCTTCCGATTGACAAAATCTTTAGCGTCACATATCAATTTTTCGATCACATCATCCTCGTCAACTCCATGACATTTAAGAAATATTGAAAGAGATACTTGTGGCCAGTGAACGTCATATGCCATGTCTCCTCTCAATTGAATGAATTCCATCGGTATTAATGAAGCACCTTTGGATCGAATCGAATCAAGTACTGTTTCATCAATTGTTCCTCCTTTTTTTCTCAGTATGTACGTAATTTACTGTGGAGTTGATACAGACAGTGGAAACGAGATTGAGAATGGTGCTTTCAGGAGGATCAATAATGTTATTATCATCCGCTAACAATTCATATTCGTAATGGTATCTTTTTGGGGAAGAACTCGTCTTCGTCATGGCAACTTGATCTTTTCATCTTCGATCTTTTTTCTCCTGGTATGGAAAAACTGCTATATCACATAAGTATGGATGTGTTTTGTAAGGTATGGAGACATATTTTAGTATATATATATAATAATAATAATTCCTATTAGGATTGGTAGGTTTTTCTAATTGAATTAGGTTAGTGAATTTTGCTTTCCTTATTTATTTTAGGAATTGTGATAAATTTGGGATAGTTACATGTATTTTTATAAGAACTAAATATTTGCTATTTCAAAAAAGAGGTAAATTGAAATTAATTATAGGGATTTTACAAATAATTAAAAACTAAAGTATTGCAGATTTAGTAGAAATAATAAAAGGTAGATGAAATTAAAAAAAAACTTTAGTGCATAAATGGTCCAAATGATGATTCTTGTATTCAAATCGAATTTCTTTATTTTGTCCTTTTGTGCAGGGATATTTTGGCCAAAATTATTAGAAAAAATTACACAAATGGTCCTCACCTTTGCGGGTTATTAAAATCAGGTCCTAAAGTTTTTAATTTTGTTGCATTAGTCCAAATTTTAATTAAATTATATAATTTTATATTTTACCTTTTTAAGTAGATCTTGAATTTGGTCCACAAATAATTTTATCGAATTAATTTGACACTAATTAGATAATTTTACCGAAAATCTTCAACGTAATAACATTTATTTATGTTTTCTTTTGCATTAGATATGTGTATATTTTGATTTTAATCAATCGTTAACAGTAAATATAATTATTGTATCTTCTTAAAATTTTAGTATACGTGTATAACTGTAAAAACAAAAATATAACGAATATAAAAAATAAAATAAAATACATACGTGCACAGTAGTACACGTATGCTAAAATTTTAAGAAGATACAATAATTATATTTACTGTTAACGATTGATTAAAATCAAAATATACGCATATCTAATGCAAAAGAAAACATAAATAAATGTTATTACGTTGAAGATTTTCGGTAAAATTATCTAATTAGTGTCAAATTAATTCGATAAAATTATTTATGACCAAATTGCATCTACTTAAAAAGGTAAAATATAAAATTATATAATTTAATTAAAATTTGGACTAATGCAACAAAATTAAAAACTTTAGGACCTGATTTTAATAACCCGCAAAGGTGAGGACCATTTGTGTAATTTTTTCTAATAATTTTGACCAAAATATCCCTGCACAAAAGGACAAAATAAAGAAAATCGACGGAATGCTACAAAATGGTCCATTTGACCATTTAGACCAAAGTTTTTTTTTAATTACTTATGCTACCTTTTATTATTTTGACTAAATGCAATATTTACGACTAGCTTTTTAATTATTACGCCAAAATCCCTTAATTATAAAATAAAAATGAAGAAAAGAGATATAATAGGCAAGCATACTCATCCCAAATCTCTCCTCTAGTTCCACCGAAGTTCACAAGAAGAATTAACATATATATAAAAAGGCATCCGCAATATCCTTTGATATAGAATTTAGGATCTAGGAAATTACCATACAATCGACCTTCTTCCATTGTTCACAAGTGGCAGAATCCTCAGCAATGGCAAAAATAGATACCAGACAAACCCTTACGTATACATTTTGCCACCACCGCACATCTCTATGGATGTGATTTAGATCATGTGTGGTCCGATCGGATCAGCTCAATTTCTATTTTTTTTTTTTAAGGAAACAATAATTTTATTTTTATTTTATAAAAGACATAGTCTTTAATTTATTTAATTTAATGTCAATTGACAAACCTACATTTCAAAAACAATAAAATCAGGGGTACCACTACAACCAATAAAAAAAATTTTTAAAAAAAAAGAAAAAAAAAAAGAAAAACAGGAGAGGTTCAAGTGAACAAAATATTTCATATTATAAATGACAAATAGGGATTGACATGCAGATCCCTGCCTAATCCGCTCTCATCCAATCCACTCTCAAAAATGACGGAATTATATACGACTTTATATATCTTTAAAAAATTGCAGAGTGAATTCGGATAAGGTTCCGAATCTACCCCGTTGTCAACGCTACACATCCCCTGACACAATATTTCTGGACAAAAATGAAAGAAATGTTCCCTACATGCATACATTAATCTAGATCCAATATGAAGTAGAAATACCAAAAAGAAAGAAAAAAAAACAAAATAATAATAATAATAATAATAATGATAATAATAATAATAATAATAATAGTGATAATTAATAAATAAATAAATAAATAACAAAATAATAATAATAATAATAATAACTAAAAATTTCCTTCCAACTATTTAGTCAAAGTCAAAGTCAAACACAAATTTTCACAAAATTAAAATTTATCCCAACACACGCACTTATCACTCAAGGAAAAGTAAACATTATTCACCAATGGGCAATGGCAATGAAACAGTACACACACACAAACCAACTATCATCAGCAGCAAAATTTAGACTTGGATATGCTGTCACAACCTCAAGGCAAATCTCCACTCGAACAATTCTCTGCTGTTATCCAGTCCTCGAGATCTTCATCACTCGACATTTCAAACTCATCCTCATCACTGTCCTCATCGTCTTCCTTGTCCTCGTCACTGTCCTTGTCATCTTCATCGTCTTCATCCTGGTCGGATGAGTATAATAAGCTGAGATCATAGTCAGGTTGAAGTTTAAACTTGTCCCTCAAGGCTCTATACTCCTCAGATTCCTTAAAGTTCTCTGAAGCGTCAGTTGCTTCTTTCTTAGCCATCCCAGTTTCCTCTACCTGAGTCTTGATCTTGGTCTTTAGTTTAACTATCCTTGCGTCACGCTTATTCAGCAGGGTCTGCATTTTGGATTTCGAGTTATTCAGATTGCTCAGTTCATCCCGCATCTCAGCAATTTTTTCAAGCAACTTGGTATTCTCATCAATGGAGCCTTCAGTTCTGCTCAAAAGCTTAGAGGACCTTTTGTTATCTTCAATGGCATATACCAAGGCCTTTATCAAGTTGCTCATGGCTTTACTCTTGACCTCACCATCGTCAAGCTCGTGGATCTTCTTGGACTGCTTCAGAATGCAGATTTTTCTTAAGGTTTCGGTGACTCCAGCCTTCAATTCGTCCGACAAGGTAGATTTTTTGCCAATGCAAGGCCGAGCTTCCACCTTCTGTTTCTTCAACTGACTAGGGGAGCAACTGGGCGATGCCCGTTTTAAACGGCGTAAACCATGTGACTTTTGTGGATGTAGATTGGTTGAACTTTTGTCAGAACCCCTTACAGAAGAAATCTTTTTGGGACGGTCCTTGGCTAGCGGTCGGATGTTGGGACGACCCTTTCCTGTCTCAACAAATAGAAGTGAATTAGCTCAGCTAACCAACAGAGAAATGTTAAAAGGAAATAAGGGTATATGGTATATCACCTTGATTAGCTAGTATGGGAGATAATTGAGGTCCAGAAACAACTTCTGCTTGTTTATCGCCCGACAGTCTCTCCATGATCGGATTAGAACTGGAGAAACCCCTGCAACACCACTCATGAATGTAAACATTATGAATAAGTTTTTGTTAGCTTCAACACCCTGTTGAATCACTAATCTAAAGTTTATCATGTAATTTTATGATCAACGACCATAATGCAGGCTTCATTTCACAAAATGCCAAGGCAGACATTTTTTCAAACACCTTGCATACAATATCATAACTTCAACAATTTGTACAGAACTCAGCAATTATAGCTCCAAAGATTGCCAATTAATGGTTCGAATTCATAAACCTACGCTGTTCTTTCGTTGTCTAGAAGATCTGCACGCAATTTCGACAAATTATTGCACAGGAAGAAAACTGAAAATTACGTAATACCCTGGAATGAACACGCGTGTAGCCTCAAATTTTTTGGCATACTGGAATCCAACCTCATTCAGCGACCCTGCATCAACTGCTATCTCGAATCCAACCTATACACACACAATCAAACTTCACAACTCAGCCACGAGCTCCGCAAGCTTAATAACATAACCAAAAATTCAATTAATATTTAATTAACCTGTTTAACTGCAGCTAGGATCCTAATCTCCGCGATATTTTCACAGTTAGAATATTCCTCTTTCTTCTTCTTAATTCGATCTTCGATCTCTTGCTTTTTCTCATTATTTGTTGCACTTGAATCTGCTGAATCAGGAACAAATTAATTTCTGCCAAACATCGCAACTATTTTAGGAAGAAGTAGAATTAGTGCAATAAGTCCCAATCTTTTAATTATATTCTACAAATCATCCACACTTTTAAAAAAACTTTTACTTTCATCTCTCGGTAGATAATTTTTTTGCGCTAAACATCATTTGCAATAAATTTCCATCTTAAAACCTAGTTAACTGACTATTGTGTCCCTTACCTTTCAACGACATTAACAAAATGAATAATGTAGAGAAAAATTTTCAAAAAATATTAAATAAAAGCTTTTGAGCCCCAAAAAATGCTTTTAATTAGGATTCGTTTGTATTTTAAAATAATATTTGAGATTATTGTTATATAGTGTCTATTTCTATTTCTATTTATTTTTATTTACTTTATTCATTTTATTTTTTTAAAGATAAGGGTAAAATTATTATTTTACAAGGCTTCATAAGATGGAATTGATGTATGTGATGCTTAGCTCCAAGAACTGATATATTCGAAGGGGAAATGCTAATATTTTAAAGATATGAATGATTGCATAGTATTTTTCAGTAGAAACATCTCGCGCGAATTATTGAAAAAAGAAAGATAATGAGGAGACTAATTGATAATAATAATAATAATAATAATATAGAACACATGTCTAGTAGCATACTATATAGATATATAGTATACTAAATATTATTTTTAAAGCATGATGTGACCATGCAATGTGGAACTAGGTTTTCACAATTCATGAATCATTAGATGCTCATACAGTGTAGAATTGTGGATTGCTATTGATTTGACAATTGACAAAGAGAATGGAAGATAAAGAAAAACATCCATTACATCCTCAACATTGGTGAAGATTGAAAAAATAATAATAATGATATGCGTGTAAAGAAAGTTTCTGCTACAAATTAAAAGACAAAGATACTGTCTATTTGTTGCGAAACCACCCCCTAAAACAATATACGAGGTGCCTAGAAATCTTGTGGGCTGTATGAATGCCCATGCAGGTCTACCCCCTATTCATACTATAAACATGGGACCTTCTTCCTTTTAATTACACAATAACAAAGAGTGCAGAAGAAAATATAGTATATCGTAATTGTTCAAGCAATTTCTTCTTGTAAAGTATTTATTTAAGCTATTAATTTTATCTTCTTTTATACCTACCTTTTTAAAACATCTTGTAAGCGGTTTTTTTTTTTCTTCCGTATAAACTACATATTCACATTACATTTTTATAATAGAAATAATGTGAATGATGTGAACGTGAATTGACAATAAATACATGTAAACTTTAATTACTTGCCAACTCATATGCAACACAATCTACATCATTTGCATTTAAAAAGTGTGTTTGTGTTACAATGTGAATTTGCTTATATATTCACATTTTCGCTAAGTTTGGAGATGTATAAGACAAAATATAGTGTGGATTTACCGCAATTATGTGTGTGTCTATATTTGCATGAAATCATTTCTTACCGTCCAATACGATTGCAAGAACCATGATTTTGTCACCAGGGCCAAGTGAACGCAGGATTTTTCTAACGGATTCGAAGGCAAGTCGTGCCATGGCATGTTGCACAAGTAACACCCTTTTCATGGTTTTTGACATTTTTGCTTGTAAACGAAGATGAAGTAACAAGACTTGACATCCTACGTATAAAAATATAAGAGAATTCAGAGTTCTATTTTGAGAAAAATATATTATTTGTTGCGAATTACTATGTAAGATGGTACAAATCTTGTAACTTAGGACAAGAACAATTACATTGTTGGCGATCAAACCCAAGGAAAAATCCTTGATATAAGTGAAGACATTAATTTGGTAACTTGATAACATCATCAGTTGATTAAAAAAAAAAAAAAACCTTGGATATTGTCGTCATTTTCTTGTCTTAAATGTCTCGGTTGATTTTGATTTCGTACTAGCAGTTAACATTTTGTCAATTGTTGATGCCACCTCTGTTGGATATTTTTCATAATTATTTCTTTAATTTGTTATGCAAATAATTTTCGGCTTGGATATAAATTTACCACTTCAAAATGGAATTGGCCTCCCCAGTTAGGTTGAGGAAGTCGAGGGGGCAGCATCCCCATGGGCATGGGAGCTTGAGGGCAACACCCAGAAGGAAATTCAATTATTCGTATATGTGAAGAGGTGTCATTTTTGAAGAGATGTATATAATGTAACATTTTTCTTCTAATTAATCGTGCAGATCATTAATAAAAAAATTTATTAAAAAAAATTTCTTTTAACAGACACAATAGACACACCTTTACCCCAACTGGAACACGTCCCTTATACATACTCAGATTGGTGCCCGACAAGGAAACAATCATTCTTCTTTATCTTCTTTTTCATTCAGTAAGTTTGATCAAACAGTCACAGTTTGAATCAAATGCTTCAGTTGTATTTTGGTTTTCGATTTTTTTTCTCGAACTGATAAATTGCACGTTGGTTGAAGTATAATTTGCTCGTAAACGAAGATGAAGTAATAAGACTTGCAATCCACAGATAAAAATGTAAAAGAGTTCAAAGTTCTAGTTTGAGAAAAATATATGTTAGTTTTTATTAATTACTACATAAGTTGGTAAAAATTTTCTAATATATAGACGAGAACATTTACATTGGTTGTGATCATGGAGCATGACCAAGATAAATGTCTTGGAGTGTAATTTTGTACACCCCATTTAACGGTGGTTAAGATAATCCCCTTAAATGGGGTTAAGTTCTGAATTAACGGGAACGTCTTTGTTGATTTTGACTCCCAGTTAGCATTTTTTTTCAATTGTTGAAGGCTTGAAGCCACCTCTGCTAGATATTTTTCATAATTTATGTTATTTTTTATGCAAAATAATTTTTGGATTTGATATAAATTTGCTACTTCGAAATTGGATTGGCCTGCCCGACTAGGTCTAGGGAGTCGAGGGGGCAACGTCCCCATCCATGAGGGCTACGCCCAAAAGGAAATTTAGTTATTTGTATGTATGAAGATGTGTCATTTTTAAAAGATGTTTCCGTTTGAATGGTAACATTTTCCTTCCAATTGACACAATTGACACACCTCTTCCCAACTGTTGGTAAACGTTCCTTATACAAACTCATATTATTGCTCAACATGGAAACAATCATTCTTCTTTATCTTCTTGTTCATTCACTTGGCATCATCAGTTTTCTAAAAGGGCCCTCAGTTTAGATCAAACGCCCTCCATTGTAAAATTGATGATGTTTTTAAGTGTCTCGGAGTTTTTTCAGATTGTCTTGATCCCCCATATTTGTCCTACAATCTCAAACTCACGCATAACAATTTGAGATAATAAGCGCCACTTGAACCGTTGGTAAAAAATCAAAACTGATGTCTTGATTGGTGGATGAAATTCTTGGACTCTTTTGTCATTGAATAGAACCCTTGTTTTTAAAATTAGGCCAGTCAATTTTATCTATCATGATTCAATAGAAGAAATTTACATGTACAGTTGAATAATTCCAACTGAAATTAAAACGAAGATACTTGATCCATCTCGTAAATATATTTCAATTTCATTTTTAACGCAGTTTGAGAAACTAAAATTAATATACTCGAAAATATGAATTTTATACAACTTTCCTAACATACTCCTATTTACTCATCAAAATAATTTTTAACTAAAAGTGATTTTTACAGTCCACGTTTTTTGTGATTAGAAATTTATAATGTCAGATAGGTATATGATCAAGAAAAGAAACCTTTTAATACAGCATCGTAAAGGAAAAGAGACTATTATTTGAAATAAATAAAAAAAAATTGAGATTATCTTTGTGGGATTAGGGTAGTAGAAAATAGAGCTCCAATAGAAGCTAGGTCGGGCCAATGGTTGGAATAAAAATAGGCTCACCCAAATAGATGAGTAAATCATTGTCAAAAGCCCAACACAAGTGGACCAACCCAACATTATGTTGGGAAAATATTAATCCGAACTAGATTTCGGATTAATCCGAAGATCCTCCTTTTTTTTAGAATTTATCAAATGAATGCCTAAATAATATAACAGAAGGTTTGTGTGGAAGACTGCAAATCGGAGAAAAATCACCGCCATTGTCAAACGACAATTGCATATTCTCATTTGGCAAATTCATATTTAGATTTGTCAAAACAGACATCACCAACCATTATTAGTGTAAAAAAGAAATAATATCGACATTGTATAAAAAATAACAAAAATACAACAAAATTTTCCATTTGTCACCGAAATCAATATATCGAGAATCGGGATTTTCGTTCATAAATAATAGCACAAAGAACCACTTGAAAATGAAAAATTCTCCATAAGTTGCCCATGCAATAAATAATAAATTATTTATTTTTTTGTTTGATATTACTCTTGTCTTCGTCGTCGAATGTGCATGGACAACTTAATGAATGAAGTTATTGCAGATAAACAAACTAATCAATAATGACAAAAGAATTTTTCAAAATATATATAACAAACAAATGGATTGAACCGAAAGCATACAATGGGAACAATTATGATACCGATATATTTTATAAAATCCAAGTTATTGATTTCAAAAGTTAGACAAACAAATTTATGAAAATATGGGATTAGAGATTTTGACTTAAAGAGAGAAAAAGTAATCGGCATATTTAATTTAATTAATAATTAAATGAGAGAAAATTAAATTTTAATTTCATATATTAATTAAAATTCATGTAATATATATATATATATATATATATATATATATATAAGAAAAGGTAAAAGGAAAAGAAAAAGACAAAAAAAAAAAAAAAAGAACGCATAAACAAACAAACAGTTGTGGGGAAGAGGGGAGGTGGGGATTTGTGAAAAATAACTAACAAGTCAAATAAAAGAAGATTGTGAGGAATCGATCCCATGCCCTAAGGATGAAAAGAAATTTGTTCCAACCACTGCAGTAATATACTGCGTGTTGTAACTTGTTGAACTTCTCTTTTATATTTTCATCCGAGATGGACATTCCAACACTTAAAACTGGGACAGGGTAGAACTGGACTACAACCCAGTCTAGTCCCCCTACAACTGTGCCCACTACATCTTCCTCGCTAATCTTCTTCTCTAACATGAGATTACTCTCTAATTGGGATCATTTCTTTCCCTTGGATTGTATATATTTGCAATACACAAGCCTTAGACATGAACAACTTCTACTATCATTGACAACTCACGCTTAGTTATTGGAGTTGAAATCCTAATCCAACTTCTCTTCACCCAACTTGAAAAATGATAAGCATTATTCATCCAAGAGTTCAAATCCAAATTGAACTCTTCATCTTCAATGCCAAGTTGTCGCCAACTAAAGGGTTGAATCCAAACTGAAATCTTCTTCTCAATTCAAACATTATTTTTATTTAATCACATTAGTCATCCCGCATTTCGTGTTTCACAAATTACTAAATGAGCTTGAGACAAAGCATTGTTTGTTGCATCTCTGATATAACAAGAAAATATTAAGTGGAGTTGTTTTCACGATTAAATTTTCAATTTTGAATTCATTTTTGATTTTTTGGTCTCGGGTGGAGAGAGAAGACAATAACATGTTTCTACATTTTCAACATTTTTGTGTCTTTTGACTTTTACGACATTTTTCTTTGCTTACCAAAATGTTAAATGCACTTTCACAAATATATCTTAAACGAGTTCGAAAAACTGAAAATAATCTATACCCTAAATTTGCCTTTAACTTAATGTTTTTACCCGGCACATAGAAGAATAATTACATGACTGCTGCCCTAGTATAGCAGTTTTGAACAAAGTTTGTAAGTACAACATAAGAAAAATGTCTTAACACCAGTTGCCTTATAGGCGGTTCACATTCCTCTACCACCGGTCGCAGCCATTATTTCGGATTCAGTAAGAGAGAAATCTTCGGCCCCAGAATTGTCAACTATGCCTTCGAGGTCCTTTACTAGCTGTTGTAATATCATCCAAGAAAATAATCAATAAGTAACAAGTACTACTGTTCATAAGCAGTGTTAATTGATCAGGAATTACATAACGTTTTAAGATCGGCCCCAGTGTTGTAATGTTATACGTCACTACTGATGAGAATTTGATTGTAAATCACCTTGTTTATTGAGGGTCGATTGTTGGGATCCCAGCTAAGGCATTTATCGGCTACACGAACCATCCAATATAGCTGGTGAAGATCGACGTTATCGTTTACTAAAGGGTCAATTAGTTCCATGTATTTCCTCTCTCTCAACAATGGTCTTGCCTGCCAAGAAATCAAATGTCATTACATTACATTACATTACATGACTTTGAATAGTTTTGTAGTCTTTTGTTAAGAAATGCTTTAAGTCATTACCCATCTCAAGAAACTTTCTCCATTTGTATCCTCAATTGTTTTTCGACCGGTGATCAGCTCGACAAGAACAACCCCAAAGGAGTATACATCAGCTTTGCTCAAGTCTAGCCCACCATTTCCTTCGTATTCCGGTGGTAAGTATTCGAAAGTCTTTAGCACCCGAGTTTCCGAAGATTGATCTAAGTCTTGGTATTGACTTCTGGCTACCCCAAAAAACCATAGCTGATCCAAATGGATCAAAATAGTGCCGTATAAGGATCGTTACGTTATATATATATGATGTATGATCTAATCAGATTAACGAGTTAACTTACAAGTGGGTGGTAATCATGTGTGATGAGGATGTTGCTTGGCCTAACAATTCCATAAATTTGTTTCTCATGCAAATATTCCAAACCTTTAGCTGTCCCATGGGCAATCTTTATTCTTCTTTCCCATGTCAAGACTCCTCTATTTCTGTCTGCATATATAAAACATTCATTCACTCTTTAATTGCTTATATATTCTGTTCTCTTTACTGTTTTCAGTTGTTTTCTAATAAAATACTAAAAAGACGTTTACTTTCGTCTTTTGTTGAAGGCATTTTGAAAAACGTGAAAAAAATATAGAGGAAATTCGGAAGTGTGTGTTTTTAGTGGAAAATATATCAAAATCCTACGAGAATGTACTCTTGTTTTTTCTCTACTTTGAAAAACGGAAAACTGAAAATTGAAGCAAGAAGAGAGTAAGTCCTCAGAAGGGCCTTTACCCGATAAGTGATTGCTCAAAGATCCATTGCATACGAATTCATAGATTAGAAGCCTATGCTTTCCTTTCGAGAATGATCCCAGGAGCATGGCGACGTTTTCGTGCCTCAAATTTCCGAGGATTTGAACCTCGGCCATAAAGTCCTTCTCCTTAATCTTTGTCAAAGGATGTTGTCTTATTGTTATTTCTTGTAGATCATTTAACCGCCCTCTATAGATTTGCTTCCCTTGAATAGGTAACAAGTTTTCCTCTGAGAATTCATTTGTTGCCAAGTGCAACTCGGAGTAAGTGAACTCCCTTGTTTGTGATCCAACCCTCGGCCTTCTATTCAAGCACACCGAACAAGCGAAATTTTCAAACATCTCACCTTGTTGTTCACCTAAATATGGATGTCAAAATGAATGGATGAATTGACTTAATTTCTATTTATCGATTGGCCCGAAGTGTAAATGAAACTTATGTCATCACTTACAAGTTTCTTGGTTGAAGTTTGTGTCTGAGGATAATACACTAACTTCAGCAGCCTCGACTCCTCTCACGGTTTCGATGCTACTATCGGTTTTCATCCTATATATTGCACAACACAGGTTGTCCATGAAGTATTTCTTCTTTTTCGTTAGGCTCCTGCATAAATTAGGTGGAAGAAAACGTTAAACTCGAATCTTATCCTAGAATTTGATATCGATGAAATGCTTAGAATTATCAAATATCTTGATCATATTAATGGTGATGATCAATGTGGATTGAGTGCATCATATACTCTCTGTGTACCAGGGCCGACCTTTAGATGTTGAGGAACTTGGACGAAACTTAACATCCGGGACTTTTTTCTTCTAGAAGTTTGATTTTCAAAGCCTTTTTTCGCATATATACACATTAAAAAAAAATTATATTAAGGATATTAGACAGCTGCCTAGCTAGTTTGCCGCATTCTAGGGCTACCACTATACTACACCATCAATCGAGGATGAAAATTAGGAAGTACCTTGGAAGGATCACGTGGGTAGCCCCGTAGGTCTTGGAGTATTCTACGGCCACCTCTTTTAGCGACCCCGCCTCAACGGCTATGCCAAATACAACCTATGTATGCATAGTAAAACATCGTGAGTAATTCGTAAATCTTCGAAGTCCTTGTCTGCTTGACTAGGTAAACTCATGTCATAAACAAGAATAACCTCTCGTGTTTCGGCCAGCCTCGAAATCTTTGCAATATCAGCCCTCATTGAATATGCTTCCATCAACTTTTGAAGTTCTTCTTTGATGTTTTCCTTTTCTTATTAATCGTTGCACTCGAATGTAATCTGCCTTTGTATCCTACGAAAATCGAAGAACATAATGAATATAGGACATACAATGTTCACTTGCACACAAATGCATCACAAGAGGTATGAAAAAGAGTCATTAATGTGGGAGCCTCAAAGAAACTTGATGCCATGGACTTTTTCTTCTATGACTTCAACCTTTTGGAATCAATTTCTCATCATAGAAAAAGAAGTTATTTATTAGGAGACTCTAGACAGCTGTCTAGTTCGTCTTGCTTTAGGGCCACCACTTGTGTTATAGCTTATAATCACACAAACATAGGATTTAATTGCGAGAAAGGAACCAAAGAGTTCATACCATTCCCACAAGGATGACACCTATGGACAGTTCTAAATGCCGGTATAATTCTAAGAAGCTTGACATTAGCGCCAGGCCTAAGCGACAAGCCGTCGAGGACTTCTCTGATGGAAATTGTAGATACTTCTTTTGGTGTGTCTTGTATAATTACAACTTTCTGATTGTTTGTAGACATTGTTTACTACTAAATTTTGAAGCCCACAAACCGCCTATAAATCTTGAAAGAGTTGTGGATATTGGGGTTTCCTCAAGGTAGTTAGGACTTTTTTTTTTTTTTTTGGAGAGTTCTATGAAGGATTTTTTGTTGATTTCTATGTTGTCATTGTCTAAATTTTTTTATAATATTGGAAAAAAAATGCAATATGACAAACCCATAAATTTAGGGAATGATTAAACCTAAGAAAAATTTTCTTGATAAGTGAGGGTATTGGTAAGTTGATATGCTTTGGTTTCAACTATAATTTCTATGACTAGTGTTGTTTGGCTCTATTTGTTTATGCTTAGCTTCAAGTAGAATTCTCCGTTATATGCCAAGAAATAGGGATTTAAAAAGTTTTGAATTTTCTTGTAGAAGCCAATAGTTATTTGTCTTTGAGGGATAGTTTCTAGTAGACATTTTTTGTCCTTGTCAATGGAGCCCTGTTTTGGTGATATATGCAGAAACTCGTCTATGCAATGAGGGCCATGGAGCTATGAACGAAGAACAAGTTGACAGCCAAGGGAATTTATGATTCCTATCCGACCGAGTTCTTGGCGACTTTGTGTTGAGGTAAAAACTCAGCTCGTTGTTACGACCCGCGCATTTTTAGAAGATTCTAGAGACGAATTTCAGTAGAATACCGTAGAATTCTCTAGAAAGCTTCTAGACAACTCATGGAGTATTCTAGGTCCCTAATCTAGAATATTCTAGCTTGTAAATACCCTAGATATTTTGGTGGTAGGTTGTAGAGAATTCTAGAGCTTGAATCTTAGCCGTTAGATCGAGTCGATCACCACCGTCCATTCAATGGAGGTGGATCTATAAATAGGGGATAAGAGTTCATTTGTAACCAACCAAGACCTTGTAAAGCTCTCTTGTAATACAAAAGCTTCTCTTAATTTCCCAAAGTGTTCTACTTTGCCTTTTTGTTCCTCTTAAGTTCTCTCTACCTAGCAACTTTGTTCGGGAGGTGACTTAGTGTAAGTCTTGCAGAGGCGGGCGTTTGAAGCACTAAGGCGTAACTTGTAGTCGAAAACAACAAGTCGTGACACGTGGTATCGAGCTAAGGTCGAGGCGTCGGGATGGGAGAAAAGGCAACAAGAGTAGGGAAATCCTTGAATCCCACACCACCCTCGAGGAGAAACCGCAAAGTCTTAGTCTAGCCAAGCCCCTAGGGAGGAGGAGGCTCGGGGCCGAGGCGAGCGGAGCGTTTGTTAGCTTCGGTGTGGGCTCATGTCAACTCTATTGAGAAGTCCCTCACAAATCATGAGAAGGATTGTGAGGAACAATTCTTGGTGTTCAAGCAAGACCTTGATAAGGTCTTGAGAGACCAAGGTGTTGGAGGATAAGGTCGTCGGTGAGCACCGTATCCTAGAAAGCAAGGTTATGGATGCGGTGTCCGCAATGCAAGCACAACTTGATCGGTTTTTCTGAGGAGATCGCAAGAGGTTGCGGCTTGTAAGCGGGTCGCGGCGACTAGTTCGAGGACTAGTCCGATGGTTGCTCCTAAGGTTGATTGCCCTAAGCCGAAGAATCACGATGGCAAGCGGGATGCCAAGGCTATTGAAGACTTCCTATGGCGGATGGAAGTCTACTTGAGGGTTGAATATCCTTGGCGATGGGACTAAAGATGCGTCACGGCCACTATGTATCTAGTAGACATCGCTTCTCTATGGTGGCGCGCAAGCATGGCGACATAGAAGGGAACTTGTAGAATAGAATCACGTGGGATGATTTTAGAAAAAGAGTTGAAGAGGCAATTCTACCAGGATAATGTGGTCTATGAGGCAAGGAGAAAGCTTGGGAATTAAAGCATAAGAACAACATTGGTAGTGCGTGAAGGAATTCACTACTCTTATGCTTCAAATCCCAAGTATGTCGGATGAGGATCTTCTCTTCTACTTCATCGGCGGGTTGCAAAATTGGGCTAAACAAGGCGCAGCGTCGTGGAGTAAGAAGTCGGTCGATGAAGCGTTGCGGTTGGAGTCCTTGACCAGTACCAAAGAGTGGTGATTCATCAAAGAACAATAAAAACTCTAAATAGCTCGGTCAAGAAGCGGGGAGAGAAAGAAAGATAAAGGCCCGAAGAATTGGAAACAAACCTACGTGATAAGAAGAAAGGATCGTGCATTACCCATAGCGGATGCTTTGTATGCAAAGGACCACGCGATGCGAGATTGTCCCAAGTTAGGGTCGTTGGCGGCTATGGCGGAGGGCGGTTTTCATCCTCTAGCCATGACAATCGAGGAGGAGCACATGGGCTGCGTTGCAACTCCTCAATGCTCTCAATGTTAAGCCCGTTGCTAGTAATGACAAAGGGCTTATGTATGTGGATGTCTCCATCAATGATTGAGCCGAGTCGAGCGATGTAGCGACATGCAACCAGCCAATAACTTCATCACCTCAGGCGAGGCTAGGAGATTGGGCCTCCGTATTGAGCAGGCTGATGGACTTCTTAAGGCGGTAAATACCACGCCAAAAACCCTTAGTGGGGTAGTTCGTGGCGTGGAACTCGCCTCGGCTCATGGCGAGACAGCGGAATTCTCGGTTCTTGCCGATGGGCGATTTCGGTTGGTCCTGGAGTTGAATTTCTTCGGAAGGCTAATGTCGTCCCTATGCCTTCCTTTGGGTCAGTTTGCATCCTAGAGAAGGTAACTTCGTGCATGGTCCCCTCACGGTGTCGTCGGGCACCAAGGAGGTCAAGCAACTTCGGCCATGCAAGTTGCCAAAGGCTTGAAGAAAGGTGAGCAAACATACCTAGCGGCGATCAAGGTGGACTGACCGGAAGGCGAGACTAAGATGGAGTCGCATGATGATGAGTTACCCAAACTCATCAAGGATGTCCTCAAGGAGAATGAAGATGTCATGCCGGAGTTACCCAAGAAGCTACGCCTAGGAGGAAGTGGATCATAAGATCGAGTTAGGCGGGGCTGAAACACTTGAGCCATGGCACCTACTGGGATGGCAGCCATTTGGAGGAGAAATTAAGAGCAACTAGCGAGGTTGCTTGACACGCAGGAGGATCGACCCTCGAAAGCACCTTATGGCGCACCAGGTATTATTCAAAAGAAGCATGATGGATCATTAAGGATGTGCGTGGACTATCGGGCTTAATAAGGTAACTATCAAGAACCGTTATCCTATTCCTTTGATTGCCGATCTATTCGATAGAGCTTGGTAGTGCCAAGTATTATCACGAAGATGGATCTTCAAAAAGGCTACTATCAAGTAAGGATTGCGAAGGTGACGAGGCCAAGACAGCATGTATAACTGGTATGGTTCCTTTGAGTGGTTAGTGATGCCTTTTGGCTTAACCAGCGCCCGCCACATTTTGCACTCTTATGAACAAGATCTTCCAACCATACTTGGATCGTTTAGTGGTGGTCTATCTTGATGACATTGTCATCTATAGTAACACTTTGGAGGAACATCTTGAGCACCGAACTATCTTTGGAGTGTTGAGGAGAATGACTTTATGTCAAAAAATCAAAGTGCACCTTACGCTAAGGAGGAGGTGACATTCCTTAGTCACATCATTGGGCATGGAAGCTAAGGATGGATGAAACAAAGATCAAAGGCAATCTTGGAATGGGAGCCACCAACCAAGTGTGAGACTTGATCCTTCCTCAGTTTGGTGAACTATTATAGGCGGTTCATTTGTGGGTACTCTACTCGGCGGCTCCTTTAGCGGACCTCTTGAAGAAGAACAAGACATGGGAATGGTCAGAAATGTCAGACGCCGAGGACTTGAAAGGCTGACGATAAGCCAGAGCGATCTTAGCATTGCCGATTTAGCTAAGACATTTGAAGTTCATCACGGATGCCTCCGACTTTTCTATTGGAGGAGTACTTTCATGCAAGAGGGCATCCTATTGCCTTTGAGAGCCATAAGCTCAATGACACCGAGAGCGTTACTGCAGTTGAGGAGAAGAAATGGCGGCGATCATCCATTGTCTGGGTATGGCGTCATTACTTGCTTGGTGCCAAGTTCGTGATCAAGGCGGACAGCGTTGCCACGAGTTACTTCCAAACTCAAAGAAGCTTGGTCGAAACAAGCTCGTTGGCGAGGACTTCTTAGCGGAGTTTGACTACGATTTAATTACAAGCCGGGAAGGTGAATGTGGTGGCCGATGCTTCGAGTCGTGGCGAGAACTTGCGCCATCACTCAAAGCAGAGGTTCCTACTTGACTTGATCAAGGAAGGGATGGAGCATGACCCTTTGGCTAGGGAGCTTCTCAAAGCCACCACGAGAAGGGCGAACAAGGAAATTTTGGGAGGAGGATGGCTAATCTACGGCGGGCGTGAGTCATGTCCCAAAGTGGAGCAATCTCGTCGTGACATAGTGAAGGAGTGTCCGCGATACTAAGTGGCGAGTCATCCAGGCCAAAGAACTCAACCTTGGTGGAACAAGCTTACTTTTTGGCCCAGGATGAAGATCAGGTGGAACAATATGTGAAGACTTGTCTTGTGTGCCAACAAGATAAGGTGGAGCGAAAGAAAAGTCTTGGGGTTATTGGAGCCATTACAGTGCCCGAGAAACCATGGGACTCGATCACCATGGACTTCATCTCGGCATTGCCCAAGTCGGAAGAGCTTTGGGTCTATCTTAGTAGTGGATCGATTCTCCAAGTATGCTACATTCATGGCCACTAAGGATTGCCAAGGTGAGAGCGGCACGACTATTCTTTAAGAATGTCGTGAAATATTGCAGGGATTGCCTAGAGCATCATTAGTGATCGCGACCCCGTTTCACCCGGTCGGATGTGGTGGAGTTGTTCAAAATGCTCGGGAGCGGAGTTACACTTTCCACAAGCTTTCATCCTCGGACGAATTGGCGGACCGAGCGGGTGAATAGCTATTTGGAGGGATACCTAAGGCACTGAGTGCCAACCAGCGAGATTGGGCAAAGCTACTTGATGTGGCCCAATTCTCATACAACACCTGCAAAGGAGTGAGGACGGGGGCATAGTCCGTTCGAGTTGGCCCTGGGACAACAACCCCTCACTCCATACTTAGCCACTTCGGTGATGGAAGAAGCCGGAGTGCCTTCAAGATGGCAAAGTCATGGGAAGAGCATGCCGATGTAGCTCGAGCATGCTTAGAAGGCCTGGCGCGCATGAAGAAGTGGCGGACGAGAAGAAGGCCCTTGGAGTATAACATTGGGGATCAAGTCCTTGTGAAGATCGGACCCGAGAGCAATTCAAGGCATATCAAGTGTTCACAAGGGCTTGAAATGCTGAAGCGAGGGACCTTTCAGAGTAGTTGCTAAGGTTGGCAAGGTATCATATCGCCTTGACTTACCTAGCACCACGAAGATTCACCGGTCTTCCATGTAAGCATGTTAAAGCCTTATCACTTGGATAAGGGAGACCCGGTCGCGAGGCGAGTCTAGCGGGCACCCCAATTGTGACCAAGTCTTATGACAAGGAGGTTGAGGTTTTGGCGGATCAGTGGCAAGTGCGCCAAGCGGCGTGCCTCACCTCAATTTTGATCAAGTGGAAAGGCTTGCCCGAGTCCGAGGCAACATAAGTCACAAAGGCGATTTGTGGCGGGATTGAAGACGAGCTCAAAAATGCTGGCGTCGGCGTCGCCCGAATTAAGCGGGGGAGAGTGTTACGACCAGCGCATTTTTAGAAAGATTCTAGAGGCGAATTCGATTAGAATCTGGTAGAATTCTCTAGAAAGCTTCTGAACAACTCATGGAGTATTCTAGGTCCCTAATCTAGAATATTCTAGCTTGTAAATACCCTAGATATTTTGGTGGTAGGTTGTAGAGAATTCTAGAGCTTGAATCTTGGCGTTAGATCAGTCTGCACCGTCCATTCAATGGAGGTGGATCTATAAATAGGGGATAAGAGTTCATTTGTAACCAACCAAGACCTTGTAAAGCTCTCTTGTAATACAAAAGCTTCTCTTAATTTCCCAAAGTGTTCTACTTTGCCTTTTGTTCCTCTTAAGTTCTCTCTACCTAGCAACTTTGTTCGGGAGGCTGACTTAGTGTAAGTCTTGCACGGGGCGGACGTTTGAAGCACTAAGGCCGCGCGTAACTTGTGTCGAAAACAACAAGTGCGTGACATCGTGCTCAGGTAATTTTAGAAGTTGATTAATAGTGTGGTAGAATTTCGAGAGGTACAATAATAAATCAATGAGTAATATTGAATATACAATTGATGTTGATTTGTAGTTTTAACCGAATAATAGCAGCTAATTTTTAGATAGAAAAATTTAAAACAAACACACCCATATTTTCTTTATATGGAATTGTCAATGTAACCATTGGGTGAAGTCGTGAAGCCTATAAAATATTTAATACGTGAATATCACAATACCAATCAATATCAAAAGTTTCACGTACTCAGGTGATTATTGATCCAGCCAACCTTAATACATCGTTATACTCAACATTTGGACACACACTATCACTGTTGCCAATAGAGTGAAGCCCCGTATAAAAAATCTAACACATAAATAACTACTACCTCCGTCCCAAAAATATAACCCACTTTTCTTTTTTCGTCTCTTCCAAAATATAGGCCACATTTCTTTTAAACATGTAGATAAAATATTTGTTGTCTTACGTGTCCTTATTTAATATACATTGTTATCACCAAAATAGATTAGTTGAAATAAAACATCTAATAAATGAAATGGTATATTCGAAAAATAATCTTAAATTTTACTTTTCCAATTACTATCATTTTTCTTAATCTTTGTGAAAATGAAAATGGGCTATTGTTTTTGTGTTTCAATTTTCAATTTATTTTTGGTTTTGGTTGGAGGGAGAAGACAATGGCGTGTTTTCTGCATTTTCAACATTTTCGTGCAATTTTACTTATATGAAAATTTTTCTTTACCTCTGAAAATTCACTGTCACAAATATATCTAAATTCACTGTCACTGATATATCTAAATATATCAGAAAACCGAAAACTGAAAGTAATCTAAAACATGGATAGATTTACCCTTAATTTTCCTGAACTTCTGAATACTTTTACCAGCACATAGAAGAATAATTACATGGTTGCTGCATTAGTATAGAAGTTTTGAACAAAGTTTGTCACTTGTCAGTACAACATAAGCAAAATCATGTCTTAACACCAGTTGCCTTATAGCCGGTTCACATTCGACTACCTCCAGTGGCAATCATTAGTTCGGATTCAATGAAAGAGAAATCTTCGGCGCCACAATTGTCAACTATGCATTCGAGGTCCTTCACCAGCTGTTGCAATTTCATCCAAGAAAATATATAATCAATACGTAACATAAGCAGTGCTGATTGATCAGTGATTACGTGACATTTTGTATCAATCAGTGCTCTAATGTTGCACCTCACTATTGATCCAATTCGCCCGGCTAAAATACTTTTCTCATGAGTTTGGTTGTAAATCACCTAATTTATTGAGGGGTCGACTGTTGGGATCGTAGCTAAGGAATTTATCGGCTACACGGACCATCCAATATAGCTGGTGAAGATCGACGCTATCCTGTACTAAAGGGTCGATTAGCTCCAAGAATGATCTTGCCCACCAAGAAATCAAATGTCATTACATTAGATTACATTACATTACTTTGAATAGTTTTGTAATCTTTCGTTCAAGTTAAGAATGTTTTCAAGTCATTACCCATCTCAAGAAGCTTTGTCCATTTGTATCTTCAGTTGTTTTTCGACCGGTGATCAGTTCGACAAGAATGAGCCCAAAGGAGCAGACATCAGCTTTGCTCAAGTCTAGTCCACCACTTCCTTCAAACTCTGGTGGCGAGGATTCAAAAGTCTTTATCAATATCACCCGAGTTTCTGACGACTGATCTAAGTCTTGGTATTGACTTCTAGCTAGCCCGAAATACGATAGCTGATCCATATCGCGCAAAATAGTGACATATTAGAGTCGTCACACAATGTATAATATAATCTGATTAGCGACTTAAATTACAAGTGGTTGATAATCATGTGTGATGAGGATGTTGCTTTGCCTAACACTTCGATAAATTTGTTTCCCATGCAAATATTCCAAACCTTTAGCTTCTCCATGGGCTATCTTTATTCTTCTTTCCCTTGTCAATCATCTGTTTTTGTTGGCATAAAGCGTTCATTAGTTCGTTAGTTAACAGGTTATATATTCTGCTCTCTTTAATGTCATTCAGTCTGTTTTCTAATAAAACACTGAAAACTCGTTTACTTTCATATCTTTTGAAATGTATTTTGAAAAACAAGGAAAAACATGAAAAGAAAACTCAAAACGAATGTTTGCAGCGGAAAGTATGTCAAATTCTTGAAAACAACGAAACTATACTCCTATTCTCTCTACTCCGAAAATAGAAAACTGAAAATCGAAACACTTCTCTAGCTCCTTTACCCGATAAATGATTTCTTAGAGATCCATTACAGACGAATTCGCAGATTAGAAAGCCTATGCTTTCCTTTTGAGAATGATCATAGGAGCATGGCGACAATTTCGTGTCTCAACTTCCCGAGAATTTGAACCTTGGTACTAAAGTCCTTCTCCTCCTTAATGTTTCACAGAGGATGTTTTCTTATCGTTATTAGTTGCAGTTCATTTAACCACCCTCGATAGATTCGCCTTCCCTGAATAGGCAACAAGTTGTCCCCAGAACAAACGGAATTTTAATTTCAAATATTTCATCGTGTCGTTTGCCTATGCACGTCAAAATGAATGAATGAACTTTCTATTTAGCAATTATCCCGAAGTGTAAGTGAAACTTATATCACATCACATACAAGTTTCTTGATTGAAGTGTGTCTCTGAGGATAATATACTAACTTCGGCAGCCTCGACTCCTCTCACGGTTTCGATGGTACTGTGGGTAATAGAGGTTGTTTTTAATGATTTTTAAAGATTTTTAATGTAAAGGAGGAGAGAGAATGAGTCGAGTTGAATGGTGGAGATTTGTGGATGTTATATGATATGTGAATATGATTAATTTAGGGTAAAGAAAGAATAGATAAAAAAATGGTAAAAAGTAATAAAAATTTTTAAAAAGGATTGCCTAACACCCGCACTATCGGTTTTCATCTTAGATATTGCACAAGAAAGGTTGTCCATGAAGTGGTTTTTCTTTTTCTGTAGGTTTCTGCAAAAATCAGATAAAGAAAACGTTGAGCTAGAAACTTATTCTAGGATTAGATGTCATGAAAATGGTTAGAAGAATTCAAATTCTTGATCATATTATTCGTGATGATCGATGTGGATTAAGTGTATCATATACACTCTACATCTGGGGCGGACCTTGAGATGATAAGGATCTTGAACGAAACTTGACATTCGTTACTTTTTTCTTCAGAAGGTTCAATTTTCTAACTCTTTTTCGTATGAAAAGTGAGTTTATATAAGGGATTTTAGATAGCTACCAAGTTCGCCTTAATCGAGGGCTACCATTGTACTATGCCGTAAATCGAGGATAAAAATTATGAAGTACCTTGGAAGGATATCGATCACGTGCGTAACCCGTAGCTCTTGGCAAATTGTAGGACCACCTCTTTTAGCAACCCACCTCAATAAATATGTGAAAAGCAACCTACATATGCGCAATAAAACATCATGATTCGTGCGTAATTCGTAAATCTTGGACGTGCTTGACAAAGTACTCTCATATGTCTTAAACACTAATAACCTGTTGTGCTTCGGCCAGCCTCGAAATCCTTGCAATATCAGCTGTTCTTGAATATTTTTCCATCAACTTTTGAACTTTTTGTTCGATGTTTTCCTTTTTCTTATCAATCGTTGCACTCGATTGCAATCTGCTTGTGTATCCTAATGAGAAAACAGAGAACACAATGAATATACTACCTACAATGTTCACTTGCACACAAGTGCATCACAAGAGATACAAAAAGATTCATCGTTGGGCCTCGGGGGAACTTAATTGAGACTTTTTTTCTCCAATAAGTTCTATTTTTGGAATCCCTTTCTCATATATATATATATATAGCAGTTATTATTAGGAAGTTCTAAGCAGCTGCTTAGTTCGCCTTACTTCAGACCACCATTGGTTATATAACTTATAATCATACAAACATACCAATCTGGTATCTTAGTGGATGGCACTTGTATGCAGTTATAAACGCAGGTATAATTCTAAGAGGCGTGATATTAGTGCTAGGACTAAGCGACAAGCTATCGAGGTCTTCTCTGACGGAACCGTAGATACTTCTGTTTGATGCCTGTTGTATAATTACAACTTTCTGATTGTTTGAAGCCCACAAACCACCAATAAATCTTGGAAGAGTTGGATTGTGGACATTGAGGTTTCCTCGAGGTAGTTAGGACATATTTTTTGGAGAGTTCTATAAAGGTATTTTGTTGCTTTTGGTATTGCCCTTGTCTAAATTCCTTTGTAATTTTTTGAAGTTCGTAATGTGACAAAGTCCATAAATTTTGGGAATGATTAAGAAAATTTTTCTTGATAAGTGATGGCATTGGTCAAGTTGATACGCTTTTACTTTCAGCTGTAATTTCTATGACTAGCGTTGTTTTGCTCTATTTCTTTGTGCTCAGCGTCAAGGGGGAATTTTCTGTTATATGCCAAGAAAAAGGGATTCAAGAAGTATTGAATTTTCTTGTGGAAGCCAATAGTAATGTCTCGAGGGATAGTTTCCAGTTGTCATTTTTTGTCCTTGTCAATGGAGCCCTCTTTTGGTAATATATGCAGAAACTCGTATATGCAATAAAGGCTGTGGAGCTCTGAACGAATAACAAGTTGACAGCACAGGGAATTTATGATTCTTATCCAACTGAGTTCTAGGGTGCTCGATAGTACTAAAAACTAACTTTATAAATTGAATAGTCGATGTAATCTCAAAATGTATAATAATAATAATAATGTTGGGTGTCAAATATATCATTTATATTGTTCTACGACTTTTAAATTTAAGAAAAATGTTCAAACATAGCCCCACACACACACACACATTTTCAGTACAATTTGGGAATCACAGGGGTTGCGTGTGATATCTCAAAATTGGGACAAACTAATACGAGGGTGCTTACCACTAAGCCATGCATATGCAATTATGTGACATTACCTAGAATTGTGAAGCTTGTAAAACATCTAATACATGAATATTACAATACTAACTAATACCAAAGTGCCACATAACAGCCAACCCAACCAACACAATTGGTACATCGTCATTCTCAACATTTGGACACGCAAGAGATGGAAGCCCATAAAACCATCTCACAAATTGAATAACACAGCCCAAACCAATAATAAAGTGCCGTGTAACCACTAATCCAATCAGCATGATTGATACATCACAGTTCACATTTGCTCACACTACACATACCATAGCCAAGAGGGTCCAACAAAATAAAACATTGCAAGCTTTCCGAAGCCTTAATTGTAAGCACACAATGAATACTAACAGTAAAGAAGAGAGGGACAAAAACTGCCACGGTGCATTGTACTAAATAAAGATGAGATTAGGTGGTGTTGCATACAAAAGCAATGGGAAACAGGCCAAGTCTAGGGACAATTGGATTAGAAAACTAAATTAGCCTCACCCACCAGCCATTCAAAGGTTAAATTAAATCCACTACATTACAGGCTGCAGGGCGTGTAGATAGATACTCAAGCATCATCACATCACATTCACCACCCGCTGCCACCGGACCAACCATCATTACCAGATTGTGACTGCCCGGAACTCTTTTTGCTGCCACCCCATCCAGAATTTCCACCATCTGCATCATCAGAACCGCCGCCACCGCCACTACTTCCCTGACCCCAGCCACCACCACTGCTACCCCAGTCACTGCCACCGCCACCACTTCCACCACCCCAGCTACCAGGGAAAGCCTCCCGTCCAGGTGAATTCTGAACTTTGGCTCCAGGAAAATTACCCCATGTATCATCGCCATCCTTAGAACCCCACTTCTGTGATCCACCACGGTCAGAATCCTGCCTGTCGTTGTCCCTGCCGCCTCGGCCACGACCACGTCCACGCCCGCGCCCGCGTCCGCCATACGGTCTAGGTGCTCCACTTGGATGCCCATCGCCATTTCTGTAGTCACCTCTACCTATAACCACAAGATATAAAATCAATTTATGAGAGAATCAGTCATTTTTGAACGTGTGATTTTGAAAAACTATAAATGTCCAAAACTACCCCGGGGCAGGGGATTGTCCTTTCCCGTGAAACCTTGCGAAAGCCCGTCAAATTTACTAATTTTGTCCACATCAACAATCGAGTAAAAGTTAAGCAACAAGGCAAAGTATACCAAGATATTTCAATTTTCATAATAGCAGTATTGGTTGCATTGAATATTTGAATAACATGTAGGCAGCATAGCATAATACTGCAAGCATGAATTGAAATGACTGAGAGCAAACCTGTTCTACCCGGAGGTCTCTCCCTGTCTGAAGACTGGCCACCTCTCCATCCATCATCATTGCCTGAACCATCACCCCAGCCACCGGCAAATCCAGAAGAACCCCCAGTCGCAGGACTTCTCATTGGCACCATAGCAGCGACTGATCGAATCGATGGAGAATCATGTGGATCATCAATGTGTTTCTGGAAATATGCGATAAGGCGATCAATGTCCTCAAACATTCTCTTTCGGAACTTAAATCCCTTGGGATAAAGGCCTATGTACTCGTGATGTGGATTTGAACTCCGTATATAAGTCAGTATGAATGTGCCAGGATGTTCGTGGGATATCCCTAAGCAGTACACAATCCTCTTTGGGTTCTCAGATTTCTCAATCCTTAAGAGCTCATCAACTTCTGCTTTACTGCCCCTCCTGAACTTGCGGTAGTTTAGCATCGCCCTTAAATGGGATACCAATGGATCCACATAGCGATCCATTACCTGTAACAACAAATATCCATGATACTCCAGATTTGTAAATAAACCACAGAAAACAAATTCAAAATCAAACAAGAGATTTATAACCTATGGTGGACATTCTAGACCTAATAATGGTGAGAGAAGTAGATTTCGAACCAGTAGATTACGCTGAGAAAACAAAGGAGTAATTAATCAAATAGTAAGTGAAAACATATGAAAAAGAGAAATTATACCAAATGGAGAAAGGAACGTTCAGACCCAGCATTAGCCAGATCTTATATTCCAACCAAACTAGACCTTCAAAGGTGCAATAAAGAAATAGATGAGGAAGAGGCTGCTTGTTTCAATGCTTTAATTGAGTGATACATCAAACCGACATAATGTTGACAGAACAGTAGATTTACATAGAGTACATTATACATATTCGGTATACAACTCTCGGCAAGCAAAAGCAAATAAAAGGCCTCGAACCAATGATCATTGAGACCATGCAGCTTAGCCTAGCTATTCTCACCAACTAAAACTTGAGATACGTATTACATATTTCCTGTCATGCCATGCTTCTTCAATATTTGCCAATACACATACATAGAAATGTAGTTCAATCGAGAAACAATTTCGAATCATGGAAATATAGCTTGCATATCAATTAATTAATAATAATGACTAGAATGACAGCAATTCCCAGTAACACAAAACACCGAGGCCTACCTCATCTAAATCTTCAAATGTATCCTCGCCAATTTTCAGTGTCTTCCCTATTCGAAACAAGCTTTTCATATCCTTGTGGTCCTTTCCGCCTTCAATGATGTCCTTATGAGCGTAAACATCATCATAAACTTTAAGAGTCAAAGTCAAAAACGAAGGCCCCCGAGAACTCGGGCGGATAACACTTTCACCAGGTTCCTTGTGAGACAGTAACTGTACCCAAAAAAGGGAGAAAAAAAGAAGCCTTATCACCAAATAATTACATAACAGAACCAACAAGTGCAAATCTTACAGCATAACAATATTACACTGATCCAAAATTTTGCACTGTATCCTACAGAAGAACAAAAGGTTATAGCTCAAAGAAATTAGAGATGACAAATATATCACTGCAATAACTGGGCAAAAGTACGCTACAAAGTCTTTTATGAGGGGACCACTTCAAAGTGAGAAATCACCTTCTACCAGAGAAAACGTACCCTAAGTACATCAATCTAACAAATAAAACAGCCCCACAGTAAAATAAGTATGCAACTTCCAACATCACCTGTCTGATGCATACGTGTTGCCGAGTATTATGCATGTGTTACTCGTACACATCATGTTACCAAAACTGCCAGGAAATACAACATAACATGCAACAAGTACATGCAAGTATATGCGGCACATGCACAAGGTAATTTCATGATAGAATCTGACAGTATTAACGACACACCTCAATTGCTTCATCCGCAGTAATATTCTGGAAACTAGGATGAACAATCATCCTGGCTTTGAAATGCTTCTTAGCGATCTCCTTCTCTTTACGAGCTTTTTCTTGCTGACTCTGCAGGCAACTGCGATCTTCATGATAATAGGGATCCTTGTTTCGACGATTCTGGAAACGGTGGTTACTTCTCATGTCACTCTCTTTACATGTTAAAAACACCTGGTATTGATCTTTCAGAATTGATTTGATTCTGCAAGTCAAAATATCGCCTTCACGCAGCTTGTCAGTGAGCTCATTAATATCTTTCCAATCATCTATGTAGTCTTCCTTATTAAGCCACCCAGTCAATCCAGATTCAAGGAGACAACATGCTTTCTGTGCATGAACCCAGCGAACTGTTGCCTGAACAATTCTTCCTTCAGATAACGTTTCCTCAGTCTCTCCAGAAATCATGTAAAACTCATCATCTTGAGCTGGTTTTGAATATGGTCTGCGCCAATCTTGAAAGCCTTCCATAAGTTCCAATCTTATATCGTTTAGAGTTTGTTTTTTGTTCAGACGGTTCTTCTGTTCAGCATATCCATGGATATCCATTTGCCTCAATAGACTAGGCTTTTCCCTGACATGCTCAATGGCCATTTCAAGCACATCTTCATCATCATTTGCATCGTCGTTGCCATCTTCCCTGTAAATATCTTTGGCCAACTCTTGTGCAAGGCCATAAGACTCGGGATGTATCCTTGTATCATCTAACAGATCAATAAATTGACTACTGCTTGAAGTCAACCCACTTCGTCGGACTCGCAGGAATCCAACTGCATTAACAAACACCTTTTTACCAAGACCATGAGCAGTCAATAGGTCTTTTCTAGTAAAAATTGCTCCTGCTCTTACTAAAGACCTTTGCAGAGACGCTGCTTTTCTAGGTCCAAGCCCAGCAATAAACTGCAGAGGAGCGAACAACCATTCATGACTAGCAGCCAAATTGATATCAAGACCCACTTGGTTGGTTACATCTACCATAACTGCTTCCACCATCCCGTATTTCTCATCAGGAGTGAGAAAGCTCTCCAAAGGATTAAGTTTCCAGGACAAAATCTCCTTTCCTGGTCCACATAATGTTGCAACCATCGCTAACGGATTCTGAAGATACCGCCCAAGAGCCGCAGCTCGCCTTACAATACCTAAACAGAAAGGACAAGATCAGTATGATCACAATGATTGCACCAATAACTCATAATTTTAGATTATGGTTGACAAAGATATTTCAGATAGAAAATTATTTTGTTGGGAGCTCTTAAAAATTAAGGGAATTTAATGGAGAAACGTGAAGTATAATAACTTTTATGGTGTATGTGTTTGTGTGTGGCCAGTTTTATGAAAATAGTTCTATCAAACAAACACTACATAAAGAAAACACCTGCTTGTCCAGGAAGCTGATATCAAACAAACACTACATAAAGAAAACACCTGCTTGTCCAGGAAGCTGATCTGTTGAGATGCGAGAGTTCTCATAAAGGTGCGGAAGAGACTCATCACCATATACTAGGTTCAGGTCGTGACTCACATCTCTAGGATGATCCTCCACCATCTTGAAGATGATCTGATAATTGAGAAGGGAGTGAAACCGTCAAAAGACATCTAAACTTTGATTAAAAGAACCATGGAAGGTGGAAATTTTCCTGAACAGCAACATGACACGAACATTGAATTCCATGGCTTAAAGACATTTGCGAAGGAAAATAATTTTCACTACCAAGAGAGACTTCTAGAAGTAACTACAAATAGTTGTATACCTCGAATATATCATCTTTCAGACTTTTACAAGACAAATTCACAGCTCCAAGTACAACAACATGCGGTTGGTGGTCCATCATAAACTTTTGAACCCGCTGCTGATCATTTTTCTTTCGCTGCTGATCATTAACATTTTGACCACGAAGGCTCAGGGATCCTGCATACAGAACATCCAAAACTTCTCCAGAAGAATCCAACATCACAAAAGTTGTGGGTGGTTTTCCAGGGCCCCAACAGCAAGCCAGAACCCTGGGTGCTGCTTCATCATCGGAATTAGCATCACTTTCTTTTTGTTGATAAGAAGATATGGAAACTTTGTCCCACAAATGCCTTCCATATTCCCATAGCAACCAGTTTTTCGCTCTACTAGTCAACAGGGATCTCGCTTCCTTCTCCATTGAAGGTAGGAGAAAATTAGAAAATGCATCTTGAAGGATAAGTTTCCTCTGCTCATTCCACAATTGAGCTGATTTACTCACACCAAAACTCAGATAATTATTGTTAGATTCATTTATTAAGGTCTCGAGTTCTGGATCCGGTAGCTTAATGGTAACTTTCAGGAGCTTCTCCTCTTCAGCCTTTTGAATGAGAAGCCACTGTGCGTCCTCAAATATTGTAAGTGGCTTGTTGCGCAACCACTTCACTCCAGCAAACTGGTGGAAAGAATCAATTGCTGCATTGCCATCAGGAGTAGGACTTGTTGACACAACAGCATTTTTCATATAGATACTACGAACATATTTGCGCACCCATGGTTCACAGCTAATCTCAACAGCAGCCTAGTGAGTGAAGTTAAATTAGTAAGTACACAAACGGCCCCTCAGAATCATCCAAGTTACTATAAATATTGCAGATTATGAACCTACCATGTGCCTAGCACCTCTGAGCACGGCCTGGGGAGTCTCAAACATGACACAAGTGAAATTTGAAGCCATTTCTTCTGGTGTTTCCTTTGCATCCTCCAATTCATCGATTCTCTGCAAAGCATTATACCATCCCTCTCAATCTTCCAGTTTTAAAAAAAAAATTAAATAAAAAAATTTGAGTGCAATCAGGCGGAAGTACGCACATACCGTATTTTGCAGAGATATCTGGAGACCAAATTGCTCAGAGCTATAGCCAAACTTGCTCGCAACTTCCCATAAGCCAGCCTTACTGCAAATGCTATACTGTGATTTCCTCTTTGGCCTCTTGAACTGCCCTTCATCTGCACCAACCTCTCCAGCGGGGAAGTGCAAATTAAATTTTGAATCAACATCATCAACCTCCCTTTCTGATTTAGCCTCCTTGAGTGACTTTGTAATTGACTCAAACAGATGTCTGTTCAAATTAAGTCGTGTCACATCATCTTCTCTGCGCGACTCTTCTTCAAAGCGCTTGTTGTAGTATGACTCAAGAGCACTCTTCCTTTTCTGAAGAAGAAGCCACTTTTTATCCAAATCTAGGATCGTCCAAAGAACCTACAATACAGCACTCCATATCACATCCAAGCAATCTTCTCATGTACGAAGAAGTTCAATGATAAAAATCTAATATATAACTTCTGTTCTCTACCTTGTGCCACCTTAGTCTGGGTTTTTGGTTATTATCATCTAGGCTCTCAGTGTCAGTTTCTGGCTGATCAGGATCCTTCAACAGGCTCAAAATCTCCTCCTTCCGGTACATAGCAATAAATGGAACCTAGTCAAGGAGCAGAATGAATTATTACTTACACTGCACAAACTGTCTGTAGATAGCAAATTAAGCACCAGTTAGGAAAAGATACTTACATCTAACTTCTGTACATGCATTAATTCCAGAAATCTAGCAATGTCATCCTTCATTACTGACTCATCTGTTGTGACTCTCTTGTTAAACAGAGGCACAGCGCCTTCAACAAGCTGACTATATATCCAGTCTCTCTCCTCTGCTATACTCACCTCATCTGCCGGTGGAGGACCAGTAGACTCCTCAGAAATCTATAAGGAGCAGAACTAATTATTTCAATCATGATCACAGTGTTGGAAACCAGGTAAATGAGTATTTTTTAAAAATATTGGCACCTGCATTCTCTCAGGGATGTCTATTTCCCGAATCCGGTCATCCTTTTCAGTCATATACTTCTCAGAAAGAATAACAGGTTCAAATTCATCTTCAAGCCTCCTTTCCTTCCATTCACCAGATTCTTCATGCCTTCCCCTTGCTAAACTTTTCTTGCGAAGCTTCAGAAGGTCATCGACATCACCAAATATATCATGTGCTTCCTGGAGAGCCGACGATGAGATCCCGGGGGTTTGCCTGATCTTTTTGGGCTTCTTCCTTCTGCATTATGAATAGTCCAGAGAATCAAAACATAGAGGTACGACGCATTGAACATCCAAGATTTGAGATGTACCTAGGAGCTCCATGTTCATCTTCTTCTTCATCAACAATGAAATCAGCCATCTCATCCTCTTCCCCAATGTCTGCATCCTCTTCTTCAATCTGTTCGTCCTCCTCAGCAATATCCTCAAGTGGTTGTCCTAGAGTGGTATTTCAGGAATGTTCAAACAAATAGGTAGCATACAGAATACACTATCAATCACTAAAAATTTGTATAAATACCCTCATCGTCGCCAAACAAGCTGCGTTTAAGCTTCTCCTCTGCTGAACGCCCCCCCTTTCCACTTCCGACAAACTCCTCTTCATCCGAAAACCCAGAGGTCTCTTCATCTGCATCCCTCCGAGCTTTTTTCAGTCGCTTAAACTTCTTGCTTTGCTATTCATTTATAAACACAAAAGAAAGAAATTTTTAAAATTACCAATTTCACAGATTTGGCAGCCTTAAATTTCATAATAAGCAGCACCAATAATGCACAAGTAAAACATACAAGTTTTGGACGACGAACAGAGATATTGCTTTCCTGGAGAAGCTCATAGTCATCCTCATCAAGGAGATACTCTGACTCCCTATTATTTTTTCGATCAATGATTACTATGTCATAATCAGGCTTCAGTTGTTTCACGACAAGAAATTATGAGAACTAGAAACATGATCCCAATATGTGAATAAGTAACCTTTTCTTCCTTTTCTTCTTCTTCTGCCTCTCCTCATCACTGTCGGCTCTTTCCTCTTCCTCCTCTTCCTCAACATCATCCACTATAAACCCATCTTTCTCATATTCATCCTGGCCTTCTTCTGCTCAGAAACACCAACATGAAGAAAATTTGTTCATTCCACATACATTTCCCAGAACAGATGTTAAAATAACACAGAATAAAATAACATGAACAAATGTTAAGTAGCACAGAATATAACCTTGTCAAAATCAAATGTAAACAAACAATAATTTCAACAAAACTAGATGCCAATTTCTGCAAAACAAAATATAGCAGGCGTGTGTAATCCAGAAATCAATAGGAAAGGAAAAAACCTAACACAAAATATGATTCTATCAAGTGCACGAGAAACCCATGTAGCAAAATTGCAGTTTCCAGCTAAGATCGAAGCCTAAGATGCAAATACAGACCCAAACTACCCATTCAAACGAAATAAAAGGAAAAGAACACGGGAATCTATGTAAATATTTCACAACGGGGCAAAATCATCTATTCAGAAAAAGGAGGCAAAATCATGGCGCCTATACCATCTTCTTCATCTTCCTCCTCGTCGTCATCACGACCATCCATTTGGTCTCCATCAGGTTCATTCTCTCTCTCTTCTTCGTACACTTCGACTTCATCTGGTTCACGCAAATACACATGTTTCACATCAATTTCTCAAATTTGAACAGAAAAGAATTACGAATATTTATTGCATTTCCCACAACGATATACGAGTATTCGTCAGACGATTTTACCTTCATCGTCAGAGATCACAGTTTTTCCAGCCATTTTTCTTAATCTGCTTAAACAAACAACTTAGGGCAAAACCCAAACCCTTGAATCAAATACAATTTACAAGAACGCACGAATGACGCGTAAAAATTTGATATGAAACCCTAAATTCAGAGAAGTCTCTGAACCTCCTCACTGCACACAGAGAAGTGTGATTTTTAGGCAGTTTTTGTTTCGAGTGGTGGTCTATTGCGATTGAAATTGCAGAATAATTATGGGTGCGGCCAAATTGGATGTTTGCGTACCCGTTCCTGGTCTATAAAAAATATTGTTAATTTATTCAAATAAGGTATAAAATATATGGTTGAAAATTGATAGAAATATATTAAAATTATAAAATAATTGTATGATTTGATATGTAGTTGAAAATTAGAAAATTATATATTAAAAATATAAAATAATTATAATAATAATTAAAAATAACGAGAGAGAAAACGTTCGTGAAAATTAGTAAAAAAAATGATATATAAAATAAGAGCTTAATGTATTTTTATGAATAGTAAGAGTGAGAATAAAATGAATTGAATTATGGAAATTGAGGGCTTGTTTTATACATAATATTGTTTATTTATTCGAATGATGTGTCAAATATATAGTTCAAAATTAGGGAAAATATATTAAAATATAAAATAATTGTATAAGTGGTTTTTAAAATGATAAGAGAGAAAAAATTAATGGAAGTTAGTGGAAATTTATTATATATAAAGCAAGTCCTTAATATTATGGGTGGATATATGTGAATGTGAATTGTTTGACCAATTGTAAATTTTATAAAGCACGAAAGTATAAAGAAACACATGCTAAATGCACCCCAAAATTTCTCAGCGCCCCAACCCCTACTGAAAATGGCTGCCAAAGAGTGCTCCATTTCAATTGCTACGGAAATGGTAGTTGGAATGGTAGCCAAAAAATTTTTAAAGAGGGGGGGTTCTAAGCATTTCTGAAGGTGTGAATAGCCACAGCCAATATGAATATGAGGCGGTGGGTTTTTATTTAGTATAGATACAGAAGTTATATGTCATCGATTTTACTCGTTCTGACTCTTTGAAGATTATTGGCGTAAAAATGGGGCAATTTGTTGTGCTGCCTTAGGGTATGTTCTATTAAGATTAAATTTAGAGGGATAAAATTTGGTATAAGATATATTGTTAAAAATTGGAGATAGAGTATTAAAAAATATAAAATAATTATCAAATCAATTAATAATAAATTATTGAAAAGGATAAGAGATAAGAAATAGATTTAATTTATATAGAACAAGCCCTTAATTTGCTGTGCTGGATTAAAATTTCATTAAATAAAATTTACTTATTTCCTCTTATCTTCGTCAACTACGCATATTTAATTTTTGTATTTTGTAATATCTGACAAATTTAATGAGTCTAGTAGCAAATATAATGCAGTGATTAAGATTAATCTTTTCTATACGAAATTAAAGAAATAATTGTAGAGTTTTACGCTGAAATCTGGAAGGACAGCTTTTCAAGAAAGAGGGAAACAAACAAACAAACGTATATTTGGTTTTTTTTCCTCCACAGAAAATACCCTTACATTTGTTACTAGTCATCATCATTTTAGAGACAATTTGACATTTCCAAGTAATTCACTCGGCATGATATATATTCATTGAATATAAAAATGTTACGTCAGTGATAAATTATATGAGTACTTCACTAAAGACCTGTTTGAAAGAAAATTGTCTTTTTGAAAAATGAGTGGTTTAAAAAATATGAATTACTGTATCATGCTTTACCCAAAAAAAAAAAAAAGAGTTTAGCATATACAATTAAAAACCATGGTTCATAAAAATGGTCGCGTAAATAATTTTATAGAATTGTTAATAAATGTCAAGTTGAAAAAAAAAAGAATCTTTGTAGTTCTCTTTCCTCTTCTCCTTGAAATTGAAATAATCAAATAATAGGATATACAGTAGTGCACTAGTGCTTATTTGACAATTTATTTTGAACAATCACTTTACAAAATAACTCTAACTAAAACAAGATAAAACCAAGGCGATGGCTTGTTAATCATATGGTTTTGTTTAAGTACCCACGGTGGGTACATACCCACATTACGTGGCGTCCAGCGGTGGCGCCACACCCCCCCCCTATTTTTTATTTTTTTTAGTATCTACGTTAGGTGAGATAAATAATATATAACTGCTCCTTGATGGTGGGGAGCTTCACCCGAACCCCACGAATTTTTTTTCCCGACTCTGGATATCATAAGGTACTCATAGTGGATACCAGATCATGAGTGTCTAATTATAATATAACAAACCAATAACAAAACAATCAACGTAGGTGTATGCATATCAATAATCGTACAAAGAATGGCTTAGTATCCATTTTCCCAACATGAAAATTTCAGAAGCTAGTGAACTCTCTCGACCGTAGATACCAAATGCAAGAAAACCACAATATCAATGATGTTATCTTTGCTGCCTCATTCGGCGGCTTCAGTCACCAATCTCTTTGAGCACATGCCAGGTTCTTTCACTGTCTCTCTGATTATGCTCACAACATCTTCATTGGTCACGAAGTCACACAGCCTGTCACCAGTCATTACCTGAAAATTACACCCACGTGGATATGTTAACATTCACATTTGGGCCTTGTTTGATTGGGGATTTAGTTGTTCCGCGCTATATTCCGTGTAAAATGTGTGGTTAATATTGTATTGAAAAATGCATATGGTTGAAAAGAAGAGAGAGAAAGGTGTGGGAACAACTAAATCTCCAATCAAACAAGGCCTTGAAAGTGAACATAGAACACGTCATTGAAAATGAGCGGTGGAGAAGTGTGTAGTTAGTGTATTGTCAGCACGCTCCACAGAATATGTGAATGAGATTCATTTCAACTTATTCACTTTCAAATGTAAATGCATCGGTAAATACCCACTCAATTAAACAATGCATTCGATCCAACAAACTAAGTCTTTCATCTCTTAATTTTTTTCTACATAAATATAAATTTTTACTGCTGAATCAAAATCAAACTTCAATATTGACCATATATGCCAAAGCATTTATCATTATTATCCACACATTTCATGATTTGCATCACCATTTAACTTAAAAAGTTAATCTTCGACAAAATAAAATTTGACCGAAACACATGTTAAGCCTTATGCAGTCTACTACGGGCTGAACATGCCATATTGGTACATGAAAACGTGACATAAACATCATCACAAATGTTAATATATCAATCCTATTACCCAGAAAAACCAGTGTATCTCTAATAATAATATTGTACGGAAAGTACATTCGTTTTGGCATGAAATACATTCTAAAATTTAGTAGCATAGGTCAAAATGACGTAGATCACTAAACAAACGTTGGCTTCCCAAAATAATGAAACTTACGAGGTATTCATCTTCGGCCGATAGTATGGTCTCAGTTATCTCAGGTTCTGGAGTTACAGCAGGATTGAGTTCACCGTCTCCAGTTGAGCGAGTAACCTATTAATGGAAATTAATGAACCGGAGTAGCATTGAAGCAACAATCTACAAAACTATGTTCTAGCTCAGTGGATATGCGGACTTGACAATAATAATCCAAGTATGTACAGGCTTTAAATGTGCATGCTTAACGCACATGTTTTGCTAACAATATAATTATCTAGGCTGCTTCCTGTTCCTTTACTTTATCTTCACATTCCAGTATTAGAGCAAGTTCCACAACTAGCTATGTCATCAAAAGAAGGTCTATTCTCAGGATCGGGATCCCAACATCTCTGTATTAGAGATAGTAAACTGGTGGAAGCACCTGACTCTAGACCAGCAAGAGCAGGTCGTAGTCCTTCAGACACCACAACAAATGTAAGTTGTTGTTCGGTGTAATTCATTTACAAGACTGTATATGGGCTTGCCATCAGCATGTATCATGGACAGCAGTGATACATTATTGGACTCCAAGACTTGACGTATGCCTTCCTCAAGTCGTCAATTAGCATGATAACCAGCGATCTAGTAATGTATGCATGTTTAAATACATATGGACAAGTTTTAGAATCTTCAATTACAAGTGTGCTTTAGGCTTTATTCTTTTCATGAGTTTGCGTATTTCCGTGTAACTTACACACATTTTCAACCACATACATTTTTTAATATAACACTAACCACACATTTTACACGAAAATCGTAAACCCTTCAAAAGAACAAAGCTTAATATAGTTAACATAACGAATTAGCCTCTGATAAAAAGATGAGGTACTCTCTCCTTCGAATGTAGGAAAAATTAGGGACAGAGATGCCTAAATTTTTACTTATTTTTTAAAATTTATTTATTAAGTCTAAAGGAAGAAGACAATCCCAATTGGCGGTGCTTAATCAATTCCAATTTTAGAGCTTTTGTTTTGGGGGAAAATTGGGCTTGTTAATTTCAATTGTTGGGCCAAAGCTGTTGAAAAAACCCAATAACGATCCCAATTGTTGTAGCCATGCAGTCCAATCCAATTATGAACACCTTAATTCTTCCTTTGTTTTTTCATATAATATGTATTCTCTATTTTTGGATAAAGAAAAATTATTGGGATATATCAAATATGGGATACTAATGTGCAGATTTGTAAGATTTTGCGATATTTTATATGATAAATTCTATCTTCTTACTATGTTGTTATGAAAAAAATTAATCTTGTATTTTGTATTTATATTTTTTTACGCTAAAAATTTTATTCTGATAAACGAACGATAGTCCCCCCCCTCCAAGGTCCAATCGTACCCTGGAAAAATTAAGTCTCATATTTGCACCTATAAAAAGTGTGGAAGATAATATTAAATGATATGCATTTGGCCTGGTTTAATGGTTGAAGCTTTTACATTTAACGTTCCACACAGTAACAAAGAGCTCATGGCCACCAATTTATTTAAATGAATTATTGACACGTTAGTTTTATATGAAAAAAAAAGGGGGGGAAGAAGCCCACCTACCCATAAAAGGGTGTGTTGAAGATATATAAATTTTTATGATATATTCTCTGTCCCATCTAATTTTTACATCGAGTGATCAACGGCAAGTAATAATATAAACGTCATTGTTGGCGTTATGGTATGTCTTTGGACATCACACATCCATAGCAACCAAATAGCTGGATGGTGTTTGGAAAGAAGCAAAATCTGCTATGGCACAAGGCTGTGCCCCCAGCTGTGCCCCCAGTTAAAATTTGCCATATGGACTCCTCATTCCACATCACCAAAAGCCCATTAACCCAACTAACGTTCCCACTTCACTACACTAAACGGCGTCATCTCCTCCACAACAAAAACCTGCAGTCGGGAAGAACTCCAAGTAATTCAAACTCACCGCCAGCCAATTTCAACTCTTAATTCCAATGATGTGGTTTTAATAGAATCCAATTCGAAGTCGGCGAGGAATCGACCGGATTTCAAGGTACCCTGTTCTTCTTCTTTTTTTTTTGTTTTCCCATTCTCTCTTGGCTTTGTGGCTTCCGTCATTAGAAGAGATTAAGGAATCCTACACAAGCATAAGCCAAGAATGTATTTGATGGAAAAGTAAATGGTGGTTGAGGTTTGAATTCCAATTATGTGGTTTTAATAGAATCCAATTTGAAGTCGGCGAGGAATCGACCTCCGTCAATTTTGGCCACCGGATTTTAAGGTACCCTGTTCTTCCTTTTTTTTCCCTTTCTTTCTTGGCTTTGTGGCTTCCGTCATTAGAAGAGATTAAGGAATCCTACACAAATTATGTTCTTATTTTCGAAAAAGCATAAGGCAAGAATGTATTTGATGGAAATATTGGTTCTGTGACAAATTTTGGAAACATTGGTCCACAAATTATGGGTTCGTATTATGTCTTTTGATGGAATGTGTTTGCGTACGGTGAAACTCATTGTCCTTGTAATTGTTTATCCTTTTTCTTTTGATTCTTATGTGAAGGTTATGGAGGATGATAATAATAGTAACGGAGAGCATCAATCTCGAAGAAAATTGGATTTTGACAATATTGAGAATGATATTTCTTTTGACACCACAAGAATAAGAGTAGATGAGGACAATGACAATCAAGATAAATTTAATAGTAGTGAATATATTGCGTCCATTCATTCAAAGATTCCTTCAAAGGATATACCAAAAATTGATATGGAGTTCGAGACAGAAGAAGAAGCTTATAGTTTCTATAATGCTTACGCTTACAAAGTGGGTTTCAGCATTGGAAGAAGTACAAAACACAAATATCGCAATGGAAAAATTATAGATAGAACCTTTTGTTGCTCCAGTGAAGGTCATCGTGAAACAGATAAGAGACGTGTTATTGTTAAACATCGTCGTGCAGAAACAAGATTTGGTTGTCATGCAAGAATGAAAGTGACTTGTCGTCAATTTGAAAAATATCGTGTTGTTGATTTTGTTGCTTCTCATACGCATGTGACATCAACCTCGAGAAAAAGTCACTTACATAGGTCTCAAAGACGATTGACTGAAGCCCAAAAAGCTGAAATAGACTTAGCAGACGATTTTGGAATCGCTCGAAAAGAAAGTTGTGAATTGATGAATAGGAGAGCGGGTGGCCATGAAAGTCTCGGATTTACTCACATTGACTATATAAATTATTTACGAACTAAATGAACTACTAAAGTAAAGTTAGATGAGACTGGTGGCGTTCTTGAATATCTACAGAGTATGCAATTACAAGATCCATCATTCTTTTATGCTCTACAGTTAGACAAGGATGGACTAATCACCAATATCTTTTGGACTGATGCACAAATGAGAATATCATACTCTCATTTTGGTGATGTTGTTTGCTTTGACACGACATACCGAAAAAATCAAGAAGGTCAACCTTTTGCTATGTTTGTAGGAGTTAACCATCACAAACAAACTACTATTTTTGGAGCGGCGCTCTTATATGATGAGACAGCAGCAACATTTAAATGGTTGTTTAAGACATTTGCTCGGGCGATGGAAGGGAAAAAGCCAATAACAATTCTTACTGACCAAGACAAGGCAATGGAAAATGCGTTAGAAGATCAATGGCCAGAAACATTTCACCGTGTATGCATTTGGCATCTATATCAAAACGCTGGAAAGCATCTTAGTGGAGTTTTTGAGCGCTTCCGTGAATTTTCTAAAGATTTTAGTCGGTGTATATATGATTACGAAGAAGAGCAAGAATTTTTGCAAGCTTGGCACCAAATGATTGAGAAGTACGGCCTCCAAGATAATGATTGGTTGAAGCGAATGTTTAGTTTCAAGGAAAAGTGGGCATTGGTCTATGGTAGGGATACATTTTGTGCAAATATGACTACAACTCAACGTAGTGAAAGCATGAACAACTCTATTAAGGGTTATGTTAGCTACAAACATGATTTACCTAAATTTTTCCATCATTTCCAAAGGTTGATTGAGCATCGACGTTATGAAGAGTTGAAGGCTGATTTCAAAGCAAGTCAAAGTGTTGTTTCATTGCCACTTAACATCGCAATTCTAAAAGATGCTGCAAAGGTGTATACCCGCAGGTGTTTAGAGAATTTGAAAATGAAATAGGAAACTCTTATGATTGTGCGATACTCAATTCGGTCGGGGTTGGGACGGTGAAAGAGTACAAAGTAACACCTCGCGGAAAGCATTCATGTCACACTGTTAAATATGACTTAGTTAATAGTGCAATAATGTGTAGTTGCAAAAAATTTGAGTTTATAGGTATTTTGTTCTCACACAGCCTTAAAATTTTATTTTCTGAGAATATTATGAAGATCCCTGAGCGATATCTTCTTAGAAGATGGAGGAAAGATGCAAAGGTAGAAACAATCTCAAGACCTATATGTGAAAGTGGTGCAAAGGATGGGGATCCTAAGACCAGTATGGCAAGACGTTATAAAGAATTTGTGTAGGTTGCAAACTCAAATAACAACGCGAGGGTCTGAAAGTGAAGAAGTATACAATATTGTGATTCGTGGTTTTAATAAAATCCTTGACGATATCGATGCAAGTGCATTAACCCAACAATTGCGACCTTCTACTTCAACCATCACATATAATTGCATTGAGAATAATATTATTGATGGAGTTGGAAGAGTAGCAGGAATTAAACATAAGGAAAAAGTTATTGGTAGCTCTAAGAGGCCAAAAAATGCACTTGAGAAAGGTAGGAAAAAGAAGAAGGCTGTTCAAACTCAACAGGTGTGTTTATGTAACTTATTTTTGAAATTTTAAATCTTAGAATGCATCATAATTTTCTATACATGCTTATCTCATTGTTATTTATTTATTTATTTATTTATTTATTTATTTATTTATTATTATTATTATTATTATTATTATTATTATTATTATTTTTCTGGCAATGCAAGTTTCACAAAATTCTTTGGAGCTTATACCAACTCTTCATGATAATCAAGTATACTTTCATTGCTCTAAAAGAATTTTCATCTTTATATATATAAGTTTATTTGTTGAGTAATTACCTTGCACTACAGAATGAATCTCAAGTTGCCATGGAGAATTTTATTATGACACAAAGTTTTCTTGAACTATTACAACAGGTTTGCTTCTCTTCATCATTTATGTTTAGTGTTTTTATTCATACTCTTAGGGTTTGATATCTGTACAAATGAAAAATTAAATGATGAGGCCACTTGAGGATGTGAAACTTCATACGGTAATAATATTATTAATATTTATTTTTACCTTTTTATAGGTTCAACCTCATCAAACAACTTCGCCATTTCAAGGGTTTGAAGCATAAAGATTGACGAAACTTTAAACTTGATGGAGACAACCAAGTCTTGGGCGAGAAAGGAACCAAATAGCAATTGATAGTCTTCTATTTTTGTGACATTTAGTTCTGTTTTTTTTTTAATCACCGGTAGATTTTCAACAAGACTTAGAAAAATTTACTACATTATTGATTCTTTTGAAGAAGACTTAGAAGAATTTTTTACATTAATTGATTCTTTTGAACAAGACTTGGATGAATTTATTACATCAGCAATTCTTTTGTATTTTGGTTCCCTTGTGTAGTCATTACAATTTTGGCTCTTTTGTGGTTATTGATATTTTGGTTTTCTTGTAGTTGCCATTAGTTCATAAGAATGAATACAATTATTTCATTCTGGATTGCTATGAATTAAACTCATTATATCGTCTTCAACTCGTTTATAGTAATCTTATGGGTGAAATCTATTCATTCTTGGGCAATCTCACAAACTTTGACTACTTTTTCCTCTATTTTAATGGTGCATCGGTCCAATTGCAATTTCTATCTTCAATCTCAAGAAATTGGTTTCATTTGATCTGTGTGGTAATTTCTTGTCTAGTTAAATTCCCTGGCCCATTTATACACTTGCAAACTTGTTGAAGATTGGGAAACCATCACAATGAAAATAGAGGAATTGATGCTCAAACAACTCAACTAATGCAATGTTAATTAAACTTGTGCAAATGTCAAAGATTTTTTTATTTTTATTTTTATAATTATTATTGAAAATAAAAGACAAACTTCATTCACTAGTTATCATCCCAAACATGGGGCGATAGGAAAATGGGAATACAATCCATCTAATATTTCATAACCAAAGATGTGAGAGCGCGAGTGCGTGCGCAATCATGCTATATTACTGTTTGACATATTTACATACACTACACGAAAGTGAGTGGGGAAGGAAGATAGTGTCCTAGTAAACTAGTGTTGGAGAATTGCTTGGCTTTGCCTCATGCACTTTAGTTGCATCTGTGAATTCCCTATGGAGCATATGACATTGGAGCTAACACCAATCCACCACCTTGGCAATTGAATGATCGTTGTTGCAATTACCTTGTTTGGCTTTGGGCAAATCGTCTCGAGGACACGAGATGCAGTTTTTATACAAGGAAGTTGATTTTTCACCTGCTGAGAAAAGTAAAATAAGAGTTGAAAGGAATTAAAGCATGTTTGGCCCAGCATATAGTGTAAACTTTTCGTATTTTGCTTCTAATTGATATTAAACTGAAAAGCTACCAGAGAAATGATCAAGGGACACAACTTAGGGCCCTTGGAGTTGCAATTTCTTGGCATTTTCCTTCTAAAGATCCAAACAATTTCCGTAATTAACATCAATCATCCATGACCTATTTAATTAATCTACATTAAAAATATCATAGAGAAGTCATGAAATGAAATTCTGGTCCCTTGAAAGAAAGATCTAATGTGTGGAGGGATTGGGATATAACAAAACTAAGCAGATGATAATCAAGTTGGTTTGATGGGGTAGCATGGTTGGAAGGATAGCAGTATGTCATTAGCTCTACTTTTTATTTGGCCATGTTGATTAGGGGGACCATATGACCCAATGTGATTTAATGTTGGAAATCCCATCACTTACCAATTTATGTTTATGTGTGGTTACATCATAGATCTATAAATGTTTTTAGGATAATTTTAATTGTATGACTATGTGAGATATCAGGATTGTGATACTTCACTTAGTTTTGTACAACTAGCATAATTAATATTTACAATCCTGAAATTTATATATTAATATCTAGTTCCGAGAGCAAATAACAAAAATAAGAAAACACACACCCAATTTATTGGTTACATTCTTGATGTGACCGAGTTATATTTACTTAATACTAACGACTTACACATAAGAGTTGCATTGTTTAATTGCTAGAGAAATTGTATATTCAATTTTATAAGATAATATATAATATATATAGGATTATTATTTCAGTGAACTAACCTTCTTTTCCAAGGAGTCCTTTGAAGGGTTCTTAAATACCTTATAGACAGTTGAAAACCAACCACTTCCTTTCTTCCCCATTTTGAGCTGAAAACTGAGCTTTTATGGGATCAAAAACTAGAAAACCCGAAATGTGAATAACATCAGTATCCCAAAATGTTTCTATATCTTCAAGATTTGATTCATAATAGGATCAAACCTTAGTACTCTATAGCCATTTGTCCTTTATGATGACAGATATAGACATGCAACAAATTAAATGGGGCTATGAGAAGAACATGTGAATTGTATAAAGAAAAAGTCTTGATCATATATTTAGTAGAGAGAGAAAGGGAATGTATGCATATGTGTGTTGTCTAAGAGAGAGAGAGAGAGTCAAGAGGTATTGTGGGAGGAGTAACTGCAGGGCCGCTCAATTGCCGTTGGATTTTATCACTAACAATGTATGGAATTTACTTTTTCATCAACTAAGTAAATTCCACTACCAGTTACTTCTTGTTTATACCAATGTGTGGCATGGATTTTATGCTATGGTTCTATGATTACTTAAAGCAGGGATTGATTGAATAAGTTTCCAAATTTCCATCATATTTTATTTATTCCATGTTTCAAATTTTGCTAATCTTTAATACTTTAAGAACTTGTCCAGTATGCCACATTTCATTTTAGAAATTATTTTTCTCAAAACATTTTCTCAAGTTATCATTTGAACACTATTTTATAGTTTCTACAGCTCTTTACTTTTTCCAGCATAAATTGCAAATTTATTTTCTGATCAATATCTCCCAAACATACATTAAAGGATTGAGCCATATCACTCATCATTCTCAGAATGAACAAAATCAAGAATTGAGGCAAACCACTACCACAATTCCCATTTACTTTTCCATCAAATCCATTCTTGGCTTACGCTTTTTTGAATACAATTTGTGTAGGATCCCTTAATCTCTTCTAATTGACGGAAGCCACAAAGCCAAGGAAAAACAAGAAGAAAAAGAAAACTGAAGAATTCAGGGTACCTTGAGTGGCCAAAATTGACGAAGGTCGATTCCTAGCCGACTTCGAATTGGATTCTATTAAAACCGCATGATTGGAATTCAAACCTCAACCCCCATGTACTTTTCCATCACATACATTCTTGGCTTATGCTTGTGTAGGATTCCTTAATCTCTTCTAATGACGGAAGCCACAAAGCCAAGAGAGAAAGGGGAAAAAAAAGGAAGAACATGGTACCTTGAAATCCGGTCGATTCCTCGCCGACTTCGAATTGGATTCTATTGAAACCACATCATTGGAATTGAGAGTTGAAATTGGCTGGGGATGAGTTTGAATTGCTTGGAGTTCTTCCCGACTGTAGGTTTTTGTTGTGGAGGAGATGACGTCGTTTAGTGTAGTGATGTGGGAACGTTAGTTGGGTTAATAGGCTTTTGGTGATGTGGAATGAGGAGTCCATATGGCAAATTTTAACTGGGGGCACAGCTGTGGGCACAGCCTTGTGCCACAGCAGATTTTGCTTCGTTTGGAAATGCTTGATAGCCGACTGCACTATCAAGGAATTAAAACATATGATCAATCAAAAAATAATTTAAGGCCCAAGTAAGTATAATCTTCATCGATTACTGCTAGTATATATGCTTAGAGCTAACTTGTTCCAGATCATGTGTATTCAAAGAGCAACTAGATAGACCATTTCAGTTTGTTTATTTCTTCCAACTTTGTGAGACATGCACAAAATTCTAGTCAAGATAGACAAAATGTTGAACGTACATATATATAGGTTTTCCTCAATTGTGAGCCACAGAGAAAGGGAAGAATAAATTTCAAAATTAGACAACAATTTAAAATGCAAATAGCACTTAGCTGTAGCTCTTTTTTACTTCCCTCTTGGAAGCAATTAATTTTTCTTAGTTCATAACTGTTAGCTTGTGGAGACAAATTGGCCAAACTTTGTCCACAAAGTCAAAGAAAATGGCTCAATGTTTGTAGGCTGCACGAGTTCACATTTGCAGAGGAAGAAATTGGATGCAAAATGATAGGCGCCATGCTTGATAAAAGGCAGCCGTAATTGTTGACAATTTGCGTAGGAGTAGGTGCATGGATCACATATAAATAGATGCTCCATTCTGCATTGTACACACACCACAACACCACCAAAAACACAAAGCATCTTGTGTAGAGAGAAAGAGAGAGCTTCAGATAGAAGTTATACACGAGAGATAAAAGTGAGTGGAGTGTTAAAGCCTTTGCGTGGGCAGAGAAAATATAGTGTAGTATTTTTGTACTCCTCATTTTGAGATAGTGAAATACATTGGTGTGGGTCCGTGGACGTAAGCAGTTTGACCGAACTACGTTAAATCTCGGTGTTCCATATTTGTGCTTATTTTAGTGTCCATTATTTTCTCAGTCGCATATATTTTTTATGTCCCACTGATGTTGGGCGGAATTAGTAGCGTTCTAGTTCCCCAACAACTGGTATCAGAGCTTTGTTTGTGACATCTCTTGAAATTTTTAGTATGCTCTGTGGTTGCAGCATAGACTGATCTTCCACATCAGAAACGATTTCTCGAAAAATCACATCTTGTTCGAGTGGGAGTAATGGCAACAGACGAGAGAATTTCCAAAATTGATAAGTTTGATGGCAAAAATTTTGGATATTGGAAAATACAAATGGAGGACTATTTGTATCAGAAGGACCTATATAAGCCATTGAAAGAAAAGTCAGAAAGCGAGAAAGACGACGAATGGGAGGTGCTTGATCGAAAAGCTCTCGGCGCAATTAGATTGACCCTATCAAAGTCGGTTGCTTTCAATATTAAAAATGAGAAGACAACGGCGTCTCTTATGGCAGCTCTATCCAAAGATGTATGAACAAATTGCTCAAAGAAACAACGTTCATTTGATCAAGAAATTGTTCAATATGAAAATGACAGAAAGCGGGAGATTTGGAGAACACCTCAACAAATTCAATGAGGTAGTAGACCAATTGACCACAGTGGAAATCACTTTTAGTGATGAAGTTTGAGCTCTATTAATTCTTGAGCAGTTGCCTGAGAGTTGGAATGGCACAGTCACAGCCATCAGCAGCTCGGTCGGCAAGTCGAAATTGAAGTTCGATGACGTTGTAAGCATGATCTTGACTGAGGAGATCCGGAGACAGTCAGATTCAGCTTCAACTTCCGGGGCCGCTTTCAACATAGATAGTAGAGGCAGAAATTCAAATAAAGAGCATAGACGTGGACGGAGCAAGTCAAGGAATGGTAGACCGAGATCCAAAAATCACAGAAATTACAACAAGTCAAAGTCTTCTTTTCCTTTTCTTTTTTTTTTAATCATGTGATGTTCGTCGCCTTCGCTGGGGTGAACACCCAAATGGGTGTTCGCCCCAATTGGGGAACACCTGTTAATGGTGTTCGCTTCGTCCGAGGCGAACATAATTTCTTCTTTTTTTTTTATAGGCCATATGATGGTTAAGGTAAATTTGGAATATTTAACAAAATGGGTGTAGTCAATAATTGAGCGGGTCGGTAACGGGAACAATGAATATTACTAAAATATGGTATACGAATCAGAAGCAGCCACTGAACAACGACAGGAAGAAAATGGTTCTGGAAATCGCAGAACCGAACACCTGCATTCGAGGGTGTTGCCACAGTCAATCAATCCCTCTTCACCTCTCACCTTCCTCTTATTCTCTAGTTTCTCCCATCGCCAGGGGTATAATTCGACACTGTACTCCCATTTTTTTCCAATTTGCTATCTTATATGTAAATTGGGTCCTGTTTGTTTTGAAATTATGTCAAATAGGTGTTATGTATATATTCCTGTTTGTTTTCAGTTTATGTAAATTGGCCTGTGATTTGGTTTTTCTCCGCTGGTTACAGGTGCGGAAAGTGTGGTTTGGGAAGCCATGCTTGATGGTAGAAAAGTGGCAGTCAAAAAACCAATTTTGTCCACCTCAGATGATCTCAATAAGTTCCACAAAGAATTGAAATTACTATGGTTAATTCTGTTTTACTGTGTTTTCTGTAATTACATATGTTTCTGTTTAGAGTAAATCTTGTATTCAATGCCAGATTAAAACAAATCTAAGCTCGAGTTGGGCAGGTTATACAATATAGTTTACATAATTCCTAAAAACAGTAGCACTACACCGGACGTGTGGGAGTTCTGCACATGTTAAAAACTTGAGTAAAGAATTGTTTCTGTTTAGAGTAAATCTTGTGTTTGATGCCATATAGTTTACATAATTCCTAAAAAACAGTAGCACTATGCCGGCCGTGTGGGAGTTCTGCACATGTTAAAAACTTGAGTAAAGAATTGTCTATTATGCGTAAGGTTGATGTTGAAATTTCTCACTGATAGCAATATAATGGTTTCACGTTTCTAAAATCTTGTAATTTCTCACTCATAGCAATATAATGGTTTCATGTTTCTAAAATCACCTTTTTATTTGTGAAATGTGGTTGATGAAGCAAATTGGATCATGCCGGAATATCAAAGCTGCTTGCGGTGCATGCAAGGCCACCAAACTATATGTTTTTCTTCAAATTCTATGAGGGTGGCAACCTTGCACAGAAGTTACACATTGATGAATGGAGTCCTAGCATTGATCAAGCCCTGGCTATCATGATTTCGTTAGGTATATTTCTCATGGATTTCTAAAGGGGAATTTCTTTTCCACGGACCAGATAATTACTGCAATAACTCATTGAATAAAAGAAATGAGTTACGCGTTAATTTCTGGCAACACTTTGAAAATGTAGCTAACAATGGTTGTTGACATGATTTCACTTCAACACGCGAAGGAATAATATTTTTGTGGTGCTGTTTTTCCTTCTTTTTTTCTTTTTTTTTTTTCCAAAATTGGAATACTACTACTTATAGGGAATAAGGCTCAGTTTGTTGTTGTTGTTGTTGTTGTTGTTTGTACAAAATTGGAATACTACTTCTGTCATTTATGAAATTTAGTTGGGACCTGTGGATTCAATGAGTTTGTTTAGAATGCTGGAATACAAAAAGGATTTAGGCTTTCGTACTGATTCTATAATTTAATGTTCTATATTGATGATGTGATAAATATTTATCAGAAATGATGTTATAAGATCTAGTGTTCTCCATAAGCCACGCATAATTTTTGGATCCTGTAGTAGAAAGCTAAAATGCTATATAGAAGGGCTTTTATGGATGTATGTTTGTCGCAGATTAGATAGGTGAAGTTGGACATAATTCTCTAGTTGTAGTTTTTGCGGTTTCTTTGTATATTAGAATTTGCATTCTCAATAGGAGACTGAGTGGGAACTTTCAAACAAATGGCAAACAATATTTAATAACTAATCCAATTCGTTCAAGTATTGGAGGATATATTTGATAGAGATTATTGGAAAAATGATTTTTGGATGTGTAGTTGAGAATTAAATAAAATACCTTAAAGAAGAAAAAAAAAATTAAAAAGTTGTCAAATCAATGGAATGAGTGGTTGAAAGTATTGGTGGAGAAAGAATATTTGTTGAATAGGTTGTATCAAACAAGCTTTGGATTTTTGTAAATTGCACCTATCAATTTTTATGATAAGATCAACCTTATGTTGTGTGTACGTAGTCTATCCTTCTTTTTTTTTTTTTTTTTGGGAGGCTCTTTCCTTTTATTTATTTATTTTTTCCTCATGTTTCAAACAATTTAATTTAAGTGTTCTATTTATTGCTTCAATGGATTGTGTGTAAATTGTAATTAATGCACATGCTGTAGGAAAAGTTCACATTTTGTAATTTCATTAGTAAACAGGTGACAGTATATACATCTGATGTCATAGATTCTCTCCTTTCATCTGTTATGCTTGTTGTAACCGGTCCACAGCACCAGCATGTTACGTTTATTGTTCTATTTCGATGAAGATATATCGTGGTCGAGTGAGCTGATGCATTAGGATATTAGAATAACAACCGATCTTTTTAGCCATTAATTGATTTCCTACAAGAAAATGCCATGGAGAGGTCTCTGACAGGTTGCAAAAGACTTTAAATTGGATATTTAGCATGACTACAACATAAGTATGACCTATTCTGCTGGCAAAATCTTCATTTTTTTAGCCGAACTTTAGTTAAGGCCTCTTATTTGATATGCACGTTATTTCCTTCCTTAATTGGCCAGTACTTGAACAATTATTTTGGGATAGATTTTGAAAAAAAATAAATAATTAATGCGGTTAAAAGTAGAAAAGTTTTAAATTGTATGAGAAAGTTGTCAAATCAATTAAAAAGTGTGATTGAAAGAGGATTTGGACAGAAATGATTTTTAGACAAGGCTCACCAAAACTAGCCGTTTGTCTGCTTCAGTGTTCTTTTATTTTATTTTATTTTTTCCAGATTTATTGTTCTGGTGACTTTGCTATTGGGTAATTAGATTTACAATACTCTTGGTTTCTTTTGCAGCAAAAGCTCTGCGGTATCTTCATAAGCTTGGAATTGTACATAGGGATGTGAAACCAGCAAATATTCTTGTAATTTGTTTAATGATTTCTGATGCATCTGAATACAGCATGTTCATGCATTTAATATTTTCTTTATCAATACATTCTTCTCTCAAACAAGTAATTTTTTAGGCATGGTTGATACTGTGCTCTGCTGCAGCTTGACAAACATCTTCGTCCACATCTGGCAGACTTTGGTCTGGCTGAATACAAGACAGATCTTAAAAAAGTTTCTACTGAAAATTGGAAATCATCTGGCAAGCCAACTGGTGGTTTCCATAAAGAGCATATGGTTGGGACGCTGATTTACATGGCACCAGAAATACTGAGGAAAGAGATGCATACCGAGAAGTCTGATGTCTACAGTTTTGGGATATCTCTGAAGTACGTGCTATACTGCCCTTTGGCTTACCACCCACTTATTCATATCTATGTATAACACAATTATTTATAAAAACTTATGAAACACGCCGGCTGTTTAGACATGAATTAGAAATAAAAATGAACTGCTATATAGATGATGCACTAATAAGTGATTTCTGACAGAGGAGCATATCATTCCATCCAATGGAATTGCATATGATACGTGGATTTACCGTCTTTGGTTATTTTCACCTAATTAGTTGAAATTGCATATTTACCTTGGAAAGTGTTACGTTCTTGTAACTGACACGGGTGAGTAAGTTATTTTTTTGTCTTTTAAGCGTTCGGTGAACTTTAAATCTCTGTACATTGGTGTAAAGAATGGGGAATCATGGCTCGCTATAAATGGGAAAAAACTAATGAATCTCGGATACCAAATTGAGTTCTATTTGAGATGGCTGTGCTCAACAAAGCCAAACTGGTGCCTGAACCGCTGTAAGTCATTTGTGGTCATCACAGCCCACAGGAGTAGACAAAGTTTTGCTTGTTTAACATTTCAAATTGATTAGGCTTATCTTCTTATAATCATATAGAAAGCTTATTCATGGATGTGAAACTATAAGCAATGTATACCGCGCAAATTTGCAGATGAATATTATCTAGATATAATTTCCATGAAGGATCTGTGGTCAATCTTCATGTTGTTGATAGTTTATGAAGCATAGGGTGGATGATATAAGCTCAGGAAGACTTCTAAGCTTGGAATCAAAGAAGATGGCTGGATAAGCTTCCTCTCAACTAGCGAGTAAAACCTCATGCATAGAAGTAATTGCTGTAATTAATATTTAGATGTTACTTGTATGCAAGAAACAGTCATTAAATGCTAAAATATAAACAAAATAATGGAAGACAATATTCCCAAAGTGAACTCTACAAGACCTCGTTATTGGATTGACAACTCTATATCAAAACAACCAATGTTTATTTCATTGTGGTTACTGAGCAGCTCTGGTGACCCCAGGTATTTGATGACTTTATGTGGTTTTTGACATTCGTGGCAATAATTTGTTTAATGGCTGTTTAGGAAAGTATTTGTATCTGGTGGCCTACATTAGCTAACAAATGTACTTTTGCCAGTGAACGATTGGTGGATGGATATGAAATCGAGATTTGAATCTGGTCATGAACTAAGAAAAATTAATTGCTTCCAAGAGGGAAGTAAAAAAGAGCTACTGCTAAGTACTATTTGCATTTAAATTGTTGTCTTGTTTTGAAATTTATTCTTCCCTTTCACTATCACTCATAATTGAGGAAAACCTATACATTCAACATTTTGTTTATCTTGACTAGAATTTTGTGCCTGTCTCACAAATTTGGAAGAAATAAATAAACTGAAATGGTATATCTAGTTGCTTTTTGAATACACAGATCTTGAACAAGTTAGCTTTAAGCATACTAGCTGTGATTGATGAAGGTTATCTTTAATTGGGCCTTATATTATTTTTTGATTTCATTTGTTTTTCCTTGATAGTGTAGTGGGCTATCGAACATTTGCACTCAACTTTGCTTGCAAACACCATCCAGCTATTTGGTTGCCATGGACGTGTGATGTCTAGAGATAGACCATGACGGCAACATTGACGTTTATATTATTACTTGTCGTTGAATCACTTGATGTAAAAGTTTAAAAAATTAGATGGGGCCCAGTATATATCATAAAAATTTAGCTTCAATACACCCTTTTTAGTGTGGGCTGTTTTTTTATTTTTATTTTTTTTCATATAAACCTAACATGTGGATAATTCATTTAAGTAGGTAGTGGTGAGCTCGAACTCAAGACCTTTGTTACCATGTGGAATTAAACTATTAAATCAGACCAAATGCATATCATTTCATATTTTCTTCAACACTTTTTTTATAGGTGCAAATATGATACTTTTTCCTACATTGGAAATATAAAACATTTTATGAAAGAAAGAGTGAATCCTCTTTTGATCGGAGGCTAATTCGTCACGTTAACTATATTAAAGCACACTTGTAATTTAAGATTCTAAAACTTGTCTATATGTATTGAAACATGCATTAATAGATCCCTGGTTATAATGGCAACTGACCACTTGAGGTATCAATATCATTATTGTATGTATACGGATTAAATTTGGTAGATAATCTATTTTGTGCACAGTTTACTCCTAACAGCATCCTTCCTTTGTGTAATCATCTTTACCTGATCCCATCTGTTTTATCCTTTAGGTCAACATACGTGAGCACGCCTGGAAATTGAAATTTTAGATGTTGCCTGCCTAGTTGTCCTGATACCTTGCTTCCACTGCAAGTTATCCTTTAGGTCAACATACGTGAGTACGACTGTATAGTGGATCCTAAATGCTGATGTAGTTCATGGCTAACATTCTTTGGCTTACGATGTTGATGGCACATAAAAATTTTGAATTGAAGCGTGAAAAGTTGTAACTGGGGATAACAACATTTTATTCCACATACATTTTTCTCATAAATGTTAGTAACATTTTGCCTCGACCAGTATTGAGCATTTGTACTTGTATATATTGCAGTGAACTTCTCACTGGTGTAGTCCCTTATACCGATCTCCGAGCTGAGGCGCAGGTTTGTCTCTTCAAATCATTCAATGAATTCCATTTTAATTTAGCTATAAAGATTGCTTGGTGCTTTATATACCAATCTCTGGGCAGTACCAGGAACGCTGTCAATTTTACTAGAAAAGTTTCCTAGTTTCTTTTCCCTTCGTTATTTGTGCAACTAAAAAGTAATTTTCTGGAGGAATTTCCTAGGGACATGAAATTTGAAAAGTTGACACCACTTTCTAAGACTGTCATACAGATTCCCACAGTGCTGTTTGGGGGTAATGTGTTGGTCTTCATCAAGTTAGGGTTGTAATGACAAATAAATGATTTTTGAATGACCATTTGCATTTGCTCAGTGATTTATACACCAATCTCTGGGCAGTACCAGGAACGCTGTCAATTTTACTAGAAAAGTTTCCTAGTTTCTTTTCCCTTCGTTATTTGTGCAACTAAAAAGTAATTTTCTGGAGGAATTTCCTAGAGACATGAAATTTGAAAAGTTGACACCACTTTCTAAGACTGTCATACAGATTCCCACAGTGCTGTTTGGGGGTAATGTGTTGGTCTTCATCAAGTTAGGGTTGTAATGACAAATAAATTATATTTGAATGACCATTTGCATTTGCTCAGTGCTTTATACACCAATCTCTGGGCAGTACCAGGAACGCTGTCAATTTTACTAGAAAAGTTTCGTAGTTTCTTTTCCCTTCGTTATTTGTGCAACTAAAAAGTAATTTTCTGGAGGAATTGCCTAGAGACATGAAATTTAAAAGTTGACACCATTTTCAAAGACTGTCATACAGATTCCCACAGTGCTGTTTAGGGGGTATTGTGTTGGTCTTCATCAAGTTATGGTTGTAATGACAAATAAATGATATTTGAATGACCATTTGCATTAGCCGAGTTACTCAGCAGCCATTTATCTGGGAGGAAGGTATACGCTAAGTCTTGTAGTCGAATATATATTGTAATGAAGAATCTTGGGTGAAATTTAGGGGGCCATTTTTTTTGGGAGTATTTGATCTTCCATAACTGAATTTATTTAATGATACTAATGTATCACTGCTGTCCATGATACATGCTGATGGCAGGCCCATACAGTCTTGGAAATGAACTACACCGAACAGCAACTTACAGCTGCTGTGGTGTCTGAAGGACAACGACCTATTCTTGCTGGTCCAGAGTCAGGTGCTTCCACCAGTTTACTATCTCTAATACAGAGATGTTGGGATCCCATTCCTGAGAATAGACCTTCTTTTGATGACATAATTGTGGAACTTGCTCTAATTCTGGAATGTGAAGATAAAGTAAAGGAACGTGAAGCTGGCTCTGCTAAATCTCTCGAACATATGTCTACAGCAAATATTCAAATTTATCAAGAGAGTATTAACTGGTTTACCCAAGGCAGAGATTTTTTAGAATGGGATTCTCTACCCTCTAATGCAGCAAGCACATGGATTGATTCTCCTAATGATCCTTCTATATACCATCCAGTGCTATCTTGGGGTTCCTTTTCTACTTGCGGGAGGAGGGAAACCATGGAGGACACACACTTTATGTTACCCCACATGTGCAATGAAATGAATATCCATTTATTTGGAATATTTGACGGTCATCGAGGTATGTGCACCTTCCAGTGAAATGGTTTTTCTGGGGCCGAATTTTTAAAGGGAATCTTAGGCTTAAGATGAGATCCTGTTCTATATGTGTTTGGAGAGTGGAAGATTAAGCTGGATGGATGACCCCTTAATAAAAGAAGACATCCTTATGTCTGTTATTTAGGGGACCTATAAGAAACAAGATCCCTCTCATGTCGTTTTAAAACATGCTCAGTAAGGAAGAACAGCCAAGGGCAATCCTTCCTTGGTTTGGTAGGCCTTAATTAATACCTCTTCTTAGCTCTGCCACAAATTCTCTTTTCCAGTTTACTCTATCAGAAGGTTTGTCAGTTCTCTTACCAGCTATGCAGATCAACCAAAAATATTTTATTGGATTTTCTGTGCTGAGTAATGCGGCGGAAGTAGATATTTTTCATTTTTAACCTTCAAAGATATCCTTCATATGCAATGGATTGTCTCCTGCCGAAATTTGAAAAAAGATGCAAATTATAGATAGAAATCCTTGTCTTCTATAGGTGCAAATTCTGCTGCAATTGGCACATTGAAAGATTCGTGGACTTATGACTAGTTATGGGAACAGAAAAGAACGGGAATCTATTTCTGCATGCAGAAACATTGGTCTGGTCTGAGTGACTTGACTGCCAAATTAGTTACACTAGAATACACTCCTAAACTACTACAGCATATGCAGGTGCAGCCGCTGCTGAGTTTTGTGCTGGTGCTCTACCTCGATTTTTGCAGACTTTGGGTTCCTCGAGCAGGTTTTCCCCTATTAATACTTTAATGGTCTACTCATAAATATATGTATTCATTTAAGTCAATGGCTAGTATCTTCGTGCTTTTTATACAAACAAGATTCTTATGTTATCACCATTTACCTCTGTGCAGCCCCTCTCATGCATTGCTTGAAGCATTTGTTAAGACTGATCTAGCTTTTCGGAATCAACTAGATTCTCTCCGTAAATCCAAGGGAGTTATTCAGAAAGACTGGCACCCTGGTTGTACTGCAATCACTGCTCTTGTACTGGAAAACAAACTGTTTGTTGCTAATGCTGGAGATTGCAGAGCAATTCTTTGCCGAGCTGGACTGCCATATGCTTTAAGTAGGGTGAGATGGAAACTACTATTTAGAAGATTTTCTAATAGAAAGAACTTTATCGTTTGTATGTTATCTTCCTGGGCTCTAATTTTGTGAGTCCAACTGAATATCCTCGAGTAGGATCATGTGGCAAGTTGTCTTGAGGAGAGAGAACGGGTCATTGGTGCAAGTGGTGAAGTCAAATGGCAAGTTGACACGTGGAGGGTTGGTCCTGCTGCTCTCCAGGTTATTCTCCCTTTGAATATGCACTTTTATTTTTTTAATTATTAGTATCAAGTTTCATGTTGACTGGCTTGGTCATTTTTCTTACAAGTAGGAGAGAGAAAAAAGTTAAGCACCCAAACATTCTCAATGTCTTCTACTTTGTTGCTCCTCGGGATTTCTAATCTACATCTTTAGACGAGATTTTATGCTGCAGTTTCTTCTCAATGCCATGTGATTCCTCAATGAACATGTTTCTAGTTAACAATTAGGGCAAAACTTAACTTTTCATTTCACAAGAAAATGGTATATACAAGATACAAATAGGCTAAATTACACTTTGGTCCCTAACAATATAAAAACCTCATTTTAAGTACAAATAAATCTAAAACCCATTTATTCAACTCTCCCCCTCAAGTCGGTGCATAGATATCACACATGCCCAACTTGCATAGAGCTTTATGGAATGGTACATTGCTAACGGCATGAGTCATCATATCAGCAACTTGTTCTTCACTTCTGATGTATGGCACTTCAATATTCCCTGAGTCAAGATTATCCTTGATGTAGTTCCTATCAATCTCAACATGTTTGGTTCGATCATGTTGTGCTGGATTATTTGCAATTTCAATAGCAGATTTGTTATCACAAAACAACAACATTGGTTTATTGGGACCAAAACCAAGTTCGCTCAAGAGAATCTTTAACCATGTAAGTTCAGTGGTCGCATGATGTAGAGCGCGATATTCGGCTTCCGCACTAGACAATGATACCACACTTTGCTTTTTACTCCTCCAAGAAACCAAGTTACCCCCAACAAACGAAACATAACCTGTTGTAGATTTTTTATCCAATCTTGCCCCAGCAAAGTCAGAATCTGTATAACCCACAATATCTAGATGCTCATGTCTAGAGAACAAGATACCCTTACCAGGAGAGGACTTCAAGTAAGCCAATATACGATTGACTGCATGCATATGCCTATCACTGGGATTATGCATGAACTGACTCACCACACTCACTGCATATGACAAGTCTGGTCTGGTGTGAGTCAAATAGATCGGCTTTCCAACAAGTCTTTGATATCTCTCCTTGTTCGTAGGCACTTGGTCGGGGTAAATAGACATTACCTCCATCGGAGTATCAGACGGTTCACAAGCTGAGTGGCCGGTTTCTGCTAAGAGATCTAAAGTGTACTTCCTTTGTGAAAGAAAGATCCCTTGCTTAGATCGAGATACTTCAATGCCAAGGAAGTATTTTAGAGCACCTAAATCCTTCATTTCAAACTCTTTCGCCAAATAGCATCGAAGTTTCTCAATCTCACTTGGATTGCTACCTGTAACAATCATATCATCAACATACACAATGAGTAGAGTAATACCGTCACAATCCTTCTTATAAAAGAGAGTGTGATCTGCCAATGCTTGTTTAAACCCGTATATCTTCATGGAGTGACTAAACCTTCCGAACCAAGCTCTTGGTGACTGCTTCAATCCATACAAAGCTTTCTTCAACTTGCATACTTTATCCTCTGGAGGCATGAATCCAGGAGGTGGATCCATATATACCTCTTTAGTCAAGTCACCATGAAGGAAAGCATTTTTCACATCAAATTACCTCAGTTGCCAATCAAGGTTAACTGCTAGTGATAGGATAACTCTAACAGTGTTCATCTTGGCCACTGGAGCAAAGGTTTCTTGGTAATTAATACCATATGTTTGTGTATAACCTTTCGCCACCAATCTCGCTTTGTACCTTTCTACAGTCCCATTCGATTTGTACTTCACAGAGAAGACCCACTTACACCCCACAGTCTTCTTTCCCTCAGGTAGTGTGATCATCTCCTAAGTAGAGTTTCTTTGGAGAGCATTCATCTCCTCTACCATTGCCAATTTCCACTTTGGGTTTTCAAGAGCTTCCTGAAAATTATTAGGAATAGGAATAGAAGATAACTGAAATGCAAATGTAAGGTGAGACTGAGATAGGCGGTGATAAGAAATATAATCGGAGATAGGATAAATCACATTAGAAGAGGATTTTGAGAATCCTAATCTATCTGGTTCTTTACGACTTCGAATAGGGTATCTCCTATTCTGATGTTCACTAGCAGGAGAAAGTATCAATGTTTGAATCCGGTGCAATATCAAGATCTGGATTATCAGAAATAACATGAGAAGGAGAAGGATCTTGTACCTCATTTCCAATTTCTGAAGAATCATTCGATGGCCCAATAGAGTCATCATTAGGGGTACCAATATTTTGAGGAGGGACAGTAGCACCATCATTTCTTCTGGTATAACATCTTTGAAATAATCTAGGTGACCTATCACCCGGAACCTTGGTTTGAGATGCCTCTTTTTCCAACTCCCCAGTCCTTCTTGAAATCCAAAATCTTTTTTCCTCTAACCACAATTGTTCCTCTTCCCTACTATTCACCTCCCCCTGAAGGGGAGCCAATGATACCTCTCGAGAGAAGAAGGAATCCGACTCGCAAAATTGGACATCCATGGAGACATAATACTTTCCACTTGGAGGATGAAAACATTTATAACCTTTCTGGGAGTTAGAGTACCCGAGGAACACACACTTGAGGGCACGTGGGTCAAGTTTGTCACGTAGATGAGAGTGGATATGAACATAGCACACACAACCAAAAACCTTAGGACAAATATTCAACACAGATGGAATAGGATGAAATTGTGATAATATCCTTAAGGGTGTTTCAAAGTTAATAATACGAGCTGGCATTCGGTTAATCAAAAAAACAGCGGTCGAAACAGCTTCGACCCAAAAACGTTTAGGAACATGTATAGTAAGGCACAAAGCTCTAGCTACCTCGAGGATATGGCGATTTTTTCGCTCTGCTACGCCATTCTGTTGAGGTGTGTAAGCACACGTTGTTTGATGAAGAATACCATGAGTTGTGAAGAAATTAATAAGAGATTGATTCACAAACTCACGACCATTGTCAGAATGAAATACTTGAACTTTGGCATTAAATTGTGTGAGAATCATTTGTGAGAAATTAGGAATGACATGTATAACATCACCTTTTGATTTCAAGAAGTAGACCCAGGTAACCCTCATGCAATCATCGATAAATGAAATAAAATATTTGTAACCTGAGGAAGATGGAATTGAAAATGGACCCCATACATCAGTAAAAACACAGGCAAAAGGCATAGAACTTTTATTAGAACTGATTTTAAAAGGCACGCGATGACTCTTTGCCAAAATACATTTTTCACATCGCATACTAGAACTAAAAATATCCCTAAATAAATGAGGAAACACACGTTCTAGATAGGGAAAAGAAGGATGGCCCAACCGGCAATGCCACAAAAGGATCCTATCTCTAGTAGAACTTGAACTAGCAAGAAGAGTGCTACTACCAACTTCTGTTTGTAACACTTTTTCTCCCTCCAAAAAATAAAGGCCCCCTCTTTCTCTACTAGTGCCAATCGTCATCTTCGTGCGATTGTCCTGAAACACACAAGAAGAAGAAGAAAAAATTACTGAACAATCAAGAAGTTTTGTAATTCTACTGATAGGGAGGAGGTTAGTAGAAAGTTTAGGTGCAAAAAGAACCGAAGACAAAGAGAGAGTAGATGAAAAAGAGACATTTCCAGCTCCATTAATGGGTACATGAGTTCCATTTGCAACCTGAACAGACTTAACAGGTGTTGGAATTAGTGAGTCAAGGTTGGAAGAGGTATGTGTGAAGTGATCAGTTGCTCCAGAATCAATAACCCAAGTGTTATTGGCAGTGGGAGGTAATGCGAAACCAAAGGCACCTGTCTGAGAAGATGACTGGCTACACGCAAAGCAATAGGTGGAGAAATGTCAGCCTGTTTCTTCCAACACCTATCAGTAGAAGGTCCGAACAAATTCCTCCAACATTTATCAATAGTGTCTGAATAAATGTAAAGGATGCTTTAGGGCAGGTGCAACCTTCCGGCCAGCAACATACCCTTTACGTTTCCTACCAGCAATATGCATTTCCAGTATCTTGGCCCAGACACGATAATTTGTGCAAATAGGAGAAGTAGTCCTATTTTCAGCCATCTTTCTAAACTTGATTTAAGAAGAACCAACAAGCACAGAAATAAAGGGGCTCAAATAGCTTCATTCAACAATTCCAACAGAAAAAAAACCTCAAACCACTTCAACCAGACCCAACAAGAAGGGAGTCGACCCTTTTCAGCATCGAGAACAAGAGAAATCAACAGACCTTAGCATAAATGACGGGAATCAGCTAAGGAGCAGTTACTGAAGATCAAACGAAGGTTGCTGGAGGTTAAAAGAGGTCACCAGAGGTCCAACGAAGTCGAGACACACGAAGCAGCCAAGAAATCCCAAAAACGAAGAGAGCCACTTGAGCCCTAGCTTCGCCGGAAGTTGCAGCACGTCGTCAGAGGCTGGGCGAGCGTCGACGGTGGTTGTCCAAGAAGAACCAGCCGAGATACCGAGCGGCTAAGAAGCAGTCGCTGGAGCAAACGAGCTTAACCCAGTAGCAAACAACTTCGAACTCCACCACGGTAGGCGAGGATGGTCGCCGGCGACGGAGGAAGCCAACAATGGCGTCGGAAGTGGCGAGTGAAGGTCAGAGTCTCTCGTCTCTCCTCTGGCTCTGATACCAAGTTAACAATTAGGGCAGAACTTAACTTTTCATTTCACAAGAAAATGGTATATACAAGATACAAATAGGCTAAATTACACTTTGGTCCCTAACAATAAAAACCTCATTTTAAGTACAAATAAATCTAAAACCCATGTATTCAACTTTTCTAAATGCTACCTTATTAGTTATTACTTTGCCTTGTTCTGTTATGTTCCTACGGCGACGTTGCTATGCACGTGGGATGCAAAGCGATTCAGCCATGAGCTACCCTTGGAAGCCGAGTAATAGAGAAATTGCCATGTCTACAAATTTGCGTAGATAGTTGTTAGTAACAAAGCATGAGGGTTAAGCATGCACATTTAAAGGCTGTACATACTTGGATTATTACTATCCAGTCCTCGTATCCACTGAGCTAGACCATAGTTTTGTAGATTATTGCTTCAATGCTACCTCAGTTCATTAATTTCCATGAACAGGTTACCCGCTCTATTGGGGACGATGATCTAAAGCCTGCTGTAACTGCAGAACCTGAGATAACTAAGACCATACTATCGGCCGAAGATGAATACCTCGTAAGTTTCATTATTTTGGGAACCCAACTTTTGTTTAGCGATCTATGTCATTCTAACCGATGCTACTAAATTTTAGAATGTATTTCATGACAAAACGAACGATGCTTTCCGTAAATTATTATTATTACTGCTGATACACTGGTTGTTCTGGGTAGTAGGATTGATACGTTAACATTTGTCATGATGTGTATGTCACGATTTCATGTACCAATGTGGCATGTTAGCCCCCGTTCTCTTACAAGTTTTAACACATTTTTACACATAAATCTTGTGGGACCTACCTGTACTACAGAAATCTTCACCATTCAATTCCACCCATTCTTTCTCCTATAGCACATCAAAACACATAAAAACATATAAAAACACACATCCTAACACCTTCTTCCCAGTAGTAGACTGCATAAGGCTTAACATGTGTTTGGGTCAAATTTTATTTTGTCGAAGACTAACTTTTTAGGTTAAACGGTGATGCGAATCATGAAATGTGTGGATAATAATGAGAAATGTTTTTTGGCATTTCCAGTCGATATTGAAGTTTGATTTTGATTGAGCAGTAAAAGTTCATTTTTAGGTAGAAAAAAGTTGAGACGAAGTATGTTGGATCGAATGCATTGTTTAATTGAGTGGGTATTTGCCGATGCATTTACATTTGAAAGTAAACGAGCTGAAATCAATCTCATTCACATATTTTGTGGAGCCTACAAGTACTACACTAACTACACACTTGTCCACGGCTCATTTTCAATCATTATATTCTATGTTCACTTTCAAATGTGAATGTTAACACATCCATGAGTGTAATTTTCAGGTAATGGCCAGTGACGGGCTGTGGGACGTTGTGACAAATGCAGACGTTGTGAGCATAATCAGGGACACAGTGAAAGAACCGGGCATGTGCTCAAAAAGACTGGCAACTGAAGCCGCCGACCGAGGCAGCAAAGACAACATCACTGTTATTGTGGTTTTCTTGCGTCCGGTATCTACGGCCGAGAGAATTTACTAGCTTCTGAAAATTTCATGCTGGGAAAATGGATGCTAAGCCATTCTTTGTAGGATTAGTGATATACATACACTGGTGTGTTGATTGTTTTGTTATCGGTTTGTTGTATTATGATGAGATTAGATTAGATTCAAGTCATCACCCTGTTTTTATTCCATTTTAGGTGGAGTTATTTTGTGAAGTGTTTGTTCAAAATAAGTCGTCAAATAAGCACTACATGCTATTATTTGATTATTTCTTTTTCAAGGCGAAGAGGAAAGAGAATTACAAAGAAACTTGACATATATTAACAATTCTATAAAAATATTTTCCCGATCACTTTCTATGTACCATGATTTTTAATTGTATACGCTAAAAGAAATGTATACTAGTATTTTCCCCATGCGATGCACGGGATGATTAAGATGGTTTATTTACATAAAAAAATTAATATAAAACAAAAATAATATATATATATAATATTATATATTTCAATAATGGTTTATAAATTTTGATCCCAACTATTATCTTGTAAGAAAAATATCATATCAATTATTATAATTGATGCTTTTAGGTAATAATAAAATATTTGGGATTAAAATTTAGACAATACTTATTTGAGCAAAAAAAAAGTGCGCCTATTAAAATTTTTTCTAAAATTTTTATCATCAACATCATTCATATAATTAAGTCACGATGATATATTTGAACTCGGATTCTTGAATGAGTGATTCTACGTAGACATTTGAATTTGACATTTTTCACTGACATTGTTGATGTGGTATATTTCCATTGGATGGTGTAATTTTGCATTAAATGATAATCACTTGGTTATATATTCATCATTCAATAAAAAAGTGACACATTAGAATGTCACTTAACAATGTCAATTTGGAATGTCTATCTAAAGTTATTCTTCTTGAATATTAGGTCTTAGAGAATTTATGCGATGTGCATTGTATATTCTATGAAATGATAAGATGTCTATACAAAATATCTAAGAGTAAAACTTTGCACATTGATTTTTCAGTTACAAAAATTTGTGCAAAATAATTGAGCGAAAAAAAATTAAAAATTACTAATGTATGCAACACTAAGTATAAAAAAATAAAAAAAATTAACTTTTGATACTTTGTAATTTTTTTAACAAAAAATGATGAGATAATTATGTGATAATTTTAACAATTATTTTTTAAGTGGCTTGCGATATGATGAAATGAGACATAAAAATTATCATTTTCTATCTATTTTATAATTAATTAATTATTCATTATAAATTTAATTATTTAACTATTCACTATTTGATCTTAAAAAAATTACCCACTACTTGAACTGCTCAATACACATTACTCATGAAAACTATCTAAAATTACGCTATTAACGTGGTAAATATTAAGAAAAGGCTTTTTGTATAATTTTTTCAATATTTAAAAATATTATTGTTGTAAAATAGAAAACGATTACCTATGTCGTACTATACCAAATAGACACTTCAATTTTTGTTAATAAAAAGAACACACACACATATATATATCTTCTTTTTATTAACAAAAAATTGAAAATGTAATTAAAATGTAATATCCAAAAATTAAAATGTATATAGAAAATGTTATTTCTGAATTAATTTAATAAGTACTGTAAGTTATAATTTTGATCTCTTATCATATTTTCATTTATGCATGCAACACTAAATATAAAAAAAATTAAAAAATTATATAAATTAATTCAAAATTAGAATACATATAAAAAATAAAATACATATAAATAGTAAAATAAGGAACACGATACTAAGTAAGGAAAGTAGAATAAATCAAATAGCAAAATAATTAATTCTTAAAAACCAATGCCAAACACGGCACAACCACCTAGGCACTTTGCGTAGGTGGCTCTTCTAATTTTATATATAGTTAGATTATTTTTTATGTTTTTCTAAAATTTCTTCTTTTTTTTTGGGCTTTTGCCCAATAACTATATTTTATAGGAAATATCGCCAACTAGGTCATACAATCTTATTTTTTTCCCATTAAATATATATTTTCTCTAATAAGACAGTAATACCCATTCCATCTAATCAAATTATAAGGCATGCCTCTATAACCAAAAAAATTCATAAAAAAAAATACACTTTCAAATCGCACAAGAGGTCTTCTATCTTTTAAATTGCACAAAAAGTCCTTCAACTATCAAAGCTTACACTTTAGAATAGATGGCCACCAAACCACGGCCGCCACCTCCATCCACCGCCACCCCACAACTACCACCGCCCCACCCACCACCATCACCCCTATCCGCCGCCACCCCACCCCACCAGAACCACCATCCCGCCGCCTCCCGACCCACCACCACCACCACCACTATGAAAGCCGCCGCCGCCACCGCACCCCCATCACTACCCATTCTACGCCGCCACCACCACTACCCCACTACCACCACCACCACCTTATAGCCATCACCACCCCAATATTACCACCACCACACCCCACCACCATTCACTGGCACCACCCCATCCCACCACCCCCATCGCCACCACCCCATCCCTCACCACCACCAATCCCCCATCGCCACCATCGCCATGACTACGCCACTACCACCACCACCGCCCATCCCGCCGCCACCACCCACCCCATAACCACTACCACCATCCCGCCCCACTCGACTACCACCACCACCTTGCCCCACCACCACTACCACCACCCCATCGCCACCCCCATCCTACCACAACCACGAATCCGGCCACCACTGCCCCACTACCACCACTGCCACCACCACCAGTCCCGTGCCACTACCACCACCATCCGACCGCCGCCAAGAACCACCACCAAACCACCGCCGCCACCACCATCGCCGCCACCCACCCGACGCTCTCCACCACCCTACCGCCACCACTATCCCATCCCCGCCACCACCACCACCGCTGCCGCCGCCACAATTACACCCCACCACCGCAACCATTACCACCACCAAAGTCTCGCCACCACCACCACCCACCCCCATTGCCATCGCCGCCGCCACTGTCATTCCACCACCGTCGTCACCCCACTACAGTCGTCGCCACCATCACTACCATTCCACCACCAAACAGCTGCCGGCACATCACCCAACCACCACCCTACCCTTACCATCACTTTCTATCTATGCACTTTCTTTCTCAAGATTACTACTCAGGTAATCTCGATCAATATTCAACTTCTCCCTTTATCCATCTTCGACTATCTCTCTCTATGCACTATCCCAGGTAATCAGATTACCACCACAAGCAATCTCACTCAACATTCAGTTTTTCATTTCTCACATCTTAGACTTTCTCTATCTACGCATTTTCTCTCCAGATTACCTCCCCAAATAATCCCGATCAATATTCAACTTCTCCCTTTCTTTGTCTATGACTTTCTCTGTCTGCACACTTTCTCTCTCCAAATTACAGCCCCAAGTAATCTCGATCAATATTCAACTTCTCCCTTCCTCCGTCTCCCACACTCTCTACACACTTTCTCTCTAGATTATTTCACTAGGTAATCAGATTGCTACCACACGTAATCTCAATCAACATTCAAATTCTCCATTCCCGTCTTTGACCTTATCTCTCTCCGCACTTTTCCCTCCAGATTATTTAGCCAAGTAATCAGATTACCACCACAAATAATCTCGATTAACATTCAACTTGTCCTTTTATATCTCCAACTTTCTCTCTACATAATTTCTCTCTCCAGATTACCTCACCAGATAATCGGATTACCACTTCAAGTAATCTCGATCAACATTAAACTTCACCATTCTCGTCTCCAAATTTCTCTCTCTATGTATTCTCTCTCCAGATTACCTCATCAGGTAATCCGATTACCACCACAAGAAATTAGATTAAATTCAAATTCTCATTTCTCCAGATTACCACCACAGGTAATCTTGATCAACATTCAAATTCTCCATTCCCCCGTCTTCGACTTTCTCTCTCTACGCACTCTCTAGATTGCCACCACAAGTAATCTCGATCAATATTCTGTTGGAAATTATTGTATAGCCGGAACAATTCTAGTGTTTAAAATTTTCAATCATCAGATCTGATCTGATTTAGCGGAAGCGATTTTGTAAAATTTCTCAAATTTTCACAAATCAATGAACGACCATATGAATATAAATCATGAATTAATCTAAATTAATAGATCTAATGGGAATTAGTAAACTAACCTTTAGAAGTAGCCTTACACGAATCGGATCTGAAAGAGGCTACTAAATTGGATCCAGTAGAAGCCACAGCCTTCCAGTACAATCCTTCCAATTGACGGTAGTGTGTGGGCACTCCAAATACAGATCTAGAATTCCTAATTCTTTCTCTAAGTTATTTTTAACTCATGAAAACGTAGAGTTGGCTTACTGGTTTGGGTGGGATCCTGCACTATTATTGAGCTTACCTGAACTCAATATTAGGAGAGAAAATTTGTTAGATTTGTCTCACAGAAGAAACGAATTTTTTACAACTGTAATAAGGTGTGTCTTGTCTAACAAGAGATCTCCTATTTATAGTTGTAGGACTTACCTAATCCTATTAGGATCCACCTTCTAGAATCTTCTAGAATGGAGAGTTAAATCCTATTATAACTCAACTTTCAGTTAAATAATATCTATTAAATATTCTCAATATTTGTAGATATTATTAACTCTTATAATTATCCCATAATTAGAATAAATATAATTAACATCCCATATTCAATTATATTTACCTTTAAGCCATTAATAAATATGGAAACTATTTCCCATATTTTATTAGGATCTATTAAACTGCATTTCAAGTCCGTCATTAATTAGAAAGGCGTACCGGGGACTATGGACCTATAATTAGAAGCTCCAATAAATTGGAAAAATAATTAAACTCTTTAATTAATTTTTCCAACTTATTAATTCCATTATTACTCCACTAAAAATATGGAATTGAACTCTTCTTAATTATAGAATATCTTACTCTACGTATTTGAGCAGTCTATTGATATAATCACTACATATGAATTAATCCTCCATAGACAATTCATAATTGACCAAGGAATTTTTCGTTTACCTTCTCAATTACTTCTTATCCTCATTTACCATTAATTCACTAGTGAGTGGTACTAATTATAAATTAGTTGGACCCAACACTCAGTTCCAGAATTAATAAATGAGGGAATCGTCTCTCTACTTCCCGCGGGCATGAATGGATTCCATATCTGTGAATTATATTCCCAGCCATTCATTTCAAATGCGAATCTAAAATGCCAGTGTTGTGAATGCTCGATTGCAAACATAAACCAGCAAATTAAGAAGCACATTGAAATAAATAGGAGTCTATATTCACCTCAAGATTAAGATTCCATATATGATCATCTTTATGATTTAATTTGAATTTCACAAAAGTAACGGAATTTAATGTGAAATATCAAATCAAATCGGTCCAAGTCCTATATAATCTCATTATATATAAATGCTCCCATCTAGATGTCTCCACATCGACGGTCCGGATAAGACGATCACATTCACAATGTTTACGGGCTGCATTAGTGATGTTTTAATTAAAGATCCCATACTTTAATTAATTTCATCACGGACTTAATTTAAGTTTATTATCCACAATCTCAATCCTCTTGTATATAACTCTTATATACTAAGATTGTGATTACATCTAATAAATTAGGGATTTTATTCTATGATATTTACGACAATAAAATCGCATGCAATATGCTAATATGTTCGAAAATAAATGTCGCATTTATTAATTTCTAAAACAAAGTAAAACTACAATGCTTTCAGGGCACTATCCCCAACACATTCAACTTCTCTCTTCCCCCATCTCCGACTTTCTCTCTGCGCAGTTTCTCTCTCCAGATTACCTCACTAGGTAATTAGATTACCACAACAAATAATCTTACTCAACATTCAACTCCTAATTTCCCCCATCACCACCATTTCCCCACCACCCCTCATGCCGCCACCCTACCACCACCCCACCGCCACCGCCACCGCCACTACCATTCCTCTACCACCACCCTACCACTACCACCACTATTCCACCACCACCATCCCATCGCAACCACCACCCCCAAACCGCCACACCACCACCAAACCACGGCAACACCATTCCACCACCACCATCAAGTTACTTACATCGATAAATACTATTACCTACCCTAGTAATATTATCATCGATATTATTATATGCCCCAGTAATCATATTATCTTCCCTTGTAACAGTGTATCACCTATCATCTTGATAATATTACATATCTCAATAATAATTTTATCCACCCCAATAATCATAACCTGAACATAAAAACATCACAATATTAACATGTGTGCGATTGAAAATACCTACCTCAATAATTATATTACATCCCCCGATGATCATACCATAACACTAAAAACACCATAATTTAAACTCGCCTTTAACATTTCGTTATTAGCTTCCACAAGTAATTTAGATCACTACCCCAGTAATTATTATCCATACACTCTCTCGGTTGGGAATTTTGGAGGCCTGTTTGCACTGGGACTGGGATAGAACCTTGCATCTGGCGAAGAGCAACTCATTGGCTCAGCATTTTGAGGAGCAAATGGGGAATCATTTGATATTCTACGAGGTGAATATGCTTGTAGTTTAGATTTCTCATCCTTTAAAGTATCATAATTTGATAATTTTGATTCCTTTTCGTTGATGTTCATAACGGCATTACTGGATGCTTTCTTGTTCTCCATCATGCTTATTTCTCCGCTAGTTCTAGCATCTGTGTCCATTGAACACCTATCGAATTAAACAGAAAGCAAAACAATATTATGATTAGAGTCGCCCATCGGGTAAATCTCAAGAACTGGTAACTAAGTTTAAGTTATTACAGAGAGTAAAAAAGAAAATAATAATAATAACGATAAAAATAGAAACAATTGAAATTCCACTAGATCGAAATGGTTTTGCAGCAAAAGTATTAGATGAAGTGGATCGAATTCTTTTCTTGGATGTATTATTTCATACAACAGCACCAGAAACTATTTGAACGGGAAGAGAGAAGAGAGAGACAGTGGACCTGGAGGAGAAAAAATTAGATCCGATTTGGGGATTTCTGGAAGGGCAAAAGTGTCATAAAAATGTATAATTAAGTAAGTGGTAAGAGTTTATAAAAAGTTGTAGTTAATGGGCAAAAATAAGATGGTCTGTAGTTAGTGGGTAAAAGCCGGTTTTGACCTATATTTATTGGGCATTTTCCCTCTTTTTTTTTTCTTTTTTTTTTGTGTGTGAAAGATAACACGATAATTCATATCTTTTAAGGGAATGCACCCATTTTTTTACCCCAACGTGAACCATTTTTCGGGACAAAAATATCCTTGCCTACAACGACGAATGTATCCTTCTTTTTACATTGTCGGCCATGGTTAGGCGAAGATCCAAATTGGATCTCGACCAAGGATGGCCGAGCATCAAGTTGAATGCTCGGCCAATGATGGCCGAGTATCCAGTTGGATACTCGGCCTAATAGGGCTAAAACTACAAGGCCATGTTTGGTTTGGCCGGATTTCTTTCTTCTTTTTTTTTTTTTTCCTTTTTTCAATTCATAATTCATAATACAATTAATTTATAATTAATAATAATAATCACGTGTTAATAATATTAATTATTTGTTTATAATAATAATCATTTATATTTAATAGTTATAATTATTTATAATAGTTATTTATCCATACTAGCTATAACACCTATGCGTTGCACGGGGAGTCGAGCATATTGATAAGTAATTTTCATAAGTACATATAAATTACCATTGACAGTATTAAAACGATTACAGAAAACAACAATACAATCCCGAATATCACATGATTTAAGTGAAGCATGTTCGCTTTTTAAAAAAAAATTCGATAGAATTTCATTTTCCAACCTACCAATATTGGCACAACTTGTACCAATCAACATGAGCAATACGTAAAAATAAAAAAATCTCTGTGAACAACCACCTAATTTCATGTTAGTATCCAACAATAATAGCATTTGTTAATTATGTACAAAATTACGTTGGACAACAATACTAAGCGTACTATAATATCCATAAAAATATCAATATTGAATGCAGCCACAATGGACAACTTAATAATGGTAATTTACACTCTACGTATGTGAATGACAAATTTAATAGCAATAAGAACAAAAACTGAATTATATTTTATAAAAATTTTGATTGACAATGTTTATTCGCATGTATTTTATACCAATACATCCATCCGGTACTCACAACAAAACTAAAAATAAAATAAAATAAACACAATGTAATGCTATACAAATTAAAAAGCAAATCTTCTTCCCATTGTACATGATCATGAAAAAAAACCTGAAACAAAATCCAAAATTAATTTTTCGAATTGACCCATATATGGCAATTCAGAACTGGCTTAGTTATCTCTACTTGAAATGAATGAAATGAAATGCTGAGAGAAAGAGACACGTACTAAAGTATCTTTTACGGTTTATAACAACGCTAATTCGATCACCAGAAGAAATTCAACGACGACTACATCAAAATATTCTTTATTCATCCAGGTTATTTCGTAACTTGTTTTTATATAGATATAGATCTTTCACAACTGATCCATTTCCTACTTATTAAATCTCATCCATCTATTTCTCCACTCATTAAATCTCCACCATCCAACTCCACTCATTCTCTCTCTTCCTACTTATAAAAATACATTAAAACTCATCCGCTAACACACTCGAATAAGTTGAAATCGGAAATAAGAATTCATTTAATTTCTTTTTTCAATATACGGAGTTGTATCTATAAGACTATAACCTTATAAATTCCTGGTGTAAAACTATAGAAAACCCAAAATATTAATATAGGAGATTTTAACTAACATCAATGGACTCAAACAAATCAAACAGAAAACTCACAATTTCTCTTGAGGATGGTTAATTTGATGATAAATAAATGGATACTACAAATCGCCATTTTGACCGGCCATGTCTATCTCCGAAATTAGATTGTCGTCCACGATTCTTCTTCCTTGCCAACCATTTACACTTGACGATTTTCCCTTATTTGCGTGAGGATGAAGCTAATTTGGGAGATTTCAAATACAATTAATTAAATCTACTCACGCAGATCGCGCAAAATCTGGGTGGAGATTATGCGAGATTAATTATGTGACGCACTTCTTGATTAATAATGGGCGGGTCCGAAATTAATTAATCTATGAAATAAATAATAAATAAGTACTATAATCTATATATATATATATATATATATATATATACCAAGGTCAATTTCTCGCCCAACCGCCACTTTTTGATCAAATCAATCTACTATATTTCTATGTCGATTGACGATTGATCAAAAGCATAAAACTTTGTAATAAATCCCAAAGACCATCCAAGGTAGGAGGTATATTTCTATCCTCACAAAGTACTTGGAGTGACAAACCACGATGTCTAAGTTAAATCTCATTTTCTCAAATTCCATTCAACTTACAATCAAAACAAACACTTATTGGCCAAATAAGTGAAGAACATTAAAGGCAATGGAAATCACACATAACAACAAGTCATCAAGGCTTCAACTAGCTTAACATCAATAACATGATCAAACTCTACCAATAATCTCAACTAAAGATTTACCCCATAAGAAAGAGAAAAGAAACCATGGAAATAGATATAGATATCTTATAAGATCAAATTCAAAGTATAATTACAATACAAATGAAGAAATACTCCCCTAGCCTTCCTTTACTCTTCTCTTCTTTTCCACTTCTCTTTTTTTTCTTCTCCTCCTTAGCTTCTCCCTTTAAAACCCTAGATTTCCTCTTTTTTTAAGAGAGCAAAACTGTCCAAAAGACCCCCCAACTAAAGGAGAAAAAAGGAAGAAAATAAATGAAATAGTAAAAACAGGCCAGCTCGCAGATTCTGTGATCTGATATGGTTACGGCCGTAACCTGACTTGTTACGGCCGTATGTCTCAAGTTACAACCGTAATTACCAAATGTACGGCCGTAACCAACATTTTGCATCAATTTGGCACTCGAATTTCCCGTTGTACGGCCGTAACCGCAATTGTACGGCCGTAATGGACAGTTACGGCCGTAACAAAATATTTCACAGCCATAAGTTTGCCCTGCCTCCATTTCATTCATTTTTTGCTCTCAGTTCATCTCCATTAGCCGGTTTTTCTCCAGTTCCTGTCCCTCATGCAGTTGTTCACCTACATGGACCAAAAGATGAATTATGAGTAGAGATGTGATCGTCGTTTTAACTATTTACAACGTGTTAGACATACCCGAAAAAGGTGTAAAAACACACCTATCACTAATTTTAGCTAATTTAAAACCTATTGTATCTTGACGTGACTATCTCCAGCAATCCACCCCAAATCGAGATAATCTAAATTATCGTATTTTGCCGAAATTATCTCCTGCAATCCATCCCAAATCGACATTATCTAAATTAGATTATTAATTATCTCACGATGTTTGTTTATTATGTAATTTTTTATTCATATTTCCATATTTCTTATTAAATGAAAATATATGTGGCAGCGATATCTTAATCTTCCTTTTACTCTATAGTGTAATCTCTATATTATTATTATTATTATTATTATTATTATTATTATTATTATCCAACATTAATATTATTCACTTTTTCTATTAAACCCTCGATTCATAGATTGGTTCAAAGATGATTTAACAAATGATTGATATTAATTTATGTTTAAAAATTAAAAGTATTAGTATTATTTCATAAAAATTGTAAGATTTAGGTTTATTTTCCAATTTTATCAACATACATAGACAAAATAACTTATCGTGTGTTTGATTGGAGTTGGAAAATATTTTCCATGCAAATTTTTCACTTTTTAATTAGACACATTTTATTTTCTAGGGAATTTAGATTCCATTTTAATTAGGCCAAAAAGTACAATTTTTTCCTTTATTTCAAGGAATTGAAGTTCCCATGGGTGGCATAAAAATTGGAATTCCATAGAACTAAAATTCTAATGTTTTCTACCGTGCAATCAAACACACCCTTAACAATAATTGCTTTATTTCATTTTTATATTTTATTAATTTTCTCAATAATAAAACCGATTAATTTTTAAAAAAATATACTGAATTAAAATCGATTGACGAGTTTAAAAAAATGTATGTTAATATACCAAATATATTAAATTAGTGAGTTCATACCGAATATGTTAATATTAGCTTTTGGAAATGACAACGGGTCAAGTTTGGGCGGATCGACTAAGACCTGCCTTCAGACCCACAAGCTATAGAGTTATCCTTACCCATGAGTTCTGAGGGTGGTTCAAGGGACGAGAAGGTCAGATTTTAGACCTTCGAGTTGATCCACGAAGTAATTTTTCTCTCACTTAAAATTTTTTCTTTAGCAAATGGTAAATGAGGTAACGGTGAGACACATCATCTTGGACTTATAATTTATGGGTTTAAACATTTTTCGGTTTCAAATGTTCAAAAGGTTTTACTTATATTAAAATTTTTATAATTTTAAAAATATAATTATATGCATAGTTAATAAGGGTAGATTCGGTGGCGAAAACATGCCAATCCGGACCCAGAACCCAAAATTTTGCGGGTTGCAAAATTCACTTCCGAGTTCTAAATTATATATTAGACATATGTCTTCCCGTGCAACGCACGGGTGAAAACAGTAGTAAGTAATAAATAAATTAACAATTGGATAGATTGGTGATGATGTTGCTAATTAGATTTAAATTATTAATTAATTAATGACAGTAAATTGGACCAATTAAATAAACAAACCGTGTGATGATCAAGTGAAAAGATGAGATTAGGCAGGAAAATTTTTAAAAAAATAATATTTTAATAAAAATAATTAAAAATTTAATGAATATATAGATTGTTGGAATTAAAAATTAGGAAGATGTCTGAAAACATGTTGGGAGGGAAGAAATGGCCAAATTAATTTGTAGGAGATATCGATGGATTATTACTATAATTATAAATTAAATAAATTTAAATTATTATCTATATATATATATATATATCTAGCACATTTTTCCGCTCATTCTACCTATTTTCTGAATTAAATAATTAATAAAAAAATTATTTTCCCACGCAAAGGATAATAATCCTGATATTTATCTATTTTTTGAATTATATTACGTATCCATCTTCACGAAGACCTCTCGATTAGTCAGTACTCTTTCTCGCAATAGTATTACTATTTTTTTTAAAGTTTGCATAATACAAAATACACCCACGGATTCTAATTAAATTATATCTTAAATATATGTCTACCCGTGCGTTAACCAGCATATTTTCCCGCTCATTCTACCTATTTCTGAATTAAATAATTAATAAAAAATTATATTCCCACGCAAAGGATAATAATCTTAATATTTATCTATTTTTTGAATTATATTACGTATGCATGAAGACCTCTCCATTAGTCAGTACTCTTTCTCACTATAGTATTACTATTTTTTTAAAAGTTTGCATAATACAAAATACACCCACGGATTCTAATTAAATTATATCTTAAATATATGTCTCCTCGTGCAACGCACGGGTAAAAATACTAGTTAATTATAAAAACTATTGAGTTTAGGCGGAAAATTGTAATTAAAACTGATTAAATATAAATAAATTATATAAATGGTACTTTTCTTAATATATATATATATAAATAGATATATATATATAGAGAGAGAGAGAGATTTGATTATTTTTAATTTTACTGTCACATGTTTCAACAAATTTAATTTGAAAATTGATTAATTTTTTATTGATAATTTGATTAATTTAGAGTGTTTCAATTAAATTGATTAAAACATCTGTTTCAATAGTCTCGATCGGTTCATAGTTATACCTTTTTATTAACTTAATAGCCGTATGTTTATATAGAGATAGATTATATTAATAATAATTTGATTAATTAATTTAGAGTGTTTATATTAATAGTTTGATTAATTAATTTAGAGTGTTTCAATTTGATTAAAAGATATGTTTAACGTTCGGGAAAAAAATGATATGTTTCATCAATTTAAACGATATGTTGTTGATTTCATAATAATCTTTTAGGTGCATTTTTTTTTTAAAAAAAATTAGCATTTATTTCAATAAAATACCATTTGGACCATCGATATTAAATAAATATAATTTTAAAATGACGTCGAAAAATTTTTGACGGAAACCTTCATCAGATTAAGAACAATCGTTAGATTGCCATATTTCCTTGCCATTTCTTCAAAATGACAGCTTCATATGTTGGGTCATAGCTTTGCACTTCACGTTATAATTATTAGTAAAATGAGTAAAAGTCACGTGCAAAACAATAATCAGGAAGTTAGTTTAAAAGAAAAAAAAAATTAAAAATTATCAATCAACACATAAAAAATTATCACTCACAATCAATATCCATACCAAATCACCGAGAGAAATTGTTATGTAAGATAAAAGAGACAAATAATTACAACTCCGGAATGTAAGTATTATAAATGTCATTTTGCTTTTGTGTATATGGTTCTCAATATTCAACTATTTGTATCCATAAAACTACCATCAATTTTTCCTCCCCGAGCCACTATAATACCAGCCAATTTGTATGCTAGCTTTTGAAGTAAATTAATTCTCATCTCAGGCACAATAAATCACTAATCATTTAGGTATTAAAAGTCATTCAATTAAAGTAAATACAATAAAATAAAACTCCTTCAAGCATATATTGTTCATCGTCAAAAGCATTGCGAATCTACTTCTAAATTCTTCCATGATCAGGTTTTGTATGTCAAGAGAAGCAAAAAGTAGATTTGGCAAGCACTTGATATTCTTCATATCTACTAAAATGATAGCTGCAAATGGCTCAAAATGAAACTGGGTGTAACGCCCAGCCCGAATTCGTCCCAAATATGTGTATGATTTTGTATGTGAACCATATATGATTTCGTATATGACATAAAATGATGTGAAGTTATTTTGATGGGCTAAATATGCCTATGTTATGCTCTCAATATGTTTGTCAGTATATGTGACATCCCGGGAATTGTTATGGCCGTCGAAAACATGGGAAATAGAAAATTTCAGCAAATATCAAGTTACGGCCGTAAATGTGATGGTTACGGCCGTAAATATGTGAGTTACGGCTGTAAATATCAAGAAGAAATTGGAAAGATTTACAGAGAGTTTTGTACGGCCGTACCATTATGAGTTACGGCCGTATGTTTAGTGTTACGGCCGTAAATGGTTTAGCTATGGCCGTAAATACAGAACAGAGGGAACTGAAGGAATTACAGAGGCCAATTTACGGCCGTAAATATGTGTGTTACGGCCGTAATTTTATGTCGGCAATTTGGTGTTCTAGACACTTTAAGTCGGTTGGGGAGTATATAAATACCCAAATCTCGGTCCCTCATGCATATAACACCCTTAAGATCCTTTCCAAATGTTGTCTAAGCCCCACTTCAAGAATTAAGCTCATGTAATGCATGTGTAATCCACAATTGCAAGGAAAAGAGGAAAAAGAGGGAAGAAAGCATGGAGGAAAAAGGGAGAAGGAAAGAAGATGCAATCTAATCTTTTTTGTGCTTGATTTAAGGTGAGTAATAGGTGTTCTATGTGCATTATGACTTGGTTATAAGTTTGAAGTGGAATTAGTGAACCTGTGGCAATGTTTGTGTTATTTGTGAAGTTAGTAGACATGCTAGAATCTAATGGCCTGGCTATATGAATATACTAGAACATGTAGGGGCCTAATTGATATATGTGATCCTACATGCTTGCTAAATGATTAGTTCGGGGACCAGAATTTGAGAAGTAAGAAAAGGAATGTATACGCAATGAAAAAGGAAAGTAATGCTTCTACAATGATCTAGAAACCAAACTAGTTGTTTGGAATAGAAATGTGACTATATGAAATGAATGTGTCTTAGACTCTTAGCGTGGAATATTATATGTACTTATGTGATCAGGATATGAATGCGCATATACGTTACATGAATTGTGTGACATTATGAGGGACTATATGTGAAATGCCTCACATATGAATGTGTCAAGTAAAATGTGTGAAAAAGGTTATAATGCAAAACCAAGTTCTAAGTAATGCAAATTAATGTGAATAAGTTTATGCACATCATTGTTACGTTGAAACGTTGCATTACAAAAGGATATACGTGAAATGTATAGTGTGTGAATGTGTAATGCCATATGAAAGAAAGAAACGTGCTGAGATGTGATATCTCTATGTGTGAAGTGCAAATGTGAATGTGAAGCCTTGATTAGCGCCTGTTCTCCTATGAGTTTTAATACATTTTTACACATAAATCTTGTGGGACCTATCTGTACTACACAAATCTCCACCATTCAATTCCACTTTTTCTCTTTCCTATATCACATCAAAACACATAAAAACACATACCCTAACACCTTCTATATATGTGAATATGTGATCATGGACCTTTCGAAAGAATTGAATGTCCACGGGAAAATGTGAAAGAAGATAAGGCTTCAAATGATGATGTGTTGCATGAGCATTGCAGGAACATACGTATGTGTTAGTGTTGCCAATCATGTGTTCACCTTTGTGTATGATATGTGAAGCCGAGGAGGGGAACCTAGGCCCACGGGTTATTATGATATGATGTGATGTGAAAAGACTCGGCTAAATGTGATATATGTGTGTGGCGCCTTGTGAACACATGATTAGCAATGGGGCCCAGAAAAGAAAGAAAAAAATGTGACAGTGACATGTGTTCCATGCATTGCATTGCATCTATTACTCACTAAGTCTTTATGACTCACTGTGTATATGTTTGTGTTTTTGAAACGTTACGGACGTGGAGAATGGCGAAGAGTCCTACTAGAATGTCATAGCTGGATAGGTGTGCAGGGAAAAGGAATCCAATGATCCTGTACGCTATGTAAGTATTGCCGAACCCTGGAAGATATGTGTTTTGTGTAAGTATTTTGAGAAAGCCAAGCAACCCAGGTATCGTGCAAATTGTGTAAAGCCGCGTCCCTCCAGTTCAAGTAAGTGTAAATGAGGTGAAAAGAAGTGCACATTTCGTACAATATGATGTCAATATGATGTATTTATGTGTGGAGTTGGAGGGGGCGTTACATTGGGTCAATAGGCTTGTACCATTTTTCCATTGTGGATCGATGCTCATGGCTACATTGATAAATTTCTTGTCTAAGAAAGGGGTGCCAACGTTGATTTATTAGCCCTCAAGTAGTCGTAAAAATGAAGAGCTTTAATTTGGTTCCCAAAAGAAAAATTATAAATTTAAATAATAGAAGGTACTAACTAAGCAAAACCCACGGTGATAATCCTATTTCATACCTTTGCTACCTACGAAAATGTTATATTCCCAGCGTTATTCTCCCAGCATTTCTCCCAGCTACTCACAACCCACTTGCAGGCCCCCCCTGAATGCGGTGGGCCCGGGGGGCCCTCACCCACATCTCTCTCACATTTTTTCTCCCAACGTTTCCCAGCGCTCTTAACATAACATTCCCGTTGCTACCTATTTCCTGGTGATTAGCGACTTCACCAAATAGTAACATTTTGACTCCCAGCGATTTTATTTTCCTAGACATGTAAAAATTTAAATAACAGAAGGTACTAACTAAGCAAAACCCACGGTGATAATCCTATTTCATACCTTTGCTACCTATTTCCTAGAGATTAGCGACTTCACCAAATAGTAACATTTTGACTCCCAGCGATTTTATTTTCCTAAACATGAAAACATAAACTCTTTGCATTATTACATTTATTTGTCATCAATAGTCAAATAAACTCATGTACAAAGCAGTTCATCAATGATAACAAATTTAAAACATAGATGATGTTATTGGAAGTTTAAATGTTACTTTATTGCAGTAAGAGGCCCAAGGACCGACAAGAATAAATCAGAGAAAGGATATGCATTGATTCAAATAATCTGATTAGTTCGCAGATATATACAGATCACGACGATATTCTTGCTCGAAATATGCTAGCGAATTAATTTGTTGTCGAATTTGTGGGATATGATTAAGGCAAATTTGGGGGTCGAATTTGACACGGAAAATTGAGGGATCCGTCAATTAAATAATTAATCAATCATTAAAAATCAAAATAAATACGAGAATCACGTATAATATATAATAAGGAATGTGAAAACAAATAAGCTAATTAATTAATTATTAAAAAAACCTTTGCTATATATGTGTGTAATTGATTAATTAAAAAAATTAAGAGTATGTAAAACGTAATTAGGCTAGAAGATGATCACAAAATAGACGATCATGATAGATTAGGATAATAATGCTGAATAATCGAAAACAGGAAAAAAAAGAAAAGAAAAATAAAAAATTGAAAAGAAATACATTATTGCTTGAGAATAATTGAAAACAAATTCAATCCAAATCAAGTCTCTCACTTCATTTAAACTTATGAATAGATTGTACAATTATTTAAAGGTTAGATTAGGACATTTCAGTTGTTTAACTATTGTAAATAACTTATAATTAATTATTAAGTAATTAAATATTCAATAATCTATAGAGAATGGTAAAGAGATAAATTTGGAAATTAATGATAAAATGATAATATGAAACTGAAATAAATATAATTGTTGTGTCATGAGCAGGAAAAGATACTCCAAAAAATTTAAATAAGCCAATATAAATGAAATCTATATCTATATCTATATATTATTATTATTATTATTATTACTACAATATATATAAAGAAAAGTAGGGAATTTTCAGCCTTTTTAAATTAGATTAATTAGTTTTCCCACCAAAATCCAAATCCTTTTTTGTCTTTTGATTTTTTTCCTTTTTTATTAGTTAATAATCAATCCTTAATTTTTTTTAATTAGATTCATTAGTTTTATTATTTTTCTAATCTAAATATAAATATTTATATCTATATATAGAATAAGAGCCACTTGATAAATAATTAACTACGAAAACAAAATTAATTATTAAAAAATAAAAATAATTAAAATTAACAGTTTCATAAGATTTGATTGTTGTGCAATATAAAATTAGTATTCATTAAATTTTACACAAAATTAAAATAGAAGTATAACATTGAAATTTTAAAATTAGATTCGACCCACTAATTAATTTTTGAAATAATTAATTATTTTTATAAATATTTAGTTAAGCAACAAAAATTAATCTAAATTAGCAATTTCACTAAGATTTATTTTTTGTGTGATGCAAAAATAGAAATCACTAAAATTGTACATAAAAATTAAAAGAAACTTGTAAAATGATTAGATTGGTTCCTTTACTTAATTTTTTTCAAAAATAAAATTATAAAAAAATGAAAATTAATTAAATTAGCAATTTTTTAGGATTTGATTAATGTGATAAAAAATTTCAATTCATCAAATTTGTCCACAAAAATTAAAAGAAATACGTAACGTTAATTTTTCTAATTAATCATTCAATTGTAACATTAATCAAATATTTTTTAATTAAATTTATATCTATTTCTATATCTATATCTTTTAAATTGCAGATATCATTTAGTGGAAATAATTAATTGATTATTTTAATAAGTGATTCCACTCTAATTTTTTAACTTTAATGTTACACGTTTCTTTTAATTTAAAGAAAAAAGAACTGCAAGTTCACGTGAAAAAGATTAAACTAATTATTTAAGAAATAATTAATTATTTTTAACAAAAAAATAGTAATTTTTAAAAGTAATTAGCTAAACATTTAAATTAATTTCATTGCAATTAAATAAAATTAATCATATCACAAAGATTTAATTCGATATGTTCAATAGACAAAGATTAATCAAAATTAATTATATTGATAAAGGGAAAAAGTATAATTTATTTAAAAAATAGTTAAAATTTACTTAATTCCTACAGTCAACAAGATTTCCTCGAAAAAATTAAAAAATATTTTAAATTACAACACAACTTTTTAAATTATAAAATATCTTTAAAATTATATTCATTCAAATCCCAAATGTACATATACTAACTAATTATTAAAGTTCTTCAAAAAAAATAATTATTATAGAAATAATAATTTGAAAATAAAAATTAATATCTTTCAATTAATTAAAGTTTCTTACGTTGCTAAGATTTAATTGGATATGGTTCCTCAAGTGGGCAAAGGTTAATAAAAATTAATTATATTTTTCAAAAGAAAAAAGTATAATTAATTTAAAAAATAAAAAATAGCTAAAATTGATTAGATTACTACGGTGTAATAGATTTCACCTAAAAAAATGAAAGATATATGTTTTTAATTGTATAATATCTGTTCAATTAAAAAATATATTTAAAATCAGATTCACACAGTTCTTGAAACTGCAGTTATTAAACTAATTATTTTTCAACTAATTATATAAAAATAAAAATTAATTATATTGCAAGTATTAAATTTATTTATACTGCATTCTAGGATTTAATTGAACTCAATTTCACTAGATTAAAATTTACACGGTTTCATCTATAGCTATATTTTATATAAAAAAATTAGGGAATTTTCGTCCTACTTTTTTAATTCCTGAAATTAGTTTTCCTGCCCATTCTCTCAAAACTCAATTGCTTATTATTTTAATATTTAATTGATATTATATATATATATATATATATATATATATATATATAAGTAAAGTCTAGATTTTCCCAAATATCCAAATTAGATTTTCTCAAATCTTCTAATATATCTATATATATCTAAAAATCATGCTTCTTCCCCTTCACAACTTTTTTCTTAATTTTTTAATTATTTTTAACTTAAGTTGTACATATTTTCCCGACACTTTGTAAATTTTTTAATTTTTAAAGTTAACCTTTTTAACAAAAAATAAATGGGCACCAAACGTGGCATTCTCAATACAAATAGGGAATCGATCTCGCATGGACCCCAAATGTGCTTCACATAAAATTTTAGATTTTTGGTGTGTTTAATTTGCATATCAATTGCAGGTAAATGTCGAATCATGCAATTTATTTTACACCTTTGTTGTTTGATTGCATCTTGTAAAAGGAAATAATTTTATAAGATGTAATTATTTTAAGCACAATTTGGGTGAATTATAGGAAAATATTTTCTTAAGAGGTAGGTAGCTTCTTGTTTATCAGACAAATATTTTCCAAGTAAATATTTTACAACTTGCAATCAAACACACCCTTAGTGTTTTTCGTCCTTAATTAATTAAGCATTATTTTAGACCTGTAAGATTGTAAATTATTAAATTGAATATTTTTATATTTATCTATGTTTCTATTATTTTCAATTGTTAATTAAAAAGGTTGCTAATAAATTTTTTATCCGGCCTTCGCGTTTCCTTTCTATACACTGATCTTCAAAATCCAAAACTGTTCTACTGATTTTCTTCTCCAATTTCCCCTCTTATCAATTCAATTCTAGCCTTAATTGATCAACTGATATATACAAATCTTGCAAATCACTTCATTCGTTGAAAAAAAAATATAGGATTGTCTCTGATCATTGTTACAATAGAACCATGACAATGCATCAAGCCAATGAAAAGTAATGCTTGAACCCACCGCAAAGCTTGCTAAGCTATGAGCAACACTCCCGCCATACAATTAAGTAATTTGTTTTATCATATAAAGTGATCACCATCAAATTAGAACATTTTTCCTTCTGTCTCTTTTTCATTTTTTTCTTCCTCTATCTTTTTGTTTTTTGAGTATTGCACGTGTCCTTTTTACTAAGATTTAATTTTTGTGTAATAAAAAATTACCATTCATTAAATTTTTACACAAAAATTAAAGTAAAAGTGTAACATTGAAGTTTAAAAATTTGATTGGGCCCTTTAATTATTTTCAAAAATAATCAATTATTTTAGTAAATAATTAGCTAAGGAACTTGAATTAATTTAATTTAATTTAATTTACCAATTTTGCTAAGATTTGATTTTGGTGTGAAATAGAATTACAAAAAATTAAAAGAAACATCCAATATGAAAATTAAAAAATTAGATTGGATCCTTTAATTACTTTTAGAAATAATTAATTATTTGTTTTAGATAAAATTAGCTTCAAAATAAAAATAAATCATAATTATAAATTTTCTAAGATTTAATAGAATTAAAAATTGGATTAAAATTAGCTCAAAAATGATAATTAATTAAATTTAATTATATTGAAATTAATTAAATTTAATTATATTGCAATTAATTAGAATTAATTATACTATTGAGATTTAATTGAATTCGGCATTGACGCAGTTTAATTGGACGAAAGTTAATCATAATTAATTACATTGCTAAACTAGAAAAAATAGTATTAATTTAAAAAATAAAACACAATTAAAACTAATTATATTATTATGGGCTAACAAGATTTCTCTTGAAAAATGAAAGATACCTTTTAAATTATAAAATATATTTTAAACTACAAAATATTTTCAAAATTATATTCACACAATTCTTAAAACTACACCGATCAAATTAATTGTTTATAAATAATTATTTTTTTAGAAATAATTATCTAAAAAATAAAAATTAATTATATTATAATTAATTAAAATCAATTATATGTTGTTAATGTTTAATTGGAGTATGTTTCATTGGACGAAAATTGACATGGTTTTATTGAATGAAAATTAGTCAAAATTAATTATTATATTGCTAAACGGGAAAATATACAGTTACTTTTAAAAACAAAAAATAATTAAAATTAATTAGTTTGCTACGAGTTGGCCAGATTTTCCCTGAAAATGAACTAATCTTCTATATTGCGAAAATGTTTTTAAAATTACTTTCATATAAATGAAAATTTTGGAAAGTTTGATTTCATTGAACACGGTTTTAGAAATAGCATTATTAAAAAAATAAAATTAATTAGATTACTATAAGTTTGGAAGACTTTCCCTAAAAATGAAATATATCTTTTAGATTGGAAGATGTCTTTCAAAATCGAAACTGTCTTTAAAGTTACTTTTATATAAAAGAAAATTTTGGAATGTTTATTGGGCATAATTTTATAAATACCACTACTAAAAAATTAAAATTAAATAGATTGCTATCAATTCACAAAATTTCCCCTAAAAAAAAATGAAAATCTCTTTTAAATTGAATTTTACTTTTTAAGTTATAAGAGATCTTTAATTTTTGATTCATACAATTCTTCAAACTTCGTCTAATAAGTTAATTATTTTAGAAGTAATAAGTTCTTTTTATAAATGATTGTCTAAAATACAAAAATTAATTATATTAATTATATTATAATTAATGAAAATTAATTTATTTTCGAAATTAATTAACATGATTTCATTGGACCAAAATTTATCAAAATTAATTAAACTACTAAATGGCGAATATATGATTAATTTTAAAAAAATGAAAAATAATTCAAATTAATTAGATTGCTCTAGCGAAGAAAAAATTGTTTTCGAAATTAATTACATCTTATTATAGAGTGAGTCGATTGATAATTACTGCCTAATTAACTTCATTTACTTTTCACTAATTAGCACGCATGTTTTCAATGTGTTTATTGAAAAATTTACATGTCATTAATACATATGAAAAAGTATAAATAAAATTTTTTTACTACACGATCATGATGAGGTGTGGATGTGGATGTGAATTTTCTAGTGCGGTGGGGATGGGAAATGGGAAGTCCCCATCCTGTGGTAATTCTTATATCATTTTCGCTTGACCAATTAAATGGGGATGTGACATTGACGAGGATAAGTATTTTCTAGTAGGGCAGGAATGGGGTGTTAGGATTTTCGAACTGTACCCGTTACATTATTATTTATATAATATATTTGTGTGTTGATTATATTTTTCAATAAAATTTTAAAAATTATTATTCACATATTCATTGTTAATACCATATATCGCACCAGTGTGCAGTTAATATCTCCTAAATTTGTAATTGAATATAATGTAATATAAAATAATTTTAAACAAAAAACTACAAGCGCTATGAAAGTTAGTAGACTTTTTAGCGTGGTTATTTTAATAACTACAATATTTAATTTAATGTTATATTTTAAAAATAATCACATGTTAATAATAATAATTATTTATTTATGATAATAATTATTTATTTATGATAATAATTATTTATATTTAATAGTAATAATTATTTATAATAATTATTTTTCCATTATTATTTTATATTGCAGTATTGATTTATTTACGATGAAAACTAACATAGTCTAAAAAAAGGTGTCATAGACGAGATTCCGACGAAGAACAAAGACATCATGGAGATTTCAATGAAGAACAAAGACATTAGACGACAATGACGTATGTTATTTTAGAAATTATTATGTTTCATAATAATTATAATTATTACTCTCTCCGTCCCTTAAAGATAGTCCAATTTTTATTTTTATAAAGATTAATAAATTTCAATTAATGATCTTGAAAAAGTACTATTTTAGAGGATAGTTCCTAATATACCATTACATTTATTTATTATTCTACTTTAATACTTCTTATATGTTGATAACGATGTATATTAAATATGGGTATATAAGAAAATTAAGAAATTAAATATAAAAATGAGACTATATTTTGGGACGAATTAAAATGAAAAATGAAACTATTTTTATAGGATGGGGAGAGTATATAAAAATAATTATATTTAATTAATATTAATTACAATAATTTTTAGGGTTAGAATTATTTTTTCGTCCGTTCGAAAGATGGCGGGCGCCAGGATTAAAATATTGGGGGCATTTAGCGCCGTCCTAAGTAAAAGCCCTTTGTCTCCTATATATATATTTTGTAATTTCAATCCCAATAACCAACTACTCGAAACAAGAACTGCGTTAAAATCAAAATCCTCTGTGTGCAGTGAGGTGTGGAGGTTCAGAGACTTCTCTGAATTTAGGGTTTCATATCAAATTTGTACGCGTCATTCGTGCGTGCTTGTAAATTGTATTTGATTCTAGGATTTTGATTTTGCCCTGAGTTGTTTGTTTAACCAGATTAAGAAAAATGGCTGGAAAAACTGTGATCTCTGACGATGAAGGTAAAATCGTTTGACGCATACTCCTATATCGTTGTGGGACATGCAAGAATTTTGTAATTTTTTCTTTTCAAAGTTGAGAAATTGATGTGTAACATATGTTCTGCGGGGAACCAGATGAAGTCGAAGTGTACGAAGAAGAGAGAGATAATGAACCTGATGGAGACCAAAGGGATGGTCGTGATGACGACGATGAGGAAGATGAAGAAGATGGTATATGCGCCATGATATTCCCCTTCTGTGAAATAATTACATAGTATTCCCGTGTTTTTTCCCTTCATTTTGGATCTTAGGTTTCGATCGTAGCTGGAAATTGCAATGTTGTTACATGGTTTTCTCTTGCACTCAACAGAATCATAATTTTTGTTAGGTTTTTTCCTTTTTCTATTGATTTCTGGATTACACACGACTGCTATATTTTGTTTTGCAGAAATTGACATCTAGTTTTGTTGAAATTATTGTTTGTTTAAATTTGATTTCGGGAGGCTTATATTCCGTGCTACTTAAAATTTGTTCATGTTATTTTATTCTGTGGTATTTTAACATCTGTTCTGGAAAATGTACGTGGGATGAACAATTTTTCTTCATGTTGGTGTTTCTGAGCAGAAGGCCAGGATGAATATGAGAAAGATGGGTTTATAGTGGATGATGTTGAGGAAGAGGAGGAAGAGGAAAGAGCTGACAGTGGTGAGGAAAGGCAGAAGAAGAAGAAAAGGAAGAAAAGGTTACTTATTCATATATTGGGATCATGTTTCTAGTTCTCATAATTTAATTTCGTGAAACAACTGAAGCCTGATTTTGACATAGTAATCACTGATTGAAAAAATAATAGGGAGTCCGAGTATGTCCTTGATGAGGATGACTATGAGCTTCTTCAGGAAAGCAATATCTCTGTTCCTCGTCCAAAACTTGTATGTTTTACTTGTGCATTATTGGTGCTGCTTATTATGAAATTTAAGGCTGCCAAGTCCGTGAAATTGGTAATTTAAAATTTTTTTCTTTCTTTTTCTTTATAAATGATTAGGAAAGTAAGAAGTTTAAGCGACTGAAAAAAGCTCGGAGGTATGCAGAGGAAGAGACCGCTGGGTTTTCAGATGAAGAGGAGTTTGTTGGAAGTGGAAAGGGGGGGCGTTCAGCAGAGGAGAAGCTTAAACGCAGCCTGTTTGGCGATGATGAGGGTATTTGTGCAAATTTTTAGTGATTGATAGTGTTTTCTGTATGCTACCTATTTGTTTGAACATGCCTGAAATACCACTCTAGGACAATCACTTGAGGATATTGCTGAAGAGGACGAACAGATTGAAGAAGAGGATGCAGACATTGGGGAAGAGGATGAGATGGCCGATTTCATTGTTGACGAAGAAGAAGAACATGGAGCTCCTAGGTACATCTCAAATCTTGGATGTTCGATGCGTCATAGCTTTAAGTTTTGATTCTCTGGATTATTTGTAATGCAGAAGGAAGAGGCCCAAAAAGATCAGGCAAACCCCGGGGATCTCATTGTCGGCTCTCGAGGAAGCGCATGATATATTTGGTGATGTCGATGACCTTCTGAAGCTTCGCAAGAAAAGTTTAGCGAGGGGAAGGCATGAAGAATCTGGTGAATGGAAGGAAAGGAGGCTTGAAGATGAATTTGAACCTGTTATTCTTTCTGAGAAGTATATGACTGAAAAGGATGACTGGATTCGGGAAATGGATATCCCTGAGAGAATGCAGGTGCCTATATTTTTAAAAAATACTCAGACCCTGTTAGCATACTCATCAAAATGAGTTTTAATACATTTTTTTCAAATTTCAAATTTGATCAAATAAATCACATCCATATATCTTTTCCCTCATTAAATCTCCACCATCCAACTCCACTTATTCTCTCTCTTCCTACTCATAAAAATACATTAAAACTCATCCGCTAACACCCTTTCATTTACCTTTGCTTCAATACTGGCATCTTGATTGAAATAATTTGTTCTGCTCATTATAGATTTCTGAGGATTCTACTGGTCCTCCACTGACAGATGAGGTAAGTATAGCAGAGGAGAGAGACTGGATATATAGTCGGTTTGTTGATGGTGCTGTGCCTCTGTTTAACAAGAGAGTCGCAACAGATGAGTCAGTAATGAAGGATGACATTGCTAGATTTCTGGAATTAATCCATGTACAGAAGTTGGACGTTAGTATCTTTTCCTAATTGGTGCTTAATTTGCTATCTAGAGACAGTTTGTGCCATGTAAGTAATAATTCATTCTGCTCTGTGATTAGGTTCCATTCATTGCTATGTACCGGAAGGAGGAGATTTTGAGCCTATTGAAGGATCCTGAGCTGGAAACTGACATTGAGAGCCTAAATGATACTAGCCAGAAACCTAGACTAAGGTGGCACAAGGTAGATAAGAGAAGTTAGATATTAGATTTTTATCGTTGAACTTCTTCATACACAAGAAGATTGCTTGGATGTGATATGGAGTGCTGTGTTGTAGGTTCTTTGGATGATCCTAGACTTGGATAAAAAGTGGCTTCGTCTTCAGAAAAGGAAGAGTGCTCTTGAGTCATACTACAACAAGCTGTCTGAAGAAGAGTCGCGCAGAGATAATAATGAGACACGACTTAATTTGAATAGACAGCTGTTTGAGTCAATTACAAAGTCACTTGAGGCAGCTAAATCAGAAAGAGAGGTTGATGATGTTGATTCAAAATTTAATTTGCACTTCCTTGCTGATGAGGTTGGTGCAGATGAAGGGCAGTTCAAGAGGCCAAAGAGGAAATCACAGTATGGCATTTGCAGTAAGGCTGGCTTATGGAAAGTTGCAAGCAAGTTCGGCTATAGCTCTGAGCAATTTGGTATCCAGATTTCTGCTGGTTGGGTATGTGTGTACGTCCTTCTGATTGCACTTCTTTTTTTAACTGGAAGATTGAGAGGGATAGTATAATTCTTTGCAGAGAATGGCTGAAGTGGAGGATGCGAAAGAAACACCAGAAGAAATGGCTTCAAATTTCACTTGTGTCATGTTTGAGAGTCCCCAGGCTGTGCTCAGAGGTGCCAGGCACATGGTATGCTCATAAAGCTGCAATATTTATAATAACTTTGATGATTCTGAGGGCCCTGTTTATGTACTTACTAATTTTAACTTCACTAACTAGGCTGCTGTTGAGATTAGCTGTGAACCATGTGTGCGCAAACGTGTTCGCAGTATCTATGTGGAAAATGCTGTCGTGTCAACAAGCCCTACTCCTGATGGCAATGCAGCAATTGATTCTTTCCACCAGTTTGCTGGAGTGAAGTGGTTGCGCGACAAGCCACTTACAAGGTTTGAGGATGCACAGTGGCTTCTCATTCAAAAGGCTGAAGAGGAAAAGCTCCTGAAGGTTACCTTTAAGCTACCGGTTCCAGACCTCGACAAGTTAATAAATGAGTCTAACGATTGTTATCTGAGTTGTGGTGTGAGTAAATCAGCTCAATTGTGGAATGAGCAGAGGAAACTTATCCTTCAAGATGCATTTTATAATTTTCTCCTACCTTCAATGGAGAAGGAGGCGAGATCCCTGTTGACTAGCAGAGCCAAAAACTGGTTGCTGTGGGAATATGGAAAGCATTTGTGGGACAAAGTTTCCATATCTTCATATCAACAAAAAGAAAACGATTCTAATTCTCATGATGAAGCAGCACCTAGGGTTCTGGCTTGCTGTTGGGGCCCTGGAAAACCACCCACAACTTTTGTGATGTTGGATTCTTCTGGAGAAGTTTTGGATGTTCTGTATGCAGGATCCCTGAGCCTTCGTGGTCAAAATGCTGATGATCAGCAGCGAAAGAAGAATGATCAGCAGCGGGTTCAAAAGTTTATGATGGACCACAAACCGCATGTCGTCGTACTTGGAGCTGTGAATTTGTCTTGTAGAAGTCTGAAAGATGATATATTCGAGGTATGCAACTATTTCTTGTTACTGCTAGATGTCTCCTTTGGTAGTGAAAAAATTATTTTCCTTCGCGACGTCTTTAAGCCGTGTGATTCAATGTTTGTGTAATGTGGATGTTAATGAAAATTTCCACCTTCCATGGTTCTTCTAATCAACGTTTAGATGGTTTTTGACGGTTTTACTCCCTTCTCAATTATCAGATCATCTTCAAGATGGTGGAGGATCATCCTCGAGATGTGAGTCACGACCTGAACCTAGTATATGGTGATGAGTCTCTTCCACATCTGTATGAGAATTCTCGCATCTCAACAGATCAGCTTCCTGGACAAACAGGTGTTTTCTTTATTTGGTGTTTATTTGATGTAACTATTCTCATAATCACTGACCACACAAAAACACACACGCCAAAAAAGTTATTACACTTCACGTTTCTCCAGGAAATTCCTTAATTTTTAACCGCTCCCAGCAAAATAGTTTTCTGTCCGGAAAATCTCTGTCAACCATGCTTTAAAATTATGAGGTGTTGGTGCAATTCTGGTGATCATACTTATCTTGTCCTTGATGTTTAGGTATTGTCAGGCGAGCTGTGTCTCTTGGGCGGTATCTTCAGAATCCGTTAGCAATGGTTGCAACATTATGTGGACCAGGAAAGGAGATTTTGTCCTGGAAACTTAATCCTTTGGAGAGCTTTCTCACTCCTGATGAGAAATACGGGATGGTGGATGCAGTTATGGTAGATGTAACCAACCAAGTGGGTCTTGATATCAATTTGGCTGCTAGTCATGAATGGTTGTTCGCTCCTCTGCAGTTTATTGCTGGGCTTGGACCTAGAAAAGCAGCGTCGCTGCAAAGGTCTTTAGTAAGAGCAGGAGCAATTTTTTCTAGAAAAGACCTATTGACAGCTCACGGTCTCGGTAAAATGGTGTTTGTTAATGCTGCTGGATTCCTGCGAGTCCGACGAAGTGGGTTGACTTCAAGCAGTAGTCAATTTATTGATCTATTAGATGATACAAGGATACATCCAGAGTCTTATGGCCTTGCACAAGAGTTGGCCAAAGATATTTACGGGGAAGATGCCAATGACGATGCAAATGATGATGAAGATGTGCTTGAAATGGCCATCGAGCATGTCAGGCAAAAGCCTAGTCTATTGAGGCAAATCGATGTCCATGGATATGCTGAACAGAAGAACCGTCTGAACAAGAAACAAACCCTTAACGACATAAGATTGGAACTTATGGAAGGCTTTCAAGATTGGCGCAGACCATATTCAAAACCAGCTCAGGATGATGAGTTTTACATGATTTCTGGAGAGACTGAGGAAACATTATCTGAAGGAAGAATTGTACAGGCAACGGTTCGCTGGGTTCATGCACAGAAAGCATGTTGTCTCCTTGAATCTGGATTGACTGGGTGGCTTAATAAGGAAGACTCCACGGAGGATTGGAAGGATATTAATGAGCTCACTGACAAGCTGCGTGAAGGCGAAATTTTGACTTGCAGAATCAAGTCAATTCTGAAAGATCAATATCAGATGTTTTTAACATGTAAAGAGAGTGACATGAGAAGCAACCACTGTTTCCGGTATCTTCCAAACAAGGATCCCTATTATCATGAAGAGCGCAGTTGCCTGCAGAGTCAGCAGGAAAAAGCTCGTAAAGAGAAGGAGATTGCTAAGAAGCATTTCAAGGCTAGAATGATTGTTCATCCTAGTTTCCGAAATATTACTGCAGATGAAGCAATGGAGGTGTGTTGTTAACACTGATTCTATCACGAAATTACCCTGTGTGCATGTGCGGCATATAGTTGCATGCACTTGTTGCATGTTATGTTGTATTTCCTGGCAGTTTTGGTAACATGATGTGTACGAGTAACACATGCGTAATACTAGGCAACACGTATGCATCAGAGAGGTGATGTCAGAAGTTGCATATTTATTTTACTGTATGCCTGTTTCATTTGTTAGATTGACGTACTTAAGGTACATTTTTTGTTCTGGTAGAAGGTCATTGCTCACTTTGAAGTGGTCCCCTCATAAAAGAGGTTGTAGAGTACCTTTAGCCACTTAGCGCAGCAATATATTTGCCATGTCTAATTTCTTTTAGCTATTACCTCCTTTTCTTCTGTAGGATTCAGTGCAAAATTTGGATCAGTGTAAAATTGTTATGCTGTAAGATTTGCACTTCTAGGTTCTGTTATGTAATTATTTGGTGATAAAGCTTTCTTTTCTTTTTTTTTTTTTTTTTTTTTTTGTTTGCGGGTGCAGTTACTGTCTCACGAGGAACCTGGTGAAAGTGTTATCCACCCAAGTTCTCGGGGGCCTTCGTTTTTGACTTTGACTCTTAAAGTTTATGATGATGTTTATGCTCATAAGGACATCATTGAAGGCAGAAAGGATATCAAAAGCTTGTTTCAAATAGGAAAGACACTGAAAATTGGAGAGGGTACATTTGAAGATTTAGATGAGGTAGGCATTGGTGTTTTGAGTTACTGGGAATTGCTGTGATTCTAGTCATTATTATTCATTAATTGATATGCCTGGGTGCTGTCAACTGCAAGCTATATTACCATGCTTCGAAATTGTTTCTCGATTGAACTACATTCCTATGTATGAGTATTGGCAAATATTGAAGGAGCGTGGAATGAAAGGAAAAATTTATCTCTCCTTATTTAATACATATCTCAAGTTTTAGTTCTAGGCTAAGCTGGATGATCTCAATGATTTTTTGTTCGAGACGTTTTTATTTGCTTTCGCCCTCCAAGACTTGTCCATAGGTTATAAATCTCTTGTTTGATTTTGAATTTGTTTTCTGTGGTTTATTTACAAATCTGGAGTATCATTGATATTTGTTACAGGTGATAGATCGCTATGTGGATCCATTGGTATCCCATTTAAAGGCGATGCTACACTACCGCAAGTTCAGGAATGGCAATAAAGCAGAAGTTGATAAGCTCTTAAGGATTGAGAAATCTGAGAACCCAAAGAGGATTGTGTACTGCTTAGGGATATCCCATGAACATCCTGGCACATTCATACTGACTTATATACGGAGTTCAAATCCACATCACGAGTACATAGGTCTTTATCCCAAGGGATTTAAGTTCCGAAAGAGAATGTTTGAGGACATTGATCGCCTTATAGCATATTTCCAGAAGCACATTGATGATCCACATGATTCTCCATCAATTCGATCAGTCGCTGCTATGGTGCCAATGAGAAGTCCTGCAACTGGGGGTTCTGGATTTACCGGTGGCTGGGGTGATGGTTCAGGCAATGATGATGGATGGAGAGGTGGCCAGTCTTCAGACAGAGAGAGACCTTCGGGTAGAGCAGGTATGCTCTCAGTCATTTCAATTCATGCTTGGAGCATTATGTTATGTTGTCTACAAGTTATTCAATGTAACCAATGCTGCTATTATGAATTGAAAAATCTTGGTATACTTGCCTTGTTGCTTAACTTTTACTCGATTGTTGATGTGGACAAAATTAATAAATTTGATAGGCTTTCATCATTCTTTCTTCTGCAAGGTTTCACGGGAAAGGCCAACCCTCCACCTTTTGTTGGGGGGTGGGGTGGGGTTTGGTTTTGGACATTTATAGTTTTTCAAAATCACATGTTCAAAAATGACTGATTCTTCCCATAAATTGATTTTATATCTCGTGATTGTAGGTAGAGGTGACTACAGAACTGGCGATGGGCATCCAAGTGGGCGCCTAGACCATATGGTAGGCGCGGACGTGGTCGTGGCCAAGGCGGCAGGGACAATGATAGATGGGATTCAGACTGTGGTGGATCACAGAAGTGGGGTTCTAACGATGGCGATGATACATGGGGTAATTTTCCTGGAGCCAAAGTTCAGAATTCACCTGGACGGGAGGCTTTCCCTGGTAGCTGGGGTGGTGGTGGTGGCAGTGATTGGGGTAGCATCGGGGATGGCTGGGGTCAGGGAAGTAGTGGCGGTGGTGGCTCCAATGATGCATGTTAGATTGTATTATGATAATTAGGGTTTAGTGTGGGCCTAACCCAATATGATAATTGTAAATATTATATATATGCCTTTGTATAATGAATGAAAACACAACATTTTCACAAATCTCTTTTAATCTCACATGGTATCAGAGCAATAGTGAGAAAATTCTTAGATTACTTGGTTGTGTTTCATTCCAACCATCCTTTTTTCATCACAAATCCTAGCAGCCTACTGTTCATCTCGGTACTGTTTATTGGTATTGTTCACGCATCACTGTTGACTGCGCTACTGTTCATCGAGCACTATTCACTGCGCTACTGTTCACCGCAGCACTGTTCACTGCGCTACTGTTCATCGCGACACTATTCACTGCGGGTACTGTTCATCAAAATTTATAATTAAAAAAAAAAACCCTAGCAACCACAGCTTTCTGTCTCTTTTTGTGGTATTCTTGTGGTATTTCATGGCGGCCTTAGTTAAAGGAGTGTATCCCCTCATTTGTTCTCACTTTGTCATAAATTTGGTCATACGGTGGATCGATGCTACCAACTTCATGGCCGACCTTGTAAGAGAAGCAAGTAACTTTTGTCTTTCACCTTGGGAAATCCAACTGGGAGCTCCGTTGCCCACATCTCACAATCATCACCTCTTGGCCCTTGGGTGCTTGATTCGGGTGCCTCTGATCATATGTCTGGTAACAAAAATTTATTTTCCCATATTTCTTACTCAAACATTTCTTCCACTGTTACCTTAGCTGATGGCTCTCAAATTAAGATTAAAGGCATTGGCCAAGTAAGATTCTCACACTAATTATCATTAGATTCTGTCCTATTTGTCCCAAGTTGTCCTTTTAATTTAGTCTCTATTAGGAAGTTAACCCAAAAACTACATTATTCTGTTACTATCATGGCTAATTCGGTTCTTGTCCAGGATCGGAACACTGGGAGTACGATTGGAGTAGGGCGTGAGTATCGTGGGTTATATTACCTTACACCATCGCCATCGCCATCACCGTCACCTATCACATGTGTTGCGACCGATTCACCTTCCATCCTTCATCACCGTTTGGGCCATCCTAGCCTACAGAAATTACAAAAGATGGTACCAAATCTTACAAGTCAATCTACTTTAGAGTGCGAGTCCTGTCAATTGGGAAAACATGTTCGCAGTTCTTTCCCCAGTCGTGCCAATAAACAAGCAGAGTCACCCTTTGCCTTGGTTCATTCGGATATTTGGGGTCCCTGTCGTGTCCAGTCCACCTTGGGGTATAGTTATTTAAGAACGTTTGTTGATGATTTCTCGTTGCACCTGGCTATTTCTGATGAAAAGCCGTTCCGAGTTATTCTCTATCTTCCAAACATTTTGTTCCGAAGTTAAAACCCAATTTGGTACTACAATCCGTGTTCTCCGTAGTGACAATGCACGCGAGTATTTCTCTACTTCGTTCCAAACATTTATGGCATCTCAGGGTATCATTCATCAGTCGTCTTGCGCTTATACTCCTCAACAAAATGGGGTGGCGGGCGTAAGCAGACACTTGGTCGAGACGGCTCGCACTCTCCTAATACATACTCACGTTCCACTTCGTTTTTGGGGAGATGCTGTTCTTACCGCATGCTATCTAATTAATCGCATGCCGTCCTGCATCTTCTGAGAATCAGTTCCTCACTCTATAATGTTTCCTACTCAACCACTTTACTGCTGTTCCTCCTCGTGTATTTGGAGTGCGCTTGTTTTGTTCATAACCTCACCCCGGAACGATAAGTTGCGAGCCAAAGCACTCAAGTGTGTCTTTTTGGGTTACTCTCGCTTGCAGAAAGGTTACCGTTGCTTCTCTCCTGACCTACGGCGATACCTTCTCTCTGCAGACGTCACCTTCTTTGAGATGACACCCTATTTTCCTTCCGTCACACATGCCTCGACCTCTCACATGTTTTACGACACTTTGGTCCTCCTCTCCCGGATATCTCGGCTACTAATTCTCCTTCTCCGGATATCTCGTCCTCGATTGTATAGCACCTCCTCTGAGACTCACCGCCTCCTCTAATCACTTACCATCGCCGGCCTCGGCCCTCTAATCAACTTCCCACTGAGCCATCGCCGAACCTAGTTCATACACCCACATCTGCCTCTACACCAGAGCCTGATCCTTCTCCGTCACCCGAGCCAGCTACTGCCTCTGGCCCTTCGGACTTACCTTCTACTCCGGTTGCACCTTCAGACTCCGATCTTGCCTTGGATCGTCCCATCGCTGAGCGTAAAGGTATTCGTTCTACTCGTAATCCCTATCCTATTTACAATTTTGTCAGTTATCAACGCTTATCTCCATCATATACCGCCTTTGTGTCGTCTTTGTCTTCTGTTTCTATTCCTAAATCTGTTGCAGAGGCTCTTTCACACCCAGGTTGGCGTCATGCCATGGTTGATGAGATGTCTGCCCTACATACTACTGGCACTTGGGATTTGGTGCCTCTTCCTCCTGGTAAATCTACCGTGGGTTGTCGTTGGGTCTATACCATCAAAGTTGGCCCCGATGGCGGCGTGGGCGCTTGAAAGCACGTCTTGTTGCAAAGGGATACACCCAGATTTATGAACTTGATTATGGTGACACCTTCTCCCCGGTTGCTAAAATGTCCTCAGTTCGTCTTCTCCTATCAATTGCTGCCATGCGTCATTGGCCTCTCTATCAGCTGGATGTTAAGAATGCCTTTCTTCATGGTGACTTAAGCGAAGAGGTTTATATGGAGCAACCACGGGTTTGTTGCTCGGGAGAGTGCGGATTGGTATGTTGACTTCGTCGCTCCTCTATGGATTGAAACAATCACCGCGAGCTTGGTTTGGGCGTTTAGTTCCATCGTCCAACAGTTTGGCATGACTCGTAGCAGGTGACCATTCAAGATTTTTTGTCACGCCTCTCCTGATTGTTGCATCTATTTGGTTGTTTATGTGGATGATATCGTTATCACTGGGAATGACCAAGAAGGCATACAAAGGCTAAAGCACCATCTCCTCCATCATTTTGGACTAAAGACATGGGAAAACTTCGGATATTTCTTAGGGATAGAGGTTGCTCAGTCCCAACAGGGTGTTCTTATCTCCCAACGGAAATATGCCCTCGACATTTTGGAAGAGACAGGCATGTTGAATTGCAAACCAGCAGAAACCCCAATGGATCCAAATGTCAAGCTCCTTCCTTGTCAGGGGGAACCCTTATCAGATCCTAGCAAATACCGGAGACTTATTGGGAAACTTAATTATCTCACCGTGACACATCCTGATATCTCATTCGTTGTGAGTGTTTTGAGTCAGTTCCTTAGTGCTCCGTGTGATAGTCATTGGGATGCTGCTATTCGTGTTTTGAAGTACATCAAGAAAGCACCAGGTAAAGGCTTACTATATGAAGATAAATGGCATACCGAAGTGGTTGGATATTGAGATCTTGATTAGGCGAGCGACCCACATGATAGACACTCAACTTGATGGATATTGTGTCTTTGTTGGCGGAAATTTGGTGTCTTGGAAAAGTAAGAAGCGATCGATTGTTGCTCTATCTACCGCATGAGGCGAATACCTAGGGCTATGGCTAAAGTTACGTGTGAGCTTATGTGGTGAAGCGCTACTTCAGAGCTAAGATTTATGGAGTGTCAAAGAAATGAAATTGATATGTGATAACCAAGCCGCTTTCCACATTGCTGCCAATCCTGTCTTTCATGAGAGGACTAAGCACATCGAGATTGACTGTCATTTCATTCGAGAGAAGATCCTTTCAGGGGATATTGCTACTAGTCATGTTCGATCAAATGACCAACTAGCTGATATATTCACTAAGTCTCTCGGGGGTCCTCGAGTCAATTATATTTGTAACAAGCTTGGAACCTACAATTTGTATGCTCCAGCTTGAGGGAGAGTGTTAGATTGTATTCTGATAATTAGGGTTTAGTGTGGGCCTAACCCAATATGATAATTGTAAATATTATATATATGTCTTTGTATAATGAATGAAAACACAACATTTTCACAAATCTCTTTTAATCTCACAATGCAGATGGTGAAAATTCTGGATGGGTGGCAGCAAAAAGAGTTCTGGCAGTCGCAATCTAGGAGTAATGATGGATGTTCCGGAGGTGGCGGGTGGTGAATGTGATGTGGTGTGACGATGCCTGAGTATCTATCTACCCACCCACCCCCTGCCTGTAATGTAGTGGATTTAATTTCCTTTAGTGGTTGGTGGGTGAGGCTAATTTATTTTTCCAATCCAATTGTCTCTAGACTTGGCATATTTCCCAGTGCTTTTGTATGCAACACCGCCTAATCTTATCTTTAATTTGTAGAATGCATCGTGGCGGGTTTTACCCATACCTTTTCTTGTTTATTATTCATTGTGTGCTTACAATTAAGCTTGCAGAAAGCTTGCAATGTTTGATTTTGTTGGAACGGCTTAGCTATGGTATGCGTAGTGTGTCTGCCAATGTGAACAGTGATGTATCAATCGTGCTGATTGGATTAGTGGTTGCGCGGAACTCTTGTTGGTTGGTGTTGTGCTATTCAATGTGTTAAGATGTTTTTGGGCTTCTCTCTTGCTTGTCCAAATGTTGAGGATAACAATGTACTAGTGTAACTAGTCGTGTTGGTTGGGTTAGTTGTTGTGTGATATTTTAACATTGGTTGGTATTGTAATATTCATGTATTAGATGTTTTATAAGCTTTGCAATTCCATTTAATGTCATGTAATTGCGTGTGTGTGTGTGGGGCTATGTTGGTTTTGACCTCTTTCTTAAAATTTAAGTCATACATCAATATAAATAATATATTTGACATCACTCATTGTTGAGAGTTCAGACAGAGGAAGTACGTGGAACTAATTGACCCTTTAGTATAAGATAGCGCCGATTTTAATCAACTATATTTAATGGATCTTGTAGCTGATAAATGCCTTAGTTGGGATCCCCAAGCCTTAGTTGGGATCCCCAATCGTTGACCCTCGATAAACAAGGTGATTCACATTCAAAATCTCATTAGCAGTGTTAAATTGGATTACCAGTAATGTATATCATTGCAGCACTGACCAATCTTGAAATGTCATGTAATTGTTGATTAATCAGCACTGCTTATGAATAATAGTACTTGTTATTAACTATTTTCTTGGATGAAATTACAAAAGCCTGTGAAGGACCTCCAAGGCATAGTTGACAATTCTAGCGCCGAAGATCTCTCTTATTGAATTTGAACTCATGATGGCGGCGGGAGGTAGTCAAATGTGAACCGGCTATGAGGAAACCGGTGTTAAGACATTTTGCCTTTGCTATTTTGACAAACATTGTTCAAAACTACTATATTAAGGCAATCGGTTAGCTCCATTACCTACAGTGGGTATTGTTATGGTACCCACAATGGGCAGGATCAATGACACGTACCCCTGATAGCGGGACGGCCAACAGTTTCTCCATATATGTCATTGATTCTTGCCATTGTGGGCATTATAATGATACCCATTGTGGGCAACAGAACAAGATTGGGCAGCAATCATGTAATTATTCTTCTATATGCTGGTGGAAAAAAAATAGAAGTCAAGGCAAATTAAGGGTATAAATTAATTTCAGTTTTCATTTTTTTTGAACTTGTTTAGATATATTTTTGAAAGCGCATTTTCATAAGCAAGCAAATATTTTCATAAAAGTGAAAAGACACGGAAATGTTGAAAATGCCGAAACAATATGTTATTCTCTGTCTCTCTCTACCCGAGACTAGAAATTCAAAAATGAATACAAAATTGAAAGTTTAAATGCAAAAACAATAGCACTGAACTTTTCGCTGGTGCTCCCACAGCGTGGCGTGGGCGGGGAAGCCATGCCAACTGATGACGTGAGGGCACCACGTCATTCCATTTAGGGCACGATTCCTTACTTTTGTTTATCACTTAACAGTCCTACTGTTGATACAATTCTGACAGAGACTAATTACTCTTTCCTCAACATCACTCCTGCATAATGTTTTCTACCATAGATCCTAATAATTCACGCAAAGGAAATTTCTATGTTGCCAAAGTCTCATTAACTTAACCTCAGTAAGTGGTAGATTGTGTTTGGGTTTGCTTGCAATTTGGCACTATTGCAGTCGCAAGTGGCCTCACAAGTGGGTTCAATTGCGGGATCTTTGCGATAGAATTTAATGAACTTGTGAGTTGGAAAGTGAAGCATATGATGTCACATAGAACTACCCTTGTGTTGATAAGTTGAAATCCATAGCAGGTGTTGAACAATTTGAGGTTATAGTTTTTTTTTTCCCCTCATTGACTACTTTTAATTATTCTATTTGAAATGACATCAAATGCTAATTACATTTATTGTGCAGGCTTCAAGGTAGCGGAAGAACACTACTTTGGCACTACAAATTGAAGCTGGGAATTATGTCAATTGTTTGAATTCAATACTTAGGCATTATGTAATTTAGATTGAAATGGTGTGTTGACATCCAAACTCATATTTATTAAATGGGTAGTTAAGTTAGCAATGTGAAAACAATTGTTCTTGAATGTTCTTTGATTGAGTAATATATTGTTATTGGTTGTTTTTTTACAAGCAGCAATAGTAACATCCTGTTGTAACAAACAATACTTTCACAAGCAATAACACTCCGCCTCCTTGAAGAAGTAACAACTAGTAGTAACAACCAATAAACGTAACATCAAATCGTACCGATCAATAAAAATTGGTACCGTTCAAGCATTATTACTTAGTAACAGCCAATAGTAGCAATCAGTATCAACGGCATATAGTAAACACATGCTTCTTAATTAACACTTGGTAGCCACGACCATTAGTAACAATCAATATCTGATGTACAGTCAACACATCCTTGTCAATTAACAGTTAGTAGGAACAATATTTTATATCACACTCATAATAACAACAGTTCACATGTCTACATATCCTCATAAGGTTGCATTGACACTTCAAAGAGTTCAGATTACTTAATAGATACATTATAAAATTTTTATGATAAATATTTTTATGAACTAGTTCCCACACATGTGCGATACAAGAAAGATGTATTTAATAACTATTTGTTCAATAGCAAAATAAAAACCCACATGACCCACATGTTGTGACCCACATGACCGTATTTTCCGCCCCCTCTCCGTCCGGCTGTAACTCATGTCGCCCCTTCCTCTAGTGGCTTCTTCGGCGTCTAACGAGCAGTTGGGGACGGCAGGGACGGTCCTCAACTGCTCGTTCTATTTAAAGAAAACCAACTTAAGTTCGCTCGGCCTGAATTGAACTTAAAGAAATAAGCTCTTTTTTTTATTTATTTCCTTAAAAGTAATATAAAACGATACACGAGATTCAATTAGGACGGTAATAAGAATTAGTTAAATGCACAATAATAAATCGATAAAGAATATAAAAATATTATAATAATCAGGTCAAGTTTGTGCCCGGCATTATGAGTGCCGACAGGTGTCCATTAGGTGCATTATTACCCTTCTCTAATTATGCATTATACAACCTCGATATGGATATAGACCATTCAACAATAAGCCAAAAGAAATATGAGAACCAGTTTCAAAGTATGTTTGATAGAGATTATTGAAAAAAATAATTTTAAAATATGTAATTAAAAAATAAAGATAATATGTTAAAAATAAAATAGGAATTGCCAAATTAATATAGGGCATCTCCATTGCAAAAGTGGATGTGAAGGATGATGTGCAGGAGTGAAATAGAAAAAAGATATTATTTCAATTGAAAAGAAAAAGTAAGAAGAGTAGGCAAAAAGGAGGAAAAAGTGAGAAATGTAAAAATAAATTCAATAATAATAATAAAATAATAGTGGAGAATGTGAAGTTAATGTGAGAATGTAAAAGTGACACCGAGATTTATATAAGAAAAGTAGAGAAAAAGTGAGGTAAAAATGAGAAAAGTGATTTAAAAAAATAAAAAATTGAAAAAAATGGAACCCACATACTTTTTTGTATGTATATATCTCTCCTCAATGGACATTTCAAATAAAAATTGGTATTAGAGATGCTGATAATTATATTGAGAATTATGAGAGAGAAAAATATTATTTTTTATTTAAAATCGTATTTCCATTTTAATTGTTTATTTCCCATAATGCCCCTTCAATTTATTTACAGTTTATTTATTTATTTATTTTGAAGTTGAAATCATTGGAAAGTAGAGACGGTAACCACCCCCGAGAGTCCATCTCTATTTCGGGGATTTTTAGACATTACTAGCAATATTGATTCTTCAGGAATGATATATTCCCAATACTGAAACTTTATTAAAGTTTTAGCATTGACGTAGCGCATCTTGACATTGCTACACAGCAACATGGAGGCTAGTAAATGAACCATGCTGCCACACGGCGACAGCAGCAACCGCTATGTTAAGCACTAGAACTTTAATAAAATTCAAACTCTGAAAATGTATTATTTTTGTTATTCAAAGTTTGTATTCTTTGAAAGATTCGGCTACGTGCATTTAAACATTTTATCACCTAAAAATAATAGCTCAATCGTAAGTTAAATTCAAATATTAATTAATAATTAATATCCGGTACATATCTTACTTTTTTTTTTCTTCGCAAGATAGCATACGTCCAAGTTAATAATTATTATCCACAAATTGAACCTCAAATTAAAATGTTAGCAAAAACAAAATTTATCCGGACACAATCAATCTCATATTAGTACGGTATATATATTATGGTATGTCTTTCTTTAACCTCACAGTTAAGATAAATATTTTCTTACAAAAATTACGAATTTTTTTTCTTGGGAAAGAACAAAAATTGTGAAGTTATCTGTATCACCACAAAAATTCCAATAAACCCTCGTCGGCAACTAACGTTTTCTTGGACTCAAATATGCAAGTTGTGGCGCAACCACCAATAAAAACACATCACCTCGTGTCATCCACCGCCAATTATTCTTCACCCATAGGCTAAAAGCTTATCAAGAACAAAATTGGTTCCCCTTGGTCGATTGCTGGTGGCTTTTTGACTGGTAAATTATTGTAATCTGCAAAGTTCAGTGAATTCTGCTTTTTAAAGTTTTTCCCTTTATTCTTTTCGTTGATTGTGAAGTGTGTTTCGATTGTGGTAGTTTGGCTTTAATTTTTGACTTATGGGTGCATACATAATAGAGCGAAATGCTATCTTATGAATCGTTGACATGCTATCTTATCGCCGTAGGGCATGAGTCACAGAGTCGTCACATGTCTTACGTTGGCAGGATTGAGCATAGCAATGGTTAGCGAGAGAGCATTTCTCACAAGACAGAAGTAGTAATTTTGGATCAATTGGATGTGGTTGCAGTGAAATTCAAGAACCTATAGATTTCAATCAATTGCTAAGTAGTTTAAAAATGAAAAGATAGTGAACAGTGAAAAGGGTCATTTGAGAAATATGTTTAGGTAGAAAATTCCTCACATGACAACCATCTTATCATCTAGAGACTAGAGTTATACACTTGACCAAGTTATTCAGTACTCATAACACCACCAAATGCAGGTTAATTCATGGCTTCATTAGCAACAGCTGAAGCTTGTGATACAAATGCAGCACTTTTACTGAGTGGTGATCTAAGGGTACTTCAACCAATATTCCAAATTTACGGGCAACGTCGAGCATTCTCGGGCCCCATTGTCACTCTTAAGGTGTTTGAAGACAATGTTTTAGTCCGGGAGCTTTTAGAAACCCGAGGGGAAGGTCGCATCCTAGTCATAGACGGGGGAAGCAGCAAGAGATGTGCATTGGTAGGGGGAAATCTTGGGCAATTAGCCCAAAATAATGGGTGGACAGGTATTGTAGTTAATGGGTGTATTAGAGATGTGGATGAAATCAACAGCTGTGATATTGGGGTGAGGGCCTTGGCATCACATCCCCAGAAATCAAACAAGAAGCGCATTGGGGAGAAACACATCCCAATCCGCGTCGCTGGGACATTGATTTGTGATGGGGAGTGGTTGTATGCAGATAATGACGGTATACTCATATCCAAAACCGAGCTCTCTGTGTAGAGATAGTGAGTCATTCGTGTAATGTATTCATTCCTCAAGTGTAATAAAGAGGTCAATGTATTACAGTGATAGCTGAGCTGAATATTCTCACCAGGCATACACTATCAGGCAAAATCCTCTAATTTTTAATAATATCGCCAAATATTGTTATTTCTGTTTATGTTAGAATAGACTACTTGTACTCATAAGTTTATCAGAGTTACATTCATGTAATGTGATTAGAAACAAATTACAACGATGAAGTTCATAAGATTTTCACCCCTCCTTGTGTGTACACGACGCTACTCTCAGTTTTTCTTAGCTTTGTAAATTGCAGTGTGAGGAAAATGTGGATTCAGAAAATGAAAAACTAAAAAACTAGTAAGGGCATTGTGACTCACTCACAATTCATATGAAATTTGGTTTCTTGATTTTGTACAGTTGTAGCTTGCTGAAGCATATTGGATACTGGAGAACTCTAATACAATGACAATTTATTCTGTTGTATAAATTCTAAATAATCTGATTGTTCAAATGAATAGATTTACCTTTCTCCATTTCGAAAAAATAGACGGGACGGCTTAGGCAGCGTCGCTTCTCCCTTTCTGGCTTACAGACACGGAGGGTGTGTTTGATTGATTGATAGGAAAAAGTGGGAAAGGAAATAATTTCACACCTTTCCTTATTTCCGAAGAAAATGTCCCATTTTTTGTCTTGTATAGAAAATATTTTTCATGTTCCATATTATAATCAAATACCAAAGATGCTTACAAAGCCATCTATGAGTTTTCTGGTCTCGTATGATCTCTGTTTTGAAATTCGAGACCAGATTTAGAATTAGTACGGCAAGGGAGAGCTCCAACAATTGCCAAATTTCTCACATCCATTGCCATGTGTCTCGTTTTCCCTCACAGTTGCCGTCTCTTTCTCCCTTCCTAACCCACTAAACACTCTCGTGTCTCTTATTTGCATGCTCAACAAAGACACGTACGACAAGCACACACTCTCTACCTCTCGTCTCTTTCTCTCTCGAGTAAAGCCAAACAAGCTCTCAGGACTTTCAAGCTCTCAAGCTCTCTCGAGTGAAACACACACAACACCAAGGTCCCAAATTCTCGAGGCTCTCTCCATCAATTCGAGCTAGTTAACTCTCCTACACCAATATCCAATCAAGAAGGTGGGTAAATTATCAATTGGTAGGTTTCACCTTTGAGTGAACCGGAACTTGTAAGCGTATCTCTCCCCATTTAACCCCTTCACGAAATTAACTGTTTCTATCACTTAAATTTGGTGAAAATTGAAAGTTGAAGATTTTCTTTCTTTTAACCGAGAACTAGACGAGAGAGATAAGTGAGGAGTTCGAAGAATTACTAGAACTTGATGTTTGATCTTTGTCAAACTCTCATTCAACATTAGAGTAAAATTATGGGGTGATCAATTTTTACTTAAGTAGAACTTTTGAGTGAACCATAGCCTATGAGTTTTGCATGTTAAGGATTAAAATTGCAAATTGAATTGTGAGTTTAAATATGATGGTAATATATTGAACCATTAACTTAATTAAATTAGAAGAAATTTCGGAAAATTTTTGAATTCTCCTAGTTTTGGATGGTGAAGCCACTAAATTGAAAGGTGACATTTTATATGCTTGAGAAATGCTTGAATGTTGAATTAATACCCCAATGAGTGAGAGAAATTTTATGAAGTCTGAGAATTTAAGTGTAGAATGGAGCTAAGGTTACTAAGCTTTGTTGTTAGACAGGGGAATATTGGTAGTTTGATGAAGTGTAAGTTGAAATTGAGTAAATAATGGCTATGACATGGTTTTGGGTCTTTAATTTAATGTTATAGAGCTAAAAAGGATCATGATAGAATCTGAAAATTTTCCTTAGATCATGAAAGTTAAAGATTGATGCATAAATTGAAGGAATTGGTGACTTATAATGAGACTAATTGGAAATGTGGTGATTTGGCTTCAATCTCGTGAGTGATAATTGCTTGGTGAAGAACCCGAAAATTGTTTATAAGTTGTGAAAAATGCAAATTTGATGCTCTCTAGCAAGGTGTTGATGAAATTGTGTAGCAAAGTTGTTCCATGTGCTCAATGTGGTAAAGTTTTGCAAAGTTTGATGAACATATGTTGTTAATAAGGTGTGATGGTTACATGGATGCATAAATTAATGCAATGTGAATCATTTCATTTATCTAACTCATCTATCATGAGCATCAAACACACATGGGTTTTGAAGTAAAAGAAAGAAAGGAAAGTTTTGAAAGTTTGGTTGGCTGGTTGCTTGGTAATATGATGAGATGATAATATTTTGATCGGATTACGCATGCATGGGGCATGGAATTGTTTTATGTATCCACGGTGTACCGGGTGCACCACTAATGTGATGATATATATGTGATACTTGCTCGAGCTATTATTTATCCGATCGTGTGGTGCTATCACAAAGATAGGACACTTGTGACGTCGAGATTATTATGGTTGTTGATGTAATTGTCATTACTTTCGTATTACTCGGGCCTATCAATTATTTGTTTACCCACTGAGTTCGTTAGGACTTAATTTATTATATTTTATATTTTTCTTGCTAGATGGTGTAAAGGGGCAAGCATGAGGTCGCGCCTTGGAAGCTAGTTTGGTGATGGGAGATTGATGCTATGTACTACCCTAGTCGATGGATGGGAAGTGGGAATCACGCGCCTATATCCGTTATATTTTGTATGCCCCATAAGTTTTATAACATTTGTAATTCGTATTACGTGGAGTACTAGTTCGGTGAGGAGTTGAAGACTTGTGATGTGTGCATTTGTGTTGTTTAACTTTGAAGACTTGTGATGTGTGCATTTGTGTTGTTTGACTTTTGTTTTACGAAGTTGTAATGATGATTTTAAGTACTTGGTTCCTTAGAATAAGTATTTGTGTTATGTTTGAATGGTTTGGAAATGGAAGTATGACTTTGAGGAAATAGGAAAAACCATTCTGTTTCGCAACATAATAATATACTGTAATCACCTATGAATAGGGTGTTAAGTGAAAGTTAGCCAACATATTAGTACATTGCCACAGTATAGTAATACATTGGGACATAGAATGCATGGTTTTGGCAAGTTTGGCGATGCTAAAACGAGTTTACTTTGAGTTAATAATTTACCAACGTAAGTTAGGAATTATGAAGCTAAGTTAAAGAATTTTATATCTTTTTCAAAAAAAAAAAAAAAAAAGAGAGAGAGAGAACCGACGACTCGTTCATTTATTGATTGACAAGTGCGCTAACCTAATGAATATGGTTATTATATTTGAGAAGTGAATCCTGGGATGGTTTAGTGAAAGGGGCATGACACGTAGTGTACTAGCTAGTTGGCATGCATGTAATGCTGTTAAGTAACATCTTCTACGGGATGGCGTTAAGGGTTATCGGAGGGTCAAAGTGATCTTCCCCTATGTTGGACAAGAGTTTCTAACACTCAACTTTTTCTCTAGTCTTGAATGCCTATAGTTATGATTCGTATTTTGGTTTGTGATATGGCGGATAAGATTTGGCGTGCCTCACTGAGTATAATTACGTTGTACTCACCCCGATTGTTTATAACTTTCTTTTTTGATTAAGGAAATCGTAAAGGGGCACTGAGCGGGGGCATCATCATCCATTTTAATTTCATTATGTTTATTCCAACTTTACAATTGTTGAACCATTTAATTCAGAGAAAGTTGTTATGTTTAAATTTCTGCATTTAGTTTAGGAATTTTCAGTTGGTTTATTAATTAGTAAATGAATCTTAGTACTTTGCTATTAGATTGTTTCAATTTAGTACATGACTTTTTAAAAATATCAATATTATTATTATTATTTGAAATTATTTATTTAAAAAATTTATTGTCAAATTTACACCTTTTACTCCAATCACCGCAATTTAGTAATACTTCGATTTCGAAAATCGGGGCGTTACATGCAACAAACAATGCTTGGTCTCACGCTCATTTATTGGTAAAACATGAAATGAAATGCGGGACGACTAATGTTGGGTTGGTCGTACTTGTGTTGGGCTTTTGACAATGATTTTACTCATCTATTTGGGTGAGCCCCTTTTTATTCCAACCCTTGGCCCAACCTAGCTTCTATCCGAGTTCTATTTTCTACTCCTTTTTTTTTCTTTTTTTTTTTAATATTTCAAATTATAGCCTCATTTCCTTGACGATGGTGTATTGAAACTTTTCCTTTCCTAATATACCTCTACTTGATGTTCTTTGATATTCACAATTTAAATTTTCCATACTTTTCAATAATTATTACAATTACTATGTGACTTTATTATTTTTTGCAATTTTAAATGTGCCCATTGTGTCCTCAATTTCATACGGGTATCTACAGTCTACCCATATAATCTTAGAGTATTTTCCCTCTAATCTTACGCTAAAAAACCATTTAAAGAACAATAAAATTTAAGATAATGTTTTATGTATCATTCATTATTTATATAAAATTTACAATACACATGCATACAGACTAGTATCCATTAAATTCATCTACATTTTAATATCTATTTATCTTAATATCTATTTATCTACATTTTTTAATATCTATTTATCTATTAAAAATAAATTATTAATTTTCAAACCATATATATTTTATAGACGGGTAACTTTCTTTATTTTTAATCAACTTTCAACCATTTTCATGTTTTAAATCAACTACTATATATATACCTTTGTAAATCTTATATAACCTAACAAGCATTTAATTAGTTTCGAAAGGTTCTGTTCTTGAGTCGTCATAGGGAATAGATTATAATGGTTTTTAAAGGTTTTTAATGTAAAAGAGAAGAGAGAATGAGTGGAGTTGAGTGGTTGAGATTTGTGGATGTAATGAGATATGTGGATGTGATTGATTTAGGAGAGAGAAAAAATTGAAAAAAAAATGTTTAAAACACTTTTAAATTGATCCCATTCAGGCTATAAAAGGGAATTAATCTATCTACATCTATATTTTGATACTGAAATATAATATATGAAATTGTCTTATTACACGCATTACTGACATTCCAAGATCATTGAATGAGATAGATTTGGACGGTCCCGCCTACCTCGGTATGGTAGAAGGATAATACTAGAGTGATATACTTTTGGCATGATTAAAGGGCATAATACTAATAAAATTTCTATGTTACTATTAATGAATGATTGTATTAATAATTGAGATAAAGGGTATTAAAGTCATTTTATTCCATTATGGTATTCTTTATGGCATTTGATATGTCACTGTAGCATGGTCGTAGAATTAAATATAGATAATAATTAGTCCAAATATTATTTTATGGGCTATTGCAAATCCTACTCATTTTTCACCATAAAAGACTTGTGATGCAACCTCAAACATGCATGAACCTTTATTGTGGGTTAGTAAAGAAACGTGATATATATCAGTAGGAAACATAGAAATGGAAACATCGATCATAAAATGTGATTCCAAGTGTTAAGATTATGACTTCCATAATTGTAAGTGGATTTATTGATTGCACAATGTTGTGGGGTTTTCTTTTAGATTACATCATCTTCTTCTTTATTTTATATTTTGTTAAATATTTAAATTCCCTTGCCCCGTTATTAAAATGGAATTCTCTTATTGATGCGATCTAACTTTTCCACGTTTCTTAATAAAGCCAACTTTTATAAAAATATATATATAATAATAATAATAATTAAGAAGGAGAAAATTTGGTTAGTGGAAGGGGTTTAATTTCTCAGTTTCGTTTTGGATTTGTGATTGTTAAAAAATGTGTAGCAACTAACAAGTAAGAGTGAGACAAAAAACCTTTTAAGAGTGCTCAATTAAAGATAATATCAAATTAATAAAGTTAATTATGTGGAGAATCGACGTTGCCTATTAATGATGTCCCGATTCACCTCTATTGACTTCCATGCAGATAATTGTCCATCCACTGAGAGTTGGAAAAATGTTCGTGTTTTTGTCCACAAACGTAATAGATTATGTTGATTACATCAAAAGATCGAACCAAACCCGCTAATTCAGATACGCGTGTATAACGTGGGAATTCTGAGTTTTCTTACTGTATATATCAAGTAGGTGAATTATACTGTACTACCACTACAAAAGTTTTGTGTTACACCACATTATTTAAAGTTTTGTGTCACACACCACATTATTTTTTACTTACAAACATAAGCATTGATAAAATTACTAAAATAACCAATCAATTTTTCTCTTTGATTGTTACAGTTCTGCTCTCCTACACACTACACTAGTGTGTAGGAAAACCCATGCACACTCGGAGGAAAAAAATCCATTAGAAGTACGTAGTCCCCCACCATCGAGTGATTATATATTATTAACCTACTTATTGTAGATTCCAAAAAAAATAAATAAAAAAAAAAATTATGAGGGCGCCACGTCATGGAGTGTGCACACTCTCCTACACGCTAGTGTGTGTAGGAGAACACCAGCGTTGATTGTTATGTGCACCACAATCTCCTTCATCATCCATGATAGAAGCTATACAGTACCAAATTAAAACTCTCATTCATCGTTTGACAATCTGAATCTCAATTCAACTACTATGACGAAGTTTTAGGGTAAGGAATGGAATTATTTGATGAATTTTGTCCTTCCCAGTACTCACTCATTGTTTGCTCGAAATCAATTCTTTGTTGTAGGCCGTCATACTCACTGGTAGAAACAAAATTTAAGCACTATGACAAATTCTTTGTTTGCAACCTCAATTCCACCCCACCAATTATTTATTTTTTCCATCTCCCACACCAATGATTTTGGAGACAGAAATTATTGGGACTTTTTCTACAGTTATTTTTAAATCAGCAATAACAAATCTTGAGAAATGAGAGAACCCCACTCGAAGTGGTGATGAATCCTAAATGGCCGAATTCATTTGAACCATGAATTAGTTTCTGCAAGTTTGATTATGATGATTTTTTTTTAATCGTAGATGTGATGAATATATATATATATATATATATATATATGTTCATCGTTTTTTATTTTTAATTTAATTTAATTATATTAGCATGATAATTGCTAAGGTGATAGTTGTCATTTCTAATGGTGTATGCAATTATAATTCTTATCTTAATTATAATTGTAGTGTATTTAAAAATGTGGTGTTAGAATAGAAAAAGTGTAGTGGTAATATAATTACGCTATCAAGTATTCAATATTTATGGTCGGTCATCATTGTATAATAAATTTACAAATTCACTGTTGAGTTTCGATCTATTGTCCTTTTTAATTATCTTATTTAATTAAAATAAATAATACACATAATTATTATATTAATTTAATTATATCTGTAGATTGTTGTGATTAGATCATAAGACATCCAAAAAAAAAAAAAAACGAAAGAAAGAAACAATAAATCTGAACGTAACTCCTATATGCATGCTATACTTATTCAAACAAATTAAGGTGGTGTGCCATTTTGTGATTGTTTTAAGAAAATATTTAAAACGTTTTGTTTAACAATTAATACTTAAACAAAGTAGTGATTAATAATAATCTCAAATTTATTAATTAAAGTAAGACTGGATTTGTTGTTTATATGTAATTGCCTACCGCTAATTAATGATTCGTAAATCCACATTAATCATACATGCGAAATAATGCATTAATAAATTAATTTTTTCCTAGCAAACAACTTTTTATTTTATATTCAAAAATAAAAATCGTTACTACAATAAATCTTATCGATTTCGACCAGGGTATATAAAATTTCAATTTCTCTCAAAACTTATAACGATTAATTTGTGTATATTAGATTTGGACTGAATGGGATAGAAAGTTAATTTGCATGCTAGCCATTCGAACTTTTCTATGACATAACACGAATCTAAGATATCCATGTAGCAAAATTACAGCGCCTTGTATTCAAGGTTTTGCTCGATCAATTATGTAAATATTATTTTGGTTCTTGTGATTTGAGCTGCTATTTGACTCAAGTTGGTTCAATAATTTTAATTTGAGATTAATCCTGAGCTAGTGAGATGGAGAGGATAAATGGAGATGAAGAAACGAGGTCTGATTCCGTATTTGGAGGTGGCGTCTTTGGTGGGAAAGAAACAAAAGTTGAAAAATACTAAGGAGGCACGGTGCACCATATTGTGCACCCGAGTGGGCACTATAAAATTTTTGTTGTTTATAGATTACATTATTTATTTAGTTGGGTCGACTTAATTTGACGTTTGGGGGTAAATTAAATATTTAATTCAGTTACTAATTTTTTCGAATTATAGTAATATTTTAATATATTGTCAGATGTATAATGTCATGTGGTGTGCTTCAATAAATTATGTGCAATATTTTACATAGTTGATTGTGAATTTTTAAATATATTTCATGGAGTTAAATTAATGCGAAAACATATATTACAATCAATTAGCAATTAAAATTAAGTAAAAATAATAAATACTGTTCATTTGAAGACGTGAAATTTGAAGTTTTGGGTTGGAGACGAATTAGAGGGATAGAGTATCAAACTGAGAGAAACATATATTTCAGAGTTTTGAATTGGAGGAGGCCTTATTAGGACTTCATTAGGTGTGATATATATTTGTGAAGCAATCAACATGATTATTCAAAATGCTCATCCATAAAATATCCAATCAAAGAGTTCTTTAATTTCATCAACTTTTCTTCAGAAATATATAGATAGAGAAAATTTATGCATAATGTAACTCAACATAGAAAAAGCCACAAACAAAAAGGCCCTCAAAAAAGCCTGTATTTTCTCTCAAATCCTCTTCCATTTTTTCTTGTTTCTCACATCCTTCCCATGTTTAAGCTTTTGAACCATGAGCACTAATGGCTACTTCTCCTTTGACAGCCTCACTTTTCTGCATTTCAATGTCATTTGCCTCACAATCTTCATTTCCTTCACATTCCTTTACTGTTTTAAGAATTTCCTCTTCTCCTTCTTTCTCCTTGTATTCCTTGTATTTGCCCCACAACACAGTATAGGCCCGCCACGATCAACACCGCCCCTAGCACACTGCAACGAACAACAACAACAACAAATTAGGGCCCTTGTGTTATTACATAATTAAGGTTTTTTCAATGTACAAGGATGATGATGAGTATGTCTGACAAAGTGTTTACAACGAAAGTATAAGCAGATATAGAAAAAACGGTTTAAGAAAATATACATAGTAGGTAGGGTTTGGGTTTATAAACAAGTTTTTTAAATAGAAACTACTTGATTAAAACGTACTCACCCTCCAAGATATATCTTTTCGGCGAGGATGAACGAGCCCATGATGGCTACAATGATCATCATTAACGGACTGAAAGCAGTAACGAAAACCGGCCCTCTTTTCTGCATGACAATGCCTTGTACATAGTATGCAATGCCCGACGATACAATACCCTACACAGGTGGAAAAGAGAATAATCTCAAACATATTAACATTAAAACCTAGATAAAGGGACAAGATTTTTCGCAAACTGTAAGAACTTACGGCGTAGGCAGCCGCAAGGAGGTTCATGTCCCAGCCAATAGCCCAAGCAGATGATTTGTGTTCCATTACAAAAGTGACTGCTATAGATTGTAAGGTTCCAATAGAGCACACTATGGCTGTGAGGGAGAGTTGTGCTGTGTATTTCCTTAACGTGATCGCCTGTAAAAATAATGAAAAGGGTTATCACGAAAAGAATAATACTATTTATCAACAATGGTAATAGTGATTGAAACAAGCAGTGAAGCGATACTTGTCACATTGACTTGAGGGCATTATAATGTTAGCCAATGCTAAAGTAATATATTAATATTGTTGATATATCAACATTGCTTATAAGTAGCAATACTGTTCAATAGATCGAAAATCCTGAAAACGATGTCTGTACCTGAAGGATGAAGAAAGAAGCCCAAGCAAGAGTGGCAATTATAAGCAAAATAGAGCCTTTAAACCAGTCTTTATCCGAGGATTCAGCAGTGGTATCTGATGCATAGGATTGATGAGGATGAATATATTTGGACCAGACCATGTTAAGGACTTGTCCTTTGTACAATGTCATCAACATGGCTCCCGCCACTGTTACTATAGTTCCCACCACCTTTGCTTGGCATCTAATCTTCTTTATGTCTACCTTCTCCATCCTACATAAACACAACATGTACAATTAGTCCACGATAATATTCTTTTTCCGGCTCTCGCGTCTGGTGACCCGAGGTGGTATACATGCAGAATCAGAAAATTTACTTCGCGGGGACGAGAGAAATATTAGTGGGATGAGTATCACGTATAAAGTTTAGGTATAATATTTTAAAAATATTAAAATGCTGCAGGGAAGGTCGCCGGCCACCCTATGTTCCCGTTTGTCTCCACCTATCTCTACAGCATTAAAGATGAAAAGAAGTTGAATACTTGAATATGATTTATAAAATACAGGTACCTGCATAGGACTGCCATAACAAATGTCATAGCTGGAAGCATGTTACTCATGGCACATGAGAAGGTTGGGGAAGTAAATTTAAGCCCAGCATAGTAAAAATTTTGATCAATTACTGGTCTGCAAAAATCCCAATTTCAAAAGATGAGAAATTTCATCATTTTTAGTTCTAAAAATTGTGTGTGGGGTAATTTTACTCACCCAAGGAGTCCCAACACAAAGAGCTGCATGAAAATTGGGAATGTAATCTTTGGCCTCACTTTCCTGCGAAAAGAAGGGGGGAATAAAATTCAAAATTTGTCAATCAAGAATCTTGGGGAAAATCTCTGGCAATGTTAGTGGCTCCATTGTATTAGATGCATAAAGTTTCTAGTACTCTTCGTCTATCAAGTACTAAGTAGTACTCTATTCACTAACTGTTAGTCACCTACTCATGGAATCACAATAAAACTAAATACCGTAGTTCTTTTAGTGCAAGTCAGATGACTGATTTAGAGTATTAGAAATTTTTTGAAAGCAGACGGTACCTCTCAAGGATGAGAGCAAATGGAGCAATAACTGCGGCGGCAAAGGCGTGCCGATAAACAACGAGAACATAGTGGCTCATGCCTCTATTGAGTGATACTTTTGTAATGATGTTCATACCAGCATAGCCAAATTGTAATGAGATCATGGCTATGTAAGGCTTAGCCTTTTCAAAAAAATTCCCAAGGCCTCCTTTTCCTTCCATTTTTCTCCACTTGTATCTAACAACTAATTTTGAGAATGCTATGTAACCTATAAGAATCCTAGAGAGAGAGAGGAAAACACTTGAAAAAAGTCTTGTACTGTTTTCCTAAGGATTGAGGTGAAGCCATCAGAGTATTTATAAGCACCAAAGGGGGACACCATTCAAGGCTCAGATATATTGTCTCATTTCCTATCTATTTGGTTGTTCTTTCAAATAAAAACAATGCACACACAGCCAAGTGTGTTATGAACAAAGCGATAAACAAGTTGATTACATGTGTGCTAATTTTATTTTTTTGCACCTCCACATCGCCTTTGAAGTCAATAATCACTATATTTCCATATAATTTATTTGTTAATATGTTTGTCACATAGTTTGTTCAAATAGTATTTTTAGTAATTCAATATTATATGCTATTTTGATTGGATGGGACTATCAAATAAATAAGAAATGAGATAGCATATTTGGATGCTCTATGCATTTTTGTATAAAGAATAATCGCGTAATTGGTCCCTAACTTATTGTCATGTTTGTAAATTAGTCCTTGATCTCTAAATAGGGAATTTAATCCACACACCTTCATCAGAACTAGATGACATTGGGTATTCTAATCGTTAACGGGTGTATTACGTCCACGTGTCAACAATAAGGAAGTATGATCAGATATGTTGGGCGAGTCCCACTTGGGTATTTTCTTTCGTAGTGGTGATTTGAGAGCTACCAACACAAACAAAGAGCAAAGTGAATTTTAATGGTATGCTGATGCCATTTAACTAATTAAAAGGGACCCACAACAAGGTGGTAGTGGGATGCAGACGTGCAGTGAATCTGTCGGCCCCACACAGACGTCTCCGCCGCGGCATCCATCTCATTTGTCTGCCGGTGCCGGAGCAAATATATGTAGAAAAATCATTTGTATTGTAGTCAAAATGAGTGAGATTATTGTACATTTCATTTTCTTGATTTTTTGGTAAAACTTCTGTAACAACGAGTGGACTTAAATTCCCCCCACCTCGTTTCAAGTAGGAAAACTCATTATATTACAAGTCCTAGTAACGACCGGCTTAGCCAAGCTCACATGCAATCAATCCAATTGTCAAAAAAGAAAAAAAACAAAAAAAACAAAAAGTGATGCAATGGCTAGGACAATAATATTCATCTCACGGGAACTCCAATCACAAGAGCCATATAGTCTATTTCACCAAAACGATAAGCAAATTCGAAGTCAGGCATCAATGACTGGACTAATTGAAGACAGTCGAATTCAACGCTCTCAGCCATCACTCCATTATCCCTCACAATGGACATCCCTTAGATTTTAACTCAAGCCTTAGCATGTTCGACGTGCACAACATAATTGAATATTTGCTTGAAATTCGCTGCTAGGCTCGCTACAATCCATCTATTGCTGTCAATCCTGTCATGAACAACCACCACACGTTCAACCCCTTTACTCACCGCCTAATCTACGCTATGCTTGACAGCGTCCTGTGATCGGGCACAAGTAGACTTCGTGTTCTTCTACACATTTTTATACAATTTTTTCAACTCCACTCATTTTCTCTCCTGTTTCACATCCACATATTTCGTGGGACCTACATGTACTACACAAATCTCCACCATTCAATTCCACTCATTCTCATATCACATAAAAATACGTAAAAACTTATTTTTACACACATCCTAACACCCGCTTTAAAATAACTTTTAAAGCATATATGACAATTTTTTTTTCATATTTTAAAATATATTTTCTATTTTTCTTTACTTTTCAACTGCACATCTAAAAATTATTTTTCAATAATCTATATAGAAGGATATTGTATATATTTCTTTGTTGATAAATCTTTGCTCTCACATTCATTTTATGTCACATATTTTACGATAAAAATTTGTTCTTGATACTTATTTCTCTAAAAACTAAATGAAATCATACAAGTCATAAAATTATAGATTATTATCCAGAACACCAAACTCAAATTGACTAGTGGCCACTAGTCATGCATTAAAATGAACCATTTTAAGCTAGCATACTTTTCGGCAAAACCCTTAGAATTTTGGAACGTTCTACTTATATATAATCAAAATTCTCACTCTGGTAATCATTCGGGTACTCCTGCGGCGCGTTTGCTTGGACTGGTGTTTGTGACTGAATTTGTATATAAAATCGAAGAAAATTTTAAAATATTGTAGAGGAGGTTGCCATTCCATGCCGCCATATGAGTACTCCACCCCTTTTTGTGACTAGGAGTAAGCACATGCATTGCACATGTTCTGTAAAGATGGATGTTATGATTGTTTTTAAAATACTACCCTAATACTTTCTATGAAATGGAGACTAATAAAGGAAACCAAAATTAAAAAAAAAAACATAATTTAAATAAGTAAAACTTTATAAAAACTAATAGTTATAATATGAAACCTGTAATGAATAATATATATATATATATATATATATATATATATATAACTTTGTAATTAAAATTTTTCATTTCTAGTTCAAGGTACATCGTAAGATGATATTATTATACAAAATTAAAACTTTTCATTTCTAGTAACAATGATATTATTATAAACTAAAGATTAATATATTAACAAAATAAATACCATAACTTTTTCGATTTCAGTTCGGGCAATCAATTGCTAGAATGTTTTTTAAAAAGAAAAATGTTAGTATAAGCTAACTCGACAATTAAGTAAAAGATGAGTGTTGAAAGTATTATCATGCATGATAACTCAATTTCTCTATTAAAGAGAGAGAATTTTAATGCACCCTCATATATGAAAAAGTATTTTGTCCATGCATAATTTCATAATAAAATATTTCTAATATAATTAATGTTTTTATTTGATTTAAATTTAATGTATAGATAACTTCATAATAGTCTTTACTAATAATAATTTACATATCATCTCACAAATCAATTTCTTGAAGGCTCAAACACCTATCATGAATACGTTTTTCTATCGTATATCTATACTTCTCGATCGCTATTTTTTAGATACTCTAAATGACAATAGTATTGATGATAGATTTTTTTAAAAAAGTTGTATTCTAAAAATATAAAATACATAAACAAAGTCAAATTAACTAAAAAGTGGATGAAAACAAGCGCTTGATAAAACATCATAATATCTATATAAGAATTCAAAAAGACAATAATAATAATAATAACAACAACAACAACAAAGTAAGAAAATAATAATTGTATTTAATGAAAATATATTAATTGCAAATGTTAAATTGATAATAAACATAAAAGTTAAGGGTAACATAGAAAATCAAAAGATTTCCATGGATTCCCACTTTTTATATAGTAGAGATGATTGGAGTATTGTATTGAACAATACATTACATGATTTAACTTAAGTGGGTGCACAACATGGAGTATTTCTAGCAGTACCAGTACTGTACCGAGTATTCAATAATTTTTTGTTACAGATACTACTACTTAATTATTCAGAATAGGTGAGACATAGTTAAATAATTATGTGATTTCTATGCATAAGCTACTAATATATAATAATTGACATCAACTATCGAGTAGTACTCTGCCATACATATGACAAATTAGAAATTCTTTTTCGGTAAGTAATATTTTGCGTGTAAAAGTAGATGAGTTAAGTGTTTGTTTAATGACACAATGCCCACTGGCCACTTGAAAAAGTTTCTTTATGAAAGACAAAAATAAATCTAGCTACCTTATTTTTCTCGTATATATAACAAGTACTGTGAAATACTATCCTACTAACCGTTGGCATGTTATCTTGTTAATATAAAGTATGAATTAGTAGGATTTAGATTGAACCTCACACCCATCTTATACCCTAAGTTGTTACAATAGCATGCCATAATTAGTAAGTATTTTGAAACAAGTAACTCAATAACGATAATTATGATAAATGGTTTCACTAATCTTCCCATTGTACCCTTGGCCCACCCCTTTGATTGCATGATGGTACAAGGCATATCAGAGAGGAATTCGACAAGATTCTATTAGAATAGAAGGACGGAAAAGTATTTATTCTCCCCAATTTGGAAGACTTCAGAAAGCATGACCTTATTGTAGATCTCCCCTTTTATATTTGGCCATTCTAATTATCTTATTGTCACCCAGTGGTTGCTTGAGGTTAGGCAAAGGTCTACAATCACCAATTCAAATTCTTTCTAATAAAAAAAGTCTCAAACATCAAGTTCTCCAAAAAAAAAAAAAAAAAAAGGCATTATAATTAAAGTTTTGCCCAAGGGTGGAAACACCTTAATTAGTGTTGACCCTGTCATATCTTTATGAAAATTGTGCACGAGTCACCAGACTAACATTTACCAATAAAAATTTGATATGAACATTATTTTATTTAGTGGCTTAAATAATATATAGAAAATTATTAAATTGTGTATGATTTGTTTTTATCTTTTTTATTTGCTACTTTTCTTGAACAACGAAAAATCCTCCTTGCAAGTTAGATGAGAATTTCGATTTAATTTTTAATAGATAATTTAGCTCTTACCTTAGTACGAATCTAACTGAAAATAGCAAAAGATTAAAGTAAACTTCGGAGCTCAAACAATTATTTTACTAAGGATTCAACTCATTTAATATGACCACATATTAGGAAATTATTTTTGTATGACTCGCCAAAATCACACAGTAATTTTACCTTGCAAGGTTCACACTCAGTGATACACAAACAAAATTTCATATATATGAATTACATATATATACACACACCTCATCTAGCTAGAATTTCAATTTCTAGCTAGACCTAAAATTTGAGATAGTTTGTAATTATGATGCTTGATATTTTGTACCCAACTAATGGGAGCTATTTACACTAATGATTCCAACTTTTTCCAAGGTGGGAAAAAATGTTGATAGGGAGAATAAGATTCTTTAGCATCAAAATTAGGAGTAGCTCCCATCTTTCAAACATAGATCATATGAACCATCTAATCAAGGTTGAAACAAAATTTTCATGTGCAAGCTTTATTCTTTTCACTTGTACTAAAGATGTTACGTTGTTTCATCATATTCTGTATACATTCTTTGCTTATCATGAAAACTTGAATAAGTGAACTCGATAAGAATTTTTTTTGTTTCCTTATTCATGTACTAATAGTACGATAATCTTTGTTAAAGATTCTTATATATGTTTCTAATTTAGGTTATTTTTCCTTTTATTTTCTTCAATTGCTTCCACAAATGTAAAATTATATGATTATTAAAAAGTAGATCGTTTTATTTTTTGAAGTTTCACTAGTTCTCTATCCACCCTATATATTTAGTATTCATTTATAATAATATCTAAAATGTGTTCACTGACCTCCGTAAGCTTGTTTTTTATTCTATTAATCATCACTAAAGTTTTAGCAAAATTACAATGAATTTAAAAATTATGATAGGTCTTATTTCAATTAAAATTATGATCCAATTTTATTTTATATAATTTTTTTATTGACATGAGACACGTGACATGAGTTCATCACAAATTATTGTACACTATAATACACAATTAATGTACAACTAAATGTGAGAAGGTGACACATCATGTGTGAATATTTAATTTTGAAGGTATAACACAGCGATCGGTCGCCAATGAAAATATATGCAAAATTTGATGATTCGTAGTGACTGATAATTTTATAATTTCGATAAAACGTTATGACTGTTAACAAAATTAGTCCAACTTTATTATACAATAGTTTAAACCCTTTTGTTTCCCTCCTCCGATCCTCTCTCGAGATCATAGCAAGCTTATTAAACTACGTCACGAGTTACTTAATTGAGAACAAGTTAAATGGCCTAATGGATAATTTGTGGAGGAAGATGATTGGCAAAGTGGAGCATGCACCAAGAAATGGGCATCTAATCAGCCGCATATATTAAATCATACATTGAGTCATGTCATGTAACGGAAGACCAACAAATCTTCAACCCTCATGGTTTAATTTGGCTAATTTATTGACACTACAAATCGATGATTGACAAATTTTTAATTTTAAGGGCCAAATCGATATGCTTTAGAAATTATTGGAAACAAGATGTCAAGTCGGGACATGACAAGGAGTGTGCGGCGAAGGGGTTTGTTCTAGAAGTGGAGTTGTCCGTGGAGTTGTCCGTAATATTTTTAGGAGCCTAGATCTATTATTTTAATTTCTGTATTAATTGATCGACTCATCTAGTTAATCAAAACAATCCAAATCATTGAATTAATAAACTTGATTATGTGTGCTGGTTATTTTGACATAATTGAGACAATCGATGTTGACTCCGTCTTTAGTACTAGATAATACTAAAGTCTATACAATATTGTTTTGATCCTTTGAGATAGAACATGAAGAAGCAATAAAACATTATAGCTCAAACAAATAAACTGGACTTTTCGAAATACAGCACAACTTTAAAATGAACAAATTAAGTTTGAAATACTAGGGAGGACTCAATAAAATCTTATTTGCAATGTCCCCATAGACAAATTAAAATAACTTTGATAGCTAGATGGTAACATCTTTTGCTTGTGGCTGTATTTATTTTGGAGGCCAAAAAGTAATAATTATATAATAGGTTTCAATTGGGGGACAACTGTTGGATTGAACCTAGCTAAACTTGAAAGGGCACCCCTTTGACCCTTTGGTTTTGGTAAGCTATTTGTCGGTTTTGTAATTGGAGGGCACCCCTTTCATTGTGTCGGTTGTAGTGGAAAAATCTTTTTGTAATTGGTGGTTTGGGATACTCCAAATCAATCACCCAAATTAACATTAAGATATTTTTAAGGATATGATAAATTTTAACATTAGTAGAAAGATGGTCATTATTCATTCGTATGTGATTATATAATACAACAACTCATATATAAAAGTGATTATATAATCCAAATTTACCTTGAGCTAACAACCTAATTATACCCTCATAGTGAATATATATATATATATATATAATTTCTTATTTATAAATTATAGGTTATTTATTGACAACTTTTACTGCTTTTTTTTCTTTTTCTTTTCTTTCCTTTTTTTTAATGACGATGAATACTCCTATTTAGTTCCAACTCCACATCCTAATCTCAATCTAAAATAAATCTCTAAACCAATCAATTTCTTTTTAATGATTCTTCTAATATTTACAAAATATGAATAGTCTTTTCTTTTCATTTTTAGAAGTTCAATTCAATTCTAAAAGAGTGCATCTAGTTTAACATGCACCTCCATGTAAGAATAGTATTTGTTAATCACGAATCATTAGTTCATTACCATCACTAATTCACTATCATTATCACTAAATATATAAAAGTTGAAATGTGTTGAAATATTTTGATTTTCAATATAACTTTTCACACTTCTTTTTTATTTTATCAATTATACCCTTTAAAATACACACACAGATATATATATATATATATATATATATATATATATTGATGAGTGAGTAGTGACTCTTCATATAACGCTAATAAAATGAAACTATAAATATTCTAATATGATGCCATTAATTTTATTCCATGTATATGATTTAAAATGATTATTATAAATGAGGTTTTTCTTCTTTAAAAAATCTTGTACAAGTGGTGGTTGTATGATAATCTTTTGATTTACAATATTTTCTTTACTTTTTTTTTTAGTCCACAATACCCATAATTTTAAAAAATATAGTTATATGACTAGATTTTAAGTAACTTTAATTTAATTAAACTATAAATATTCCAATATATAATATTATACTTTTATTCAATGCATATAACTTAAAAATATCTATTGATTATTTTTTCCTATAAAATCTTTTACAACTTTCTAATTAAGATATCATTTCTTTATAATTTTAAAATTAGACTGATTTTGCATCTAATGAACTCAAATATATAAGATTAGTCTTATTAGGAAAAAATGCGATTTAAATGCTTTAGCTACCTTGCTTGAAATTTAAGTATTAATTTTAATATTCTCTCCGTCTCACATACATAGTCCACTTTTCCTTTTTGGGTTGTCCCACATATATAGTTCCCTTTTCTTATTTAGTATTGCTTTTCTTCTTCTTTTTCTTTTTCTTTTTTTGTTAAATAAAATACCCTAACTCGAAAATCCAAACCCAATGTATGCATTTTATTAATACTAGTATCCAACCCGTGCGTTGCACGGGATGATGATATTATAAAGAGAACAACTTATAAATAAATAAATCAAGTCTTTTAACGTAACACGCATTACAAGAAATACTATTAGAAAATTAAAATAAAATATTTATGACGTTAACCACATTATATATAAATATTGTTGAACAATATTATATAACAATTGATTTAAAAACGTTAATAGTTATAATGTAACACGCATACATGGAAATGTATTTCAATCGGTGAAATAACATTGTATATAATAATAAATACATAACTAATTAAGATTTTTAACACTCATTTGTACTGCACAAATATTGAAAAAACACACATCTTTTAACATTTTATTCATCCATTATTTATACGTGACCTTTTCTTTTTTGCCAAATACGATGTTTTTTAAATTTCTATGTATGTGTGATTATAATTGCATGTGTCTTTTTATTCTTAATTTTTTAATTAAGTATCAAATTTTCTATCTGCGACTTCTTTAAATTGTGATGTTGCCAATTTTATTTGTAGGTCGTCACAAATAAATATGATATTTAATTTAAACACAAAAAAATTAAAATATTACCCATTCTTTGTGATCGTTCGTATAAATTTATATTGTGTAGCCCTATTTAAAGCTACAAATGCATTAAAAATTTGTAAAAATAAAAAAGGACGTAAATATGTTTTTTTAATTTTTTTCGAAAATAGAAAAAATTTTCAAAAACAGAGGAAAAACAAAAATAAAATATAATTATTATGAAGGAAATTTCCAAAAAGATTTTGTTTTTAGAATCAAAAAAATTTTAAAAATAAAAATTTTAAAAAATATTTTATCTTTTAAAAAATATTAAAGAAAATATTAAAAGAAAAAAACAATTTAAAAATCTAGGTAGAGCAATTTTAATTAAATAAGCCAACTAACAAATTTTTAACAAATTGTGTCTTTATAGATTGACAATTCTTCGGCCCCAACACTATTAAATACCTTACCCATTCTACAAACCCGAACCTAGAATCACCAACCTGCCCAATTTCATATCTTAGCCTAGCATACTATCCAACTTTCACCTTTATGGTTTACCAATACACAACCTTGAAACCTATTCTTTGTTTAACTACGCCGATTTAACTACTTTGTAACTTACCCGCAACCACACAAAAACACAAATCAAACTTCAATGTCGACGATGATTCATTCTGTATACACGAACACGACCCACATTCAAAAGAATCTAGATTTGATTTTTTTTTCAGATTCAATCATTCAATTTGTTCACAAAAATTTCTTAGAGATATCCTTCAATACCGAATGTCGATAGCAACATTTTGGCCACAGATCTAGATGCCAGATAAGATCTACACTGCAAAAAGGATTTTTCCAAGTATTTGATCATGGATTCAAGAAACAAAATCTCTAATTTTTTTAAATGGTTGCAACAATCCAAAATTTTATTATATGTACATGAATTGCAGTTATCAAATTAATCCTAAAATATTATAAGTTTATTGACAAAATAAACGATTTTGAAAATTGATGAATAACTTAACGAAGTTTATTAATTTGAACATGATTTCTAAAATTATCCTCCATATTTTGGATTTTATATCTTAATAGTTAATTCTAAAAATTCAATAATTATGTGTTAATTAATATAATAAATTAACTAAAAATATAATAATAATGTAATCACTTAATTAGAAATGAAAACAATTTCACAAATTAATTTTAATAATTATAAAATCACTTTATTGATCTATAATTTTACAAATTTTATTTTTTAAATTTTTAGGCGAATAAAATTGCAATCACCTATGAGATTTTCATTCATAATTATTAAAATAAAATGAATTCGTGAATTTTATTAATTTATTTAGTTTTTAATTTAAAAAAGTATTTATCTCCACATTAAAAAATATGTATTTAATTAAAAAATTATAAATGGAATTTTAAAAAAATGAGTGGTAAATCGATTTCTTCAAAGATAAAAACCAATAAATTGATTTTGTTCTTATATTTTTATTTTATTTATATTGTTTAAAATTAGAAATTGGTAATTGTTCTAAAAAAAGGATAGTTGGTTTTTAATTATACTTTTATTTCTAAACATCCTAAAAGTTTTTACATATTGTATAGACTTTTGAAGGAAAAACATGTCAATAATCTTATTCATCACCTCGAGCCACAAAATGGTACTTTAACCTCACATCATTAGGTGCAAATTATGGGATACTATAAGATTTTCATTTATTATTATTAATTTGAAAATTAAACGAAAAAGTAATTGAATAAAAAATATAAAATAATAAAATTATTATTAAACTAAAGGGAATTTCTCCAAGTAGCCATTGGTTATAACTTCTACATGCCTAATGATTATACACGCCTCCTTTCTTACAACTATCTGATGTCGGATACTTATTTTTTTTACTATATAGAAACTTATCCATATTGTTTAAGCATTTGAAGGGAAAATTGAGAATTTTATTTTTGGTGGGTTTTAATTTAAAAATAAATATTTTTGCAACATAAAAAGATATTTTGACAACTCAAAGATATTTAAGATATTAAATTAATTATGTACTATGTTAATTCCTAAATTATATTGTAACTAATTAATATTTCTTTTATCGAATGAAACTAAAATAAAAAAAAAATCATGAATTTTATTAATTTATTTAGTGTTCAATTTGAAAAAACAAATCTATATATTAAAAATATGAATTTAATTAAAAATTATAAATAGCATTTAAAAAAAAAGAGTGGAAAATTTTATTTCTTTAATGACTCAAACCAATAATTCGATTTTTTCTATTTTTATTTTATTTGTATTTTTAAAATTTAAAATTAATAATTATCCTAAAAAATTCATAGTGTTGGTTTTGATTTGCATTTATATCTTTCAATAATGTAGATTTTTTTTTCATATTGCATAACCTTTTGCACGAAAGATACAATGAACAATTGCATTAATTGCTTAGAGCCACTAAAGTGTATTTTAATCTCAAATTAGGCGCACATTATGGGATCACTATGGGATTTCCATCCATTATTATTAATTAAAATGTTATTATTAAACTAAAGGGAAACCAAATACCGATTCAACCCAAGTAGCCATTGGTCATAACTTCTAGTTGCTTAATAATTAGTACTTTATAGAATTATACACGCACTCTTTTTTTATAACTATACGGCGTGGGATATTTTATTTTTTCAATAGCATAGAAATTATCCTTATTATTCAAACTTTTGGAAGGAAACACAAGAACTTTTTGTATTCGGAGATTTCCAATTAACTTGACATGAAATTAATTATGTACTATATTAATTCCTGAATTATTATATTCTTAATAATTAATATTATATTTTATCTAATAATTAATATTATATTTTATCTAACGATATTAAAAAATAATTAAAAAAACTCATGAACTTTCCATATTAATTTTTTTTACCAATTAAACTTTCCATATTAATTATAAATGCTTGTTTCTATATGTGGAATGCTCCGTATATATCGACACGTATTTCTATATTTCTAAATACGTGTTATCATATATGGATTCTTCTATAAATTAAGACAAAAATTAATTAAAAAAAATTCCACACATTTGATAGAAATGTGTGTGTTTTCTCACACACTTATGGTCCAATTTATATATATATATTAAGATCAACGGAAAAAAAAGGCTTTTGATGGGCATGTTAGTGGTTTTTTTTTACACACTATTGGTCCTACTTTTATATATAGTCTCTAAAATCTACTGACTTTCCAAATAATACACGTGTCTTTCCATAAACACAAAACGTGCTTCTTTAATTGTTCATTTCCATATATATTAAAATGTCCATCTTTATTTATTATTATTATTATTTATTTTTTTGGGAAGTATCTTTTGTATTATCAATCAACCAAAAAAATCATTTTATACTCCACACACTTTTGCATAAATGGAAATAATGCATGCTTCTTTTCATATTCCATAAATAAAAAACATGTATAATTGTTCATTTTCATCCTTTTCTTTTATTATTAATTAATTAATCAAGAAAAGAATATTATCTTTGGCGGGAAAGTGTGTGTAAAAACACACACTGGGGGTCCAACTTTTATTATATTAAAGATTCAAAATCAAAGTACACCTAACAGGAAGGGGACATATGAAATTTAGTATTACGTACTTTCCTTATTTTATTTTTTTACATGCATTATAAAAAACAAAGGGGAGATATAAATTTATTGAAATAGTTTTGTAATTGAGTCAAACAAAAGGTGTTTCTTTATTACAGGAATTGGAAACTGGCCATATGATTAACCATAATAATTAAACATTGAAACGATATAATATCAAGTAGGCAAGGATCACACTTTTTCTTTATTGAAATTTCATCTCTTTTCAGAAAAGCTATCCAACGATCTCTTGCTATCCAATATCCATTAAAAAAAATTATCCATCAATGGATTCTTCATCCTCTCTAGTTCCTAAGTACCCATGCCAGTCACACGTTAAACTGGGAGACACAATGTCTATCAAGCTTGCACTTGACAACTATATAACCTGGAAGAAACTAATATTTGACTTAGGCGTGATTGGTTTCATCGATGGCAGCATACTTGCACCACCACAGCTGATCACTACTACAACTGGTTTAAGGTATTCATTACTGAAGTAGGGGTAGATTAAGTTGCTTTGATCCCTCAACTTCATTTTATGTCTAATTGAGTCCATAATCACCGGAGGAACATGGTTAACATCCCTTGAATACTTGTATATATGTTACTTGTTTGATGCAAGAAACAGAAAACACTACAGCGCCACAAGACAAAGAAGTGGAGAATTCAGAAAAGAAAACACCTGCAATGATTTTTTTGGAGGCTTATGAACAGCTAATGAAATGATAAGAGCACAGTGGATGAAGATACGTCGAATGCATGCTTAATCGTGGCAACTCTTACTGCCACCGTATTGTTTGCTGCTGCTATCACTGTACCAGGTGGAAACAACAGTGGTGCAAGCCTTCCCATATTTTTGGAACGAAGGGCATTCAAGATTTTCGCAATTTCAGACACACTTGCTCTTTTCTCGTCCATAACATGCATTTTCACATTATTTCACTCAAGATCATAACATACTTCAATTATAACACACAAGATCATTCAACACACAAACAAGGCACTTCAAACTCCACATTTTCACAACTTACTAAAAATTTCAGATTCTATAAGATACATTTTAGCCACAAAATCAACAAAGTGGAAGATATAATGCATTACCTATAACATCTTTTACTTACAATTGATGACTTATAACTTCCTCTTAATCAGCCACAAGGAACAATGTAAAAGAATCTACTTTTCGTTAATCTGCATAGCTATGTCTCAAAATATCTGTTTTGACAGCTTGAAAGCAGCTTAGAATTTATTTCCTTTCCGATTCAATGGTAATCTTACCTCTTGTTCTTTTTTATCAGTTTACATTAAATAATTACTCACATGCAAATATTCAAATAATCAATTAATGATGAAAGACAATAATTGATTGAAAAAGGGTCAACTATTTGCTAATTTTACCTAATGCCCTGATTCGTCCACTGTGCAAGTAAACTCTAATTATTTCATAGGAACATTGCTTACCATCGAGAAACAACAACTCTGGAAAATAAATAAATTCATGAATAAATATGATACTACCTTCCGCCCAAGTTTGGCGATAAGAAAAAAGTCGAGTAGAAATCACTACAACAATTGATAGATAGATAGAAATCACTGCAACAATTGTAAACCAGTATCGAATAAAAAAATAGTAATAAATCACAAAATAATAATTTCAAATCCTCAATAGAAGTTTAAAGTGCAATAAAATGGAGAAAAAAGAGAATTGTACGACCTAGAAGGACGCGCAGGTATGGAGTGCGAACTGGTGGACTGCGATTGGGGTGTGGGTTGTTGTTCACGGCTGCCGGTGGTGTCACAAGGTGGTCAGTAGCCGACTTGCTTCTGTCACAGTAGTCACCGGTCGAATTTGGAGAAGAAGAGAGCGTGCGAATGACCTAATCTAATTTACGACGCAGGTTTTTAATTTGGGGGCCACGGTTTTAAATCGTGACAATCAGGGAAAATTTAAGTCATGGTTTAAAACCGTGGCTCCTCTAAAATTTTCTTGTGACAATTTTCTTATTTTGATGTAGTGTACTTTCCTTATTTTATTTTTTTACATGCATTATAAATTTTTATATAAAGTATATATATATATATATGATGTATTGAAATTGAAAATGAACTAAATGCAAGTAAGGTTCTCTAAAAGCCGCTAGGCGTGACAAGGCGGCGGTGCGAAGCCTTAAACCTTAGAAGCCTAGGCGTAGAAATGTGTTTTTCATTTTTTTATTTTGATTAATCTAAAGTGATAAATAAAAAAATCATGTTTGAGATATTTTATACAAACTTCAATATATTTTTTATTTTTTAATAAAATATATATTATTTAAAGTATTCAAAACTTCAAATACTTGGCAAACTATTATCAATTCCTACAGTTAGATTATAAAACGAATACAAGTAGAAAATATTCTTTTCATAAGTTAGTCTAACTTCAAAAATAACAGTACAAATGATCCGACATTTATAATAAAAACAAAAAAAAAAGGACAAAAAAAGCCTAACTAATTTTAACTAAAAGGCTCGCGCTTGTTCACGCCTAGGCCCGCCTAAGCCCGAATTTTCACGATTTTGGCTCCTTTTTCCACGCCCATCTACTATGCGAGGCGTTTTCACGCCGCCAACACTTAGCCGCACCTAGGCGGCGCCTTTTCCCCGCCTTTTAGAATACTGAATGCAAGCATTAATAAAAATATGATATGAGGTCAAAGTTATAACTTACAATGTTTAAAATGGTCATTTAGTTTACATATACGAGTTATTAATATCATGTTGGCTAAATTTTATTGGAAAAACCTAAAATAGCAACCGAAAAATTCATGACTTAGAAAATAAACGTTTTTCCCTTCAAAAAAAGCTTAATGAAAGAAGCACCATATTTATAATTCATAAAAGGTTTATTCATATATATATCATATATGTTTACTGGTTTTAGTTTTCCATTAGCACACTCAATTTATTTCAGATGCTTTCATAAAGAATATTAGTCCTTTAAATGTTTGTGTTTTTCTTTCATCTCTATATAATAAGTGCAAAGCATATACAGAAAACTAGTATAAGTTGAATGTCTTGTATTGTATAATACAAGGTTGATCTGTCTAGTAAATAAGAAAATTGATTCATTATATATATATATATATATATATATATATATATATATATATATATATATATATATTGGGATTTTTTAAGATGACTATCGGTCACAATTAATTACTGTCAATCATGGATGACGACAATAAAAAGTCACCTCTATTAACACTAGCACCAATGAGATTAAAGTCATCACAATATCCATGCACAAGGGGTTCAAAACATGTGTTATCAGTCGTTGTTACGTTGTTACCCTCGATTTTTATAGTGATTGAACTTTTAGTTTTTTAAAAATAATTTATTAATCTAGTGTCACCATCACTATCTTTCTTTTAGCCAATATTACTGAAACTAAACTTTAGTTTTATTTTTCGATTATTCTCCCTCATCGATTTTGATTAAACAAGAAGAAGGCATGACTCAATAACTGGAAGATATGGATCTTTTCTAGCTCCTAGAGCTTTAAAATTTGCCAAAACGGTAAAAGAATTAAAAGACGTACAACCTTTTGTTAACTTTAAACCTATATATATAAAATTTGGTTCAACCTTTCACTAATTTATTTTACTATAAGACAACAAATTAATACGGCCCACTACATATGTCAATTGATCCTTTGACCGACTTTTAGAAGGAAAAATGTCAATTATACACAAAATCATGTTTCACAAGCTAACATTTTTATACAATATATACCAATTTAAAAAGTATTTTCAACAAATAAAAGCTTGAGAATAAAATTTATTTGGTCAAAGATTCGCCTATATAAAGATTTTTTTTTTGGAACTATCTCGACTCGAAAATCCAAGCTGAGATAGAAATTTTGTTAAAATAAAAGAAATTATTACACCTAGCCAAAGGGGGGCTACACCGGACCTCCCAATATGCCTAGGTACAAATGCAACTTAATCCATCTCAAATGAAATGCAAGTCAACAGAACACTAAATAAAACTATAACAATCATTAAGTAACTAGCAAAAAGCATACAGAGCAATACGCATTGAGCATTAAGCCCGAATATAAGGTATACCTAATCTATCCAGATTGGCTATAGCCTTAACTTCCTTCTCTAGTTCTTCGCCTCCATGACAACGTATCTCTTCTCCTTGTACCCCTGATTAGCTAACCAATCTGCTAACTTGTTCCCTTCGCGCCATATATGGGAAATCTTAAATGTAAAGGAATGAAGAAGTTGATGAATATCTTCCAAAACATATGCTATAGACCATGCCCCAACCTTCTTACCAGTTAACAGTTGCACGGCTGCTAGAGAATCGGATTCAATCAAAACATATGAAAGTTGTTTTTCCTTGCAAATATGTAAGCCTAATGCAATAGCTTTAAGTTCAGCAATAGTGATAGAGCATGCACCAAAGTGCTCAAAATAAGCCCAGCAGATATGTCCAAGATAATTTCTAATCACCCCACCACCTGAAGCTTGACCATCAGACTTAACAGCTCCATCAGTATTCAGCTTATACCAGTGAATAGGAGGTTTCTGCCAGGTAACACAAATAGCTCTGGGTTGTCTAATTGAGCAAGAGGGATGGATGAGCATAAGTTGATCTTTAAGAAACAAAACTCTCTTTATAATGCGATGAGAAGACATAGCTATATTCTGATGTTTAGCAGCATTCCTTTCCATCCATAAAAACCAAAAAACAACTGGAGTAATAAGAACAACATGCAGATTATTTTTGCTAAGCTGGAGTGTCCAATGCATAATAAGTTGTTGAGGATATGCATAACTTCTATACTTTAAGCCCACTAATTCATGAAAATATTTCCAAACCCCAGAAGCAACAGATCCAGTAAGGAAAACATGGGAGATAGATTCCACATTTGAACAACATAGGCATTTGGTGGCCATAGCAATACGAAACTGCAACTGCATAATTTCCTCAACTGGGACCCAATTTTGTATAAGTCTCCAAACAAAAAAAGAAATTTTCACAGGCAAAATAGGAGTCCAAATAGGCTTCAATATCAACTGTCTAGGTCAAGAAATTCTTATGTCCTCAATACATGATTGTATAGAAAAATCAGCGGTAGGGGAAGCATCCCACATGGCGAAATCTGGATGAGTGCCTATAGGAATCTGCTTAATGGCATTCACCACTTGTGGAAGAAAAGAACTATGCAGTTTCTCTAAGTTCCAAGAATTGCAGGTAAAAAAAGAGCATGCTCGAGAATGCGGGGAATGCGGAGAGGGATATAATTCAAGTATGTTCCCCATTGGAAGCCACGTATCATAAAGGATATGTATCTTCCCAACTCCTAGCTTCCACTTTATGTGGTTTTCCGCAATAGGTCTAATTCGAATCAATCTCTCCCATATAGCGGAATCGCCAGTTTTAAGTGGCACAACAACAGGATGAAAATGTTTGCAATATTTAGAGTACAATACTTGACTCCATAATGTTTGTTGTTGACGAAATTTCCACCATAACTTCATATCAAAGGGTTCACTAAGAAGTTTTAAATCATTCCATCCAAGGCCATTTTCTGTTTTGGGAAAGCAAGTCCTTTCCCAAGAAGACCAATGAATAGTCTTAGATTGTATAGAGTCCCCCCAAAGAAAAGCATTAAACAACCGAGAAATCTTCGAAAATACTTGTTTAGGGGGCTTCATGGCCTGCAATAGATGAAGGGGTATGGAATTCAACACCGAAGTAATTAAAGACATTCTGCCTCCTGAAGATAACTTCCTAAACTCCCAACCAGATAGTCTCTGTCTAATCTTGGTCAGCAAAGCATCATATGGAATAATCTTCTTATATCCTTTATGTAGAGGTATGCCCAAGTAAGTGATAGGTAAAGATTGGGTAGAGAAACCAGTTATTGCTTTCACAGTTTGCTGATGGCTCTTCTTTAAAATGATAAAGCTGCTCTTAGATTCATTTATCTTCTGACCAGAAGAAGAAGTGTAGTTCTGCAGAAAGGATACCAATCTATCAATTGATGTGCGCTGGCCATTAGCAAAAATTAATATATCATCAGCAAAGGACAAGCTTGGCACAAAAATAGGTCCCCCGTAGTGATAGGCCATAGATGGGTGAGACTGAAATAAAGATTGTAATCCCCTGTTTAAAGCCTCTGCCAAAATAATAAATAAAGATGGGGATATTGGATCTCCTTGCCTAATGCCCCTAGTAGATTTCAAAAACCCAGTTAGCTCGCCATTAATAAGGATTGAGAAGTGCAGTTGGAAATCACTTGTGTAATCTTTCTAATCCATGAATCATCGAAACCAAACTGCTTCATGACTGCTATCAGAAAATCCCAATTAACTCGGTCATAAGCCTTCTCCATATCAAGCTTAAATAAGACATTTCCACCTCTGACTTTTCTCCCCAGCTGATACACCATTTCTTGTGCCAAGAGGACATTATCTATGTAACACCCCGCATGTTTTAGACCATGATTTAGGTGTTCCTATATGATTTAGACCTATTTTTAGCAAATGAGATGAAAATGTGATATGAATGAAGTTTGTGATAAGCGATTTCATGAAGATTTGAAAGTTCATGGAGGTTTAGAGTGACACATCTTTGAAATGAATCAGATTTTGAAGATGATGTCTTCTTAAGATTTGTATCCCATTGAGTCTAGTTTCCAACAAGCTTTAAATCACCTCATTTCAACATCGGACGCAAAAGTTATGACAAAAAAACTGAAGGCCGCCAGTGCAGTCCATACGGTCGTACGGCTTAAGCCGGCTAAACGAGTTTTTTATGCATTTCTTGACTTTTTGGTGGATAAATATCATTTCTAACTTCTTGTTATCTCATTATACACTCCCAAAATCACCTCTCAACATCCCTAAACTCTTCAAAACCTTGTTTGTGATTTATTGCTCAATATTTGTGCATATATGTCTATGTTGAGCTAAGAAGAAGAAGGGGAAAGAAGGAGGATGAGCTACCTAAGCTTGCCTATACTTGCTTCTTATCACTTGAAGGTAGGTAATGGATGTTTTATATGCTTTATGAACCAATTGCATGTTTATGTTTGAAGAAATCAAGAAAGGAACATGTTTATGATGTATTGGAACATGTTAGAATCTAATAGCTTGATTTATGTTTTGTTATGATATGATAAGGATATGAGTGTGCATATATGACCCTTTATGCCTATTTATATGTGTTGTTCGGCTATTAAGAAGTATAGATAATGTTATGCTTATGAAACGAACCGAACGATTTAAATGCCTAATTAATTCATGTAAGGAACTTTGGCATTAGGATATTGTGGTGATGTGGTTATATGGTTTGTTTGAGTAACGTGGTATCATGTGAGTAATAGATGTATTTTATGTTAGAGCATTGATTGTGGCATGTTTTATAAGTTTATGAATAGGAAATGAGATGAAATTCAAGTTGTTGCCTTGATATGCCTGATAAGTGAAACTCTATGATGTTCTAATGTGAAATGGTATGTGTTAATGCCCTTATGTACTGAATGTCAAGTTATACGTGATGTATGTGATGATTAGAATAGTTTAATGAGGTTAGACCAATGTAAAAGCTAGAATACATGAATGAATGTTAAGTAATGACCATGTGATATGTCTATGAGACTAATGGCTATAAGATATGCTATATGTAGTGTTATGAGGAAGTTCATGGACGGGTGTAACGGAATGTCTAATGTATGATGTAAAGAAGCATGTATTATGCATGATATATTAGAATGAATGTTATGTAATGTTATATGTACGAAAGCAAGGTAAAGTATGCACTACGCATGACATGAAAACACAATGTATATGAAAGAATGTAGTTACGTATCATGTGTTTATGATGAACATAGAGGCCCAAAGAGTGAGAGAAGCCTTTGGGTGATGGCTTGGCGCCCCAAGAGTGAGACAAACCTTGGGGGATGGCCTATGATGTTACGGGCGATCTAAAGAGTAAGACAAGCCTTTAGACGACGGCCTACGTCGCCCCGAAGAATGAGACAAGCCTTTGGGGGATGGCCAATGATATGATAATGATGATGTATTCACATCGATTCGCAACAGGGCCCAAAGGAAAGAAGAAAAGAATATGACACGTGCATCACGTGCATTGTATTACATCTATTTGCCTACTGAGTCATTACGACTCATTATGTGTATGGCTGCGTATGTGTAGGTTACGTGAGTGGGAGTTGGCAAAGAGTCCACCTATGTGCTGTGACGTCGGTGTGTGATCGGGAAAAGGAATCCAAAGATCTTACGAACCACGCGAAAGTAAACGAAACCCTTTTGTGTTTATGTATATGTAAAGAAAAGCTTCAAGTGTTATTACGAATATTGGGTTTCGTGTCTCTTTGTTCACGTGTATCGCTCCTTCAATTTCGCTGTATTCTGTATAAGAAGTGCACGTGGCCCAATAGGAGGCCTTTGTGTTTATGTATTCGTGCGCTATGTCGTATGTTGTGACGTTGTTATGGCATATATGTATATGTATACGAGGGAGTGGCGTTACAATCTATGATAGACCTACCTGAGGTAAATCCACTTTGGGAGGAAGATATGATCTTAGGCAGCAATGAGTTGAGTCTAGTAGATAGAATTTTAGTGATGATCTTGTTGGATACATTGCATAGAGTAATAGGCTTGAAGTTTTTCCAACTAGTGGCATCAAGAACTTTGGGGATTAATGAAATGCTGGTGGAAGTAATAGCTACAGGAAGAGCTTTATCAAGAAAGAAATCAGTAATAGCATCATAAACATCATTTCCTATTATATGCCAACAAGATTGGTAAAAGGCTGCTGGAAATCCATCAGGCCCAGCAGCAGAATCCCCAGGTAAGTCAAAAACTGCAGCTTTAACCTCATCAATGGTAGGGACAGCAATTAAGAGCTGGTTATCATCTGAAGATATAATCTGTGGGATGCATTGAAGCACAATAGAGTCGTCCACAATAGGTTCAGCACTGAGTAAGGAACTAAAGAATTCCACAGCTGAAGATTGAATAGCATGTTCGTCCTCCAAGAGCACTCCATTCTCTAGCTGAATTTGAGAAATTCTATTTTGCATGTTCGCCTATATAAAGATATTTTGCATTTTCTCTACTTTTCAGCTAATAAATATACTACACCAATTGTCGCGAATTGTCACGGTCAAAAACCGTGACGCCGACTGTTGGTCACGGTTTTTTACCGTGACAATATTGGCGTAATGGCCGGGTCACGGTTTAAACCGTGACCCCTTCAAGAGGGGTCACTGACTAATAGCGTGACCCCTCTTGAAGGGGTCACGGTTAAGTGACCCTCTTGAAGGGGTCACGGTTTTAAACCGTGACCAAAGCGATAATAAAAAAAAATAGAGAAAGAAAGGTGCTACAATGGTGAACATATTTAACATATAAAAAGGAAACATTAAACCAAGCAGAAGCTAACAAAAAATTTAATGCATTAGTGTACATAAATTAAAGATTCTCTATTAAATTAAATAAAAAACAGAAAATGAAGCATTGAAAAACGGTTTTGGTCATTCATAAACTTCACTCTCACTTAAGTAACTTGTCCACGAGAACTCGTCCTGCCCATGATCTTTACCACAATAGCATGGTTGATTTGTGAATCCATTTTGTAAAAGGATTTGATTAGTAAACCTTTAGACGAATTATTAATAGAAAAGAAAGCCAATAATTTTCAAGGTTGATCATCATCTTAGCAATAGCAATGAAAGAAATACACATATAATATACATCACATTTTTCCATGTTTACGTGGCCATCCGAACAAACATGAACAATCTAGGAGTTCCAATGAAACTATCTAATTTATCAAAAACTAGCTTTTCAAAATATCAAACAAGAAATAGTACTATTCAACCATTGCAGTCCAACCCATCTCGTTCCTATATTAGCAAAGGCTTCTTCCCTTTTTCTCAAATATCGTTGCTTGGCTTTGCTATAACTGATAAAACTAAAAAAACCATCACAGATAATTCCACAACAAGACACAAATTCATATCATAAAGACATATAAAAGCAGTTCTGCAATGGTTGAATGCATTGTGAGGAAGTTGATGATCAAGATAGTAAGCAAAAAAATGAACACCACAGCATAATTTAGTGTTCAGACTGGAAAGATCCACAAGTTATATTGCTCCCCCTTAAAGCTAAGAATAATTATTTCCTTTTAAAGTGTTTTTTCCCCAATGATTTGCATTTTACTTCCAAATTCAGCTTCATATCCATCCAAGCAAAGACACGATTTTCAAATCAAATATGATGGATCATTTGCTTTAGTGAAGATTCTTTCTGTTATTACCATTTCATTACTTCTCTCTCTCTCTCTATGTATTGGCACATGTAAAAATGCGATGTTAATTCGTGAGATTCACAAATGAAAAACACACTAAGTAAAAAGATGCTTCCATTACCAGTCTAACAATAAAATGGGTGTTAACAGAAAGAGAGATGGATGAGAATTGTGGATATGCTTGCTTTCATCTTTGGCATTGCATACAAATGATGAACATGAACTTGTGATGTAAAGCACGTAGCAGCCCTACACTTTTTGTAGGGAATTAGGGGTTAATAATCTAGAGATGACAAATATAAGTTAGAATTGGAACAAAAGCATCCCTATATGATAGATGCCCAAAAAGCAAGGGAGTAAATGGGGATTTACAAAATTCAATAAAATGAAAAAACATACATAAAATAGGTCCATCTAATCAAACTAATGAGACTTCTCACCTATGATATACATCATAATCGAAATCATACCCAATTGCCTACATACACATATGAGAAATAGTTTCTTTAACAAATGGTTTTCATACAAAATCACTCTGCTTTAACAAACTATGATTGAATAAAAAGACGTACTCTAAGGCCTGCCATTGTAGTGCTGTAATTCTTGCACAAAAGATTACACAAGTGGTCGATTTTGCTATCTTCTATATCGAGCTTTTCAACCATGTAATGTCCCGAGAAACAAATAGCATATGAGATCAGAGGCCATTGAAATATGAAACATAAAATAGATTTCTATTAACAATTAAAAATAGTCTTACCTTGAATGTTCTTAAGAGCTCCTCTTAGAAGGCCAACACTGAGACGGATACATTATCGAGATCTGCAAAGTATAATTTGTTAGTTTGTTAACTACATTTTTGCTTAGTTACTGAAATAAACTTATAAGTATTGTAGATAAGTTAGAACTAACCAAAGAGCTAGAAGACAATCATATTTTGATCTCTGAACCTGACCATATTGATGCTCATATTCCATCTTGATCTCGAGTGATTAACTGAATTAAGCAATTGCAATATCTCAAGAACAAGCTAAACATAAACAGATTCTACAAAATTCATATTAAAAGGAATCATTCTCGAATTTGGAATTCCATGAATTATCAATTTCTAGGATGGCAACTTATGTAAAACCATGTGGCAATAAAAAATAATAATAGTAAAACCACAAATCATCAAGTCTATAATGAAAAAATCACATTAGCATTCAAACTAATTGAGTTGATTCAAGTTTATTAATGAATCAAATAATGAAACTAAAACCAAAAGCAGAACATACCAGTATTGGAATGAGGATGATGACGAGATAGCAGAAAAAATTAAATCCCTAGAAGATAGTGACGAGATAATTAATTTTATTCGAACTACTAACTGAATACACACAACTAAACTACCAAAAGAGATAAATTCCAAAGTTTGGTATCTAGAGTAGTTTGTATCACCTTCATTCCATTTCAGCACAACAGAAGCATATGGCTCATAAGTTGTAGGTGAACTAGGAGATCTAGAAATAGGCTGCAACTTTATACCAAAATTAAAGCTTTAACAACAAAAAAGTAAGAGAAAATTACTTGGAAACAAACAAATCGAATGCTTTTCAGTATACAAAATAGATTAAATTACCCATAATGTTTTCGTCCCTTGGACTCAAAGTTGGAGGGATTCAACCGAACAACTGGGGATGATGGGCTGTACATTGGCGTCTCGTCTGTCAAATGGGGACACAGTGGTAGTTAATTTGGTGGTCGGAGCGAGCCGTCGATTGTAGCGGCATTCATCAGTCGTTGAAGAGTAGGGCTTTAAGAGGAAGAGAGCTTTTGAGATCTGGTGTATTTGTGATAAATGACAAAGACCGTGAGATTTGGGGGAATGAAGAAAGATTTTTTTTGTTTTCCAAGGGGTCACGGAATTAAACCGTGACCATTCGCTCGTGGCGTGGTCACGGTTTAAAACCGTGACTCGCCAATAGAAAAATATTGGAAAATTGTGAGTCACGGTCAAAAGCTGTGACAATCGGCGAAAAATTGAGTCACGGTTTATAACCGTGACTCTATTAAAATTCTTTGTGTGACAATTTGCTTGTTTTGGTGTAGTGATACTGATATAGTTTTTCGTACTTACAGACTCAAATTATATTATCAACTATATATTATCCTTTGATTAAGAGGATAGTTTGTTTTGTGCGAATTGAATAGCGGTATTTGCTAAAATTACATTCATTATATCTTAATTGTAACTAAGATTGATCTATGAAATTATAAGTCTCTAATCTAATCTAAATATCTTTTAATCAACCATTAAGAAAATCCTTTTTGTTTGCTATGACTTTCTGCTCATCATGTACTTAATCATTAAGAAAATTAAAGAATTAAGTGAACGCTTTCTTAAAGAAGCTGAATCAAGAATTGGGAATAGGGCTCTATCTTGATCTCTCTCTTTACTAGTAATTATATATTTAGTTGTGCAGAGTTATTAATTATAATAATTAGTTGCTTAAAAGTACAAAAAACAAGTTACAAAAGGTTAAAAATTGACATTTGAACTTTAAAAGGAATGGGTAGGGGTAGACAGACATTGTATCTCCAAATGGAAGTCTTGCCTAATAATGATAGGAAGAAACAAATTTCACATCCCCTCCAACCCTCCAAAAGTAGACATAAATAATGGGTGCATTTAAATTTTGGCAATCTTAAAAAGTTGTACAATAGTGATACTACGTAGATTGTGGAAGCATTACATACCAAATCAATATTTGATAATCTTTAAATACTTGCATACATCGAAATAAATATTTATTAATATTAAGTATATTTTTGATTCGTTTACACAATAAGCCTTGTCCAATTTACAATTAGATCGGCTTTGATTTTGCGGGGTTAAACCCTTCCCTCAGACTTTTGTTGTTGCCATTTGCAAAATTCTATCGGACATTGCAAATGATAGAAATGAAAGTGGAGACATGGAGATGAAATTCTACAATTGAATGATGAGTAAAATTCAGAAGTACAATGATGAAAATAAGACGCTTATTTAATATTCTTAATATTTTAAGATGTTTGAGATATATGGCTCGAGAATAATAATAAAATAGATGAGGTCAAATTTGGAAAAACAAGCAATCTGCTTCTAGCCTCGGTTGTCTCGTAGGCTGCCAATGAGAAATCAGAGAAAATTAACAACAGGAAGTAAGGATACACAGCAGGTGGATTTTGTTTGGTGATCCATTTACTTTGGACAGGCATGGGTGGTTAGATATTGTATCGGCCCAATTTTATGTATTAGTTTATATAAACAAATATTTTAAAAATGGCCGGCTCGGGGATGTAGCTCAGATGGTAGAGCGCTCGCTTAGCATGCGAGAGGTACGGGGATCGATACCCCGCATCTCCATTTTTGGCTCTCCTATTCAATTTTAATTTTTCTAACAATTCCATTTTTATGTTTTAACCTTTCTGTATGTATTTTTTACTTTTTTGCTATACATGTACAGATTAATGACTAAGTACAACATTTATTTATTATTATCATTAACAATTTGCAATTTATGTATTTATCGACCATCGTGGAGATGTTCATTTATTCATATCAATCAATACCATAAGTGAAACATTAAATTAACAAATATTATACTATTGCATACCAAAAAGTGTTATTGAGCGTATGTCTCGACTTATTTAATTTTTTCATGTTATATTCATAATTTCATTAAATATTATTCATATATTTTCGTTTGGCAAACTTTTGCCATTTACTCAATTCTTTCAAGTTCCAACCATTGACCACTTGATAAAGAGCATTTCTACTTCAAAAATAGAAAATCTTCTACATAAATCCTACCACACGTACTTATACAGATTTCGCTATATAAAAGAAATCACAAAAAAAGGAAAAAAAAAAAGAAAAAAAAAAGGAGAAAAGAAAACATATCACAGCAAAATTCATTCCTATTCCAATAGAATAAGTGTTCTCAAGAAAGTTTCCGTGACAAATTCTTCAATCCACACCCAACACATTTTAGAATCACCGTCTTCGTAGATGGCTCAGGCTTGATAACAAACTTAACACCTAGAAAATCTCTGATTAGTCTAAGCACTTCAATGCCATATGGAGCAAGCTGTCCAACTCTAACCTTCGAAACATCTTGGGGGCATAGTGCACACAAAATAAACAATAGGCCCTGAAAAGTAAACCAAAAAGTTACCTTCCATTACGACATAACTTCAGAATCTTAGCGTCTGTTCGTTTTACCATTTGTACACTTGACAACTAATTTCTACCACTCAGTCATAGTCAAATAAAGGCCAAACTTCAATATCAACCATACATTCATACCTGATGAGTTGAATCAACCACACCACCTTGTTCAATCTCCGCGAGTAGCATAGAGGCGATTTTCTGTCCAACATCCTCAGGCGGGGTCAGTTCTTTATCATCCTCGTCCTCAATTACACCATCTTCTTTGCCAGATGCTTTAGAAACTGCAGTGTCAGCAGATATGAAACAACCTGATGTGGTTTCTGCTATCAGGGTGATTCCATAACCGGGTGACCTGCAGTTGAAGTCATACAAATGGGATAAACTCTAAAGTTCCAATATTTTAACTGTCACTGATTAATGATTATCGACTTGTTATAAACACGTACTCTCCAGCTTGTGGGCCAGCTCTATGATCTGTATGTATGTATACATCCGGAAGCAAACAATTTAAAATCCCACGAGCAGCATGTATCATGGTGTTCTCAAACTGAACTGATACCCTGGTCGAGAAACTTATCCCTCTAATCCTCTTCACCATGCCTTCATCCATCCAGGAGATTGCCTGTGTGATATAGAGAGAGGAATGCTGAGACACACACACACAGAGATTCAAGAAGATGGGCAAATTTAAATAATAATGTGAGAGTACTTCTTACCTTTAGACTATCTTGGACAATGGGAACACAGAGAACAATTTCTCCGCCGCCTTTAGGCGGGACACCCGCTTTTCAATTTTCAGTGTGAGACTGTCTGAAGGTACTCCAAACCGCTTCAATATTTGCAAAGTAGCAGATTTGAAAGTATCGATTGAAGGGTCCTTAGAATCATTTGTAATACCTGTAAGGGGCGTGAAGCTCATCAAGGTTGCTTCATAAATTAAAATCTTTTGAACTCAACTGAATTAGAGACAGATCAATCAGACACACAGATTTCACAGCTTTTATTTTTGCACACACCAGTAAGAGCGAAATTTTGACCAATTTAATTCATATTTGTAGTTTGATTTGCATTTCATTACAGGAATTTCATCCACAATTTAAATTTTTGTGATTCCATATGAACCCTCTGGAATTTTAGAGGATTCTAGATTCCAGATCACATGAAAACAAATTGGATCAGTATGAATGTACGGTTTTGTGGAAAAATGGAGAAGCATATTTGATTTAATGAGTAAAACATAACTGGAAATTATGCGCGTGTCCATAATAAGGGTAAAAGATAAAACTCCAGCCTAATAAAGGTAAAAGATAGTGCTTCCGCTGACTTCGCCACTATCGCAATTTATATAGATAATGTTGAGCAAAACAGAGTCTCACAGGAAGTAGAAAATTGAGGATGCTTACAGAAGAAGTCAGCCGATGTCCTCGTTGATGTCATTTTTTTAGTTGTAACAAGCATTCTTTCATGGAATAACTCCTCATCACATCTTAGGATTGACCATGCAAAGCAAATATTTGACAAAGCATTTGTTTAAAGAAAACAAGTTGATGCACCTATGTGTTCCCCAAATCACTTTATCCATACATACTTTTTTCAAATGTAAATAAATAAGGATTATACATAAAACATCTTTAGTAGTTAAGCACCTTGCCAAAGGTGCTATAAATACGTGCAATGTGTATTCATATATTTTATAACTAAAATCAAGATTCCTAAGTTATCACAACCCAAGTGCGCAACCTCTCATAAAGATCCTTTATGATATATGTACATATAAATGCAAGGTTCACTAAAATTAGAGATTTTTACACCTAAAATGCCAGAATAGCATAGGTGAAACTTGAGCCTCGGTTAAAAGATCCACTTAACCACAAAGAAAGTAGTAGCTCAGAAAATGTTTCAGAATATAATCCTAGGATTACTTAGAGTAAACAAGATCCAATATTACTGAGCCCCAACTGCAGTCTAATATCGGTGAAAAATGCAAGCAGCTCATAGACAGGAATCATGAAGTTTAACCTGGTACTTCATTAAGCTGGCAAGACCTAAACAAGCCACCCATCTATAAAAATGCAGAACATACTCAAAAGTAGGTAACCCAAGCAGCCAAGCTTGACACCCATCAATTATGTTCCTCATTGATAGCCCGCACAAGTATTCTTTACTAAATTAGAAAAATATAAACTAACATACACAGCATATAGAGAAAATTTAACATCAGCACATAAATCGGCACATACGAGTATGACCTTGTAACACATTTAAAACCTAGTGTATGTCCTGCAACTAGCTCATTAAAGGGTTTACATGATAGGTGTTTATAAAAAATGGGTATATGGCTGGTGGAAAAGTGATAATGAAATGTCTGGGGATAAATATTATTTTTTGGAAATGTGCAAGATTGTGTATAAACAAATGTCTACTTCATAAGTGGGTTACAAACATAGTGGTAAATGGTAATAAGTTCCTTGGACAGTTACTGCATCTGATCTCTTAGCACATGTTTAAAATGTAATAATTTCTGGAGATGAATGTTTTCTGCTGTCCTAACCAGAACAAGTAACGACTGACCTAGAACAGTTGGCATGCACCAAGAAGGTGAATTTCTCATATCCCATCTTTTTACTTGTCAAAGGTAGTGCTGGGCATCCAAACCAACTGACTTGGGTTGGTTTTGACAGTCAGTTGGTTCGGTTTTCGGGTTGGAAATTTCCCGAAAACCGATTGGTTTATAAATTAACCCAAAAAAAAGGTAATGCAATTTTTGTCAATTACGCAACAAACCGGCCAGATCGTATGGGTTCGGGTCAGTCTGGAAAACAGAAGACCGACCCATCAGTTCGGTTTTTGGTTTGGGTCAGTTTCCATTTGGGTCGAAACCCGAACCGTAACAACCAATGCCCAGCTCTAGTCAAAGGTATTCGTTATTCAAGTACCTTGACAGCTTTAAGTTACACACTGTCATTCATAAGCATAATAAATAGGCAATCAAAGATCATACCTTTGAGTGTAATCCTAAGGGGTTTCTTCCCAAATAAACCCAACACAATCAGTGGCTCCAAGAAATACCCAATGGAGCGACTTGTACCACAGTCATGCACTAGATTCCGCCCACCCATCACTATTCCGGGCTTGTACTTGAGCTTTGTACCTGACCCACAAAGTAATCTCAAACACATTAAAGAATACATCTATGCTATTTTTCTTCTAATATAAGACAGAAAATTACACCAGTGACTCGACGTATTGCCTTAATAGCAAAATGGTCCCAAAGAAGCAGATTGAAGCCGAACCTCAACTTTCATTACAATCATAAAATCAATTCTTACGAGCTGGAATCGTTCAATTCTTCATTTATAAACATATATCGATTTGACTTATAAGGCACTGGCCCAAATTGCAACTCCCCGATTACTCATAGAAGAAGAATGTAAAAATTTTAATAAAGATTTGGAGAATTTCGAATTGTGAAAGTCAATGAAGCTTGAAAATTAACACGCAACTTGCTAATGGACCAATAAATTATAGAGCACTGGTGCGGTTTTCCCTATTGCACATGATAAGAAAGAAATATATTATACCTGTCTCGTTGATTTCGACAAGGCAATCGTCGGATACCTTTTCCAGGAGGCGGAGAAGCGACAACTCATGGGGAAGGAGACCGGGCCATGTGGCGTCGGCGCGTATGTCCTCGATGTGGATAGGCGTGGAAGAAAGAGTCGATAAAAGGAGGCGCAGCCTCAGATTCTGGCTTCCTTTCAGCCTCATATACGAAATCTTCCCCATCTTCTTCTCCAATTGATGATTGAAGCTTTGGTTATTTGTGAAGGAATTAGGGCTTTGTGATATTAGGGTTTTAAGACATTCGGACTTTTACCTTTGGGATTTTGACGATTCGGTCCCCAATATTCTACAAACAGGTCACCAATGCCGTAATCCATTTTATTGACAACCACCATTATGCCTAATCGAGTTTTCATTTTTCACTTTTAACCCATGCAATTTATTACTATTTGCTTTGTCTCTAATTTTTCTTTTTTTTTTTTTTTGTTCAAAACCATTTTTGTTTTAATAATTGGGAATGGAAGAGAGGGGATGATGGAATTCGAACCTGAAAACTTCCTGATAACGGTGTGAGCATTTAATCATTGGATCAAATCCTTAATCCCAAAAATTCATTTGTAACTACAAATTTTAAGCGATTTTATAATTATTTCAAAATTTTAATATCATATTTTCTCTTAATAAAAATTTAATTCCCACCCACAAAAATCTATACTAAACAAACACACATCGATGGGTATTTGAAAATTATAGAGAATTTTTAAAATAAAAAATAATCACATCAATAATAAGTGATTAAAAATAATGTCTGAGAAATTAATTTTTGAGAACAAACATGACAATAAGTATGTTTGCCATAGTGTTTATAGACATTTTCAGGACATGGTGTTTGATTTGAAGATGCAAATGCATGTTACCCCATTCACAAATTTCGTTTAAGAATCGTGAGGAAGAAATAACACGATTACTTGACGCATCGAAAATGTTTAGTTCGTTTTCATATTTAAAAAATGTTTAATAATAATAAAATAATTCAAAAAACCTAGCATTCAAAAAATTTGCTCCTTTTGGATGATTTTCATCTATTTTCTAAGTTAGTTTTGGTTATTTTATCTTTTTTCCAAAGGCATTTTGGTTCATAATTAATTTTATCAGATTTACCTGGTCCATAGTTAATTTTATCAGGTTAATCTAATGCTAATTAAATAGTTTTTACTGAAAAATTTCAATATTTTAGCATTTATTCGCATTAATATAGTAACTTTTTACGATATATTAAAGACGCACATATTTTGATATTAATTAACACTTAACAATAAATTTAATTGTTATAACTATGTAAAATTTTAGTATGAAGATATCGTCGTCAAAACTTGTCGAATATAAATAAATAATAAAATAAAAAAATTCAAAAAAATGGTAACAATTTTCAATACCACATCATTTATTCGCATTAATATTGTAACTTTTCACGATACATTAAAAATGTACACATTTTGATATTAACCAACAATTCATAATAAATATAATTATTGTAACTATATAAAATTTTAATACGAATATATCACTGTAAAAAGTTAACGAATATAAATAAATAATAAAATCAAATCAATTAAAAAAAACCCTAAACCCACCCTACCCAACCCCATCCCACCCTACCCAAATTCTCAATTGGGTGGCGTGGGGTGGGGGGTTATTTACATTATTATTAATTAGAATTTTAAAATACACAAAATAAATAAGAAAATAAAGAAAATGATTTTAAAATCTGAAAATTTCAAAATTATTATTTTAATCGAGATTCCACAGCCGACGAAAGAAAAATACCTAATTGCCGGAATCTCTATTTTTAAATACCAATTTATCGCCGAAATTTTTTAAAACACCAAATCGTCAAAAGTGTTTTTAAAATGACAATTTAGTATTTTAGCCAAACAAAGACACATCGATGCACACAAAACTTTAGTGTACGTCCAGAAAAGATGGTGAAGGAAATGATATTTTAGGCCTTGTTCTTTTCATTACAAATTTTATCACAATTTTCTCTCTCACAATTTACCTTCACTGATTCAAATATTTAATATTTTTTTCCTAAATTTCAACCACACATTTAACACGTAAATAAAAAAAAACTTTATCACCAACCAAGCATACCCTTTATTTGAAAATTATACAGAAATTTCAAAATAAAAAATAATCACATCAATAATAAGTGGTTAAAAATAATGTTTGAGAAATTAATTTTTGAGAACAGACATGATAATGAGTATGTTTGCCATAGTGTTTATAGATATTTTCAGGAACATGGTGTTTGATTTGAAGATGCAAATGCATGTTACCCCATTCATAAATTTCGTTTAAGAAATAACACGATTACTCGATGCGTCGATTATTTGAAAAGAACAATATTTAGTCCCACCTATATCATTGATTGGTTTAATCTTTTACTGTGACTCATATTTCATCATCTATAGTGTGATATTAATTAATTACACATTCTACAACACTATTTGATAACGTATGCTTGTTTGATATATATTTTTTCAAAAATCATGGTTCTCCAACATCATTATTTGAATGAGGAATTTTCAATCCAACTATTGTGGATATCATATCTTTTATCTCTTGATGTATATTTTCTTCATTTATTAAAGAAGTGTCAAGTAGATTGTATTATTTTAAAATATCAATTTTAGATATATCTCTATGAAGATGATTCGGTGCATCATGGGATGGACACTATGGTGCACCCTAACGGATGTGGCACCTCGACTGATGTGTGACGTTAACGTACCTTGAGGTGCATCGGATCAATTTTGTATCTCTCTGGAATTACCTAACCATTATTATTTGCTTAAATTTTGGACTTATAATAAACAAAGAATTCCGGTTTCAAAAAAAAAATAAAAAAGAATTCCACACACCACAAAACTGTGACAGTTACCAAAATTGTGTGCACTAAAAATAGACAATCTACAGACCATTAGAAAAAGTGGTTATCCCTGCTATTCGCAATTTTTTAGGATGTCTTTTTTAAGAATGAAATCAAGCATTTAAGCAAATTTCAGACTGCAAAAAAAACCAAGGTTTGTTTCTTCTTTTTCTTTCTGAAAAACGCATTACATACTAACCGGTTCGGTCTTTTGTGTTTGAATAAGGGTCTGAACCCAAGGGAGTCATAGGGGTTCGGCCCAGACCGTAGCCTAATAACTTCTAGAATTAATTAATTCAAGAAAAAGAAAATTCAAAAACAAATATGTACATTGAAGGAAAAAGCAAAATGGAGGCCTTAATTAAGTTAAATTCAATTATTTTTGCCGTATTTTTCGTTGCGAATTTTTCTGGTTTGGTTGAAGCTCATAATGATACGCACACGGAGGAGGTATGGGCGAAAAGAGCCGCAGAAGCATGGAATCGGACACTTGAGACCTACGAGCCGAATCCAGTAAAGATAATCAGTCACCTCAATGAGAACACACACAGGTATTGTACATTGTTGAACAATCTCTTTTGCAAAATTTAGATGCGTATCTAGCTCACTTTTCTCGTGAAATAAATCTATTTTTACACATGAAATATTCTGTACATAATGTATACGGAATTGTTGCGGTAGTCTCGTAACCATTGATCTACACAATTATTGGATAAATAAATGATCGTAAAACTGCCACAATAGTTCTGTAAACTATCTGTATAGATGTTATGTGTAAAAAAAGCTTGGTCATGAAGAGAGATCTGATTTCATTTGTCTTCATTGAAAAAATGGAGTAGGGTTTTAAAGGAACTAAATGGAGATGATTCGTCGAATGGTACTAGAAGACAACTAAAGAAGGCATATAATGGCGAGTGCTTCGCTACGAACCCAATTGACAAGTGTTGGAGGTGCCAACCAAATTGGGCTGATAACCGAAAACGACTAGCGGATTGTGCACTCGGGTTCGGGTACAAGACCAAGGGTGGAAAGGACGGGAAATTCTATGTGGTTACTGACTCGTCTGACAATGATATGGTGAATCCCAAGCCAGGAACCCTACGCCATGCCGTGATCCAAAAGGAACCATTGTGGATCATATTCGAACGTAGTATGGTAATAAGGCTGAATCAAGAGCTAATCATGACTGGTGATAAAACGATTGATGGACGTGGTGCGACAGTCTATATTGCTCATGGGGCGGGCATTATGATTCAATTTGTGAGTAATGTGATAATTCATGGGATTCACATTCATGACATTGTTCCAGGCAGCGGCGGTGTTATCAGGGACTCAGTTGATCATTATGGATTCCGTACAAAGAGTGACGGCGATGGAATTTCAATTTTCGGGTCTCAGAATATTTGGGTTGATCACGTTTCGATGAAGAATTGCTATGATGGACTGGTTGATGCAGTTCAAGGATCTACTGGTATCACCATCTCCAATGGTCACTTCACCGATCACAATGAGGTATGTATGAGACTTTTGCACCATTAAAATAATAATAATAATAATAATAATAATAATAATAATAATAATAATAATAATAAAAGAAAAGAAAAAAAGAGCATCCCCACTGACAAGAAAGTAGTATCGACCCTGAGATATTAGGGACCCTGGGTGAAATTTAATATTGGGGACTGTATTATTTGTGCAATGTTAAGTGTTCGCCTAAAGTCAGGATTGTCACTGTAGAAAGGCACAACACCGCACAATTGACATCTCTGCACATTTGATTTTGTACATGCATGTCTCAAGCGTACTGAGGTATTTCAGGTCATGCTTTTTGGTGCGAGCGATAGCTACTCACAAGACGAAAAAATGCAAATAACAGTTGCTTTTAACCACTTCGGCAAGAGACTGGTACAAAGAATGCCAAGATGCCGATATGGCTACATTCACGTCGTCAACAACGATTACACTCATTGGAACATGTACGCAATTGGTGGTAGCAAACATCCGATCATCATCAGCCAAGGCAATCGATATATCGCACCTCCTCAAAATGCCTTTGCAAAGGAGGTACGTACATTATCAACTCTCGCTCCATCTTATTAAATCATCTTTATTAACTTATGAATAAACAAACACACGCTATATATTTGTTTAATGTAGGTGACAAAGAGGGAATATACTGAAGAATCAGAATGGAATAATTGGACATGGAGATCAGAGGGAGATCTATTCCTAAGAGGAGCGTTCTTTGTACAATCGGGTGACCCGGATTGGTCAAAGCAGCACCCGGAGAGTTATGATACCCTGTCCGCTGCCCCAGCTACCAGAGTCCATGAGCTCACAAAATTTGCAGGATCACTCAACTGCATTGTTGGAAAACCATGCTAGAATATTATTTTATTTTTAAAAATTTTTTTTGTCAATTTTGTCAAAACTATAGTGTTTTGAAATTTTTTGGCTGGGAAGGAGGAAAAAGAAAGAGAAAGAAAATATTATTATTATTATGTACATAGAAAAAGAAAAAGTTAATTAGATGAGGAGAAAGATCTGTGGGAAAAAAAAAAATAAAGCAATGCTATTCTCATTGTTATTATTATTACTTCTCCTCTTCTTTTTGCTGTTATTTTATCTGACAGTGTTCCCAATTTTTGGCTTTTATATATGAAATATGAAATATGTATTTTTATTAATATTGTTATTTATTTCGTTATTGAAATTTTTATTCTGTAATAAAATATTATTATTCCTCAAATCATAACGGCACATAAATAATCTACAGTTATGACTTCAAGTTCATATTTGTTTCTTTGGTGTAGATTAAACAGCAAAACAAATAAATAAAATTATTTTCTCAAAAAGTATTTTACTCACTCATAACCTTTTCAGATATCTTTGAAAATTTCACCCTTTTTTATTTTTTTTTTTTTTTTTTTTTTTTGTAAAAGGGTGAGGGTACGGGGGTAGAAATCGAATCCCGACCACACAACGTGAGCGTCTTACCACTGCACCACGCGTTCATTCCTATTTTCACCCTATTTTTAACCACACTTAAACTTATACTTTTTAATTTTCACTTATTTATACCTAACAATTAACTCTTAGTTTAATATTTTAACCATGCGTGCAACCAATTATTTATTATTATCTACACATTTTGAATTCTCCACGCTACATAGAATTATACATGAAAAATTAACCAAACTACCCACACACCTCTAAAGCCAATGATCTCCTACCAATAAATTGACATCTTACGGTCTTAATTTTTTCACGTGTCACCCTCCCCCTGAATGGAAGGAGGCCCGCACCCATGTTGAACCATTACCCACGCTCCACGGTGCCAACTTATTGGCATTGGAATGGGAGTGCACACACTAAATATATCAAACAGCAAAACCACCATCCCAGAACAAGTAAATTATTGTAAAGCAAATTTTTATATATCCAAATACCACCAAAAACCTAGATCAAACAAATTATGGTAAAGAAAACTCTCATAGATCTAAATATATTACTTGTTACAAAACCTTAACGTATATCAGCTGAGGTTATGGGCTATTAGCTAAAGAAGCATAATGACATAGAAAACTAGCCTTAACCTTATGCACTGTCAGAACCAGCCTTAACCTTATGCACTGTCAGAACCATCTCCTGAATCTACATTTACAGTCTGCGGATTCTTGTAGTCACTTATCTGCTCACTGTAGCGTTTCTTGTCCGCCCGAGCTTTCGCTTCATATGGCGCTTTCTCCTCAGCTGTAAAATCAATCAGCAAAGTCAGAGTTAAGCCGTTGTACTACTAATGCATATGTAAATGATGGAAAAAATATAGGCGTCGTTTTAACCTTTTTCTATCTAATCTTCTACTGCTAATCTAAGTCAAGTAGCAATATCAACCACACATCTTACTCTTACATAATCACTCATTATTATCCACACATTTCGTAGCTCCATCGCTTTTCAAACATAAAAGTCAGATTTTAGGTAGATAAAAGTTACCCGAATACAACGATAATTTTACCAACCTGTCATCTTGTTCCATCTCTCTCCGAGAACTTTCCCCACCTCTGTGAATGAGATTCCAGGATTGGTCTTCTTAACATTCTGCAATGGGAATTGGATAAGGATTGAATTCATAACCACAGGAGACATTTCACAAGAAACAAAATGGAAGCACTTAATATACAGAGTCTCAAGACTTGCTTATTAGGAAACACAAACCTCTCTTTCAGCCTGTGAAAAGAACATAAAAGCACTGATTGCTCGTTTTGGAGCATTTGGATCCTTCTTCTTTTTCTGTTTCTTCTTCTTTGATCCATCGTCGTCACCATCTTTAGCAGCTTTCTTCTTGCTTGAAGAAGCCTTGGGAGCAGTAGGTTCTTTCTTGGGTTTCTTTTTCGCAGGTACCTGAAATTCACCATTCAATGTGCAGGCCTCAGAGTTAAAATATCAAACAGGACCCAAAAACAGGAGGATGGAGGGATAATGAGTATTAACCTCTTCCTCATTTCCACTGTCACTGGCATCAGATTCTTCTCCTCCAGAGTCATCAGTAGGGGAGCCCCCATCATCTCTGTCAACAGCATAGTCCTCGTCCTGCAATGTTACTCAACGAAAGACACCCATGAGTGTGCAATGTATTCAATCAGATAACATGCATAAGGTGAACATAAGAGGAGCAATTATAAGGAGAAAATATTGAAGGGAGAAAAAAATTTTGAAAAATTTAGAGCAAGGTTTTACCTCCTCATCACTCTCATCCCCACCAGCTTCATTCTTAATCCGTTCAAGATGTGGGTCAACGGAATCATAAACATCAGTCTGTAGAAAGGGTGAAACTCCGTCAGTAGCCGGAACAGCTCCCAAATTCATGATCTTCAGACCCTTTGAACTGTAATAACAATTAAATAACATCAGATGGATGCTCATACTGGAATCTTAATCATTTCCAGACAGAGAGAAAAGCCAAAAGCAGGCAAGAAACTGGTACTGACTTAATGAAGTCAAAAAGATTATGGTATTCATTTCTCTGAATGTTACGGAAAAGGTGCTCCTGCTCAGTCTTGAGTTTAATCAGAAGATCGAAATAATGCATGTTTGATCCACCAGCAGCATGCCTCTCAAACTCCACATATTCAATCTAAATTAGTAACAAAAAGTATGAGCATCTCGGGCAATGAATATATGCACTTGGAACATATAAAATCAAAATTTTATTTATTTATTTAAAATATATATATAAAATGTTGGAAATTGTACCTCCTCGTGGAGAATGAGGGTAGGTGGTTTGGGTAAAAAGAAAAAGCTCTTTTCAAGTGGATAAAGGACTCCATCTTCCGCTTTCAACGATGACTTCACAGCATAACCATCTTGACTACTGCGGAACTTTCCTGGTCTAGTTACCTTGGAACCAGATAAACCGCGTAAAACTGAGATGAATACCTCATGAATCAGCCCCTGATGTTCAAAGAAACGCCGTTAATGCATATGAACTAAATTTTTGAACAAAGAACCCTGACTTCATCAAGCTTTTGTTGGGGGTAAATTTTTTTTCCAGCTAAAAGGTTACTTTTTATTCCGAACAGTGGTGGGATCACAAAATGTGGTGGATTTTAAAAAGCATTAGTTGTTGATATGAAAGTCGACTTTAACTTGGTAGTAGAAGTTAACTTTTGATGAAAAAGGAAAAAGTGTCGAAACAATCACATGCTAAGAATACTTCAGAGCTATGTAATAGAGTTAATTCGAACAAAATAACAAAAGGCAGATTAGATTAGCTGGTACTAGAGAAGGTAGATGATTACTTTATATGCCAAATCAAGCTTGTCTTTGTACTTGCTGTTGTAAAGGTCTTCATTCATAGATATGGTTGTGTCTACCACAGCATCTGTTTCAAACTGCAAAAATATGGATGATGTAAATATCAGAAAATATTAAGATATTATTACATCCTGAAAAAGTGACAGTTCATGTCCAAAAACCTCCTCGACAGCCAATAATACCTGCATCACAATATGTGGATACAATGTTTGGCCCTTCCGAATTGGTGGGTCGAGAGTAACAACAACAAAGGTATGTGGTTGGTTAGACTGCAAAAGCAAATATTGTTTTAAGAATAATCATAGCGAATCAGTTAGGTATACCTCTAAACAGATAAACCTCTAAACAGATACTTTATAGTAGTAGAACCTTAGGTAAACAAAAAAGACGAACGACACTGCTGAACTGAATTTTGAAGTCATTTGCTTGTCCTTGGAGACGTAAAAATGAAAGATGAAGTTCAATGCTGTAGCGGCCCCTGAAGAAAGAAAGACAATTATGTGAAGCATGTTTCTAAGTAACTGACACGCATTGTTAGATATAAAAACTAGACATGGTGGACCCACCTAGGAGTAAGAATAGCAATTCCATCAAAAGTGACAACAGCATCTTCGCCTCCAGCTCCTACATCTGCCATTGAGACAATCTTATCTCGGAAGACCTTCACAGAAAGTGCCCCAGTATTATTACCCCAAAGATTTTTACAGTTCCTATAAAGAAATCACAAGTCAAAGTATAAATGAATTACCTGAGCAGGAGGACGATTTTCATCACCAAGAAATTGAGTGTTCGAATTGGGAACGTGAAAACTTATCTCCATCAATGAATCTTTCTGTAGACAACAGAACAACGTCAAGTGAGATTTTTCGTCACAGAATATAAGTTACATATAGTGAGCATCAAAACTACTGTCAAATGACAGAATCATCAGCTGAGTTCATACAGACATCAGCAATTAATGGCATAACAAACATTAAAGCACGTAACCTCATTGGCTCCTGTTGTATCGTCTACATGAAATTCTAACATGACATCATTTTTTCCTTGAAGTTGTGTTTGTGCAACATCAGCCAGAGATATCTCAAATGCTTGCTTTGAACCAACCACAAATGCAAGCATGTTTCCTGGAGAAAAAAAGGCAGGCACAGTTCAGAAATGGACACAAGGTTCAAAACCAACTCGAACAAAACACACAAATTGAAGATAAATCCAGAAATTAAACAGGTGCTTATTGTGTAGATAAAGGTCAGAACACCACTTTGATCAGGCAATAATGAACTTGAAGGCAGACAGATTGGAAAATTTGGGGAAAACAAAAGAAATCTGTATGAAAGGAATTTCACTAACCATTTAAATCGACCTCTCCCCAGTTTTTCCCACTAACTGAGAGCTGCTTCTCCTCTGGCGTTATCCCAAAACTGGTCTGGAAAAATGCAGTCAGACTGGGAACATCCTGCATGCCAAGACACATGAAAAAATATGAATGACTGGCTTCTTGGAAGTCAGTTCAGAAGCATCAGAAGCTGATGGTACAAATTAAAACAGTTCCCGAAATGTGTATGCCGGATTAAGTTGCATTGGCAATATTTTTCTTAATAGAGGCACTTTCACTTGAGTGGATGGTAATAATACCACTGAAACCACAAGCAATGCGATGACATTGATATAAAATCATATTATTTCTTCATCAAAACTGCATCACTAATTTTTTTTTTCTTTCTAGGAAGTTCAATCTAATAATGAGTTACAACAATCATAACAGATCCACAACCAAACAGAAGATATTAAAATGTGCACATCAGTAAGCGTCAAATGATGGAGAATAAAATCACTGAGAAGCAATGACAGAAGGGAGTTGTCACCTGGTCACGGAAGCCAGTGAATTTGTAAAGAAGACCATCCTTGGTTCGCACGCCAAGCTGATTGAATCTGGGGACTTTCATCCATGTAAGGCCAACTAGATCAGATTTATCAACCTCCACAGCTTTACCACCTCCTTGTTTCTTCCATACTATACCCCCTGAATGCACTCTAAGTTGACCTGGGTTCTGCATTTTCCAACATATACAGATCTCCATATTCAATACTAAATAAATAAAGGCAAATCTTAAATTCATACGAATCATAGCAAGTCTATAGTTCAAAGATTCAAGTACAGAACTCAAATTTTTCATAAATTTAGCCCCAGGCTTCTAGGGATAATATGCTGACCTCTAAAATAAACATCATTTCTACAGCCCAGGAAGGGGAAAAAAAGATTTGAAATTTAGGACATTTCTATAAAAGGATTAAGTCCTCTTGCAGTTTGAATTCTTCTATTAGTAAGAGAATTCGCAATTTCCATTACCATTTATCAAACACCAAAAAAACATATGGGAATCAAGGAAAAAAGAAGCTCAACATCAAAACCCTATATAAACAAAATAAAAAATAAAAAATAAAAATACTATACAGAAGTACCAAGGTAATAACTTGGTTAGGGTTTTGAAACAACAAAAGCTGCTAAAAAATTTTCTTAAAACATTGGAAATTAAGCTTTTGATGTTCAAATTAATCGGGCAAACTCATTTTTGGCAATTCGAACTCTTCCATAATTCTTCAACTTCTTTAATCGCTACATTTTTAATAACGAAAGAAAGAAAGAACAAGGAAGAAAAAAAGGGCCCACAGAAGTCAGAGACAAAATTGAAACCCGATACACTTCCTAAATCTCGAGCATATAATTTATGATACTAATACAGATAAAAGACCTTAATGATTAGGGTTAGGGTTTCACATAAACGAATGCAGATGAAATCAAAAGAAAATCAGGTTGCAGAACAGAAATTGAAGTTTCTGATAATACGAATTAACAGATGCAAATGCTAAATTTAGACGATAGAACAAGTAGAGACAACTCACGCTGCCACCGCGCCCACCGAGAGCAATACTGTTGAACAAGTGACCATCCGCCATATTGCGAGAAAATGAAATACAGTGAGAAGCGTTTGGGGGTAAGATGGGGTTATATAGATGTGGCGCGAAATATATTCACCGATTTGCCACTCGGGTGCGGAGGAAAGGAATTCATGCTAATCGAGTCAAATGATGTAAAAACTTTGGTAACCAAGAGTAATGAGTGATGCTATATATTAATTCATTTGTTAGTTTAAATATTACATATAGAAAAATAAATTGATTACTTTCAGTTCATTTCCCGGTCATTAGGGAGTAATAAGTATCATTATTTGTCACTCATTTTTATATGAGGTACCAAAATTCTGTGAAATAAGATGTTGATATCGTTGTTATTTCACTTTTGCAAAATCTCGCGTAAATGCAAAAGAAGAAGTAAGAGTGAGAGCACCAGTAGCATATTTCTTTTTCTTAGAGCTTTTTCTTAGGGCTTACTTATTCTATACATAGGTGACTGCTCTGTGCAGGAGAGCATGCACACCCGGTAACGTGGCGGCCTCATAAAGCGCCACATCATCATAAAATTTTTTTTAGTATTTATATTATGTGAGATGAATAATACATAACTACTCCCTAGGGGGACTCATGTGACCCCCACGAATTTTTTCTTCCGAGTGTGCATGGTTTCCTCCGAGTATGTAGGAGAGCAAAACTATCTATATGTAGGAGAGCAAAACTATCTATACATAATATTTTTTATTTACTTGAACAATTTGTTAGATGTATGGTTGAAAACTGAGGAAAACATATTAAAAATATAAAGTAATTGCATGAATTGTTGAAAATGATAAGGAATAAAAAATTAGTGAAATTTTATTGTATATAGAGCAATCCCCTTAATGAGTTTCATCATACTTAAAAAAAGGACAACTTGGAACGTTCGATGATTAAGTAAATACGAAAGGCATTTACAAGAGAAACGTACAATGTCTGAGCATGTCAAATGTTTTGGTGGACACATTGCACTGATATGTGAAGTAAGAATGCTTATAGATTTGGTGTATCTAAACAATTATTTATAAAATCATCAATGGAACAATAACAATCGACAGTAATTTTTATTAAATGCATTGAATGATAGGATTAATGGTGATCCCAATTTACATGTAATGAAACCTTGAAACAAAATTATAGAATCTACTTAATACTAGGGAAATTACACTCTCTCCGCCTATAACATCGATATCGATTACAAAGCATTGAGATTGGATCTAACGATCGGTTGAGATGCCCACGCAACTCAATGAACCGAAGATGACGTGGGTTCATATTCCTTCTCTTTCCATTGTTGAGCTATGGATATTAATCAGATGGTAAATCAATAGCTACTTGTATAAGACTATTAGAAATACATATCTAATCTGTCCTAGTTGGCATGATGCATCGGGAGGCATAGTAAATGAATAGATACTTCTATAAGCCTATTAAAAGTAGATGCAGGATTCCCAACTTTTGGTAGTTAGGTTTATGTATCGGGTCGATTAACGTTTCCATGAGACGTCACATTTAATAAAAATTAACCTAAAAAGTGAAATGCTTTCATGTCAATCGTTGGCACGTTATCTTGCTAACGAAAGATACAAGCTAGTGAGTTCTACAGTGGATCTTGCACTGGCAAAATTACATGCCAACAATATATTGGACAGCATTTCTCATCCCAATGTAAAATATATCAATATCGTTTGACAGTGGACCAGGTAACCCGCAAGTATGGGATTATTGTCTCCTGCGGCACCAAAAGGATGTGTTCTTCAAATGGCTCTATTTTGAAATGAGTGAAGCTTCAAGTACACACAAACTAAAGTGTGGCATAGGGGCGTAGGCCGCCCCCCCCCCCCCCCAAGGCTTTCAGGGGGGCATTATGGTCTTTTCCTATTTTGTGTATTAGAGTATGATAAATGTGTGGTAACAATTTGTGTGTACTTCTAGCTTTTTTTCTTTTGAAACACGACTTTGTCAACTCTTGAATGCATCAACTTCACAAATCGTATTTCTACAGCCAATGTAGTTCAATACTTTACATTTCCTTGGAACAAACTTCCAAACTAGTTACCTTGAAGAATAAACACATCTATAGAATTCTTTGACAACAAATTCAATGCTTTTCCTAAAACTACTCAAAAATGATTAGCAGTAACACACTCTGGATAGAGATTGGCCTCTTAATCCGATACAACAAATGTATTATGCAGAAGGGGGATTCTCCGGCACGAAATTTCTTGCAACTGTCAAAAGAAAGAGTCAAAAATATTAGAAAAGATACATTGCATCAAATCGATGTCTAGACTGAAAGATGGGGAGAAACTTGGGGTGCGTTCAAGAATTTCAAGGCATGTTTGGTAGTTAGTGTTAGTTAACCATACGAGAAAAAGAAGTACAGTACGAAGTATAGGTACCTTTGGACGTCGATGGAACTACAACTACATGCATAGTTTTCTTGTTGGGAGGCAAAGCCAATCTAAGAGGATAAAGCTTTCCATTTACTCGATTACGCGAACAAATAATTATGTTTTCAAGCCCCGTTTCTTCCTCTAACTTCTCAATCAATTCCTCCAACCCATGCCCTTTGAATTGAAAAGATTGCCCTTCAATTGCATCATTAACATTGCCATTATCATCCGCAACGTAATAATATATAAGTCGTCCTTCCGATTTCATTGGTGAATCCCCAAACGAACCAAATGAACCGCGACTCTGAGCATTAAAACGTCCATGTAAACAAACAAGTTTGATATATAATACTGAGAGCATCTCCATCGCATGACCTCTATTCCATTCTACATGGCATTAAATTTGAAAAGCGAGATAGACTCATTAAAATAGTGAGCCCCATTGCTCTCTCTTCCTTATCCATTTTTTTCTCACTTTTTCTTCATCGCTTCCCATATCACTTCCCAAATCACACATTCATCTTCTCATCTTCCACTGTTATTTTATTAATATTGTTTAAATCATTTTTATCTCTCTCTAACTTCTCACTTTTCATATACTTTTGCGCTAACCTTTATTTCTCTTTCTTTCCAATTAAAATAATCTACCCTATCTCTCTCCGCCATGTCATCTACAATTCACAATGTAGAAATGGAGATGCTCTTATAACATTGTAAAAGTAGAGAGAGAGAGAATAAACCTCGTGATGTGGCACTATGGGGGATGTTAGACAGAAACTCGATGAGCTTATGACATCGTCATCCGACGATTCAAATTGAGAAACTCTTGGCGGTGATTCTGGTACAATCTCGACAACATCAATGTCCCATAATATCCAATCATGATGTCGATGAGGAATATCATGAGTTATAGAGTTTCTCCAAGGAGGCAAACCTCCATTTGCACGTAAATAATCTCCATATCTTGTTTTGAGTTTCACCTGCATACCATCTCTTATTGGCTCCCATTCGATCGACGAATCCAATTTTCTTGGAAAATTTTGAATGACCTTTCGACCTGTCACACCTAGGAGAAATTCTTCATCTGTTGCTTGGAGGTATTTTCCTTGACAACCTTTTAAACGCATGACATTGTCCTTTCCTTCAACAAACTCGACTGTCCATCTAGCATTCTCAGACGAGCCAGCACGATCTTGGATCACAGATTCCTCGTCATTGTCTGCTATTAAATACTTGTCAAAATGGCTCTTTAGCCTCACAACTTTCGCTTTCTTGAAAAATTCCATGCCAGAAATCTGAAAATAAGCAAAGAAACACTCGATTAATTGGACCAAATTATAAAATTTTATTATGGGGATTTTTGGTGACGATGAGGAGGACAAGTTTCTGTTATTTTGTTTTGCAGAAGGATCTATAGATGGATTTGGCATTGATCAACCATTCAGTTTCAGAGAAAATGCTGGTGCAAAAAATAAAAATAATAAAAACATTTATTTTTTTAAAAAAAAGTACATATTTTTCAACGAAATTAATTGATTTTGGTAATTGACGTTGTTTGCAACGTGCAGTTGACTTTGCTGAGTCCCACAAATTTGTTTTATTGACATTTTGTGGGGTAATATTTACAGCCAAATGGATGGTATCATTTATTATTACCACTATTATTACCTTATTAGTGTACGTGAGAACGTTCATGTATGATTTCACCTCTCCTTATGAATTCATAACTAAGTTTATGAATTCAATAATGTGAGTTGGTTTCATTGAATAGATAATCAATTCTACAGAAAATTAGATACACCAATATGAACTCAAGCTCAAGGTGGCATCGTTTTGATTTCGGCCTATGATCAATTGAAAGCAAGCCACCAAAGTAGAGGAGAAAGAGAATACCTCATTTTTCGTGGGCAAATTCGACGGCCTTCTGGATTGGATCACGGGCGATCCGACATAATCCTCCGACAATGAAGAGAAACTCGACTCAAAATCGGAATCCGATACAGATATATCCACAACGTCAACACCCCACAAAATCCAGTTCTGAGTTGCAGTTCTATGAGGAATATCATGAGTTACCGAGTTCCTCCACGGTGGAGTTGCCCCATTAGCCCTCAAGAATTTCCCTTCCTTTGTCATTAGCTTCACATAATCTCCTTCTCTTACAGGCTCCCATTCAATCGAACTGTCCATTTTTGCGGCCGGAAAAGATTGAAGGACCTTCTTTCCAGTCATTCCGAGGAGAAATGGCTCGTCTGCCGCAGTGAGATAGCGGCCATGGCAGCTCTTGAGGCGGATTACAGTGTTTCTTCCTCCGACAAATTCGACCGTCCACCGTGCCTTGTGTGAAGCACCACTGCGGCTTTGTCGGACGGTTTCTTCGTCTTCGTCGGCTACTAAGTACTTGCCGAGGTGGCTTTGGAGTCGAACAGCTTTAGCCTTGTTGAACATCTCCATTCCACTCTATAATCAAGAAGCGTAGAAGAAAATTAGTGTCGTTTGATGATGATTATTGGAAAAATCATTTTTTTTTCTAACATATAGTAGAAAATTTTGATTAAAAAAATGGAAAAATAGATGACACATCTATACAATGAGATGCTGAAAATGAAAGGAAATAATAATATATATATATTTTTTTAATAAATCGTATCAATCAAGTTCTCAAAGCATCTCCAATGCATCAATATTCAGTGTTTATGTAGCAAAAGATATTAATATTACAATGCAAAACTTTTCCAGCGCAATAATGCTTCCATTGTATACGTGCAGATTTTCAGAAAAAATAAAAGAGGAAAATAAAGTGATTGAAGGTAGACATCATAAAACCCAGTCTCCAAGTGCTCTTAATATGCTGCACAATCAATTTTTTGGCATTTATCAAATTTCTTATTCTAGACATTACTCACATGTCATGATGTCAATTTGTTACGTGATATCAAAATTCAATATGAATCACACACGCATCATACATTTCCTAATCTTTGCAATTTAAAATTTTTTAATTTTTAACAAAATAAAAATTTACCTAATTTGACGGGTTGTACTAACCTGTCTTCCACTCATGTGTATAGATCTATCGGATGCAATCGACGGCCAGCGGTTCTGAGCGGCGGTGTTGGACAGCACACGATTCTCCAGCGCGGTGGCTTGCAAGCTATTTTCCCGGCTATCACCGGCGGTAATGGACTGAGAACGAGTGTTTGAATTCGAATACTCATATTCCGACGAAAAACTAGAAGCGTAGCTCGATATATACTCATTATCAAACACCGTAATATCCACCACCTCCACCTCCCACAGAACCCAATCCTGTGTAGCAGTTCTGTGCGGCACATCATGAGTAATCGAATTTCTCCACGGCGGAGTTCCACCATTAGCCCTCAGGAATTTGCCCCCTTTAGTTCTCAGTTTCACTTGATACCCGTCCTTAATCGGCTCCCACTCTACTGCCAAATCCTTCTTCGTCGTCGCAACTGATTGGAGCACTTTTTTTCCGGTCATTCCGAGGAGGAAACTCTCGTCGGCGGCGGTGAGGTACTTGCCGTGGCAGCTCTTCAGGCGGATTACGTGAGGATTCCATTCCACGAGCTCCACAGTCCACCGCGCTTTTTTGGAGGCGCCGCCATTGCGACTCTGCCGGACGGTTACTTCGTCATCGTCGGCGATTAAGTACTTGTCGAGATGGCTTCTGAGTCGAACGGCTTTGGCTTTGTTGAAAAACTCCATGGATTGGACAATGTGAGTGTTGGATTTTGTTGTACGATTCTTGCGGGTGGGGATTTTGTGACTGAGGGGGTTTACATAGACGATGGGCGATTTCGGTGAGTTGACTCGGAAGTTTCGAAGATGCTTTTGGAGCACGTAAATGTTGACCTCTCGTTAAATGAAATATTGAAATGCAAGTTGAGGGCCTTGAGGACTTGGTTTGAGCTGACTTGAATATTCAACGACACGTATTTTATTCAATTCATATAGATATTTAAATCAGTATAGTCGTGGTATATATTTTTTTATTATTTTAAAAATTATTTATTTTTAATGATAAATTACTTATTTATTTATAAAATACGTAATTTTTAAAAAAATTAAAATTATATCTTTATCTTTATATTAAAATCATTGAAATGCCACATTGATAAAAATGCTAACGTTGCACATATTTGAATATTTTTCAAAAATTATAAAATTAATTTTGAAAATAATCCAATATTAATTAGTAGTAATTAAAAATCAAAAATATAATTTAAAAAAATCAATATTTAAAGCAATCATTTAATGAGAAAAATTTGATTTTGGAAAAACTTTAAATATAATTTTATTTTTAAAGTTCTAATTGAAAATATTATATAATAAATATTTTTTATTTATTTTCATCGTGTTAAAATTATAGGTTTTGATAATTTTGTTTGATTACGTGAGTTGGATTATTTAAAAATTGTGGGTATTTTATATTATTTTATTATTTTTTAAAATCAAATTGTGAGTGATTAAAATTATAGCTGGATTCATGTTTAATTAATAATTTATCAATTTTTAAGTAAATAGTAATTTATTAATCTTTCTCTATATTAAAAACACTGGAGTGTTACGTTAGTAAAGATGCCAACGTGGTACACATTAAATATTTTTAAAAATTATAAAACTAGTTTTGAAAATAATCCAACATTAATTAGTAATAATTAAAACCATAATTAAAAATAAATCAATATTTAAAGCAAACATTTAATAAGAAAATAATGGTTTTGGAAAGACTTTAAATATAACTTCATTTTTAAAAATTTTAATTCAAAATATTAAATAATAAATATTTTTTATTTATTTTAATCGTCTTAAAATTGTAGGTTTTGATAGTTTTACTTAATTATGTGAATTGGACTATTCAAAAATAGTGGGTATTTTTTATATTTTTTTATTTTTTAAAATCAAATTGTGATTAGTTAAAATTATAACTGGATTTATCTTAAATAATTTATCGATTTTTAAATAAACAGTAATTTATTAATCTTTATATTATTACAATTCAAATGTCACGTTTGACGGATGCCCTACTGACAGTGCTAACATGACACACGGTCTCTAATTAAAAAAGTTAATTGATATTTTTCGTTTTTAATATGGCTGATGTAATATTCTCACAAACTGAATTTTGCATTACATGCATTTTTTCCTTTTCTAAGCATATAAAATTAAAAGTAAAAAGTTTTTTTCTAAAATTAAAATACAGTTTACGTAAATGGAAAGAAATCAAATGATTTATATAGATGCAGAAATTTATCGGAATTACTACAAATTTAATTTACATAAAATTAAGTATAACACTTCTTATAAAATAGAGTTAAATTTAAGTAGCAATTAGAGCTAATCATTAAAAAATGCATAAAATTATAAAATTTAGAGTGCATAATATCCATTTCAAAAGAAAAAAAAGTGTTCAATATAAATTTCATTTGTACCAACGAAAAAAATAAGTTTTGATAATCAAAGAATTTGTATATATTCATTCTGAATTGTTCGTTTATAATTAATTAATCTCCACGATCACTGTTGTGCAATGCGATACGCGACAATTGGAATTAAAATTATACGTTTTAATAAACTTCTTAACTATGCGATGCATGTGAATTTGTTAATTTACAATTGCAATTTTACTTTTCATTTTTTATATTGACTATAATATACAATATTGTAGATTTTAATAATTATTTACAATTATGCAAACTCCTATACATAAATTATATCAATTATGTAATTTAACATTCATATTCAATATATTTATAATAGTATATCAATTATTTATTTTATATAAATTTAATTATTTATGTATCGCATTGGTGTAGTACTAGTATCAAAATTATACTCATATTGAAGCTCTTAATAAATATAATAATATAAAATAAAAAAATTTCAAAGTTTTTGACTCTTCAACCCTCGGATTCACTCTCCAAGAGGAGGGCAACGTTAACCCTCCTAACATTACCCTCCTCTTAGGAGAGTGAACAAAATTAAACTCAAATCCATGGGCTATGGTCCAGAAGTCTAGTTTTTCAAAGATTTTAGATTAATATTTGGAGCAATACTACACATAACTTCATAATTCATTATTTTATTTGGATGTGACATCAATATTATGTGTTATAATTCTATAAAATAATGTATTATTAAACTCCCTTCATTGCATTAAAATAGGTTTGCCCATATTTTTGCATATATTAAAAAAATGTCAATTAATACACTTAGAAAAGATAAATTAGGCCGAAAAAAGAAATACAAGTCTATCTTCATAGAACGAAGGGAGTACAATTATTTTACAAGATTGTAATACATAATTTTGATGTCAATCAAGTGTTAAAATCATGAGCAACATATACCATTATTGTTATATTTTTACATATTGATTGTCGCCCACACCCACAAAGATAGATTACTTTCATAGATTCAATACTAAAATATAGACCACTTCAAATTTAGTTGGTATTTAATTTCTTCATATAATTAATGTGATATTTAGTTATTAATATACATATACAAATAAAAAAAAAAACACAAACATCTAGGCTAGTTAATAAGTGCCAAAATCTTTCGATTTTCTATTTTGGTTCCCACTCATTCTTTCTTGTCCCTCCTGCCCTTAATAAACTTAAGGGCGTATTCTTTCCATAATAATTTGTCACTAACTTTTTCTCCGTCATTATTTTCAACCACTCAAACAATTACTTTATATTTTTAATATATTTTTCTCAATTTTCAATCACGCATCTAACACATCCTTTGAGTAAATCTATATTTTGCCCCAAAATAGTGCAAACAACAAGCCCTAATTAATCTATATTTGTTTTAGTTATTAAAAATATGAATTGTGTCAAAGACAATTTTTAATATTCAACTTGTCATGTTATTCCTTTAAACCAAAAGAAATAAAAAAATATAAAAAAATTACTATATTATGAATAAACGTACCCCCTCTGTCATATATATATATATATATATATATATTCTTTTTTTGAATGTTTCAAATATCTACACTTGTTTCATTTCTAAGAAATTTAATTTATACTATTTTACTACTCCCCCCGTCCCAATTATATAAGTTTGTTGATTTTTTCATAAATATTAAAAAAATAATTGAAAAAGTAAATTTTATAACTAGTTTCCCAATCTACCCTCATTTAATGAACAATATTAAAAAATAATGGCTATAATTAGGAAAATTAAATAAAATTATTTTGGTAAATAAATAAAAAAATATTTCTTAATATATAGAAATAAAAACTACATACTTGGGACATCCCAAACAGAAAAATTAAGCTATATTTATGGAACGGACAGAATAATGTACCATCATTTAATATTTAGTTATATTAATTTTAAATTCTACTCATTAAATAAGAATAAATTAGGAATACAATTTACAAAATAAATATTTCAAATTTTTTCTTAAGGGCAATCATATTACCACCACAATTTTTAATTAAAGCACCACATTATAAACACACCCTATTTAAAATAAATGTTTAATAGATACACCACATGATATTTACAAATGTATCCCTCAAGGTCATCCCTCTCCTCCTCCCACAATATCACATACTACCTCCGTCCCATAAATATAGTCCACTTACAATTTCACAAAAATTAAGAAAACTGCAATTAATAGTGTTGGAAAAGTAAATTTTAAACTTATTTTCCTATTATACCCCTTCATTTATTAGATCTTTTATTTGAATTAAGTTATTTTGATAATAACTATATACATTAAATTGGGACATATAAGACAACTAATATTTTAACAATATCTTTAAAAGGAAGACGACCTATATTTTGGAACGGCCTAAAAAGGTATAGTGGACTATAATTATGAGACGGATGTAGTATATCTCATCCACTCTAACAAAACCACAGAAATTCAAAACATATAACTGAGTCATTGATCAATCAACAGAAATTCAAGAAACTCAACCAAATGTCTAGGAAAGAACCACAAAACACGCCATGAAACTAGAATTGCATTAACACAGAAATTAATGAATTATGTTCCCAAGGAGACGAGAAGGCTCATCGGTTAGCGAACGTGTGGAATCAAAAAGACCTGAATTGGATAATTTTATGATGGTTTAATGGATTTTTCAATCTAAATTTCAATTCAACTGCTGCTCGCTGACCAAGTTTTCTTCTCTCCCTTTCTTTATGGAGCATGTTACCATATTTTATGGTTCTTCTCTTCAGTTCTGGAGTCACCACCATTTTTTCAAGCAGAGAAGACGCATGTCCGAACTTTTACAATAGAAAATGGAATATATTAAGACATTGCAAAAATTAGCAATCGATTACGTTAATTTTGAATTGGGCTCTGTTAAGGTGAGTGGTCAATTGCTTCTGATCTTTACAGGTTTATGATTGGGTCAAGGTAAGTGGTGGTATAGGGCAAAGGTGTTGGAGAGAGTGGAGGAAGAATAGGAGTTCAAAAAATGGAGAAATTTTGTGGGAGAAAGGAGCCAATTCTTGTCAGTAATAATGGAGAATTGGAGATCGATTCGCCAAAGGCCAAACTGAAGGTGAGGAAGAGAGGAAAGAGAAATTGTGGTGCGTACAGATCCGGAAGGAAAAAAGGGGTCAATAATATTGAGGGTGTTAGCGGATGAGTTTTAATGTATTTTTATGAGTAGGAAGAGAGAGAATGAGTGGAGTTGGATGGTGGAGATTTAATGAGTGGTGAGATATATGAATGCGATTTGTTTGACCAAATTTGAAATTTGAAAAAAATGCATTAAAATATATTTTGGACATCATGCTAACACTCTCAATGTCATTTCAGTAGGTCCATTTAAGGAAATAAAAAATTAATTAAAAATGTGTAGCAAAAAATTTTTGCAATGTGAATATAACCTATCTTTTCTTAATCCTGGTAAAAAATGTTATCTATCTAAAATTATATAAAAATTTCATTTATAGATTTAATTATCACAATTGATTTTTAAATTAGAATTAATTAATTAAATTAAAGAACTCTTTGTCAACCCTTCGCAGCAATTGGTAACCATTCGTCCTTTTAAACTCGACCTTCTACAAATTCTTAAGATGACTTTTCTTGGTACATTTTGTACTATCATAGCCACCTTAAAGTGGCACGTGATCCGCAACAAACAACAAACTATTAAACTACATCCGGGGACTCTAGATCCCGATCGCTATTCGTTGGGCAGAGATCATAATAGAACACCCTCACCTAATCTGGCAGCTCGGGGTTAGAGGATGATCCATCACTCAAGACTCAATGCTTATGAGCTCTTCGCTTGCTCCGTAGTTCCAGAGAAAGCCATACTACAGATTACAATAATCGCCTCTATATTGAAAAGCATAGAGTCTGATCTAAGGTCCACTCACTCAGAAGACAAAAGAGCACCCCAACCAAGATCTATTGAAGGAAATTGACACTATCTGGGGCCTGCCAAAGGTGCTGAAAAGCGCAACATTTCCTTGGTAAGAAAACGGGGGTTCTGTTTCATTCCATTTGACCCTTTTGTGAACACACCCTAGGGGCTGGAACCTCTTGCTCTTGTGCTAGGAATAGGCTTTCTTATTTCTTTGTAATTCTAGGCGAACACCATTTTATCTTGCATCAAGAACTCTCGACCTTTTACAAATTCTTTAAATGGCATGATATACAGTGTTTTGCTAATAATAATAATAATAATAATAATAATCACTTTAAGGCCTTGTTCTTTATAAGATTTCACAACAAAAAATTTTTCTCTCTCCTCTTTCCAACCACACGCACATCTTCTAATACAATATTAACCACATATTTTACACAAAATACAGTACATATTAAAATCATCTCCAAAAAAACAAAGCCAAAATTATTAATGCATCAACTTATCAACAAACCATGTAAATTTGAAAATAAAACATGGTCGTAGTCTTCAACAAACTAAGAAATGCTATATCAACCAACACTTTAATGTTATGTGAACAAATTTATATTTGCTTTCCCTCCTAATTTTTCCCCAAAATATTATTTGAGAATAACTTTTTTCTTCCTAAATTTTTCCCTTAATTTTTTTGTCCCCACATTAATTTTGCTCTATAGGCAATCTTACAATTCACCTTGCTAAGTTTGGAAATTTCATTAATAAATTTTTATATAAATACTAATTAAAGAAACTGTATCTCTTTTATTAACAACAAACCAAAAACTAACCGAATATGCATTTTTGTTAGACGAGCTCTAGTCGTCTGGATTTAGAGCCTGCTATTTAAAACATCTTTAAATGTGTGTTTCAAAATTAAACAACAAATTAATTATCAAATTAATTAAATAAATGGTTCCCGTGAAATAACAAAGTATACCAAGAATTACTGACCATTTTTCCCCGCAAAAAATTTTACTGCATTTTTTTATTACATAAAAATCATTAAATAGTGCTGAACAATACTAATTGATGCAATGCAATTTGTTTTTGTACAATACACCGCACAAAGTGCTTGCTCTAATTAGCCTGGAGTTATGTATAGGGCAATAGGGCATTAATTTTTAATGGAAAAAAACAGAAGTACATCAATTTTTTTGAAAAAAGAGAGAATCAATAGCAGAAGGATAAAATAAAATCTGCTCAGAAAGCATGAAAATTTCTTCTCATAGATTTTTAAAAAAATCTCTGAAGTCTGACATGTGAATTTTTTTCATAAATCATCATAGCAGAACTAAAAACACAAAATAAATCAAATAAAACCAATTAAGTAAAACTACTGACCTTTTCCAAAGAAAAAAAAGGTACTAACGATTATAAAAATTTATAGATGAAACTTTATAGAAATTTTATAGAGAAATCTGTCAAAAAATTTGTACAGAAACGAAACCAAAGCTCTCATACCCAGAATAATTTATCTGTCATGCTCAAAATCAGAATAGCGTATATTGCCTTGTATTAAGGCAGGATATCATAGAGCCACTAAAATTATTGCACATCAGATATATAATTAAATTAAAAAAGCATAATTATTTCTTCATTTTATCATAAATAATAAACATATGAAAAAAGATTAAAATTGGAAGATTTTGATTATATGGATAGGAGATCAGAGATTGGTAGGGTTTATCAATCAATGTTTATTCAGAAACACGGACCAAATAAGTTATTCGTCACATCTCTTCATCCAAAATCATATTAAAAAAAAATTAATTCATCAAAATAGAAAACAAAAAAAGAAATTTAGAAATAAAAATTATAAGTAAAAGTAGTTTGAAACGAAAGGGATGAGAAATCATCAGAGACTTAAATACAATGAATCATCGAAAATTATTCGATCATATTGTTGCAGTTTTTTCCTCATCACTTGATTCAAATTGGATCAAACGGATACATAAATCAAAAAGAACAAGATGAAAAAAAAATCTAGAATCAAATAATCAGATCGGACAAATTAGACAAATGAACACTAACAGAACACTGGAGGAAGAAGAATTGCCTCCGAGGCTGCAAATCGAGCTACACGAGTACACCGAAGAAAGCCCTCCTTTTATAGACACCGATTGAGTTGCGTCGTGAACCCTAATTATAGCGGCGGCTTCGATCAGATATGTGTATGTTGGTTCCGTGGGGAGTTTAATGGGCCGGATACGTTTATTTGGTTGGATAGCAGTTGGGTTCTAAATTGATTTCTGGGCTTATATAAACGGGTGAGCAACTTTTGCGCAAAGTTTCTGGCTTGATTTTAGTTCTGTTCGGGTAAACTTTTAATAATTTGTTAAAAGATAAACTTTTAGGATGAAAATTACTGAGATATATATATATATATGATATATATCATTAATATTAATTGTTTATTTTGACTCTGTAATATGACTAGATCAGTTGATTTTTAATTACTATTTTTTTTACACGACGTACTTAAAATTAGGTAATCTCACGCAATTTTTAAAGTAACGGAACAACAATAATTATCTCCACATGATTTTGAATTTTCAATAGGTCACCTAGCTTTCCCTTGGCATGATTTAAATAAGTGATAAGTTACTAAGGGCTTGTTCTATACACAATAAATTTTTACTACTTTTTTCTTTCTCATCATTTTCAATTATTCATATAATTATTTTATATTTTTTAATACATTTTCCTAATTTTTAACCGCACATCTAACACATCGTTCGAGTTAATTCATAACATTGTGTACAGAACAAGCCTTAAATTTAGAATTTCAGAAGTACATTAATAATTGGCATTTTTAAATAATATTTGAAAATAGTGTCATTTCTACATGGAGTGATAAAAATGGATTTGTATACTTTATCAATCAAGGTTATAAAGGAAAAAGAAAAATCACATTCTCATCTACTATATGTCTAAAACAACAACACACCAAGCATTGTCCAAAAAAAAAAAAAAAAAAAAAGAAAGGAAAAAAATGGAAGAAGAAGAAGAACCCACAACAACACACCAAACAAATAAATCAATTTTCCTTTCCCTATTTTAATGCCAAGTCTTAAAATAAACAACCACCCATAAATGGTATAGAGAAAAATATGAAACATTCACCAATATCCGTTAAGTTAGTTAAATGGATAAAGAGAAACAAGGCTATAAAGAAAACCAAGCAAATTGAAAACAACGTAAATTGATTGATCAACGCCATGAGTACATTACAGAGATCATCATGTTCATTCCGTAGGCAGGGATCATCCGGCCGAATATGGGATAACCAACCTTTGACACCAGATCTAAACGGAGCTAGCCGCGCCACCCAGAATGCCAATTCAAGCCTTTCTATTTCTCCTCCCCCCGAGTCTAGTGTGTATTCTCCCACCAATCCATCATCAAAACCCAAGGTGCAAAGGTGTGCCTTTGTGTCGATGTTTGGCCGTTGTTTGAAATCTCCGGCCCCATCGTCATCTTGATTTTATTTTTGATATGTTTGGTATGTGGTATTGGATTGAATTTTTTGTATTATCCGATTACATACTAAACACGATATAGACATCTAATTCTCTATACATTTGACATGAAACGAGACCGCTTTTGTTTTCTTCTAGTGGTTTGCGAGAATTGTTTCGTGGACGTGTGTTAGTTGGTCAATGAGTCAATTTTTAAATTCAAAAGAAACAAAAACATTGAAACTTTATATGCATACGTGATTTTTTGAAAAGAGTGTAGTTGAAATTTTAAAAATTCCTACAAACATGAACTTCGTTGCGTTTGCATGAAATTTCTTTCATTTCGATTTTCTGCACATTTGACATAATAAAATCAGATGACAATACACATATGCCACACTAACATCATCCAAAATATTTTGAGTCCCATTTTTCTTAATCTTTTTCCAAAAATTAAACAAAGCCCTTTTTCGATTGGATTTTTTTTTTTAAAATACAAACCGATCAAGGGTACCCTACCACTAAGTCAAACCCTTTAAACCTTTTTTTATTGGATTTGATATGTATATATATTGTCTATGAGAAGTGAATATGTACAAATAAGTATTGTTTTTGACACAATTTTATGTACATAATCTATTTATATTAGATGTAACGATTAATTAGACAAAATTCAGTATAACAAAACTTGACTCGTTTTCTAGCTAATTTTTCAATTGGATTAAACCCGCATAATCTAACAAGACATTATATTATACAATCATCAAAACTTCATAGGTACGCATACTCAAAAAAAAAATAAAAATAAATAAAAAATTATGTTACACTTTTCTATTAAAAAAGAAAAAGAAATTCAATTACTAATTCTATTAGAGTTCTTAATTAGTTTTACATCTCGAGGATTATATCAAACACTACATATTCTCACAATAAACTAATATCAACCACGCACTACATACTCTACTCTCACACGAAATTAAAAACAAACGCGCACTAAAAGAATTTAAGTGGCATATATATCAGTTATTGCTCATATTTTGATTAAATTAACATGTGGAAAACTTAAAGACATTTTTTACACAAAGAAAAAGACGATGACATCTCTAAATGTACGTGATCAAGAGCTCCTTTTTCATAATTTTTTATAATAGCATCTTTCTTCACTCAATATTTTATTGAGGTGATGAACACTTTTATTTTTATTTTTGAACTACAAAATTTAAAAATTATTGGAAACACACACTAATTGCATGGTTTGCAATTTGCCGTGGGTCACTGGGCTGTCGACCGAGGAGGGATTGTAAACATGAGATGACAACCATATTGGTATATTTGTGTTTCTTTTTATGAAAACAAAAGTGATATTTAACAAAAATGTATCGCTAAAATGGTAAAAATATCACGGAGAAGTATAAAATATAATTTCTAAAATAATGTGTGTGGTTGTAAAAAAGGGGAAAAAGTGACGTTGAAATAAATTCAAAATTCCCACTTTCTCTAATTTTGAAGGTTGTTTGATAAATGATTTTCAAAATTACTTGTTGTTCATTAAACTACTTGTTACAACTTACAAGGTTTTATTTTTACTGTTGCACGAGTTTTTTTACTCTCCAATCACATATATTCTCGAAAGATTACTTTTCTTATTAAATTTTTGTTTGTTAGACAACACTTTGTTATCAATTCGTCACTCTATATATAATTTTTATTTTAAAATTAGTGAATGATTACAATTATGAACATACTCCGCAATACCATTGATCATTAAAAAAAAAAATCCTCTCAATCCTTTCTTCAATAGCCATTTGATCTAGTACCCGTTACAGGTACCAGCCTACACTTAGAATCCCCCAGCAAGTTTTTTTTTTCCCTTTTTTTTTGGGGGTGGGGAGCACAACTTTTTCACCAATTTTTTTCCTTATGTCTTGTTGGGTACCACAGTTCCGGTACCCTATGCAGGTACCGAAACAAAACTCTTCTTCAATATTGCAGAAATTTCAAATTTCAAAATTGTTAAGCTATTTTAATTTTATAAATCTACCACTACAACAATTAAACGATTTCATTTACTAATTTGTTTTCAAGTATCATTGTTATTGATTATTTGATTTGTATAAATCATCTTTAAGGTCTCATTCTTCCACCATAATTGATGGAGGAGTTTTGTATGATTTTTAGAACATGACGGGTGTGCCTGATAAATATTAGATGGTTTTGTCATCGGTATCTCGATTCTCTCGTCTGTAAATTTTTATCCAGACAGTCCATAAACGGTAAACCTTGAGCCGATTTCGTCATCTTCGGGACCAAAATCGGTGAATGTAGCGGTAAAGCTGTCAGCAATGGCTATTTCATCATCCATAATACTACCTCCGCCCCTTGCTCCTCCGAGAGCCACTTGCTTCGACTTTTTTTCGCCTCATTTTCCTTCCAAATTCACCGGCGAAACTCGCCGCCGCCGGTTTATTGTCACCTTCTCATCCAGTAAGTCGCTCGAAACTCCTGAAGGTTCATTTATTTCCGTCTCACGAATTCTCTGCTATGCAAAAAGAAATTAAACCAAAACTTGTCTAATGAGTGCTGGGTTTCACTTCAATCAACAAGCTTTGTCCCACATTTCTAATGTTGATTTTTTTACCTTTTTATTATTAAAATTTGATTATTATTTTGTTATTGTTTAATATACCAGCACACCGCAGTGAAATCCCACATTAGGACACAATTGTTTATGCAAAATCAAGAAGAAAATTGATGAGTTTTACGGTGAAGAAGCCAAGAAGGGAGGAGTGCCTTGTGAGGGAGGTTAAGACTCACTACATTTATCATTTTTCTGTGTAGAGAAAACTCCCTATTAGGATAATGTCGGAAAGATTTTGTGTTAATAGATTGGCTTTAAGAACTTAAGATACTAAGATGGGTCGAAATTGCACCATTATCGATTTTTTGGGCAGAGATTGATCGATTTTTTTTTTTTTTTAAAGCTTATCTGTTATTATTTTTGAGGCAAGAGTATAACAAACTATGCTATGATGTATCAGAAACGAATAATGGAGTTATTGCTCATGACAAGAAAAGGGAGTTTCTCAAAAGTTATGGCCTTAATCCTGATGATTATTTATCTGAACGCTCTCCCAAGGTTGATATCTCTCTCTACTTCTCAGGTATGCTTGAATGTTTGAGTAATATGATTGAAGGGTATTGATAAGCAATTGATTTTATTTCATTTGTAGAAAAAGTGGAGAAAGGAGCGCAAGAAGAAGACTGTAACAATAATCGAGGACCCTGTGGAAGAGCCAAAGCCTAGTAGGGAAACTCACAAATTGCTTCAGGTTTTAATAAGCAAAGGAAAACATGAGTCTTCATATCAAGTAGAGAATTGCGTCTCAAAATTGTTAGATTGATTAGTGTACTCAAGTGAACGAGAATAACATCCATTAGAATCAGCTAAAATAGCATTTTATGTGGACATGAACATAGTCCCAACTTACTTTCAATGTGATGTATCATTACTGGAAAAAATGATGACTACATAATTGTTGATCTAATTATGTACATAGGTAGAGAAAGAGAGGAAATGTGAAATCTAGATGTTGTCACCCCGTGTATTATTGTGTGATCCTCTATGTCAAGCATTATGAACGTATAACATGACCTCAGCTCAATGCCCATTTTACACTTGAAGTACATAACTGCAGCAGAAAGTTTTTTCATAAATTTTGTATGTGGACATTTAAACACGGATTTTGTCGAAAGAAATTAGTTTTTCATGAACTCATGGCTGTTTAGGTTCTTGGAGGGACAGCAAAGAGGAAGAAATTGCTTTCACCAAAGGGCATGGATGTGCGTCCGATGATGGAAGTTGTGAAGGGAGCAGCTTTCAGCATTTTACAGGTGAATCCTGTATTAGAAATATGAACCCAAATTTCCTCTTTAAACTGGATAAGGTGTTTTCAATTCTTTTATTGCACTCGAACAATTATAAAGCAAATAATGGTACGATACTTCTACTGGGTTATTGAAAACTTTCTGTCTTATCGTTGTGTAGTCTGCTGGTGGCTGTCCTACATCTCTAAGGCCTGGACGTTGGTTGGATTTGTATAGTGGTACAGGATCTGTTGGAATTGAAGCCATCAGTCGAGGATGCACTGAGGTGCTCTTAACAATGCATTCCCTATGTTTACCAAAACAGGGCTGAATTTAATTTCTTTGCTCTTCGATCAATAGTTATGATCTTCAGTTTGGTTCCTTTTCTTTTGCTGACTACTATATTCCAGGATGCTTGAAAATGCCCTCCCCTTTTCTATTGCGTCTTTGCTTGATATTTTTGGGTTCGATCTGCACTTTTTTTCTGGCTTCATTTCAATCATTTGCAAATTCCCAGGTGCATTTTGTTGAAATCGATCCTTGGGTTATCTCAGATGTTCTACGGCCAAATCTGATAGCCACCGGTTTTCTTGATCTATCGGCCATACACACTGTTCGTGTGGAAGATTTCTTGACCCGTACAGAAAAGTTTTTGGGTACATGTTTTATCCTTTCCAGTTGTTGAAAAATGTGAAACTCACCAATGCATGATGCTAAACAACCAGTACATATAATTTATATCTTTTTCGATCTAAATTACAAAAAGATCTTGATAACTTCAGAGAGTTCTTATGTTTTAGTATCTGTGTGATGTAGGTAAAAACAGAGAATTTGATTACATAAGCATCACTCCACCATATATGCTTGTGGATTATGCAGTATTGATGAATCAAATTTCTAATTCATCAGTAGTTGGAGAGAATACCTTCATGGTGAGTTTGGATGCCATCTCTTTAAGTCACAATCTGCCACTCCTTTCTTTTGCTATATTTATTTAATCGTATATGTCTCAGGTGGTCGAGTATCCTTTGAGAACCGACATGTTGGATTCATGTGGCTGCCTTGTAAAAGTATGTCACTTATCTGCTTATCGAGAATTCTTTATTTAGTTGCAGCTTAGTCAATATGTAGCAGAATCTGGCTACTTAATTCACTATTGTTTGGTTGTTAAAACAATGTAGATAGCTGATCGGAGATTTGGTCGAACACATTTAGCAGTATATGGACCAAAGTGGGCAGAGAAGAAGAGAAACTCAGAGAAACGAGAACTTCTGTAGAAAATGTTTTAACATAATTCGGTGTGTATATGGGGTTGAAATTTTGTCACTGTCCAAATATATAACTATGTGGATCACAGTCGAGCTATGACAAGGTAAGTGATGAACTTATATCAATTGCGGAAGGAAGCGTTGACATATCTATAACTGCAATGTGACATAAAAGCACTTCTTCAATGCAGATGACATGGAGGTTGTGAAGGTGTTGGCTTGGAAAATTTGTAGACAATGTGAAGGTAAATGTTTATTTCTAGATGCAATGTGACATATGACCCTGGGTAAAACAATTATTTTTCATTCAAAGTGATTATTATGATTGATATTTATCTATCGCGGTTTTGTTCCGATACTCACGCCACGTGCGCCACCACGTGGCGCCACGTCACCCCTCCAATTTTTTTTTTTTTTTTTTTGTATCTACATTAAATTAGATGAATAATATATAGCTGCCTCCTAAGAGGGGGGCTCACCCGATCCTCTACGAATTTTTTCCCCCACTTGCGGGTACCATAACGTACCGACAAGTGGGTACCAGAATATTACCGTTATCTATCGTTTTGAAGACGACATGTAATAATAGATAATGAAGATTGGAGATGCCATAGTTTTATCTGTAGCTTGTATTCAAATTGGGACGCTAAAATAGACACGGTGTTACTTCCCAAAAAAAAAAAAAAAAGGGTGTGAGTGCTGTTCATCCTTGACATATTTGGCGTGGAATTTTGTTAACACGCCCTCTTTTTTTTTTTTCTCTATTTCCAGCGACGGACTTTGGTGGGGTGCAGATTTTAGGTTCCCCCTTTTTTCTTTTTTTTTTTTCCCCGAGATGGACTTAATTATTTAATTGTGGTGTAGTTTGCCATTATTTTGTAATAAATTAATTATCAAGCAAAATAGACATATATATATAAATAAATTGTCACAACAATAAAATTATGTATAAAAATCGAAGTTTTGGATTGGAGAGGTGTTGTGAGAAATTATATTTTAGCGTAAAACAGTAAAAGTGACTTTTTAAAAATTGTGTAGGGGCTAATTCAACCCTTTTTTTTTTGTTAATCTTCTGAAATTTACTTGGCTTTGATTTTGAAAAGAGCTGTGCTATTCACACCCACCCTTTTAATCTCTACACCCACCTTTTTTTAAAAAAAATTTCAATTCCAATTTTACCCCTCGCGTAATAAACCAGGTGGGTGCACGGAGTATTTCTGGATGCTCGGCCGAGGATGGCCGAGCATCCAAAAAGGAGCTCGGCCATCCTTGGCCGAGCTCCCATGGGGGAGCTCGGCCAAGGCTGGCCAAGCTCCATTGATGGAGCTCGGCCAAGGATGGCCGAGCCTTTTGGACGCCTACCATCCTCAATAGAGCATCCAAAATATATATATATATATTTTTAAATATTTTAAATTGATAATGTTTTTTATAATATTTTTTTTGATATTATTTTTGGATTTGGAGAAGGAACACGCGATCGATGAGTGAGATCGAATTGGACGAAACCGCAATTTGGAGATTTAGTGTTCGAACTCTGTTTTGGACAAATAATATACCGATTTGGAGTAGCTCGACGCCACGAGTCGAACTCATTCATTTGGGATGACATACGATGGATTTTGGCCATCCGAAAACGTTTAGGCAGCGAAATCAATATTTTTCTATTTTTTGAGTAATTTAATTTAATTTATTTATTTGTTTTTAATTTTATTTTATCACCATAAATAAAATAAGTGCATTTTTAAAAAAATTATTCAATATTTATTTGTTTTTCTATTTTATTTTATTTTATTTGTCCAAAACGGAGTTCGAACACTAAATCTCCAAATTACGATTTTGTCCCATTCGATCTCACTCATAGATCGCGTGTTCCTTCTCCAAATCCAAAAATAATATCAAAAAAAATATTATCAAAAAAAGTATCAATTTAAAATTAAAAAAAAAAAAAAATTTGGATGCTCGGCCGGGGATGGCGGCGTCCCAGGACCTCGGCCATCCTTTTTGGACGCTTCGGCCATCCCCGATCGAGCATTTAAAATACTCCGCCGACCCACCCTGTTTACTACGTGAGGCTAAAATTGGAATTTAACAAAATTTTAAAAAAATATGGGTGTAGGGATTAAAAAGGTGGGTGTGAATACCACAACTCTTTTGAAAAAGGAAAAAGGAAAACATTTGGAAGCATTCTTGAAGGATCGGCAAAATCGAATAATAAAATGGATGAAATATATGTAGAAGGGAGTTCTCACGATATCATTTGCCGTTCGTACAAGTATATTTGGGAGAGATTTTTGAATGTAGTTTAAGCTACAAGGATTTGGAATTGAAGGAATATTAGAAAATAAATTTCCCAAAGAAAAAAGAAAGACAGATTAGAAAAAGTTTTTAATTTTTTTTTTTAAAGTAGTTTTCCGAACAAAGAAAATAGAAAAAAGATAGTAATTGTAAAGAAAATTGATTTTCTCAATAAAATCAGCTCCAAATACAATCCGACAAACAGGCCTATTTTGACAATTAATATTAATAAGGAATTGAGGCGTATGAATATCGATACTATAAAAAAATTTATTTTAATATTAGATAATTAGTAAAAGAAAAGATCTAAAAATATTTTTTTCAATAAAAATTAACTTTTTGTTATAAAAGTATAGAAACAATAGTGAGAATTTAGAGAGAATGAATTCTAAGGAATTCTCAGTGAATGAATTTCATTAATAATCGAGTTCTATTTATGTGAAACTTGAATTCAAGACAATCGTAATTACATAATTTCATCAAGGGTATAATAGTCATTCACATATAATAATTACATCTTTTACCAAATTATTCCTCCACCAAATTATTCCTCCACCAAATTATTCCTCATAATTCATAACCACCAAATTATTCTCAATTATTCATAACACTTCAATTATTATTCATAACACTCCCCTCGAACGACTATTAATACAAATTCTTCTGACCGCTTTGAAGAAAAACCCGGAGAAAAAAACTTCCAAACCGATGCGGGATAGCTTGGAGTGGTATATATCGCTTCATCAAAACATTGCTCCGATGTATCAATGGCAGATATGAGTATTCACGTCTACGCCTCGTTAAAACCTTGTCAAGAAAACCCAGTGGGAAAAACTTGATCGAAGGAAAAAGAAGATACCGCCCGCTCGATTTCATATCTTGAGAACTGATATCTTTACTGTAAATGATTTCAATATCATCATCGTTTGGATCTAAAGCATTAGCTCCATTATAACTTGATCCAATAGATACACTGTATCAATTTCTCCTATCGTTCTCAATATACCATGAATATGCTCGTTAAAACCTTATTAGGAAAAACCGGTGGGAAAAACCTAATGAAGGAAAAAGAGTACATTATTCATGTGAATACGCCTTTAAAGTTGCCTCATTAAAAACCTCGCTAGGAAAACCCGATGGGATAAAACCTCCGGTCAAGGGAAAAGAGTGCAACGCGTATTTTATACAAGTATGTCGCAAGCATTTCAAAATCTTTCATACATTTGTATGAGTATCATATACATTGATTTTATACTCTTCTGCTCATTTAGAGTGCATCAATTTTCTTACACAACTACAAAACATTCACTATGAACACATGTCTCCAAATACACAATTTAAAGCATATAAATTCATTGTAAAAACATGTAAACATATAAGTAAACCTTCATAACTAACTAACATTTAAAATATATCATTTAACATTTAATACTCACTTAATAGGTTATTTCATTCCTGTGGGCTTAGTTCACCCTTTAGGGTACTCATAAACACGGGTTTAGCTCATCCGATCCTTTAATTTCCTTTTCGGTACTACACACACGATCGGTAATTTAACTTTCATGAGCATGCAACATATAATGACCACCATGCTTATCTTTAAACTTGAGCATTAGTCATCATCATCTCATCATCTCATAAGTTAAGGATTTCACATTCACCATTTATCATCTTCAATATATCTCAATATTTTCATTATCATTGATCATATGTAGCGCTACATTTTCATATCGTGGTCGACACTTTTCAATTTCATTTCTTTCCCCATATCGACATAACTTATCGAGATATCTCATTATTAATCCTCTTGTAGGATTACACAATATAGTTATGTCTATATACTCTTCAAGAGCATATGCCTCCGTTATTAAGACCATCTTTTATAATTTGCTTTGATATATATGTTTGGGGAAATATCAACGCTTCAAGCGCTAACTTATCAAAGCATCAGTGAAATGATATATGTGATTGTTCATAGCCTTTCATGCATCTTTGAACTTCAAGTTCAGATTTCAATTTCGAGGATATAACATGATGCATTTATTTTCAACCTTTAATACTCCCCTCATGCTTTGAGAAAATTTAGAACACCAAAACTCATACAGTTGGTATGATTTTTATCATATATGTTCTCATCATTCAAATTTTTTAATATGGGAATTTAGACCGCTTTGCATTCTATTCTCGATATCGGCAATTTATTTGAGGACTTTAAATAATTTGCCATATAATAATATCCCATTTGTATGCATACTCAAATCCTTCAGTGATTTATTCAAGTATTGGGATATACATTTACTAGCTTTATCATTAAATCTGAAAATCATGCTCATCTAGTGAGCAAATATTTCAGAAATTTCAAATTACGAATCATATACACATGTGACTATCTAGTGGATCCATATCATAATATCTAGTAGTCACATGGAGGATGAGTGGGCCCATACTTCTCATCCTTTATTCCGTATATATTTGGGATTTATTCCCAATATTGGCTAGTAATGATTTCATCATTTATCGAGAACAATCATTGAAGAATTCTTTTAATTCTTCACTTGAAATATTGATTTCAATAATTATTTAAACCGGATGGTCAATCCGGTTTTGCAAACGAGTATTATTGAACTTCTAGTTCAGTAAATTCTTATATCGATTTCACTAGTATCTGTATAGTGCTCAACATGATTTATCATAGAAACAATTCACCGACATATTCCATCATCTTTTGGTGACATTATTGTCTACTATCGCTCAAACACTGAGTTACACCATACGCATCACATCCGGCTATTATTTAATTCAAATCGTAGTTCTTACGCTTTATTTAAAATCGAGTCTTATTTCATACGCTGGTATTATTCTATAAATAAATCATCAAAATTATTGCAAAATTCATCCTAACAAGGGTCTATACATTATAATGGATCATATGCTCTCAAATCTTCGAAAATACTATCCATCACTATCGACCAAAATCCTAAAAAGGATTTATCGATGTAGGTCGGAAAGATTAAGGATGCTAATGAATAAGGGTATCCCACAAGATATCCGATGCTTGATTGAAGCAAAGGTTCGATTATCCGTGAGGTTTCAATTCCTTCTAAATACATGCCTGGTATGGGTAAAAGTAGTTTTTCAAAGAAACTGGAGAGCAAAAAGATTAGGAGGATGCTACAAGTGTGCTCGGTGGACATGTGACACTCGATGTAAATCATGGGGTACTTGTCCGTAAATCGAGAAGATAAAATAGCATTCATTAAGGATGGATTGAGTAAGGAGCCTTTGGATGATATTCAATGTGCTCTTGAGACACATCCTAGTGGACACGCATAAGGTGAGCTAATGGCCTTATGGGCCAAATTCAAAGATCAACAAACGCCACATGCCTTGAAAAACTTACTTTAGAAGATCCCGCTTGTAAATTTAGTAGAAAAATTTAGCATAATGATTTTCCCATATTTATGTAAGAAAGCTCGGTGTAATAACAAAGATCAATATATTTCTTTTATTTGTAAATATCGCTCAATTTTAAGATATATATATTATTTTTCAATCTCTGACAGCTATATGTCATATCACTAAAAATTTTCTGGCTTTTTTTTTCTTTCATATTTGTCAAAAAGTAAATAGTGCACTCAATTATTGGTTTGAAAATTTTTCTTTAAATAGAGGGATTCATATATCTATCATTCATTCGTTGAAAGAGAAAGATAGAGGTGGAGATGGAGATGGAGATATCAAAATCATCTCATGTAAGTCAATCTTTACCTCGCCAGGTAAAAACTATATGTGTTCTTGGTGGCTCCAGACTAGTAGGTCATATCCAATATGTGGATATGGCAGACCAACTTGTAAGGGAGTTAGGGAAACAAAATATCAATATACTATATGGAGGGACTAATAACAAACTATTAAGGAGTCTTACGATGGCCGCACAATTATGGGGGATAAGAGTGTCAAGTATAATACCTTTTCATCGAATTGGAGTTAGAAATGTCATTAGTCCAACTGGATTGATGCTACAAACACAATCCATCCATGACTGCCTGATGTACATGATGAGCAATAGTGATGCTTTTATTGTTCTTCCAGGCGGTTATAACACGCTGGAGGAAATATTCAATATAGCGTCATTTGCACAGTGGAATGTTCATACCAAACCCATAGGTTTGTTGAATATTAATTATTTCTTCGATGGTTTGCTAGCATTTCTAGATCAGGGTGTAGAACATAAATTTATTTCTGCTCAAAGAAGAAATATACTTGTTTCGCTTAATACAGCTTGTCGATCTACTCATCAAGATTCAATCATATGTTCAAAAATCTATGGAAGTCAAACCCATCGGTCACAGATCATCTGTCAGCGAAAAAGAGATCCTTTGATCTTTCATTATGAACCCGAATGTTCTGGTGGTGAGTTACGAGTATTTATACTCTCGAGACGCATCCCTCATTTATGGGTTCAATATATATTTTCTTTTCGTATTTCTATATTTTCGAGTGTTTATTGCCATCTTTGATATTCTCAATATGTTCCACTTCGGCTGTTTTGTACTTCTTCTGGAGTAATAATAATAATATCATATTGGCTTTATTCAAATACGTATATCTAGTGATTTTGCTTCTTCAAGAGCATTTTATTCTCATATTAATACAATCTCATATCATCGATGAGATTACTTCATATAAGCTTTCCATGCGATATATTTTCTTTGATTTATCAACATGGGATCTATTGAGCATTTTACTTTCATCTATTTATCCAATGGTAACTCCAAGTACCACTTGCTCAATTTTCTCCATTAATATTCGGTATATATGGAGAAGTAATTTTATTCTCATCGCTTCATCGCTTCGAGAGTAGGATTAGAATATTTGATCAACTACTTCTTCCGGAGTAGGATTCAAGATTATAACCAATCGTGTAGTATAACCCACCACATTGAAATATGCACACCAATCGTGTGGTATTACCCACCACATTGGAAATATACTCAAACTATAAAGTGCATAAATTTAAATTGCAGAAATTAAATTTCCTCCAATAGGTGGTCGAACCTACCTTATGGGAATTATTGCAATAAATATAAATTTACTAATTTAAATAGTAAGAATTAAATTGCATAATATTTAACTACTTCTTCAGAGTAGGATTCGCTAGTAGAAGGTATTACCCATCACTTAGCATATAAAGTGCAGAAATATATAAAACCTTCCGTTTAGTGACGGTTGAACCCATCATCAAGTAGGAGGTATTGCAATAATTAAATTACAAGAAATAAAGTGCGAGAATTAAATATTGAATCGCTTTGGGAGCAAATTTGTTCTTCAGTAACAAATACTCATTACTTACAAGAAAGACACTTATCCTTCTAGAATAAGTACATTATGTAATTGAACTCTTCTGGAGTTACATTAATATTTCGATCTAGTAACTCAAATGGACTTCAAGCCATTTTATATAATCAATGGATTTGGAATTTCTTCATGAATATTCTATCCATTTTCACTGTCGTCAAAATTAGGTCGGTTTTACCCTAAGGGTAAAATTGTCCATTCCAATTCGCAAAGGTAAAATTGCCAAAAATATTTTATCAATGTTTTACGGTTGAAAATTATCTCATTTCTACTTCAATTTATCAATATCAAAATGTTCAAGGACTATTTTGTAACTTTTTCAAAATTGGGTCTTCGCTTTGCAAATTTTTGAAAGTTTATCTTATCAATATTAGTGTCAAATCGAAGCTCTCGTTAAATCGAGTATAATGGAGTCGAAAAATTTGATTTTGATAACGTATGCTCCTTATATCTCGGTAAAACGAATATTATAGCTTTAATATATTATTATAATATATATACATATATATTATATATACCTCTCTGTTCTTTCGCTTTGAGTATTCATAAATTCTTCAAATGTGCTGCTTCTTTGTCCAAGGAGAGATGCCAGGTTGACCAATCATCGTAAGTCTTGAACTTATTATCGTGATAGCTTTACTTAAAATTATCTTGAATAAATTCGAATCTACTGCTTGAGAGAGAATTTGCCAAACAATACAACAAGAATTGCAATGGAGAAAAGATTGAAATTTGAGCAAGTCCTTCTCTCCCAATAAACTTAACGCCGATGAACATATTCAAGAGCTTTTTAGTTTCTTCAAGATTTTGAGAGAAGGAAATTATTGGTTGTGTTGAAATTTATCAAAAGGAGTTAACTAATTGGGAAGTGTTTAATCAGGTTTACGACACAGAGATCATCTATAAGATTTAATCAGAAAGATACTTCCTTCATATTACTCAAAGGGTTAGAGGCTGCACGATAACGTGTTATAAAAGATGTAAACAATAGAGAGAATTTAGAGAGAATGAATTCTAAGGAATTCTCGTGAATGAATTTCATTAATAATCAGTTCTATTTATGTGAAACTGAACGACACAATCGTAATTACATAATTTCATCCCAGGGTATAATAGCTATTCACATATAATAATTACATCTTTTACCAAATTATTCCTCCACCAAATTATTCTCATAATTCATAACCACCAAATTATTCTCAATTATTCATAACACTTCAATTATTATTCATAACACTTTTAAGGTCTAAAAATATTAAAATGTGTCAAGTCACATTATATAAAGTGGTTGAAAATAATTTTACAAGCAAAACCGATCTTTTCCATAATCTCATCCAAACAAACTCAAAATCTATATTGTTAGAACGACAAAATATTTGATTGACGTCATAGATGTTTCTTTTGCTTTTTAAATTAACCGACACCTATTATTTTGAATATTTTCAATAAATTCTCCCTTCTCAATTTCCAAAGAAAAAAAAAAAAAAATTCTCCCTTCTTAGGCTACATTCACTAATCAGAAACAGAAAATGAGACAAATCAGGGCCTCCTCAAGCTGGGGATGTTCCCATCAGACCACAAAAGTTATTGTCGGACCTGTTTGAGATAAGCTCTCAATGTTTCTTCGTCAACGGAATATCATAATCGTCCTAAGAATAACCCATTAAAAAAAGAATAAAAAAGAACTATGTCATAACCATAATGCAAAGTTCAAACCCATCATCCCCATTCTTGAAAATTTTCTAGTATTCCTAGAGTACTCCAACCCAACTAGCACTAATCCCGCTATTTACTTAATAGTGACCCCGATGGATAAATAGCTAGAATTGAGCACTTCAAAGAATGAAAATGCAAAAATGAGATCTGTCCTTTTGCAAATAATCAAATTTACAACAGGTTGAATCCACAATCTGCAATGAAGACATGGCTACAAAAACAGCAAATACTAACACAAATTCCAAGCAGATAAATTACACTTTTATTCATGGTGTAACATTACCCAGTTAAACGACAGCAGCACAGATTTTACAGTAGTAATCATGCCAGTGCGAAGCATACTAGTCGAGAGTAAAAGTACAAAACTGCTCCTGCAAGTTGTGGATATCTTTACAAGAATCTTTTCAAACATCCAAATATCAATTGGGACTATCAGAATCTTGGTGTTGAAATAGTAGGGGAAAATCATCGTATTGTTCAGATAAACCTTTTTCCTGGGCCATCCTTTTGAGGGACTCATACACCTGATACATAGCCCACATATCCTTGGGTCGAGAAGTGACACAATTGCCCGCGAGCCTCAAGAACCGGACAATCTCCTCATCATGGCCCTTCCCACGAAGGCTTTTATCAATAGCATCTTTGATTCGACCAGAACCCGAGAGCTGATTTACCCAGTCCACTAAATTACCTTTATACCCTTCTTCTCCAATTGCATTAACTTCAAGTGGTTTTTGCCCTGTTGGCTGTTGCTAACTCAAGAAGTACAACCCCAAAACTGTACACATCGCCCTTAAGAGAAGCAACCATTGTAGTAGAATACTCTGGAGCTACATATCCCAACTCACCTAAATCCCCATTAACGAAACTACTCTCATTAGATTCATTGGACCCCATGAGTCTTGCCAACCCATTATCCTAGGATCAAAATCCTCGTCAAGGAGAGTAACATTGGAGCTGATATTTTGATGAAATATTGGAGGGTTGCAACCATGATGAAGCGAAGCAAGTCCTCTCGCAGCCCCCAAACCGATCTGAAACCTAGTCGGCCAATCCAACAAACCCGCATTGCGATTCAACATTGATCTTAAAGTCCCATTCGACAAATGCTTATACACCAAGAGCTTCTCCTCCTCGACAGAGCAAAACCCTAAAAGAGGCACCAAATTTGGATGCCTTAATTGTCCTAAGCAATTCATCTCCATTCTAAACTGTTTCACCAAGCTTACAACTACTAAGCCTCTTGATTGCAATGGCCGACCCATCCGCAAAACATCTCTCTCTCTCTCTCTCTCTCTCTCTATATATATATATATATATATCTCACTCACATCCAAAGAAGGAAACAGTGGAGTTTCCCGGGGAATTATTAACCTTCAATCAGTGGCATGGCATGTTAGTAGGTAAATGAGTATACGAACTTAAGGCAGTTATATAGCAGAAATGTTTGCCCTTATCTCCAAAGAAAATGGAGAGAAAGATTAATCTCGTGAGGAGAGAAAAACAACTAACCCACTTATAATCATTTTTGACTCCTGCGTTGAGCAGATTGGTATGCCCTCCCCAAGCAGGACTGGAAATTCCACCCTTCTGATCCGAAAAGTATCCTAATTTTGCCATTGTCAATGGCATAAACAAAAAGAAAAAAGAACAGCAATTAATCTAAAAAATAAATAAATAGAATAGAATAAAAATAAAGAAGGAAAAAAATTCTTGAAATACATATTATACTTCACATACATACCATATCAAAAAGAAGATTATGCAGCATGTGAGAAATTACAGAATACGTCTTCAAAATTATCGTTCAATTGGAGCAAGAAATTCTTCTTTTCTTTGTTCTGCACCTCATTAAACACAGCAAGATCATCATCCTTCTCTACATAAGTAAGCGTGCTCCCGAGGCTACGTACCCTCCCATGATTCTCAGCCCTCAACAGCTTCGTTCAAAAAATTCTCATTGCCGAGGATGGAGGCATCTCTTGCAATTTGATTCAACTGATAAACTTTCAATCAAATTCCACCTGCAATCCAATCTCTAGGCAGCACATGGTGAGAACCAAGAACTGCGTGAAACTCTTTCGATGCAGCAGCTCAATCCAATCCCTTCACCATTCAGATAATATGGTCCACATCAACTGAGACACGAATGGCATCATAAAGAACAACCAGATTACTACAATTGCACTTTCAAAGCTAAAGAAGACATCTTAAAATCATAAAATCAAGCAAAATCCAAAGTTTAATTGAAAACCTCGGTTCCACTTGAAAATATGAAGGCTGCAATTTACCCAACTTACTGATGTAGCCAAAAAATACCCCAATCAGTTCCCAAAACTCAGCAACTCCAGACTGTAAAACCGGCAGCATCGTCATTTCCTTAATTAACAGGAAAATTCCCCTCGTCGTGGCCAAATCAAGCTCTTCCTCACAACTAAACCATCAATTTTTCAAAAAAAAAGGGAAATTAATGAAATTAGAATTCGTGAAGTGCGGTAGGTATCGCACCTGTCGCCTTCGAGTAAAAAAAAAGCGTGATCTCTTCCTGAAAACAAGCACAAGAAGCTTTAAATTGGAGAAATTTTGAACAAACACTCAAAATATCGCAAATGATCGAGAGTAATACCTAATATGCAAACCCTAAAGAAATTCTTAGAGGAGGGAGATTCTTATATCTGAACTCTCCAGTAGGAAATCGACACCGACGGGACTCACCAAGAAGGGTGCGCGTGCTTCGCATATTCCGGTGATGGTGGCATTCATGGACTCATAGATAGCAGAAATATCAACTAGACCACTAGCAATCTCGTCCGGTAGACTTCCATGGATGGGCTTAAGAGGGTGTTAGCGGATGAATTTTAATGTATTTTTATGAGTAGAAAGAGAGAGAATAAGTGGAGTTGGATGGTGAAGATTTAATGAGGGAAAAGATATATGGATGTGATTTGTTTGACCAAATTTGAAAATTGAAAAAAATACATTAAAACTCATTTTGATAAGTATGCTAACAGGGTCTTAGAGTATATTCAAAGTGCATTTTTGCAGTAAGATTTGGAGTCACCGAACTTTCCTATCCTGTTATACAAATCAGCCAAACGGACGAAGACTGAAGCACAAAGGATTATGGGGGAAAATCTTGTTTGCGGGTACTTGATTTTTATATATTAACGTGATCAGTTTCCTATCTTGGTATTTTATAGTGACTGAATTTATAAGCATGCTTCAAAGGATTAACCTGATCAGTTTCTCATCTTGGTCTCAATTTGTATTCATGCCTAGTGTCACGGACTTAGAGTTTTCGCTAACTCCGTGCGGCCTTCACCCCTCGAACCACCACTGTGATTGCTAGTGAAGCAGCCTTCGACCCCTCGATGCACTACTAAAGTGCTAACTTAAGGGAAACCTAAAATACACAAGTAGTAGAGAATACAACCCTCAGATTAACTCCAAAGATGATTACAATAATCAGAACTACTCGACCCCTCGAGCTCTCGTACAAGTGTTCCTCACAATCTCTACCTCTAGAGATCACTCACAACAATGCTCACTCAAGCTCTCACTCTTGAATCACTCTTTCCTTGGATGGATACAAATGAAGGCCTAACATCTATTTATAGGCAACCACCATCACCTCCTTAGGAATGGACGGTGGAGATCAATCCTAATCAATGGCTATGATCGAGCCTCTAGAACATCCTAGACCTTCTAGACCATTCCATACACTTCTATGCATTTCCATACATTTCTATACTATACAAAGTATATTCAAGAATGTTCTAGACTTGCCTACCAATGCCTATCTCTTGGAAGTCTCTAGAATGTCGACTCGTCTCGTTACTTCCCGTAACGTCCTAGAAGCTTCCTCGAGTGCTCGACCACGGATCCTTCCGGAACGTACTCGCTCGACCAAGTCCCGTAACCTTCCGGAATCTTCCATTAGCCTCAACGCCTCCTCGGATGATCTCGCCCGCGTCCATGATCGGCCTTTCATACATGCTCCATTTCCTTCGTCCCTATGTGACTTAGGCGTCATGCCCCGATCATGGCTCCGTCCATGCCTTCCTTGCACGCCTCGTGCACCATAGCGTCCGTCCTTGCGCAAATGACCCGATCTATTGCTAGTCAAACTCCCGGGGCGTGACACTCTCCCCCACCCAATGTCGCGACGCCCTCGTCGCGATGGGGCGTGATGCTCCATCACTTGTCTGCATCCCCGAACTAGCTCGATCGTTCCCAAATAGTACACATCACAATGGCTCGTCCCCTCAACGAGTTGCATGCCGGAGATTCTTACCCCACGCGTCTCTTCAACAATGGGAATCTCCCTCGGCTTATCTCCGTCATGCACGTAGAGCAACCTCATGCTCGACACAAGTGTTGTCTTAGACTTCATCATGAAGTCTAGTCCCAATACGATGTTGTACCCATCCATTGGCACAACCGAGAAATCCACCCGCGTTTCCCATGATCCTAAGCGTAGCATAACCCCTCGAGCTACGCCCGCAAGTGGCCTCGCCTCGGCGTTAACGGTCTTGATCCACCCGTTTCCTTTTGTCACTACGAGACCTAACCTCTTTGCCTCGTCCTCGGACATGAAGTTGTGGGAGGCACCCGTGTCGACCAACGCCTTAATCTTCTTCCCATTGATGTGTCCCTCGACAAACATCAACGCCTTACCTTTAGGCTTTATGCTAGGCGGCCTCTCCGTTCTAGCATCCATCGAGTTGAGCAATTGCAACGCGCCTATTTGCTCAACTTCCTCGTTGCCTTGGTCGCGCTCCTTGCTCGGCTCCTCCACAAGAGCCGATAGCGCCTTTAACTTAGGGCAATCCCTCATGGCATGCGGTCCTTTGCAACTGAAGCATCCACCCTTAGGCACGAAATTTCCCTTCTTCCCTTCGTAGTTCGTTCGGCCATTAGAGTGGTTTTCCTTCTCGCTCTTCGACGCCATCCTCACTTCATCTCCCCCACCTTTAGCATGGTCATCTCTCGACTCCTTCCTCCTTGGGCCATCATCTCGATAGTCCGATAGTGACTCCGCTATCGCTATAGCCTCGTCCACACTCCTCGGACTTCGTCGACGCAATTCCATCTTTGTCCAATGTTGGAGCCCATCCTCGAAGTAGAAGAGCAAGTCCTCATCCGTCATGCCCGGGATTTGAAGCATCAAAGTGGTGAACTCGTGCACGTAATCCCTCATCGAGGATTTTTGCCTCAACTCCCGCAACTTCTTACGCGCCTCAGACACCACATTCTCTGGGTAGAATTGACGCTTCAATTCCTTCTTAAAATCCGCCCACGTATCGACTCTGACACTTCCACTCTCGATCTCACCATGCTTACGACGCCACCACAATGCCGTAATATCACTCAAGTATAGGGTGGCGCTTCTCACCTTGGTGGGTTCGGCCGATGATGTTCATGCCCTCAAGTACATCTCCATTTGCCACAGAAATTCTCAACCTCCTTGGCGCCTCGCTTGCCGCCGCATTCTTTAGGCTTTGGATACTCGATCCTTGGCGCCATCAGCTTTGGCTAGATCCTCCACTAGCCATGGACCGCTTGTGCATTGCCAACTCGACGCACCTCCTCAACCATCTTGTTGAGTTGCCCTTGCATAGCCGCCACCGCATCCATTACCTTAGATTCCAACACCCGAACTCACTCCTCATCGAGTGTTGTTCCTCCACGACCTTGGCCTCAAACACATTAAGATCAACCCTCGTGAGCATCATGCTCATACTTAACGGCTCCAATAGTTTCGTGCAATACTTCTCAAGGTCGGCAAAGGATTTTTCCGTATCTTTGATGCGATCCGTCACCGTGGAGATAAACTCTTCAAGCGCCTCGCTTTGTGCCTCACTCGCTCGGCCACGACTTCGCCACGTCCCTTCTCCTTTGGTGGACTAGCATCACGACCACGGGTCTCCTCGATCGTGGTGTTGGACTCTTGGATGTCTCGGCTATGTGCACCTTTGTTCTTTGCCATCACTTCACTTGCGCTTAGTAACACCCCGCACTTGGTTACCACTTAGCAAGCTACTAGTTCTGCAAACCTTCGCTCGATACCACTTGTCACGGACTTAGAGTTTTCGCTAACTCCGCGCGGCCTTCACCCCTCGAACCACCACCGTGATTGCAAGGTGAAGCGCCTCTTCGACCCCCTCGATGCACTACTAAAGTGCTAACTTAAGGAAAACCGCAAATACACAAGTAGTAGAGTAATACAACCCTTTGTATTAACTCCAAAGATGATTACAACAACTTGTAACTACTCGACCCCTCGAGCTCGTGACAAGTGTTCCTCACAATCTCTACCTCTAGAGATCACTCACAACAATGCTCACTCAAGCTCTCACTCTTGAATCACTCTTTCCTTGGATGGATACAAATGAAGGCCTAACATCTATTTATAGGCAACCACCATCACCTCCTTAGGAATGGACGGTGGAGATCAATCCTAATCAATGGCTATGATCGAGCCTCTAGAACATCCTAGACCTTCTAGACCATTCCATACACTTCTATGCATTTCCATACATTTCTATACTATACAAAGTATATTCAAGAATGTTCTAGACTTGCCTACCAATGCCTATCTCTTGGAAGTCTCTAGAATGTCGACTCGTCTCGTTACTTCCCGTAACGTCCTAGAAGCTTCCTCGAGTGCTCGACCACGGATCCTTCCGGAACGCATCGCCGACCAAGTCCCGTAACCTTCCGGAATCTTCCATTAGCCTCAACGCCTCCTCGGATGATCTCGCCCGCGTCCATGATCGGCCTTTCATACATGCTCCATTTCCTTCGTCCCTATGTGACTTAGGCGTCATGCCCCGATCATGGCTCCGTCCATGCCTTCCTTGCACGCATCGTGCACCATAGCGTCCATCCTTACGCAAATGACCCGATCTATTGCTAGTCAAACTCCCGGGGCGTGACACTAGGAACTTAAGAAATATCTTGGTTCAGCTAAACTTCTATTTATTTTATGGTTGATTCCGAGTAGAATTTTGCCCTGTCAGCTTTTTACCTTTATATTTCATTTTTAATATTAGAGGATTAGTTGTAGAATTGAAATTTCTACACAATTACATCCTTTTTTGTTGTAAATTTTTGCATTTTATCGATTGCAATGTCTTTGTGTGGTTGTTTAGTGAATATTTCATCTGCTTTTTATGCTTTCTGAATACATTATCTATGCGTGGTTCTTACATGAAATTGATAACTTCTGCTTACTGGAGGAAGACATTGTCTAACTTATTTCGTTTACTTTGTTTTTGGCCATAAAATGGGGGCTTTGACACTCTTTTCGACCCCTTCCATTTATTTAAACACTATACTTTTTTATGATAATATTTAATTAGTTATAATGTAATTTGCCACATCTATGGATAATGTATGGTAGTAAATTCCCCCTGCATGGGCGTAGATAGGGAGGTGGACTCGGCTATGGCCCAGTCCAACCCCCAACCCAATACATTGTATCAATAGAAATTCAGAGATATTAGCTAGGAGCTATAACATAAAATGTTGTAGCAGCTGTCTTGTGGCCGAGGGGTAAAAAGGAAGCATTTTTTTCCTTATAAAGGGTTAAGGTGTGGGGTCAATTCCGGAATCCATGCTTTCCCCACTTATTTTTACCATATTTCTTAAATTGTCTTTCCTCACATTTTTATTTATTTATTTTTTACATATCCTGGTCTCTCTATTTTCTTCACTTCTTCTTGTATGTAAAGGTAGAAAGTAAGATAGATATAAAGTAAGGAGTTATGTTATTCAAATATTATTATTAAAAAAAATAAAGAACTTAGGGACATAATATGAAGAATTGTTTGCTAACGGTGTAGGTGTAACAATATTGTAGTATTAATAAATGAAAATATGAGGTAATTTTCCATATAATTTCTTTGTTCTTGTTTTCTGCTTATATCAATATTTTTATTGTTTCCATTTAAACGACTCGAGATAACTACACACGGAATTGACAATGAGAAAATGCATCATTATCTCATGTAAAATTTTTTGTTTGAATATTTTTGCCAAGAAATAGTATATGGGGAGTCGTGATCACCTCGATAATAATGAAAACCCTGTCAACTTGATCTATGATTTCTTTATTCTTTGTGCACGAAAACAATGAAAAAAATAATATATTATAAATGTAATAGAAATACATAACGTAGATATGCAAAATAGACCAAGAGAAAAAAATAAGTGAAGATGAAAAATAGCATACTCAATTCAATTGTCGCCTTAAATTGAAATGTGAGTATAAATTTTTTCTAGGGAACTTTTGGTAACATGACATGGTTTCACAAGAAAATGGATGAAATTCTTGCAAAAATGGTCACAATACAATTTGACCATATTTGACAAGAAAGAAAAAGTAAAAATCTTGAAATAAAATAATGGAATGATTTTACTACATAATTCAAAAATAGGACAATGCCCTTTCAAAAAAACAAAGGATTATGTTGATCAACATATCTACATGAAAGACAGAAAAGGTATCGATGAACTAACTAGGGAGATTTCTTTGGATTTGTACTTATCCTTTTGAATTAATACATATTTGATAAGAATTTTTTTTTTTAAGAAAAAAAAAAAGGAATCTCTCTCCTAACAAATGTCTACCATTTGAGCAACATAGATGAACCCCGCTAGTTCTGTTATTAGAAATGCCTAGTGCTTATAGTGGCCTATCTACACTGATTACATGCCATGACCATTAGATCACATACAATGAAAACTTGTACAACTGCACATCCATGCATGTTTTACCGAGTAGTTCTCGTGTCAAACTGATTGGGCATCTATTTTAGCTTTCTCCTTGGCAATGTACGTACCCAGCGTGTTTAATGACAAAAGTTCGATAGTCTCCGCTGGAAACACAATGGATGAATCAATCCCAGGACAAATAAATTGGGAGAAACATAATATTGTTACAATCGTGAAAGACAATGCGCGAGGCTAACATGAGCACGAGATAAAATAAATTGACACATTAACACATCAACATGGCACAACAAAAGCATGTATATATAGTTGGGGGTAGTTCACAATCCCCTAGCTTACCACGCGAATGTGTTAAAGCCAAAAGTTCCCCAAAGAGGTAATTCATGCATGAACATCTTGAATCTCAAAGAAATGATATCATCATTGAGAAGACTCACAAAATGATGAGGAAGTCAATGTTTCCATGACTGAGATGTCTACAAACTTTCATAAAATTTGAGACTTAACTTGTGTCAACAAAGCGCCCCAATGTTACGTTTCATAGAATGCTTCCATTGCATATTAACGCAGAGACGGCTTATATTTCGTAGCAGCCATATCCAACTGAGGTTCTTAAAAGTCATTGTAATAAAGATTAACAAATGGACCCATTTAAAATTAATGAAATAAATACTATTATTTCTCATTCAAATTATCATCATGTTTGTAATTTATACAAATCAACATAGACGCTAGCTGCTCCAACTTCATTGATTGTGGCCGGTGTAAAGTTTAATCTGATTGCATTAAATCTAGTTGGATTAAATCTAAGCCAATTGTGTGAAATTGTCTTTCATGAAAAAAAAAATTTTCATTCTCGCTTGACTGAAAAAATAAAAATAATTTTGGTTGTGCTTTCCGGCATGGCCACGGGCACCAAAGAATTTTGGAATCCCCAACAAAGAACACAAATCACTGGACCCAAAGTAAAATTAATGAAGAATTTATTGATTTGTAAGCAACAAACATATGGGGAATAACTAAAATGCAAGTAAAAATCATAACAATGAGAAAAAAATAATTTAAAAAATAACAAGAATAATGAAAAATATAGTTAAAAATGAAAAAAGGATGACAAACCTCCATAACCTTTGGCACCTCAATTGTAACTGATGGATGGTAATGCTGGTCGGGGAGTATTTCAGCGACGACCATACTCACACTTTCCTGATGCTTGATTCTGCACCAGCTTGCAACGTGTCACATATATGCAGTGAAACTGGGAACGAATTTTGAGTAATATACGTGATAAAGAGGTGGGAAAGAAGAGAATTAGTTCTAATAAGATTGGCATTTTCCGGTGATACTAGCTAGTAGATAATGAAAAAATTAATAAATCCCAAAATATTTAAAATATCGAAACAATTAATGACAAAATTAATTCCAAAAATATTTTTAAAATGAAATTATTAAAATATCCCAAATACAAATGTAAAAACATTCTTCAAAAAAGTCTGGTTATATTTTGTTAGATTTCGGCCATTTTTTAAAAAACTAAACAAAACAGATATGGATCAAACCTGTTCAAATTAAAACACTAGGTGCTCCACCTAATATCCTCTTTTTTCTATTCAAAGTAAACAATGAATTTCTCATTTAATACTATAAGTTATACTTATTTTAAATGTATAAAAGATGAAGATGCATATATTAAATATAAAAAAAAGTAAGGATATAATAGCAATTTGATAAATGTATAGGGATATTATTGGAAACCAAAAGATTTCACAACACTCCCAATTACATATTTTAATAGGCCAATTATATTGGCACTACAAATTGTGGTTGGTACACCACATTTTAATTGCGCCAAAGGGTTTTCATATTTGCTTATTACTGCAATTAGGTTCTCAACTTTTTTGTCCTATTATTATAATTAATAATTTGATAATTAAGATTTTTGGTCTATAAAAAAATTTTAAAATATTTTATATACAAATATTATGTTAGTGTGTTTCGAAGTTAGTATCAAATTTTGTACTTTTTGTATTTACCAATATTTACTTATTTAAAATTATCAAAAATAAATAAATCATTTGGTGTCCAAATAATAAAATTTTGTTACATAATATTATTATTATGGACTAATTTATTGTAAATGAAAGATTAAAATTAATAATTGAGCTAAAGAATATCTAAAGATATAATTGCAACAATAAGTAAACTATAAATACATTGGAAATAATTTTTATGTGGTGCACTAAAGAAAAACTATAGTGTAGATATAACTACCCATTTTAATAACTTTTAACAACTTTTTACATATTTTAACACATTCACATCAAAAGTCAAACCAATTACATCCACATATTTTCTGGGACCCACTGTACTACATAAATCTCCACCACTCAATCCCACTCATTCTTTCTCCTATTTCACATCAAAACTCATAAATACTCATAAATACACACACAATAACACCCTAAAGATGAGTTATACTTATTTTAAATGTTAGAAAGATGAAAATGCATATATTTATTAAAAAAAGAGCAAGGACATAATAGGAATTTGATAAATGTATAGGAGTATTGTTGAAAACCAAAAGATTTTCTCAACATTCCCATATTTTAATATAGTAAAGATAATATAATTTAGTTTTTGTAATTGCATAAGTTTAGCCAAATTAAAAATTAAACATGTCGATTATATCTTGTTGGAAACCAAAATATTTGCTTCATTTACTTAACGGATTATTGGATTCGGATCTTTGTCGGGTTATCAGACTGAAATTTTAAATCTATCTCCCATTGATCTCACTAGATTCGAATCGGATTCGAATCAAAATCTGATCCATTGACAGCCCTATTTCTCACTTAATTACCTAAGAAGAAAATTAGTTTTTCCAGAAATCAAACACAACTTTGCGTGAGTGTATAATTTAGTTATATTTTTGTAATTTCATATAAGCCTCTAAAATATGGAATTACAATGCTTTTAGGTACTATATTAAAAATAAAAAATTTATTAAAAAAATGAAATTACAATTTTTGGTCTCACTCAATTACCAGTCTATATATTAATAAAATGAGGTCGGTTTCTTGCTTATTTTTTTATTTTTCTGAATAAAATAATTAATTAAAAATTCCATCTATTCCATTTCACTCATTGTTTTTGTATTCCTTTTTCACGATTTAATTTAATTTTCTCCATTTAATATATAGTCGATAATCACGCATCTCTTCTCAGGATTGAGCCGACACAAATCTCACACACTATAATATAGAATTTTAATTATTTATAGAATTTGTTTGAGAATTACACACTTGCTCATTTAAAGATTTTTTTTTTGATGGGGCATTTTAATTTTTTTTTATTATGCTAAAATTTTGATTAACTGTAATGTTAGTGGAAAGTGACTGTGGTTGGTTACCGTGGGGTTCTCAACTTTTCTACTTCATAATTCCGTTTCACCGCCTTATTTCTCATGTACCACTCTCTCTAAAATTTCTTCAGATTATTCCTTTATTCTTTCTTTTTCAATTTGCCCGGTTTAGATTAAAGTTTTAAGTAATGGAACTATATTTTATACTATTAACTATATTTTATGCTATTAACTTAAGTCCATAATTCATTAATTAACGACACTATAATTGATTAAATATTACATGTTTAGCTAAAACAGTAAATTTAATAATTAAAATATAAATATCTAACATATATTTTAATAATTTTTTAAACGGTGTAACTATTTATTTCCACCTTTATGTGGGTAGGTATCTCTAATAACGTAACTGAAATTATTTATAAATTATTTTTTCTTTTACTAAAATTAAATTAATATATTCATAATATATATATATATATATATATATATTTTTTTTTTTAAAAACCATGTATTACTTGTATTTGTGAATATAATTAGCTTTTATTTGCTAACAGTGATTTAAATTTGTTTTCATTATAGGGACTAGTACTTTCACCCCTGTGCATTGTACGAGAAGATATATGTTTAAGATATAATTTACAATATCGATAAAAGAAAGAATGAAAAATATTTTCTAAAATGTACGACATAATTTTTCCTATATTTTCTCGCTATTGTCACTGTGCATTACACGGAAAAATATATCAAATATAAAATTATTTTGATAAAATTTTTAGTCGAAATACAACTACAATGTCGTTGCAATGTATCATTGTAATAGGCCCGTCCATGTAGCTCTACTGCAATTAAATTATGTCGTCGTAATAGGATTTTCTATTTATTGGAACATATTTTTCCTCGCAGCAGTTGACGATATTGCGATGACAAATGTCGTTGCAATAGGCTGAAAACCCTATCGCGATGACATTTTTTATAATTGCATCTAGCATCGTAATATCTTTATCTAGCGTAATGATTTTTGTTATCGTAATAGAGGTTTACCTGCTGAAAATAATATTCATGCACCTACCACACTAATTGTTATTATTAATATTTATTATAATTTATTAATTAATTTAATGCTTCTATTTTCACATACTAACAATAACAATGAAAGAATAAATAGAATTCATTTTTAAAAAAATACATATATAGAATTGAATATTAAATTTATTTATATATTACAAAGATTAATAGAGATTTATGTGAGAGATTTTAAGATTGATAGAGATTTAGCTAGTAGATTTTAGATTGAATCTGATTTAGGTGAGAGATTTTAAGAAATAAGGAATTGTGGGAAATGAGAATAAAAAATGAATTGTTTAATTTTTGAAAAATGTAAATTTGAGCTAAAAAATGACCTTAGTTTATATATATATAGATTATAAAAAAATTCATTGTCAAGATTAAATTGGATTAACTTTTTATTAAATTAAAAGGTAGATGAGTTTCTTATCTAATGTTGTCGGGTAGGAGTGGGCAAAAAAAGGGGAACCGAACGGGTAGAACCGGAACCGAACCGAAAGAACCGGAACCGAACGGTTCTTTAAAAAAAAATTAGGAACCGGAACCGAACCGGAACCGGAATGAGAACCGAACGGATCCTTTTCTAAAAACCCGGAACCGGAACCGGAACCGGAATAGGATAAGAAATAGCACCATTTCTTCTATTTGATTGCCAATTTTTGTGAATTCTTTTAGTAAATTTAAAATTTGATACTAATTCTAGTAAATTTTGGTGCTATAGAATTCTTCTCATAGAATTCTTTTAATGGCGGCGCCATGACGGCATTTACAAAGCGGCCATTGCGCTTTGCGGCGTGAATATGTCGCCGGCTGACAGGCCGCTTTGCCGCCGCTTCTTTGCCTTTGGGCGGCATTGTGGCGGCTGACTTCTTCTTCATTGCCGCTTCTGGCAGCAATGCTTGTCACGATCTGCTTTGGGAAGATTCTAGAGACGAACTTCTTCAAGACACCGGTGGAACTCTCTAGAAACCTTCTACACAATTCATGGAGTATTCTAGGTTATTATCTAGAATCTTCTGGCATGTAAATAACTTGGATATTTAGGTAGAAAGTTATGGAGAATTCTAGAAGACGAATGTAGGCCGTTAGATCAAAACGATCTCCACCGTCCATTGAGGAGGTGGATTAGTATAAATAGGGGATGTATGAGCTCATTTGTAACCAACCAAGTTCTTGTAAAGCTTTCTAGCAATACAAAGTTCTCTCAAGTTCTTAAGTATTCTCTTTGCCTTTTTCCTCTAAGTTCTCTTAACTTAGCAATCTTTGTTCGGGGAAGGCTGACTTAGTGTGAAGTCTTGCACGGGGCGGACATTCAAAGCACTAAGGCCGCGCGTAACTTGTGCTAAAACAACAAGTGCGTGACATGCTGCTGCCTTTTGGCGGCAACAGCAATGCTGCTTGTTGCTTTTTTTTCTTGTTATATTATGTTGGAATCAAAATTTTTATTTTTTTCTTGTGCTTTTCGAGTAATAAAAAATGCATCGTAAAATAACCGGAACCGAACGGTAGAACCGGAACCGGAAGGAACCGGAACCGGACGGGTACTTCATTTGAAAAGAACCGAACGGGTCCATTTTTCAAGGAACCGGAATTTACGGTTCGGTTCCGGGTAGTTCACTACCCGGAACCGTACCCGGAACGCCCACCCCTATTGTCGGGTAAGCCAAAAAACCCGATAAAGGACCAAGGTTTACCTGACAAATCCAATCGACCCCTGCGACTTGGGACCAAGTTTGACCCAGGTTTTTGTATTTTCTCCTTTGTTTTTTAATTTTATGGTATTTTTGTATTTTATTTATTTATTTATTGAATATTATTTAATCACTAGGTCGAAACTGGCTCTGGATCGACCTGTTGACCCTTAATCAAGTCCTCGGTTGGGTTAGCGATCGAGGTAGGGGGGTTTTTTTACATGATAATTACACTTTGTGTTTTTTTACATGGACTCAATGTACGCTATTTCAATAATTAAACTAACCAACATTAGAATTTTTTTTATTGTTTGTGATTTTCATACAATGCACGAGGGTGTAAACATAAAAACATTTAAATTTTATAATACTAAATAAATTAAAACGTTTATGATCATCATGATCTGTGATGATAATGATGCACAATTAATCAATTCAAGTATAATTGCCAATGCTGTAAGATCTTCCAACATTAGCTATTTTTCCAATATCAATCTTTTTTACATGTTGGCATTTTCTTCAAGAGATTGGCATTTAGTCATGTATAGTTGTGTATTACAGTATCATGATTCACAAGCGGTGATTGGTTTAAAATATTGATATGTAATAAGAATCACAACCTAACAAAGACAACTACGATAGTCATACATAAGAAAATGTTTTAAAATTTATGATTTATTTATGGTGAAAGATAATGATATTATATTGTTTTTGTTTCATGCAATTAATTCCATCTAAACTTTATTACCATTAACAAGATAAGAAGTTGTGTTTTTCAGTGGGAGATACTAGTATATATATGCATGGAGAGAAAGAGAGTTGATGTTGAATTTAAAGCCCGCTTGGACATAGATTTAAAGTATTTTAACGTGTTTTAATGTAAAAGATGAGAGAGAATGAGTGAAGTTGAGTGGTTGAGATTTGTCGATGTGATGAGATATGTGATTGTGATTGATTTGGAGAGAAAAATAATGAAGAAAAAAGTTGAAAATTTTTTTTTAATGAATAGCCGAACAGGAATCTAATCTGATTATGCCCAAGGGTACTACCTTATTCTTCCATCCATCCAACAAACTATGCCGGAAAAGAAGAAACTATAGGTATGTTTGATTAGGGATAAAGTTAATTTTTTTAATGTACGTGTTGAATGTGTGATTGAAATTTGGAGAAAATATATTAAATAATTGAATAAGTGGTTGTAAATGATGAAAGAAAAATGGATAAAATTGATATTGATTTATATTGAATATAACAAGGCCTATACAGGAAGAGGAGAAAGAGAGTCCTGATTTGAATAGAAATGGCAACGGGTCGGGTTTGGGTCGGGGATCCCATTCCCCGTCCCCGTCCCGCCAAACCTTTTCAATACCCATCCCCGCCCCATCCCCAATTAATCGATGTCGGGTCGGGGACACCTCTAATCCCCATTTATTCATTTTTATTATTTTATATTTTAAAGCGCTTCAAAGTAAAATCATTTGTTTACGATATTGTTATGCGGTATATCACATATCTAACTTCTACAAGTCATATGCTTGAGTTTTGCAATTTCTAAGTTATAATATAATTATATATAAAATATAAAGAATTCATACATTAAATAAAAACTAATACATTTTAGATAAGTCAAACACAACTGTAACTAATATGTCATCTAAATTCAAACTAGTGGGGAACGAAAAATCGGTTAGAGGGTAAAGATAAACTTTTATTTTGGAAAAAAGATAAACTTTTATTTTGGAAAAAAGAAAAAGTTATAAGTTGTCAAGTATTTATTTGTGTCTTAAATAAGTTTGCATTATTCATGTAATCCCATTACAATTGAAGTGAATAAAAAGACCTTATTTGTCTTCCAACTTATTTATTTCAATTGTTTTTAGTTTTAGATTTAATTACGTAAGTATAAACAATATTATATAAAAAAAATTTAATCTAAATGGGCCGGGTACGGGTCGGGTATCGGGTCGGGGAAGATAATCCCCGTCCCCACTTCGGGTCTTCACTTTTAGCCCCATCCCCATCCCCATACCCATTTGGTCGGGGATTCCCCGCCCCATTCGGGCCGGGTCCCCATCAGTTTCGGGTATTCCCCGCCCCATTGCCATCCCTAGATTTGAAGGTAGGATTGTTCCGCGACTAAGCGGATGGATGGATATAATTTAGACTTTCTTCTGTTGTACTGGATAAAAAAGCATCTCTAAGAAAAATCATTTTTTTAAAGTAATTTTTTAAGTGTTGTATAGTCAAAAAGTAATTTTTTAAGTCTTGGATCAGGAGCGGATTTTAAATTTCTTTTTTGGGGAGCTAAAATAAAGGAAAATTCTAATTCGATCAAAGTTATGTATAAAAAAATTTTTATATATAAATCTAGGAAATTTTTCGGCTAAATCTGCCCCTATATTTGATAAATTTAACTATTTTATTGTTGTATTAGTTTATAATTACTAAAAGGTATACAAATTTTAGCACTATCTTTATCTTATTATTATATGGCATTTTAATTTTTTATTTTTTTAATTAATATGTGATATTATATAATATTTTCATGAAAAATGCTAATGTGGCCAATAATACAAAATAACAAGACTTTTTTTTCTAAATAATTAAAAACAAAGAACTATTTGAAATTAACCGAATAATAAAACCAAAAAAAAGGGAAAATGAGGGAACATGAGGTAAAAAAAAATGACGGAATTCTCAATTTATAGCTTTATATTTGAAATTTTAATTATTTTCAATTGGAGAAGTCTAAAGTAGAAGCTAAGACGTTATTTTTCTGCTGCTTCTCAAAATCTGCTATGAGATGTAGTAGCTTTTTCAATAATCACTTCTTTTTAAAAAAAAAAATTTACCAAACACCTAGAACTTGTTCTATACACTATAAATTTCCGATAACTTTTTATCTTTGATCATTTTCAATCATTTATACAATTACTTTACATTTTTAATATATTTTCCTCATTTTGAACCACATATCTAACACGTCGTTCGAGTAAATAAAAAAATATTAAACCATGCTACAACACCATAATAGATACCATAATAGTTGACTTAATGAATATGTGGCATGATCCTACAAAGTCGTCCATTCCATCACTTTTAAATGGATGGCTATTAAACATATCAACTTCCATTATGGCATTCAATATAGTAATTTAGTATTTTCCCAAAATATTGTGCATAGAACAAGCATCTAAATTAGTCGTGCTTCTCAAAAAATGCAGACACAATGCCTCCAACAACAGTACCAAAAGGAACCTTAGAGCTTAGGGCATCTGCAATCCAAATAGCTATTCTCAAATATGCATTTTATAGAGATACACTCACAAAAATATTGAGCGAATCCCACAATCTTTCAATTTTCAAATTTTCCCAATCACATTTCTCTCATTTTACTAACTTTTTCTCTACTTTTTCTTCGTTGCTTCTCGCACCATGTCTATATTCTCACATTTAACTTCACACCTTCTACTATTATTTTATTATTATTTTTAATTTTCTTTCTCTCCCTCTCTTCTCCCTTTTACACTTTTCCCTCTCATTTATCTCTAAACATCTTTCAATTCCCTCAGCTATTAAAATAATATTCTCTTTATCACCCTCTAAAATAGAATAGAATAGACATTTGCATTCAAGATGCCCTTACCTGCTTTGATTTCAGCAATTAACTAGAGTTGGCCTGACATTTGAATTTTGAAAACTAAAAACCATAATTTCGGCAATTTCCTAAACAGGCCGGATGTTACACAAAGCCCATATTACATGTTTGTCATGATAAATTCATAAAACAGAAGGATTCGCTTGTGTTAAAGAAACCGGACAACGACAAAGGAAGCATACAACCACCAAATATTATATACAATTAAAATTTTTTAATTAATTAGAAATTAAACGGGGCAGATGAATTTCATCCCTTCTCCAATTAACTCAGTGAATTCCATCCATCGGGCTTTTCGAAGCAATGAAATTCCGAACTCGAATGAGAAAAGCATCTATGAAATATTCCAAGTTCATAGGACAGCGACAGAGCGGACACTGGCTCCCCTTGTCTCGCCAACGGATAAGGCACCCGTAGTGATAAGCATGCGAGCATGACAAAAACAACACCTCGTCTCCGACTGAAAGCTTGCTTAAACAAATACAGCAATCTCCTCTTAGCAGCTCATGATCATCATCGAATTCAATCATAAATTTGTAAGGCGGAGGCCTCTGAAGAAGCTTAATTAAACAATCACCATGCTCCACTTTTAACAAGTTGGTTGTAATGGCCCTTTGTTTGGCATCATCAATAGTTTCGTCTTCTTGTTGTAATGTATAAACTTCAATGGATATGGTGATTGGGAGTACTCTATTACTCCATGATCTCTTCCGATTGACAAAATCTTTAGTGTCCTTTATCAAAAGTTCAATCACATCATCCTCCTGAACTCCATGACAGTTAAAAAATGTGAAAAGAAATCTTTCGGGCATGTTAAAATCATATTCCATGTCCCCTCTGCATTGGACAAATTCTTTTGAACTTTGTCTCTTAGAATAATCTTTGCACCCGGTAATTAGATACAAACGCATGCAGAAGCGCCTCTGGATCGTATCAAGTGTTTCATCTGATAATCTTCCTTTTCTTTTTCTCAGTATGTAATTTACCCTCAAGTTGATGCGGACAGTGGAAACGAGATCGAGAAGGTTGCTTCCAGGAGGATCGACAACGCTATTATTATCGTCTGACAATTCGTATTCGTAGTGGTATCTTCGTGGGGGATAATAAGATGGAAATTCGTCTTCATGTGATTTCCTTTTCATCTTGGATGTTTTCTCCACCCTGCTAGTTCAAGAGATAATAGTATTCACAAGGTTATATTATATTATATATAGGAACGAATATATTTTAAAACTTATGGAGACATAATTTTAGTCCAATTAGGATTATTTTTTTTTTTTTGGAAAAACAGGATTCCTAATTTTAGGATAATAGGATTAAAAACAGGATTAAAAACCAAAAATTAATTATGGAAAGTGGATTAATGAATGCCACTATCTTTATGGGACGGACGGGGCATATAATAATGTTAAAATATAATCCAAAACAATCACAATTTTTTGCTCAATTTTAATAATAAACTAAACTAATTATATTAACTAAACCCTGCATAAAAAATTAATCAACAAACTATCACAATTGCTTATTTAATTTCAATACTAAATTAAACTCATTAACTAAACCGGTAGAGCCTAATCAAAAAAATTAACTAAACCCTAATTCCCATTCATGCCTAATGGCTAAATAAAAAATTTAACCAAGAGTAGCAAAACAACAAATAAATTCAGAGTTAGGTTTAAGGCCTTAAGCTAAATCTAAACTAAACCAAACCAAATTAATTTCATTATTATTTCAAAACTCAATTCAATTACATAATTACAATGCTAACTGCTAAAACACAGCAAGTCGAGAATGAAGGAATAAGTTGTGACTGAGGCGGAGCTAGGAAAATGTTCGAGTGCAGTCCAAGCAAAAGCTAATAACTGTAGCAGTATAAAAGCCAAGTAACCAGTCAACCACACAGAAGTCAGGGGAAACCCACCCCCAAAAAAATGCAGCCATATCTTACGATAATGGTTCTTTATGAGTTTTATACCAATTATTTTGGTATCAATCTTAAAAAATATATCTTTCTTTACATAAACGATGATACTATATTACTATCAGTCATGAACTGATATTCCATCCCATTGCCCGATCCATCCATCCTGAACAATGCTCATTGCTTCAAATAATCTCTTTACAGGGGCAGTGACAACCTTGTAAAATTAGATTTTCGTCTAAAGAATCTCTCCATTGCCGCCATCATTGTTTTAAGCAAACAAATATTTAGACAAAAATAATAAAAATTGTTTGAATTGTAAATTTAAAATCCTACATCTCCAACCGGCTCCCGTTCCGTTGTCAACACGTTGGTAACGGAAGGTGCCAACACCCAATTTTGGGGTGGAAAAAAAAAAGATGGGGCCCGGGGCCCACATGAGCCCCCCACCATCAGAGGGCAGTTATGTATTATTCATCTTATTTAACATAGATTCCAAAAAAAATAATAATTTTTAAAAAAAATTAGATGGTGACGTGGCGCCCCTGGTTGGCAACAGATCACTAGGCATCTCCAACACTATTTTAATTCACTTGCTTGATAAATCTACAATATTAAGCCCGTTTGGAAACAACTTTAAAGTGTTTTAATGTAAAGGAGGAGAGAGAATAAGTGGAGTTGAGTGGTTGAGATTTGTTGATGTGATAAGATATGTGGATGTGATTGATTTGGAGAGAGAAATAATGTAAAAAAAAGTGTTTAAAACACTTTTACATAAAAAAAAAGGGCAGCCGAACAGGCTTAATTGACTCCAAATTTCAAATCCTAAAATCAGTAAAGCTTGTATTCAAAGAGCTTTGCCATTTGCGCCCACATTTTTTATACCTTACACCCACAATTGTAGACCTGGACAAATGCACCCTCATGGATCGGTTACAGATGGCCGAGGGAGTCCATGCAGTCTCAGCCGAGATTGGCCGAGCAAGAAGAATGCATGCTCGGCCACGGTTGGCCAAGCATGGCCATGCACGCTCGGCCAACCATGGCCAAGCATGCCTTGTTCTTGCTCGGCCAATCTTGGCCGAGCATGCATTTTTCCTTTTTTTTCTTTTTTATTTTTCTTTTTTTTTAATTGGAATTCATGTCCTTCTCTTTCTTTTTTCTTGTAGAATTAATCAGCATATCTTAAAAAATTCGTCAAAATTAATTGATAAATTATCCTAAAAAATAAGAAAAACTAATTTTAACCAAGTTAAATTATCGTATGCATACTTGAGTGATAAAAAAATTACAAATAAATAAACCGAAAATCAAAAAATTACTTTGAAAATAGAAAAATACTGATTTCACTGCCTAAACATGCTCTGATGCCAAAAATCCATCGTATGTCATTGCATAGCAATGTGTTCAACTCGTGGCATCGAGCTACCCCAAATCGATATATATTTGTCCCAAACGGAGTTCGGACGCCAAATCTAGAAAGTGTGGTTTTGTCGTTTTAATTCAATTCATACATTATATATTTCTTCCCCAAATTAAAAAATAATGTCAAAAAAATTTAATTACATTATTTCACACATCATTTTAAAAAAAAAGAAGACAGTTTTTGGATGTTCGGCCCTTGAGGGACGCTCGGCTATCCTTGGCCGAGCGTCCAAAAATGCTCCCCCACCGACGCAACCATTATGAGACGAGGGTAAAATTGAGATTTCTGAAAAAAGTAGGTGTAGGGATTAATTTGGTGGGTATTGATAGCGCCACTCATATTCAAATAGATAGAAAAGGCTCTTTTTGAACTCAACTAAACATCAGACTTGGGCCAAATCCATTTGTTGAAACTTCGAAAATTTCCCAAATACTATTACTCCTGATTCCCAAACCCGCAGGCAAAATTTCAATTTCTAAATTTGAAACCCTAATTCCTAACTTCTTAAGTCCTAAAATTTACCAAACAACTAGCACAAACACACAATTACTCCATAAATAGCGAAAAGTCTATTTAATAATCAAGTAATTAAACTAATTAAGCAACTAGCAACAAGATTCAACGAAGTAATTTGTTTTCAACAACATTCAAATAAAAAAAATTAAAAGCCCCCAACCCACCCCAATCCTAAAAAACCATCACAACTAGGTGTGACTCCAGAGCACCACCAGATCCGCTGGTGGTCACCACCAGATCTGGTTAGTGGTTTTTAGGTTGGGGGTTTTTAATTTTTTTATATGATTTCCAAATTAGCTAGTTTTGTTGGACCATTTATGTCAAAATCCTTTAAACAAAAGGTAAAATTTAATTACAAGTTGGGATCAAATGCACAATAATTTTTTTTAACCATTTGAGCTATTTTTTTATTATTATTTTGGATTAAAAGCGTAGTCGACACACTAGAAAGATTAACTTTAATTTAATCCTAAATTAGTGAAATTTAATTTAATTTAACTACAATTTTCTGATATTAATGCGAACAAAGGCTTTTGTGCAAAAAATTTTCGATAAAACTATCTAATTAATGTCAAATTAATTCAAACATTTTGTCAAAATTTAAATTATAGTTGAAATGAAATTATATAAAAAGTTACATTTAAAATTGTAAAATTTAAAAAGATTGAGAACTAATTTGTACATTTCTAAAACTTGATATTCTAGTTTCACAATATTCTAGTTTTAGAACACCCCCTAAACTTTCATGCGCTAAAAGACAAAAAAAAGGCCAAGTTTCACAACAACCCCTCAACCTTTCATGCACTTAACGGTTTAATTAACGGAATCCGTTAAAGGCGATTGTAGTGAAATAAAATTAAAGATTGGGGACCTGTAGTGAGATAAAAAAAAGGGTTGGAATTGTTACAAAACGAATAATTTGGGGGGTTTTTGCGTAAATAACCCATTATTTAATTGTGGTGTAGTTTGCCATTATTTTGTAATAAATTAATTATCAAGAATATATATATATATATATATATATAAATTTGTCACAATAATAAAATTATGTATGAAAATCGAAGTTTTGGATTGGAGAGGTGTTGTAAAATGTGTAAAAGCAATTATATTTTAGCGTAAAACAGTAAAAGTGACTTTTGAAAAATTGTGTAGGGGTTAATTCAATTTTTTTTTTGTTTTTTTTTTTTTTTTTGTTAATCTTCTTGAAATTTACTTGGTTTTGATTTTGAAAACGGAAAAAGGAAAACATTTGGAAGCATTCTTGAAGGATCGGCAAAATCGAATAATAAAATGGATGAAATATAAGTAGAAGGGAGTTCTCACGATATGGTCCATTTGCCATTCGAATGTATATTTGGGAGAGATTTGGAATTGAAGGATTATTAGAAAATAAATTTCCCAAAGAAAAAAGAAAGAAGGATTATAAAAAAATTTTAATTTTTTTTTTGTTAAGTAGCTTTCCAAAAAAAGAAAATAGGAAAAAGATAGTAATTGTAAAGAAAATTGATTTTCTCAATAAAATCAGCTCCAAATATAATCCAACAAAGAGGCCTATTTTGACCATTAATATTAATAAGGAATTGAGGGGTGTGAATGTCGATACTATAAAAGTATTTATTTTAATATTAGATAATTAGTAGAGGAAAAGATCTAAAAACATTTTTTTCAAGAAAAATTAACTTTTAAGGTCTAAAAATATTAATATGTGTCAAGTCACATTATATAAAGTGGTTGAAAATAATTTTACAAGCAAAAACCAATCTTTTACATAATCTCAACCAAACAACCTCGAAATCTATATTGTTAGGACGACAGAATATTTGATTGACGTCATAGATGTTTCTTTTACTTTTCAAATTAACAGACACCTATTATTTTGAATATTTTCAATAAATTCTCCCTTCTTAATTTCCAAAGAAAAAAAAAAGAAAATTTCTCCCTTCTTGGGCTACCTTCACTAATCAGAAATAGAAAATGTGACAAATCAGGGACTCCCCAAGCTGGGCATGTTCCCATCAGACCACAAAAGTTATTGTCGAACCTGTTTGAGATAAGCTTTCAATGTTTCTTCGTCAACGGAATATCATAATCGTCCAAAGAATGACCCATTAAAAAAAGAACTATGTCATAACTCATAATGCAAGTTCAAACCCATCACACCCATTCTTGAAAATTTTCGAGTATTCCTAAATTACCGAGACCCAATACTCCAACCCAACAAGCACTAATCCCGCTATTTAGTTAATTGTGACCCCGATGGATAAATAGCTAGAATTGAGCACTTCAAAGAATGAAAATGCAAAAATGAGATCTGTCCTTTTTGCAAATAATCAAATTTACAACAGTTTGAATCCACAATCTGCAATGAAGACGTGGCTACAAAAACAGCAAATACTAACACAAATTCCAAGCAGATAAATTACACTTTTATTCATGGTGTAACATTACCCAGTTAAACGACAGCAGCACAGATTTTACAATAGTAATCATGCCAGTGCGAAGCATACCAGTCGAGAGTAAAAATACAAAACTGCTCCTGCAAGTTGTGGATATCTTTACAAGAATCTTTTCAAACATCCAAATATCAATTGGGACTATCAGACTCTTGGGGTTGAAACAGTAGGGGAAAATCATCGTATTGTTCAGATAAACCTTTTTCCTCAGCCATCCTTTTGAGAGACTCATACACCTGATACATAGCCCACCTATCCTTGGGTCCAGAAACGACACAATTGCCCGCGAGCCTCAAGAACCGGACAATCTCCTCATCATGGCCCTTCCCACGAAGGCTTTTATCAATAGCATCTTTGATTCGACCAGAACCCGAAAGTTGATTTACCCAGTCCACTAAATTACCTTTATACCCTTCTTCTCCAAGCGTATTGACTTCAAGTGGTTTTTGCCCGGTTGCTAACTCAAGAAGTACAACCCCAAAACTGTACACATCGCCCTTAAGAGAAGCAACCATTGTAATTGAATACTCTGGAGCTACATATCCCAACTCACCTAAATCCCCATTAACGAAACTACTCTCATTAGATTTGTTGGACCCCATGAGTCTTGCCAACCCAAAGTCGATTATCCTAGGATCAAAATCCTCATCAAGGAGAATAACGTTGGAGCTGATATTTTGATGAAATATCGGAGGGTTACAACCATGATGAAGCCAAGCAAGTCCTCTCGCAGCCCCCAAACCGATCTGAAACCTAGTCGGCCAATCCAACAAACCCGCATTGTGATTCAACATCGATCTTAAGGTCCCATTAGACAAATGCTTATACACCAAGAGCTTCTCCTCCTCGACCGAGCAAAACCCTAAAAGAGGCACCAAATTTGGATGCCTTAATTGTCCTAAGCTATTCATCTCCATCCTAAACTGTTTCTCACCAAGCTTACAACTACTAAGCCTTTTGATTGCAAGGGCCGACCCATCCCGCAAAACAGCATTGTAAGTTGTCCCTGTCCTAGTCGACACTATGACATTTTCAGAGCTAAAGCCACTTGTGGCCGCTAATAAATCCACTAACTTGACCTTTACTAGTGGTTTGTTGAACAGAATAACTTGAGTAAGCTTATGAGAACTCAATCTTTCAACCCAACTGCTAACTTCATCTCTACCTTCAATGCCATGTCCCCTCTTTCTCTTCTTGCTAAAACACCACCACCATAAACCAAATCCTAGCAACAGAGAAGCTGCAGCGCCAAAAACCCCAGCGGCGATAATAATTGCCAAATCCTTCTTACTCAAACCCCCACATTTTCCTAAAGGACCTCCACAGAGCCCACTATTTCCACCATAATCAAGCTCCAAAACATAGTTAAATTCAGGTACCCTCCCAGATAAATCATTGTTCGAAACAGTAAATTTTTTTAACCTTCCTAAATTCGAGAACTGAATCGGAATATTTCCAGACAATTTATTGTCATCCAGAATCAAATTATTCAAATACGAGCAATTCGCGAGCTCAGCAGGAATTTCACCGGACAAACCGCTACGTGATAAATCCAGAGTAACCACATAAGGCAACCAAGTACAAATCTGAGGCGGAATCGAACCTGCGAGGCTATTACCGGAGAGATCGAGATTCTGAAGGCTGTGGCAGAGCTCTAACGAATTAGGGATTCTTCCGGCGAGGCTGGAGTCCCGGAGTTGCAAACCTAAAACTCGATTCTCCCTATCGTTCCAGCAACTAACACCATCGAACTTACAGATAAATGCAGCGGAAGAATTCGAGAAATTCCATGTATTAAGCCTCCCTGTCGGGTCAGTCAATGAGTTTTTCACTTCACGCAAGCACTTGACGTCATCTTCCGAGAAAACACAGTCGGAAAGGAGAACGGAAAGTAGCAGAAGAGAATTGAATATTGATCTGAAGAGATGAGGATGCATAACTGTTGATGGAGGTGAAGAAATTGGGGGGTTTGCCTTTTGTGGAATAGTCTTGTGTTGAATGATGATTACTCAAGAGAGGATTTTGGTGGTTTTTCAATGTAAAAAGGAGTCTGGTATTCTGTGTTGACTTTGGTCCCAATAGAATATTTTCGTAGAATAATTAAACATTAACTAGTACTCCCGTTCTGTTACCAACACGTTGGTAATATAAGCCACAACACCCCATTTTCTATGACAAAAAGATAAGCGTGAGATCGCCCACCATCGAAGCATGATTATTCATCTCACTTGACGTAGATTCCAAAAAAAATTTAAAAAAATATTTCAAAAAAAAAATTTTGGCCGGTGACGTGGCGCTCTGTGAGGCCACGCGTCATACATGTGGGCAATATAAGTTGCCAACATGTTGGCATTAGATCATTCACCCATTAACTAGTTTACATTTTGGGCTAGGGTTCGATACACACATGTGGGGATAGATGATTCTGTCCCGAGAGAGGAGGAGGCGGAGAGGAGGCCATATGTCAATTATCGATCCATATGTGAGCATTGGATTTTTGGTGATACATTTCGTTTGGGGTGAAATTTGATCGTTAGGATTTTTTCTTTTTTTTAGTAAAATTAAGAAAATTGAAAACTTTTAAGTGAATCGACAAAAAAAGGAATGATCTTGAAGAATATGAAGACAGATAATTATTTTAATTTTTATTTCTCATAGAAAATATTTTTCAAGTTGAAACAAGATCTCGACTTCATTTTCTGCTTGTTTAAATACAAAATTATACTTTGCATAATACTATTCATAGCAGGCTATAAGTGGTCATACTAATTGGTATACGTAAAAATATTATAGTACGAGCGCTCGCACAATAAGTTATGATGCGTGCGTTTGATTTCCGCCTATATACGATCTCTGTTTTGAAATCCGAGATAAGATTTAGATTCAGCATGGCGAGGGGGAGCTCCAGCAATTTGGAAAATTTTTCGGCGATATCATGGTCGCTGGTGACCGCCGATCAAAGTTTTTGGCCATAATTTGGCCAAATTGTGGCAAAAAACTTTGACCGGCGGTCACGGCATTGCCGAAATTTTTTTCGAATTGCTGGAGCTTCCTCTCGTCATACTTGACCTATATCTTGTCTCGAATTTCAAAATAGAGATCGTATATGACCGAAAATCCAACGCTCACACCATAACTACGGTGCGAGCGCTCATAACAGAAGGAAGTTGTTGGTATATGACTATATCAACCATCTTCTGTTGCCAGTAGTGCTAGCAACCAGCAAGATTCAGATCCCCTGCAATCAGGGAGCTTATGAGTGCTGGATGGCAGCACTGTTGGCAAGATAAAATTGCCAATGACTATATATGTAGATAATACTAGTTTGTTCACACGCTAGCATTGGAATAGAATTAATGTTCCAGTGCTTACGTGTCCACCAAATTGCCAATGACTATATATGTAGATAATACGAGTTTGTTCACACACCAGTGTTGGAATAGAATTAATGTTCCAGCGCTTATGTGTCCGCCACATGGCAGACAAGTTGGCACATTGCTAAATTTGGCCCGGGGTCAAATTTTGTGTAATTAAGAAAGTTCGAGGACCCAATTGTAAATTTCCCAATTTTTTCACAACTTGAACCCTATATGAACTTGGCATTCAGCTCCCTTCACTCCTTTCAGCCCCTATAGAATTAGAAAGAAATAGATGAAGAACCCACCTACAATTACTTGCTCAGCGTTGTAGCTAGTCCCATTGTTGCATACGTGATCAGACATTGTCCCGATGGTTTGTTCGAAGAAGACAGATGGAAGAAGCGAGGAATACAGACTGAATTTCAAAGTAAACACTGCTCGGAGATTTGAATGCGGCGGCTACACGGCGGAGGCCGATTGGTCCGACCCCGAAAGAATGAGCCAACAATACTATTGTTGAGCTCAGCCAAATTTTTAGGTGTGAATAATGAAGAATGTTGGGGATGATCTAGGTTCGGAGAAATTTTGAAAAGTTTTGGGAATTTGCATTTCGGTCCTTGTACTTCCTCTATCTACCAGAATTTACCCCGGGCTTGATTTGGATAAAACGCCACGTGTCGCCACGTGACTGACACATCACCGCAGGTCCAACTGCTGGTACCAGAATGGGCTGGTAGATAATAATAGGTATTTATGAGCACCAATAACTTTCGGAGGGATAGTTAATAATAATAATAATAATAATAATAATAATAATAATAATAATAATAATAATAACTTTTCGAGGGAGGAAAATTGGGAAAATCGGTTCTGGTACTCTTTGGATGTATTTGATTGAGTCGAAACTAAAGGTGTTTTCTATCAAATTATTATTTTTTATTTTGTATTTAAAATAAAGCTGGAAATGAAATTTAAATTTCATAGTATAATAATCAGTTTAACTTACTTTTTATCAATTTATTGAAATGGATTTCTAAGGGTGGTAGTTGTTTTTTCTTTCTTTTTTTCAAATATTAAATTTTTTCTAACTTCGACAGTCAAACACATCCATCCAAGGCACTTATATTATCCGGTGTCCTATGTTCAAGCTACATAACCTAGAGGGTTTTTATTTTCAAAAAAAAAACCTAGAGGGTTTGTCTGGCTATCGTCTTTTGACTATTTCTATTAGTACGGAAATTCTGAAGTATGGTGCCACACAACACCTTAAAAATTAGAAATACCTAAACAAATTATTCTGTAAAAAATAAAATATGTTATGAACTCGCGAGCCACGAGGAAAGAATTTATATATATTTTAATGATGTGAATTAATTATTATGCCCACGATTTAAATTATGTAATTACGATCACTTATTCAAAGCTTTCCCCATAAATGCTCAATTATTAATGAAATTTATTCCTGTGAATTCCTTAGAATTCATTCTCTCTAAACTCTCTCTATTATTTCTATACTTTTATAACACGTTATCAAGACGAGTCTCTAACCCTTTGAGTAATATGAAAGAAGTATGCTTACAACAGATCTTATAGATGATCTTCTCAGACGTAAACCTGATTATTACAATTTGAAATACTCAATTTTCTATAAAATCTCTCTGTCCCATTCTCTCTCTAAAGGCATAAAGACACCACACCGTTATAAAATACCTATTCCTACAGTAGCCACAATACCAATGTCAATTAGTGGAATTTTCCAAGCCAAACACGCGAATACGGGTTTCAAAAAATTAAGTGACAAAATGAAGAAAGGGCGGAGAGTATATATTATATATATATTATATTATTATTTTATAATATAATAATATATAAAACTATAACATTCGCTTTCTCGAGATATAAGGAGCATATATTATCAAAATCAAATTTTCTCGACTCCATTATACTCGATTCAACGAGATCTTCGATTTGACACCAATATTGATAAGGTAAATTTTCAAAATTTACAAATCAAGACCCAACTTTTGAAAAAGTTACAAAAGGGTCCTTGAACTTGTGAATATTTACGTATTAGTGCTTATAATGTCAAAACTTTATAAAGAGACATGTGCACGCACGCACTTGTTGAAGCAGACGCTAACTGTAGCAAGCAGTGCTGATTAGAATGAGTATGTATTAATGTTTTATAAAGAAATATGTGTAGCGCCACGACTGTTGAAAGATCGCCACAAGAACCGGTAGCTGGTAAGGCGCAGATATTTCGATTTACTACCGCTTACTTTGACAATAATTATATTTTGAAGAAATAGTTAGAACAAATTTGATTCTATAGATATTTAAGTCGTGACTTTATTTATCGTAATTTAAATATCGCAACACCTCCTACGATGATGGGTCCAACCATCACTAAACTAAGATTTTATATATTTATGCAATTTATATGCTAAGTGAAGGGTAATACCTTCTACTGGCCCTACTCCTCAAGAAGTAGTTAATTATTATGCATTTTAATTCTCGCAATTTAAATTCGTGAAATTTATATTTATTGCAATAATTCCCATAAGGTAGGTTCGACCACCTATTGGAGGAAATTTAATTTCAATTTAAATTTACGCACTTTAAATTTCAGATATATTTCAATGTGGTGAGTTATATCACACGATTGGTATGCATATTTTCAATGTGATGGGTTATACCACACGCTTAGAACACTTATTACAAATGTGGTTGGATTAAACCCCACAATTGGATAAGCGATTTATATGTTCGATATGAATATTCTATTGATATTAAAGAAGGATTTGAGCAAGTGATGCGAGAATTTACAGTTGTATGTATTGATGAAATGAAATTGCTCAAAGAATCCCATTGTGATAAAAGAGAAAGAAAATATATCTAGTGGTGAAAAATCTCATTATGAGATTAGTATATTGTGATATGATGAGAAATGCTCTTAAAGAAGCATTTAATAAAGGAATGTTCACTTTCCACGCCTATTGAATATTGATGGAGAAAATTGAGTAAGTGGTACCGGTTACCATTGGATAAATAGATGAAAGTAAAATGCTCAATAGATCCCATGTTGATAAATCAAAGAAAATATATCGCATGGAGAGATTATATGAAGTAATCTCATCGATGATATGAGATTGTATTAATATGAAAATAAAATGCTCTTGAAGAAGCATAATCACTAAGATTGTATTTGAATAAAGCCAATATGATATTATTATTATTACTCCGTAAGAAGTACAAAACAACCTAAGTGGAACATATTGAGAATATCAAAGATGGCAATAAACACTAAAATATAGAAATGCGAAAAGAAAATACATATTGAACCCATAAATGAGGGATGTCTCGAGAGTATAAATACTCGTAACTCGCCACCCCAAACATTCGGGTTCATAATGAAAGATCCAAAGGATCTCTTTTTCGCTTGACACCGATGGTCTGTGACCGATGGGTTTCACTTCCACATTTTTGAACATATGATTGAATCTTGATGAGTAGATCAAAGAATCGTATTAGAAACAAGTACATTTCTCACGAACGAGAAATAAATTTATGTTCTACACCGATCTAGAAATGCTAGCAAACCATCAAAGAAATAATTAATATTCAACAAACCTATGGGTTTGTTATGAAAGTTCAGTGCAAATGACGCTATATTGAATACTTCCTCCATGGTTATAGCCGCTGGAAGAACAATAATAGCATCACTATTGCTCATCATGTACATCGTGCGATCGTGGATGGATTGTGTTTGTAGCATCAATCCAAATGGACTAATGACATTTCTAACTCCAATTCGACATCGCCTCCAATTCGATGAAAAGGTATTACACTTGACACTCTTATCCCCATGATTGTGCGGCCATCATAAGACTCCTTAATAGTTTGTTATTAGTCCCTCCATATAGTATATTGATATTTTGTTTCCTAACTCCCTTACAGTTGGTCCGCCATATCCACATATTGGATATGACCTACTAGTCTGGAGCCACCAAGAACACATATGGTTTTAATCTGTGAGGTAAATGTCGACTTGTATGAGATGATTCTAAAATCTCTATATCCATCTCTACTCCTATCTCTCTTTACACTATACTTTCAACGATAAACATGAGAGACACGAATCCCTTTATTTAAAGAAAAATTTTCAAACCAATAATTGATTGTACTATTTACTTTTTGACAAATATGAAAGAGAAAAATGCGTAAAAATTTTAGTGAAATGACATATACCTATCTAGTGATTGAAAATAATAATATATATATACATATATATATCTTAAAAATTGAAAAACAATATTTACAATTACAAGAAAAACATTGATCTTCCTTATTACACAGAACTTCCTTACATTAATATGAGAAAATTATTATACTAAATTTTTCTACTAAATTTACAAACAGGATCTTCTAAAGTAAGTTTTTCAAGACTATAACGTGATTTTTCATCTTTGAATTTGGCCCATAAGGCCATCACTCACCTTGTACGTGTCCACTAGGATGTGTCTCAAGAGCCTGTTGAATATCATCCAAAGGCTCCTTACTCAATCCATCCTTAATGAATGCTATCTTATCTTCTCAAGTTACTAGACACGCACTTCAGATTTACATCGAGTGTCACATGTCCACCGAGCACATTTGTAGCACCCTCCTAATCTTTTTGCTCTCCGCTTCTTTGAAAAACTACTTTTACCCATACTGTGCATGCATTTAGAAGGAATCGAAACCTCACCGATAATCGAACCTTTACTTCAATTAAACATCGAACATCTCTGGGATGCCCTTATTCATTAGCATCCTCAACCTTTCAAGCCTACTTGATAAATCCTTTTAGGATTTTGATCAGAGTGATGGATAGTATTTTCAAGATTTGAGAGCAAATTATCCATTATTATATATGGACCATTATTATGGTGAATAATCGTAAGTGCTCCTGATAATTTATAAACGCCAGATGAGGTAAGGTCCGCGTTGGAACAAGATTGAAACATGAAGCGTATGTGCTAAGATTCCACGCTTGAACAAAGTGATGTGTAATAATGCTACCAAACATGATGGAATATGTCGGTGAGCTATACATATGATGAAAGTAATAAATCATGTTGAGCACTATACAAATACTAATGAAATCGATATAAGAATTTATCAACTAAAAGTTCAATAATACTGCTTGCGTAATCCTGACCACCATCCCTGCTTAAATAATTATTGAAATCAATATTTCAAGTGAAGAATTAAAAGAATTCTTCAATGATTGTTCTCGATAAATGATGAAATCATTACTAGCCAATATTGGGAATAAATCCCAAATATATCCTGGAATAAAGGATGAGAAATATGGGCCCACTCATCCTCCATGACTACTAGATATTATGATATGGATCCACTAGATAGTCACATGTATATGATTCGTAATTTGAAATTTATTTAAATATTTGCTCACTAGATGAGCATGATTTGCATTTAATGATAAAGCTAGTAAATGTATATCCCAATACTTGAATAAATCCCTGAAGGATTGAGTATCTTGATACAAGTGGGATATTATGTGGCAAATTATTTAAAGTCCTCCAATAAATTGCCAATATCGAGAATAGAATGCAAACTATATAAATTCTCATATTAAGTGAATGATGAGAACATATATGAGTTTTAGTGTTCTAAATTTTCTTAGCATGAGGGAGTATTAAAGATCAAAATGATATGTGAAATGCATCATACTATATCCTCACAATTAAAATATGAACTTGAAGTTCAAAGATGTATAAAAGATGCTATGAACAATCACATATATCGCTTAAGATGCTTTGATAAGTTAGCACGCTGTAAGCGTTGATATTATGAGATTTCCCCAATCATATATATCAAGTAAATTATTAAAGATGGTCTTAATAACGGAGGCATATACTCTTGAAGAGTATATAGACATAACTATATTGTGTAATCCTACAAGAGGATTGATAATGAGATATCTCGATAAGTTATGTCGATATGGGAAAGAAATAAAATTGAAAGTGTCGACACACTATGAAAAGATAGCGCTACATACTATCAATAATAGTGAGGATATTAAAATCCATCGAAAATGCCGATGTTGAAATATATGCCCTTATGATTAAAGTGTTCATGCACTCAGGTTTAATGAGAAATGAGAATGAAACTCTTGAAGAGGTTTCAAATGTATTATTGTATCACAGATGCAACGGCTCAAAATATCTACATTGATATTGTTGAGAAATTCATATGTCAGACTCTTTTCCTTAATTGATGTTTTTGTCCCAAAACGGGTTTTTCTCAAACAAGGTTTTTAATGAGGCACCCAATCTCAACTACTATGAAATCTCCGTAAGAGATTTAGGTATATATCTCGATATAGTGAGAAAATGAGATCAAGTCAAGTGATTGCATATATACACTAAATATAACATGATATTGTATAACATCTAAAATTTCATTCATGTGGAAATGAATGAAGAGTATGAACCAATGTATATGATACTCATACAAATCTATGAAAGATTTTGAAATACTTGAAAGATACTTGTATAAAATACGCACGCACTCTTTTTCCCTCGACTGAGGTTTTATCCCATTGGGTTTTCCTAGCAAGGTTTTTAATGAGGCAACATTAAAGGCGCATTCACATGAATAATGTACTTTTTTCCTTCATTAGGTTTTTCCCACCGGGTTTTTCCTAATAAGGTTTTAACGAGGCATATTCATGGTATATTGAGGACGACAAGAGAAATCGACACAAAGTTGTATCTATTGGATCAAGTTATAATAGAGATAATGCTTTAGATCCAAACAATGATGATATTGAAATCCTTTACCGTAAGTAAGGTTATCCGTCCTCAAGATATGAAATCGGATAGCAGTACTCTTTTTCCTTCGATCAAGTTTTTCCCACTCGGGTTTTCTTGACAAGGTTTTAATGAGGCAAAGACGTGAATACTCCTATACCGCTAATAGACATCGTGGGAGCAATGTTTTGATGAAGAAGATACAACCACTCCAAACTTTTCTACAATTTGGAAGTTTTTTCCCATTGGGTTGTTTCTCCAAACAAGTTTAGAAGACATTTGTATTAATAGTCATTCAAGGGGGAGTGTTATGAACTCGCGAGCCACGAGGAAAGAATTTATATATATTTTAATGATGTGAATGACTATTATGTCCCTGATGAAATTATGTAATTACGATTGTGCCATTCGAAGTTTCCCTATAAATAGGGCTTCAATTATTAATGAAATTTATTCCTGTGAATTCCTTAGAATTCATTCTCTCTAAACTCTCTCTATTATTTCTATACTTTTATAACAAAATAAATAAATAAATAAACAATAATACCTAAACAGTAATGTATGCTGACTTTGACATAGAATAATAGGAATGGTCCCAGTCCAAGTGGGTGACTTAGGCGCACGATTCAGAAGTTTTGATAATCTAGATGCATCGAACCGAGAGGTCATATTATATAGTATAAGGATTCAACTGCCGCGTTCCCTAAACATGAGGACCGTAGTTGCAAATTTCCAAATTGTGTTATACGGCTCATCGTTTCAAATGAAAATATAAAAATTTCGAAAGACAGACATATAAGTTCGTGCTGTAGTAATTGTACTCCATCTTCCGCAAAGGTAGTCGTATTTTTTTTATCCGATCCGTCCCAAATTATAATCCACTTTCTTCTGGGATATATTAAAATATTTCACTTCCCACTATACTCCTATTTAAGATGTGTTGTTATTAATTAAAATAAATTATTATAATTTAATGTAGGGGTATATTTGAAAATATATAATTAAACAGTGCTTTTCCAACAAAATTAATTGTAATTTCTTAACCCGCGTAAAAGTCAAAATAGGTCTATCTTTCTGAAACTGGGGGAGTATTTGTTTGGTATGATCTTTGGAGGTGGAAGGTTTATTATTTGAGACAATGTGTTTCAAAAGTGATTTTTTTTAAGTGAAAAAAAAAAATTTAATTCATCTTTGTTGCTGTTATATCTAGTCAAAAACATATCCAATAAAGTGAGTCGATTCAGTTATTTAAGCTATTTTGATTGAATGGAACATTATTATTCATGGAATGCATGCTTAAAACTACTCATTTATGTCTGCTTATCCTTTCACCAAATTATGGCAAAAAATTTTGACCGGCCGCCACAGCCACCATGGGTATCGCCGAAATTTTTTTCGAATTGCTATAACTCCGCCTCACCGTGCTAAATCTGGATCTAATCTCGGATTTCAAAATAAATGTTATATGGGCCCGAAAAATACTCTGAGTGTACCATAACTACGGCACCCTCGGGTGTTTTAGAACATTTTCGCTTATCCCTTAGCTCAAATGTGAAACGTTTAAAATTTTCTTTTGTTCGGAGATTTGAGAGCCAGATTGCGCACATGCTAGGTAGAGCGACAGTGGAATGGGTTGTAATGAAGCAAAAATATTCAAAAAAATTGGTCTAAGAGGTACTCACTTATATAATCAAATAAAAATACAAAAATATTAATAAAATTTTTAACAATCTCTATTTTTTGATGTAGATTAATGTATTTTCTTGATTTGTAGCTATTATTTGTAGTCAAGGAATCAATAAGTCACGTGTTACTTTCTTTTCAATATATTCATGTTAATGTCAAAAAATTATTTCGCAAATTTTTTTTTCATATTTTTTATTTTTTATTTGTTCCACTGAAGGGTCACAGTTTAAAACCGTGGTTTACATGACTTGCAGTCATGGTTGTAAACCTTGACCCACACCGAAGTCACGGTTAAGAGGGTGATATGATTGGTTTTTAATGATTTTTTATGAATTTTAATGTAAAAGAGGAGCGAAAATGAATGGAGTTGAATAGTGGAAATTTGTGTAGTACATATAAGTTCCACGAGATATGTGATTATGATTGGTTTAACCAAAAAAACGAATTGATAAAAATAGATAAAAATAATAATAAAAATTAGTAAAATTTATTGCATATCACATGTTAAAATTAATACGGTCAAGAACCGTAATAACGGGTAAATAATAAGTCATTGCCATCTCTTCAATACCCAAATGTGATATGCGTTTCAATCTTTCTTTTTTCTATTCTTTTCTTTTCTTTTTGCTTTTTCCTCCTATGAATAGTGACAGTGGGCCTGACTTTGAGTCAATTTGATTTACTTGTCTCCTTCCATTTATCACGAAATGCCAGCCTTTTCTCCCCACTCCAAGATAAAAAAGCTTTATTGAAGCCGCCTGAAACATCCGTGAATTCCGCTCTTCGCGCTTTCTTCTTCTTCTCGCTCTCTCACCATTTCTCCCTCTCTGCTCTCTCTCCGCCTCCGCCACCACTGTCAGCGCCGCTATCTTCGCTTCAATCAGCAGTGAAAACGGTATACTAGTTTAACAAAACCCATTATAACGTACTTGTGATGGGTTTTTCAATCGAGAAAAAGAGAATCACATAATTAACTACCCTGACTAACATGACAAAAAGTACCAATTAAACAAGAAATCTGTTGTTAGTTTACTCTCCATAAGTATGTCTCCACCATTCGTTCCCGATTCTATATATACCCTAATTGAGGTAATATTTTTCCGTTCTTAGACAAGAAACTGAGGTTGCGTTTTGTTTGTATTTTTGAAAATATTTTATGTTTTCCGTTTTTAATGGTTGTTTTCAAATGGGTTATTTTCACTGCAGGATCCCAAAATATTCATTTTATAATAATTCTAACCTCATTCTATTTTTTCAACTTTTACCCCCAATCTTTAATTTTGTTGCACTACACCCCCCATCCACGAAATCCGTCCATTTTAGCCATTAACTCTAGGATTTTTTGTCCTTTTATGCATCAAAATTTGGGGGTCAACTTGAAACAATATTTATTTCACAATTTTAAATCTTTTTAAAATTCACAAGTTTTAACAATATACAATTTAGTCCTAAATCTTTTTGAACTTTACAATTTAACTCTACTTTTTTGCAATTTAGTCCTAAATTTTTTAATTTCACAATTTCAGCATTATTTTTGGAAAATTGGCAAAAATGGTCCATAAATTTTACAATTATTCGTACGAAATAAAAAAAAAATAGCGTGATATTAATTTGATACTAATTTTATTTGGTCTATAATTAATCTTATGGAATTTATTTGACCCCGATTAAATAATTTTTATCAAATATTTTCAATATAGTAGAATTTGATCGTATTAATATCATAATTTTTCAAAAATTATTTAGAATTAAACACATGTACATTTTGATTTCAAATAACAATTAATAATAAATGTAATTATTTGAAAAAAAAGCAGTGCGGAATTCTTTTCAAAGCGCTATATATGTGTGTGTAATTAAACAGGTAAAATCGAAGCAGCATTGTATTTCTAACTTGAATCAAACCATGAATCTCTGCACTAAAAATCAGCAAAAGAAATTGCATTCATTTGCAGAATCAACCAAGATTAGGATTCTATCTTAGTCATATTAAACAATACATATGAATAGAATGAATCCAAAAGTACAATTCTCACTATTAAAAAAAGTGATAGCATTAAAGTTCAGTTGCTGCTACATAGAAGACGTTCAAAAAGATATTTGAACATCGATCTTACGATGGACAATAAGTTTATGAGGAAGCTGCTCCGCAAAATATCTCCAATCTGCAGCACTGAACAAGAGGAAAATTATTATAATATATACATAAATATATTCTAGAAAAATTTAAATAGAGAGGCATTCAATTTATGAAGGTAAGTGCCAATTACTCCGTAATCATAATTCCAATTCTAAATCCCTAATTTCAGTGGGTCCCTTTCACCATTTATATCATAATCATAATACCAATTACAAAATCAAACATTGTAAATTCACAAGAATTACTATAAAAACACACACAATGTTCATATTTACCTGCCCATTATGCAATTTATCATCGACCACGCTGAAATATTAAATGCCATAAAAATACCATAATAGAATAAAATGACTTCAATAAATTTTATATCAATATCAATACAACCTTTATTAATGGCAAGATATGAATTTTACTATTGTTATGTCACTAATCATGTCAATGATTATGACATTCTAGCATTATCTATTTACTCACGAGATGGTCAGGTTGCGCCGTGGACCCAGTGGCCGTGGTGGCATCATCAAGAACGTCACCGCCGCCGCTGCTAAGGCGCTAACGCACTCTGCTTCCTTTCTTTCAACTGTCTTTTCCTCCATTCTGCAGGTAAAGGCTGGAAAATTCAGTCACCATCCTCTCGAATATCCACACATCACTCAAATCCTTGATTTCGATTCTTTTTTTCTCTTTTCTTTCAGTTCGAAGCTGGGCATTAGTTTAGAAAACAAGGCGTTTTCCATGTTTTCAAAAGTTTGGGCTATTGGCTTGAAAATGTCAATTTGACGTTTTCCGTTTCCTTCACAAATTTTGGGGGCTATTTTCGAAAACGTTTCCCAAAAACATTGTAACAAATTAAATGGATTTTTGGTGTTTTCGAAAATCGAAATCAGAAAATAATCCGAAAATGACAAACAGAACGCACTTTGAGAATTTGGTTTCTTAATTCTTATATGTACTATCTTCTCAATTTGGGACCAGTCATCACGTGCATGACTAACCTAATTTCCACCTATATCGCTAGCTACATGATCACTAACGTCTTGTTAGTGTGTGAGAGAAAGAGTAATCAAATCTCCAATTCTCCATGCTGGCAAATGCATGCATGAGTCTTCTAGGACTAATTAATTAACCTAATTAATTTCAACTTTACCCTCTTTTGAGAAATTTTCTTTACAGTTAATTTATTGGACTGTGCTGCAATATCATAATGGATGCTATAATTATTGACATAATGGATATTTGACATCATTATGCAATTTTACCCATGACATTACTTTTAGATGGATAGTTGTTAAACATCCCACATAAATATTATGTAAACTATTAATTATGACATTAACTATAATAGTATAACATTTTCCTTATTTTTAACTACAATTAATCTTTTTATGTTTTCTAATCCTCCTCCTCCTCCTCCTTTTTGTTTTTTTTTTCATTTTTTTCCATTTTTGAAATATATTTTCTTGTCGTTCAATTGTTCGAATCCCAATCCCAGTAACCATTCAAAAATCTCTCCCAAATATATATATACTAGCATGACTAGCAAATCAACTATTGGATTTTGCCAATACTTCAAGAATGCTTGCAAGTGTTTGCTTTTTTCCTTTTTCAAAATCAAAACCAAGTAAATTTCAAAAAAAAAAAAGGCCAATTAAATTTCAAGAAGGAACGAAAAGTGAAGCCAACTCCAACACAATTTTAAAATATCACTTCCACCGTTTTACACTAAAATACAATTTCTTTTACACTCTTTACAACTCCTCTCCAATCCAAAACTTCAAATCTTAATTATACAGAGTAGTTTTACTTGATTTTATAAATTTTATTATTGTGAAAATTTATTTTTATATATTGCTTGATAATTAATTTATTACAAAATAATGGCCAAAACCAAACGAAAAACAAGAACCGATTAATTCATTCAAACAAGTCAGAATTAATCATATCCAAGCAATGTGTTATTATTCTAGTGCTAGTGGTGGTGCCATAGTTACGGCACCACCGCTAGTATTTCCGGACATGTACATCTCCGTTTTGAAATTCGAGATCAGATTTGGGTTCAGCACGTCGATGGAGAGCTCCAGCAATTTAGAAAATTTTCTGGCGACACCGTGGCGATCGGTGACGGCCGGCCGGTCAAAGTTTTGGCCATAATTTGGGCCCGTGTTGCCGGGAAAATTCCCGAATTGTTAAAGCTCCCCTTCGACGTGCTGGACCCAAATCTGATATCGGATTTCAAAACGAATGTCGTACGTGTCCGAAAATGCTAGCGGTGGTGCCGTAACTATGGCACCACCGCAAACACTAGAACAAGCATGCCAAGCAATGCTTTGATAAACCCAAATTGAACAAAGTTCCTAGACCAAATCCATCAATCAATTACTCTCTTTCTCATTTTTAGTCGGTGCCAGCATGTTTGCATACTCATAATAATTTATTCTTCCTCATATTTTTAAAATTTAAATTTGATCAAACAAATCACATCCACATATCTCGTAGGGTCCACTTATACTATTAAATCTCCACCATCCAATTCCACCCATTCTCTTTCTTTATATTCATAAAAATATATTAAAAGTTATATGCAAACACTTTCAAGTGACTTGATCGTTAAATTAACAAGATTTTATTGTCTAATAAATTCCTATCTACAATTGGGAGAAGAGAAGAGAAGATTGTAGCCAGGTAAAATGGAGAAGCGAAGAGAAGATATAAATAGTGGAGATTATATATTGCAAGGGGCTCTAAATACAAATCCAACAAAAAGGTATACTTTGACCACGAATAAGGAATTTAAGGGTATGAGTATGACAAATAGAGATTGTGGAATAAAATGATTCTTATAGATGATAAGTAAAGAAAAAAAAGTGAAAAAAATATTAAAATGTGTGTCAAAACACTAATAAATGGTTGAAAATGAAGGTGTTAGTAAACATATGGATTTGTTATCGTACTCATTTTAATTTATACTTTCTTATATTTTTTAAAATTTAAATTTGGTCAAATAAATCATATCCACATATCTCGTAGGTCTACTTGTACTATTAAATCTTCACCATTCAATTTCACTCATTCTCTCTCTTCATTCTCATAAAAATACATTAACATGAGTGTGCAAACACCGACTATGACTTTTTAAATAGACATATATTATTTCCAATAAAGTTTCCTTGCTTAGGCCATAATCAATAAATGATAGTTGTGATAGAGCGTATAAATTCATATTAATTGTCATATTTTCCCATGCTTTTATTAATTTAAAATTGCTTAAATCCTTGATTTTAATTGTGTTTTATATTTTATGGGCCAGGTGAAGGAGTCGAATCAAGTTAAAGTTAATTTTACAAGTTTTGAAGAAATAGTGAAGATCAATGGGAAAACAATTAGAAGACCCTTGAACTTAAAGTGTGATCACACCTTACCAATATGATTTTCCCATAAAAATATAGGAACAAGACTCTTTGGAAGTGAAGAGTTGGTGGGCTGATAAAAGACCTCATTTAATTATTCCTACTCCCAAAAAGGATAGGAATATTTTATGGGGACCTCTCCTGCAATTAGTTTTTATTTCTCTAGGAAAAATCTTAGACTTTTATTAGAATTAGGAAACTAGATTATTTCCCTTTTATTTTCTATTCTATTTTCCTAGACTATTTTTGTTTTCCTAAATTAATTAGAATTGGATCTGGCCCAAGACAACAAGAAACCCATGTTTATTTCTTGGCCAAGAAAACACACGTGACTTTCATCCTCGATGATACACGTTTTCTCCATCTTTTTTTCTTCTCTAGGATTTTCTCCATCTTCCATGGATAGCTTAATTTCTCTTCCAATTCAAGGATAATTGAAGATTGATTCAACATATTGTGAGATCTAATTCATTCTTTTTAGTTCTTCTATACTTCTCTATTTATATGTTTTCTATGTTTGCATGAAATTATTGTTTGATTAGTTATACAAAATGCACGTTGTGTGATTGTCAAAATGATAGATCGCCAATTAGGAATCTAAATCCGTAATTGTTTAGGTTTTTTAATATTTGTGGTGAACAACATAATTGAATAGGTCAAAATTTTCAATTCATGATTGTGAAAATATATGATCTAGCTTAAACATGTCATCGTATGAATTTGTTGGTTAGAATTGGTCGTCTCTCTAGATTTTAATGCTATTAGTAAATTAAATCATACGGTCGTACCTAGGGTTGTTTATTGATTAGGAAAATAATCGACGGTCGTACCTTGGTTATCGAATAAGTAAAGAGGGATAGGTTGTTAGGTCGTACCAACAATCATAACCAATTTAGAGAAAGCATAGAAGAATTCATCTTTGCATCAATGATCAATTCTGTGAATCAATTCTGAAATTATTCATTGGATTGGATATGTCAACGCTAAGCAGGTATGTGGCCTACCTCGGTCCTTGGACCGACTTCGATACTTCGCCGACCTGGGACACAGAGGTGGTGAAGCTCCTTCATTGGTCATTGGCCGAACTCGTCCTCGAGGCCCTGAAGTGGGCTGGATCTGACATATCCGGGCCGGGGCACATTGCGTGGCCGGGCCGGGGCACATCCATGGCCGAGCCGAGGCACATTGCGTGGCCGGGCAGGGGCACATTCCGTGGCTGGGTCGAGGCACATTTTGTGGCCGGACCGAGGCACATTGCGTGGCTAGGCCAAGGCACATTGCGTGGTCGGGCCGGGGCACATTCTGTGGCTGGGCCGAGGCACATTGCGTGGCCGGACCGGGGCACATTCATGGCCAAGCCGAGGAGCACTTCGTGGCCGACCTAGGACGCGGAGGTGGCGAAACCCCTTCATTGGTCATTAGCCGAGCTCGTCCTCGAGGCACTGAAGCATGCTGGGTCCGAACTAAACTGAACTGCAGATATGTAGGCGTGATGTACTTGGGTAGTCCGACCTGGGGTTGAGTCACGTAAGTGGTCGGGCTACAGTCGTAGGAGGACCTGAACTGGGCTCGCGCCGCGTCAGCGAGGTGCCAACAATTGTCCCCAGCGCCAATGCCGGCCTGGACCAGGGTGGATTGACGCTCTCGCCAATCTCTGGTGGCACGCGCGTGGCCTCGACCCTGGCACATGTGTCAGTCGACCGTTGGGGAGGGAGGCGTCCCTTCAGCTTCCGTCATCCATGCCTATATGTATACCTTTCCATTTCCTCTGGTCACTTTTCGGAACTCTATCCTTGCAAAAATTTTACTCTCGAGCTTAAGCCCAGATCGTCATCCATGCTGAACATCAGTTCGTGAAGCCCAGATCGTCAACCGTGTTGAACATCAGTTCGTGACCGCTCTTGTCACAGGTAAAAACCCTCTAGAGTTGACTTTTCTATCACTCTATGTCATCCAGTTCCGAAGAGGTTTACGACTACGATCACGGCGCCCGGTCTCCGGTGTACCCCCGTCTCCACATAGAAGCTACTCCCAGTGTTGAGGAGATCTTGGATGCTCAGCCCCTGCGAACTGTCAGGATGGTGAGCGAGACGGCCGACCTCGGCTCCAGGGCTGGGCCCTCAGCGCAGTCAGATTCGAGGGCCTCTCCGCCGACCTTCGTCAGGAGGAGGAAGAAAAAGAAGGCAAGCCACGACGCGTTGAGGCCCTGGGGTTGTTTGGAGGTCCCTTCTGTGGTGATTGAAGGGCTCCTGTCGCAGTCACTCCACGTACCAGATCTCACCTTGGGTGAGGTTTCTAGTCCCCGGGGTGGACGAGCAAGACGACAACCCTCCATCCGGGCTAGTGGCCGTAAACCAGGCCATGCTCGAGTTCGGGGTGAGGCTGCCTTCCCAGGGAATCAAGGAATTCCTGAGGACCTAGGGCGTTGCCCCCACGCAGCTCACCCCCAACACTTGGAATACCACGGTGGGGATGCAGGTCTTCTAGCACCAGGCCGGCTTGGAGAGGCTCTCGGTGTGGGAGTTCAACAACCTGTACTCCTTCAAGTCGGACGGCCAGGACTCGGGCTTGGTACTACTGCTCGGTTAGGCCGAATTCGGGGAGTACCATCGTCACCGGGCTTCTGGATTCGGTCAAGGGCTGGAAGCAGAATTGGTTCTAGGCCGAGGGGTGCCTGGTCAGTCCGGACGACCGGGATGGCGAGGTCGCGATACCCGTGAACTACCACACCTCGGGTAAAAATCTTCCGTACTAGGCTACCACTTATTTCGAACTGAGCCGACACCATTTTTTGTGTGCAAATTACAAGGAAGCCAGGTCGGTCGATAGCTGGGCCGAGCGAGCTAGCACTGCGAGATCAGTTCCGGATCGTGACTGGCGTACGCTCATCACCTAGGAGAACCTCTTCGGCGCTCGACTATCCAGAGCTCGGACTCGCAGAGCATCATCCACATCTGGTAAGCTGTCTGAACTCGTTCCTTCCGCAATTGTACGCCTAGTTCAGTACTGATTTGTTTTTTTTTTATACAGCCCACTCCTCATCCCAGCAAACAATGAAAGGTCGTCCTGCTCCCCAGCCGCTTCAGAAGAAGGCCCGGACTGATGCACCGTCGGGCTCCCAGCCCTCCGCGTCTCGGCCTTCAGCCTAAAGCCCCCAGACCGGTCTCCCCCCAAAGCATGGGGCCTAAAAAGGGCTCATGACGGGGCCGAAGACGGCTCAGTCCGGTATAGCCAACGCCGGTTCCAGCGCCTCGGGCCAGCCCTACCTGGGGACGACGCCATCGAAGGAGGCGGACTACGTGGCCACCAAGGGGACGACTCCGAAGCCACTCCGGGACTTCTACTGGGCTAACTCCCCCGTCAGGACTATGAGCCCGTTCGTGCTGCAAGTCTCCGTGGACAATGCCACCGTGCTGATGGGGAGGTCCTGAACCCCAACTCAGGAAGGCTATCTGAACTCCCTGGATGTTGAGGACAATGCGCTGACCTCGGCATTCCATTGCACCCGAGCAGCGGTCCACATCCTCCAGAGTGGGGAGCAGGCCAGGCCACCATCCGGGAGTTGCAGTCGAGCCTAAAGGAGAGCGACGCCGCCCTGGTGCAAAGCTGAGCAGAGTCCAGGCTCAGGCCAGGCTGAAGGAGATGGCGAGGAAAGGCAAGGAGAGAGCCCAGGTGCTCGAGGGCGAGAAGAAGGCCGTAATTGCTGAGGTCTAGTCCCTCCGTACCGAGCTCGACGGGCTGAAAAAGGCTCAGTCCGGAGTGTCCGACCCGTCCCCGGAGGCCGTGATCGACGAGTTCAAGCTCTCCGACGAGTACAACTACGAGCTGAACTAGACCTTCGTTAGTGCCGCCGAGGACGTCATTGGGGACATTATCGAGAAACATCCGGACTGGGACATCGGGTTCCTTAATGACAAGGTGAGGCGGCTAAGGGCCGAATACGGGATGCCGGAGGCGAGGCCGGAAGGCGGAGCAGAGGGTGAGCCGGAGGTCGGCCAATAGGATGTGGGGGATATGCCCCTCTTTAATCTTCATAATTTTAATTTTTTGTTTATTTGTAAGAATATTGCCCAGCTCGGGTGTTCCGGGCTGGGTTCTAAATTAATTGAAGTGTTATTTATTAGTCTCGATTTTTCTCGTTCTTTTTCCAAGTATTTAGCTTTTGTACGAGTCGTTGTGGATGCACAGGTGACGACTTCGTAATAAAGGTTCACTGCGGTGGTCCTTTAAACTTGAAATTTTAACTAACTAAAAGTTAATTAATGCAATGGTGACTTTCGTTAATCCGATCTCAAGACATGGAAATAAATGGATGCCACCGTGGTGGATCTATCCTCAGGCCCGACCAAGCAGGTCGGCTTTGTTAGGGGGTGGGTCCACTGTGGTCGCCTGTAGTAAGTCCGATCTTAGGAGATAGACGAGATTGGATGCCACCGTGGTGGATCTATCCCCAGGTCGGACCGATGAGGTCGGCTTTGTTAGGGGGTGGTTCCACTATGGTGGCCCGTAGTGAGTCCGATCTTAGGAGTTTCGTAATTATACAATCCGAAAGTTTGTTCATTTCACGTGTTCTACAATCGTAGTTTGGTACACATTGTCATAGAATTACTGAAAATATTTCTTCAAATGCTCGACGTTCCAGGGGTGAGGGAGATCGCCGCCTTCTGATGTTCATATCCGATATGAGCCATTGCCAAGGACACTGAGGACCACAAAAGGTCCCTCCCATTTCTCAGCTAGGGTTCCCGCGGCATGGTCCCTCGTGGAGAGGAAGATCTTCTTGAGGACTAGCTCGCCGACCTGGAAGCTCCGCTTCTTGACTTTCTTGTTAAAGTACCAGGCACTGCGACGCTTATAGAGCTCAGTACGGAGGTCGGCATCCATTCGTTTTTCCTCCAACAAGTCGATCTCAATCATTGGTCTGCCCGGAAAAATATCTAGTTCGGAACGACGGGAGCTCGATCTCAGCAGGTATGATGGCGTCTACACCATAAGCTATGGCAAAAGGGGTTGCCATGTGCTTGTTGTACAAGTCGTTTGGTAGGAACATAGGACGGCAGGCAATTCATCCGCCCAGCCTCCCTTGAGGTCCTCTAGCCGGGTCTTGAGGATGTACTTTATGATTTTGTTCACGGCGTCAACCTGACCATTGGATCGGGGGTGGTTAGTGCTTCTTGATCCCTAGGTCTTCGCAAAAAGACCTCAGTCGCCGATTGTCGAATTATCGGCCATTGTCGGTTATGATGGACTTGGGGATCCGAAATCTGCATATGATCGACTTCCAAATGAAATCCGTTGTTTTCTGCTCTGTGATCTTAGCCAGGGCCTCAGCTTCAGCCCACTTAGTGAAGTAGTCCACAGCCACTATCGCGTATTTGACTCCGCCTCACCCTGTTGGCATAGGCCCGATGAGGTCGATCCCTCACTTGCAAAAGGGCCATGGGTTGACTACGTGGGTGAGCTCGGCCGGGGCGGTGCCACCGACCTGGGAGTGGCGTTGACACTTGTCACAGCGCTGGACGTAAGCGATGGAATCTTTCTTGAGGGTCGGCCAAAAGTACCCTTGCCGCAGGACCTTATGGGCCAGGGTCTGGCCACCTGAGTGATTTCCACAGGTTCCCGAGTGTACCTTATCCAACAAGAAGACGGCTTCCATTTCGGTGAGACACCGTAGCAGGGGACTTGAGAAGCTACGCTTTTAAAGTGTGCCGTCAATGATAATGTACCGAGCTGCTCTGATTCGAAGCTGCCTCGCCGCCCTGGGCTCCTCCGGGGCCCTACCATCCTTCAAAAATGAAAAAATTTCATCCCTCCAGGAAGGTGGGCCCAGGTCAGCCGCGGCGACGAGTGAGGGTCGGCCGATGGCAGACACGGCCAGGCGGTTGATCGGTATGAGCTCGTGTTCCTCTATCCCCTCACTGGTGGCGAGCCGCGCTAGGGCGTCAGCCATGTTGTTCTGGGTCCTAGGGATTTTCCGTAGGACGATCTTCTCGAAGTTCTTCATTTCTGACGTAGCCAGGTCCGCATAACTGGTCATCCGCTCGTCCTTAGTAAGGTAGGTCCCGTCGAGTTAGTTGATGACGAGCTGGGAGTCGCTCAGAACCTGGAGGCGAGAGACGCCCATGGCTTGGGCGTAACGGAGGCCGGCGACCAGAGCTTCGTATTCTACCTCGTTGTTAGAGGCTAGGAATGAGAACCGAAGAGACTGACAGAAGGATTCCAGGGGGGGCTGAAGAGCACCAGCCCCGCTCCAGCGTGCACCTCAGTCGAAGATCCGTCAACGAAGATCGTCCAGGACTTGTCGTTGGTGTTGGAGCTCGCGGCCGGAGGACTGAACTCTGCAACAAAATCGGCTAGGGCCTGGCCCTTGACGGACAATCGTGGCCGATAGGAGATGTCGAACTTGCCGAGTTCCACCGCCCACTTTACTAGCCGACCTGAGGTGTCGGGCTTCTGGCGCAGTGGGTAGTTGGTTATTATGTCAATTGGGTGCTCTAGGAAGTAAGGCCTGAGCTTCCTGGAGCTCGGTGATCGAGGCAAGGCTAGCTTCTCCATCAGTGTGTACCTTTTCTAGGGATCGGCGAAGGACTGGCTCGTGTAATAGACCGAATGCTAGACGTCATCCTGAGTGCGTACGAGCACTGAGCTCATAGTATGCTCGGAGACCGAGAGGTACACCAAGATGACCTCCTCTGGTCTGGGCTTTGACAGGAGAGGGGGCTGAGCCAAGCTCTTCTTCAGTTCGTCGAAGGCCTCTTGGCACTACGGGGTCCATCCGAAGTTCTTCCCTTGCTTCAGTGCCTCGAAGAAAGGGCGACACTTGTCTGTGGCCTTGGACACAAATCGATTCAGGGCCGCGATTCGGCCCGTGAGACTCTGGACCTCCCTTCGTGGGAGGTCGCATGTCAAGCACAGCTCGGATTTTCTCGGGGTTGGCCTCAATGCCTCGGCAATGTACAATGTATCCGAGGAACTTGTCGGACTCGACCCCAAAGGCGCACTTCGTCGGGTTCAGTTTCATCCGGTACTTCCTCAGGACCTGGAACATTTCCCTCAGGAGCTGAACATGATCACCTACTTTCACACTTTTGACCAGCATGTCGTCGATGCGTAGACCTCCATAGTGTCCCCGAGCCGCGAGGCGAACATTTTATTGACCAGGTGCTGGTAGGTTGCCCCGGTGTTCTTCAGGCCGAAGGGCATGACCTGGTAATAGTACAGGCCTCGGTCAGTTATAAAGGTCATGTTCTCTTGATCTGGGGGGTACATGGGAATCTGGTTGTACCCTGAATAGGCATCCATCATGCTAGGAGCTCGTGCCCGGCCGTGGCGTCGACCATCTGATCTATTCGTGGTAAGGGGAAAGAGTCCTTAGGGCTGGCCTTGTTCAGGTCCGTGAAGTCTATGCATACCCTCCACGTGCCGTTACTCTTTTTGACCAAGACTGGGTTCGCGACCCAGGAGGGGTATATGGCCTCCCTGATAAAACCGAGCTGGAGCAGCTTATCGACTTCCTTAGCCAGGCCCTTATAGCGCTCCGGGTTCAATGGACGTCGTCGTTGCTGCCTAAGGCGTGCTGACGGGTCGACATTCAACTGGTGGCAGACTACTGAGGCGGGTATGTGGGCGTGTTGTCGCAGTACGCCAAAATTTATTTTATTTCCTTACTCGATTTCAAAACTACAAATTAATGTAGAAGTGGTAAGTAAAGGTCGAACCCAAGAGGAACGGTGTTTGATCTAGTTGTTTTTATCAATTAATATAGAAAAGGAGGGTTTTGTGAAGTTGAATGCAATTCGAAAATAAAATTACAAAATAAAAGAGATGAAAATGAAACAATTGAAGATATATCTAGTTACCGGGTTTTGTGTCAACATCTTGTGTTTATCTTTCCCATGCAATGTGTACTATCCCTTCTTCAATTTATTAACTCTCAATTAACCAAGAAACTCTGATTAACGAATTCTTCCGTAAGTGTATTAAATTAAAGTGAGTTCTTTAACTTAACATCTAGCTATTGGATAATCCTAAACAAGTTCTTAGGATTTAATGCAATGCTAGTGTGAAATGAACAAGAAGAATGAGTTGAATTAGATGATCAATTTCACAAACTTGAATTAATACATCTAAGTTGATTTATTAACAAATATGCACGACATTTGTTTGCTTTCGTGGATTGGAATCTAGTGATAATTACGGATCAAAAGTTCCAATCCTAGCACTTAACTTGAACTTAAAGATTAATTGATTGAATTGGCCAAAGTGAATGCAATAATCACATAAATTCAAAGCGGGTTTAAAAGCATAACAAATCAACAAATTGAAGTAGAGGAATAGATAAAGCGTTAGCAAGAGTTAGAAAAGATAACAACATGATAATTGAACACAACGCCCTCGAACCAGATAGTAAGTCTGACTACTCATATTAGCGGGTATCACCCTCTATATGATAGATTATACTACTATCTCCAAGTAATATATACAAACTATAGAAATCACGTAAATAATGCTAAGAATTAAATAGAGAAGTCTAACTACTCATATATGCGGGTTAAATACTTATAGCAGTAGCAGTGTATCACCTTCTCTGATATATGAAATTATCTTTCTCAAATATGAAAAATAAAATTAGGAAAGAAACTAGAGAAGAAATCTCAGTTAATCGTATTCACTACCAAGTATCGTCGATTGATTTTCCGAACCTATATTTAGGTTCTTACTTCCACCTAATATGAAAAACTAAGAGCTTTCAAGTTACAACTAAGAACAAATGATGAAGAGAAATTTATTGAGGAGAAAGTTGGAGAGAATCAGCTAATTCTCTCTCTACAAGTTGTGTGATTGAGTTGGAAACGCCTCTATTTATAGGCAAAATATTACACCAAAAAATATTAAAAAATCATAAAAGTCTTCCTTCATGAGTTTATTGTGGTGTCTTTCAAGTTGTTTTATCTCTACAGAAGTCGAAAATACCAAAAACTTGTTTTATGGTAGGTGGAATCCGGTCAAAATCTGCAGTGGTGTCGGCGTGACTTCAGTCGCCGACTAAAGTCACGCCGATTGCTTAGTCACCGCTGAAGCAGGAGGCCAGGAGGCAGTTGCAGGCGTGACTCGATCATGATCGGGCGTGACTCGAGTCACATGCGTACGACTTCGATCACGTCGGCGGTGACTCGAGTCACCCAGTCACCCGTAAATTGCACACCAAGTCCCTCAACTTTTGAATGTTATTCATTTTGATCCTTGACAAATTGCATTGTGGTCCTCCAACTTTGTGAAATGTTTCACTTTGGTCCCCCGACTTTTGAAAAGTTGCAGTTTGGTCCCCAACAGTTTGGCTTTGGCGCTTTTTAGTCCTTTTTAACGAATGGCCATAAGCTTTCATTGGAAACTCAGATTTGAGATCAGGAAAAAGTTTGGGAATCCTCTTTTGATGTTCTTCGACTTTAGCACAAGAAAAATTGTAAAAATAATTTTTCATAAAATTACATCGGAGGTCCTCCATCTTTGATTCGTTTGCCTTTTTGGTCCCGAGTTTCCGTTTTCATCCGATTTTCATCCTTTTTGACTCCTTTTGATTCTTTGTGACCCTAAACACCACAATAAAAGAAAAACACATAAAGCGGAACATATAACACTAATAAAACACAAATACATAAAATAGAAGAGTTATTTAAGTCTTTTCTGTGACTTATCAAACTCCCCACACTTAGGCTGTTGTTAAGCCTCGAACAACAACCCATATGATACCAAACAACACAATGATTTTACCTGAGATAAACAACTTTAAACATTGAAATCCTTCTACAGATAGTGACTTGCTTAATCAACACTCTCCCGAACCATGAAAATTTCACTTCTTCTCAAATACACAATGGCTTGTGAGTGTGTGCAATTAAGGTTATCATCCCATCACTAGCGGAATCAAATGAAAGCTACGATGTTCTATCCAAATCGACCGAAGTGGTCAAATATTTCCTTTCATCTCTCGTGATCCCACTCTTATTTTACAATGATTCCCATGGATCCTAAAAATTACTCGATTCACCAAAATCATCAACCGTTGCAAAGAAAAAAAAGGGCATGGCGGTGTTTTATCGCAAATATGTCTTCAATATAAAGAGTGTTTAGATTTGGGCACTTCAAACCACTGAGGGACTTTATTTATCAAACCTCACACTTGGGTAACTATCACATTTCTTGCGATTTTCTTCTTTTTTTCTCTCTTTTTTTTTTAATGAAGAAGAAGAAAAAGAAGAAGAGTTTTGCAATTTTCTTTTCTTTTGGGTAGCTTTCACACTACCCCTTTCATTGGGCGACCTTCTTCACCCATTCGGTGGCGGCCACACTCTGAGGTAGGTAGCTCTTTCCTGTGGTCCCTCTCCTTATTTCGAACATAAAAGTAAAATTCATTCTTAGTATAGGTCAGTGCTTTTTCCAAACTTTTTAAACTCTGTCAATAAAAGAGATATTCACAAAAAACAGATACCATGCGATTATAACTCCGCCTTTGCTAACAATTGATGTTTCAGTTACTTTGAAGCGGAGACGAATGGATAGAAGAAAGAAAAGAAAAAGTTAGTTTACTATGGTCTAGAAAGTTAGGAAAAAATCAACATTTTCAACCTTAAATTTGTGTTCAGAGAATGATAGTAAATTACCCTATAAACGTGCTTTCGGTAATTTAGCCACTATGTAGAGAAGAACAGAACACAACAAATTGATTTTTTTTGGGATCCTGCAGCTTTTAGCTAAATCACGCAAATTAAGCTCAATCATATTCAAAAGTTGCTATCTCATGCAAAATTGTAGACACAAAAAAATCACAAGCGGATCACAATATGCCACTCCTCCACACTTAAATTCTACATTGTCCCCAATGTAGAAATATAAATACCATGTAAAAGAGAAGAAATGGAAACTCCCTATGGTAAGCCATGAGTCGTGAAGTGGGAATGGTGGTTGCACAATGTAGCACTTCGTAGGAACAGGTCAACAATCCAAGAGTAAGAGACCTGCAATCAACATATTTACAGAACAAGAAAAACAACAACTGAATTTTTTTTTTCAATGAAGAAGAGAAATATATACAAAGCGACTTTGGGAGTTGACAACCCTCTTAACATCTTGCAGTAGTATTCACATCAAATTAATGATATGATTCCATCAAGTCTGATCCGCATGGAAACTATCTGAATCAGCATACTCTCTACAAAACAGTTTGACAACCAACCTTAATGAAAAGGTCCTCCATATCGCCACATGACACATGGGAGAACGTTTAGAGCAGAACGTCCAACTCAGACACTTCTCAAATGAATGAGACGTAGTTTTACATCTTCGGATGGGTGCTAATGATCACGCTCAAAAAGTTGATGCTCAATGGTTAGGCCATCGAGTTTGGTTTCCAACAAACGTTGTCGTTGTTCCAACAAATTATCAAACTCTCTCACACTGATTACGAGCTGGCTGTTTCTCCTGATAGAATTTTCGGCCCTGCACCTAATCGGTCCATCCTTGAAGAAAACAACATGTCTATATTGTGAATAAGTTTGATTTCGAGTACAATGAGGTCCCTCTAATAGCTTTCCACATTTAAAGCAACTTTTAAGGCACATAGCACGTCGTTTGCGAGCAGATCGGGATGATCTTGTAGAAGAGCAACAATATGTAGAGGGGATGCCATAGAAAGAAATGAAAATTCAGTGCACTTTGAGGTATCTGCAAAAGACTTGAAAGAAGAAGGTTAATAGAAAAGAATACTGATTCTTTAAGGTCTCTTGAAAAAGACAGGTTTAACGCTTTGGGCGGGATACATAAACCAAGATTCAAGGTGTTTTTCTTTTTTCTTTTCTTTTTTTTTTTGTTTATTCCAGAGCGTAACACAAATGTGTTTCCAGAGTTAAACTCCATATTCTACCATCTGAAGTTAGCTATTCCACATTCATAACCTTAACTCTAAATCCAATCCATTCGGATCTCTGTTCCTTTACTTAATTCCTCCGCCAATTGATGGCACTTCTATATGCATTTGTGGTACATAAGATTCTAATTTCTCCAATAATTCCTCAATTGATGGTGTAATAAAAATCATTTTCAAAGTATTAGGAGAAATCACTTTGATGAGCTAAAAATAGAAATGCCAATAAACCGTCAAAATGGTTGTCAATGTTTAAAAGACCAATTGGTTTAGAGTGTAGTCTCATCTCGACCCAAGAAATTATGCAAAAGATTTGTTCCAGAAGTTTCAAACCCCCTGGTATTGCAATGAAAGCATCCGAATACATTATCATTAGTGTTAAGCGTTCGAACAATGATCTAGCATGTACCTCAAAACCAATGGTCTTACCATACGCCTGTTTTAAAGGTGGTACAATAACGCCAACCACTGTAGACCCTCGTACATATGCTGACCGAATTGCACATCCTATCAGCCCACGACAACCTCCTCCGTAGACTAGCTTATACTTTTGATTTCCAAGGAATGTTCCAGCTGTGACTACTGGTGAGAGAAGTGTCGGTTTTCCCATATTGATTCCACCAAAAAGACTTATGGTTGTCAATTTTCTCTTTGAACTCCCAGTTCCAGTAGAAGTAGTAGCCGTCATAGGTTGTCGACTTTGCACACTAAAAATGAAAATGAAGATTGTGGTTGTGGTTTCGAGTGGAGAATGATCTTTGATTTATAGTCAAAGTGGGCACTGTTTCAACCGACAATCGTGCATGCAGGTGCTGTAAAGAGTACGTTAGAGTGGGCATCCGAGAAAACGCGTTTGACGGATTTGTCCGTTATCAATAATTAACCCCCACTCTTTCCGTAATTGCTGCTAATCACCGAATTATTGGCTATAACGTCTCTTCTCAAATAATTGAGTCTCCTTTCTGCAGTTGTAAAATACTATCTTTCTCAGTACGCTAAAAAAAATTGAGAAATAAAAACAAAAACACGAAAATTCAAAAGAAAAATAAAAATGCGAGAAAATGCTTGGGTTGCCTCCCAAGAAGCGCTTTTGTTTAAAGTCGTTAGCTCGACTAATTTTTTTTTTTTTAAAGTTAACTAATAAAAACAACTAAATTGGTTAACCGTCACTCAAGAACGCCAAAAACTTGGGCGTGTTGTCGCAAAGACGCTAAAAATTTATTTTATTTCCTTACTCGGTTTCAAAACTACAAATTAATGTAGAAGTGGTAAGTAAGGGTCGAACCCAAGAGGAATCTGTTTGATCTAGTTATTTTTATCAATTAATATAGAAAAGGGGGGTTTTGTGAAGTTGAATGCAATTCGAAAATAAAATTACAAAATAAAAGAGATGAAAATGAAACAATTGAAGATATATCTAGTTCTCGGGTTCGGTTGTGTCAACATCTTGTGTTTATCTTTCCCATGCAACGTGTACTATCCCTTCTTCAATTTATTAACTCTCAATTAACCAAGAAACTCTGATTAACGAATTCTTCCTTAAGTGTATTAAATTAAAGTGAGTTCTTTAACTTAACATCTAGCTATTGGATAATCCTAAACAAGTTCTTAGGATTTAATGCAATGCTAGTGTGAAATGAACAAGAAGAATGAGTTGAATTAGATGATCAATTTCACAAACTTGAATTAATACATCTAAGTTGATTTATTAACAAACATGCACGACATTTGTTTCTCGTGGATTGGAATCTAGTGATAATTACGGATCAAAAGTTCCAATCCTAACACTTAACTTGAACTTAAAGATTAATTGATTCAATTGGCCAAAGTGAATGCAATAATCACATAAATTCAAAACGGGTTTAAAAGCATAACAAATCAACAAATTGAAGTAGAGGAATAGATAAAACGTTAGCGAAGAGTTAGAAAAGATAACAACGTGATAATTGAACACAACGTCCCTCGAACTAGATAGAGAAGTCCAACTACTCATATTAGCGGGTATCACCACTCTATATGATAGATTATACTTCACTATCTCAAGTAATATATACAAACTATAGAAATCACGTAAATAATCTTAAGAATTAAATAGAAGTCTAACTACTCGTATATGCGGGTTAAATATTTATACTACAGAATAGCCAGTGTATCACCTCTATGAATATATGAGAAATTATCTTTCTCAAATATGAAAAATAAAATTAGGAAAGAAACTAGAGAAGAAATATTAGTTAATCATATTCACTACCAAGTATCGTCGATTGATTTTCCGAACCTATATTTAGGTTCTTACTCACTGAATATGAAAAACTAAGAGCTTTCTGTTACAAACCAAGAACAAATGATGAAGAGAAATTTATTGAGGAGAAAGTTGGAGAGAATCACAACTAATTCTCTCTACAAAGTTGTGTGATTGAGGAAATCATATATTTATAGGCAAAATATTACACCAAAAATATTAAAAAATCATAAAAGTCTTCTTCATGAGTTTATTGTGGTGTCTTTCAAGTTGTTTTTATCTACAAAAGTCAAGAAAATACCAAAAACTTGTTTTATGGTAGGTGGAAATCCATGGTCAAAATCTGTGATGGTGTCGGTGTGATTTCAGTACATGTATGACTGAGTCACGTATGATCTGCTAGTCACCATGGCGGAGCAGAGGCGAGGGGCGGTTGCGGCGTGACTTCGATCATGATCGGGCGTGACTCGAGTCACATGTGGCTGACTTCGATCACGCGTCTTGGCGGTGACTCGAGTCACCCAGAAATTGCACACCAAGTCCCTCAACTTTTGAATGTTGTTCATTTTGATCCTTGACAAATTGCATTGTGGTCCTCCAACTTTGTGAAATGTTTCACTTTGGTCCCCCGACTTTTGAAAAGTTGCAGTTTGGTCCCCAACAGTTTGGCTTTGGCGCTTTTAGTCCTTTTTCTTCAAATGGCCATAACTTTCACTAGGAAACTCCGATTTGAGATCCGGAAAAAGTTTGGGAATCTTCTTTTGATGTTCTTCGACTTTAGCACAAGAAAAATTGTAAAAATAACTTTTCATAAAATTACATCGGAGGTCCTCCATCTTTGATTCGTTTGCCTTTTTGGTCCCGAGTTACCGTTTTCATCCGATTTTCATCCTTTTTGACTCCTTTTGATTCTTTGTGACCCTAAACACCACAATAAAGGAAAAACACATAAAGCGGAACATATAACACTAATAAAACACACAAATACATAAAATAGAAGAGTTATTTAAGTGCTTTTCTAGCACTTATCAGTATGCCGACCATGTGGGAGGGCTCCCATGCGAAGACGTCGGAGTTGTCTCGGAGGAACTCGAGTAGGTTGGAGCGGACAGGGCCTGCCACATTCCTTCCGATCTTCAGTACCCTTTCTGGGTGCTCGGGGTCGACCTCGATGATTTCTAGATCTTCCATCGGTGCGCGCCTACGGACGTCGGGTCGGTTTCTCGGTCATCGAGCTCAGCCAGGGCAACCGTCAGCACCTCCCTCCATTCATAGACGACTGGAAAAGTGACGTTGCACTTGCGAGCTGCGAACTGGTCTCCCCGCACTATACCCAGTCCAGCGTTCGTGGGGAACTTCATGGAGTAGTGGTAGATGGAGGTCGAGGCCCTCAACTCATACAAGAGAGGGCGACCAGGATCGCGTTATAATTATTGGGGATATCCACTACGATGAAGGTGGCCATGACGGCCCGCTGGTAAGGTCTCTCCCCTAGTTCTACCATCATTGAGATCTACCCGACTGGCTCGGTCGCATGGCCTGTTACCCCGACCACAGGTCCCAATGAGCATGGGCTGAGATGGCGCTTTTCCAGCCCCATGTGGACTACGGTCCGAAGGTATAGTAGGTTAGCCCCACTTCCATTGTCAATCAGTGTCTTGTGCACGGTTGCCCCGTTGACAACCATGCTGATGACGAGAGCATCGTGGTGAGGATGGCGCGCATGGGCCGAGTCGGCTTCCGAAAATGTGACCTCGTCCGTGGGTCGGTTGAGGTTGACTTCAGGCGCTGAGCCTGGGGTTGGATCGATCCGGGCTCTGTTTCGGTTGGCGTTCAAGTACTGGTAGTCAGTGCAGGCCTCTCTAGCCAATCTCTTCCGTTGGTTTCGGGATCCAGCAAAGTGCTGGTTACCCATAACCAGCGTGTGGACCTCATTCCTGGGACCTACGGGGGTGGAGGCAGTGCGCCCTGAGGAGGTCAGCCGGGGTCCTGGGGGAGGGGACACAAACTCACTGAGGTGCCCGCGTCGGATCAGGTCCTCAACCTCATTCTTTAGGTCCCGACAGTCGTCGGTGTTGTGTCCCGCCGACCTGTGCTACCGGGAGTACATTGCCTAGTTCTGGCTCGAGGACGGGGCCCTCATCGGGGCTGGGGTGGGAGCACCCCCCGATCCTTTACGTGCATTAGTATGCCCTCCAAGTTAGTGTTGAGGACATGGAAAGTTTGGAATCTCTGAGGAGGTGGTCGACCCTGGTCCCTCGCTTGCCCTGGCCTGGCTGGTGCTGAGGACGGGTGGCCTGGCTCGTTTTGACGTCCTTGTCTTTCCCTATATCCGATCTTAGGTCCTGGGGCTTCGCCTCGAGGTCGGCCGAGGCCTTATCTACTCCAATGTGGCACTTCGACTGGGATAAGAACTCATGGTACGTTTCCGGGCTGCGCTCATAGACCGACCACCAGAATCGCGACCTGTACCTGAGGCCAGCTAACGCGGCAACTAGGGCAGTCTCGTCAGAGATGCTGTCGATTTCGATATAATGGTTGTTGAACCGCTCTACGTACCCTTTCAGTGGCTCGTCCTTTCCTTGTTTGACGTCCACGGGTCTCTGTTTGGGGGTGGACCGCAGTCGGGACCCCATGAAGACAGCTTGGAATCTGCCGGAGAGGTCCTCCCATGTCTTGATAGAATGTGGAGGCAGCTTCTTGAACCACTTCATGGCCTTGTCGCCTAGGGTCAGTGGGAAAGTCTTGCACACGATCTCATCGCTGACTCCCTATAGCTCCATGAAGGCTGCATACCTGTCGATGTGTCTAGCAGGGTCGCTTACCCCATCATAGTGTGCTTACTGTGGTAACTTGACTTTGGAAGGCATAGGTTCCACCTGGATCCTAGCACTCAGTGGGGAGGCCTTGGCTACCCTGGCCGAGGAGCTGGGCCGATCAGCCGCGCTTCTAGACTCGAGCTCGGCAATCCTCTTCCGCAGGAGCTCTAGCTCGGACTGTGGGTGAGGACTGCCGTGGCTCTCTCATTGTCCTTGGCTGGCCGCCTCCTAGTATCCTTGGGGTGGAGCCTGTTAAAGACGCTATGAGTCCTTCCAGATGGCCTAGAATCCGAGGAGGCTGGTGTGCGCAACGGTTCCGTGACTCTGGTTGATTTGGGGGAACGATTGAAGTTCAGGCGGCGCCTGGCGCGGCGTTGAGCTAAGCGTCCTCCAGTTGGGGACTGCACGCTCGTTTCGGCGGGCCTTTTGCCGGGGTTTCACTGTAGCGTCTCCACGGCGCTGGCGAGGTAGTCAAGCCGCCTCATAATTTGGGAGGGGGTGACTTCCTCGGCGCCGTGGCGGACCAAGCCTGAGGGCGGCCCGTGACTCCGCCGTGGGACATACTCCGTGCTGGGGGTAGAGGTGCTATCGTCTATAGGAGTTTGGGAGGTGTGGCTGTGAGCCATGTCTAGGGAGATGCTTGCTGCTTCTTGGTAGAGCTGGGATTGTTGATGCCGAAAATAGTGATTACTACTTAAGTACCAACTTAAAATGGATTAGGGACTGATAAGCAATAACTGGAACAGTAAAAAGTAAGTCCTGTGTATATATGTCCGAGCTTGAGCTAGTGCTTGATTACAGAGAGAATCGGATCCATCTTATGGCAACTAAGTCCTCTATTTATAGTGCAAATCCCGGGGGTCGTGACAGGTCATCATGATGTGACCGGCCTAGACTCAGCCTAGGTGTGATGATTGCTGTTAGTCTGGCCGCCGTCGTCATGCATTTATGACGATGACCTCGTAACTTGTGGGCAGCCGTCTTTGCATTTATGATGGTGACGTCGTGTCAGACCCAGATGACGTCAGCGTATCAGAGGACACGTGGACCGTGTTGTTTGGTTTAGCTGGGCGGTCAACACTAAACAGGTATGTGGCCGACCTCGGTCCTTGGACCAACTTCGATACTCGGCCGACCTGGGACACAGAGGTGGCGAAGCTCCTTCCTTGGTCATTGGCCGAACTCGTCCTCGAGGCCCTGAAGTTGGCTAGATCCGACATAGCCGGGCGGGGGCACATTCCGTGGCGGGGCCGAGGCACATTGCGTGGCCGGGCCGGGGCACATTTCGTGCCCTGGCCGAGGCACATCGCGTGGCCGGGCCGGGGCACATTCCGTGGCCGGGCCGGGGCACATTCATGGCCGAGCCGAGGAGCATTTCGTGGCCGACCTAGGACGCGAAGGTGGCGAAACCCCGTCATTGGTCATTGGCAGAGCTCGTCCTCAAGGCACTGAAGCACACTGGGTCCGAACTGAACTGAACCGAACCGCAGATATGTAGGCGTGATGTACTTGGGTAGTTCGACCTGGGGTCGAGTCACTTAAGTGGTCGAGCTACAGTGGTAGGAGGACCTGAACTGGGCTCGCGCCACGTCATCGAGGTGCCAACAATTACCATACGTGATTATTGCATAAAAAATCACATTTCTTCGACCAATTGACTGAAATAAAGCATACCATTAATTTTAATTTATTTCTAATATCTAAATAGGTACTATAAATTTGTATGCTAGCAAATAAGAAGAGCATCAGAATTCCATTCTCCAAAATTTGATGCAGCAAACCTTTATTCATTATACTCAAAACAAAATGTCTTCATGGTTCAGCTGTCTAAATGATGTGGACGATAGGAAATCTGAAAGTGGCTACCAACTTCCACACAAAACGATGGGAACCCAATCCTTGAATCTATACATCTTTGTTGACTAACAAGTAAACAATTTTGTCTCAGTATGTATATCAATATTGTACTCTTCCTATTTTTTTCATCTTACACAATTTTGTACGTGCATGCAGGTGCACAAATTCAAGCATCGGTGCCATCGTATCTGGTAGAGAAGTTTGAAAATCTTATAGAAGAGAACGTTCTACACAAAACGATGCATTTTAACTGATTGTCAACCAGTTATTGTTCGAAGCAACAAATCACCGTTGGAGGTTCAAATTTAAGCCTAACACATTAGCATATGTGGAGCCAAAACTAAAATTTCAACTAAGCTTATTCAACTTCATATCTTTCTAAAGCATTTTAAACGATCCAAATGCAGATTTCAACAAACTATTTGGCGAGTTTTTCTATACTTTGTGCATAGAGATAAAATTATTTTTGGACAATAAAATTAGACGTAATACTTATCTTTTTTCTTCGTCTTGTGTGAAAACGTTAATATGATATCTGTATAAAAACAATAAATTTTCCAGAAATTTCTGCTATCTTTTATACATGTACAAAATAATATGTATATAAAATATATCGTGTGTTAGATCATGTTTGTGTTGAGACACGTAAAACTCATGGACACCTTTAAACTCTAAACTAAATTGAATAGACATAGCAAACAATATAATGTCAACTACTGAACTCAATGCTTATCTTTTTCATCAGAACTCTATAATAAAATGAACCCACATAAAGAATTACATGCTATCTATTGAATTTATTTTATTATATATATATGTGTGTGTGTTGAACTGAATGATATCTGTTTTCTGTTATGTTATTATAAATATCTGTTAAAATGGTTGAGATTACAAATTTTCATTAAAATAAAAAATAAAGAAAATAAATGTTACCTCTAATTTGTGTTCTCTTTTCTGGTCTGTCCTAGGCAATTGGATCTTCTGATTTGTGATCCTAAGTAAATTGCTTAAGTTTTCCTGGACATTAAATGTTAGGGTGTGTTTGATTGTAAAGCCGAAAAATGGTTGAAAGGAAAACGTTTTCCGGGTAAATAAATTACGGAAAAAGATTTTTCAGGGAAAATGGTAGTTATAGGTGTTTAATTGGATTATTTTGAAAGTTGAAAAATATTGTTATTTTACTTGTTTTCGTGCTTTTTTCCATGAAATTTGATCATTTTTCTTATCTTTATGGTTAAAGTAAATTGTCCATAAAAAAAAAGAGACAAACTTTTCCCAGAAAACAAAAACAACATCCTCCAAGGAAAACATTTTGCTCCAAAATAAGAAAAATTGCAGATTTCAAGAAAAACTGAAAAACGTTTTCCGGGAAAAGTTAGGGCAGTCAAACAGCCAACTAAGGAAAAAAATTGGAAAATAACTTTTTCCTAGAAAAAAAAATATGAATCAAACACACCCTTAGATCTGTTAGAGAAATCACATTTTTGTTTATTATTACCTTTCTAAAACATAAAATAAGTCAATTCACATAAATTAAAAACAAAGATACTTATCTTTTTCTGTTAGGGTTATTATGTCACGTTTTTGTCAAGCGGCCTATCAATTAAAACAGAAAAATTCATCAAAAAAATCAATTGTAAACGGAAAAGTGATATGAAAATAAAATAATAAAAATTTGTTAAAAATTCTCACCTTTAAACCGTTTTTGAAGGAAACCATTAAAGAATGCCGTAAATCTGCTTGAAAAAAAGGATAAAGTGACTTATTTACATGGTTTAATTTATAGAACAAGCGTAGGAAAATCAATTCACAAAAGTCAACAACAAAGATACTTTTCTTTTTCGTCTGGCATTAAAATTCGCAAAAAATCAATTGTAAAGTGAAAACTGATATGAAAACGAAATAATAAAAATTTGTTAAAAATTCTTACCTTTAAATCGTTTTTGACGGAGACCATTAAAGAATGCCTTAGATCTGCTTCAAAAAGGTCAATAAAGCGACTTATTCTCATGGTTTAATTTCTAGAACAAAAGCAGTTTAACATCGGGACAAAAAGGGATGTGTCGAAATTATCATGATTAAATGACGACATCAACAGAGTAAATGATGCATCTCAGGAAAACAAGCGTGTATATCATATGTACGAGTCCCCGGAGAACGAGATATGAGGCGGAGTAAATCGACTAGATCTAGGGTTTGTTTGAGAGGAGATTATCCAGGCTGAAAACGAGAGCTCAGTACCCACTTTGTGCATTTTATATGCCTTCAAGAAATTTCTACAAATTTTGATAATTGTTATAAATATTATAACACACTCGAGGGAATCAAGGGTATTAGTTTATAATATTTTATTAATATGAATGACTATTATGTCCCTGATGAAATTATGTAATTACGATTATGCCATTTGAAGTTTTCCTATAAATAGAGCTGATTATTAATGAAAATTATTCCTGTAATTTAGTAATTCATTCTCTAAACTCTCTATTATTTCTATACTTTTTATAACACGTTATCAAAGACGTAGTCTCTAACCCTTTGAGTAATATGAAAGAAGTATCTTTCTACAGATCTTATAAATGATCTTCAGTATCGAAACCTGGATTATTACAATTTGAAATACTCAATTTTCTATAAAATCTCTCTGCTCCATTATCTCTAAAGCGACAAGACACCACACCTCCGTTATAAAATATCTATTCCTACAGAAGAATACAATACCAACGTTAATTAGTAATTTTCTGCCCAAACACGACGAATACCTTGGTTCAAAAATTAAGCCGACAAACTAAGAAATGACGGAGATGATATATTATATATATTATATTATTATTTTATAATATAATAATATATTAAACTATAAAGATTCGCTTTATCGAGATATAAGGAAAGATACATTATCAAAATCAAATTTTCGACTCCATTATATTCGATTTAACGAGATCTTCGATTTGACACCAATATTGATAAGGTAAACTTTAAAATTTACAAATCAATACCCTAACTTTTGAAAAAGTTACAAAGGTCCTTGACTTGTGAATATTTACGTATTAACGCTTATAATGTCAAAACTTTATAAAGAGATATGCAAATGCCACGCACTTGCCAGCAAGATCGCCACAAGAATCCAGTAGCATGGCAAAGAAATGAGTATATATTAATATTTTATAAAGAAATATGTGTAGCGCCACGCACTGCCAGCAAGATCGCCACGAGAATCGGTAGCTGACAAAGAGCAGATATTTCGATTTACGACCGTTTACTTTGACGATAATTATATTTTGAAAAAATAGTTAGACCAAATTTTCTTCTATAGATATTTAATTATTGCACTTTATTTATTGCAATTTAAATACTGCAATACCTCCTACGCGATGATGGGTTCAACCATCACTAAACGAAGATTTTATATATTTATGACTTTATATGCTAAGTGAAGAGTAATATCTTCTACTAGTTGCACTTACTCTCAAGAAGTAGTTAAATGTTATGCAATTTAATTCTCGCGATTTAAATTCTGGAAATTTATATTTATTGCAATAATTCCCATAAGGTAGGTTCGACCACCTATTGGAGGAAATTTAATTTCTACAATTTAAATTTACGCACTTTAAATTTCGCATATATTTCCAATGTGGTGAGTTATATCACACGATTGGTATGAATATTTTCAATGTGGTGGGATATACCACACGTTTAGAATACTTATTACAAATGTGGTTGGATTAAACCCCACGATTGGATAACTGATTTATATGAATATTCTATTGATATTAAAGAAGGGATTTGAGCAAGTGATGCAAGAATTTACCGTTGTATGTATTGATGAAATAAAATTGTTCAAAGAATCCCATTGTGATAAAAGAGAAAGAAAATATACCGTGGTAAAAAATCTCATTATGAGATTAGTATATTGTGATATGATGAGAAATGCTCTTAAAGAAGCATTTAATAAAGGAATGTTCTGGCCTACGTCTATTGAATATTGATGGAGAAAATTGAGTAAGTAGGTACTGAAGTTACCATTGGATAAATAAAATGTTCAAATAGATCCCATGTTGATAAATCAAAGAAAATATATCGCATGGAGAGATTATATGAAGTAATCTCATCGATGATATGAGAATAAAATGCTCTTGAAGAAGCATAATCACTAGATTTCTGTATTTAAATAAAGCCAATATGATATTATTATTATTACTCCAGAAGAAGTACAAAACAGTCGAAGTGGAACATATTGAGAATATCAAAGATGGCAATAAACACTCGAAAATATAAAAATGCGAAAAGAAAATACATATTGAACCCATAAATGAAGGGTGCGTTTCGAGAGTATAAAAACTCCGTAATTCTACCACCCTCAACATCAGGGTTCATAATGAGATATTTAAAGGATCAATTTCTTTTTCGCTGACACCAGTGGTCGGACTGACGGACTGGCTTCCACAGATTCTTGAACATATGCATGAAATTTGATAAGTAGTTCATCAACAAAGATCTTAGCGAAATAAGTATTTTTCTCGCTAAATGAGAAATAAACTTATTATCTACACTCGATCTAGGAACGCTAGTAAGCCATCAAAGAAATTGTTAATATTCAACAAACCTATTGGTTTGACATGAAAGTTCCATCGTGCCAACGATGCTATATTGAATATTTCCTCGGTGTGGTGTAGCCGCTGGAAGGACAATGAAAGCATCACTATTATTCATCATATACATCATGCAGTTGTGGATGGATTGCGCTTGTAGCACCAACCCTGCTGGACCCATGGTAGAACTGGCTCCAATTCGAGTATTAGATCCAACTAAATGGAAAGGTATTACACTCAAACTCTTATTCCCCATGATGGTGCGGCCATTATAAGTCTAGCTAAAAGTTTGTTGTTGGTTCCTCCATATAGTATATTGATTTCTTGTTTCCTAACTCTTTTTAGTCGGTTTGCCATATCCACATATTGGATATGACCTACCAATTTAGATCCACCAAGAATACATACGGTTTTAACTGGTGAGGTAAAGGTGACTTGTATGAGATGATTCTAAAATCTCCATATCCATCTCTACTCCTATCTCTCTTTTTGCACTATACTTTTAATGTATGAACATGAGAGATATATGAATCCCTCTATTTAAAGAAAAATTTTCAAACCAATAATTGATTGTACTATTTACTTTTTGACAAATATGAAAGGGAAAAAGGCAGAAAAATTTTAGTGAAATAACATATACCTGTCGGTGATTGAAAAATAATATATATATATATATATATATATATATATATATATATACATATATATATCTTAAAAATTGAAAAATAATATTTACAACTACAAGAAAAATATTGATCTTCGTTATTACACTAAGCTTCCTTACATTAATATGAGAAAATTATTATACTAAAATTTTCTACTAAATTTACAAACTGGATCTTTTAAAATAAGTATTTCAAGACTATAAAGTGCTTGTTGATCTTTGAATTTGGCCCATAAGGCCATCAACTCACTTTGTACGTGTCCACTCGGATGTGTCTCAAGAGCCTGTTGAATATCATCCAAAGGCTCCTTACTCAATCCATCCTTAATGAATGCTATCTTATCTTCTCGGTTACTAGACACGTACCCCACAGATTTACATCGAGTGTCACATGTCCACCGAGCACATTTGTAGCACCCTCCTAATCTTTTTGCTCTCCGTTTCTTTGAAAAACTACTTTTACCCATACCAGGCATGTATTTAGAAGGAATCGAAACCTCACCAGATAATCGAACATTTGCTTCAATTAAACATCGAACATCTCCTGGGATGCCCTTATTCATTAGCATCCTCAACCTTTCGAGTCTACCTCGATAAATTCTTTTTAGAATTTTGATCGGTAATGATGGATAGTATTTTCGAAGATTTGAGAGCATATAATCCATTATAAGATATGGACTCTTATTAGGATGAATTTTGCAATAATTTTGATGATCTATTTATAGAATAATACGACGGGTATGAGATACGACTCCGCGTTAAAATAGTAACATGAAACGTATGAGGTACGACTCTGTAAAGCGTAAGAGCTAAGACTCCGCAGCTTGAACAAAGAGCGATATGATGCGTATGAATTGTAACTGTGTTGTACAAAGAGTAGACAATAATTCCACCAAACATGATGGAATATGTCGGTGAGCTATACATATGATGAAAGTAATAAATCATGTTGAGCACTATACGGATACTAGTGAAATTGATATAAGAATTTCTTGAACTAAAAGTTCAATAATACTGCTTTGCAACCTGGACCGACCATCCCGGTTTAAATAATTATTGAAATCAATATTTCAAGTGAAGAATTAAAAGAATTCTTCAATGATTATTCTCGATAAATGATGAAATCATTACTAGCCAATATTGGGAATAAATCTCAAATATATCCGGAATAAAGGATGAGAAATATGGGCCCACTCATCCTCCATGTGGACTACTAGATATTATAATATGGATCCACTAGATAGTCACATGTGTATATGATTCGTAATTTAAAATTTATTTAAATATTTGCTCACTGTATGAGCATGATTTCAGATTTAATGATAAAGCTAGTAAATGTATATCCCAATACTTGAAAAAATCCCTCAAGGATTGAGTATGCATACAAGTGGGATATTATGTGGCAAATTATTTAAAGTCCTCCAATAAATTGCCAATATCGAGAATAGAATGCAAACTATATAAATTCTCATATTAAGGCTGAATGATGAGAACATATATGAGTTTTAGTATTCTAAATTCTCTTAGCATGAGGGTGAGTATTAAAGGCTGAAAATGATATGTGAAATGCATCATACTATATCCTCACAATTAAAATATGAACTTGAAGTTCAAAGATGTATAAAAGATGCTATGAACAATCACATATATCAGTTAAGATGCTTTGATAAGTTAGCACGCTAGAAGCGTTGATATTATGAGATTTCCCCAATCATATATATCGAAGCAAATTATTAAAGATGGTCTTAATAACGGAGGCATATACTCTTGAAGAGTATATAGACATAACTATATTGTGTAATCCTACAAGAGGATTGATAATGAGATATCTCGATAAGTTATGTCGATATGGGGAAAGAAATAAAATTAAAAGTGTCGACACATTATGAAAAGATAGCGCTACATACTATCAATGATAAAGAGGATATTAAAATCCATCGAAAATGCCAATGCTGAAATATATGCCCTTATGACGAAGGGGTTCATGCACGAGTTTAATGAGAAATGAGAATGAAACTCTTGAAGAGGTTTCAAATGTATTATTGTATCAGTGCATGCAACGGCTCAAAATATCTACATTGATATTGTTGAGAAATTCATATGCTGTACTCTTTTCCTTGATTGATGTTTTTGTCCCAAAAAGGGTTTTTCTCAAACAAGGTTTTTAATGAGGCAGCCCAATCTCAACTAATATGAAATCTCCAAAAGAGATTTAGGTATATATCTCGATATAGTGAGAAAATGAGATCGAAGCTGTTGATTGCATATATGACTAAATATAACATGATATTGTATAACATCTAAAATTTCATTCACGTGGAAATGAATGAAGAGTATGAACAAATGTATATGATACTCATACAAATCTATGAAATATTTTGAAATGCTTGCAGTATACTTGTATAAAATACGCGTTGCACTCTTTTTCCCTTGACTGAGGGTTTATCCCATTGCGTTTTCCTAGCAAGGTTTTTAATGAGGCAACATTAAAGGCGTATTCACTTGAATAATGTACTCTTTTTCCTTCATTAGAATTTTTCCCACTGGGTTTTTCCTAATAAGGTTTTAACGAGACATATTCATGGCATATTGAGGACGACAAGAGAAATCGACACAGTATATCTATTGGATCAAGTTATAATAGAGACAATGATTTAGATTCAAATAATGATGATATTGAAATCCTTTACCAGAAGTAAGGATATCCGTCCTCAAGATATGAAATAAGATAGAGTAGCTGTACTCTTTTTCCTTCGATCAATTTTTTTCCCACTGGGTTTTCTTGACAAGGTTTTAACGAGGCAGCACGTACTCCTATATTGGTGATCGACATCAGGGGGAGAAATATTTCGACGAAGCAGTATATGACCATTCCAAACTTTCGTACAATCAATTTGGAATTTTCATTGGGTTTTTCTCCAAACAAATTTAGAAGACAATCAAATAGTCATTCAAGGGGGAGTGTTATAAATATTATAACACACTCGAGGGAATCAAGGGTATTAGTTTATAATATTTTATTAATATGAATGACTATTATGTCCCTGATGAAATTATGTAATTACGATTATGCCATTTGAAGTTTTCCTATAAATAGTGCTTCAGTTATTAATGAAAATTATTCCTGTGAATTCCTTAGAATTCATTCTCTCTAAACTCTCTCTATTATTTCTATACTTTTATAACAATAATCGTTTTTTTTTTTTGAATTTTTTTTTTCATTCAATCGAGATTAGGCCAGCAAAACAATGTAATAAGCTGAGGCGTCATATATAGCTCATAACAATTGAAATGAATGTTTTGGGCTTGCAAATTGAATAACGGGTTGTTTCCATTATCTATTATTTGGGCTATTGTAACCATTGAAGTCTATTTTTAATGGGCCTCCTTAAAATTTTATCAATCATTCAAATTTTAGTAGCTCAAATTTTATTAAGTAACATCTATAATGAAGATAAATTTAATGAAATTGAGATTTGATAAAATTGAGAATGAATTAAAATTTGTAAAAATTTGTAAATTAGCACACGCTATATCTCATAATCAATGATGTATTTGACACCATCCGAAATGAGATTGCCTTTCAAGTTTCAAAAACGACAGTTCCCATTGATTGTTTCATATGCGATGACTATTAAGAAAAGTCAAGGCAGTCACTTTCGCATGTCGAACTTTTGTTGAAAAAATTGGTGTTCAGCCACGATCAATTGTAGGACGCAGTATCTACGATTACCAGTCGAGCAGGGTTGAAGGTTCTTTTATATGTAACAAAGATGGAAAGCCAAGTAATTCAAAGATTAATGTTGTGTACAAAAAAGTATTTCAAAATTTGTAATTTTTTATATATTTAAATTTGTCACACATATAATTTTAGCTTTTTATCTGTTATGTTTAATTATTATTTTATTATCTATTTAAAGTTTGTTACGTATACATTTTCTTGTTATATTTTAAGTTTACTTAGTAATTTTTAAATTTTATTTTAATTAAATATGACTGCATGTGCATCGCACGGGTGTAGTACTAGTATCCTTATATAGTTGATAATGCATCCCGCTTTGCTATCATTACATCAATCCGAAACGAACCATTTCTATTGGCCAAAGGATCCTTTTGTCGCCATTGCGGTGCTAAAAATTTTTTTAAAAAAAAACAACTTTTGTTGTAAAGATGATCAAGTGAAATTATGCTCAAACGAAATGTCAAATGAACAAATTGCTAATTCCCTCTTTTCGTGATTGGCTGGATCCTCGCTCACAACATAGCCATTGCTAATTCCTTTTCTTTTTACATTTTATATGAATTTACATGATTTTGACGGCCCCTTTTTTATTGTTATTTGGCGTTTGTTTTGACAAGCAGATGATACTGAAACCTGAAGAACTCAAACCACTTTATGGGTTACTCAAGGGTATATCCAAGTAACACACTAACCTTGATGGTCAGCTGCTTCTGTCTTCTATATATGTTGAACAGAATGCATATGCGATGAACTTTTTTACATTGATTGGCAGATGATAGCAAGGATGAATCCCTATTCTTCTGCAAAAAGAAGCTGAAAACTTTAGATGACAATGTAAAACTTTCTCTCTCTGTGTAGCTTTGAAATTTTTTTTTTTTTTTTTTTTATTTTTATAATTCTTTGTGATTGTCTCTATTAAACTACTATTGGACCCCTTTTGATCTTCATTTCATATTAGCATTCAAATTTCATGCATGTATAAATTTTTGTTTCAAACTAAGTTTTTTATTTGACTCTTGACATTTTAATCTACACTATAGCTTGTACAAAATTGGTGCAACGTGCAACGCACGTTCTTCCACCCCTAGTATTATAAATAGTGAGACCAAACAAAGCTTTTCAATTTGTCCAAACAACATATGGTAAGAGATTTCTCTTGTTTGAATTTTCAGGGATGATAAAAGGTGGTCCAATGGGAGCCCAGTAAAATTTATTTGTTTCTCAATCTAGTTAACGATTCATCATTCATTTTGTGGTATATATGAAGTTCATTAACTGCAACTTGCTTCGCAATATTACTTTTTGAAAGCCCCATATAAGGGATTGCTTCTCAGAGATCAATAGGAGAATTTGCATTAAAAATCTGAATTTCTAGCGGAGCGCCACACGGCCAGATGCCCCCGTTAGCCAACCCTTTTTACCACTTTTTTATCCATTCTTTCTTTACCCTAAATCAATCACATCCACATATCTTATTACATCTACAAATCTCCACCACTCAACTCCACTCATTCTCTCTTCTCTTTTACATTAAAAACTTTTAAAATCTATTATAATCTATTCCTATTAATATTGCCCTGTAAAAATTAATTTTAGTTAAAATTTCTTGAAATAAGAATGATAGACGTTTTTCAGGAATTACAAGAATGATGAAGGATCGAAGATAGTTTGATTCCTTAAATCCACTAAGAGAAAAGCGGTAATTCTGTGATTTTTCTTTTCTAATTTCTTATTCCTTAAATCTACCAATGATCGATAAGCTTGTTAATGGGGCTTCATCTTGTAGTTTTTTATGATTCCTTGTTAAACGATACTGCTTGATCGGAATAATGTAAGCAAAATCGGCATTTCAACAGTGCTTCACTCAAACTCTTCTTCAATATTGGTTCCCATTATTCAAAACGATATAGTATGCTTGTAAAGGTTGGGTTTACTTCTCCTCAAAATGCCTTTTTTTGGTTCCACAGATTGCTTATATCGATAGGGCTTTCTTCTTCTTGACTGATCGTATGTACAATCACAGATTGCCTTAAATTCTCCCAAAAATTACAACATGACAGGCTAAAGAACTTCATTGACCCAAAAAAAAAAAAAAAAATTTAAAGAGGATGTCACACAAATCCCATAAATTACATGTTTGTTATAATAAATTCATAAAACCAAAGGATTCGTTGTCTTCAAGAAACCAGACAAGAACAAAGGAAGCATGCCACCACCAAACTTGGAAGATGAATTTCATCCCATCCCCAATTAACTCAGAGAATTCCACGCATCTGGCGTTTCCAAGCAATGTGATTGTCTACTCGACAACAAAGAGCTCCCAAGAAATTTTGCAAGTTCATAGGACAGCGACACTGTGGACATTGGTTCCCCTCGTCTAGCCAACGGAGTAGGCAGTCGTAATGATAAGCATGCGAGCATGACAACAACAATACCTCTTCTCCAACTGAAAGCTTGCTTAAACAAATACAGCAATCTCCTCTTAGCATCTCATGATCATCATCGAATTCTATCATAAATTTGTAAGGTGGAGGTCTCTCAAGAAACTTAATCAAAAAATCACCATGCTTTACGTCGAACAAGTTGGTTGTAATGGCCCTTTGTTTGGCATCATCAATAGTTTCGCCTTCTTGTTGTAATGTATAAACTTTAATGGATACGACGATTGGGAGAACTCTATTATTCGATGATAATCTCGTCTTCCATTTGACAACGAAATCTTTAGTGTCACCTATCAACTTTTTGATCACATCATCCTCGACAACTCCATGACATTTAAGAAATTTTATAAGAAAAGTTTCTGGCTCGTTAAGGTCATATTCCATGTCTTCTCTCTGTTGGCGGAATTCCTTCGGAATTGCAGCAACTCTATCACGATAATTTCCCAACCCGGTAATTAGATACAAACGCATGTAGAAGCCCTCTCGATTGAGTCAAGTGTTTCGTTAGACAATCTTATTTTTCTTTTTCTCAAAATGTAATGTACTTTGAAGTTGATGCGGACAGTGGAAACGAGATCGAAAACGGTGCGTTCAGGAGGATCGACAATGCTATTATTATCCTCTGACAATTCGTATTCGTAATGGTATCTTCTTTGGGACGAATAAGATGGAAATTCGTCTTCATGTGATCCTTTTCTTTTCATCTTCAATCTTTTTTCTCCAACCTGCTAGTTTAGGGGATAATAGCATTCACCAAAGTTATATTATATTATATAGGACTGAATGTATTTTAAAACTTATGGAGACATAATTTTAGTCTAATTAGGATTCTTAATTTTAGTATAATAATTAGGACCGAATAAGCTTAACTCATCTTATTTACAAGAAGATCCCAGAAGTAGTCAAATATGAAGAACTCAGAAGTAGTGAGATTCTGTGAGACAAGATGTTATGAAACCAACGCGGATAGACAACAAAATACACATAACAAACAGGCCACATCATAAATCCTAATTCTAGTAGAATTCCTATCACCAAACTCTAACGAAGGATTCACTTATTTAAGATACAAAATAATGTTAAAATATAATCCAAAATAATCACAATTTATCGTTCAATTTTAATAATAACCTAAACTAATTAAATTAACTAATCCCTGGATAAAAAATTAATCAACAAACAATCACAATTGTTTATTTAATTTCAATACTAAACTAAACTTATTAACTAAACCAGTAATGCCTAAATAAAAAATTAACTAAACCCTAATTGGCATTTATGCCTAATGGCTAAATAAAAAGTTAGAAAACAACAAAAAATTCAGAGTTAGGTTTAAGACTTTAAGCTAAATCTAAACTAAACCAAATTAATTTCATAACTATTTCAAAACTCAATCTAAATACATTATTACAATGCTAATTGCTAAAACACAAGAAGTCGAGAATGAAGGAATAAAGACGTGACCGAGGCAGAGCCAGGAAAATGTTAATAACAGTAGCAATATAATAAAAGCCAAATAACCAGTCAACCACAAAGAAGCTAAAAAAAAAGGCATGTTCAAAATATTGTATAATTTTTTCAAGTTTGTTCAAGCACAAGCGCGAGCGATAGTGCTCCCGGGGTGTTTTCAGGCTCCGGCCACATATGACCTCCGTTTCAAATCCGAGATCAGATCTATATCCAACACGTCGAGGGGAGAGGTCCAGCAATTCGGAAAATTTTCCAACGACACCGTGACCGCTGATCAAAATTTTTTGCCATAATTTTGCTCCGGGAGCGCCGTAACTACAACGCTCCCGCTTGTGCTTGAACAAACCCTATAATTATTTTGGTATCAATCCTAAAAATGTATCTTTCTCTGTATAAACGATGATACTATCTTACTATCATTCACCAACTGATATTGTGCAATCCATCCATCCATCCTTACAATGCTCATTGCTTAAAATACTCTTTCCACAGCGGAAAAATTAGATTTTCATCCAAAGAATCAACTAATATTTAGACAAAAACAATAAACATTCTTTTTGAACTCAACCAAACATCAAACTCAGGGCCAAATCTGATTATTGAAACTTTGAAAATTTCACAAATATTATTACTGCTAATTCCCAAATCAGCGGGCAAAATTTCAAACCCTAATTCCTAAATTATACAAAACAACTAGCACAAACAGACAATTAGTCCGTAAATAGAGAAAAACAGTATGTAATAATCAAGTAATTAAACTAAGTAAGCAACAATATTCAACCAATTTGGGCTCTTTTAACACAGGCAACAAAAATCCAGTGATCGCACTGGTCCTGAGTCAGCTTACACAGCAGTGGAAGTATGGAACATAAATACAATACAATACAATACTCACCAGTTATCTGGTCTCCGGCAAATAGGCCGTGTACAACTGAGACTGAAGAAGACCACCAAATCGCAAATCTAGTCAAGACGCAGAACTTATGAATTATGATTCTATATATATATATATATATATATATATATATATATATATATATATATATATATATACAAATTAAAAACACAGCATAACATAAACAGCAACAAGGTAAACAAAGTAATTAAAAGAGAACTTACTATTATACAATGGATGAACATTGATTTGTACAGCGAATCAAGCTACCCAAATTTGTTTGTTTGTTTTTTTTTTTTTTTTTTTTTATCAAGAACTATTATAAGGATCGAGAAAATAAAGGCCAGAATCGGAAGGGAATTGCTAGGTTAGGGAAAAGGAAATTTAGAAAGCCATAATATTGGAAAATGCAAATTTGTATTGAGTATTTGGTCGATCGATGATTTTTACAACTGACTCTCAACCCCTTTATATACCACTTGTGAGGGGTAGTGATGGAAAAGAAAAAAGACACGTCTAAGGCGGTTAAGCCTTAATTATTACAAAACGTTAAATTAAAGAGGACACGTATGTACTATCTGAGGGACACCTATCAACATTATAATTACAAATGGACAAATAGTAAAAAGCACATGTTGACTAATTACATATTGAGGGACACGTATTACAAAGATCCGCTTTTTCTAGAAGTCCCGATGTGTATCCGGAATTGGGCCGCTTTTTTCTATACCGCCCATGGCTACTTCGTATGTGTCTTTACGTATCTTTATTATGTATGTCTTGTGGATCTAATTTATGACCTTCACCACTGAAAGGAAGACACATATGCCAATTATGGGTTGCCCATACTTGAACATAATGTCCTTCTCCTAGTAGGCGCCATCTTTTGAAACTTGAAAATATAGCAAAATCTGCTATCAACTGTGTATCTTGAAATCTTTTATATACAGCTGCATCTTCTATGAACTGATAACTATACGGCTCATTGGTAGAACTTGGTCTAGGATCTTTAGTGTCAATGTAGATCCTTTTTCTTCTTGGGAATAAAGCGTGTTTCTCATTTTTGGCAATGTACTCTCTATATACATATATACTTCTCCTTGAATGAAGCAATATTTCCTCGCTATTAGCAATATTTTTCTCCCATTTTTTCTAATATTTTTTTCTATTCTCATTATCCAGTATCTAAATAAAACTTTATTCATCCACAACCATTCCATAATGGAAAAACTGTAATATCTTTTCTGTAGGCATATCTGTTCTATTGAGATCAACTTGAAGCTTTAGAGGTTGTGGCCTCCAATCGCCTCTTTGTATCACTCTTATTCCTGTATACTGTACTTCTCCAAAATATAGCTGTAATAATTCTTTTTGGGCTGATATTAATAGCTTGTAGATGCCCATCGCCTGCATTTACGTTTAATAATATCAAAGCCGTCTTTAAGCTGATACATTAAGAGTAATACTTCATGGTGGTAAATCAACTAATCGAGCCCATATTGTTCAAAGGATCTGTTTATAGGTCGTTGGACTTTGAAATTTAAACTTATTGTACATGTTTTTCTAATAAACTAATAGTCCGGTCTTTATCTTGCATATCTGTTTGGGCCTTTTGGGTTTCTTTGTTGGGCTATATTTAATTGGGTTGTCTGTTGGGCAGATTACATTGTAGGTGGGCTATTTGGGCTTCAAGTTGGGCTATTCTATCTTCTTGTTGTTGTATGAGTTGGGCTTGGTCTGTTTGGGCTATTTGAGAATATGGTTTAGCATTTGGGTTCTATATAAAAGTTTATACCCAAATCTTTTCTAGCTGCTTCAATAGCATCTGAAAAAGTATAATATCCTTTCCAGATTGGCTGTGGACACATGGTTAGCTGTCTAACTGTATCATAGTTATGAAAAACACCTGTCTGTAAACCTCTGTATATAACATAGTGAGAAAAAGGTCTTACGTATACCCTTTTTGTTGTTCTCAGAAAATAAAAAGATAGAGCATTTAAAACCTGTACTTTAGCTTGTATAGCCGGAGTACCCGGCGTCTGTAGATGCCAGAGATTATCTAATAAGCAGGACTGTCGTTCATCCACTTTAATTCCTGCCAAAGGTTTAAACTTTTTCTGTGGAATGGTACACCTTTGGAGGGTTATAGTACCAAAGGTTTCTGTATTTTTACTATAGCTGTAGTTTGTTGAAGTCCAGAAGAAATCTGAGGAGATAATGGTACATTCTTTGTACATATTCTATTTTGTCTTTTTCTTTTTCTGTAGAGATTTGTGACTGTAGAGGCTGCTGTAGAGGCTATATCCTCTTTTGGCTTTATAATCTTATTTCTCTTCATGACCTGCATAGAAAAGCTTGTTAATTTGTCTAGATAATAAGTCAGCTAGGCTGTTATCTTTCCCTTTTATATGCTCAAAATTAATAATATAACCATGTCCTTGTATCAAATTTTGTAAATTTAACCATCTAGTTCTATTTATCTTTTTACTATTAGCGTTTTGTAGAAATTTAACTATTGCCTCGCAATCTGTTCGTACTGTAAATTCTTTGTTTAAATAAACCTTAAATTTATCCAAAGCATTTATTAAAGCTTGAATTTCATAATCCAAACTACTCCAATTGGATCCTGTTTTCTTAAAATTACCACTAGTATATGCTGCTATTCTTTCTGTTGACTTTGGTGAATACTTATTTGGTTTACAAAGCATTACTGCTCCCCAACCTTCTTTACATCCATCTGTTTCTATGATAATATAATCGGTTACTAAAGGCAATTCCAATGGTTTAATCTTTTTAACCTCTTCCTTAATTTTTCGAACTAATTCTATATCTTCTTTATTAAAATTTCTTTGACCATTTTTTGTTGTTTTGCTATATAAAGGTCCTACTAATTTACTCATATTAGGGATAAATTTCCTAGCATAATTTAGTAATCCTAAGAAGGCTTGTATCTGTTTTAATCCTTCTAATTTATCTGAAAATTGTAGAATTTTTTCTGATATATGAGGTTGTAAAATAATTTCTCCATTTCCTATTTCTAAACCTAAAAAGGATATTTTCTTCTTAAATAATTCCATTTTTCTTCTACTAACTACTATACCATTCTTTTCTATCTCCTTAAATATTATTTGTAAATGCTTCTCGTGTTCTTTTATGCTATTACTTGCTATCAAAATATCATCTATATATACTAAACAAAAATCATACTTTAAGAATATAGAATCCATAAATCGTTGAAAAAGCTATTTGGTGCATTTTTAATCCAAAACTAAGAACATTCCATTCAAAATGTCCTTCGGGGCAGGTAAAAGCTGTCCAAGGTTTAAACCATTCTTCTAATTTTAATTGATGATATCCAGATTTTAAATCGAATTTACTAAAAATCTTTTTATCTTGTATTAATCTTATTAAACTATCTTTATTGGGAATATTATATGCATCATCTTCTGTGTTATCATTTAATCTTTTGTAATTATAGACTATTCTTGCTTTTCCTCTAGCAATTTCTGCATGATTTCTTACTATAAAAGCTGCTGTTCTATGTGGACTCTCAGATTTTCTTATTAATTCTTGTTTTAACATTTCATCAATTTGTTTTTTAAATTCTTCTTTATCTAAAGGATCATAGTCCATATTAGCTGTTACTATTTTTAAGTCTGGGTTTTTAATTTTCATTTTTGCTGTATAATCTACTTTATTCTTTGTTATATCATCTCCTATAAATCCTAATTTTTCTAATTTCTGAATGATAGGATAATTTATGCTTTGCGTTATATCAATTCCTTTTTCTAAATCTAAAGCTAAATATTGTCCTAAGAGTTTGAGAGCTTCATTTTCTATATGTAGACTGTTAGTAGGATTATTCAAAGTTTTGAAAAAATCTAAATTACCTGTCTCACCACGCTTCTGCAGTAACTCTGACTTTTTAAGGTAGTTATTAGTAGGAAAATTATGCACATGTTTATTGATTGTTATCGAATTTTTAGAAATGGTAATGCTACCATTTAAATTACATATAAAATTTAATCCTAATAAAAATTCTTCAGACTGTGTTTGTTGTGGAGCAATATTAACTTGAGGAAGTATATATTTACTACTAAAATTGCCTGAGAAATCTAAAAATTGAATGCCTAAAGAATCTAAACAATGTGTTAAGGCCATTGTTCTATTTTCTACTGTTTTAGTTATAATTTTATAAGGTAATGGTTTATGATATTTAAGAGGTACTAATTTATAACTAATTAAACTCTTGGTACTTCCTGTGTCTAAAATTGCTGTTAAATCCTTATAATCATTATTTGTAAACCATAATCGGCATTGTAATGTTATTAAAGTTGTTATAGGTTGTTTTATAATAAAGTTTTCTTCTGGTTGTGTAATTTCTGCTAATTTATTCGTCTCAATATCTTCTATAAGTTTCTCTTTTCCTTTAGATATTTCTAATTTATCTAATCTAACTTTTATTAATTCTATTTCTAATTCATGCCTTTGTAAGCGTTCTTTATAAAAATCATTATCTATATTTTGTTTTTCTTCTGATTCCTTCTAGTTACATTTGTAATATTAAAATGTTTACGTAAACAAATAAAACATATTTCTTCAAAACATCTATTACACTAAATCTTCTATCAATAATTTGGATAATAATGACAAATATAACATTTAACATGATTATTGCCTCTGTTTTTAATCCATTCATGTTCACATTCATTTTGCATATAAGTATAGGTTATTTTTGATGTGTCTTCTACTTCACTAATAATACTATATATTGATTCAGTATCACTGTTATTATTTACATCTTCTATTTCATAGTCTTCTAGTTCTTCAACTAAATTGGTTCTTTCTATATTTTTTCCTTTATTGGGACATTTATTTGCTAAATGACTTGTATCTCCACAAATAAAACAAGAACATTTTCTAGTTTTAGGTTTTTTAACATATTTATCTGTATTTTTCTTATTTTTACTATATGTTGTACTTTTCCTAAGAGTTTTCTTTTTCTTAGGTTTATCATAGTATCCATGAGCCTGTGGTGTATAAATAGCTGTTTTACAAAATGCCCAAGCTTGTCTTTTAATTTGTTCTTGTAATGTAGCTTCCTTACATTTTTCCTCTAACTTAGTAAAAACAAAAGTGATTCGTGGTCCTATTCCTAAATTTGGTATCTGACCATTAAGCTGTTTCCATTCTTCATGGATTATTCGACCTAGATCTCCTGGGAGTTTAACAAAATATTTATCACATAATTCATCTTCCATAGCTTTTCCTGTTTGTGATAATAATCTAGCAAAGTCTGTACTAAATTCTTTAATATATTTAAAATCCTTAATACTTAACTGTTCTAGATTTCTAATAGCTGTATCTTGAATAAAAGTATTACATTTCTTTGGATCAACTCCTAATAATAAAATTCTAATTTGGCTTGTAAAATTATATGGATTATCACCTAAGGCTTTAATCATATTTATTTCATCAGGATTTTTAGCCTTTTTACTTTGCCATAATCCTAAAGCTGTTGGTCCTAATGTTGTTTCTAAATATGAAAACATATCTATATCTGATTTTTATTGGTTTCCAATTTCTAACTACTTTGTTTGTTCCCATATTAGTATTTCATCGGGCCATAATTGTGGACTTTGTTGTTCTAATAACAACATATCTAACTATATAATTTTCCTATAGGCATTCTAGATCCTTTTCCTATATCTTGTGATTCACCTTCATATTTTAAGCTATTTGGTACCCATTTTCTCTGCCAAATTGTTCTACTGTTTGTGATCCTATTGTTCCTTCAAACTCTGGTTTTGGTCTTTTTCTAGGAATACTTGGTTCAGCATAGTCCATATAATTAGCTTCATTTACGCTTTAAGAAATCACTCAACATACAATTTCCTTTTATTATTTACGTAACTAATGGTAAATTAAAATATCTTTCTAATTTATTATATGCTTCTTCATAGCTTAATCCTAATACATCATACATTCTATTAGCATATCGTCAACTTGATCTTGAATATTTAATTCTGTAAATTTTTTATTTACAATTTGTTCTATAGTTATTTGAGTTTCTTCTGTTTTGAAACCTACATCTATGTTTTCTTCAATTTCTTCATTCATATTTTCTTCCTCATATAAAGCTGTATCCTATTGTATCAAATTCATAGTTTTCATTTTCAATATCTTCATTTTACGTATCATAAAGCGGATTGTATCATATATTGATTCATCATCTATTATATTTACTAAATTATATTCTAATTGTAATCATTTTCTTCTTCTTCATTTTTATTTGTTTTTGTTTGAATTGTGTAAATCTTAAAGTAGATGTTCCATCATTATTTTCATATATAATACTTTTTCAGTACTATTATTGAATTATACATTTCGTAAAGTCTTTTAAATTCCATTCTAATCCATTAATTCTTACGGGTTAATTTTTCTTGGTTCTATCATTTTTATTCCTTTCTTGGCTATATTTTGAACTATTCCGTCTATATTTATTTTAAATTTCATTCCTGATCTGTTACTAGCTCTTCCTAAAACTCCAATACTTACTACTAAATTATTTCCTATAAAATTATCATATCCCTTAATTCCTATTACTATTAATCCAATATGTATAAATCTTTTCTGACTGCTTTTAATTTTTGGATTGTTTCTGGGCTAATAAATTCATAAGATGAGAGTTATCTACTACTCTAAGGCTTTCTTCTCTACTACTTCTAATTAATGTTGTATTTATATTTAATGGTCCTACTTCATATAAAATTCTAGGATTTAAAGCATTTATTTGTTCATTATTATATAATTCCAAATTTCTATCAACATCTATTTCATCTTCTAATTGTACTAAACTTGGTGAACTTCTACTACGGATCCACGTCTTAATATTACTGTTTAAAAAAGTATCATGAGAAATATTATCTATAGGTCTACTCCTTCTATCTTGTATAGTTCTAGATGTTCCACTAAAAGGTTGTATATTATTCTCCGATTTCTCTCCATTTTTACCTTGATATGTCCAAAATTTATATTTAGTGGGTAATAACTCTCTTTGCTCTGTAGTAATATGAATTTTATTTATAGCTTCATTATTTTATCAAATTCACCGCTTATATCTGTAGAAGGAATACCTTTTTCTTTTAATAAAATATCTAATTTTTATCTAATTTATTAACTTTTTCTATTAATTGTAATATTAATGTTAATTGAAAATTAAATAAATTTTGATAATGTTGATCTGCTTTTACTTTTATCGAACAATATTTAAGATATCACATTCTTGGTTCACTATTACTTTCTGCTCTATAATTTCTCGCTACTTCTAAAGCGTATGTAAATTCTTCACTTGACTCCACTTTATCTACTAGCTATTGCTTTTATGTCTTTTAAAATAATATTAATAATATTGATCTGTTTATCAAATAAACTAAGTTTTTGATCTAGATTTTCTACTAATCTTTTGGTTTCTAATTCTATTTTCTTTGGTTTATTATTTTCTAATAAATAACTTAGCTGAAAGTCCTCCTTAGATGGTATATCTTTGTAACTTTTAGTTCACTAATAATTTGTTCGTTTTGGGCTTTTAGATAGTCAAAGTTTTTTATGATTTTATATAATAAAATATTCGTTTTGTCAAATTCAGATTTTAAATCAAAAGCGGGTTTCGACGATTGTGCTATTTCAATAGTAGACTAGTTTCCCCTTCCTAACAATTCTTTCCAGTTATTTCGTGTGAATTATGATCCTTATAGCATTTATGATTAACCAACATAAAGTCAAATACCTACATAAAGCTATACAAGGTTCTAACTACTTTCTGCAACAAATTTGACTCTTACATATAAAATAGTAGGTAAACAAAGACAAAGTTGGTCAAGGTCAATAGGTATAATTTAATTTCATACGATTCCTTTTCCTTGTTTCGTCGTTGAACCTCCGCAACCTAGACACAAATAGGGACTTATGCCACTATGCTGCCCTCACAAAGTCATAGGCACTGGCTTCAGTTCTTAGATTTTACAAGGCTTTAGAATCGTTTTTACTTCAAACCTAAAGATTTGAAACAAGCTCTGATACCAAAATTTTTGCTGGGTTTGTTTTTTAAGGCTTAAAAACAAATTAAAAACACAGCATAACATAAACAGCAACAAGGTAAACAAAGTAATTAAAAGAGAACTTACTATTATACAGCGGAGGTATGGGCTGCAATTTGTACAGGCCTGAATCAAGCTACCCAAATTTGTTTTTTTTTTTTTTTTTTTTTTTTTTTTTCAAGAACTATTATAAGGATCGAGAAAATAAAGGCTTGTAACTGGAAGGGAATTGCTAGGTTAGGGAAAAGGAAATTTAGAAAGCCATAATATTGGAAAATGCAAATTTGTATTGAGTATTTGGTCGATCGATGATTTTTACAACTGACTCTCAACCCCTTTATATACCACTTGTGAGGGGTAGTGATGGAAAAGAAAAAAGACACGTCTAAGGCGGTTAAGCCTTAATTATTACAAAACGTTAAATTAAAGAGGACACGTATGTACTATCTGAGGGACACCTATCAACATTATAATTACAAATGGACAAATAGTAAAGCACATGTTGACTAATTACATATTGAGGGACACGATTTACAGCATCCGCTTTTTCTAGAAGTCCCGATGTGTATCTGGAATTGGGCTGTCGTTTTCTTCTACACTGTCCATGGCTACTGCTTCGTATGTGCTGCTTTCTGTATCTTCATTATGTATGTACTGTGGATCTAATTTATGACCTTCACCACTGAAAGGAAGACACATATGCCAATTATGGGTTGCCCATACTTGAACATAATGTCCTTCTCCTAGTAGGCGCCATCTTTTGAAACTTGAAAATATAGCAAAATCTGCTATCAACTGTGTATCTTGAAATCTTTTATATCACAATTTGCATCTTCTATGAACTGATAACTATACGGCTCATTGGTAGAACTTGGTCTAGGATCTTTAGTGTCAATGTAGATCCTTTTTCTTCTTGGGAATAAAGCTGTGTTTCTCATTTTTGGCAATGTACTCTCTATATACATATATACTTCTCCTTGAATGAAGCAATATTTCCTGCTATTAGCAATATTTTTTCTCCCATTTTTCTAATATTTTTTCTATTCTCATCATCTGTATCTAAATAAAACTTTATTCATCAACCATTCCATAATGGAAAACTGTAATATCTTTTACGTAGGCATATCTGTTCTATTGAGATCAACTTGAAGCTTTAGAGGTTGTGGCCTCCAATCGCCTCTTTGTATCACTCTTATTCACATTATCTTGTACTTCTCCAAAATATAGTAATAATTCTTTTTTGGGCTGTATTAATAGCTTGTAGATGCCCATCGTGCATTTACATTTAATAATATCAAAGTTGTCTTTAAACTGCTTACATTAAAGTGTAATACTTCATGGGCTGGTAAATCAACTAATCGAGCCCATAGTCGCTCAAAGGATCTGTTTATAGGTGTTGGACTTTGAAATTTAAACTTGTACATGTTTTTCTAATAAACTAATAGTCCTGGTCTTTATACTTTGTACATCTGTTTGGGCCTTTGGGTTTCTTTGTTGGGCTATATTTAATTGGGTTGTCTGTTGGGCGAGATTACATTGTAGGTGGGCTATTTGGGCTTCAAGTTGGGCTATTCTATCTTCTTGTTGTTGTATGAGTTGGGCTTGGTACATTTGGGCTATTTGAGAATATGGTTTAACTGTTTCGGGTTCTATATAAAAGTTTATACCCAAATCTTTTCTAGCTGCTTCAATAGCATCTGAAAAAGTATAATATCCTTTCCAGATTGGCTGTGGACACATGGTTAGCTGTCTAACTGTATCATAGTTATGAAAAACACCTGTCTGTAAACCTCTGTATATAACATAGTGAGAAAAAGGTCTTCTGTATACCGTTTTTTGTTGTTCTGTAAAATAAAAAGATAGAGCATTTAAAACCTGTACTTTAGCTTGTATAGCTGTAGTACCCGGCGTCTGTAGATGCCAGAGATTATCTAATAAGCAGGACTGTCGTTCATCCACTTTAATTCCTGCCAAAGGTTTAAACTTTTTCTGTGGAATGGTACACCTTTGGAGGGTTATAGTACCAAAGGTTTACGTATTTTTACTATAGTCAGTAGTCATTGAAGTCACGTAAGAAATCTGAGGAGATAATGGTCAATTCTTTGTACATATTCTATTTTGTCTTTTTCTTTTTCTGTAGAGGCTGTTGCTGTAACTGTAGAGGCTGCTGTAGAGGCTATATCCTCTTTTGGCTTTATAATCTTATTTCTCTTCATGACCTGCATAGAAAAGCTTGTTAATTTGTCTAGATAATAAGTCAGCTAGGCTGTTATCTTTCCCTTTTATATGCTCAAAATTAATAATATAACCATGTCCTTGTATCAAATTTTGTAAATTTAACCATCTAGTTCTATTTATCTTTTTACTATTAGCGTTTTGTAGAAATTTAACTATTGCCTACTTAATCTGTTAAATCTTGTAAATTCTTTGTTTAAATAAACCTTAAATTTATCCAAAGCATTTATTAAAGCTTGAATTTCATAATCCAAACTACTCCAATTGGATCTGTTTTCTTAAAATTACCACTAGTATATGCTGCTATTCTTTCTGTTGACTTTGGTGAATACTTATTTGGTTTACAAAGCATTACTGCTCCCCAACCTTCTTTACATCCATCTGTTTCTATGATAATATAATCGGTTACTAAAGGCAATTCCAATGGTTTAATCTTTTTAACCTCTTCCTTAATTTTTCGAACTAATTCTATATCTTCTTTATTAAAATTTCTTTGACCATTTTTTGTTGTTTTGCTATATAAAGGTCCTACTAATTTACTCATATTAGGGATAAATTTCCTAGCATAATTTAGTAATCCTAAGAAGGCTTGTATCTGTTTTAATCCTTCTAATTTATCTGAAAATTGTAGAATTTTTTCTGATATATGAGGTTGTAAAATAATTTCTCCATTTCCTATTTCTAAACCTAAAAAGGATATTTTCTTCTTAAATAATTCCATTTTTCTTCTACTAACTACTATACCATTCTTTTCTATCTCCTTAAATATTATTTGTAAATGCTTCTCGTGTTCTTTTATGCTATTACTTGCTATCAAAATATCATCTATATATACTAAACAAAAATCATACTTTAAGAATATAGAATCCATAAATCGTTGAAAAACTGCTGGTGCATTTTTTAATCCAAAACTAAGAACATTCCATTCAAAATGTCCTTCGGGGCAGGTAAAAGCTGTCCAAGGTTTAAACCATTCTTCTAATTTTAATTGATGATATCCAGATTTTAAATCGAATTTACTAAAAATCTTTTTATCTTGTATTAATCTTATTAAACTATCTTTATTGGGAATATTATATGCATCATCTTCTGTGTTATCATTTAATCTTTTGTAATTATAGACTATTCTTGCTTTTCCTCTAGCAATTTCTGCATGATTTCTTACTATAAAAGCTGCTGTTCTATGTGGACTCTCAGATTTTCTTATTAATTCTTGTTTTAACATTTCATCAATTTGTTTTTTAAATTCTTCTTTATCTAAAGGATCATAGTCCATATTATAACAGTAATGTGTCAACCATTTTTTCTTTTTACATTGTAATGTGCTTGGAATAATTATATATTCATAAAGCATAATAACATGAAGTAACAAAAATAATTCAAAAAGGAAAAGAGTTTTTCTCAAAAGCCTTCGCTTGCTCTATATATCTTAAATTTCATCAATTTAAATCCATTTTTCTCTCCCTCTAATCCAGTCATCATTTTCAACCACCATATTGATTTGATAATTTATTTATATTTTTTAATATATATTTTTTTTCAAATTCTCAACCATACATCCAATACAAAAGTGAGTAAACCAAATTTAATTTGAAGAGAACAATAATGTGAATAAGGAATAACTAATATAATATAAGGGATTCATTTAGTTGCGGGGTTATATCCCACATGCAGTACAAAAAATGCAATTATAATAAATTCAAACCATACAATACCTAGATGAGCAATTAGGAGAAGAACTCAGTAACATAACTTTTCAATTTGTAAATAGACGCAATCGATAAATTCAAGAAGGAAAATTCTGCAATCGAAACCCAATGTCTAACCAAACCCAAATCAATATCCAAAATCCAAATACTCAATAATAAGAAACTTACATCTTATGTAAAAACAAATAATAGAATCAAAATTAAGGAATACTTATGAAGGAATATGAAAGAACTATAAAAACTTATTAATAATAAATAAGGACAATTAAAGAATGATAAGAAAATAATTAATAAAGGACAAACAAAGAATTATAAAAATCTATTAGGGGTATAATGGTCCAAAAATATTTCTCCTCCCATTCATACTTTTATATATAGTATAGATATATATATATATATATATATGATATTGTAAGTCGTGGTGGGTTGGTATTGGTATAGGCTTTTAATTAATTACTCCATCCATCCGGCCCATTAAAATAGACACCCATCATTTTTCACATATATTAAGTAAATATTTTAAATATTATTGAAATTACAAAATATTTATACATTATTATTTTTATTTTACTTTTATATTAATTGACAAAAAAGTAATGTGAATATTATTAATATCTTTGAGAGATAAAATAGATAGTTAATTTTTAGTATTCCAAGAATATTAAATATGAGTACTTTAACCAATTAGAAAATAAATTATACTCTCAATAAAATAAATAAATAAATTATAATTTGGGACAAACGAAAATGGAATACACGCGTATGTCACTGACGGAGGGAGTAATTTAAGCCCCAGCACTCTGAAACTATAAAGGCCCAAATTTTGGGGAAAAGAGGCCCAACCCTCATCAACCCTCATCCTTCCGGCATTCGAATTCCAGTGTTGTAATGTCTCTTGCTTTGTAGTTTTCAGGACATAATCGAACGTACTACTATACTCCAACACATTCTTGAGCATGTGCTATGGTGTAAAATTTTATATATTTTTATGTATTTTGATGTGAGATAAGAGAGAGAATGAGTGGAGTTGAATGATGGAGATTTATATAGTATATGTAGGTCCCATAAAATATGTGGATATGATTGATTTGATCAAAATTGAGAATCAATTAAAACGTATAAAAATTTGTTAAAATTTATAAACTAACACATGCTGAGGTGCTGTGCTACAATCTTGTTTGCTCCATGAATTTGAGGGTGATTGATTTACATGCACAAAACTGACAAAAGGATTTCGACATATTGAGCGTGTTTGACGATTAACTTCTTCTTTTTGTTCGTAAGTTTTTTAGCTTGTCAAGTTGTAAATTTTGGGAGACTTTAAAGAAATGGCGATCTATAATCCGAATCTCAATACGCTTCCAAGTCTTTCGAATTCGAGCATCAGTAGAAGTTATTGTTTAGTTTCAATCGTTATTTTATATAGAATTGCTTATCCATATACTTTTAGGAGTGGGACCAGCATTCGGAACATAGACAGGTTGAGTTTAACCCGAGAGCAATTCGGGTTGAAGTTCAAGTTGCATAGAGGATCCAAATGTGGTTGGGGGTACCCGTAATTGGGTCGAGCTCCGAAGTTGGGCCATACTTGGGACAAAGCTTGGGCTTGACCCAAGGATGGCCATATGTGGGTGCGGGTCGGCCCAAACGAGTGGGTAAAATGACCCGACCCTCTTTGCCGCGGTAGCTCGGGATCCATCTACATTTTTTACGATTCACCATCCAATATTGAAGAAGAGTTTAAGTGAAGCACTGTTGAAAGACCAATTTTGCTTAAATTATTCCGATCAAGCATTATGTTTGCTGACATGCTCCGAAGACAAGAGCAGAAGCTATTTCCCATGCAATTGAATGTATATCTGTGGAACCATGAATGTGGAGGTGTGTTCTATTATTTTTCCTCCAGACTCCCATTATATTCTCCATGAATTCGTAACTGATAAACGTTAAATTTATACTAATTCTATAGTCTTGAACTCGTTTAAATAGTTATATTTTGCTTAAATATGTTTAATTTTTATTGTGTTTTGACAAAAACCAACATGGATGAAGTGTGATTCAACATTGGAAGAAAAAGAATTGAATTTGCACGAGTTTGAAGAATATTGGAACAAGAATGCAGAGAACGGAATACTGAGGAGGCATTTTGACACAAATAAAGTTGGAATCTGGAATTCACTAGTTCTTGCAAAATTATAGAACTTTTCGTCTAGTTTCCAATGCATTTTGAATCACCTCAATCGGACATTGGCAACAAACGTTATGACCAAAATATTGGAACAAAAGTTATAACCAAAATATTGAAGGAATGTGACGCTATCAGAATTGCGCACATGTAGACTTCTATTTAGTTTAGGATTTCGAGACCAACTGAGATTTTTTGTTATGCATGAATTTCAGGCCTCGAATACTCTATAAAAGGGGCAATTCTTGGAAAAAACTACGACTACATAATTGCTTATATAATGATGTACGGTGGTAGAGAAAGTGACGAAATGTGAAATCTTGATGTTGATCAATGACTTCACAGATTCACAAATTTTATATTTCACTGTGGCCAATTATATTAACAGTACAAATTTTATTTGGTGCATCGCATATTAATTACAGTAAATGGTTTTCACATTTGCTTATTATTACAATTAGGTCCTCAATTATTTTCTCCTAATTTTTATAATTAATTATTTTGATAATTAAAATCATTGGTCCATAAAAACATTTTACATACAAACTAGGGAAATTTAACGTGCGTTGCACGTTATTTTATATTTGAGCAGTCAAGCTCAAGCGTGGATCTATTTTTCTTATTGAGTAATTGAGTGACCAATATTTGTTACCTGTCATTTATACATTGTGTTGCAGCTGGGTTGTTTAATTTGTGGAATGGCAATATTGAATTGAATCTGTCGCATGCATAGTAAGCAAATCTTATTGCACCAGTCCTCTTATTCAGTCCCAAGGTTGGATTCTCTTTACAAATTCAGTGCTGATGTGGCGCTCTTCCTTGCTGTCACCATTAAAAATATATGAAAATATATGGCAATTGGAACAAAAGACAGACAAAAACCTAAAAAGAAGCAGATTAGCAACTGAGAAACATTATTAATTAGTATAACTTTTGAATATCACCATCCTATCTACAAAACTCCATCATCATGTAATCCTCAGTTCAATCACACTTAATTTGACCAGATCGAAACTGTCTTCAACTGTACGTTTCTCTTCGACCACCATTCTAACATCCACCACATTATCCCATTTCCCTCCCCACATACAACAGGGTATATAATATAATAACGCTGAATATGCTCAGGATCCAATCAGAGCAGATTCTTTGCAGCCAGCCACTTCTCCCATCTCGACATTCTGATCATGAAATGAATCCTACGAGCGGACGCCCCATAAGTGGGCCATGGTAATATCTTGTCTATAAACTCCATCGCCTCGTCCAACTCCCCCATTCGACCAAGCAGATCAACTAGTACTATACTGTAATGCCTTAGTATCAGGTATAAGTACTCTATACTCATTCACCATCTTATATATTGAATATCGATCTCAACTCCTTCTTTAGCTAAAATAGATAGGAGTGTTACCTCGTTTGGCCTTATTGATGAATTCTTAACAATCCAATCGAATAATCATCGAATGCTTTGAACCTTGAGGGTTCAACTTGTACTGATAAATTATTTCAATGATAATTAATAAAGCTAATCCTTTTTCTTGTCTTTCCTAATTCCTACTTATTTAATCCATCTATTTACAATACTAATGAATTTGATGGAGGCATTTGGCAAGACATGGATGTTTTGAGTTCTCGAAATTAGATGGGACACCTTTTTGCATTTGATCTAGCAAGTAGATAATGTTAATTAAGTTTCATAATATAATACTTGATGTGGCTGTCGTAGGCTTTTATTATTTGTCATTTGGCCAAATGGATATTCTAGATTTCTAGTTCTTTAGGTTCAAAATGTTGCTATTCGGTGATATATTTATAAAATATTTATTATTATGTCTGTTCCATTGGTTATCTGTACCATCCTTATATTTGGGAACAAAAGTAACTAAAACCTATCCCCAGCTCCTTGCCCATATTGTTTGTTCAAGGGTGCAACTAAACACAACCCACTTTTTTCTCTTCACACCTACATACTAAACATACCCACCTTTTCTTTTCTTTTCTTTTTTTCCTTTTTAATCATTTCTAACTTATTCAATGCACCCCCTATTTCCAATTTTACCCTTTCACCCATTAAAAAAAAAAACACTAAACCCCCCATTTCTCTAGTGTTGCTCAAACAAAAGGAGAGGAGAAGCGAAAACTCCATCATGCAAGAATAAGGGCCAAAATCTCATTTGCAAATACGAACAAGGAGAAACTTACAACAGTGGAGAAATTTACAGTACAAAATTTTTGCACATCCTTCAGATCTATTCAACTGGTTCGTCGAACATATTTGGGGTGGCTTGGCCAGTTTTGGCCGAACACCTGTTGAGGTGTTCATCCAACTTTGGGGGTGTTTGGTCCATTTTGGCCGAACAACCATTTTCTGTTATTTTTTATTTTTTATATTAATTTGTTATTCATAATCAAAATTATTTATATTTAATAGTAATAATTATTTATAATAGTTATTTGCCCATATTAATAAATTTTATTTATACTTACAATTATTATTTTTATAGTAAGCTGTTAGTCTTCGTGAATACGTCAGCACTGCAATATCAAATAATAGCCAATTAATTACATAAGCAAGAATTGAACCAAAAAATTATATAAAAAATATCATATATAATTAATATTAATTACAATAATTTTTAGAGTTATAATTATTATTTTTATAGTAAGTATACATATATTAATATGATAAATAATTATCACTATCAAATATAAATAATTTTTATTATGAATAACAAATTACTCAAAAAAACGAAGAAGAAGAAGTTCAGTCGACATTGGCCAAACATCACTCATGATGACGTTCACTCATGACGTTCGGGCAACACCACTCGTGATGTTCTAAAAATGGGTATATCGGCAATTTTATTGGGGTTATTTTTGACCAAAAATTGGTAGGATGTGAAGAGTAAAAAATGGGATGTGTTTAGCCGTGTTTAATTAAGGTGTTTTGCGATTTTGATGTTATTAACTTAGACAGGGTCTAATCATGACCACATTAACTTTGGATTTTGGGTCCGTCACCTTGGAGCAATTTTCTCTCTCAAGTTTTGGTAAGTTTTCACCTTGAGATCTCTTCGACCAAGTCCGTACTTCTTTATCGTCTATCTTGTACTCCACCATCTTCCCATGATTAATCTGTGTGACAGTTGGGCGGTCCCACCAGCAGTAATTGTGTTAACTCATATACGTCGAATCACGTTTTGTTTTGGGTTAATTACTCAAAACCCCCCGACCTTTCTAATAATTCCAACACCATTTTTTCCTTCCTGCTGCCCCCAACCTATTAAAAATTATCGCAATAGGACTCTTATAACGTTTTTATCCAATTCCACCGTTAAATTGGCATGTTTTTGTCTTTTAGTGCAGGCGTATAATTATCAACTGAAAAAATTGGGAGTTTAGTGAAATGAGCCAATAAATTACACAAAAGGTCCCAATTTTTAGAGATTCTTACAATCAAGTTCCAAAATTTGAAAAATATATACTTTAGTCCCAAATTTTAATTAAATTATATAATTTCACCTTTTATTTTTTCCATGGTGGAGGCTTATCTAGTCAGTAACTAATTTCATTGAATTAATTTAATAGTGATTAAATAGTTTTTATCGAAAAATTTAAATACATTGGTATTTGTTCGCATTAATATCATAACTTTCAAAAATTTTCTTCAGCATTACAGACGCACACATTTCGATTTTAAGCAACAGCTAAATATAAATGTAATTGTTGTGCTTAAATAAATTTTTATTGGAAATATATCACTGTAAAAGATATACCGAATATAAATAATTAACCAAAAAAAAGAAAATAAAAAAAAATCCCTTCCCCGAAGCCACCACACTACCGATGGTCTTTCAAAAATTTTCTTTAGCATTAAGAGATGCGCACATTTTGATTTTAAGTAACAGTTAATAAAAAAATATAACTTTTGTACATAAATAAAATTTTATTAGGAATATTCCCTCAAAAAAATTTATTAGGAATATATCACTGTAAAAAAATACACCGGAATACAAAGCATTAATCACAAAAAAAAAATTAAAAAAGAAAAGAAATAAAAAAAAAACACACCTCCATCCCACCCTAGTCCTCATCTTCAACAAAAATTCTTCTCCACCACTACCACCATCGCAGCGCCGCCACCACAGACTCTAGCGACCCTGAAAAGTAGATTTGGTAGTCGAAAACCCTGAAAAGGTATGTTAGTTATCAATTATAAGAATCATTTTGTTCCATATTCCATAATCTCTATCTGTCATACTCATACTAAACTCACTCATGCTAAATTCCTTATTCATGGTCGAAATATACCTTTTTGTTGGATTTGTATTTAGAGCAAGTACTATTGAGAAAGTTTTCTTTACGTTTATTTATTAGACTGTGTTATAATACCATAATGGATGTAATAATTATTGACATAATGAATATTTGACACCATCCTACAATTTTACCCACCACATCACTTTTGGATGGATGGTTGTTAAACATGCCACATAATATTATGTAAACTATTAATTATGACATCCACTATGGTAGTATAACATTTTCCTTATTTAATTTTAACCACAATTAATCTTTTTATATTTTCTAATCCTCCATTTTTAAAAAATTTCGACAAATTGGTATTTAAAAATCGAGATTCTATTAATTAAGTACTTTTCTTTCGCCAGTGGTGGAATCTCGTTTAAAATAATAATATTTTGAAAATTTCGTATTTTTAAATCACTTCTCTTTATTTTCTTATTTTATTTTCATAATTTTAAAATTCTAATTAATAATAATGTAAATAACACCCCCACCCCTGGGTAACCCAATTGAGAATTTGGGTAGGGTGGGGTGGGTTTAGGGTTTTTTTTATTTTTTTTTAATTTTATTTGATTATTTATTTATATTCGGTAACTTTTTACAGTGATATATTCATACTAAAATTTTATATAGTTACAATAATTACATTTATTATGAACTATTGGCTAATATTAAAATGTGGGCATTTTTAATGTATTGTGAAAAGTTACGCTATTGATGCAAATAAATGCTACGGTGTTAAAAATTTTTATCATTTTTTGAATTATTTTATTTTATTATTTATTTATATTCGACATGTTTTTACAGGGATATATTCATACTAAAATTTTATGTAGTTATAATAATTACATTTATTATTAAATGTTGATTAATATCAAAATGTGCGCGTCTTTAATGTATCTTGAAAAATTATTAGGGTGTGTTTGATTGGATTTTATTTTGCATGCAAATGTCAAATCGTGTAAAATATTTTACACTTTCGCTGTTTGATTGTAAGTTGTAAAAGGAAATGGTTTTACAAGGTATAATTGTTTTAAACACGATTTCCACCAAAAGCATGAAAACGTTTTCTTAGGGGGTAGGTGGTATTTCGTTTACCATGCAAACGTTTTCCGGCTTTTTCTTTACAACCTTCAATCAAACACACCCTTATATTAATGCGAACAAATGTTATGGTGCTAAAAATTTTCGGTGAAAACTATTTAATTAGCATTAAATTAATCCGATAAAATTAACTATGAACAAAAATACCCTTGGAAAAAAGATAAAATAGCCAAAACTAACGGAAAAATTAACATAAATCATCCAAAAGGACCAAATACGATCCAAAATTTTTTTCGGACCACACTAGTTTTTTTTTTTGAATTTTTTATTTTATTTTATTATTATTTATTATTATTATTATTATTAAACATTTTTTAAATACAAAAATGAACTAAAAATACAGAAAATAAATAAAAAAATTAAAAATACTAAATTTTGAAAATATTATTATTTTATTCCGAGATTCCACCCCTCGCGAGAGAAAAATACCTAATTGTCAGAATCTCCATTTTTATATACCAATTTATTGCCGAAATTTTTTAAAATACCAATCGTTAAAAGTGTATTTTTTAAATACAAATTTGGTACTTTAGCCCGTCAAGAATGCTGCCCAGTGTTTGCTTTTTCCTTTTTCACAATCAAAACCAAGTAAATTTCAAAAAAAGAAAAGAAAAGTGAAGCCAGTTCCCCCACAAAATTTTAAAATATCACTTCTACCGTTTTACACTAAAATACAATTTCTTTTACACTCAGCCAGGATTACAGACCGGCGGAGACTGTCATTCATTACAATAAAATTTATTGAATTCCAATTTAAAAAATTTCATTATTTCTTATTCTTTTAATATTTCATGCCAACGTTATAATGATAATAAGTTCATTTTTTATGTCATTGATCACCACTTAAAAAGTTATACAAGTTGAAAGACTTTGTTTTTATATGAATTGTTGAATTTACTATAAATAAGTTTTTTTAAAAAAAAATTTATTAACTACGTTAACTTGCATAAAATTTTTTAAAAAATATATAAAAACCAACTAGACAAGAATTTTGGGCAAATATAAAATATGAAAGTAAAGTAAAAAACACTGAAATTGAAAATATTGACTTTTGAAATTTTGAAAATTGAAATGGAATGGAATGGATTGCACTGCCCCAGCTATTTCCCCAATTTTATTTGCCCATAAGAGTTGACTAGAAAAGAACAAAATCGAGAGTAATAAGAAAATGCATTTTCTTCCTTGCGGCATTTCTTTTCATTTCACGGACCTTGCTCTACATTTCCACGGCGATGGAAGCTCCCACGCTTAAAAATAATAATAATAAATCTGAATCCAAGTGACTAGCTCTGTCACGGGTAGAGAGATCTACTAAACTATACATAAAATTTTCTTTCTTCCTTTCTTTCACTTTTTTTTTTCCTTTCCCTTTTTTTTTTTTTTGACTGCAGTAGGCTACAGCCTATTATAGTCATACATCATATCCGTCCTTGCTCTTTACAACTCCTCTCCAATCCAAAATTTCAAATCTTTATAAATTTTATTTACTGTGACAATTTATTTTCATATATTGCTTGATAATTAATTTATTACAAAATAATGGCCAAAATCAAACAAAATACAGTTCTTTCTGATAAAATTATGAAAAAAACTTATTTTCTTCTCAAAAATAAATTTTATTTGGAGAAATGCAAAATGAGAACTTATTTTCTCCTTACAAATCCAATGAATTACAAAAGACACAAGAAAAAAGGGATTATAATCACATAGAATCCTTTAAAATGAAAATTAGGATCTTCTATTCATTTTTTGTCTTCTATTTATAAATACTAAATTAGAAGAATGCGCAGCTTCATGAACAGAAGTGTGTATTCTATTTATTTTCTTTTTTTCATAAGAAAAGAAGTCTTTATTTTAGGATTAAAAAGGGACAAAAGTATTAGTGTACTAGTGTACTAGTGTCCGAACGAATGAAACTCTGGACTCGACAACGAAAAGCTTTCATGAAATTTACGAAGTTCATAGGACGTCGACCGAGTGGACATTGGTTCCTCTTGTCTAGCCAACGGATAAGGCACCTGTAGTGATAAGCATGCGAGCATGACAAAACCAATACCTCTTCTCCAACTGAAAACTTGCTTAAACAAATACAGCAATCTCCCTTAGCATCTCATGATCATCATCAAATTCTATCATAAATTTATAATGTGGAGGCCTCTGAAGAAGCTTAATTAAATAATCACCATGCTCTACTTTTAACAAGTCAGTCGTAATGGCCCTCAGTTTAGCATCATCAATAGTTTCGTCTTCTTGTTGTAATGTATAAACTTTAATGGATATGGTGATTGGGAGTACTCTGTTACTCTCCATGATCTCTTCCGATTTACAAAATCTTTAGTGTCCTCTATCAAATTTTTAATCACATCATCGTCCAGAACTCCATGAAATAAACAAAATAGTAAAAGATAAATCTTTCTGGCATGTTAACGTCATATCCCATATCTTCCCTTAATTGGACGGTTTCCAGTGAACTTTCTCTATCAGAATAATCTTTAAACCCGGTAATGAGATACAACCGCATGAAGAAGCACCTCTGGATAGAATCAAGTGTTTCATCTGAAAATCTTCTATTTCTTTTTCTCAGTATGTAATTCACTCTAAAGTTGATGCGGACAGTCGAAACGAGATCAAGGAGGGTGCTTTCAGGATGATCGACGATGCTATTATTATTATCATCTGACAATTCGTATTCGTAATGATATCTTCCTGGGGAATAGTAAGGTGGAAATTCGTCATCCTGTGACTTCCTTTTCATCTTCGATGTTTTCTACAACCTGCTAGTTCACGGGATACTATAGTATTCACCTGCAGGCTATATTATATTTATATTTATATTATGTAGGAGTGAATGTATTTTAAAACTTATGGAGACATAATTTTAGTCTAATTAGGATTCCTTAAAAACAGGATTCCTAATCTTAGTATAATAATTAGAGTAGGACTGAATAAGCTTAATTCATTATTTTACAAGAAAAACTCAATAGTAGTCAATATGAAGAACTCAGAACTAGTGGATATTCTACATCATAAATCCTAGTTCTAGTAGAATTCTTATCACCAAACTCTAACGAAGGATTCACTGATTTAAGAATTTAAGATACAAAGTAATACTCTCTCCGTCCCACAGAGACCGTGCACATCTCATGTCACATAAATTAAGAAATTAATATTTTTGGAAATGTGTAATTTAAGAACATTTCTAATGTACCATTACACTTACTTATTACTCAACGTTATTACTTCTTATTTGTTGATTACAATGCACATTAAAAACCCAAAATTAATTATGGAAAATAGACTATCATTTCGAGATGGACAAAAATTGAATGTGACTATCTATGTGGGACGGAGAGAGTATAATGTTAAAATATAATCCAAAACAATCACAATTTTCGTTCAATTTTAATAATAAACCAAACTAATTATATTTACTAAACACCGGATAAAAAATTAAACAACAAACAATCACAACTGTTTATTTAATTTGAACACTAAACTAAACTAAACTATTAACTAAACTGGTAAAGTCTAAATTAAAAATTAACTAAACCTTAATTGCCATTTATGCCTTAAGGCTAAGTAAAAAATTTAACCAAAAGTTACAAAACAACAAATAAATTTGGAGTTAGGTTTAAGGCTTTAAGCTAAGTCTAAACTAAACCAAATTAATTTCATTATTATTTCAAAACTCAATTCAATTACATAATTACAATGCTAACTGCTAAAACACAGCAAGTCGAGAATGAAGGAATAAGATGTGGCTGAGGCGGAGCTAGGAAAATGTTCCAGTGCAATCCAAGCAAAAGTTAATAACAGTAGCAACATAAAAGCCAAGTGACCAGTCAACCATATAGAAGTCAGGAGAAAAAAAAAAAAAAAAAAGCCACGTCATACGATAATGGTTTTTTATGAGTTTCATACCAATTATTTCGGTATCAATCTTAAAAAATATATCTTTCTCTACATAAGCGATGATACTATCTTACTATCATTCATGAATTGATATTCCATCCTATTGTCCAATCCATCCATCCATCCATCACACTGCTCATTGCTTCAAATACTCTCTCCACAGGGGCAGTGACAACCTTGTAAAATTATATTTTTGTCTAAAGAATCTCTCCAGTGCCACCATCATTGTTTTAAGCAAACAAATATTTAGACAAAAATAATAAACATTGTTTTACAAGGTATAACTGTTTTAAATACGATTTCCACCAAAAGCATGAAAACGTTTTCTTAGGGGGGTATGTGGTATTTCGTTTACCATGCAAACGTTTTCCGGCTTTTTTTTTACAACCTTCAATCAAACACACCCTTATATTAATGCGAACAAATGTTATGGTGCTGAAAATTTTCGGTGAAAACTATTTAATTAGCATTAAATTAATCCGATAAAATTAACTATGAACAAAAATACCCTTGGAAAAAAGATAAAATAGCCAAAACTAACGGAAAAATTAACATAAATCATCCAAAAGGACCAAATACGATCCAAAATTTTTTTCGGACCACACTAGTTTTTTTTTGAATTTTTTATTTTATTTTATTATTATTTATTATTATTTATTATTATTATTAAACATTTTTTAAATACAAAAATGAACTAAAAATACAGAAAATAAATAAAAAAATTAAAAAATACTAAATTTTGAAAATATTATTATTTTATTCGAGATTCCACCCCTCGCGAGAGAAAAATACCTAATTGTCAGAATCTCCATTTTTAAATACCAATTTATCGCCGAATTTTTTTAAAATACCAATCGTTAAAAGTGTATTTTTTAAATACAAATTTGGTACTTTAGCCCGTCAAGAATGCTGCCCAGTGTTTGCTTTTTCCTTTTTCACAATCAAAACCAAGTAAATTTCAAAAAAAAGAAAAGAAAAGTGAAGCCAGTTCCCCCACAAAATTTTAAAATATCACTTCTACCGTTTTACACTAAAATACAATTTCTTTTACACTCAGCCAGGATTACAGACCGGCGGAGACTGTCATTCATTACAATAAAATTTATTGAATTCCAATTTAAAAAATTTCATTGTTTCTTATTCTTTTAATATTTCATGCCAGCGTTATAATGATAATAAGTTCATTTTTTATGTCATTGATCACCACTTAAAAAATTATACAAGTTGAAAGACTTTTTTTTTATATGAATTGTTGAATTTACTATAAATAAGTTTTTTTTAAAAAAAAAATTATTAACTACGTTAACTTGCATAAAATTTTTTAAAATATATATAAAAACCAACTAGACAAGAATTTTGGGCAAATATAAAATATGAAATTAAAGTAAAAAACGCTGAAATTGAAAATATTGACTTTTGAAATTTTGAAAATTGAAATGGAATGGAATGGATTGCACTGCCCCAGCTATTTCCCCAATTTTATTTGCCCATAAGAGTTGACTAGAAAAGAACAAAATCGAGAGTAATAAGAAAATGCATTTTCTTCCTTGCGGCATTTCTTTTCATTTCACGGACCTTGCTCTACATTTCCACGGCGATGGAAGCTCCCACGCTTAAAAATAATAATAATAAATCTGAATCCAAGTGACTAGCTCTGTCACGGGTAGAGAGATCTACTAAACTATACATAAAATTTTCTTTCTTCCTTTCTTTCACTTTTTCAAAATTTTCTTTCTTCCTTTCTTTCACTTTTTTTTTTTCCCTTCCCTTTTTTTTTTTTGACTGCAGTAGGCTACAGCCTATTATAGTCATACATCATATCCGTCCTTGCTCTTTACAACTCCTCTCCAATCCAAAATTTCAAATATTTATAAATTTTATTTATTGTGACAATTTATTTTCATATATTGCTTGATAATTAATTTATTACAAAATAATGGCCAAAATCAAACAAAATACAGTTCTTTCTGATAAAATTATGAAAAAATCTTATTTTCTTCTCAAAAATAAATTTTATTTGGAGAAATGCAAAATGAGAACTTATTTTCTCCTTACAAATCCAATGAATTACAAAAGACACAAGAAAAAGGGATTATAATCACATAGAATCCTTTAAAATGAAAATTAGGATCTTCTATTCATTTTTTGTCTTCTATTTATAAATACTAAATTAGAAGAATGCGCAGCTTCATGAACAGAAGCCGTGTATTCTATTTATTTTCTTTTTTTCATAAGAAAAGAAGTCTTTATTTTAGGATTAAAAAGGGACAAAAGTATTAGTGTACTAGTGTACTAGTGTCCGAACGAATGAAACTCTGGACTCGACAACTAAAAAGCTTTCATGAAATTTACGAAGTTCATAGGACGTCGACCGAGTGGACATTGGTTCCTCTTGTCTAGCCAACGGATAAGGCACCTGTAGTGATAAGCATGCGAGCATGACAAAACCAATACCTCTTCTCCAACTGAAAACTTGCTTAAACAAATACAGCAATCTCCCTTAGCATCTCATGATCATCATCAAATTCTATCATAAATTTATAATGTGGAGGCCTCTGAAGAAGCTTAATTAAATAATCACCATGCTCTACTTTTAACAAGTCAGTCGTAATGGCCCTCAGTTTAGCATCATCAATAGTTTCGTCTTCTTGTTGTAATGTATAAACTTTAATGGATATGGTGATTGGGAGTACTCTGTTACTCTCCATGATCTCTTCCGATTTACAAAATCTTTAGTGTCCTCTATCAAATTTTTAATCACATCATCGTCCAGAACTCCATGAAATAAACAAAATAGTAAAAGATAAATCTTTCTGGCATGTTAACGTCATATCCCATATCTTCCCTTAATTGGACGGTTTCCAGTGAACTTTCTCTATCAGAATAATCTTTAAACCCGGTAATGAGATACAACCGCATGAAGAAGCACCTCTGGATAGAATCAAGTGTTTCATCTGAAAATCTTCTATTTCTTTTTCTCAGTATGTAATTCACTCTAAAGTTGATACAAATAAAGCGAGATCAAGGAGGGTGCTTTCGGGATGATCGGCGATGCTATTATTATTATCATCCGACACCAGTATTCGTAATGATATCTTCCTGGGGAATAGTAAGGTGGAAATTCGTCATCCTGTGACTTCCTTTTCATCTTCGATGTTTTCTACAACCTGCTAGTTCACGGGATACTATAGTATTCACCTGCAGGCTATATTATATTTATATTTATATTATGTAGGAGTGAATGTATTTTAAAACTTATGGAGACATAATTTTAGTCTAATTAGGATTCCTTAAAAACAGGATTCCTAATCTTAGTATAATAATTAGAGTAGGAATAAGCTTAATTCATTATTTTACAAGAAAAACTCAATAGTAGTCAATATGAAGAACTCAGAACTAGTGGATATTCTACATCATAAATCCTAGTTCTAGTAGAATTCTTATCACCAAACTCTAACGAAGGATTCACTGATTTAAGAATTTAAGATACAAAGTAATACTCTCTCCGTCCCACAGAGACCGTGCACATCTCATGTCACATAAATTAAGAAATTAATATTTTTGGAAATGTGTAATTTAAGAACATTTCTAATGTACCATTACACTTACTTATTACTCAACGTTATTACTTCTTATTTGTTGATTACAATGCACATTAAAAACCCAAAATTAATTATGGAAAATAGACTATCATTTCGAGATGGACAAAAATTGAATGTGACTATCTATGTGGGACGGAGAGAGTATAATGTTAAAATATAATCCAAAACAATCACAATTTTCGTTCAATTTTAATAATAAACCAAACTAATTATATTTACTAAACACCGGATAAAAAATTAAACAACAAACAATCACAACTGTTTATTTAATTTGAACACTAAACTAAACTAAACTATTAACTAAACTGGTAAAGTCTAAATTAAAAATTAACTAAACCTTAATTGCCATTTATGCCTTAAGGCTAAGTAAAAAATTTAACCAAAAGTTACAAAACAACAAATAAATTCGGAGTTAGGTTTAAGGCTTTAAGCTAAGTCTAAACTAAACCAAATTAATTTCATTATTATTTCAAAACTCAATTCAATTACATAATTACAATGCTAACTGCTAAAACGCATCAAGTCGAGAATGAAGGAATAAGATGTGGCTGAGGCGGAGCTAGGAAAATGTTCCAGTGCAATCCAAGCAAAAGTTAATAACAGTAGCAGCATAAAAGCCAAGTGACCAGTCAACCAGATAGAAGTCAGGAGAAAAAAAAAAAAGCCATGTCATACGATAATGGTTTTTATGAGTTTCATACCAATTATTTCAGTATCAATCTTAAAAATATATCTTTCTACATGTCGATGATACTATCTTACTATCATTCATGAATTGATATTCCATCCTATTGTCCAATCCATCCATCCATCCATCACACTGCTCATTGCTTCAAATACTTTCCACAGAGGCGTGACAACCTCAGAAATTATATTTTTGTCTAAAGAATCTCTCCAAAGGCCACCATCATTGTTTTAAGCAAACAAATATTTAGACAAAAATAATAAACATTGTTTTACAAGGTATAATCGCTTTAAATACGATTTCCACCAAAAGATTAAAAACGTTTTCTTAGGGGGTATGTGGTATTTAGTTACTACGCAAACGTTTTCCGGCTTTTTTTTTACAACCTTCAATCAAACACACCCTTATATTAATGCGAACAAATGTTATGGTCAAGGAAAATTTTCGGTGAAAACTATTTAATTAGCATTAAATTAATCCGATAAAATTAACTATGAACAAAAATACCCTTGGAAAAAAGATAAAATAGCCAAAACTAACGGAAAAATTAACATAAATCATCCAAAAGGACCAAATACGATCCAAAATTTTTTTCGGACCACACTAGTTTTTTTTGAATTTTTTATTTTATTTTATTATTATTTATTATTATTTATTATTATTATTAAACATTTTTTAAATACAAAAATGAACTAAAAATACAGAAAATAAATAAAAAAATTAAAAAATACTAAATTTTGAAAATATTATTATTTTATTCGAGATTCCACCCCTCGCGAGAGAAAAATACCTAATTGTCAGAATCTCCATTTTTAAATACCAATTTATCGCCAAAATTTTTTAAAATACCAATCGTTAAAAGTGTATTTGTTAAATACAAATTTGGTACTTTAGCCCGTCAAGAATGCTGCCCAGTGTTTGCTTTTTCCTTTTTCACAATCAAAACCAAGTAAATTTCAAAAAAAAGAAAAGAAAAGTGAAGCCAGTTCCCCCACAAAATTTTAAAATATCACTTCTACCGTTTTACACTAAAATACAATTTCTTTTACACTCAGCCAGGATTACTGCATCAAGTGGACGTCATTCATTACAATAAAATTTATTGAATTCCAATTTAAAAAATTTCATTGTTTCTTATTCTTTAATATTTCATGCCAAATGTTATAATGATAATAAGTTCATTTTTTATGTCATTGATCACCACTTAAAAAATTATACAAGTTGAAAGACTTTTTTTTTATATGAATTGTTGAATTTACTATAAATAAGTTTTTTTTAAAAAAAAAATTATTAACTACGTTAACTTGCATAAAATTTTTTAAAATATATATAAAAACCAACTAGACAAGAATTTTGGGCAAATATAAAATATGAAATTAAAGTAAAAAACGCTGAAATTGAAAATATTGACTTTTGAAATTTTGAAAATTGAAATGGAATGGAATGGATTGCACTGCCCCAGCTATTTCCCCAATTTTATTTGCCCATAAGAGTTGACTAGAAAAGAACAAAATCGAGAGTAATAAGAAAATGCATTTTCTTCCTTGCGGCATTTCTTTTCATTTCACGGACCTTTCTCTACATTTCCACGGCGATGGAAGCTCCCACGCTTAAAAATAATAATAATAAATCTGAATCCAAGTGACTAGCTCTGTCACGGGTAGAGAGATCTACTAAACTATACATAAAATTTTCTTTCTTCCTTTCTTTCACTTTTTCAAAATTTTCTTTCTTCCTTTCTTTCACTTTTTTTTTTTCTTTCCCTTTCCCTTTTTTTTTTTGACTGCAGTAGGCTACAGCCTATTATAGTCATACATCATATCCGTCCTTGCTCTTTACAACTCCTCTCCAATCCAAAATTTCAAATATTTATAAATTTTATTTATTGTGACAATTTATTTTCATATATTGCTTGATAATTAATTTATTACAAAATAATGGCCAAAATCAAACAAAATACAGTTCTTTCTGATAAAATTATGAAAAAATCTTATTTTCTTCTCAAAAATAAATTTTATTTGGAGAAATGCAAAATGAGAACTTATTTTCTCCTTACAAATCCAATGAATTACAAAAGACACAAGAAAAAAGGGATTATAATCACATAGAATCCTTTAAAATGAAAATTAGGATCTTCTATTCATTTTTTGTCTTCTATTTATAAATACTAAATTAGAAGAATGCGCAGCTTCATGAACAGAAGCCGTGTATTCTATTTATTTTCTTTTTTTCATAAGAAAAGAAGTCTTTATTTTAGGATTAAAAAGGGACAAAAGTATTAGTGTACTAGTGTACTAGTGTCCGAACGAATGAAACTCTGGACTCGACAACGAAAAGCTTTCATGAAATTTACGAAGTTCATAGGACGTCGACCGAGTGGACATTGGTTCCTCTTGTCTAGCCAACGGATAAGGCACCTGTAGTGATAAGCATGCGAGCATGACAAAACCAATACCTCTTCTCCAACTGAAAACTTGCTTAAACAAATACAGCAATCTCCTCTTAGCATCTCATGATCATCATCAAATTCTATCATAAATTTATAATGTGGAGGCCTCTGAAGAAGCTTAATTAAATAATCACCATGCTCTACTTTTAACAAGTCAGTCGTAATGGCCCTCAGTTTAACAAGTCAGTCGTAATGGATATGGTGATTGGGAGTACTCTGTTACTCCATGATCTCTTCCGATTTACAAAATCTTTAGTGTCCTCTATCAAATTTTTAATCACATCATCGTCCAGAACTCCATGAAATAAACAAAATAGTAAAAGAAATCTTTCTGGCATGTTAACGTCATATCCCATATCTTCCCTTAATTGGACGGTTTCCAGTGAACTTTCTCTATCAGAATAATCTTTAAACCCGGTAATGAGATACAACCGCATGAAGAAGCACCTCTGGATAGAATCAAGTGTTTCATCTGAAAATCTTCTATTTCTTTTTCTCAGTATGTAATTCACTCTAAAGTTGATGCGAACAGTCGAAACGAGATCAAGGAGGGTGCTTTCAGGATGATCGACGATGCTATTATTATTATCATCTGACAATTCGTATTCGTAATGATATCTTCCTGGGGAATAGTAAGGTGGAAATTAAGGTGGAAATTCGTCATCCTGTGACTTCCTTTTCATCTTCGATGTTTTCTACAACCTGCTAGCTAGTTCACGGGATACTATAGTATTCACCAGGCTATATTATATTTATATTTATATTATGTAGGAGTGAATGTATTTTAAAACTTATGGAGACATAATTTTAGTCTAATTAGGATTCCTTAAAAACAGGATTCCTAATCTTAGTATAATAATTAGAGTAGGACTGAATAAGCTTAATTCATTATTTTACAAGAAAAACTCAATAGTAGTCAATATGAAGAACTCAGAACTAGTGGATATTCTACATCATAAATCCTAGTTCTAGTAGAATTCTTATCACCAAACTCTAACGAAGGATTCACTGATTTAAGAATTTAAGATACAAAGTAATACTCTCTCCGTACAGAGGCAGTGCACATCTCATGTCACATAAATTAAGAAATTAATATTTTTGGAAATGTGTAATTTAAGAACATTTCTAATGTACCATTACACTTACTTATTACTCAACGTTATTACTTCTTATTTGTTGATTACAATGCACATTAAAAACTCAAAATTAATTATGGAAAATAGACTATCATTTCGAGATTGACAAAAATTGAATGTGACTATCTATGTGGGACGGAGAGAGTATAATGTTAAAATATAATCCAAAACAATCACAATTTTCGTTCAATTTTAATAATAAACCAAACTAACTATATTTACTAAACACCGGATAAAAAATTAAACAACAAACAATCACAACTGTTTATTTAATTTGAACACTAAACTAAACTAAACTATTAACTAAACTGGTAAAGTCTAAATAAAAAATTAACTAAACCTTAATTGCCATTTATGCCTTAAGGCTAAGTAAAAAATTTAACCAAAAGTTACAAAACAACAAATAAATTCGGAGTTAGGTTTAAGGCTTTAAGCTAAGTCTAAACTAAACCAAATTAATTTCATTATTATTTCAAAACTCAATTCAATTACATAATTACAATGCTAACTGCTAAAACGCATCAAGTCGAGAATGAAGGAATAAGATGTGGCTGAGGCGGAGCTAGGAAAATGTTCCAGTGCAATCCAAGCAAAAGTTAATAACAGTAGCAACATAAAAGCCAAGTGACCAGTCAACCAGATAGAAGTCAGGAGAAAAAAAAATGCCATGTCATACGATAATGGTTTTTTATGAGTTTCATACCAATTATTTCGGTATCAATCTTAAAAAATATATCTTTCTCTACATAAGCGATGATACTATATTACTATCATTCATGAATTGATATTCCATCCTATTGTCCAATCCATCCATCCATCCATCACACTGCTCATTGCTTCAAATACTCTCTCCACAGGGGACAGTGACAACCTTGTAAAATTATATTTTTGTCTAAAGAATCTCTCCAGTGCCACCATCATTGTTTTAAGCAAACAAATATTTAGACAAAAATAATAAACATTGTTTGAATGGTAAATTTAAAATCCTATATCTACAACACTATTTTAATTCACTTGCTCAATAAATCTACAATATTGACTCCAAATTTCAAATCCTAAAATCCGTAAAACTTATATTCAAATAGATAGAAAAGACTCTTTTTGAACTCAACTGAACATCAGACTCAAGGGCCAAATCCATTTATTGAATCTCGGAAAATTCCCCAAATACTATTACTCCTGATTCCCAAACAAGCAGGCAAAATTTCAATTTCTAAAATTGAAACCCTAATTCCTAAATTCTTAAATCCTAAAGTTTACCAAACGACTAGCACAAACACACAATTACTCCATAAATAGCGAAAAGCAGCCTATTTAATAATCAAGTAATTAAACTAATTAAGCAAGTAGCAACAAGATTCAACGAAGTAATTTGTTTTTAGTGTGGATTTTAACACAGGCAAAGCGGTCCTGAGTCAGCTTACGCGGCACTGGAAGTATGGAACATAAATACAATACAATACTTACCAGTAATCTGGTTTCCGGCGAACAGGCCAACAACTGAGATTGAAGAAGACCACCAAATGGCAAATCCAGTTAAGACGCATAGCTTATGATTCTTCAGTATGTACATATATGATACGATAATTTTAAGTCCTAGGTTAATTAATGGGACAATTGGGTTCGGCCACTAGGGGATATGGCCGAACCTTTATGTCAGACAGGGGGTGGTGCCCCCCCTCTTCGGCCGCCGGGGGGGGGCCTTGTGTGTTGTCGGGAACTTTGCTAAAGTTCCCGAGGCCAAACCAGAAGAAATCCGATATGATTTATTGGCGTTATTGGCGTTAGATTGTTTCATCTCGCTGCACACTAAGGACTTATGGTTTATTTCCTAACATTTTAATTTTTAAACTCAATATCCGTTGCGCGTTAAGGACCTCCGTTAATATTCAACCATTAAATACCTCAATGTGCACCTCACGTACGATTTTTTAATTGCAAAATGGCCCAAAACTTTGGATATTGTAATAATCAATCCAAAAGTTTGAAAAATGGCTTATTGGCGTTATAAGGACCCAACGTTTCATCTCGTTGCACACTAAGGACCTATCGTTCATTTCTTGACATTTTAGTCCTCAAACTCAACATCCGCTGCGCGTTAATGACCTCCGTTAATATTCCACAGTTAAATGCCTCCATGTGCACCTCACGTGCGATTTTTTAATTGCAAAATGGTCCAAAACTTTGGGCATTGTAATAATCAATCCAAAAGTTTGAAAAATATATAATTTAATCCCAAATTTAATTAAATTTAAATTTATTGAATTAATTTGATAATGATTAAATAGTTTTTATCAAAAATTTTCGATACAGTAGTATTTATTCGTATTAATATAATATCACAAATATCCAAAATTTTCTTTAACACTAGAGACTCGCACATTTTGATTTTAACCAACAGTTAATAATAAATATATTTTGGATATTTATATTTAACGGTGGAATATTAATGTGAGGTGCACATGGAATTATTTAACGGTGGAATATTAACGGGGGTCATTAACGCACAGAAAATATTGAGTTTGAGGACTAAAATATCAAGAAATAAACTATAGGTCCTTAGTATTCAATGAGATGAAACTCTGGGTCCTTAAAACGCCAATAAGCCATTTTTCAAACTTTTTGATTGATTATTACAATGGCCAAAGTTTTGGACCATTTTGCACTTAAAAAATCGCACGTGAGATGCACATGGAGGTATTTAACGGTGGAATATTAACGAAGGTCCTTAATGCGCAACGGATGTTGAGTTTGAGAGCTAAAATTCCAAGAAATAAACCATAGGTTCTTAGTGCGCAGCGAAATGAAACGTTGGGTCCTTGTAGCGACGATAAGCCTTTTTTTAAAAATACGTTTTCAAATTCTCATTTTCAATCGCACACTAAAAAATTAGTTTTTTTTAAGGAAATTATCTCAACTTGAAAATCCAGATCTAAGATAGAAGCATACTAAAAAATTGGTATTTTCACATTTATACATAGTTTATCTTTGAGAAAACTACTAGATAGGTATTTTTTGTTTGGTTAGAATGCCACTTGAGTATTAAGAATGTCTCCGACGACACTTAAGTCCTTTTTCTAATTTGTTTGCACAGATGGGCCCATTATACTCGCCGTCAGTGAGACATTGATTAAAATATTATTTTTTAAAATTCTTTTTTGCCCATTTTTTTAATATTTTCTAATTTCCCAATACCATTTTTCATTACACTAAAACGACACACCACACCACAATTCCTCTTTCTTATTTCTAATTAGGGTTAGGGATTCCAAGTTGGCTGAAAGTTTGATCTGTTTTCTGCCACTGAGTTGTTTGCGAATTGTTTGCTTTGCTTTGCTTCCAATGGCCTCATCATCTTCTTCCTCCATTAGAAGCAGTGTGAAAGGTGACTCAGCCACAATGAGTTTTTTTTTTTAATGTTCGCGTTCCTTTATCTTCAGCTCAAATTCATACAAATTGCTATTTTGATTTTTTGTTTGCCATGTGTGTTACCGTTACTAGGTTTGTAACCAACCTGGATATAATGAATTGAGGTGTATTAGACGTTGGAATGACATTGCCAGCAGGGAAAGGTTGGTGCGTTGTGATTGTGGAATTGAAGCTATAGTATGGACTTCCATGACAGCAAGAAATCCAGCAAGGAGATCTAGGACATGCAGAGCTAAGGATCCCAAAGACAGGTGTGGATTGTGGCAATGGGTTGATCCACCCTCTTGCAAATATGGCTCCAAACTCATTGCAATGGTCGTTGAAGAGCTATCTGAAATGAAAAATTCTGGAGATGGTCATCAATGCCTTGTTGATTCCTATGAGGCAGAGATCACTAGGTGCAAGGAGGAGCTCTCTGACGTTAAGCCAGAGCTATGTGATGTGAAGAAGGAACTAGCAATTTGGAAGGAATCAAGAGTAGCAGAAAGAACTTCAGTTGTTCCAATGTTGATTGCGCTTTTGGGACCTTCAGTTGTTCCAATGTTGATTGCGCTTTTGGGACCTGTTATCTTGTATTTGGTCAAGTAGTATCTAGTTTTTCACCTCATGTGAGGTCATTGATCTGATGTACTTTTGTTTAATGTTTTAAGTTATTTTGGATTTGGTCAAGTGGCATCTAGCTTTTCAACTCATGTTTGGTCATTGATCTTATGTAGTTTGATGTTGAAGTTATTTTGTAACTCTTCCTTCTGTAGAACTTATCTGTTCAGCAGTTATATTCTTCTTGGTGGACTAAACATTGTTGGTTCTTGGTTTAATTGTAGTAGAATGTTGGTTCAGATATTAGTTGAACGAAGCCTGGACAGCAGTTTGTGATGTGATTTCATTAAACAAATTTTTGTTTTCCCTTGACTTGAGTTCGCAGCAGGTTTCCTATATGAATAACTTGGCCCATTAAAACTAAAAAGGATGCAATTAAAACTAAAAATGCTGCAAGTAGTGAACTTATATTAAACAAAACATTGAACTTGTTTCATTGTACTCATGAAACCAGTTACAAAAGATGCATTAGCACATGCGTATTTAGTCAACATCAAGTTGAGAGTTTCTTCAAAAGAGTACTTGGGGTTACATTTAACATAACAAAAAATAGATGACCTACATCAACCCCATCAAAAAACATAAAGATATTAAGTTGTAGAATAGCCATCTATCCTAAAGTAACACCAGGGCCATTTGCTGTGTCCATGTAAATTGATTGCCCACTTTCATCCACCAGAACACCGAAACCTTTAGTTGTGCATTGTTTCTTGGCCTTGCCTTTCTTCGTTCCTCTTGTAGAAGGCATGTCTTTATCTGTTACAGTCTCCAGCCAATTCCTTGAAGAGTGATCTCCTGCTCTAGTAGTTGTTCTAGCTGTTTTCTTCTTGGATCCTACTAATTTAGCTCTATGTTCTGCAGGGGCTGGGATTTCTTCAATAGGCCTTCCAATTATGTTCTTGCTCCCTTTAGGCCTACCTCTCTTTTTTTAAGTAGTACCTTGATCAACTTTAGTAACCTGTTGCAATCCAACCATGAGAAGTTTGTAAATAAATTAGTAGTTCCAATGTCAATAAATGTTAATATTATAGAAGATTGAAAAAGTACAGCTATGCACCTGGCTGGTCTCTGGCAGTTGAGAGCTTGCTGGAATAGGGTAGTTCCTTCTTGTATGCTCTGTTGACTTGTATCTACCATAGTGCATAGGTAGTCCCTTCCTGCAATACTTAGTGTGGGACCTTGGTGGCTCATCCATGTCCTTTCTCCTATTAGTTTTTCTCCTGCCCATTTTTTTCCTTTCATGTTTTGGTGGCAGTACCATGCCATCAGTTTCATGGTCCCAAAAAGTACTACCTGGGACTGGTTTGAGCATGGTAGAATATGTTGATTTATAGGTTTCAAGAGTGTACCACTTGGCTAGATAGCTCTCAGGTTGCCTTTTCATATACAATATAGCAGACATAGCATGTGTACATGGTATTCCAGTGAGGTCCCATTGTCTACAAAAACAAGATCTACTTAGATATACTACATGCCCAACCCAACCCCACTGTGGATGACTTCAAAACTAGTTTCCTCTACATCCCCATTTCACTTGCAAACACAATTTTTTTTTTGTTGATCATATGATTCTTCCAACTTCACGCTTATCCTTGGTGCCACTCCAGACACAAAGCTTGAAGCAAAATTTTTTTTTGTCCTCATTCTATCCATCAATCCAAGCCTAATGTCCTCTAACATACTCACTATTGGCTTATATCTTGCTAGAAGAATGAAGGAGTTAAATGTTTCAGCCATATTGTTATCCACACAGTCATATAATGAATGAGTTTGAAAATGTGACTTACAGAAAGTGTTGGGATCTCCATCCATAAAATCTTTATACGCTGCTAATGACATTTCTTTCAACTTTCTAGCCTGAACCTCAAATTCTACTTTAGATGATACCTTCACACACCTCCAGAATTGTCTTCGAAGCTCATTTCCCTTATGGATCTTCCTCCAGTTAGAGTAGATGTGTCTTGCACTGTCTATGTTCAATGTTTGGCCATACTGCATGCACCGCAGGTACAAGTCTCTATCATTGGATTAAAAAAACAAAAAAAGAATGTCAATAATCCCATATTAACAAGTAACACATTAAACCAATTAAAGAATGGTATTACCTTTTTCTGATCAGTTATAACAGTCCATCCATCTCCTAAACCCATGGAGAGGTCTTCAAACAAAAGATTGAGGAACCATTCCCAACTTGACCGTGTTTCTCCTTCTATAACTGCCCAGGCAACAGTAAACATGTGATTGTTTCCATCTCTACCAATAGCACACAAGAGTTAACCCCCAACCACAAACATGTTTTAGAAAACAGCATCAATGCCAAGCATGGGTCTTCAATATTTGACCACAATACTTGACCATACTCTCCTTTAGTGCATCAAAGCATACACAAAACCTTTGAAATGTGGCAGGTTGGTTTGGCTCACTCCCAACAGTCTTCAAAACACATGTAGTGTTTGGGTTGGATTTAACCAGTTCTAACAAGTATGGCGTCAGTATGCCATCCTGTTTTTTCATTAGATTTTCCATTGCATTCAGTGCCTTCTCCTTTGCCCTCTCACATTTTCTTATATTAACATTCACGTCATATCTTCTAGCCATGTCTTCTTGAATTTCCTTCGGCCTCATCTTTGGATTCCTGAAATTTCTATCCATATACTCCATTGACAACCAGTTATCATCCACCAGCCTGTTCTTGAAAGTTGTCACACATCTATGCATAGGTTGAATTCTTTTTATCTGCCACCTGCCAGGTTGTTCTAGGTCATGACCGGCAGTCATCTCCCAATGGCACCTCGAACATCCATCATGAATTCTTTTTTTGTCACTTTTCATGTAGAGTAAATCCTTGCGATTCTGAATTGAATACCAAAAGATAGCTTCTTTCAGAATTTTTTGCCTACCAAGTTTTTGTTCACTTCAAACTTCACTGAATTCATGTCACTCCTTTCATTAAACTCAGGATATTTCACTGCGTTTCCCCTCATTCTGATGACACCATTATCATCTTCATCACTCTCAACCAATGGACCTTCATCTTCAGAATCTCTAGGCTCAGATTCATATCCCCCTTCATAAGTAGTTAGTGCAGGTATCCATTTGTGTTTATGACTATAGCTTCCAAGGTTCGGAGCACTGCCTTGCCCAACATCCGCTTTGGTTTCTGGTTCTTTAACATTTCGACCTTGATGATTATTATCAGGTCCTACATTCTCATAAGAAGTGGCTGCAAAGGGATTGCTTGATACCCTAGGTTGTTCAGGCTCAATTACTGATGAGTTGCCCTTTTCACTTTCTTCTTGCTTTTTCCTCCTAGCAGCATTTCTGATTTCATGCATTTCCTCATCATCATACTGTAACTCATCTGCTGTTACATCATCACTGTCAAATGAATCATCTGAGTTATTTGGGTCTTCCCTACCTTCATTACACAACTCAAATGGATCATGGATAAGCCCATTTTGAGTTTCAACACCATTATGTTGTTCAACACTTGGAACATTCTCAGTACTCTGATCAATTGTTATATCTTCAATCCCAATGTCTTCACATTCCCTACCTACTCCAAACTGGTCATCATGTTGTATTGGTTCATCCCTACCATCAGCACCACCAACTTTAGCCTTTCTTTTTGTTCTAGCAGTTTTTGTTCATTTCTTAACTTTACACACAGGTAAATCCCCAAGTTTCTCCTTTCCTCGCTTATGATCAACGATCTTATGCTCCAGTTCAAGTCTCTGTGTCATCCTTCTCCACTGTCTAGTATCAACCAATTCATCATCATGTAGAATATCATCCAATCCAATATCATCTCATTAGGATCCATCTTGTATGTCTCATTTTCTGCTGTATCATCGTTAGAAGAGGTTGACAGTCCTCCATCATCATTAGGGTCATCACATGGCACATCCTTTACAGATAGAGGTATAAATTTCCTAGTGCTTCTCTGTCGGGGTGTAAGTTTATTCCTTTTCTGTGGGGTTGCATGTTCAGGCTGTGGGTTATTGCAGCAAGTTGAAAATGGAGTAACCACTTGGGATGCCATCCTCCTAAAAAAATTATTTAAAAAAATCATTTTATCAGCAACCTAAAAAAATCAAATTTAGCATGTAACTTCATCAGCTAGCCTAAATGCAGAATTCTATCCCCAAAAACAAGAGTATACACTAGGAACAATAAACAAATGGAAAATTATTAAATAAAAAAAAGCACCCACACAATTAACGATGTAAAATTCATTTTTAATATTTCATTCCTCAATTAGTTTATTCCTCAATCATAAAGTGCGAAGAAACCCCACCAAGTGTATTATATAAATCATAAACAACAGCAATCCCCAAGCAATTAAAGAAATCGATGCTGAATTAGGAAAATAAAAGCCAGAATATACAACGCAACAAATGAAAGAGAGGAAGATACCTGGAACAAGACACAGGCTTCACGAGAGCGGCAAAATGGATGATGTTGAATAGTAATCTTCACATCGGAACCCTCGGTTTTCCAAGGAAGAGGAAAATGGTGGAGTTAGAAATAAGAAAGAGGAATTGTGGTGTGGTGTATCGTTTCAGTGCAATGAAATAAGAAAATGGTATTGGGAAATTAGAAAATATAAAAAAAAAAGGGCAAAAAAGATTTAAAAAAAAAGGTATTTTAATTAGTGTCTCACCGGCGAGTGGTCTGATCCCTTATTTGATCAGACCGCTCTTAGAAAGATAAAACAAAAGCAAACTCTCATAGTTCGGACCCGAACTAACCATCTTTCCTTCCTCCATCGTCTGAAGAGGCAAGTCAGAACCTCGATTCAACTCCTTCTCCTACACCTCTACCTGGGACCTATGACCCCAAAAGGAATTTCAAATGAGGGTAATAATCCGAGTATAATGGGCCCATTTGCGCAAACAAATTAGAAAAAGGACTTCAGTATCGCCGGAGACATTCTTAATACTCAAGTGGCATTTTGGTTAAATAAAAACATACCTATCTGGTATTTTTCTCATTTATCTTTTCATTTTAATTACAAATTATTTCAAAAATACTTTTATATTTCACAAAATTGTCAACAATCTTTACCATTTCACATTATAACCACCTATAGTATAAATGAGCATCTCAATTGGAGGTTTGGATTGGATAATAGATATAGCCCCCGTTAGTATATGTGTATTTATGAGTATTTATGAGTTTTGATATGAAATAGGAGAGAGAATGAGTGGGATTGAGTGGTGGAGATTTATGTAGTACAGTGGGTCCCAGAAAATATGTGGATGTAATTGGTTTGACTTTTGATGTGAATGTATTAAAATGTGTAAAAATTTGTTAAAAGTTGTAAAAGAACGGACTGATAGAAAGACGATAATTATTTTAGTTGAAAATAAATAGAAAGAAGGATAGAAAAAAAAGAGTGAAAAAATGAAAAAGATGATTTAGAAACAAATTAAAAAATAATAATGGCGAATGTGTAAATGAATGTATATTTCTAAACATGACATAGAAATTTAGGAAGAAAAAATGGAGAAAATGTGAGAAAAAAGTGAGAAAAATAATTTGAAAAGAAAAAAGGTAAAAGATGAATCCAAAAGTTTTACGAACCTAGATGCATGAAAAGTTATATAAGGATCCAACTGCTGCATTCTCCAAATATGGGGCGTCCAGTTGCAAATTTTCCAGTTGCAGTATACAGCTCCGAGTTTCAAATATAAAAATTTCGAAGGACAAGTTCGTTCGCGCTTTCTACAACCGCCAGCGACATCGTAGAGCTAGATTACCCATTCATACGACGTCGTGGCTTAGAATCCTCTCATCCTATCCGGTAATTAGAAATGGCGAACAAGGGTAATACGGTCAACCAAATACTACGACATCAGCAACATCAAGCCCACCAGCTATTCCCCTCCTCGATCAGCCGCGAAACGACAATGGGAGAATCGGAGGTAAAATCGCGCGAAATTGTTGAATCAGCACAAAATTTTCAATATAATTTTTGTTTGATTTGAATTTTTCGCCGCAGGAACTTGAGAGCTTGAAGCGAGCGTACGCGGAAATGATACTCAACACAGCAAAAGAGGCAGCATCGCGCGTAATGGCATCAGAAATCAAAGCCCGGAATGTTGAGATGGAATTGATTTCATCCAAAGAGGAGGCCTCTCGAATGCTTGGCCGCTTGAAACAAATGATGGATGCTAAGGTAACGTCAAAACGCATAGATGATTATAATGATTTAAGCTACTGGTTCGCGAGTTGATACAGTGTCAGACATCGCTCTATTTCATCTGTTTAAGTAGTCAGGTCTTAAAATTATGGTCTCAAATGACTTAAAAGTTTCGTGGATTTGCTAAGAATGTGAAATTTAACGTACATTAGGCTTAAACGTGCAATTGAATCATGAAATTGGTACTTTCAAGCGGATGTACCATTTCTAGGGCTTGCTCAGACGCTTGATGCTTAGACTCTTTCAACTCTTGAGATTAACCTTTTTCTATGAACTGCAAGACTTGATTTATTAAAGCATCATTTATTTTCTAGCATTATTCTTGCAGTGGATCCCTTTTTGATTTAGCAGGATTAAATTATCCTCTTCGAGTTGATAATTTGAAGATTTGTATACATGATTGATTATTCGATTTTGCCAGTTGACCTATATGAACTTGGAATTTCTTTGTTGCAATCAAGGTATTTGTTTATATTAGCTTCAATGGATATTGAAGCTGTAAATCCCTGTTCCAACTGTCAACAATGATTCGATGAAGGATTTCTATATGTCCATATTTATTAGCATATTGTTAAGTTGATTCTAGGGTCTCTCTTGTGTGTATGTGTGTGTACATATATCATGTCGATAGCATTGTTTCTAATCTCATATATCTGGAGCATGGATTTGTGAAGCTTTCCCAATTTGAACTTTGAGGTTATAGCATCAATTATTCTTGATTTGCTAACGTTATACTCTCTATTTTTGACAGCCAATTTTGAATGGGATTATTTCTCTAAGTCCTCATTCACAGATTGTAATTATTTCATACTGAAGTAATCTACGTGGCATTTATTGCAGACCAAGGAAGCAGAGATTGCATTGTTGAATCAGCAAAGAAGAATTGATGAGCTCGAAGCTCAGCTTAATGAAGCAGAAGGGATCATACTAGACCTCAGGGCTGAACTGAACCAGGCACAGGAGGAATTGGTGGAGGAAAAGAACAAAAGTGTGTATCTTTTAAGAACGAATGATTTAAAAAGTCAAGAAGTGGACACAAGCGCTCTTGAGCACGAACAATGTGGTTTGGTGAATGAAAATGCAAAGTGGAATTCTGAACGTCATATTTGCTGTGTGGACAACCCAGTTTTGGTAACTGAGAAGAAGCCTGAGCTGTGTAGTGATGATTGTACACTGACTGATGTTATAGTTGATGGGGAATTGCCTTCTGCAGACGATTTGCATTCTTCATTGAACAGTGAAACTACTGAACCAGACATGGAGTTAACCCTTCCATCTCCAAAGATGGAGAAACTGAAAACAATGGAGAATTTCAGGATTGGTGCTAAACGTCAACCCATCAAATCGTGCAATATGCGGAGAAAAAGAACTCAAACTAGCAAAGCCAGAGCAATATTTAGCAAGCAGCACAATCGTCAGTATTTGAGGCCACATCGAACACATTCAGCAAGAAGTTGTTCAAGTGGCAACAATGATTTCAATCATGCTCCAACCAAGAATGAGAATGTGAATACAGTTGAAATTTCTTCTGGGTTGGAAGAAAAAGTGAACCTTGAAAAGAATCAAGCTGTTCGTAGAAGTCTTCGAAAAAGAAAGCCCAAGTACTGGGGTGATGCTTTTACCTCGCGCAGGTCAAGCAAAATTGAATGCACTTTGAAATCTGATTACAATCAGTTGAAAAGGGAAGATAAAATCAAGACTGACGAGTGTGACAATGTGATAGTATCCCCAAATAGTGAATTTGAGCTTCAACCCGAAAATTACATGGAGTTGACTGATGTTTTGGTGAAACTGGACGAGCAGGCTGCACGGCTTGAGTTGAGTAGCTTTTCTCAGATTAATTGTGACCTCGCCGATGACGCCAAAACTCCTGCAGGAAGTCAAGCTGAGTCCGAAAGTCGTTTCAAATACACCTTCAGCAGGAAGAGGAAGATAGAATCCTTGACCAAACTTACAGATACTAGATCTTCTGCTGAAGTCTCCTTGAGAAAGAGAACTCAAGAGAGAGATGGCAGACCTTCAAGATTGCAGAACTGTACCTTGATGAACAAATCACCTAAGAACAACAGACGAATTCTGCAGGTTGCTCGCCAGGTTAGCAATAATTTCTACATGATTATGTCTACTGATTTTGTAGTTCAATAGACATGACAATTACATATTTCGATTGGGTATATTATAGTTTTAAAAGATGGAAATCCTTAATAACTAAGGTTGAGGTTTATCTCTTCTATGGATTTAGTAAACCTCTAGTTCATATTTCTACTCAATGCAATGTTGTTTGAATGTTAAAAAGAGTCAACAAAATCAACACAAGTGCATCAAGATTTCTTGTTACTTAAAAGTTTTCATACAGAGCTTGAAGTAAGGTGAACTTTGTTCTACCAAGTAGTTATTTCTTAGTTTGAACTTAGGGTGGAAATTAAAGTTTGACTTTGACCGAATAGTAGGACTAATTTTTCGTATAGAGAACAGTGCAAAGAACATGGGCTGAATGTTTCAGATATCTAGTTAACTCATCTCTTTCCATTTATGCAGCTTATTTCGTTATCCGGAAAGCATTGATGCGATGTGAACTAGGGCTCGTGTTAAAGTCGAGAAACCAAACCATTTGATGTTGAGGACCATTTCATCATCCTAGTATAGTAATTGCAGTCGCTGCATTTGAGGAAGAGTACGATGTTGATCTCCAATTCTCCATGATTGTCACTTAGCTCGTGTCATAATTTCAAATGTTGATGTTTAATTTCGAAATCTTTTGCTTTTTTCTTTTTTTTTTTTTTTTTTTGACAACAAGTGGTCAATTTTTGCTTTTTATTTCCATTTCAAGGTTTAAAAGAAAGATGTTCGATCACGCTTGAGCTCGTGCAATGGGACGAGTCTGACCCAAGAGCTCAAGAAACTACTCACACATCAACTATCACGCGAAAGGTTATGTAAAAAAGAGAACAAAAGTTTAATGAAACTAAAAGTTTAAAACAATTAGTGTAATTTTTAACACCTGGGGTCCCCAATGCTTCAGTTTTTTCACAATCTCGTCCCCATTCTTTTTCTTTTCTTTTTCCTTTTTTTTTTCTCCCTCAATGCTTTGGATTCTCAACCTTTCAATAACTACCGTGGTGCACTTGTTATTATAATCAATATAGAAAAGTGACTTTTCTCGATAAAAGTTTTTGCTACTAACGATCCTTTTCGACGAACAAACTCAAATGATATTTTAACGATAAATTTTTTGTTTAAACTCTACTTTGTTAAAATCAATATTTCTTGTAGTGGGTAATTATATTCTTAATTTGTGTGTATAAAATTAAATTTAATTGAAATTTCAAACTCCCAAAAAAGACAAGTTTTACTTATATGTGTTTACCAACTAATAAGCGTGATGTATATCAGAAAAATCTTTTAGTCAATCTAAATCTAAATAATAAAATGTATGTTCAATACAAATATAAATGGTTACCCTTAAGAAATTTAATTGCATTTTCAACATAACTAGTGTTTTCACCGCGCGTTGCACGGGGAAACTTATAGCCAATTGTCCCAATTGGCGCTGATTTATGAAGATTTGATCAACTATGGAGTTGTGGAGATACAAAATTCCAACGGTAAAATTTGATACGTATTCATTGGTGTTGATAAGAAAAGATGTGTGTGAACTATTAGTGATAAAGATGAGAAGGAAAGGCACGTGTAAGATTTCTTTGATAAAAGATTTGAGCTTATCTTAAAATATACTATTTAATCTTAAAAAATAAATATATATATATATATATATATATATATATATATATATAGGGATTGGGTGGGAAATGAAATTTTGTAATTAATTTTTTAATTCTAAAAATTGATTGTTTGAGCGGGAAAATAATCTTATTTTATTAATATATATATAAATAATAATAATAATAATAATTCATTCACCTTTTTTGACGAAAACTGTTTAAAAGATAAATAACAGGAAAACTAAATGATATACGTAAATAATATTAAAGTGAACATAAATGGTGGGGGTACTTTTATCCAAAAAAATTTCCCCCCTCTTCCACACTTTTTAGTATATATAAGTACAGGTTAATGTCATAGATCCCTACTAATGGAAATTATCCAATGTTGCCATTAAAGTGGAAATTTTGGTCAAAATGAATTTTAATTATTTTTTTTCCACCACATTTTTTTATTTTCTTTTATTAAAAATGCATAAATAAAATTAGACACTATAATACTATAATACTTTAAACCTTGGAAAATGCATGTTAATGCATTTTTTTCAAATTTTAAATTTGGTCAAACAAATCACATCCATATATCTCCTACTTATTAAATCTCCACCATCCAAGCTCCACTCATTCTCTCTCTTCGTACTCATAAAAATACATTAAAACTCATCCGCTAACACCCTACTGTTTCTTTTCTTGTACGATTATTTCTTTCACACTAGACTGTACTGGTCCAAGATGTAGGTTTGATTTTACTTTCCTTTTTCTTCTTTCTTACGAGGTTTTGCGTACTACCGTTGGTGAGTTTACACCTCTACCATTTTTCTTCAGCAATTCTATTTTTTTCTTTTCTATTTTTCTTTCTTTTTTTTTCGTTTGCACATTTTGAAGATTAAATTTTACATATAATCGTGTCAATGCATATTAGGATATACAATAATTTTATGGGAAAGAAATGAGTGAGGAAAAAGTTGAGGAAAAGGTGATTTGATTCCAAAATTACCTTGTCAAAGCATTCTTAAGCGAATCACCAAGGGTAATTTTGGAATCAAATCACCTTTTCCTCAAACTTTTCCTCACTCATTTCCTTCCCATAGAATTATTATAGGATATGTACGTATGTTGAGTAGGAACCTTTCTATTTATCCGTTTATTAAGAAGATGTGTGCGTTGTAAGTTTTTTAGTTATGTAACTGTTTATTGATGGGTAAATTTAATGAATGGCCACCAAACTTTTTAGATGTCACTAATTGCTCATTGAATTTTGAAATCTAACTGAATACTCACTGAACTTTACTTAATGTCAACTAATAATCACTCTTTAACTCAATATTTAAATATATTTAAGAATTATGTGTATATGACTAATAACATTCTTCGTGGAGATAGTTAGATTAATTACTGGCAAAATAAATTTATCTATTGGAATTTAAATCAGAGAAAAATCAAATGAACTATCAGAAATGCCACTGTCTGAAACAATACTTGTATCGTGTTTCTTATTGTTTATATAGCTTTCGTCCTATTTGAGTAAGTTTTTTATACCAGTTGATCTAGTTGGTCACATGTATGATATCGTCATTCAAATTGGTGCAATACGCTAATAGAATAAATTAAATTAATGAGTGATCGATAAATGATGTTAAGTAAAATTCAATGAGTATTTAGTTACATTTCAAAATTCAGTGAGTAATTAATTACATCTTGAAAGTTTAATGACCATTCATTAAATTTACCCGTTTACTAATGTCCCGCCACACGAGGACTACACCCCCGATTAATTTAATGAGCAACATCGCCACAACTTTGATGAAAACTCGTGAGGTTGAGCTTTTCTTACATTTACATATAAGTGCGATCTTGCATTTAGTTTGGCTAAGCTTATCTTGTATTTAGTTTGGCTAAGCTTATTTTGGTTCTGAACTTATTATTACTTATTTTTGTAAGTTCATGGGTGGTTTCAAATTTCAGTTACGAGACGTTCCTTTAATAGAATAGCCTTGTAGATACATGCAGGAATTATATGTATATCTGTTGTCCGAAAAGGGTGGTTGTGTTGGTGTGTATCATGTGTCATTGTAGGATGATCGACAGGGTCGAAATATGAGCGACGTGGTGGTTGGCAGTTTCGATTGACGATATTTTCCCGAATGTTTTTTGATAATTCAGATTATTGTCTTTCGTTAATTGATTCTTACTCATATTTTTCTTTTGACTCTATCGTTGTAGCAATGTAAATATTGTTCGAATTGTTTTATTCATTGGATTATTGTTCAAATTGTTAGCTATTAATTCATATATATCTTCATCAATATCTCGGATATCGTTTTTAATTACCTCATTTATTTATTTTTGTATTACCTTTTGGTTGTCAAGGTGGATCAGCTACATTGCATGATCTCTTTAAATAAAAGAGAGAAAATTGGGGAGCTGTCAAGACTAAAATCAATAGACGTTGATGCATTCGTAGTCCACATAATAAAATTCCTACTTTAACTATCGAACACCTGTTGAATTCCATGGAATTGAAATTCCACTTTAGATCAAATTGTGATGATTTTCATTGATTGCAAGGAATTTGAATTACAATTTGGGGAAGGTGGGAAGTGGAATTCATGTTTCATTTTCCACCCTTCAATTAAACACGCCAATTCTCTGCAATAGTTAACAAAACATGGCATTTCCTTGATTATCTATGACAAATTATATACTAAGTTGGCTTATACAAATTTTGGAAATGGCCTTCTTTTGTTTGCGCAACGCAGCAATACAAAAATACATAAACCATACATGCAAAACTCGAAACCCAAGCCAATAGACAGCTAATAAAACCGCGGATGTGTTGGGCACGTCGTGGCTCATTATTGCTTCCAAAAAGAAACAACGAACCGCATCAAACTTGCGACATGGCTGCTTCCAATGAGCGTTTTGGTCATCTGAAGACACTTAACAAGTAGTTCTAGGTTAAAACTATTCATTACTTCATTGTTTTCTAGATTTCTAAGGATTTCTAATGTATTTCACTCTTTAAGCCTAGGGTTGGCAACGGATCGGGTTCGATTCGAGTCAGCCATACCCGAACCTAAACCGTGATACTAAACCCAAACCCATAACTGAACCGAACCGTGAGTTATTCGGTTCTGTTCGGGTCTGGTATCCGTTCGTCGGGTCGGCTTTTATACCCAAACGAGTAGCTGTTTTCCTTTTTTTTTTTTGAGACAGCTGACTCTGTTTCTTTGCTTGGCTGCTTGCTTGTCAATACATCCACAAAATCACAAGGGATATCAAAAGGTCCAAAACCAAAATCACAATGGATATCAAAAAGTCCAAAACCAATATCACAGTGGATACATTCACTAATCTATCTAAGCACTGCTTATCAATACTAATACTCAATACATCCATATTCCACAATCACAAATACTATAAATCACCTTATAAACTAATAAACTATAAAATTGGATACTAAAACCAAAATCAAAATATTATATAGCTTCACTCATCAATAGTCAATTCAAACACCAAAGTTCTTTAATTCAAGCAATCAACTTCTAGCACATTAGCTGATTACCGTAAACTAATAAGAAACATCCCATGGCCACACACTCATAGAGTCATACCATACAGTCATACAAACATACTACAAACATTCAAACAAAAACAAGTATTCTTCACATGATAAAACGTGTCTAATGACAATTACGAAAAGAAATTAAATAGTCTTCAAATTTCAATGATTCTCTCAAAAATCATAAATCTCATCATAGGTTCCATTGTCGCTTAGATTTGGCCATTCATACTCCTATAACATTGAAGATAAATAAAATTATAAATCAAGAGTAATAATTTAAGAATATACTAATTGGAAACAAACAACTAAAAACGTACCCCTACATCAGCATCTTCATCATGACTTTGATTTGGGCAACTTCTAACAAATGCTAAATTAGCTGAATCAGCTATACAGCATAAAAATAGTTTATAATTAATAATAATCCAATACCATCATGTTTAAAATTCAAAAATCGAATATAAAAATAATAAACTTTACCATTTATTTTCGCCGATAGCCAATCTCGAGCACACATCAACGCTTCTAGAGTATTGGGTGAAATCTATTTCTATGCGGGCTAACAAATCTAGTACCTGTGCTAAATGCAGACTCAGACGCCACAGTAGATACAGGAATGCTTAGTACATCATGAGCAACCTTTTGCAAATTTGGATATATGATTGAATTAATCCTCCACCACGTTAACAAATCAAAATTATCCTTCCTCGGAAATACCGGCTTGCCTAAAAAAGCATCAAGCTCTGTTTTGACGTGATCGGCATTAGTCGTATAAGAATTGAGAAATTGGTCAAAATTATTCAAACGAGAGTTTTTAGAAAAACAGGAAGATGTCTCAGAATGGGCAGATGATGAATAAGATAAATTTGTTCTACTGATCGTGGTTATCATATACTCACTCACTCACCAACTTGTAACAAAGTTTCCTAATCCTTTCAGTCTCCTCAAATACACGATTGCCATAAATGTCGGGAAAGTAAAATTCCACCAACTTCATCTTATGTCTTGGATCTTATAAAGTAGCAATCGCCAAAATACCATTCATCTCACCCCAATATTTGTCAAATTTGGGAATCATGTTTCTTGCCATGCATCTCACTTCATCACGAGGAGAATTACTCCAATCTGGATTGCCAATTTCAAGTCACACACATTCGGAAAATAAAGATTTGCAGTAGTGAACTTAGTGCCGGAAAATAGTTCTGTAATTTCAAAAAACATTTCCAACTTATCTGCAATTGTAATTGCCACTCTCCAATCATCTTCAGTTGGTACATTTTTGTATTGGGAATGGAGTTGCTTTGCACGAGGAAAAATATCTTTGTAAGGTAAAGCAACTTAATCATAAGAAAAGTGGAATTCCACCTAATCTTACAATCAAGAACTAGTTTCTTTTCACAAGGGATTTTCATTTGTCGTGCAATCGACTCAAATTTCTCAGTTCTCTTTTGTGTTGCTGACCAATATGCAACACTATCATGAATTCTCTCCACACTTGGGGCTATAGTATCCAAACCTTCCTTAACTATCAAATTCAATATATGCGCACAACAAGCATATGAAAGAATTCACCATTCATTAACAGAGAATTAGAAGACAACTTACCTAACATGATATTAATCATGGCGTTATTGGTAGAACAATTATCGACAGTAAGTGTGCTCAATCTTTGATTAATGTTCCATTCCAACAAGCAATTCATCGACACATTGCAAAGCATTTCCGCCGTATGAGGGCAAGGAACATACACAAATCTATTATAATTTATAAATAACAAAACCACATTAGGAAAGTCAATAAAAAATTGAAAATATACAAAAAAGTAATGAGAATATTGTAAAAGATTAGTATACCTCAAAATTCGACTTTGAAGAGTCCAAGAATTATCCACAAAATGTGCAATGATAGCCATGAATCCTTTTTTCTGGTTCGATGTCCACATGTCAGTAGCAACCGAAACTCTACTCTTGATCCCATCTAAAATGCCCATTACTTTCCTTTTCTCATAATCGTATATCTTTAAGATATCACTCTTGATTGTATTACGAGAAACAACTTTAAACAATGGTTGAATTGTGTTACAAAATTTCCTAAATCCAATATGCTCAACCATTGAAAGAAGATACTCGTGGAGAATGACCATACTTGCAAGATCTTTCCTATCTTGTTCTTGATCAAAAGTGTAGTTATTCACATTAAGCGGAGTACTAGGTTCTTTAGAAGAAGAAGCATTTAACATCATTTGTCTCAAATCCCTTTGACCTTGATGGGGGCATCTTTTTAAATGACTTGTTCCATTTTTTATATCAGCACTAACATGGACGGATTCAGGATTTCTCATAGGGCCTAACTGGATTTATGATAGAGAATTTTTTGGTTGGGAGGGGCCTCCACTCCCCTTCTTGAGACAGGGTCCTCAAACTTATTTTTCTTACATTTTTACAAAACATTATTCTTTTCAATATTTTTTACAAACATTATTAAAAATCATCGTTTGAGAAATTGATTTTCCAAAACAAAAACAAATTAATATGAAATAACAATTTGATTTGGTTTTCAAAATTGGCTTCATTTTGTCCAATGCATTTTTGAGTTTAAGAAAACAATTTGACTAGTTAATTTTTTTGGGAGGAATTTGACTAGTTACTTGATCGAGCTCAACTTAAAAAAGATAACATAATAAATTTATATATAGAAAATATAAGAAAAATCATTACATTATTTTATCTAGCACAACTATAATCGATTGAGTTTTCAAGCATAAAAATTATTTAAAATAATTTTTGACAATCTCCCTGCAATGCACAAATAATGTGAATCAACAATTGAACAGATTAAAGTATGGTATCTTGCATTAATTGTCTAAGCCTATACCTACACCTATATCTACAGCTAAAGCAAATCATTCGTAAATTTTCATATTCGCGAATATTACAATACTTAACATTTTTTTAAATGAAAATTTCGTAGTCTTTGAAAGTGCACAATGGTTAAAAATAAATTTGTTTGAAATAAATAAATAGATCAACGTAACATAAAAGAGAACCCACTGACCAATATGCGATCTGGGGGTCCTTAAAATTGCAAACGAAAAATTGGCAAAGAAAAGGTCAAATGTGACTATAGTCGACTCAAACCAGCGACCTAATCGTGTTAGGAGTTTGTGTTCCTTAGCACCAGGTCTAACCGCCGTTAGTTAATTTGGCTACACAATGTTATACTTAGTTAATTTGGCTACACAATGTTATACTTAGTTAATTTGGCTACACAATGTTATACTAATATTTTTCTAGGACCTAACTACTGCATAGCCTAGTTAACTCTTGCATCCGTCCCTGACCACTAAGATGTTTCTTACAACCATTACAAGTTGCTTTGTACACATCATTGATTTTTTGTCGCTTAAAATGATTCCACACATTCGAAGTTAATCGTTTTCTCATATTTTCTCCACTATTCTCTCATTCATCATCTATCTCTATAGGAGTTTGAGATTCGTTTCCCTCACCCGGCACCGATGAAGTAGCCGGTGTAGGCCCTGTAGGAGTAGGAGTGTCTACATCTAGTATTGGAATGCTTTCTACTGAAGTGGGATTGGTAGACATCTACAATTGTAAATATTTATTCTTATTAATAAATAATAACATGGAACAAAAGTTTAAATTGATTTATTAATTATTATTGATGATGAAAATTGAAAAGTAATTGAATAACCTTGGTTTGATTGTTTGAAGAAGATGGTGAAAAATAATGAAGAACGGGTATCTAATATCTAGTGCTATGAATTAACAAATAAACTCTAACTCCTCATAAATTATTAAACTAACAAATAAATCTTAAAATAAATCTGAAATCTCACATCAAAATATGAAAATAATTCAATTCCAACAATAAATCTGAAATATAAAATACCACATCAAAATAATACAATTATCAACATTGTAAGAAATAAATGCATTGTTATAATATTCATAAATTAACAAATAAACTATCACTCCCTATAAATCATTAAAAAAAAATAAATTTGAAATCTCACATCAAAATAATTCAATTGCAAGTTTGCAATAACAAATTTGAAAAATACTTAAAGACAAAAACTAAGACATACCTTCAAAGACCCAAGTTTGATTCTTTGATTATAAGTAGGAACGAAATCTACAAATGAAAACTATGTAGAAATAAGAAATTGAAGATAAAATTAAGATTTTTCAGCCTAAAATTTGAAGTTTGACTCACTAACACGAGATGGATCTCGAGTTCTCGGCTGCTCCAGTTCGGTTGCAACATTGTTAGTCTTTTCCGTCAGTCGGCTGTTGAAAAGATTTAGGGCAGAGAGGCGAGAGCGAGACGCATGTCGCTCAGTCACTGGATGCACGGTTCACGCAGAGTGTGTGTGAGAGAGTAGAGCGTTGTCTGCTGTGTGCCTTTGACTATTTGTGAGAGTAAGTATGTGGAAGTGGAATACTAGAATTAGGGCTACTAATAGTATAATATTAATTGAGAAATGAAAAATGAGTCATTTAAGTGTTTTGGGCTTACTGCAAGCAATATTGAATGTCTGAATTAACGTGAGGTGAGAGTTGAGAAAAAGAGAGTCAGAGAGTTGGGCTTAGCGGTGGGCAAAAAAACCGGAACCGATTGGTTCTACCCGGAACCGGACCGAAAAATCAAGAACCGAATGGATATTTGCATTTGAAAATCGGATTTGGGCCCAAAACTCAAGAACCGGATGGGTCCGGTCCGGTTCCGGGTATTAGGCCCAAATCCGGTTCTACCCGTTTACTATTCAAAAAGAAAAAAAAAAAAAAAGGAATCTGAAGAAGTGAAGAACCGACTAGCCGCTAGCTCATTGACTGGATTGACCCATTCTTTCTCGATTTCTCACTTTCTCACTTTCATTCTCGAGTTCTCGTTCGTCGTATCTTCCTGGCGAGCTGAGAAACCCTACCTTTCTCTTAGTTTCTCGCGACTTCGCAGCCTCGCCGCCCTTCGCTACCACAAGGTCACCGACCGCCGACGAGTCGACGATTGGCCGACGCTTCTTCAACCTCTTCAAGACTCGCCAACGACTTCCAGTCTCCCCCGGTCCCGCCTGTCTGCTCGAGTGCTCGACTGCTCCACATCGTAACGGTAAGTTTCTCCATTGATATGTTGTTTTTCTTGTATTTTTAGCCTTTATTGATCTTTCTTTTGCTCTCTCTTTCTTGGATCTATTTTTTTCCATGAGAAATATCCGAGGAGATCTTTGGAATCGGATTCAATTTGGGGATGTTATTGATTGTTTAGTTGTTCTTGAAGCATAAATGCATAATGTTTGGGTGATTGGATTGTTGCTTGATTGGATTTCTTAACTATTGGAAAAAGAACTATTGGATTGTTGCTTGATTGCCTGATTGGATTTGTTGATTGCATAATGTTTGCTTGATTGCATAATGTTGTTCAATTTGGGAAAAAAGAACTATTGGATTGTTGCTTGATTGGATTAAATGGATTTCTTAACTGAGTCAAATGCTTTGGGTGGCTCTATTTGATCCAAGTAATTTAAAATTTAAAATTTGTTTGCTTTCAGCTGGAACAGAATTTAATGACAAACAACTTCTATAAAAATTGAATTATACCCAAGCAAAAGGGGATTAAATTAGGAAAAATTCAAACTTGTAAAAGTTTGGACTCATATACCTAATGCTACGTTTGAAGGGGACCCAATTCTAGAAGTGAAGACCGCCTTAGAAAAATAGAATGTGACATGTTATATGACACGTTTAGGAAATGAGATTGATCTTATTGAAAAAAAAATGATATAAAAATTAATAGGAACATAAAATCTAAAATTGAAAGTTTAATATTCACGATTAATGAAATTTATTTTGTTGTGTCTAAATAGAAAAGTAGTTCAACCTTATATTGACAAAAAATTCATAACATTATAATGTTATAAATTCACTGTTTGTTGTACAGATTATTTTTTGAACTGTTTCTTTTTTGTAGATGAGGAAAGGAAAAGCAAAAAGAAGATATTGCTACTAACATTGATATCGAATTGGAGCTAAAAAGGCACAAGAACAAGATCGCAATTTGGGATCATTTTGTTAAGACGGTGATGGAACAAAAGCAAAGTGCAATTATTATGGAAAGTTCTAGTAAGTGATTCATGTAAGTCCTGAACTTCTAGCTTGTGGAAACATATTGAAGCTTGTTATGCATATAAAAACCTTAAATTTGATGATAAGCAAAAGACTCTGAGATTTGATGGTGGTAGTGGTCTTAAACTGTCATTGTTCAATAAAGATGAGTGTAGGAGAGCCTTGATTAGGATGATTATACTTGATGAGTTTCCTTATTCTATAGTTGATGGTGAGGGTTTTAAAGACTTCGTGAAAACTCTTTGTCCAAAGTTTGATGTTCCTTCTAGAAGAACAATTGTTAGAGATGTCTTCTATCTCTATAATGAAACAAAGGAATCATTGAAAGCGAAACTAGTTAGTAACAAGCAAAGAATTTCTATTACGATCGATACTTGGACTTCAATTCAAAATATCAACTATATGGTTGATCCTTTGCACATTTCATTGATAAGAATTGGAAATTGCACAAGAGAATTTTGAACTTTTCATTATTTCAAATCACAAAGGAGAAACAATAGGACAAATTATTGAAGATTGTCTACTTGATTGGGGAATAGAGCATGTAGCGTGCATTACGGTTGACAATGCAAAGTCTAATGATTCGGGATCACTTATGTGAAAGAAAATTGATGAATTGGAAGCATGACTCATTGATCTTGGGTGGTGCTCATATGCATGTTAGATGTTCGGCACACGTTGTTAATTTGATTGTTAAGCAAGGGTTGAAAGATTATGATCCTTCCATATGTGCTATTCGTAATGCAATCAAATATTTGCGGTCATCGCCGTCTAGGCTTGAGAAGTTTAAGTTTTGTGTTGGAAGAGAAAAGATTGAAAGTAAAAAATTTCCCTCTTTGGATGTGGCTACTAGGTGGAATTCAACATTTTTAATGTTGGATAGTGCATTGAAATTTGAGAAAGCATTTGCACGAATGGAGAATGAGGATGGTTTGTATGTAAAATATTTTGGTGAGAAGAATGCCGATGGGAAGCAAAAAGAAGGACCACCGGATATGTTTGATTGGGAGAAGGCAAACAAATTGGCAAAGTTCTTAAGAACATTTCATGATGTGACTTTGAAGTTTAGTTCATCACTAAATGTGACTTCAAATCTTTATTTCAAAGAAATTTGCAATATTGAACATGCATTGAAAACTTTCACTAACAATGATAGTTTTGTGTTGCGTGATATGGTAAAGAACATGAAGGAAAAGTTTGACAAGTATTGGGGCAATGTTGACAAGATGAACAAGTTGTTGATTGTGGCAATCGTTTTGGATCCAAGATACAAGATGGAATATATTGTATATTGTGCAAGCATTTTATATGATGCAAGTAGGGTTAATGCAATGAAACTTGACATTGAGAAGTTCCTATATACTTTATACAATGAGTATAAGAGATTCAATGAAAGTGGGAGAAAAAAAGGAATTAGTGAAAGTTGTTTTAAAGAAGGTTTGGATGTAATTGATGGTGTTGAGGAAAGTGACGAGTTTAATGCTTTTAATATGGTTGATTTGGGGTACAAAAAAATGAAGACATCTCACATAGATGCATCGTCAAATGACGAAATTAAAAAATATTTGACTGAGGCAACTGATGACCCTTCCAATGGCTTTGACATTTTGTGTTGGTGGAAAGTTAATAGTTCGAGATTCGAGATTTTGTCAGAGATTGCAAGGGATGTACTTGGCATTCCTCAGATCCACCGTAGCTTCGAATCCGCATTTAGCACTAGTGGGCTTAATTTTTGGGATTCATTTAGGAGTTCATTAACTCCCAAATCAGTTGAGGCATTAATTTGTACACAAAATTGGCTACGAGAGGAATCTAGACTCTTGAGAGTACGTGAAGACATTTGCATTGAAGAGGAAGAGTTGGAAAATATTGAGACAGGTGAACACGTATTTATTCTATTTATTTTATTTTCTTTTCTTTTTTTTCACAATTTCAATTTTTTTCTTCTCATGTGCTTGTTTATTTGTGAATTGTGATAGAGTTTATCAATAATATTACAACTAAAGGAGTGATTCATCTTGATGAATCGTAAAGAAGAAGTGGTTTGGTAAGTGATACATGATAATGACTTAATGAGAGTTGTGACCTTTGTTATATAATTTTAAGAAATTTATGGTTTTATTTATTGATTAAAAATTATTATCTTATTGGTGGTACTTGATAGGTTATTCATTGTTGGATGAAAGTGGCGAGTGAAGACGTTATTGGAGTTCTATTTTGCTTCATGGAAGATATTTTGGAGTTCAATTTTTAATCTAGTTTGTGTACTTTACTTTTAAATTGCATGGTTCTACTTCTATTTTAAATTGTAATTTCTTATTTTGGAATTGGCTATTACCTATTAAAGGCTGTTTTTGTGCTCCGGCTTTTGTAATGAAATTGGTTAAAACTCAGGTACTCATGCCATTGCGTTTGTAGTTGCTAGTAAAGGTAATTGGTTTCGTTTGTGCTACTGTTGTTGTAGTGCTGTTGGAGTGTTGGTTAGTGTTGAAACTGCTTTTGCATTACTGTTGCTACTGCTTTTGTATCGGTATTCACTGCTGTTTTTTTCCTTTTTTGCTACTACTTTTGCATTGTTGTGTTATGCCGTCGGTTTTGCAACTGCTATGCGGACTGCGGTGCCGCTACGCTCGATCGATTTTGCAATCGCGGACTTCGCGGTCTGCCGCTACTCACAAGAAGCGACATGTCAGCTTTGGTGCGACGGTATTCTTGCCGTCCGCTGCAAAGAAAGTCGCTGCTGCTGCAAGCAGGCTGCAGCAGCCTGCTGCAGCAAGCAGGCTGCTGCTGCCTGCTGCAGCAAGCAGGCAGTTGCTGCTGCCTGCTGCAGGCAGCAGCAGCAGCTTGCTGCTGCCTGCAGCAAGCTGCTGCTTGCTGCTGGCAGCAGCTTGCTGCTTCATGGCCTCATGTAGTTGCTTGCTTCTTTTTTTTTTTTTAGGCTTGTGTTTGAATTAAAATTTTTATTTTTAAGTGATAAAAAATATATTACAAACTAACCGGAACCGAACCGGAACCGGAAGGAACCGGAACCGGACGGGTACTTCATTTGAAAAAAACCGAACGGATCCATTTTTCAAGGAACCGGAATTTATGGTTCGGTTCCGGGTAATGAACTACCCGGAACCGTACCCGGAACGCCCACCCCTAGTTGGGCTTGTTGGGCACTTGGGCTTTTTAGAGTGATTTTTAAAATTTTAACACACTAAGTCACTACTTGTCGTTAACACTCTAACAAGCAGATAGTTAATGGTGAAAATTTTAATTTTCAACTTTTGATTTTTGAATTGAAAATCAATTTTAAATTTTTGTAGGAAAAAATATATCGGGTATTCGGTTCGGTTTCGGGTACGACGTTACTATCCACATCCGAACTATATCCGTCTCGGGTTTTACTATCAAAAAGCATATCCGACCACCGATCCATCGGTTCGGGTTTTTTGAACCCATTTTGACTCGTTCGATTCCGGTAACCGCGGTTTTCAGGTTGTTTTGCCATCCATATTTAAGCCAGAATTTGGGTTAGAGTTAACAAATTTTGTTTGGATTTCCTAACAAATTCCAGTCATCTATATCTATATATAAATAAAATGAGCACGCTTTCCCGCTCAAACTTTAATTTTTCAGAATTAAAAAATCATTATTATTACTTTAATTTTTCAGAATTAAAAAATCATTATTAATTGAATTAATCACTGGCAACACGTTCCCTTATTCCTTTAGTCTGTAGAATTCTTCTCGATTGCTTCTCTCTCGCCCTGGAATTCTTCTCGAATTCGTGTTCCCTTATTCCTTTAGTCTGTAGAATTCTTCTCGATTGCTTCTCTCTCGCCCTAGAATTCTTCCCGACTGCCTCTCAGACTCCAATTTACTGTCAGAATAATTCACCCAAAATTTCAATTCGCCTATGATTCTATCGCAAACAGCATACGCCTTCTAGAATTCTTCTCCAATTCGTCTCTCACTTCTCCCCACATATAGAATCCTTCTCCAATTAGGCTCTCAGTTCTCCCTACATATATACCTATCAATGTTCCATGATTCTTGCAAAAATTTCACAGCTTTACTATAAAAATCTCACGTGAGGGTAATCGAAATCGATGCTCTCTCTGTTCCTTTCATTATTGCACTGCTTTGGTAATATTTGTGTAATCCATTGTTATGTTTATCGCAGCTCCTTTAATCTTCAAACTTTATCGTGTATTTACTTTTGTGCTATTATTAAAGCTCTGACTTTTGACCTCTGCTTTTTGTTTATTTTTGGCTTGTGATGGAGTAGAAGTGCGAAATTCAAGTCGGCTGTATTCAAACCTCCCGAGAGGAAATCCTTTTTAGGTATGTTTTCATATCGCATTATATTTATAAAGTATATGCTCGCATGATTTTTAAGACAGTCTTTGGCACGTGTTTTGCTTTCTACTGTAGTCTTATCAAACTTATAGCAAATTTGATATATATTTGGTTGTGCACTTATATGATGTGTTTAGGAAATGAAAACAGAAAGAAAACAAAAACCGAAATGATTGGGGAGGCCATGTTTGGGGAATGAATTTTTGGACATTAGTGTTGTCTTCTTATCAAATCCTATAGCAGCTTGATATTTGCTTGTGCACTTATATGATGTGTTTAGGAAATAAAAAACAGAAAGAAAACAAAAACTAAAATGATTGGGGAGGCCATGTTTGGGGAATGAATTTTGGACATTAGTGTTGTCTTCTTCTGGAATCAAAATTAACCAACTTATTATCGAATAATTCCTAGGCTGCAGACAGATATCCAGATACATTCCTAAGTTTCTCAGACGTGGTATTTGCTTGATTTACAACATATCCCAAGGTGTTCACGGTCTGGCTGTGGAATTTCCCCGGCCAATGTACAAAACGATACATCCTTAATCGAAAACATAAGGCACCAAATTAGTTTGAGTACTGGTGTCATGCATATGTATACATACGTATTAAGTAGTCGATATCAAAGATATGTGACTTAAGTTTAATGGATTTGAAAAATGAAGAATGTGACTTTAATTTGAAAGAAATGTCTAAAATATGAAAATATATTTTATTTTCTCTAGGTAGTATCAGCATTTTGGATTTAAATTTTTGCTTCATTGTACCATATGGTACAACTGTGGTACAATTTTGGTCTTGGCCGCATAATGTGCTCGCTTCTTGGTGGATGGATCTAGGGGTTAACTGGCTCCAGCTTTAATTTTTTGCCCCAGACTTCTCTGTTCAGTTTTATATTTTACATATATTTTCTTCCTTCTTTTTTTTTATTTTTTTTATTATTAGTATTATTTTTATTTTATCTCAATCATTCTTAAATGATCTATAACTGTTCATTATTTGTTAGTGCAAAACTAAGGATTTTCAAGGAGTGTTCACACAAAGGCACTAGCGATGAATTATTTATTGAGCAATAATTGTCTTATCCGAAAATTAGCTTTGACCAGTGCTTACTATGTTGCAAGCGTTTTGGTCAATGATGCAGTCCCATAGATCGAATTCTGTAACAATTTGTAGTACTTTATTGACCAGTGCTTACTATGTTGCAAGCGTTTTGGTCAATGATGCAGTCCCATAGATCGAATTTTGTAACAATTTGTAGTACTTTATTGCAATCTATTACTTGGTTTCGTTGTGTTCTTGCCTTTATAATTATTGGATTATGTCATTATGTGTGTATTTTTTTAATTGATTTTGTTATGAATAATTGAGAATAATTTGGTGGTTATGAATTATGAGGAATAATTTGGTGGAGGAATAATTTGGTGGAGGAATAATTTGGTAAAAGATGTAATTATTATATGTGAATGACTATTATACCCTTGATAAAATTATGTAATTACGGTTGTACCATTCGAAGTTTTCCTATAAATAGGCCTTCAGTTATTAATGAAATTCATTCCTGAGAATTCATTAGAATTCATTCTCTCTAAATTCTCTCTATTGTTTTCATACTTTTATAACACGTTATCAGCACGAGTCTCTAGCCATTTGAGTAATATGAAGGGAGTATGCTCTACAGTTGCATCTTATAGATGATCTTCTATATCAGAAACCGAATTATTATAAATAACCTAATCCATCTCCAATCAATACTTATCTTTCTTTTCTTTCTTATCTTTTCCCCACTTTCTCAATGCCTCACTCTCTCTATCTTCTCAATCACTCATGAAAAACATTTATGCACGAGACAAAGAGTTGTGGGCAATTCAAGAATTGGCAAATAGAGGAAATACGTGCATGTTCAATTGCTTCTCCCTAAGAAAAATGAAAAGGTATATATATTATATTACTTTATACTATAATAATATATTAAACTATAATATTCGCTTTCTCGAGATATAAAGGAGCATACATTATCAAAATCAAATTTTCTCGACTCCATTATACTCGATTTAACGAGAGCTTCGATTTGACACCAACATTGATAGGGTAATAACTCGTTGTTTGAAATATGTTATTATCAAACTTTCAAAATTTACAAATTAGTACACCAACTTTTGAAAAAGTTACAAAATAGTTCTTGAATATTTTGATATTGATAAATTGAAGTAGAAAGGAGATAATTTTCCAATCGTAAAACATTGATAAAATATTTTTGACTATTTTACCTTTGCGAATTGAATGGACAATTTTACCCTTAGGGTAAAACCGACCTAATTTTGACGACAAGTGAAAAATGGATAGAATATTCATGAAGAAATTCTAAATCCATTGATTATATAAAATGGCTTGAAGTCCATTTGAGTTAAAAGATCGAAATATTAATGTAACTCTAAGAGTTCAATTACATAATGTACTTATTCTAGAAGGATAAGTGTGCTCTTGTAGAAGTAATGAGTATTTGTTCTAGAAGAACAAATGCTCCCCGTGAGAAGCAGTTCAATATTTAATTCTCGCACTTTATTTATCGCAATTTAATTCTTGCAATACCTCCTACTTGATGATGGGTTCAACCGTCACTAAGCGGAAGGTTTTATATATTTACGCACTTTATATGCTAAGTGATGGGTAATACCTTCTACTAAGCAGATCCTACTCTGAAGAAGTAGTTAAATATTATGCAATTTAATTCTTGCTATTTAAATTAGTAAATTTATATTTATTGCAATAATTCCCATAAGGTAGGTTCGACCACCTATTGGAGGAAATTTAATTTCTGCAATTTAAATTTATGCACTTTATAGTTTGAGTATATTTCCAATGTGGTGGGTAATACCACACGATTGGTGTGCATATTTCCAATGTGGTGGATTATACTACACGATTGGTTATAACGAATCCTACTAGGAAGAAGTAGTTGATCAAATATTCTAATCATACTCTCAAGAAGTAGACGATGAGAATAAAATTACTTCTTTATATATACCTAATATGAATGGAGAAAATTGAGCAAGTGGTACTTGAAGTTACCATTGGATAAATAGACGAAAGTAAAGTCTTTGAATAGATCCCATGTTGATAAATCAAAGAAAATATATCGCATGAAAAGCTTACATGAAGTAATCTTATCGATGATATGAGATTGTATTAATATGAGAATAAAATGCTCTTGAAGAAGCATAATCACTAGATTTGTATTTGAATAAAGCCAATATGATATTATTATTACTCGGTAAGAAGTACAAACAGTTAAGTGGAACATATTGAGAATATCAAAAGACGGCATTAAACACTCGAAAATATATAGAAATGCAAAAGAATATACATCTTGAATCCATAAATGAGGGATGCTGTCTCGAGAGTATAAATACTCGTGAACTCGCCACCATCAACATTAGGATTCATAATGAAATATTTAAAGGATCCAAATTTCTTTTTCGCTTGACACCAGTGGTGCGTGGCCAAACGGACTGGCTTCCATGATTCTTGAACATATGCATGAAATTTGATGAGTAGTTCATCAATTACTAGCGAGAAATAAGTATTTTTCTCATTGAATGAGAGATAAACTTATTATTTACACTCGATCTAGAAACGCTAGTAAGCCATCAAAGAAATTATTAATATTCAACAAACCTATTGGTTTGACATGAAAATTCCAATCGTGCCAACGCAGGCTATATTGAATATTTCCTCCAAAGGTGTGTTGTAGCGCTGGAAGGACAATGAAAGCATCACTATTATTCATCATACACATCATGCGGTTGTGGATGGATTGCGCTTGTAGCCCCAACCCGCTGGACCCATGGTAGAACCGACTCCACCCGAGTATTAGATCCAACTAGATGGAAAGGTATTCGAAACTCTTATTCCCCATGATTGTGCGGACATTATAAGTCTAGCTAAAAGTTTGTTGTTGGTTCCTCCGTATAGTATATTGATTTCTTGTCTCCCTAACTCTTTTACAAGTCCTGCTTTGCCATATCCACATATTGGATATGGCCTACCACTTTAGATCCACCAAGAATACATACAGCTTTTAATCTGGCGAGGTAAAGGTCGACTTGTATGAGATGATTCTAAAATCTCCATATCCATCTCTACTCCTATCTCTCTTTGCACTATACTTTAATGTATGAACATGAGAGATATATGAATCCTCTATTTAAAGAAAAATTTTCAAACCAATAATTGAGTGCACTATTTACTTTTTGACAAATATGAAAGAGAAAAAGGCGTAAATTTTCTTTAGTGATATGACATATAGTCTGCTGATTGAAAAATAATATATATCTTAAAATTGAAAAACGATATTTACAAATAAAAGAAATATATTGATTTTTGTTATTACACCGAGCTTTCTTACATAAATATGGGAAAATCATTATGCTAAATTTTTCTACTAAATTTACAAACAGGATCTTCTAAAGTAAGTTTTTCAAGATCAGAACGCTGCTTGTTGATCTTTGAATTTGGCCCATAAGGCCATTAGCTCACCTTATGCGTGTCCACTAGGATGTGTCTCAAGAGCCTGTTGAATATCATCCAAAGGCTCCTTACTCAATCCATCCTTAATGAACGCTATTTTATCTTCTCGATTTACGGACAAGTACCCCACGATTTACATCGAGTGTCACATGTCCATCGAAAGCACACTTGTAGCATCCTCCTAATCTTTTTCTCTCCGTTTCTTTGAAAAACTACTTTTACCCATACCAGGCATGTATTTAGAAGGAATTGAAACCTCACCAGGATAATCGAACCTTTGCTTCAATCAAGCATCGGATATCTTGTGGGATACCCTTATTCATTAGCATCCTTAATCTTTCCAAATTTACATCGATAAATCCTTTTTAGGATTTTGATCGATAGTGATGGATAGTATTTTCAAGATTTGAGAGCATATGATCCATTATAATGTATAAACCCTTGTTAGGATGAATTTTGCAATAATTTTGATGATTTATTTATAGAATAATACGACGCGTATGAAATAAGACTCGATTTTAAATAAATAATATGAAGCGTAAGAGCTACGATTGAATTAAATAATAGCGGATGTGATGCGTATGAGTCAGAATCTGTTTGAACAAAGAGTAGACAATAATGTCACCAAAAGATGATGGAATATGTCGGTGAATTGTTTCTATGATAAATCATATTGAGCACTATACTGATATCTAGTGAAATCGATATAAGAATTTCTTGAACTAGAAGTTCAATAATACTGCGTTGCAAAACCTGATGACCATCCCGGTTTAAATAATTATTGAAATCAATATTTCAAGTGAAGAATTAAAAGAATTCTTCAATGATTGTTCTCGATAAATGATGAAATCATTACTAGCCAATATTGGGAATAAATCCCAAATATATACGGAATAAAGGATGAGTAAGTATGGGCCCACTCATCCTCCATGTGGACTACTAGATATTATGATATGGATCCACTAGATAGTCACATGTGTATATGATTGAAATTTATTTAAATATTTGCTCACGGTATGAGCATGATTTTCGATTTAATGATAAAGCTAGTAAATGTATATCCCAATACTTGAATAAATCCACTGAAGGATTTGGTATGCGATACAAGTGGGATATTATATGGCAAATTATTTAAAGTCCTCAAATAAATTGCCGATATCGAGAATAGAATGCAAAACGGTCTAAATTCCCATATTAAGGGAATGATGAGAACATATATGATTAAAATCATACCAATCTGTATGAGTTTTTGGTGTTCTAAATTTTCTCAAGATGAGGGGAGTATTAAAGGTTGAAAATGATATGTGAAATGCATCATGTTATATCCTCACAATTAAAATATGAACTTGAAGTTCAAAGATGCATAAAAGATGCTATGAACAATCACATATATCGCTTAAGATGCTTTGATAAGTTAGCACGCCAGAAGCGTTGATATTATGAGATTTCCCCAAACATATATATCAAAGCAAATTATAAAAGATGGTCTTAATAACGGAGGCATATGCTCTTGAAGAGTATATAGACATAACTATATTGTGTAATCCTACAAGAGGATTGATAATGAGATATCTCGATAAGTTATGTCGATATGGGGAAAGAAATGAAATTGAAAAGTGTCGACACGATATGAAAATGTAGCGCTACATATGATCAATGATAATGAAAATATTGAGATATATTGAAGATGATAAATGGTGAATGTGAAATCCTTAACTTATGAGATGATGAGATGATGATGACTAATGCTCAAGTTTAAAGATAAGCATGGTGGTCATTATATGTTGCATGCTCATGAAAGTTAAATTACCGATCGTGTGTGTAGTAAAAGGAAATTAAAGGATCGGATGAGCTAAACCCGTGTTTATGAGTACCCTAAAGGGTGAACTAAGCCTCCGGGAATGAAATAACCTTGTTAAGTGAGTATTAAATGTTAAATGATATATTTTAAATGTTAGTTAGTTATGAAGGTTTACTTATATGTTTACATGTTTTTACAATGAATTTATATGCTTTAAATTGTGTATTTGGAGACATGTGTTCATGGTGAATGTTTTGTAGTTGTGTAAGAAAATTGATGCACTCTAAATGAACGAAGAGTATAAAATCAATGTATATGATACTCATACAAATGTATGAAAGATTTTGAAATGCTTGCAGCATACTTGTATAAAATACGCGTTGCACTCTTTTTCCCTTAAGCGAGGTTTTATCCCATTGGGTTTTCCTAGCAAGGTTTTTAATGAGGCAACTTTAAAGCGTATTCACATGAATAATGTACTCTTTTTCCTTCATTAGGGTTTTTCCCACTGGGTTTTTCCTAATAAGGTTTTAACGAGGCATATTCATGGTATATTGAGAACGATAGGAGAAATTGATATAGTGTATCTATTGGATCAAGTTATAATGGAGCTAATGTTTTAGATCCAAACGATGATGATATTGAAATCATTTACCGAAGTAGAGTTATCGCTTCTCAAGATATGAAATCAAACTGAGCCATTTGTACTCTTTTCCTTCGATCAAGTTTTTCCCACTGGGTTTTCTTTGACAAGGTTTTAACGAGGCAAGACATGAATACTCCTATACACTGGAAGACATCGTGGGAGTAATGTTTTGATGAAGCAAGATATAACCACTCCAAGCTATCCCGCAATCGGTTTGGAAGTTTTTTTCCCATGGGTTTTTCTCCAAACAAGTCCGTAAGACATTTGTATTAATAGTCATTCAAGGGGAGTGTTATTAATAATTGAGAATAATTTGGTGGTTATGAATTATGAGGAATAATTTGGTGGAGGAATAATTTGGTGGAGGAATAATTTGGTAAAAGATGTAATTATTATATGTGAATGACTATTATACCCTTGATGAAATTATGTAATTACGGTTGTACCATTCGAAGTTTTCCTATAAATAGGGCTTCAGTTATTAATGAAATTCATTCCTGAGAATTCATTAGAATTCATTCTCTCTAAATTCTCTCTATTGTTTTCATACTTTTATAACAGATTTCATAAACTTCGTACTATGGCCTTCAGAATTTTTGGTTTCTTGGATGATGGAGGATTTTATTGCCTGTTATGAATGGAAATTGTTGATTTTTTCTTTTAGGTTGTTGGATGAGAATGTGTTAGTCAAAGAATTGATCAATTGTCTTCTCAATACGTAGTGACTTAGAAAGTAGTCGTACTCGGTTTGAGTGGTGCATTTTTTAATTTTTGGATGTTGAATTTTTTTTTTTATCAATATAGGCTGTTTGAAATGCCTTTCTTCTTCTGTAATGTTGATGTGAACTGATTTGGGAACTTTGTTAAGTGAATTTCTAGAAATTGTTTTTCTTTTGGAAATAGACCTATTTCTATAAATTCCTTTTTGGAAATCCACTTATGATTGATTCATTGAGTACCTTTATTGTATTGTGCTATATTGCAGATTCCTTACAATGGCTCCCGGGCGAACTTTGCTAGAACAAGTTGTAGGTGATGAGCTTCCCAGGGAAGGCCGGTTTCTTGCTCGCGTCATTCGCTTGTGGACTGCTCCTCCTTGGGGTGTTAACGAAGGTGTTAGCGCTCTTCACATGGTCCTTCAGATCTAAAAGGTATCAACCTTTACGATGTTTTGCCAATTTTTAAATTGTTTTGTCATGGCAGATCTTTTCTTGATTATTTCGTGGTTTTAATGGGATTTTGTAGGGTGTATGAGTTCAAGCCTCCATTGAAGAGGCGCTAATCAACAAGTTCGAGGACAAAATTGAAGAACATGGATATTATGCTATGAAAAACTTTCGAGTTGTTCAAAATAATGAGAGATTCAAGCCATGCGACACCCATTTCGCTTTCCATTTCCAAAAGAATACCCAAATTTTCCCTATAAATCGAAGTGATTATCATCAGAATCCCTTGGTTTTGTATAATACCAAGGGAATTAATGACATTTTTCGTATCCCGACCAGTGACATCAATGATTTGATTGGTGTGTGGATCTGTCTAATTCATGTGGCAATTTTGTACCTCGGATAATGTTTTCGTAGGAATTAACTATTTATAATTTATCGCAGATTTTATTGGTGCCTATTTCCCTAAGGATGGACTAAAATCGGGTCACAACTCTCAGGGAACATCGAATTACGTCTCCTTCCGTTTGACTGATCTGTCGTAAGAACATATTTGTTTTGCAATGTTCACTTGTGCCACAATATTTTGTATTGTTAATATTTTGTATTGTTGATTATACTCTTTGATGTGTTTAATTTTGTTTCGCAGTAAAAAGAGCATTTATTGCTCACTTTGGGGTACTTATGGGGATGAAGCCAAGACCAAGTTGGAAAATTGTGGAAATGAAAATTTGTTGTAGTTTTGTTTTGCAACTCGCAGGCAACGCAAAAAGGTAGACATCATTATACTTTTTCGTGGCTTCTTTTCCAATTCTTCATGGTCAATTATATGTTGCGTTTCAAGGGTCACAAGTAGGAAGGGATTGAAATTAGTTATTTGCGATGATGATGGAAGACCGACGAATAAGACTACAAATATTGTGTATAAGGAAATTTTCAATAGTTTATAGTGCGGTATGTCTCAAACACATCAGGTATATCCTTTACTCTGAAAATCACATATGATTAGTACATGAATATTAATATTTGGTTACTGATAATGGATTCATTTTTATGTAGATTGGTTGTAAGGAAACGAGGTTGACGTTATTAGTGGATGAAATATTATTTGAGACGGCTTCAGGAGAGACAAGACGACTACAGAGGCATAACTTCAAAATACATAATGGTTAGATTAGTACATGAAGTGAAGGGATATGAAAGAAACCCAATTGTTTGATGTAAAAAACTGTGTTAGAAATTATTACACATACTGTGGTCGATCAAGTATATTTACGATTATTTAAATGTTACAAAATTTGATGTCATTTATATATTCAATAATTTGGTTGTGTGGCAGAGAATAGTGGATTTTATCGATCTTAGAATGTTAGTGAATCTAAGATGTTTCAACACAATATAAAATTATGTGAAATTTTTGGCTTTCTATTCCTGCTATTTACTTTAACAGGATGTCTTTGTATAAAATATAGTAGCTAGGGTCAACTGGAAAATTTATAAATTCTTTTGCAGCTATCCCCCTCATGCGGATTCTAATTTATTACATGTGCATATATCTCCCCGTGCAACGCACGGGTGAAACAGGCTAGTTGGTAAGAATTTCGTTTGATTTCTTTTGTTTGTACTTCATTGAATATAGGAATTACAAGCAACAATGCCTTACGCTTGTGTCTTGTGGCCTGAGGACTGTCATTCTAAAGTGACAAGCATAAACCAAAATAAGAAGCCACAAGAATCAAACCTAACAATCATCAAGTAAGAGAATTAAGAAACAATGTTACATATTTTATTATTTACACCGTGTTGGGTTCTCTTTAGTATCGAAGTCATCAACAGCAATTATATACATTCAATCAACAAGAGACCCGAACCTGAAAAAGACAAAAGAAAACATTCACTAAGTGTAGCAATACAACAATCTACTCAAATTGTCCCTCTTCAAATTAGTCTCTTATCAAAAAAGATAACCCATAAGTTTCTTAAGGTCATTTGTAATGCCAAAATCAACAAAATCCGTCTATTTCGAAACAACAAATGACTCCATTAGTGACCTCATCAAGAAGCAAAAAACAACGCCAAAGTAATCGAGATGGGAAGGGCAGGCAACGCATGACGACAAGCTGCCAACAATATCAGAGTACATCCAATACCTAATATGATAGCAAGATAACAACCATAAACAATAATCAAATCATACATAGCAACCATACCCACCAACACGCCATAGAAAACGAATTCCCTAAGGCCTAGCTTCACGGCTTCAACCCCCTAGAACTTCAACTGAGGTCATTCCCATGACCCTCGTGCTTACTAGACCCATTGTTAATACTACTGATACGAGAGCTCTCGCCTATATCCCTTTTACCACTTCAATCTAGTTACTTTCTTGTAATTTAATTGAGAATAGTCACTTTATTCAGAGACACCCAATTAAGCAAATCCAAAATAAACAAAGTAATTCAATTCTTGATTTCAAGATTCTTGCTCAAATTCCAGAACACGTGAAAACATTATTAAGAAAAACATATTACACAAATCATTGATCACAAAGTAATTCAATTCTTGATTTCAAGAAATTGTTACTCAAATTCTAGAACACGTAAAAGCATTACTAGGAAAAATGTATTATACAAATCACTTCACAGTGATACAACAAATCAATTTATAGTATATTCCTCCTTTTTTTTTTTTTTTTGACTAATAACCCTTATACCATTTTGGACAAATCTTATTTAGATTACCCGTGACCTCTCAAAACTACCATGACCTTTTCTGAAGTCTCTTAGGTCATGGTGGGGGCTCGAGCTCTTTTCTTGAGACCGTTTCAAGGGCACAATATCAGTAGCAGTAGGGGCCAAGATTATAGTAGCATCCTCATCTAGAATAAATTTTTAGCAATTGGGCTTATTGGACTTCTAATTACTAAATTCTATTACTAAGTATGTAAAACCTGCTATCTATTTTAGGCCAAATCATGTTTATTTTCAACAATATCATGGTATGTAACTTATTTTCAATTCAATTTGTTGAATAACTTTCTCCTACCTATCATTTCAACATATTGCGAAAATCATGTTCATTTATCTTGAATAAAAATTTAAAATTAAAATTTCTAATTATTGCTCGGTTGCCAAAAATGAACATTTTAAAGGCTCTAATGCTTTGAGAAAGCTGAGAGTAAGGGTTTGAGTTGCTGAGTGTTGAACGCATGTTATGATTGGAATTTTTATGAATTTTTATATATTTTTATGTGAAAGAAGAGAGAGAATGGGTAGAGATTTATATAGTACATGTAAATTTCACAAGATAAATAGATGTGATTGGTTTGATCAAATTTAAGTTTTAAAAAATGGATAAAAGCTTTGAGGCCAACATACCCTTAGAGCAATCCTAGTATTGAAGGGAAAATATAGGAAAAAAGGGCAAAAGGGAAAAGGGATGGGAAAAAAGCCTAATTTTTTTGGCCCTTCTTTTAGGTTCCCACAATCTATCCAAAAATGAATTTTTTCTTGTTATGACCATTTGAGATCGTAGGAGAGGGGGCCAACACTAAGGGTGTGTTTGATCGCAGTTCGGAAAAATGGTTAGAAGAAACGCTTTCAGTAAATGAATTCTAGTGGTTTTCAGAAATGGTAATTGTAGGTGTTTGATTGGGTTAATTTGAAAGTTGGAAAATGATGTTATTTTCCTTATTTTTGAGGTTTTTTTTTAATAAAATTTGATCATTTTCCTTATCTTTATAGTTAAAATAAATTGTCTATTAAAAAAAAAAGAAAAAAAAGTGCCAAACTTTTCCCGGAAAATAAAAACCACCTCCACCCCAAGGAAAACGTTTTCCTCCAAAACAAGGAAAGAATCCGGAAATCGAGAAAAAGGTGAAACGCTTTCAGGGAAAAAGTGCAATCAAGCGGCGAGGATGGAAAAAGCTAGGAAAATGAAGCTTTTCCTGGAAAAAATTGGTTGAATCAAACACACCCTAAGATTGCTCTTAGCATTTAATAATTTAATAACATTATAATAATTGCACAGATTGGGCTCATGGGCTCACGGTCTAAGCTTCAGGAGCCCAAAAAATAGTTTATCCAGAAGCCCAAGTATTTCCGTTCTGTACTAAAGCCCAATAGCTTGCCCAATAGCTTTTCATTCGTTCCCATACATATCACGCAGACACGCACATTCACGTATTCCTCTTCTCAAACGGATTTCTATTTTTTCAGCTCCATTTCTCGTATAGTTGATTGTTATTTTCGGAGTTTCTCTCAACGCTAGAGAGAGAGAGTTAGAAAGATAGAGAAGGGGAAAGTAAAAAAACGAAAAATTCAGCAACAATCGTTGTATCGAACACCAATTTGATCTAAAAAATTGAACTGATTCTAACTATTTGGTTGGTTAGGATTAGATCTGTTCGCTGTTTTTTCCCTTTCTGAAGGGGAAGAACTTCACTGGTCGGTTTCAATTGGAAGTGTTTATTGTTTGCTTTACTTTACTTTCTTTGGTTCATCCGGTAATTGAATTGTTGATGTGAAGTTGATGCCTGTTTTTTTTTTTTTTTCTTTCTTTTTATTTGTTTGTTTTGCCAGAAATGAAGCGATTACGAGACGAGGTTTACGTGAACCCTCAATTTAAACGGCCATTGGGTTCTTCGTCTTCTCGTGGAGAATCGTAAGCTCTTTATAATTTTTATACATCTACACTATAGAATTGGCTTGTCTCCCTTGATTTGTCTTAATACATCTCTGTTGCATCATATGACTTTTTTTCTTCTAAAGTTCCGTTCTTGTTGGAAGGTAAACTACACGGTGTCGAATTTGGTAGTTACTTGGTTGGTTTTAAGTTAAAATTTGACGGTCAGAAGTAGTCGGTAATATTCCTGGTCTTGTACTGAAACTCCGTTTGGTTCTCTCATCCTTAACGGCAGGAATAATTAGATTGTGCGATTGTCTGGGGTTTCTCAGTGCATGAGTGCACCTTCTCTCTCTCTCTCTCTTGTTATTACTTTTCTTTCTCTTTTTAGGGTGGGGCAGTGCTCGGATTTGGCAAAAATGTTTGGATCTTGAGATGCGGTGATGTATTTTTATCAATCTGTTCTAAATTTTATCATTATACGCTCCATTTTTCTCCTGAAGGGTTGGGGCTGATTAGATTGATGTGAAGACTTCAAGTTATAAAATATAAACAGTCTGAATTGTGTTTCAGGCATGTTAAACAGATTCTACTTTCACCTGGCTGCTACTGGTCGCAAATTACTATTAGGGACGACTATAGCAGCCAATGATATGACTATGATTCCTTCTTGTGGGGATAGTACACCTCATAGGTCTTGTTCTCTTGACTCTCTTCTCACAGCATTCTCTGTCTGCATTCTTGCCCGTAGAACTTCCCTCTGGAATGTAGTAGATGAATTAAATAATTTGGCTATCTCACACATACTTGATGCAAGACCTTTCTACCATCACCTTTCTACCATCTGCTATAAATGGATGGGATTATTGTGGCCTGGGAAAATTGAAATTCTAAGAGCACAAGGCAGAGTACCTAAAATAATTAGATTTCTTGTTTGCAGCGCACATCAGCCCATGTGTTGTCCAATCAGGTTTTAGTTTTCTCTCTTTCTGGATTTTATCGTAACTTGTGTATTTTCAATTTCCTTGTAATGAAGGTATGGGTTGCCACATGCCCCTGCCGGTGGTGGTTGTAGTGTTGGAGGAGGTGGTGCTGTTGCTGGAGGTGTTGGCAATGGCGGTGGTGGTAGCAGTGGTAGTACTCAAAGGCTTACCACCAATGATGCACTCACTTATTTGAAGGAAGTGAAGGACATGTTCCAAGACGAAAGAGAAAAATACGACAGGTTCCTTGATGTTATGAAAGATTTCAAGGGACAAAGGTAAATCATTCTTCCTTGGTAAGGTTAGCTTGTCGATGTTACTATATAATGCAGCACCTTTTAGCAATTAAAAAAAATGTTACTTGCAGAATTGATACAGCTGGTGTTATAGCACGAGTGAAAGAGTTATTTAAGGGGCACCCTAATCTTATTCTCGGGTTCAATACATTCTTGCCCAAGGGCTATGAAATCACCCTTACTGATGAGGAAGAGGCTCCAAAAAGGACGGTTGAGTTTGAGGAGGCTATAAGTTTTGTAAACAAAATTAAGGTAAAATTTTGTCATTACTTATGCAGCAATAATAGTTTCAGATTTTAGTTTCTAAATTGCATATAAGTAACATCAGACTGGACTTTGTGCACCTGCAGAAACGATTCCAAAATGATGATCATGTTTACAAGTCATTCCTTGACATCTTGAACATGTATCGGAAGGAACACAAGGGTATCACTGAGGTCTACCAAGAGGTACACGCATCTTACCGGAATGTTTTTTATGCTGAATAATGCAATAGACTTGTTCAAAACTGTAAATTTGTAGCTTTTCATTGCCCTTCTCTTACTCTTTTGATAAATCATGCAGGTTGCTGCACTTTTTGATGATCAACCAGATCTTCTCGAGGAGTTCACTAGATTTTTGCCAGACACTTCTGCTACAGCATCAGTGGCACCTGATTCTTTTGGGCGGCGCCCTTTCAATCGTTATGACGAGAGGAGCTCCGCGATGCATACAATGCGGCAATCTCAAGTAGATAAGGTTTTAATTTTTCTGAACATGTTTTTCTTTGTGTGGCTATTTTTTCCATTATTGTTGATGAGAAGTCCTACAAAATTTAGCACTGCTTGCGGAGAGATAGGATTACTAGTCCTCATGGAGAACGTGATCTTAGCGTTGAGAGGCCTGATCTGGATGAGGATAAAACAGTGATGAAGTTGCATAAAGAGCAGAAAAAGCGTGCTGAGAAGGATATCAAGGATAAAAGATATCGCGATCAGGATGACAGGGAACCTGATGAAAATAATGGGGACACTAGCATGCATCGGCTTTCTGAGAAAAAGAAATCTTCCCGAAAGGTGGATGACTTTGGAGGGAGTTCTAATTTGGCCTCCTATGAGGATAAAGATGCATTGAAAAGTGAGTCAGCAATGACACTATATTTTATGGTAATATTGAATATTTTTTGAATTCAGAGATGAATGCATTCCCATATTTTTGCAATGTGGACCATTTTTATTTGTATTTTTTTGTTTCCTTTAAATAAATTTGATATAACTGTCAAATACAAAAATGCTTTATGATTAATGTCAATGATTTACTTGTAACGCCCACCGAAAGAAAAAGAGGGAATAAAACCTCGGACTTTATTCTCCAGTCCAAATTTACTTTTCAACTGCATGCTTTAGGAACAAGAAGTTATCGTTCTCTTGTGTTTTTTATAGATCTCAATGGTGCATTCTTTATGGTTGACTTGGCAATGAACCTTTTAGAATTTGGGTTGGATTGATCATTTCAGGCATGTACAGCCAAGAATTCACATTCTGTGAAAAAGTTAAGGAGCGGTTGCGCAGTTCGGACGATTACCAGGCATTTCTGAAATGTCTTCATATTTACAGCACAGAAATAATCACTAGAAAAGAATTACAGAGTTTGGTATGTATACCACTCCATATTTGGTGCCTCTTTAACATTTCAGTAGCCACTTTTTGGATGTGAGTAGCTCTCACTTAAATTTTATTATTCAGTTCATTTCTTGTTTCGGGAGATCATCTTTACTTGTGCGCGGATTTCCACAATTGGTTAACATGGGATACCATATGCTTTAACTTGCATTTTGATTTTTCATCAAATGGCCTCATTATATCTTTGCTTTAAGTTGAAATCTGAATCAGTCACATCACTGCCCTTTTCTTCTTCCATTCATTGGTGTTTATTTTTGTGTTCTATTTTTATTTGGTGGCAACAAGCCGATGGACTTTTTTTTTCCTGTTGCTGACACGAATCATTTCAGGTAGCTGATTTACTTGGTAAACACCCAGATCTCATGGAGGGGTTCAATGAATTTTTGGAACGCTGTGAGCGAATTGGTATTTCTTGTATTCTGCTGTCCATAATATTTATGAGTTGATTTATTTTTTTCAATTCTGAATTGGCGTATGTCTTGCAGATGGATTTCTTGCTGGTGTTATGGGAAAAAGTATGTAAATCTACTTCGGTGTGTTTACATGTTTACTTTATCGATAGCATGTGTTGTATTTATTTTGTGCGCTTTTGGGGAGAGGAGTAACCCCAACTGACCGAAATGAAATAGGAAAGATAAAAACTGATATGTGCTTTCTTTGAGGTGTAGTAGCGCAGTTTTCATGACATGCTGTATGTTGCTGTTCCTTTGATATATATCTAAGGAAGCTGCTTTATTAGCAGAATCATTATGGAACGATGGATATTCTTCAAGGGCCTTGAAGATAGAGGACAAGGATAAAGAACAAAAGCGTGAAGTAGACGGAGTTAAAGAGAAGGATAGGTACAATTTGAAGTACTGGGGAAAGTCCATCCAGGAGCTTGACCTTTCTAACTGCCAAAGCTGCACTCCAAGTTATCGGCTTCTTCCCGATGATGTATGTTTTTTTCTCTGCCCTCTCTTCACTAATGTACTATTTTCTTGCCAGTGTATTTTATTATGAATAAGGTGCATTTTACATCTGTCTAATCTAACATAAGAACCCAACTTGATATTCTTTCCATAAATCTTTCTATGCAGTATCCGATAACTTCAGCAAGCCAGAGGTCAGAGCTTGGTGGTCAAGTTTTAAATGATCATTGGGTATCTGTCACATCTGGTAGTGAGGACTACTCTTTTAAACACATGCGCAGAAACCAGTATGAAGAAAGCTTGTTTAGATGCGAAGATGATAGGTACACTATGCTTCCAATTTTTAACTTGTCTTCCCCTCTGCCCTGAGTTGAATTTAAAAGTATGAAAGAATAGAAAAGAAACAAATATGAACAAGAAAAGAGATCGCTTACATAGGGCTTAGCCGATCTCATATATATATAATAAGGTTATAACCCTAGCAATACACTATAAGCCGGCATAACAATAGAAGAACAAAAAAAACCCTACACACTTAACCTAGTACGTAGAGGAGATAAGCCTACAAGAAGCTCACGCTCTCTTAACATTTCCTCAAGCCGGAGCATACAAATCAAACATGCCCAGCTTGAAACACAAAGTAAAAACTATCACGAGCCAGTTTGGTGAAGATATCACCCAACCGATCTTCAGACTTCACATATGGAGTAACAATCGCTGACATCATCAAATCACGAATAAAATGACAAAGCCAACCTCGAGCATGCTTGCGCGCCAGAAACACCGGGTTGCTTGTTATAAATATTGCCGCTTTATTATCACAACACATCGGCATAGGAGAAGTTATCATAATACCCATATCTCAGACAAAAGTGAACGAACCCATATCATCTCAACATTGATGTGCCATAGCTCGATATTCTGGCCAAAGACTTGATCGAGCCACAACATTTTGCTTCTTACTTCGCCAAGTAACAAGATTAATACCAACTAGAGTACAATATCCAGACGCTGACCGACGATCGGTGGAATCACTCCGCCTAATCAAGATCCGAGAATCCATCGATATCGACATGCGTGAAGGCCGATAAAGAAGTCCCTTGCCAGGAGAACCCTTCGCATCGAGAATCAATCACAAAGATTCCAATGAGGAACGCATGCCGATCGTGCATAAACTTACTTAACAATACTAATAAGATAAGTAATATCAGTATGAGTCACGCTTAGATAGATGAGACGCCAACAAGGCGCCGATATCGACTAATCAGGAAACACCTCCTGCTCGGCATCCATTCTTCATTGAGATCCATAGTGTATTTATAGCTTGAACCGAAGTTCAGCCTCGAAGTAGATCCAACACATACTATTACGCTGAGAGAGATTAAGAACCACTACCCTGAACGAAAGCAACCTCTATCCTGGGCAAGGAAGTAACGGCGACGCTAAATCTTTCGTATGGAATCAGCGCTCTAAGTATTTCTTCAAAGCGAAATACCAACAACATCACTTCCGTAAATTATAATATCGCCCACATAAACAATGAGGATAATGGTACCGTATGGGAATGCTTAACAAACAACGACGATCACATGCCGAACCACAAAGGCCAAACCGGAGAACCACGTAACTAAACCGATCAAACCACGCACGGCGCATCAAGCTTCAACCCGTGAAATCGCTTTCTTCAACTTACACACCATATGTTCTTGGCCTGAACTACAAAACCCAGGGGGTTGGTCCATATAAACTCTTCATGTAACACTCATGCAAAAAGGCATTTTTAATGTCCAATTGATATAGAGGCCACCTCTTACAAACAAAGAACAGAGAGCAAGATTCGACCGAATTGAGCCGAGCAGAATCGAGAAAAGGTCTCCATATAATCCACCCCATAAGTCCAGTATACCCTTTGGCAACCAAACGAGCCTTCAAGCGCCTACAGAGCTATCCGGTAAATACTTAACCGTGATATACCCATCGACATCCTACCGCTTGTTTTTCCATGGGGAAGTGGTCAAATCCCAAGTCTTATTCTCATGGAGAGCGTATAGTTCCTCCTTCATGGCAAATTTCCAACCGTGGAAGCTAGTGCCTGAAAGTAAGAGAAGATGGACTGAGACGTAAGATATGGACAATGCAAATGTAATAAAAGGTGAGCAACACGATGAAATGAAACAAACCGAGATATAGGATGGGCTGTTTTGACCTGGTTCTTGTAGCAATGGGTTCTACATCAACGCCTTAGTACGAATCAGAGCCTCAGAGAGGATGATGATTGGTTCAAAGGCAATTCACTGTGCGTCTTTTTCTCACAAAGGCGACGATGATATCGAGCATAAATGGGCATATCACGCAAAGTAGTAATTGGAACACACCGACATTTCCGTGATCAAGATCACAAGGGACAACTGGGACAGAACGACCGAGGAGATGGACAAGAAGCTCCCCTCACGACAAAGATACTAACTCAATCAAATTGTCAGCGTCAAGAGGAAAAATAGGATGTAGACTAAAGAATGTGACATCAAGACTAACATAATACCGTGGGTAACAGATTATAATAACGGTACTTTTCTCTCAAGGTATGGAATAACCAACAAATACACACTTGATCGACCGAGGTCCAACTTGTCATGACCAGTGAGAACATGAACAAATGCGACACAACCAAACACTCTAGGTGGAACATGATAGGTCGCTTGACCAGGGTACAACAACCGAAAGGAGAGACTCTTAGCAAGGACAAGATGGCATACGATTAACAAGGTAATTAGTAGTAAGAACACAAATTTCACCTAATACGTTTTAGGTACTCCCATAGCAAAACATCATAGTACGAGTAACATCTAGTAGATGACGAAGCTACGCTCAAAGAACTCCATTCCTCATGTAGGTATATGGGCAAGTGGTTTGATGAATAACCCTCGATCTTCACAAAGGATTTGACACAGATCGGGTATACTCTAAGGCATTATCGACCAAATATTTTAAGTTTTGTATGGAATCGGGTCTCAATTTCATTGTAGAAATTAGAAAGAATACTGGTAACTCAAAGGCGATCTTTTTAATAAATACACCATGTCATTCGTGAATAATCATCGACAAATACCACAAAGTAAAGAAACCGTGATAAACTTTTATTTCTTGCAGACCCCAAATGTCCGTATTGACTACATCAAATGGACGAACGCATCGCTTATCAATCCTATTGGGAAATGTACTACGATGATGTTTTCCCAATTGACACGCCACACTCTAAAAGACATAGGACTCAAATTAGGAATTAACCGACGTAATTTAACAAGAGATGGATGACCAAGACGACAATGCCATTGAAGTGGCGACACATGTAGGCACTCGGCAAGACGCTGTAACTAGACTCCTCAACATCCAACACATATAATCCATCGCGCCATATCCCAACCAATCATCATCTTCGCCTGAGGTCCCCAAAAACACAACCAAAGAGCGGTGAAGGTTATGGAGCGCTTAGAGCTTTAGTAAGAGCACTAACGTAAACAAGGTTAAATGAAAGATTTGGCACATAGAGACCGATTTCAACTCTAAAGATTGAAAGTTGATGGAGGGTTCCACTACCAAGAACTCGACGCCAAGAACCATCACTAAACTCATCGGATTTAGTAGACACAAGGTTGGAAAGAAGAGAATTACCACCATATGGGCACTAGCTCCTCAATCAATGATTCAAGATGAAGGCATTGCCAAATTAGCGTACTTACCGTAACTAGCACCGTAGAAAGGGGGCATGCCAAAAGATGTAGACAAGGAGTTTAGACGACTTGTAATCCGATCCAAAATAACTGAGTCGAAGTTATCAAGGTGTGGGTGCACATCGGATGCCTCAAAGATTGATCGACAACATGATCGCATAAGTCGCTTCCCATATTTATCCCAACAAATGGTTCAGATGTCCTTCCAAACCACAATGTGTGCATTTTCTTTCGTCACACTACCACCATTCCTTCCACCACCACCACGATTACTCTACCACCACGTGAGCTCCTACCATTAGAATTTCCACGACTCACGAATTACAAGAACCTCGACCACCACTCGATCCTCCTCGGCCCACCAAGCACTGTAAGGACGCAGACGACTTTACCTTTGAAGAGTAACCAGATTCACCACTTTCTTGACGCCGCTTTAAGACGAGAGAAGCTCGCGGCGGTGGGAATCAAGCTTTCACCAGCCGAGCTGATCTTTGTACACGCTATATTCTAATTGAGCCCATGCAAAAGGAGCGCTATCAAATCCGTTTCGAGCTTGTCCTTGTCGCCGAGATCCATCGTGAAGCGGTTGATAAAGCAAAGTTCTTCCCACAATCCCTTCATAGTGCCGTAATACTCATCAATGGTTCTTCACCCCTGTTCGTCTTAAACAAGGATTCATACAGATCATAAATGCTGAGATATTGTTCTCTTGAGAATACATTTCCTTCAGGGATGACCAAACCCGCTTTAGTCATGGTAAACCGCACATTAGTAAGAACTTAGGTTCCATACTGCTCCATAACCATGTTAGAACCATCGAGTTAGAGGATTCACCTCATACTTGATCGACTACTTGGAGGATCATCCTTAAGAAATTTGATTTTCCTTTTAGCACTAATAATAAAGTGCTCAACAAAGATAACTCCAAGACAGTATAATTATTTCCATTCGCATTTAATATTGGTAATTGGCTTGCCAAGGTCGCTATTAACATAATACAAAGATGGCTTGCTGCCATAATGCCACGCAAGTTGATGTAGGTTTCATAGCCTCATCTCCCATTGTTCACCGGGTCAAACCAGAGATAGATCAAATCTGAATTTCAACTTTTCACACCAAAACAAACCCTATGAACAATAATCACTATGGAAAACAAATATCATCAGTAGCGATACTATCAGAAAGGGTAATCATCAGAAGCGACGCCATCAGAGCGTCACCGTAGCAACCGAAACTGCACAAATTGGACATACCGTAGCGCTGACATCGAGAAGGCCATCAGAGCGAGATTATCAGAGCAAACAGAAAGCCGCGCAAATTGACAGCAGAACAAACCTAGATTTGATCGATGCATTGATTTCAACAACTTATAACATACGCACTAACAACACTAATGGGCTTTCCACACCGATCAAACACAAAGACAAACCTACGACTTCACCAACTTTAATACATCGTAGATTTAACACACTTGACACAGAGGGGTTTAAAAGAACCCCCAAGAACACTTCGATTATGGGAAAAAGGAAAAAAAGAATAGGAAAGGTGTTTGAAAGGGAAAAAGAGAAGGATTAGGCTCTGATACCAAGTTGAATTTAAAAGTATGAAAGAATAGAAAAGAAACAAATATGAACAAGAAAAGAGATCGCTTACATAGGGCTTAGCCGATCTCATATATATATAATAAGGTTATAACCCTAGCAATACACTATAAGCCGGCATAACAATAGAAGAACAAAAAAAACCCTACACACTTAACCTAGCATGGGCCGAGGGAGATAAGCCCACAAGAAGCCTACGGCTCTCTTAACACCCTGTATGTTCTGGGCTACTAATCTTGGTGTCTGATGCCCCTGAGCTTGGTAATGCAAAAGAGGAAGTTGAGCTCAGTTTTCTTTATTTCCTATGCTGTCCAACTCCCAGTCTTTATCTTCTGGCACACATCGTTTGGGATGTGGAAAGCATGTTTGGAATGTGCCTCAAATTGTTTTTTTCCCTACTTCAGAAGTTGAATATGTACAGTTGGTTTTCTGTCCTTAACTCATTTTCCTGCTAGTGTGCCTTCTGTAATTGGAGGTTTATCCTTGTTTATCGATTTTCTGTTTGATATTTCAGATTTGAACTAGACATGTTGTTGGAGTCTGTGAGTTCGACTGCAAAACGTGCAGAGGAACTCTTGAACAATATCAATAATCATTCAGTTGGTTCAGATGGCCCTATATGTATCGAGGAGTATTTGCCAGGTGTGCCACTATGGATTTGGAATATACTCACACCTGAAAGCTACTTTTCCAATCTGGCTTTGCCATTCAATTAAACATGTATATTTTGCAAAATAAATAAATAAATAAGAAATGTACATGTCTATGTGTATGACTGACGTATTTATAATGATAAACGGGTTCTTTCTCTTTGATATAGCTCTAAACACGCGATGCATTGAACGCCTATACGGCGATCATGGTCTTGATGTGTTGGAGATTTTGCGTAAAAATCCGTCTGCCGCATTACCTGTTGTTCTGACCCGCCTCAAGCAAAAGCAAGAAGAATGGACCAAGTGCCGTTTGGATTTCAACAAAGTTTGGGCTGAGATCTACTCTAAGAACCATTACAAGTCCCTTGATCACCGCAGCTTTTATTTTAGGCAACAAGATTCAAAGAACTTGAGCACCAAATGTAAGTTGAGCATTGTTGTTATATTTAATCTCTTGTATCTGGTGCTTGAATCTATTACATTTTTTTAGTTCGATAATTAGGGGTATGTTTGATAGAGATTACAGAATAAATGATTTTTTGATATATGGTTGAGAAGTAAAGTAAGAGTTTATATAAAATAGAAAAAAAAAATCAAAATGATGGTGGTGAAAAATGATTTTGGGAATACGTGTATCAGATGAGTTCTAAGAAAATGCAATATGATAATGCTAACACTTGCATGGAATGCATAGCTTTTTCATTAAATGATCTGCATGGTGTTATGAGATGGTGATTTCGGATTTAAACTTATGCATTCAGTAAATCTGCTGAGTATCGGTGTGCATTTATAGCTTGAAGCTATGGTAAAATTAAAATCTGTTTCCATTTACTTTTCAATTGATATTTCTTGCTTCTCATGTGCATTTTTTTTATTTTTTATTTTTTATATAAGAAACCGAACTTTTATTAATGATAAAAGCTAAATAAATGTTACAACAAAAAGAGTGGATTAGCCTTCCACCTAGAAAACCTCTAAAAAGGACTACACAGTACACACCAAAGAAGCAAAACTCCTAACTGCTGGAGTTAATATCACAAAGAGAACTATAGGGGTCGAGTTGAAATAAATAACTCTCCAGGTCGCTAAGTGTCCCTGCAGCTTATAGGCCAGTGAAGAAGATGATGCTGTCCCAAATGTCTTCCAATGACCCGCTCCAAATTATCAAAGATCTTCCGATTCCTCTCTATCTAAATTACCCAAGTTGCCATAACAACCAGCCTCCATAACTCCTCCTTTTGCTTCCCATTACCCCCAAAAGACCATTTCATGAGAATTATGTTTGTCCATCTATAAGGTAACGGACTCTGTACTCCAAACATCTCCAAGATTTTGCTCCAAATCTTTCTAGCAAACTCGCAATGGATTAAAATGTGATCAATGTTTTCATTCTCCTCCTTGCACATAATACAATAAGCGCATGTTAATCTATGTATAAAAATGGATTTTGATGTGATATACGAGAGAGAAGGAGTGAAGTTGAATGGTAGAGATTGGTGCAGTACAGGTAAGTCCCACGAGATATGTGGATATGAGATAGGAGAGAAAATAAGTGGAGTTGAAAAGAATGCATAAAAATTTGTAAAAACTTGAAGGCTAACGGGCGCTTAGATGGCGAAATGCATAAAAAATGTCTCTTCAATTGCAACAAATCACAAGTGTTAACGTTTCCCAAAAAAATCGGCCACGCAAAAACTTTTACCTTCAAAGGTGCCACACCTTTCCAAATGAATTGGAATTGAGGAAAATTGGAGTCACAAGATGGTTGACAAAGGATTTCCAAGAATGCCTTACATGAGAAAGAGCCCGAAGGGTGGCCGCACCAAATTCTTTTGTCCGAGGTGAGTTGGTCACTTTTAGTGTTTTCAAGTGAATTCAATAGAGAGCTGAGTTCATCAATATCTCTATCACTAAGGTTTCTAATGAATTCAAGGTTCCAAATCGGGTTCGAAGGGGATGGGTAAGAAACAACATTGCCTATGATCGAATTTTTATTGCTTGACAGTCGGAAAAGATGCGGGTACAACATTGCTTACTTCTCACGTGCTTTTACTGTTGGCATTTGCTATTCGGGGTTGCTGTATTTGTTATTCCTTCTCCATTGTCACTGATATCATTTCAATGTCTTGACTGCTGCGTCTGCCACACACTCATGTCTCATTTCTCCATTAACATGCTTCAATGAAGCTGTTATTGCCAAAGGCTTATGGCTCAGTCTATCAGGATTCTTGTAATTTCTTCATGTGGCTGCCTCAAAGTATTTCGACCTCATTTTGCCAAAACAAACATTGGGAATATGATTTTTCTGAAATATGCTTCCGTCCCTTCTATCGATTGATGATACTGATGCCATTTACAGCTATTGTTGGTGACGCCATTCTAGCACTTTCTTTTCTGTGGATCGTTTTAAGCACATTTGAATTGTGATTCTGTCTCCCTTCATCAAGGACATTATGATTAGCATCTGGATTATGGTGCTTTCAATTGATTTTTCGGGTTCTCATATCTATTTTCTGGTTTTGATGGACAGCTTTAGTTGCAGAGATCAAAGATATCAAGGAGAAAAAGCAGAGAGAGGATGAAGTCCTTATCAGTATTGCAGCTGGAAATAGACATTTCATCAGTCCAAATCTTGTATTTCAGTATGCTGATGCTGATGTTCATGAAGATGTGTATAATATTATTAAGTATTCATGTGAAGAGGTCTGCTCGACGAAAGAGCAATTAAATAAGGTTCTGAGGTTCTGGACTTCTTTTCTTGAGCCTATGCTGGGGGTTCGCACCCGTTCTCATGGTACAGAGGCTGCTGAAGATGATGGTGCCTCCAAGTGCCCAACTGCAAAAAACTCTGCAACAAGTGCAGTTGAAAGTGATGAAAGTCCCAGTGGGGATGCTACTACCGTAAGCTTAAAGCAGCCAAAGCACAGCAATGGAGATTCAAATGCTTCACCTCAACATATAAATTCCACCAAGACTGGCTTCCCAAATGGTGGTGTGCAGGTTAAAGCAGGTGGACCAACTGTGGCTTCTGGAGAAAGATTAACCAACTGTGACACAGCTGTTACTGTGGGACCAGAGTCGAATCATGGTATGCATGTAGGCGCAATGATTATTGATTGAATAGTTTTGGTGGTTCCTTAATACGTAGGTTGGCATTTTTACGTCCTTGTGCAGCTGATTCATGACAGCTGTGGCTATAATATCCTCCCTTTTTTTGTTCTGTGATCTTACTTCTTCATTCTTTCTAATTCACGAGTATTTTTAAATCAAGGTGGTGGTGCAAATCATTCTCGTGCTAGTCCCAGCACTACTATGGAAGGTCATGGGGGCAAGCCTAACATGGAAGCTATAATGTCCTTGGAGGTATTATTAGCACATGGTTGTAGACTTGTAGCCTGTCATTTTGATCCCAGCTATGTTTTGAAATACGCATCTCTCTATCCATTTCCTATTCCATCAATAGTAAACGTATTAATGGGTTCTGTTACCCATTAAAACAATTATTGGAAAAAATTTTACTGTGTCGCGTCTCTCCCATCCCCCAACAGACTGGGTGGGGGGAAGCATAGGGGTTGGTTAAAACATAATGGTTGTTTTTATTCCCAATATGTCCATCTTTCTTTTTATGAAACAGGATGGTGATACATCAAGGTTGAATCAAACTGCAAATCAAGGCTTTGCGGGAGTGCCCAGACGGAAGGGATATAGTGAGGGTTCTGTTGATCCCCGCAAAAATGAGAAAGAAGAAGGCGAGCTATCACCAACTGGTGATTTTGAAGACAATTTCGCGACCTATGCAGATGGCAATTTACAAACTGCTCGTAACAAAAAGCATGGCAATGAAGAGATTGCTACAGATGCTGCTGGCGAAAATGGTGCAGACGCTGATGATGAGGACAGTGAAAATGTCTCTGAGGGTGGTGAAGATGTTTCAGGCAGTGAGTCTGCAGCTGAGTGCTCCAGGGAGAAGCACGAGGACGAGGACGATGGGGAACATGATGGTAAAGCTGAGAGTGAAGGTGAGGCTGAAAACTTAAATGAAGGTCACTGTGTTGGAGGAGATGGTGCATTACTGCAACATTCTGATCAGTCCCTGCTGACTTGTAAGCCTTTGTCAAAGTACGTGTCTTCTCCATTACGTAGTAACGAGAAAAAGGATCGGCGTATTTTTTATGGGAACGACACCTTTTACGTGCTTTTCAGGCTTCACCAGGTAAGGGTTCGATGCACTATTATATATATATATTTTCTCCCCTCTTATGGGTTATTTGATTGAAATGGCAAAGCTTGCTGCAAAACCCTCTCCTCACATAAATAAAACAACAAACCTATCCTAATAGATTCTCTAGAAATACAGCCTAAATGGTGGTTCCAGGTTTATGCTTTTCATTTATTTATTATTTATTATATTTTACATGATTTTATTCTCCCAGACACTATATGAGAGGATATTATCAGCTAAGGTGAACTCAGCATCTGCTGAATCCAAAAGGCGAAGCACAAAGGACACATGCTCTGACCCCTATTCAAGGTGGTACAGGAAAAAGGGTTTATGATGAGTTGGGGAATGATATGGAACTCTAATAATCTAGATAAACTTGTTAAATGCAGATTCATGAGCGCGCTGTTTAGCTTGCTTGATGGGTCTTCCGATAATGCAAAGTTTGAGGATGATTGTCGATCACTACTTGGAAATCAGTCTTATGTGCTATTTACACTGGATAAGCTGATATATAAGTTGGTCAAACAGGTAACCTTCCTAAAAATTGTTATTTTACCACCTCTATATTTCTTCTCTGGCTAAGTACGTATTGTTTTAATATATGTTTCTCTTTGCAGCTCCAAACTGTTTCAAGTGATGAGGTGGACTGTAAGCTGCTCCAACTGTATGAGTACGAAAAATCTCGGAAGCCTGAGAATTATGTTGATTCAGTTTATTACGAAAATGTTCATGTCCTTTTGAATGATGAGAATATTTACCGGATTGAATGTGTAGGTGTCCTGATTATTGATTTCTTCTAGTTATACGTCAGTATACATGTATTATTCTAGAAAAAGCTATTCTGATAATTCTCATGCTTCTTGCAGACATCTTGCCCTACTTCCTTGTCTATCCAACTGATTGATGATGTAAATGAGAAATCTGAAGTTGTTGCGGTTTCAGTGGACCCTAACTTTGCAAACTATCTCCATAATGATTATCTTTCAGTTGTTCCTGGAAGAAAGGAGTCATCTCCGGTTATGCTGAAGAGGTATTACTATTATTTGTCATAGTAATATAAATAAGAAATCAGCATCACCTTGCTTTACCGAAAGAATTTAAAAATTGTACTTGAACTAAATATTTCGGAGAAGATGATGTCTGGAGTCTTATGCGTTTGCATGACTAGTTTCTCGTACAGCATCAGTATAATGGATAATTCATCTAACGAAATGAAAACTAGGCTTAGCAACCATCTCTTTGTTACCATGATTAATACGCGACATGAATAGAGTATGCTGGCTGCATATTTTAGTATATACCTACAATTAACTGATGAGAAGTATCAGCTTTAAAGACTTGGTTTCCCCATGCAAACTATACTTACCTTGTGGCCTGTTAAAGAGCATTGTGGACTACTGTTTCCTGATAATCCTTGCTTATGCTAGATTTTGAGTATGTTTGATACAGATATTTGAAAAAAAAAAAAACAACTCAAACGGGTGGTTGAAAATGAGAATTGAAAAAAATGATTTTTGGTCAACATTGTATCAAACAAGCTCTTAAATGATTAATACACAATTTTGATTTCAGTTTTGGATTGTAGTTTGTTTGTTTGTAAAGTCCATCAATTATTTTGATGAAGGCTGTGTGTGAACAAACTGCATAAGTCAAGGGATTTAGCTGAAAGGAGATGGAAATAAACAATTCACTAAGACAATTGTCTTGGAATATGTTGAAGTGACGGGGAGCATCAAATATAGTTGGGAACTCTTTTTACAAAGTCCATGTAGGAGACTAGGAGTCAGAGAGGACTAGGCAATAATGATTTTGGCTCTAACTCAAAGGCATTTTGAAAGTTTTGCACGCTACTCTTTAGGTTTGTACTCAAGTGAGACATTGTTAAATCATTCCAGTGAAGATCAGATTGTGAGAGGTGTAGGGGACACCATATGAACCCATGTGTTGTTTGGATGGGAGAATTGGAATATGCTTGACAGGAATCTATTTTGAACATGTAGTATCTATCCATTTCACTTAGTGAGAAATTGGTAGTGATGATGAGCAAATTTTAAAGCAGATACATGGAGTGGACATGGGAGGAATGATATGATAAATTCATTCTGGCTTGACAGTGACCAGGATTTGTGTAAGAAAGCTAGCATCAAGAGAATCACTACTAGACTAACGATGAGGTCGTCAGTAATTATGTGGCTCGTTTGGTGTAAGCCTTAAAAGGAATTGAAGTATTTTTTGAACGTAAATGGGCAATAGTGCTTTGTTTAAAGTCTCAGGTAGGGTACATATTTTCATGCTTGAGCTTTAGAGTAAACCAATTACAAACCTAGAAACTTGACACAAGTTGCTAATGGTTGATGTATATTGCCTTCAATGTGTATAGAATTGACGTCAATTCAAGATTAGGCTGGGGTGTACATGATTTCTAAGTGCTTGTTTTATCGCGTTCTTCCCCATGAAGTTATCTGACAATGACTGCGGACCACCTAGACTAATACAGAGAGAGTTACTCAGACTCATCTCTACAGAGAAGTATTACAATTGGAATATGGTTCGAGTAACATAATAGATGCTTTCAACATTGTCTCTAGAGTGAGAATAGTTCTTTTAATCATGGAAGCTTGAATGCTTGGGATAATTTTCTCAAGCTAAAGGTTTGGCATTCCTAAGAGCGATTGTGTTAAAAAACCCAGTTAAGGCTTGCCGCGGATTATTCTCGAGGCACTAATTGTGTGGCAATTTTGGGGTGCGCCTTGAATGAGGTGCATGCCTCATAGCGCAACCCCAAGGCTTGTGAGGTGTGCATTTCTTACTTCTCTACTCAAATTTTCTTTTCCATGGGTGTGGGCCCACAAAACATATACTCCCCCGTCCCAATTATGTAGGTCTCTTTTTTTTTGTTCCAATTATATAAGCCTATTTCTACGTATAGTAAATAATAATTTTGTTCATTTACTATTATACACCAATTCAATTTGCACGCCTTAAAGCCATTTGATAGTTCTGAAATTTGTATGGATTCGCTAAATAAGGATAAAGCAGGAAAATTATGTGTTATTTCCTTTTTTAAATGACAGCCTTAATCCTTTTGAGAAATGAAGGGGACTCATATAATTGGGATGTAGGGAGTATCTTTTATGTGACCTTGTGACTCATCTTGGAATGGCCAACTCAAATTCATTGAAAAGTTAACAAATAGTCTCATATACTCACTTTGGGAATAGTTCCTTGTCCCGTCAACCAAAACACCTTAAAATGCCTCATCTCATACCAAGGGGGGAAAAAGAGGGATGCCCTCCGGAAAGTTTGCAAGTCAAGATAATAAAGAGTGGAATGCATAAACCATTTTAAATGAGTAATTAATGCATAAAATAGGAACAAATATTTAAAGATGGACTTTTCTGGTCTCTTTTTGAATAATTCAATGTATACATTGGCTTAATACAGGGTCGTATGTAATGTTTTCAAGTAGGAAACCAACAATGGAAGGAAGACATAACTATAGTACAAATTGAAAATTTCAATAATTGGAAATAAAATAACTCTCAAAAGATGACCGGTTGATATCTCTAAGAATCTCAATGAATTTTGGATGTACTATTTTGGGCAGCCAATTAAGGAAAATATTCGAAGAATTTCTAGAATTTAGTGTCTTACTTGAGTGAAAAAATTGTTGTGCTGTTGCTAATTTGTGATAATGAAACGAATTAAGGAGGAAGAACAATTTATCAGTTTGTTCTTTTCGTAGAATTCTGGTGGTGCCTGTTCATTTATGTTGTTTTCTATTTCTGATCTTGATTACAAATAACTTGATTAATTGCATCAATATTTACTTATCAATTGGATGTTTTACATGGTGCAGGAATATACGTAAATATGCCAATCTGGATGACTCTCCACTGTGTATGGCTGTCAAAAATGTATTGTTGATCAATGGTCTGGAATGTAAGATGGCATCTAACTCATCCAAGGTATTCTTTATCCCCATTATCGGTTTTCTTTCTCACATTTTCACACCCACACATGAAAAACACTGCATACCTCCGCTAAACTCCTTAAATTCATGCATTTTCACCTTTGGGTAATTCCTAATACAACGTGTTCTATGATAAATTTGGTGTAGATTGTATCACCACTAAAGTCCTAGCATTTGTGCATTTTCACTTGTGAATGGTTTCTGGTTGAATGTATTCCTCAGTGAGGCAGTGTTCGTTCACGCCTTGTGATTTAAATATTCTTCCTCTAAATAATAGATTTGCTTTCAGATCTCCTATGTCCTGGATACGGAGGACTCTTTTATTCGTAGGGGAAGAAGAAAAAGATCATGCAATAACCAGGCCAGAGTACTGCGGTTTCACCAATTTTTGACAGCCGCTATATGATATTCTGGGCCTTTTGCAATTCCATGTCTATCAAGGTACTTTGCTTCTTTTTGAGCTTTTAAGTTAAAAATTAACCGCTTGTCTAACGTATATTTGATAGAGATTTTGAGAAAATGATTTTTGAATGTGTGGTTGAAAAGCAAAGAGAATTATAATAAAAATGAAAAAGTTGCTAAATCAGTGAAGCAAGTGGTTGAAAATGGTGGTTGAGGAAATGATTTATTTATTGTTTTAGAAGTTGTAGCAAATAAGCATGCACTTATGCTTTTTATGTTATGAGTCTCATACTCTCATTATTATCGACTTGTTTATCAAACACCCAGTTAATTTATGTGATAACATCAAAACCTTTACTTTTCAAACACCACGAAAATCATTTTTTGAAGGATATCCCGGACAAATTACTTAAAATTGGAGAAGTAATCCTTTCTCCGTTGAAAGATTTAACTATCATGCTTACTTTCTCTGTAGATTTTCTAACTTGAGACATCATCCGAGGAGCTCATTCGTTACTTCTCAGCAACCCCAACCCAGAGGAAAGAGTTACTCGGAAGCATACCATCTTGTGATCTTATGCCAATGGTATGTGCTCCACTCATCTGTATATAGCACTTGCCCATATAATCTCCAATTGTAGAGACGTGTTTGTTCGATTATAGTGCCTTCATGGGCAAAAGATAGCTCCGTGCTGTTCCGCATTGTAATCTGTTAGCCCACAATTTCCCAGAAATGCAGTTTCTGGCATTGATTCTGCTAAAGGTTGTAACTTGTAAGAGATAGTGAATGGATAGGGGATAAATGTTGTAGCAGAATGTTCCAATTTCATTATGTTGTTTTAACTTTGTACAGATATTAAAGCCCCATTCTTGTTTACACGGTATATTTTGTTACTTTGGGTTTGCAAAACTTTTTTTAATAAAATATATGTTCTTGGTCTCTCTCTCATCTCTTTAATATAATTTGTGCGGTTTGGATGTTTCTTAACTTTATGCAGGTTTTACCCCAGGAATGTTATATTCCCACCGGTGGTTCCTAATTTTTAGGAACCATCGATGGTCGATTCGTTTAATCGGGCCAGGATCTGGAATCACAGGGAGTGCAGAATTTTCGAATTTTTCGGCGACACGTAGCCGCGTGATCACGGTCAAAGTTTTGGTGATTTTTGGCCCAAAAACATCACCAAAACTTTGTGGTGGCGCTTGGCTGTCGAAAAATTCGAAAATTCTGACTTCTCGCCGCTGATTCCAGATCTCATCCGGATTTAAAATCGACTCATCTTCGGTGGTTCCTAATAATTAGGAACCACCGGTGGGAATATAACATTCCTGGTTACCCAGGATAGTGTCAGAATTTTGTGAAGTTACAATTTTCCGCCGCTGTAGAAATTTTTGACACATTGCATCGTGTGTGTGTGTTACTCTATTTTTCTTGGTTCCCTTTCCCTTCTTTTGGCTATGGAAAAGAACGATAGGAAAATGATGGGAAAAACAAAGCAATTATGTCAACTTTAGGCCTTGTTTGATTGGGGGTTTAGTTGTTCCGCGCGGTATTCCGTGTAAAAATGTGTGGTTAATATTATTTTGGGAAATATGTGTGTGGTTGAAAATGGGTATGAGGTATACGGAATTGCGTGCGGATTTGGTTAACACCAAATAAGAAAAGGCCTTAATTGAGTTTCATTGGCACTTTGCCATTATCATTTATGCACATTGTGGTGGTTGAATTTAATGCTTAAAGAATAGCGAAATCTTTCACATTCATTTCCCCAACGAGTGTGTGTATTATACGGGTCATGCCAAGGTTTTAGCCAATATGTTGTCTGTACCGAGTAGATTTGTCCGGTTTATTGCGTCAGAGTTTTTGGGTTTCAATGCTTCTGTAGACGCTGTTGGGTTTTCCTTGTTTTGCTATGTATTCTGTAGAGAAGTCCTACAAAGAGAGGTTTATATTCTATTTTTATTCGTCCCATGAAGATAGTATACTTTTTTGTAAATTGTAGTTGAAATATTAGTTTTCTTATTTACTTCTAATGTATTTAATATGCACTGTTGAAAAAATACTAATAAAAAATATAAAATCACTAAGTGACATAATTACTCAAATTAAAGAGTATATTTACAAAATAACATCTCCAATAGGCTTTTTAGATGAAAGATACTCTTTATTATATGAAGAAGCAAGCACTAAAATTGAGCTCTAATAAACTTTTTATTTTAACTTTATGAAATAAACTACCCAGCTCTTCAAAATAGGAAAATCAAACACGCACTATATTACCTAATGTTCACATGTTTCAATATTCTTTTATTGATTCTACCAAATCACAACTAATCATATTGGTCAAAGAAAACTCAAATTATAAATATTGATTAAAAATTAAAAATGCAATAATTGCTCATTGATACAAACAAAAAATTATAAATATTGATGAAAATGTAAAAGAATGTAATAATTGTTAATTGATACAAATAAAATAAAGTGTATAAATAAAGAGTTTGTTGGAGTTCATTAGAAAATTTGATTTCTAAATTAAAAGATACTCTTTAAAGATAAAGAGGTTGTTGGAATGCTCTTAAAATTTACTATTCCATCACCATATTGAATTTTCTTAAACCATGTAGAAATGAGAATACTGTAAGTCTATTTTTATGGACTTAAGTTGGAAGTTTGATTAAAATGATAAATAGGATTGACGGTTTAATGTAAAATAAAAAAGTGCCTTTCTTATGCAGCGTTTTGTGAGTACAAAGTTGTATAGTTGAGCCTGTTAGGGATGAAATTTTTATTCATTTTAACGCATTCTTTTTTGAAATTTAAATCTGGTTAAACCAATCGCATCCATATATCCATCTATTACACAAATTTTCACGATTAAACTCGACTTATCTTCTCTATTTCACATAAAAATATATAAAAAAAATTGTAAAAAATTGAATTCCTAAATGTCTGTTTCTATTGAGTCATGGTCTCAATTGTTTACTTATAAAGTCCTTTGCTTTCTACAGAGAGAGAGAGAGAGAGAGAGAGAGAGAGGTGTCAAGATGAGCGGCCGGCCTATGAACCAAACGGGGCGACTTGCGGTCGACACAAAATTGGATCCAGGGGTCGGGTCCAACCGCTAGCCAGCTAATTAAACACTTTTTTAAAAAAAAGAAAAAGACAAAAAAATGCCATGAAGGCCTTTGCTGGCGTGGAAGATTGAAGGCCAAATGGCCAATTCGCTGACCGCTAGTCAGCCATTTATTTTTATAAAGCTTTTTTTTATAATATATCTTTTCATATTAAAATAGTCAAAAAAATTTATTTATTAATAAACACAAATTCAATTTAAGTGCTTGTCCTATACACGTATTTTTTTATTTACTTGAACGATATATTAGATATGTGATTGAAAATTGAAAAAATATATATTAAAAAACATATAAAATAATTATCTGAGTGGTTGAAAATGATAAGAGAAAAAAATTAGTAATTGGTAAAAATTCATTGTGTGTAGAACAAGCTCTAAATAAACCAAAATTTAATTCAAATTGGTCGAATTAGAATAATTCGGAAGGTTTATATGGGTCCACCCGTTCATCAACCCATACAAGTTGTGGACCGACCCGTATGGGTCGATGGGTTGGCTGGTCCATGTTCCAAAAAATATGGGCTGGTCTAATCCGGCCTAGCTCACCAACTCGCATGAGCGGGATTGTGACCCAAGCGGGCCAACCCGACCAGCCCAGGAGAGAAATGTATGAAAAATTGTAAAAGGTCAAATCCTAGATGTCTCTTTCTACTCGGGCACGGTCTCAGCTGTTCACTTACAAAGCCCGTTGGGGAGGGGGGTAGAGAGAGAGATAAAATGTGATCGCTCTTTTAGGCAGCATTTGGTCACGTTAGTTTCGGATGAAGAGCTTTTAGAGCATATTTTGTATGGTTTGCAATCGGAGTTTGATGTTGTTAACGCTATTTCTCTACACGATTCCCGAGAAATAACAATGGGAAGATTATCAGGTTCCGAACAGAGTGGTTCGGTTGCTTAAATCAAAGTTAATGACTCAAATTGCTCCAAATTAAAAGTTCAACGACTCAACTGTACCTAAGGTGCAAGTTCAGTGCCCTCAAATGTAAATACGTAATCAACCCATCTTGTTCGTATAATATATGCATTACTGCAAGACCAAACATTCAAGGGTCACGTGAATTTCCATCTAACAGTTTCAAGCTCAAGGTCCCCAACTGCCAACTCCCAATTTGGCAAGCAAGACGAGAAATTGCCACTTATGGAACCATGTAACAGTTCTATGGTTCAATCAATCCTGCTTTCAAGATTAGAAGCATTCCCACATGAATGACAAACAAAAAATTATGGTTAGACAAAAAGGATCATTCATTGCTCAATAATGTTCTCCTTTCTATGTGAGGATGAATTATTCTCCTGCATGCTAATGTATCAACAGTTGAGCACATTACCAACATCAAGAACTGGGCCCCACTGCTAATGTATTAAGCTCAACTGCTTACACACCAAGATATGGGGAGAATACATGCCCACATGAGGTGGAGAATATTACTTATTTATGGATACTCTACGTGACCATTGAACTCAATTATTTTGATGAAATATATCATATATATTACTTTCTTGCGATATAAAAATGTAAGAAAACAAAATAAAATAAAATACAGAAGAAAGACGGGGAGAAAGGTGAGGAAGAATGTACATCCCTCTTTCTACTTCCTTTGATTACAACAACCCGACTGCGCAACTTAAGTGCAATCTGTTTTCCAATCCTCTTAGATGATGGCCGAGTAGCATGCACCTACACAGTAAAATAGGTCCCTCTGTTACAGTCAAGAAGAATAGAATTCATATCTGATCTCCCCTTAGTGGTCTCATTAGATCAAATAATTTCACGTACAACAAAGTGTAAAAGTGGAATATTCTCATTGAAGGGAACAACATAGTTGGACTTCGACCCCCTAACATCCATTACGAACAAAAAGTAACCACGATAATAGAAAAAAAGTTTGTATTATGCTAACCAGAAAAGCAGCCTGGCTAAATAGTCCCTTGAAGTGCCAACGGTATCACAAAATTCATCGTCGATGTTTTGGTGGTTTGTGGTACTCCTTAGAGATGAGTCTACCTTGGTATTAGACACAATCTCATCCTTGAAAAATGTTTGTAATATGTTTTGAGCAAGTTGGTGTATAACTTCCTCTACTTCGTGCGAGGATGGTCTAGATAGTTCAATTACCTGAAGCGAACTTCTCACATCAAGATCTATAAAAACATGAATTTAACACTAATGTATGTGTTCATTCATCCACAATGGAAACATAAGAGGTCATTACCATCTCAGATTCCAAGGACCTTAAGTACTCTAGTAGATCATTGTTACTCTTTCTCATATGCTCCATTTGCAAATTTTCCTGGTTCCGGACATGTAATTCCTGGAGAATATACAATTAACAGAAGCATAAACATATGCAACACATGGTTATATCGAGCCACCAAGTTTGCACATCAATATCAGAAAAAATTGTTGTAGCTTAAAGCCATTCACATTTTCATTTAGTTTTCTTGCACAATAGAAATATAATTGTATGCCACTAATAGAATGTTTAACACATTAATCTATTTGAATTAGTCAATCTTACAAGATATATTCAACTGGCTGGCACAGCGGTTACCAAGCACCATGGAAACCAAGGATCATTCATCAAATCCAACAGTTATCTTAAAGGACACTGACCTAAATTTTCAAGCAGATACCAAATTTACAGGCTCACACCGAACGATGTAAATGTCAAAGTGGGTCCAATTATGTTCTGGGAAATACCAATTCACGTTTATCTATGAATCATTAGCATATGGTTGGCTAAGTGTTTCTCTCAAATAAACACGTGCATTCAACGCTTGCACATTTCCCGGAACTATTTATCAACAAACATTTCCTCAAACCAGTTCACAACATATTTATCCCGGTTTATTAACATATTTATCCCGGTTTATTAACAACGTCTTTATAACAAATTTATAAACACCTCACCAGTCATGAATTTAAAGGCAGATCAAAGACAACAATAAATGGACAAGCTCCCAAACCTGAATAATGTAGCCAAAAAGAAAAAGAAGTTGGGAGACGAAATTGAAGCCAATCATGACACTATATAAATAATCAATGTAATAGCATTCATTTTGTACATCACAGTCAAATTTCAACATCACATGTTATGCCACACCACTGAAAAAGCTAAGAACTTGGGTAATAGAGCCTATTTAAAGAAACAAAGTGATTTTAAGTATGTGTAAAAAAAAAAAAGTAATGAAGATTAAGGAGAATAATGTTTTTTAAGGAATCAGTAGCTGAAAATAAGCGTAAGATAAAGTGATTCCCATAATAGTTTATTCAAACAACCACTAAATCTAAAATATAATAGCAATGTAAAATACTGATATCAATACCCAGAAAGAGGTTCATCGGTATGGGCGTATGGCTGGTCAACAAATACAAGGTTTGAGGCAATCTTTGAGTTACGAGTCCAAGACTGTTGTGATCAGTCCTATGCTGCTCAAAGATTTTAGCAGAAAGTGAACCCAGTTTATGCATTCCACTGGTGTCAGTGACAACTCTGTCCGAACGGGATAGATTTATCTCAAGAGTTCAACAACACTAGAGTTTGTTCGGTAGAGATTTGCAAAAATGATTTTTGAATGTGTCACTAAAACATTATGAAAATTGTGAGTGTTGAAAAATTTAGAAAAGTTAACACTTCAATAAATCTATGATTGAAAATGAGTTTAGAGAAAAATGATTTTCTGAAAAATCTTTACCAAACAAGCATTAAGTGCTCACTAGAATACAAATTTGATCACTCACTATTTAGCCAACAGTGATTCATGAGTTGATGAATCACAAAGTCATCCAGAATGGCTTTTATTTAACTAGTAACAATGTCAAAGTCAGCTGGTTAACAATTCTGCAGGATGCACCTCTTTAACTAAGTTTGCACTTCTAGTAGTCTAGGAAGCTCAAAGTTACTAAATAGGTTTTAGAAGAAGTCTCATTAAATTCAGTTGTCAATTATTTTAGAAGCTGTTGCTCACTATCTGGAACTCATTTGCGATGTACGATGCAACTACTTAGTTCTATTTTCTGCACACGGAGGTTCATTGAGTAATAAACAAACATGACATAAAATAATTACTAAACACTTGCTAGTTAATGCAATTTTTAACACTGAGATGCGCCACCATTTTGTTTTCCCTTCACATCATGTTATTCAATCAAACTACTCTGTGCAAAATGATATGGAAAAGATAAAATCCTCACCTGCTCGAGGGTAGATAACTCCAATTCTAGTTGCTGAATGTAATCTGTTGCTTCTGGAGACAAATTCCCTAAACCTTCAATATTCAATCTTTCCAAATCTTCTGGACCACCACCACCTCCTCCTTCGCCAGGTTCAAGCACTCTTTCATCCCGCTTCACCTCTGAAACCCCATGATTTACCAGGAATTCTGACCTTCTAGGAGTATCAGGAGACATATCAAAGTTCCTCATCAAAGATATTCTATACTCTGTGTTCCATAGGGTATACCTAGACAAATACAAACAATTCAACCAAGAAATTAAATAGATGAATTCAATACAATTCAGCAACATTACTATAGACTTGAAATGAACTCTCCCTACACGTGAGGGGTCCTCGTTCACTCAATGAAATTCTCTCCCCCCCCCCCCCCTCTTCCCCCCTTCTCCCCCCACACAAAAACCAACACATCAGCTTACTTTCTTGGATGAGATCACGATTTGTATGGTAAATCATTACCCGGTGATGATGGAGGAAACAATCAGGCGATGAAGGGGGTGTTTCGAAATCTTAACGGTAACCGAAAATTGATCGGACGGCAAAAGTCCCAGCATAGTGGAGATAGTCTGCTTCATTGAGTCCTTTGCAGAATCCGAAACCCCCTTGGAGATAATCGAATTATCCAACGGCTCAATTCTCTTCAGCATGTTCGCAATAACAGAGAATTCGCGCCCGAAGACTGACTTCCTGGTGGACAAGAACTCGTCGGGGACTCCACCACCATCCACTCCCGAAATTAAGCAGCTGATTGCGGCCGGAAACTGACGCTTCCTCGACAATACAGCCGGAATAAATTGGCGGAGGACTGGTGGCGGAAAGTTAGATTTAAGTGACAAATCAGTCGCGCTCGCGCCGAATATTGTGAAAAACCTCGCCGTGGTCGTGGCTATGGTTGCTGCCATATATAGATATAGATAGAGAAGCAGAGAGATATATAAATATAGAGAGAGAAACAGCCAGATACGGTGAGGTCCGGATGGGGTCTCCGGCGGAGCTTACGCTCTCTGTGGAGATGGGGTTTTTGTTTAGTGGAACCTCTTACCCTTTCATTTTTCAGCTGATTTTGTTGGGTGATTAGTGAGTTGATTCATTGGGCTTGTTTTGGGGATTAATTACCGATTCACCATTTGCAGGAGTGACGTCATGGTTTGGAACGAATTCGTACTTGTGAGTAGGTGGTGGGTAATAAAATAAAATAAAAAATAATTATGGCTGCATTTGGCATTTTCTTTTCTAAAGAAGAAGATATAAAGATATTTTAAAGAATGTATGAGAGGGCATGTATAAATTGTGTGAGCTTATTTTATAGAAAATATTATTGATTTATTTCAATCTCGTATTAAATATTTGGTTGAAAATGAAAGAAAATAAATTGAAAATATAAAATCATTATATAAGTGATTAAAAATAATGAGAGGAAAAAATTAATCAAAAAATATAGTGTATAGAACAAGCGCTAAATAATATTTTTGATCTGATGCCCATATGTCGTCCATAGATGAACAGATGATTGACAGATATCCCACCCATATGTGAGCATTAAATCAATTCTAATAAAAACAATTCTACTGAGAATGTAAAATATCAGGATAGTTGAGCTTGAATCCACTCATAGTTGTACAGTTCTTGTTAAGGCAAAAAATATCGAGATCTCCATCATAGTTAGGGATGCGTTTAATCATCTCTCAATTCAGTTTGAATTATTTTGTTTTATTTTGATTGATCTAAATGTCAAGAAAACTCATTAAAACTGATTCCAACCTCCAACCAATTTATTTAGATCGAGTGTGTGATGATCTTTAGTCTTGCAATAAACCAAATGAATTCTAAATATTGAATTGTACTAGTATAGGTCCAACGAGCTGATTGCTCACAAGTTGATGGTTAATTTGTCTAGAAATTAAAGTATTATGGCCTTGTGAAAGTACGTCTCACTTTGTATTTTTAAAACACTACCAAATTTGACATATTATATATATATATATATATATATATATATATACACACACGCCTATGTTAGGATTGAAATTTTTATAATTTTTTCAAATATATTTTTATATGAAAAAAGAGAGAAAATGAGTAAAGTTGAACTATGGAATTATCAAAGTTTAATCTTCTGCAAAAGTTGGAGAACTTTCTTGTTTTTCGGAAGTGCAAAGATTTTCACTACTCCAAAAATAGTGAAATGTGTTGAGTTTTCTTGTGTTTTGAAAATCTAAAAACTATTGTTACTCCATTAAGTAAATAGAAAATAGTGAAATGCGTCCAATCAAAACCATCATTATATCTATTTTGTCTAATCTAAAATCATGAAGTACAAGAAGAAATGAATGTGTCATGATGAATATGTCACGTAGAAATTATAATTGAATTTAGAAATCTCCAGAGCTTTTGCTACCTTCCTGTGGAAAGCAATTATGGCACTCCTTGCTTGTTTGCACCGTTAAATTTATCCACCCTCACGTAAGGTGCCACATTATACACTTTACTGTAAAATAATCAATATTCACTCGTTAAGAATATGAAGTCCTCAAAAAAAAAAAAAAAGAATATGGAGTCCTCAATACCACTATGAACCCTTTCCCTACGTGTAAAATGAATTAATTTTCTAGAGACTACTTTCCTACGTATTAGTCTGCAAGAGAAGCATGCACACACTCCGAAGTGGCACCCCATCATCCATTTAAATTTTTTTTTTAAGTATCTATATTAGGTCAAATGAATAATATATAACAGCCTTCTGATAGTGGCGGCTGATGTGATCCCCACGAATTTTTTCGTGGGCGTGCATATATCCCCTGCGCACATAGTAGGCAGGGAAGCATATCTGACTTACTATGACGGTAGCAAATATGAATAGGACAATTGCTAAATCTCATAAAACTACTTTCAAATTTAAAAAAAAAAAATTACATTTTTTTTTCCATTTTTTTACAGTACATGTTACAGATAAAGCCTGCATTCCACATGGTACATCTTTGATAACCTTTTACTAAATGGGGAAAAACAAAAAAGTCGTATCCAACAGTCGCTTAACAATCTGGACAAGCTTTCATTTATACAACCAACGAAAAAACAGATAAAACTTCAATATACACTATTTTCTGTTTTTTTAACAAACTATCTCATTTTGTAACACACTTGTCATGAGAAAGATAAAGCATACCCCTATTAATATGTCACGCAGTGCCAATGATAACATCATATAGGCAAATCATCATTTTCAACATACAATTGGGATATAAACTTCAAAATACACTACTTTCTTTCTTTTTTTTCTTTTTTTTTTCCAAACAAACTATCTCATTGTGTAACGTACTTGTCATGAGGAAGATAAAACATACCCCTATTGATATGTCATGCAATGCCAATGATAACATGACACTGGCAAATCATCATTTTCCACATATAATTGGGATATAAATTATCCTTGGAGAACTTGTGTATCATACTTGTCATGAGGAAGATAAAGCATACCCTTATTAATGTGTCACGTAGTGCCAATGATAACATGACACCGGCAAATCATCATTTTCAACATATAATTGGGATATAAATTATCCTTGGAGAACATTACTTCGTATCTCATAATAATCTCTTAGTAAACTTTATACCTTATCTTCTGAACTGGTCAATACCACATATACTAAGGGTGTGTGGGGGATTTTGCAGTGGGATGCCTTTGGGCCAGGTAGATCTTAATGGTGGCTCCCATCTCCAACTAAGCAGTAAGCATCACTTACCATGTGAGATACTCCGTCCGTCTCACAAAGACATGCTCATTTTCCTTTTTCATCAGTCCCAAAATATAAACCACTTTCTATGTATGTCTATTTAATTTCTTCATCCTTCCTATTATACCTTTATTTAATGTGCATTATTATTATTGAAAATACATTAACATCATTTAATGTAGGGGCATATTTCAAACATATAACTAAACTTTATTTTTCCAACAATATTAATTACAATTTTCTTAATAATTGTGGAAGTCAAAATGAGTCTATCTTTGTGGAGACAAAGGGGGTAGACACCTTAAATCTTGTCCCACATCGACAACAGACCAAGATTTTCATTTTTTTTCTCATTTTCCAAGATTCTAGAATATTTGTTAGGAAATTGGGGTTGACTTACAACCACAGCACTTTTAAGATCAACTAACCAAACCAAATCAAACAATCCAAATGTCACCTATAAGGAAGTGCAGTCACAGCATTGAAAAAATCCAAACTTCATCTCCTCAAAACATTTAGTAAGACATAAAACAATCTACAAAATATTTAGAAACTAAATCTATAAGAAATCACAAGTCATAGACGATAAACACAGAGCCTCGTCCATGCCACTATGTAATTGAAAAGACAAATACAAAACCATCAAGCTACAAAGAATTTCAGAGTACCGAAAAACTAAACACACATAATAATGTCCCAAAATGTATGGATAGAGCAGCAAAGTAGATGAACCTGAGTACATGCTGGTTGTTTCTTTTTCTCCCTGGAACAGTGGGATGAACATGAAGTCTACTGGTCGACTGTGGTGAACTCTTGCCACTCCCCATCGACTGCCTCTTTCCATAACGTGATGTTGTTGTCTCCAGCAGCCACAGCCAACAAGTTCCCAGTTAGAGACCACGAGACCCTCCAAACAGGGGTCTTAAAGTCCTTCAAAACTTTACCCTCCCATTGATCGCTTTCTTTTGCAGCAGTCCATATGACCACAGTACCATCTTGTGAAGCACTGGCTATTGTTGACTTTGGAAGTCCCAAATTTGGTGCCCAAGCAACATCCCTCACCCAGTCGGAGTGCATTTGTAAAGCAGGGAAGCAATCCATTTTCCAATTACCATTATATAGCTTCCAAATCTTCACTGTGTTATCACAGCCACCAGAAGCCAACTTTTGAACGGGGTCGAGAAGCCCAGACCCGACTAAAGCACCAGGGGCCATTGATGGGGCCCATGAAACCGAAGTGACTCCAACAGGGTGTGCTTGGTCAATTCTCGTTGTATCCCAACCACCGTCAGATCGGGCTGTGTAGACTGAGATATTCCCATCTGATGATCCAAAAGCCAAGCAGAGTCCGAGCTCGTGTGGGGCCCAAGCAATAGAATTGACAGAAGATTTGTGGTCGGTGAAAACATGTAATTGAGACCAGTCACCCTGATTACCTTCCTTCCAGATGATGACCTTGCCATCATAAGAACAAGAAGCAAGCATGGAGCCAAACTTAGGGTGTGCCCAAGCTACCTGCCAAACTGGACCTTGATGCCCAGTTAGAGTGGCAAGATGCTGAGAAGTTGAATTGCTGCTGACACCAATTATTTTTATTGTGGCATCTGATGACGCTGTTGCCACCCGTTTTCCATAATAATCCATGGATACGTCATGTATCACATCGTTGTGACCAGTTTCAATCTTTTGGGAAGGCATTTTCGCTAGTTACTTATATCTGGCACTCAACTTTCCTGGAATGCAATTCTTTCTGATCTTATATCGTAATTTTTCAACCAAATACAAATTATGTCAATGAAAAAACTTGTAATCAAAGCCTATCTGCAAGTTTTATTTCACATTCATGTTGATATTGTAAATCAAATTGCAGCAACAGTGTCAGTGCCTAGCAACCCATCATGAACCAACTTAGTCAGATTCCATTCGCGATGATCATGACCCAATACATGAATTGCAGTGGATTCTGTATAAATTAAACTATGCAGAGTTTCAATTTCAACAAAATTGAGCCAAAGTGGATCCATTATACATGCCCAACGCCTCAATTCAGCTAAAATACGTTCATTGGGTTTCGAATCTGCATCAAGCCCACCAAATCACAGGCTTCTGCACGAATTTCCTAGCTGAAGAGACTGTATTTTATAGCCATGGGTTCCGAATTATTTGATCTAATTAATAAAATGAGCAGGTAAATCCTTCTTTAATTAATAATTCATTTCAATTGTAAAATCCAAATCTTGCTTAAAACTCAGGGCTATATCTCAAAACATTTCCCATGGCGTTATAAGCTAAATCTACAAATACGAACGAGACAGATGAAGAATTACCGCACAGATCTAAAAAATCTTTACATAGAAAAGAGAATAAACAACGAACGCGGAGACAAATAAAATCGATTAAAAAAAAAAAGAAATTTAAATTGAAATTGGAAGAAAACTACTTACCGAAAAGAAGATCGGATTTGGATCCGACCGTCGAAGGGGGAAGGCAGGAGCTTTAACAAAGAGAAATAGCTAAAAAACACCGAGAGGAAGGAAGTGGATGTACATATGTACACATAAGGAAAAACAGTAACGGTGAAGGGTATTGTTTGGATACGTCAATGCGACTGTCCTGGTTCAGCACGTGTTGTCCCAAGGATATAAATTTTTTTTTTTTATCTATTTACTTTTTCTTTTTTCTTTGAAGAGAAAAAATTATTAGTTTGTTCAACAAAATTTAAATTTGTACTTTGTTTTTATAAAATATTATTCTCTCTCTATATATATATATATATATATATATATATATATTTTGAGAGGAAGGGAGGGGAGGGAAACGTGTGGTTTGAATTTGGGTTCTCAAACTCGAAATGCGAGTATTCAACTATTGTGTCACAATTCGAATCCCATATTTTATGCTTTTTAGTTTTAATTTTCAACCCAAAAAAAAAAAAAAAATTGTTAGTAAGAAAATGATAAATTGCAACTAGGGCCCCTAATCTTTGAGGCCGTTAGGGCCCCTAATCTTTGAGGTTGTTATGTTGGAGTTCTCAACTTTCAAAGTATAGCATCGAGAGTTGGAAGTCCCACAACTTTTACAATTCAATGATAGGGGAGGAGTAATGTTGGTGTTCAATGATATGACTAGCAGCATATGTTTGTCTCCACTTATTTTTACCAACCTATATGAGTTGAAAGAGTATTGGTTGGTGGAGATGTTGCCCAATAACTATGTCATGTGTCGCACAAAGTAGTTAAGATAACTTTTTAAAACATGAGTATCATATTCATATGAATTGGCAAAATTTAATTCCTATATTCATATTTAAATTTGAATTTGATCAAACAAATCATATCCACGTACGTAGCTCTTGAGAATGTGATGGATTCAAACTAATTAAATTATGGCTGCTCGCTGAATTAATCAATCTACGTGAATGAACGAATGCAAGACTTTAATTTACGTAAAAGATTTAGGCCTTGTTCTTTTGAAGGGTTCGCGTACTTTCGTATAAAATATGTAGTTAATATTGTATTAGACAATGTGTACGTGTATGGTTGAAAATGTGTGTAAGTTACACGGAAATACGCAAACTCATGAAAAAAATAAGGTCTTAGTATGTGTAAGGAAATCAAGTATTAAATAGCCTGGGCTTATTTGGCTCCGATACAAATATTTAACCAATTGAAACTCATCAAAAAAGGAAACCTGCCAAATTGTCTAAAGAAATCAAATTGTAGTCTTCATCAAGGAAGTAAGATCTTTTAACTGAAGCGTGCTTGCTACAACAAATCTTAATGGAAACTGGAAACCCATTCATAAACTTGTTCTTATTTTCTTTATTGTCCAAATATAAACTGCCTTTGGTCAATAAAAATAGAAAATTACATATAGATCAAAGATCGCTCTAATTTTCACAACAAAACAGTACATCAGAGTGTAGAAGCTCAACTTGGAATATTCATAAACTAGGAATCAAGAAGAGATTCTTTAGTACGGACATCGAATCTTGTAGTTCCAACACCCATCATCAACAAATTTTAAGGCGCCCCTATAAGTCACTGTAGAGATTCTTTCTGGAGTTTCAAATTCTTCTCTCGAAAGCGAAAAGATTCCATGAATATTATCAAGTTCATAGGACGACGACACAGTGGACATTGTTTCCCCTTGTCTAGCCAACAACAATACCTCTTCTTCAACAGAAAGCTTGCTTAAAAAAATACAACAATCTCCTCCTAGCATCTCATGATAATCATGAAATTCTATCATAAGTTTTTAAGGTGGAGGGCTCTCAAGAAGCTTAATCGGTCGATCAGCACAATCTACTCTTACCAAGTTGGTTGTAATCGCCCTCCGTTTCGTTTCGCATCATCAATAGTTTCGCCTTCCTATTGTAATGAGAGAGTAGGGAAGAGGAACTCAACCCTTAATCAAGGGTGTAAGAATTGAAACCCACAGACATCCATCTGAACCACAAGGCATTTAGCATTTTTCCCTTTTATAAGCATTGGCGGTTTTTCTGGTTTTCATTTTCAACTTTCATCTTTTTATTTTTTTTTCACAATTTTCCCCTTTGCCTGTACGTACACTCGGCACGCGTTTTATTTTTTTTTTGAATGTAAATTTTTTTCAAAATTTTAGTTTAAATATTTTTTCCCTAATTCTTCATGATCTTTGTTTTTCATTTTTTGACAAACAAAGAGATTCATTAATCAGATTGGCAAAATACATCGATAGTAGCACAAATTCAAAATCGCTAAAACCACAAAGGGTGAATTTGCGAACAAACTCGCAGCGTCCAGGTTAATAGCAAAAAAGGGCAAAATGCCTACACATATGACAAAATCAAAGTCACTGGAATACCCATACTTCCGGATCTACAACGTTGACCCCCAAATATTGGTTGAATCCATGATAGATCGAATCTGATGACCAATCCAACAACGAACAAGACGAACAACACAAGCCCGTAACGAGACGGTAGAAAACGAAACGCCGTACAAGACGACGAAATCACGAAAAACACGAAGAAAAAACACAGATCTATGTGGAAAAACCACTTATTTTAAGATAAAGCAACAAAGAAACAAGATGTAGAGCGGTGATTTCGCCAAAAAGGCCAAAAATCACCACTCTCCATGGGTGGAAAGAGGAAACTGAGACGTGAGAGAGGAAATGTCAAAGAGGAAGTTGATGATCTTTGTTTTTCATTTTTAAACACTATTTCTTCTTTCTTTTTTCATATAATTTTGCATCTCCATTTCGTATAATACATTACAAATACTATACAAAAATTTCGTAATTTATTACTTCTTTTTTTTATTTTAACTTTTTTCAGCAATTCTTTGGATTCTTATCTTAAATTTTCTTCTTTATTCTATAATTCTTCATGAATTTTTTGTTTCAATTTTAACATTATTTTTCTTTTCTTTTCCTTATAATTCTACATTGTATAATAAATTACATATACTTTGTAAGGCATTGCAAATATTTTGTAATTTGCTTCATATTTTATGCAACACATTAGCATGGCAACCTGATCTTTTCATGTTCGGCCTTTTCTCTCTTGGTGTGGAAAACCTGCTATATATCAAATGAGCATGGATGTGTTTTGTAACGTATGTATGGAGACATAATTCCAGTATATATAATTAGGATTGGTGGGATTTTCTAGTTGAATTAGGTTATTGAATTTTTCTTTCCTTATTTATTTAGTTTTTCCAATTGAATTATGTCAGGACTCGTGAAATATATATATACCTTATGTCTTCGTGTTACTTTTGCATCTAGTTACCCTTGAACATTATAAATTAGTTCAATGTCTGAATTATACCACACACTAGTTATTCGTGACTGATAAATCACCCTAGTTATACCATTTTTTTTCGGATTCTACATTATTTTGGAACAAAAAAGCCTTAATCATTCATTATTTTTAATTGAATAAATAAGTGTGTGAAAAAAAAAGGGGAAAAGGTGAAAAGGAAAAAAAAATGGAGAGAGTTAGAAACAATTTAAAAAATAATAATGATAAAATATTATGTAGTATAGGATATGAAAGTTTAAAACTCTACCATCCATACTTGAGTTGGAGGTTAAAATTTCTTTACCGGTTCCTTTATGTATTTCACCAACCCTCTATGTAAAGGAAAACCGAAAACTCATAGACAATGTTGGCTCATATTTCTCTAGAAAATACTTGGTGAATACACAAATGTCTTGCTACACATTACCACGCCCTAATAGGGATAGTGAGAAAAGACTATAATACCCCTCTTGAAAGTTTTGGGAAGCACCCCTATTAGAGTATGGTAAATTGCCACACAAAAATTGTGTGGACTTTAAGCAATGCCCTATTTCTTTTTACCATTGTGTAAAGGTGATTTTTTTTTTTTTTTTTTTACCATCCATGCTCTAAATTCAATAGATTTAACATAATAGCAGTCCAACTCAACGTAATTTACAAGTCTCACAATCGATTAATTCCATAAAGCCCATATTTCTCATATCACAAATTAAGCTAAGGCACCAAACTCATCCTATCATATGGGATCTCATGTCTCAATATAACTACTCAAAGTTATCAAAATAAGCATAAAGACTCTCAAGGCAACACATAATCATCTGCGATTTTTATACCTGCATTTCTTGAAGATAATCAATTAATTACCTCATAATATGTAATTTCTTCCAAAAGAGCAGGTTTGATCTAGCGTCAACACTTTATATTATAACACCACACAAATAGCAAGTTTAGCATGCTCAAGAATTGGCCCCAAATTAAATATCTATCAATAGTTCATTGTAACAATGATCTATTTTTCAATTAAAATATAATTTATGGATTTCGAGAAACGATTTTTCTGTTTCTGAGCATGGAAGAATCTGTCGAAAATGAAAGTATAATTACATTATTTACTACATTATTATTTTTTTATTTTTCCTTCTCATTCAAAAGTTGTTTAAAAATGCAAATGTTGGATAATGGGTAAAAGCTAACAGTGAAAATGTAAAAGATAGTGCATACAGAAAAACTTTAAAAATTAAAGTTCACAACACTATTCTATAATATTGTCACAAAAGGTATGTTTTTAAATTACACTAGAGAGTGATGCTTGAAATGTAGAGGAAGAAAAGCACATTATGGTAGACTAATTTAGGAGTTTATTTTTATTTTTACTGACATCAAGAATTTATTTGACTCTTCACTAAGTCCGTTAAAGAATAAATCCAGTAAAAGAAAACTAAATATTTTAATAGAACATTAAAATTCACGAGTAAAAAATTGATGAGCAAAGAAATAGTTAAAAAACTAAACAGAAAAATTTCAATTATCTTCTTCAATTCTTTGCATTATTTTCTTCGTTCAAAGAGGACACAAAATTGAGTAGCTTGCCATGCAATCGAGTAAAGAAGCAAGAGAAGAATATCATGAACATTTCTTTATTTTCGATATATTTTTGAAAACGAAGAAAATAATACAGAAAAATAACAAGAAAGAATACAAAAGAGCAATAATAATGCGTTGTAAAACACGGAATTATTATTATTATTATTATTATTATTATTATTATTATTATTATTATACTTTAGTTTCTCTGAAACAAATATATAATCTTAAAAATGTTTTAAAAAATAAAAATACAATCTTAAAAATATTTTTATTTGTGGTCTCCTATCGAGTCAATTGCTGTAAGAATGTAAGGGTGTGTTTGATTGGAAAGTGGAAAAACATTTGGAAGAAAAATAATTTTCGGGTAAATGAATTTTAGGAAAAGATTTTATAGGAAAAATGGTAATTGTAAATATTTGATTGTATTAATTTGTAAGTTGGAAAATAGTGTTGTTATCCTTATTTTTGTGATTTTAATGAAATTTGATTATTTTCATTATCTTTATAGTTCAAATAAATTGTCTATTAAAAAATAAAAAGAGCAAACTTTTATGGAAAACCAAAAATCCCATCATCCCAAGAAAAACGTTTTCAATCAACATAAGGAAAAGAATAGATTTCAAGAAAAGTTAAAAAAAAGTTTTCTTGAAAAAAAAAAGACACAATCAAATAAACCAAAAACCAAAAAAATATAAAAACTAATTTTTTCAGGATAAAAAATACTCAATCAAACACACCTAAGATAAGAATATCTTTTTTTTTTTTTTGACAGGCCTAAGATAAGGGCTTATTCTTTCAACTATAAATTTAATCGCACGCAATTCCGTATAACCCCATACTCATTTTCAACCACACACACGTCCCAAAATAATATTAATCACATATTTTTATACTGAATACCGTGCACATCAACTTAACACCCAATCAAACATACCCTAAGAATATCGAATTCATTTTATGAGGAAAAAAAAAAAAAAAAGGAAGCTATCCTATATGGGTGGGAAAATGTCAGTGACAGTTCATCTTCATTCATTTTCCTTCGCCAATCATTGCTTAAACGCATCTAATACCAAATTAAAAATGAAATTCAAACAATTTGTCTTTAGCTCTGCAATTGAATTAATCCTTGTTTTGATAATTTCTCAAGCATCCGTAAGTAGCCGCCCGTTGCTGCCGTCCGTACACCGGCCCCATCCAGATGACGCTGCCGTCTTCGCTCGATGGTTGGTTTGCCGGAGTTCATGGGGAGTCCTCAAGTATTACTCTCGTCTCAGTTAATTAGATCTTAATTCGTAACCGTTCTTTACTTTGTTACAGGTTTTAATCAGTGGTAGGATTATCGATTTATAATTTATAATTTTTCAGTTTTCATACATTTGAAGCCTGAATTTCAAAAACAGGAATATTTCGTAAAGGAAATTTTTGTCGTTTTGAGTGTTTGTAGTGAAGAACTTGTTAAAAATCTGAGAAAAGCAGAATATACATGTCCAAATTGAAAGCTGAAAACTGAAAATCAAAATACAGAGTGAGATTTTAGTGTTTAGAAAAGTTAGAATGCTATTAACTTAAAATTATCATACGGCTGTGGAATATTGATGACCTTTGTAAATGTTGCATTGCCTAAAACTTGAATACTTCATCTGAACTTGTGGAATTGTGCAATCAATCTTCAAGCTTATGACTGGGGCATTTGATTTGTTTCAGCACAATCTCCAAAGAATGGGGCGGCGCACCTTTTGGGTATGTCTTAAGGAATCTCATCTCTGTACAACTAAAATTTGCTTTCCAGATTTTATATGAAACGATAGTTTCAGTTGTAATGCTTGTTAGTGGGTTATCAACAATGCTATCATCTAGCACACCGTTACATCTAACATGTTTAGTGAAATATTTGATGAAATATTTGCAATATTATGCAGGAATGTAGTTTCATTTAGTGATGGTGTACCCGAAAAGGGCAAAGGCATTCCATACTTCTACTTAACGACCCTCGATCCAACTGCAAGCAATGCATTGAAAGACCAGAGATCCTCGTTGACGCTAAGTGAATATAATCTTGGAACTTGTGGGAACAAAGACCCTGAGAATCCAACTTGTGCAAAAATTACACTCATAGGAAAGGTGGATTTATGAATACATTTAACTTATAATATACAGAAATGAAGTTTTTATACATGCTCAAATTCATAATTATAATGTCTTGCATTGCTAGATGTTTGAGTGATAGCAAATGAAACAATTCTTTTGTGCGCTGGTAAATCTAACACTCACGCTTCTCTTTCGCTCGTGTTTTAGTTAAAATTACTTGATGGAGATCCCAAAGAAGCAGAATTTGCTCGAATTGGATTGTTCACAAAGCACCCTGAGATGAAAGGTAAATGATATCAACATCCGTACACGAGCTGCCATTTTCCATTTCCTTATTCATCTCTTCGTACGCATAATCATTAACGGCCAAAAATTGCTTGGCTTTGTTAATTGGCAGGATGGCCTAAGAGTCACAAGTTCCAAATCTTCAAATTGGATATTGAAGATATATTTATGATTAATTGGTATGGCGGTCCAAAGCCCCTCACCGTAGATGAGTACCTCCAAACGAAAATGTGAGTTTTGAGTTACATCACGTATCATGGAAAATTTCTAGTACTCTTAGTGTAGGTACTCCAGGGTAATCAACACCAACCCCGTACTAGATATTGGTTCACAGTTAGTTTACTGTGACCCTCTATGGCTCTATGTGCAGGAAACTAGCGTTTAATAGTCAGGAGTATTGAATATTCAGTGCACAATGTGTTTTTTTTGCTTCTAATCTGATTAAACCATTTTTTGAACTTTTCTATTCATAGGAAGGACGTGTTGTAACCAAGGACGATTTCAACCTCTTCGTTAATGTCGATGTGTTACCATTGTGTAAAATAAAGGTCATACTGCTAGAGCTAAATATTTGATGGAAAGAAGGGTATATGTAAAGAAATTGTAAATGAGAACCCTCTCTTTAGTAACTGATTCTACTTCTTTCATGTGATGTAAATGTCAATCCGTCGATTTATCATTCATTCTTGAAGTTGTTCTCTATTCTGCAAAATCCTCTATTAATAAAGAAGTGTTCACAAATAAGTAGCGATGATGAATGTGAGAGAAGGGTTGCGATTTTAGTTGTGTATGTTACATTGTTATGTGGTTTTTGTTTACTCTGCTGTCATGTGTTTTTTTGTTTTGATCTTATGTGTTATATGTGTATTTTTAACATGACAGACACTTTTCACTAGGTTTTCTTGACTAATATACAAGTGTCATACAAATAGAACCCACGACAACCAATATGTACATCAAAAGCCTAAAAAAACTAAGCAAATAAACAGATTCAAAATCAGTAGGCACAATAGAAAGATGCTATTCTTGGCAAACATATCGAGCAGTACAATATTCAAGAATTTTGTCTTTTTATTTATTAGTAATTAAAAATCAAGTGTTTGTCAACAACTCAATAAATTAAAAAAAAAATTGAAATCAAGTCTAAAGGATTGTTTAGACTTGAACCAAACATAACGGGCACAGTATACGACCCTTAAACTTGGGCAATTTGATGTCCATCTCCATTAGCATTGTTAGCTGGCTTTTCATTACCCAATTCTTTCATGGTGGTCCTCCATCTAAAGAAAGTGCCAAAAAGAACCTCCATGTCTTCTAGCCCTCTTCCTCGTGTTTCAGGTAGCAATGTAAAGAAGAAAATCCAAGCTATAGTTGCAATCCCTCCAAAAAGGAAGAAAGTGCCTCCAATTGTAATTCTGTGTTGAAGTGGTAAAAATATAATTAATATAATTCCACTCATCAATCTATTCACTGCAACGGCCATACCACACCCTTGTGCCCTTAGCCTCAAGGGGAAAATCTCGGAGCTATAGACCCACGCAATGGGGCCCATACCCATGGAAAAAAATGCCACACATGCCATTGTACAGATGATGCAAATGACAACAGCAGCTGTTGGGGCTTGATCTGAATGTTGATTGATTACGGTTAGTCCACTAGCCAGGCCATAGAGGGAGAGTAGCATACCACCGCAACTTGCGAGTAGCAACTTTCGTCGTTCCAACCTTGTCTACAAAAATGTAGTGACTAGGATAAAGATTGTTTTGGTGATTCCAACACCTATAGTGGTGAGCAAATTGAGGGAGTCGTTCTTTATGCCAGCTTTTTCAAAAATCCTAGGACTGTATATTACGACGGTATCCACGCCACTTGCTTGCTGGAAGAAATGTATACCAATGCCTGCTAATAAAATGTGTTTGACGGGAGATGAAGGGTGAAGAAATAATTCCCTCCACACACCCTGCCCATGATTTCGTTTAGGGATAGGGACGACATCGTCATTACAATTTTCTGGCAATCCGACTGTCTCTTTAATAGCAGCTAGTCTCTGTTGAGACTCTTCTAAAGAGCTTGAAGTTTTGTCTAAGACTTTTTTTGCATCTTCTAAACGACCTTGCAAGACTAGCCACCGAGGTGATTCAGGCATGACTAGGACACCAACAATCAAAAACGCTGCTGGGACCGCACCTGCACCAAGCATAATTCGCCACCCCAACTTCAAGGGAAGCCCATGAAATGCATAATTTGATATATATCCTAGCAATACACCTGCACAATAGAATAAAACACTTTAGGAATAAAACACTTTCGGTAGATTTGCTTATGCTTATTTGAGTTTACATTACTTGATCCAGTAATAGTACGATATGTCATGCTATCAATCAATTTGTAACATGCCTTTTTAACTTTAAAGTTTCAATAAACAATCAGATATACCCAAGTAACGACATTCAATTCAGATATACAAAGGTGATCTGCCATTACGACGTGGCGCCGTGCAAGGTCACGTCGTGCAAAAAAATTTTTTTATTTTTTTATTTTTGAAATCTACATTAAGTAAGATGAATAATACATGCCAATTTCTAATGGAAATTTCGTATTCAAATATTTTTTCCCCCCAAATTTGCATGTGTGGGCATGATCTCTTGCCCACATAGTGGGTATGTGGGCAAGAGCCACTATGTGGGCAAGAGATCATTTATGCATATCATTAGGTAAATGATATGTCATAATTCCCACTCAAAACAAAAATTGATCTTTAATTCCGAAACTTTAATATATAATAATAATTCAAATAAAAAATCAATCATAGCCAGGTAACCACATTCAAATAAAAAAATTACTTTATAACATATCATTAATTTAAGGCTTGAATTTATTTATGTACGTACCAAAATTGATGAAAACTTCAGGGAAGGAAGAGAGGAACCCACGCGCCGCCACCGGAGATACCTCTGCGGTGTACACCGGAGCAATCATCATAGCATATCCAACTCCGATCCCAGCCACAAATCTACCGAACATAAGCAATCCATAGCTGTTGGCGAAGCCCATTAAAAACGCCGCCACAAAGAAGATTGCGGCGGCCGACACCATGGTGTAACGACGGCCAATCCAGTCAGAGGTCCGACCGGCGAAGAACGCTCCGACCAGTGCGTAAATGTTAATCGTCCCTGTTAAAAACCCAATCTGCGTCAAACTTACATGGAGATCTTGTTGAATGTACTTTATTGCTCCACTCATTACTCCAGTATCTGCAAATCAAATTCACAGCAAAACACAATCAACCAAGTCAAATCACAAACATAGAAATATAATAATCAAATAAAAGAGTATATTAATTGAGCAATTGATTTATGATTATTACCATAGCCGAGTAATATTGACGTCATGGAAGCTAAAAGGGAGCAAAGCAGAGCATATTTGTTTCTCTTCGGTTTTGGTTTGTTATCGGAAATAGACAATGCCGCCATGAGCGCAAATCACAACGCGCAACACAAGAATGGAAGAGCTAATCCCGTAGCAAAATCTAATCTGATCTAATTTAATCTGAGTATAATCTGTAAAACGTACTTTAAAAGTTGTTGATGATGGCCCTGTATATATAGGGATATATAGAGAGGTCCTATATATTGCTAACAGGAATTAGGATTGGTCGATATAGTCCGTCGAAGAGTTGGACTCTCTGTGGTTTAGAGTCGTGACAGAGATACAATCACTACTGATATCAAATTCATTATTACAAGAAGCGTTTCTTATTTTAAAAGGCTGGGAATTGAATATATATATATTATTAAAAGGTGATAAATTTGATTTGATAGATTAATGAAACGTGATAAATGGTGTAAACAAAGGAAAAATGTTTATTTATTCTATTTTGTTATGTTTCCCACATGGGCACATACGCACGCTACGTGGGAAGCTCTGGTGGCGTCACGTCATCAGAGAAATTTTAAAATTTTTTTTTTTTATCTATGTTAGGTGAGATGTATAATATATAACTGCCACTAATGGTAGGAGACATCACCCGACCTCTACAAACTTTTTCCCCCAAATTATGGTACCCATAGTGGGTACCAGATCAGATTTGTTATTTATTCTTAGCTAATTGCATTGAAGTTTTTTTTTTTTTTGTATTATTTGTCAAGTCTATTGACTAATGATGCCGTTTTGTTGGATTTCCAAGAGCGAAAAATAAAAAGTTAATAAATGATAAAATATATATATAGAGATATATATATATATATATATATACACTACTAATTACTTTCTTTGTTCCAAACTATATTAGGTGTGATGGTGGGACACGTGTCGCAATTTGCCCACTTATGAGTATTTTACTATATCCACGAGCCGGGCATTGGGCGTTACTAATGTTTTACCACTCTCAATTATACAAATGACTTTGATTTTTTTTTAAATAGAAAAATTAAGTCATGTAAAATAAAAGGGAAAAACCACAATGCTTTTATATAATATCTATATATATATTTTTTGAATGAATATAATATCTATAATTAAAAAGACACAGGTTGTACTTTTTGAATGACATGAATTGATGTACAAAGATAAATCGGAGTAGTTAGACGTACGGAGATGACGGATGTGAATAAGGTACCAGCCTCGTTAGTCAATTCAGAAGCACAAGAGAGGGGTGGGCATTAAGCATAAGAGAAGGCCAGAAGGGTGTGCCCAAGGTCCAGACCACGCCTCTCTCTCGTTCATGCTACTTTTTTGAAGCCAATTTTGTGTATTAATGTCTTCACCGTCCATGCCTATTAGGGAATCAAGGTGCACCATACTTTGAGCTATTGGAAAATGAGAGTAACAAAATAATGAGGACTCAATTGCACAAAAAGAATCCATTAGAAAACCAAATTCATGTCGTGATAAATAATATGTACAAAGATTTTTTTTAATAGAAAAATGAAGCATTCTTGATTAGTTGATGTAATTTGTGTTTATAATTATGACACGAGAATTATTTGATATTTGTCTGTCATGATGGTAGCTTGGGAATGTTAGCTCACAGTGATGACAGCTTAAGAAATTTGGCCTTCGATATAGTTGGACCAAGAATCTATATGTGTTATATTTTCTCATATAAATTGTGTTATCTTGTGTACAGAGACTATTTAATATTTGTTTGAACGCTCATTAAAAAATATTAGTACTGTTTTATTTTTTAAAAATATTTGTTGTCATTTAATTCATTAGAATTGTTTTGTTTTAAGATTTAATTATTGGAGATTTTATTTTAAAAGTTAAATTATTTTTTTAAATGGTTAATTAAATTAATTATTTTGATCAAAGAATTATTAATGCTATTCTAGGGATTTTTATCGTTTAATTTTTGTAATTTTAACTCACTTGAAATTCTTTTCGCATAACATGTTGTTCTTAAGTCAGGATTGGCAAAAAATATTATTTTAGTGAGATTATGAATTAATCAAGTATTGAATTATCGAGCTTCAATTGTAAGTGGTGATGATGATGAATGCAGAAGGAGGGTTACAACACCATAATTAATTCAAACAAGTTGTAGTGATTTTAATTCAAACAATGTAATACTGTGCATATTACATTGTTCTTTTGTTTTTGTTTACTTTGCTGTCATGTTACTTTTATTTTGATCTTATACATATTTATGTGTATGTGTATGTTTAACATATCAGACATTTTTCTCTGATTTTTTTTTTTACTAATATACAAGTGTCATACAAATAGAACCATGGAAAATAAGAATATCACATCAAAAGCCTCAAAAACTAAGCAAATAAACAATTTCGAAGTTGATATGCATAATAGAAAGAAGCAATTTCTTGGCAAACAGATCGTGTAGTACAATATTCAAGAAGCTTGTCTTCTTATTTATTAGTAATTAAAAATCACAGCTTTGTCAACACATAAATTTAAAAAAAAAAAAAAAAAACTGAAATCAAGTCTAAGATTGTTTAGACTTGAACCAAACATAACGAGAACGGTATATAACCGTTAAGCTATGGCGACTGGAAGATGTCCATCTCCTTTAGCGTTGTTAGCTGGCTTCACGTCACCTAATTCTTTCATGGTGGTCCTCCATCTAAAGAAAGTACCAAATAGAACCTCCATATCCTCTAAGCCTCTTCCTCGTGTTTCAGGTAGCAATGTGAAGAAGAAAATCCAAGCTATAGTTGCAATCCCTCCAAAGAGAAAGAAGGCCCCTCCAATTGTAATTTTGTGATAAAGTGGTAAAAATATGATCAATATAATTCCACTCATCATTCTATTAACTGCGACGGCCATACCACACCCCTGTGCCCTCAGCCTCAAGGGGAAAACCTCCGAGCTATAGACCCAAGCTATGGGGCCCATCCCCATGGAGAAAAATGCGACACATGCCATTGTACAGATGACGCAGATGACAACAGCAGGTGTGGGGGCTCTATCTGGATGTTGATTGATTATAGTTAGTCCAGTCGCTAGGCCATAGAGGGAGAGTAGCATGCCACCACAACTTGTGAGTAGCAACTTTCGTCGTCCAACCTTGTCTACAAAAAATGTAGTGACTAGGATAAAGGTTGTCTTGGTAACTCCAACGCCTACGGTGGTGAGCAAATTGAGGGAGTCACTCTTTATACCAGCTTTTTCGAAAATTCTAGGACTATATATCACGACGGTATCTACACCACTTGCTTGTTGGAAGAAATGTATACCAATGCCTGCTAATAAAATGTGTTTGACAGCAGGTGATGGGTGAAGAAATAATTCCCGCCACACGCCATGTCCACGATTTTGTTTAGGGACGGGGACAATATCGTCAGCACTATTTTCTGACAATCCTACTGCCTCTTTAATAGCAACTAATCGCTGTTGAGACTCTTCCAAAGAGCTTGAAGTTTTGTCTAAGACTTTTTTTGCATCTCCTAAACGACCTTGCAAGACTAGCCACCGAGGTGATTCAGGCATGACTAGGACACCAACAACTAAAAACGCGGATGGGACTGCACCAGCACCAAGCATAATTCGCCACCCAACCTTCAAGGGAAGTCTGTAAAATGCATAATTTGATATATATCCTAGCAATACACCTGCACAACAGAATAAACACTTTATATTACCACTTTAATATATCGAATAGGCAAGATTAGAGACCTATTTACTAGAAAATTGTTTCAAATTATTAACAATGCAACTATTTGGATTTCAAAATTAGTAATTTCATCTTTTTCGCTCAATGTTAAGTAGATAAAAGTGGTAGAGTTGTCAAATATAGAAAAACATCATTAAAACTAAACAGTTAAAAAGTTACAGTTCGTGATCCATAAGAATTACTGAAATTACCAGTTAAAATAAATATTTATGAATAAAAAATTAACTGAAACCTCACTAATAGATAATCAATTGAAGTTACTAGCAATTTTGAGTTTACAACTTTACATTAATCAATCCAGTAATATTATGATAAGTCATGCCATTAATTAATTTGTAACATGCCTTTTTAACTGTAAAATTTTAATATTATAGTAATTAAAATAAGCAATCAATTATGCCCTAGCAACGGCATTCAATTCAATTCAATTCAATTCAAATAAAAGAAAAGTTTAAATTAAGGGCATATAAATTTTTATATATTTTTTTAATACTTCATAAATCTTTACCATAAAATCCATTCTCTCTCATTCAATAATAATAATAATAATAATAATTTTTTAAGGCATGAATTTTGTGTACGTACCGAAATTGATGAAGACTTCGGGGAAGGAAGAGAGGAATCCACGAGCCGCCACCGGAGCTACCTCGGCGGTGTACACCGGAGCAATCATCATAGCAAATCCAACGCCGATCCCAGCCACAAATCTGCCAAACATAAGCAATCCATAGCTGTTGGCCAAGCCCATTAAAAACGCCGCCACAAAGAAGATTAAGGCGGCCAACACCATCGTGTAACGGCGGCCAATCCAGTCAGAGGTCCGACCGGCGAAGAACGCTCCTATCAGAGCGTACATGTTAATTGTCCCTGTTAGCAGCCCTATCTGGGTGTCATTCACATGGAGATCTTCTTGAATGTACTTTATTGCTCCACTCATCACTCCAGTATCTGCAAATCCAATCAATAAAACACAATTAACCAAACTAAATCACAAATTATCAAAAAGAAGTGTATGATTAAGTAATTAATTAATTAATTAATTAATTATTACCATAGCCGAGTAATATCGACGTCATGGAAGCTAACAGTGAGCAAAGCAGAGCATATTTGTTTCTCATTGGTTTTTTGTCATCGGAGACTGAAAGCGAGGAGGCCATGGGTGGATGAGGAAGAAGAAGAGCTGTTTCAATATTCACTTTACAATGAGACATACATCAATGTGACGTCTATATATATACACACACTGAGACAAGCCAGATTATTAATATTGAAAAGGAATAGGGTACAAATGCCTATTCTTAGGATATTGTTGGATGATTTTTTGGATATATCCGAATTTCTCTCTTTAAAATTCTACCATAATTAGAGTGGTTAAGATACTAATAGATTCTCGTTTTAGATATTTACAAGATAGACTATGTAAATGAGATGCATTTATAATTTGCACACTGTATTTTTAATGTTTAAAAATTACATGCTAAAATTTTTGGCAATAACAGAAATGAATTTATTATCTAATTCATTACTAATACACATTATATTATGCTACATATATCTATATCTATATTGATACACAAAAATAATTAAGTTCAACACACTAAAAAGATTATCTTCCTACTATATTTTTTGCCTTTTTAATTACCTTTTTTTTTTCTTTGTGTGCCAATTAATGTGTGTGTAAATATAAGTAAGACAAATGTGATGGTCAATAAAAATTGAGGACTTTTTAACGCAATTAAAATGTACGTGGTAAAATTGTGGTACACATGTATGGTGATTTTGTAATATATATTTTACTAAAACTTTTGGTACACCATTGCCACTCAAATTATCTATTTTTAGAGAAAAAAGATATTATTAATTATGCAAAATAACTTAATCTATAAAGTTTAACATTTTTGCAATTGAAAAGATTCATTTTGGCAACTCTGATTTTATTTGCTATCATTTTAGAAATAGATGTTTTAAAATTAAATATTTTAGATGTAAGAAACTATTAGTATTTTAATTCATTTTTCATTTATCATTATCAACATCATTATCTCTAACTACCTGTTTTGCCCGTGCACTGCACGGGCAGCAAATTTTTTAACTAATAATAGTATATTAATGATAGATGTTAGTAATATTAAGATAAAATCTCAAAAAAATTAAGTGAATAATCGGTTATAACAATAAACTTAATATAATGTTAATAGAATAGCGGTTTTGAAAAATGTTAATAGAAAATAAAATAATTAACTTTTTCACTCGTACATTATACGGGAGACAAATTTTTCAACAACTAATAATTTAGATAAATGTTAATGGAACAATAAATTTATGATTAGTTATTAATTTGTATCGTATTCTAATTAACTTCGCATTTACACCTGTGCGTTACACGGGATGATAATTCATAATATAGATTATGTTAATATGTCGAATTTTAATTATTGTAAGATTAAATCTACAATGAATCTAATTTTAAACCTACAATGGGTACTCAAAATAATTAGTTATTTCTTAAATGATTAGCTTAATGGCTACCATTTTAATAATCATATGAAATTGAGTTTAAATGTACCTTTTAATTTAAAAGACATTTTTCTATTTAAAAGATACCTTTTATTTTTGGGGAAATCTTATTGATACTGGTACGCATGAGATACACGTGGAAAATCCAATCCACAAGTGCACGGGTCGTAGTAAATAATAAAGTGGATTTTGCTAGAGTCCCCAACTTTCACTTTGTTGCACTTTGGTCCTCAACTTTTGCGTTTTCTTACAAAAAAGTGCCAAATAAATTGCATCCAAAGTCTTTCAACTTTTGGAAAGTTATAAATTAGTCCTCAAGCTTCTAGAAATGTAACGCTTTTGGTCATTTTTGCTCCTTTTTTATTTGTTCTTGTTCACATTGGGGTATATACCTAAAAACACAATAAATACATATAAATTAATAGATATCCGCTCAATTTATTAATAATTTATCCGTTTAGAAGTATAAATAAGCGTGTATAATGCACACTTGTCAAATACATAGTAATCTAATTAATTTTACCTTTTTAAAATAATATTATTTTCCCCCTTTAGTAATATAGTTGATGAATGAAACCATATGCAATTAAATCTTAGCAATATAATTAATTTTAATTAATTACAATGTAATGACTTTAGCAATATAATTAATGAATGAAACCATGTCGAATTAGGGCTTACTATTATAATTAATTTTAATTAATTATAATATAAAATATTTTATGTAATTTTCATTTTTAGCTAATTTTCCAAAAATAATTAATTATTTCCAAAATCATTAGCTTAATAGCTACAATTAAATTAGATGAATCTGATTTTAAATATATTTAATAATTTAAATGAAAGCTTACAATCTAAAAGATATAGATATAGATTCAATTAATTTTAAAATCGGATTAATGTTACCATTGGATGATTAATTAAAAATATTGATTAATGTCAAAGTTCTTTAATTGATATCTTTTTAATTAAATTTGATCAATATGACACATTTAGGTTATTTTATTAATAATTTCATTAATTTTTTATATTTTAATTTTACTGTAGTGTAGATGATGAGTGATAATTAAAAGATGTATGATCAAGAATATTAGTAGTAAAATATTAAAACTACAAAATAATTTAATCGAAATAATTCTGCTCGTGGAGGTTAAATCTTAAAGATAAAGATAAATCTGATTGTGTTGACGGAGGTCAAATTCCAATTTTAATACACAGTAAGATTGAAAAATATGAAATTAATTCGCACCTGATTCACATTTCAAAGCAATGAAATTAATTAACCAAAAAAAGAGATAAGAACACAAAACACATTTATAAATAGTGGTCAATTACTCTTTGATGAACAGACTATATTAAAAGGTAAAAGGAAATATTGACTAGAACCCTTTTTATTTTATTTTGAAAAAAAAATAAAAACGTTAATTTCACAATTATTATTCATAAATAATCAAACTGACAGATGAATGGTCATAAATAAAAGAGGCATAAAAGGAAGGGGTTGTAAAAACAATGATGAAAGACATCACCACTGGCAGATTCGAACAGCTGACCTTGTATAAAATTGCCACTACCTCTACCACTATACTAAATTTTAGCAAATAAATTTTAATGTATTTTTATGAGTAGGAAGACAGAGAATGAGTGAAGTTTGATGGTGGAGATTTAATGAGTGGAGAGATATATGGATATGATTTGTTTGACTAAATTTGAAATTTGAAAAAAATGTGTTAAAATGCATTTTGATTTCTTTGCTAACAGGGTCTAAATCCCCTTAACGATAACCAATTCGAATCTAGATATTATTATTTATTTTCTAGTGGGCTTCAGCTCGCCATAGCCTCAAACTAGCTCCGCCTCTGGGTGTGGCAAAATATAAAGTATAAGTTTCAAGTTTAAACATGCTTAAAATACTAAAGTGCACTTTTTTAAACAGAGTATATTCATATATTAGAAACAAATCTATATCTATATTGATATATATATATATATATATATATATATATAGTTTAACATTTTTTCAATTGAAAAAATTCATTTTGGCAATTTTGATTTTATTGGCTACCATTTGTAGAAATGGGTTTTTTCAAAATTTAATTTTTCAGTTGTCAAAAAATAATTATTATTTTAATTCATTTTTCATTATTAACATCATTATTTTTAATTATTTTACTATAATTGAATGAAACTCCAATATAATATGTAATTAGTTGAATCAATAATGATAAATTCTAATTTTTTAGCTGTCGTTCTCTACATGTTGTTTGATAACGTCATTCAAAATCGCATTCATCCTTCTATGTATTAGGTTCAATTTCCAAGCGACGCAGCTTCTTTTACCATTTCAGCGAGATACAAATATTCTCGCAATTAGTGTTCTAAAAAGTCCGCCTAAGCGACACCTATGCTCAAAGCTTGGGTCCCAAGTTGCGCCGCGTCTTGCACTTTATTATACATTGATCACGCTTTTATCACACATTATTAATATGTTTAGGCATGTCTAGGCTCAATTCTTAACCTCTACTCTTTTTCACCCTTTATGCTTTTAGAACCTTACTCGCAATGTTATTTATGTCCAACAATGTGTACCGACTTGTGCACTACACAAGTGCAAATTGTGCAAAGTGTGTGCGTGGCCCTACATGGCACAAGGCATTTAGAAAGTATAGTTTGATGAGGCTTGCTGTATTGCACCCTGGTGCACCATAGTTATCGTGCTTCCAGGGTGTTTTCCAGTATCATCCGACCTCCGTTTTGAAATCCAAATCGGCCAAAATTATGGCCAAAATTTTGACTGGTCACCACCGGGCACTACGGTGTTAAAATTTTTTTTTTCCAAATTACTAGAGCTCCGTCTCGTGGTGCTAAATCTAGATCTTATCTCAAATTTCAAAATGGAGATCGGATAGGTCGGAAAAAGCCTCGGGAGCACTATAACTATGGTGCACTTGAACACCATGCGTAGTTTGATTTTGATGAGTCAAAATATTTTGACAATTATAACTAATTAGCTCTTAAATTTCTTCTAAAATCAATTTTTAAAAAATGTTATTATAATTTTATATTTTGATAGTGATAAATTAATTAACTAGTTTTTAATTTATTTTCAAATATTTTTAAAATAATACGATTAATACAATACGATTAATACAAGTTGTTTTTTTAATGATCACAACACCTTTAATTTAAACGATGTTGAAATACAATTCATTCAAATATTTCGGCTCAAAGAATTTATACACATTTCTTTTAACTAGTTAAGTTATGGAGAATTGATGTAAATGATAAAAATTACTTTAAATGATAACTTTGATTTCAACTATAAATTTATTAGCTATAATGACAAATTCTTAGTCCGTTGGTAGCTATCATGACAAATGCGTGTTAGTGTACACATTTTAACAAGTTTTTATATATTTTTATATATTCTTTTCAACCTCACTCATTCTCTCTCTTATTTCACATTCACATAACTCGTGGGACCTACTTGTACTACACAAACCTCAACCATTCAACTCGACACATTCTTTCTTCTATATCACGTTAAAATCTATAAAAATTTATTTTTACATATACACTAACGCACGCTAAACTTACCACACTAATTTGATCCAACATTTCATGTCCAAAAAAATTGGTTAAACATTCTTTTAAACGATTTCAAGTTAAGGATGATTAATTATCATTACTAAAAATATATTATATGATACATTTATTTAGCAATCCCATCCCAACCAGCAAGCAAAGAGGTCCAACAAGATGCCATGCTGTCGAAGCGGAAAACGTACATGTTTTATCAATGAAAAACTAGTACAAGGCAAAGTTTCCATCCGATATGGGATTCATGGCTTTGGGCTATGCCTTCCTTTTCCCATGCCTCTTGACTCTCCAGTCCTTGCCCTCCACCGCCCCCAAAACACCCTCACCCCCACCTCCCCAGTCCCCACCTTTTTGTTTCTCTCTCTTTTTTCTATCCTTTTTTTTTTTTTTCTCGTAAATTAAAAAAAAAATTGAAAGCACAAATATTTTTTATAATGCTTTCTTTTCTATATTTAATTCAGTACTGAATTAATGACTTAAATACTAAAATTGTTTATTGCAAAAAATGTTAAATTAGTTTATTTTCAAACTTTAGACGTATATTAGATTATTTAAAAATTATTATAAATATTATAAAATATATTTGATGAATATTATTTGTCTACATATTAAATAATTAATTAGCAAGATTTGTCTATAGTTATTAAAAGTAGACATTGATTAATTAAAAATAAACACGACAAAATTGGAAACAGTCAAAATGAAAATAGTTTTCCAATTAAAAAATTTAAAATTGTAATGCATTAAGAGCTTGTTCGGTTGGCTTCCAAACCAAAAAAAATTTATCTCTCATGTTTTCAACCACACACACATTCTCCAATACAATATTAAATACACATTTTCTACGGAATATCGTGCCCTGATAAGTGCAATTTATGCACTTATTTAGGTCTTCTAAATGGGTGTGTTGTCGCAGTACGCCAAAATTTATTTTATTTCCTTACTCGGTTTCAAAACTACAAATTAATGTAGAAGTGGTAAGTAAGGGTCGAACCCAAGAGGAACGGTGTTTGATCTAGTTGTTCTTATCAATTAATCTAGAAAATGGGGGTTTTGTGAAGTTGGATGAAATTCGAAAATAAAATTACAAAATAAAAGAGATGAAAATGAAACAATTGAAGATATATCTAGTTCTCGGGTTCGGTTGTGTCAACATCTTGTGTTTATCTTTCCCATGCAACGTGTTACTATTCCTTCTTCAATTTATCAACTCTCAATTAACCAAGAAGCTCTGATTAACGAATTCTTCCTTAAGTGTATTAAATTAAAGTGAGTTCTTTAACTTAATGTCTAGCTATTGGACAATCCTAAACAAGTTTTTAGGATTTAATGCAATGCTAGTGTGAAAAGAACAAGAAGAATGAGTTGAATTAGATGATCAATTTCACAAACTTGAATTAATACATCTAAGTTGATTTATTAACAAATATGCACGACATCTGCTTACATCGTGGATTGGAATCTAGTGACAATTACGGATCAAAAGTTCCAATCCTAGCACATAACTTGAACTTAAAGATTAATTGATTCAATTGGCCAAAGTGAATGCAATAATCACATAAATTCAAAACAGGTTTAAAAGCATAACAAATCAACAAATTGAAGTAGGGGAATAGATAAAACGTTAGCAAAGAGTTAGAAAAGATAACAACATGATAATTGAACACAACGCCCTCGAACTAGATAGAGAAGTCTAACTACTCATATATGCCGGGTTAAATACTTATAACGGACAGAATCCGTGTATCACATCTGCAATATATGATAGATTATCTTTCTCAAATATGAAAAAATAAAATTAGGAAAGAAACTAGAGAAGAAATACTCCGTTAATCATATTCACTAGAAGTATCGTCGATTGATTTTTCGAACCTATATTTAGGTTCTTACTTCACTAAATATGAAAAACTAAGAGCTTTCAAGCTACAACTAAGAACAAATGATGAAGAGAAATTTATTGAGGAGAAAGTTGGAGAGAATCACAAGCTAATTCTCTCTACAAAGTTGTGTGTTTCAAGCTTGGAAATGCCTCTATTTATAGGCAAAATATTACACCAAAAAATATTAAAAAAATCATAAAGTCTTCTTCCTTCATTGTGGTGTCTTCAGGTTGTTTTTATCTCTAAGAAGTCAAGAAAATACCAAAAACACGTTTTATGGTAGGTGGAGTCCATTGGTCAAAATCTGGGCCAGGGTAGCTTCGCAGAATCGCTAGCGACTCGAGTCACCGCGGCCGACTCGAGTCACAACGGGACGCCCCGGACGCGGAGCGGATGCGGGACATGGCGAGGGTGACTCGGCAGGCGGCGTGGAACGAGGCATGGCGAGGTGTCTCGACGATTCGGGCGGTGACTCGAGTCACTGAGTCACCCAAAATTGCACACCAAGTCCTTCAAGCTGAATGGAATTCATTTTGGTCCCTGAAAAATTGCATTTTGGTCCTTCAACGTTTTGAAAAGTTTCACTTTGGTCCCTGAACTTTTGAAAAGTTGCACTTTGGTCCCAACATTTTTGGCTTTGACGCTTTTAGTCCTTTTTCTTCAAACGGCCATAACTTTCACTAGGAAACTCCGATTTGCGATCCGAAAAAAGTTTGGGAATCCTCTTTTGATGTTCTTCAACATTGGCACAAGAAAAATTGTAAAAACAACTTTTCATAAAATTACATCGGAGGCCCTCCATCTTTGATTTGCTTGCCTTTTTGGTCCCGAGTTTCCTTTTTCATCCGATTTTCATCCATTTTGACTCCTTTTGATTCTTTGTGACCCTAAACACCACAATAAAGGAAAAACACATAAAACGGAACATATAACACTAATAAAACACACAAATACATAAAATAGAAGAGTTATTTAAGTGCTTTTCTAGCACTTATCACTAAACTATGTGTTTTTCTTATTTTTTTATCAAGTTCGTGTTTAATTTAGTATTATTTATTTATATTTTAGTGAAAATCGGGAATTGAAAAAAGATTGCAATTATGGGCTTTTGAAGGACTCAATTTGAAGCAAAAATAAAGTTGGGAAGGTGAAGAAAAATCAAATGGTAGCCAAAGTGAGGATAAATTAAAGTTTGTGGACTCAATTGATCAAAGTTGGAAGTTCAGGACTTGACCTGCAATTAAACTATGAGGACCAAAGTGAGATCGGGCAAAAGTTGAGATCGGCATAACCACGTGGTCGCATGTGCGACCGCATGCCTTTGAAATATTTGAACTATGCGATGCATGCGCGATCGCATGATTAAATCGGGCAAATTTCCGGAAAAATTTTCCAAAACGAATTGGATACGAATTCTTGGGCTTTTTGGCTTATTTTAAAACACGAACTCGACCTAATTCGGGGCGGAGAACATCAGAGAACAGAGAGGAACAAAAATTAGAGCACAAAACTTGGAGAGACTTTGAGAAGAAGCCACAATTGAAGATTCAAGCTCAAGAACAAAACCTGATTCGGTGATGGCTTTCTCTTCTCATTTTTCTTCTGATTTTTTACAGCATGTTAGGCTAAACTTTTCATAGCATTAGGGTAGAGATGAAACTTGGATTTTAGTTTGAATCCGGATTGAGAATTTGATGTTTTATTAATTCTTATGCTTATACGAATGTTTAGTTTTGAGTTTTTAATATAAAAGTGTTTTCTTTTGCAACTTGTGGCCAAAGTTGATCTGTGATTTATTCATTGAATTGAGAAATCTTGAATAAATTAGACTCTTATTGAAAACCACAAAGTCCGATAGGGGATGAGAATACCCCTATGCTTTGTGCGATTTTTTATGCAATTCTTGTGTTGTAATGCATTTTTATGCCGTTGTTATCATAGAGATATAGTTAACACGTCATATAAATATGTTGAATTTTACTTGAGAAAGATTATTCAACAAATTTTGTGAATTGAATCGTCAAAACTAACTTGCGTTGTCAAATTATTAATCCGGGGGATAACTAAATGAAAAGTGGATTCGAAACCTTAATGCTAGTTTTCCCATATTCGATTTCAAATTATATAAAAAAAAATCATTCTTTTAATTTGCTCGTATTTAATTCTTAATTTTTAATTTTAGATTTAGCAATCTAATTTAGCAGTTTAATTTTCGCAAGATTATAATTAATTGATCTCAACTCATTCATTTCGGTTAAGGCTAGTTAGAGTAAACGTGGGAATAAATCGGTCCTCGTGGGTACGACATCCGGACTTTAAAAGTCCTCTTTATTACTTATACGATCCGCACACTTGCAGTGGGATTAGTCGCAACATGCCCAACAACTTACCAACCAACCAAACAAACTCTAAAATTTGACGAGTTCACGAACTAGTCCACAAACTTTACGAGTCGAACCCGAACAACCAATTTCCCAATTTTTTAACTCGGTCCAAGTCCAAGTCCGTGTTTTCAAGAGTCGAACCCGAATTTTCGACTAGTGAACGGAATACACGAGTTCACGAATTGTCCAGCTCATTTGCCATCCCCACATATCATATTATTTCTTTATTTCCAAAATATATTTTTAATGCGTTGTTAAAGTTATTTTAATGCATTTTCATTCATACTTTTCATGTCAAAGATTGATATAAAATTCTTTTAAAGAGTTAAATCATAAATAATTAATGACATGTTTGTTTAGAAATTATTTTAGACTGATTACCATCACTTTGGCGCGTTATTTTTAAATTTCTCGAGACAACTTTTTAGTGTGTTGTTGAAATTCACTAATGCATTTCCATGAGTGTTAACTATAACTTTTACGCATTACCTTCCTACCTTGTCCAATGAGTAGGTTTGTGATAGGGTCCAAGCCAGTATTGAGTTAGCCAAACCCACACTATGAAGTGATAAACCCACAAAAGCTATAAATCAAGTCTGTTCGATCTATAATTGTTGTGCTCTCAAATTTGATGTGGCAACAATGGTATATCAAACCAATCACCTCCTAATAGTGCAAAGTAGATAAATGACAGCGGAGAACGCCACAAGAATTGATCACTTTCTTCATAATTTCAAATGTTCAACGAACAAAGAAATTGAAAGGAAAAAATGCCCTCAACTTTCTCAATTTTCATATATGTTCCAAGATATCATCTAAGGTTCTTTTTTCCCCTCTCTTTACAAATGAGGATCAATCATACATATAACAACCAAGCATGGCTCTAGTTAGTGTTGGCAATGAAACGGGTTTAAATCGGATCGGTCTAATCGAAATCCAAATCCAAATCCAAATTCCTCGGATCGGATTCAGATAAAAAAAATCTAAATACAATCTATATTGGTATAGGTTTTTATAAAAATTAAAAATTAAAAAATTAAAAAAATAAAAAATTAATTCGGATTGGATCAGACCTGATCCGATCCAAATCCGAATCCGTTTCGAATCGGCTGATCCCTGGATTAATGATCCACGGATCGTCGGATCGGTAAAAAATTGCTTTATTCGATTCGGGTATCCATCAAATTTGGATCGCATCGGATTTTTCTACCATCACTACCCCTAGTCTTAATCCCTAAGTAATGAAAAGGAAAATACAATAAAATAGTCAAAAATAACCCACAAATTTAGGAAAAGCAAAACAACCCATGCAAACCACTTTTTTACTGCAGTATTTTCACTTTTTACGGCCGTACTACTCAAAGTACGGTCGTACATCCATTTGTTATGGTCATCCAAATCTTTCTGTAAGTTTTGCCCATTTTTTGAATTATGACCATACAACATAAATTTACGACCGTACATTTTGTTTTGCTCAAAATTCAGTACGCAGTCTTTGGTGTTTTTGCCATAACTTTTGATTTGGACGTCGGATTGAACTGAGTCAAATTGGAAAGTAGACTCAGTAAGCTACAAATCTTCAACCGACAACAACTTCAAAATCCAACTCGTTTAAAGATGTAACTTTCAATCACGATGAATTTTTGAATCTTCATGAAATCACTTCAATCTTGCTCCAAAATGTCTAATCTTGATTTCACTTGACCTCGACAATGCTCCACGACTTGTAATAAATTTATAACCCCCTGTGATCATATCAGTTTGTGTTGGCTTGTGTCCCTCCATAAAAAAGCGTAAAAAGTCGAGATAGTCTTATGGAAATAATTTTTTTTGGGGAAGGGGGGCTCTAGAATTAGATAATCTAGTCAATTGTTCAATTGATGAATTTTCAAGGAATCAGTTGGACTTGACTGCCAAATAGCTCACTGGGGAGAAAGAATTGTCATACTTGTGTGTCCGTAGGCGGTCCTGTTATGAGACGGGACGAGGTGGTCATTTCAGGGCCGACCCTTTAGGAGCTCATTTTAGTCCATTATATATGTGGTCTAACTATGTATTATGCCTTTTTTTTAATTGAATTGCTCAAATTTTAATTCGGCCCAAACTTGTTGCATTGGTCCAATTTCATGAGTAACAAGAAATCAATCATATATTCAACAAAAACTTTTTAGCCCATTTTTTGTTTGAGAAATTTAGGCCCATTTTGTATCAATATTTATTCAAATATTTAGGCCTATTTTCAAGTTTAAGAACAAATATGTGGGAAAAATGGGATTTTTATAATAATATATCATTTTATGTTTAAAATTGCATAAATCCGATGAAGTATAATTAATTAGACATTGCTCACAAATATTCAGGGGAAATTGCAAAAATCCGATATTTTTGAATCGGGTCAATTTCAAGGATACGTACGGGTAAGACGTGAAAATGAAGATATTGTAGCCTAGTGCAACTAGTAAGACACCTAATTAATTGGATGAATCCCAGGTTCAATTCTTCACATGCCCATTTCAAAGATTTTAATTCATTCATTTTCTATTTCATTCTTTTTTTTTTCATTTTCTCATAATTCTTTTATGTTTTGTTATTTTCATTTTAAACATTTTTTCCACATCTTCTTATATAATTTGGTTTCTATTTTTTAATTCATTTTTTCCTTTTCCAACAATTCTTTATATATTATGTTATTTTTTATTTTAAACATTTATTTTTTCCATTTCTACTTATATAGTTTTGTAGCTTAACTATTTAATTTAGTCAATAAATGTGTGTTCTATCTTTTAATTTAGTAGCTACAGAAAATATGAAGTCCATTAGTTTGCATTCTATTAAAAATTACAAATGAAGTATGTAGCATGCATAATTATTCATATCACATCATTTTTTTGAATCAAAACATAACGAAGAAATTTAATATTTATTCTTTCAGAATTTGTTCTCTTTTTCGCACAAAATGTGTAATGCGTTACACATGCCTTATACGTAAAGTATAATCCACATATGAATAAAAATATTAATTACATAGAATATATAATTTACTACATATTTATTACACAGAATGTGCAATTATTTATATCATATCATTTTTTCTTGAGTCAATACATAATGAAGAAATTTATTATTTATTTTTTTGGAAATTTTTCTCTCTTTCGCACAAAATGTGTAATGCGTTATACATGCCTTATACATAAAGTGTAATGGACATATGAATTAAAATATTAATTACATCGGTGTAATTCATTACACATTCGTTACATACAATGTATAGTTAATTAGTTTCTATTCTATTAGACATTAAAAATGAATTACACAGACTGTGTAATTATTTATATCACTTCATTTTTTATTGTCTCAAATATATCTGCAATGTATTACACATTTTTTATAATACATTATATATTCTTATTGCTTGTAATTAATTAAAGATTATCTATAAGCATTACATATTCTCTGTAATTCATGTATAATTTATTAGATATTCTCTATGATTCAATTATAGATAAATTACAAATTATTTGTAATTAATGTAATATTCTTTGTAATTAATTATAAATCATCTGCAATGTATTACATATTTTCGCAATACATAATGTCAATCCATCTCCTAGTCCCTTTCACCCTAGTTTTATCCAAAATCTCAACAATTAATCCTCCATTACCAGTTTCTTCATCCTTCTCCCTGAAAATATTAGAAGTAATCTCAATCAAGAAAAATCCCAACATTCTTCAAGAGATCATAAGCCTAAAAATCAACTGTATATCACCTTTCTTTATTTATTTATAAAGAATACTAACATTCACAAAAAATAAGCAAAACAACTACAGAAGCTATTTCCAATTCACAATCGTAGCTGCATTTTACCATAGCTATGTAATCCTCATCGTCACAAACCACACACAATCACTCAATTGAAGAATAAAAGGAGGAGAAGAAGAAGAATACTAGAAGATTTTCATATTTTCTTGAACACCACCACCGTCTCCCCTTTTTGCCGTCTTGGTCACCCTCTCTCTGTCTCTCTCGCCCCCTCACTCTTACCCTCTTTTGCCCGTAATAGGTGGCGACTAGTAGTCTCCGTTGTCGGGAAATCTTGCAATGCACTGAGAGAAATGGACCAAGATAGAGATGGGAAAGAGATGGCACTGAATCGGAATGCCAGGATTTCAGTAATTAATTTCATTTTGTTGGATTTTTGAATTGTCAAAGTTAAATGCCATAGGAGAGCTAATTTCCTCTGCAAAAAAAAAAAAAAAAAAAAAGTGAACAATTGCAAGTTATTCTATATTTTTTTTCTTTGGCTATTTGTATTGGCTCTGATTGAATATTTTATTTTTGTCTTTTTACTTACGTTTTTCTCTTGTACTATCTGTGTTGACTTTAACTGAACTTTTATTTTTAAGCTTTTGTATATCATGGCCTCATGGGTTATTTGTGTTCGCTATGACTGAATTTTGTTTCTTTTTTACTTTGCGTTAGCGCTTTGACTAAAATTTTTTATATTCTCTGTTTGCTTATTATTACCCATTTGACTAATTGTTAGTGTGAAAAAAAAAAATTAAAGGGGACCCCTTTTTGAAAGTTTGATTCAGGCCCAATAAACTACAGGGCTGTCGCTACATGTGTCTCTCGTAAGTTCCTCGTCCTGAGGTGTGCAAAAAGAGTCTCCTACATTATATGGTAATGAAAGTAGCTATTTATATCCGAAGATTGTTTAGACTTGAATCAAACATTACAAGCACAGTATATGACCGTTAACCTATGACGACTGGAAGATGTCCATCTCGTTTAGCATTGTTATCTGGCTTCACGTCACCTAATTCTTTCATGGTGGTCCTCCATCTAAAGAAAGTACCAAACAGAACCTCCACATCCTCTAAGCTTCTTCCTCGTGTTTCAGGTAACAATGTGAAGAAGAAAATCCAAGCTATAGTTGCAATCCCTCCGAAGAGAAAGAAGGCCCCTCCAATTGTAATTTTGTGATACAGTGGTAAAAATGTGATCAATATAACTCCACTAGTCATTCTATTAACTGCGACGGCCATACCACACCCTTGTGCCCTCAGCCTCAAGGGGAAAACCTCCGAGCTATAGACCCAAGCGATGGGGCCCATCCCCATGGAGAAAAATGCAACACATCCCATTGTACAGATGATGCATATGACAACAACAGCCGTGGGGGCTCGATCTGGATGTTGACTGATTACAGTTAGTCCACTAGCTAGGCCATAGAGGGAGAGTAGCATGCCACCACAACTTGCGAGTAGCAACTTTCGTCGTCCAACCTTGTCCACAAAAAATGTAGTGACTAGGATAAAGATTGTCTTGGTGACTCCAACGAATACAGTGGTGAGCAAATTGTGGGAGTCACTCTTTATACCAGCCTTTTCGAAAATTCTCGGGCTATATATCACGACAGTATCTACACCACTTGCTTGTTGGAAGAGATGTATACCAATGCCTGCTAACATAATGTGTCTGACGGCAGGTGAAGGGTGAAGAAATAATTCCCTCCACACGCCATGTCCACGATTTCGTTTAGGGACGGGGACAATATCGTCATCACAATTTTCTGACAATCCTGCTGCCTCTTTAATAGCAACTAGTCTCTGTTGAGACTCTTCTAAGGAGGTCGAAGTTTTGTCTAAGACTTGTTTTGCATCTCCTAAACGACCTTGCAAGACTAGCCACCGAGGTGATTCAGGCATGACTAGGACACCAACAACCAAAAACGCTGATGGGATCGCACCAGCACCAAGCATAATTCGCCACCCAAGCTTCAAGGGAAGTCTGTAAAATGCATAATTTGATATATATCCTAGCAATACACCTGCACAATAGGATGAACACTTTATATTATCACTTTAGTATATCGAACATGCAATATTAGAGACCTATTTACTACAAAATTGTTTCAAATTATTGACAGTGCAACTGTTTGGATTTCAAAATTAGTAATTTCGTCTTTTCCCGTCGGAGTTAAGTAGATAAAAGTGGTAGAGTTGTCACACATGGAAAAATATCATTGCAACTAAACATTTAAAAAATTCCGGTTTGTGATCTATAAGAATTACTAAAATTACCAGTAAAATAAATATTTATGAATAAAAAATTAACTGAAATCTAACTAATAGAAAATCAATTGAAGTTACTAGCTCTTTTGAGTTTACATTAATCAATCCTGTACTATTATGATAATTCATGCTATTAATTAATTTGTAAAATTTGTAACAAAGCCTTTTTAACTTTAAAATTTTAATATTATAATAATTAAGGGTGTGTTTGATATGAAAAGGCAGAAAAGAAAATATTTTTCATCTTACATAGAAAATATTTTTTCTCTAAGGGGATGTGAGAATTGTTTTTCATGAAAAATAAACTAAAACATGCTGTAAGTGGTTGGACATGGAAAATTATTTCAATGGAAAATTTTGCAATCAAACGACGAACTTGAAAATAATTTCCAAAATTTCATATTTTCAATAAAAAATCATGGTAATCAAATACACCCTAAAATAAACAATCAACTATGCCTCAGCAACGACATTCAATTCAAATCAAAATAGAAGAAAAGTTTAAACCGGCAGACATTAAGGGCATATATTATGATTAAAAATTTATAGTTTTTTATACTATATCTTTATATTCTTTTCAAATTTGAATTTTCTCAAATTAATCACATCCACAAATATAATGGATCTACATGTGTTTCATAAATTTTTACCATTCAACTCCACTCATTTTTCATGTAAAAATAGATAAAAATTTCATTCAATAATGGGCTAATTAAATCGAGTAATATTATGTTAAGTCCTATTATTAATTAATTTGTAACATATCATTAATGGATATCCAATTCCCACCCAAAACAAAAATCGACCTGCAATTCTGAACGTTTATATAATAATAATAATAATAATAATAATAATAATAATAATAATTTAAGGCATGCCAATCAGCCAATGAGGCTTTACGCGGGTGATTTAGGAGGTTAAAGTTGAGGCCTTGAAATCGATAAAGAGGAATCTTATTGTCTCCATTTAGAAAGATTATAGTGCCCTAGTACGGTGATACAGCCCCAATAAGAAATCTTGTACTGTGATATACAGATTCTAAAAAAATAATAAATAAATAATAACTTAGGGCATGATTTTATTTATTATGTACGTACCGAAATTGATGAAGACTTCAGGGAAGGATGAGAGGAATCCACGCGCCGCCATCGGAGCTACCTCGGCGGTGTACACCGGAGCAATCATCATAGCATATCCAATGCCGATCCCAGCCACAAATCTGCCGAACATAAGCAATCCATAGCTATTGGCCAAGCCCATTAAAAACGCCGCCACGAAAAAGATTGCGGCAGCCAACACCATCGTGTAACGGCGGCCAATCCAGTCGGAAGTCCGACCGGCGAAGAACGCGCCTATCAGCGCGTACATGTTAATCGTCCCGGTCAACAGCCCTATCTTCGTGTCACTTACATGGAGATCTCGTTGAATAAACTTATTTGCTCCACTCATTACTCCAGTATCTGCAAATCCAATCAATAAAACACAATTAACCAAATTATATCACAAATTATCAAGTAAAAAAAGTATTAATTCATTAATCAATTGATTAATTATTACCATAGCCTAGTAATATTGACGTCATGGAAGCTAACAGGGAGCAAAGCAGAGCATATTTGTTTCTCTTTGGTTTTTTGTCATCAGAGACTGAAGATGAGGCCATGGGTGGAGGAAGAAGAAGAGCTGTTTCAGTGTTCGCTATAAAATTCGACATACATTGATATGACCTACATATATAGACACTTGAGGCTAGCGAGATTATTAATATTAATATTAAAAAAAAGAAATGAATGCTCCAAAACACCCGAATATATTATAAATATAATATTTTTAAATATTACTTATGAGTGGGGGCATGATCATGACTAAAAATGAAATACGCATACTGCAGCAAATTCAACACTCTTGAGTCAAATGCGGTGGCTGAGTTTGACGTGATAGAAAAATGATTAATCTATCTATTAGCACAAATTTTATTAATTTTTTTAATTATTTAGAATTATTTATTTAATTATTTAATATAATTTTTTAAAATTTTAATTATACATTTAACACATAAATAAAAAAAATTAAATTTCTCCCCAAAAGAATATACCCTAAGTAAATTGAAAATTTGGAATCTTTTTCCCCCATTAAATTCTATAAGAAAGTGAATTGTATTAGATTCTACATAGATAATGTTAAAGACTCGGGTGTCTTATATTTATAAGCCTTACAGGGTGATTTTCTCTCGTCAGGATTTAGTTTTGAAATCAGAAAATTTTCTTTGGATTAAATCGCGATGAGGCATTTCAGCCCAAATTTGGATTCATCCGGAACGGTGCTGTCTACAATATACTATGAAAGTATTTTGAATTTTCAGCAATTAATTAAGTGACAATTAAAGGAAAGAAGTCTCGCAATCAATTAGTCACGCGGAAATATTTTAAATTTATATATATTGTATAAACTTGGGTTGTAGCATGAGGTTGTTCAAAATCGCGTTTTAGTTTGGTCGTTACACAATAAATCTTATTAGACGTGTAGGAAAAATTTCAACTATTAATATGAAAGAATAATTGCACCAAAAAATAAGTATGAAATCACGGTCCTATGAAGAAGATGAAAGAAAATTAGAACCAATTTTCATTACAACCATCTTTGCACCAAAAAAAAAAAAAAACACAAATGAATGATAACATCTCGTCAAAATAATTGCATAAGCATTCAAAGTAACATATACGAAAAAATACAAAAGCATCACTAACGGGTTGTAATTCCATACCATTGCAAGAGTTTCAACAAAAGCGAAAATAGAAGGGGAAGCAATAGAAGAAAAATTTATTCTTGTTTGTGTTTTCAAATGCTAGAATTGTATCATAATTTGTCGATATATAAATACAATTAATTATAATTATTGTAACTAATTAATTTCCTTTATTTGATTATTTTAATTGGAGGATGATAATTAATATGATGGTTAGTTAATTATGCTGTCTTGTTTGTAAAGGTATAGGATCACGGATGATCCAATTACATTCCCGATCTGGAATTTTGTTATAATCCCAATACTGATGTGGTGTGTTCTGACACTGTCACACAGAAATGGAGACTGATAAATGGGGTTAAACAGCCACGTGGTAGTAAGAAACAATATCATATTAAACATTGAGATTATAATAAAATTCCAGTATTGAAGTTGGATCAAATTTGGGTATAAAATAAATGTTTAAATTTTTTGAAGCGATTTTCAGTAGTAACGATGAGGCAGTCAAACTCAAAAGAGATTTGAGACCAAAAAACAACTTTAAAAATGTTTGAATAACGATTAACTCATTATATTGTCATATTCTCTTGATTTGTTTATACTTGCTTGAACTCATATGTATCGTATCTTGTTAATATATATACATAGCCTGTTTTCTTTTTCATTTTTTCCTTTCACATAATTTACTCATACATATATATATATATATATATATATATTTTCTTAATCCATCTAGCTAGAACTAACTAATTCTAAGATAAAAATTATACACTATAATGACAGTAGCAAAGTTTGGTAGTTTCTCTATGCATAATTAAAGTCGCGATATTTGATGATGATTCTTTAAGCACCAGTCGCGTGGAATATAGAGTGAAGTTTGACGAATTGTCTTATATCTACGTCATAAAGGAACATGCCAACGTGCAAGTTGGGCACTAAATGTTACCACATTGCATTCATGGACCCCCATTGGAGACTTGGAGTTGTTAGAATCATGTTTAAATATATTATCTACGAGTGCGCAGAGAAAACATTGGAGCTTTATAATATTATCGCAGTTTAATCAGAAAATATGCAAAGGGTGGGGCTAAATGCCCCAACCACCCCCCGGGGGAGGTGGGGGAGGCCTACAATTTTTATGATTTTTTTTCTCATTGTGCTTTATTGGGTATACTGTTTTGGTATCCTTGCAGGTACCAGAATAAAATTCGGGCTAAATGCATCCTAATTTTTACTTTATACATTTCCAATCTATCATTTTAACCAAAAAAAAACAAAAAATAAATAAATAAACGAAATGGCTATGGTAAAAAGGTTTTTGGCCGAACAGCCCCAATGGTGGCCAAAAAAAAATTTTGAAAGGAAAAAAAAAAAAAAAGAAGAAGAAGAAGAAAGAAAAGGAAACAAAAAGGGTAGAATAGGAAAAGTGGGCTGTTTGCAGGTGTGTAAAATAAAATTGGGGGTACATTTAGCCTCACCCATACGCAAAAAGTTAAAATCAGACCATCCAATTTTTTTGTTAAACAAATTAATTAATGTACGTATTTCTAAATGAATGTAATAAAAAATAAAAGTGAAATATAAATTTTGATTAACTATTATATATTTGATGTATAATAATAAATAAAAATGAGGTCCAATCGACACTGATACCATCGGAGAACTCTTTTCTAAGAAAAAACAAAAAGGAAGACTTGGTTAGTTGACTTCAATTTTTTTCTTTTTTTACTTCCTATAGTTTTAAATTATTGGTGGAAAGGATTTCCACGTAATTATGCAAATTCCATTTTAAGTGATATACTAAAAAATAATAATAAAAGAAAAGTTCAATAGAGTTTTATTCATGGTAAGTGTTCAGTTGTCCACATATTGGCAATTTATATTGCCAATATGTGTGACGTGAGGGCGCCACATCACCGTGCCAAATTTTTTTTAAAATTTTTTTTTTAAAATCTACGTCAAGTGAAATGAATAATACATAATTATTCATGGTGGTGAAATTTAATGTTGGCGTCTTTTTAACAAAAATGGGTGTTGGCATGTTCCGTTGCCAACCAACTAGTTGGCAACGGAACATGACTATTTTATTCATATAATAAGTTGTTATTTCTTTGTTCCAGGACCTCCAATTGCAATTGGTTTAGAAAACACAATTTGTAAATTGTTAATATATTATATATTATATATTATATATTATATATGATGTAATATTATATAACATATATATATATATTATACGAAAATGTTCTCATCCGGGTGTTCAGTAGTTTACAGTCCGCGGCGATTTTCTCCTCGTCTCAGTTTGAAATCAGGAAATTTTGTTGGATTCATCACGACGAGGCAGACTCCAATTTGGAAAAAAAATTTTGGACACTGTGACGACCCGTGGTGACCGGTCAAAGTTCAGTCAAAGTTTTTGGCCAATTCGTGATGAATCCAACAAAATTTCCGGATTTCAAAACGGAGTCCGGACGATGGAGAAAATCGCCCGGACGGACCGTAAGTTATGGAACACCCGGGCGGATGAGAACATTCCTGTATATATATATTTACAATAGTTGTTTTGAAAGGGAAAAATTCAAATCATGTGGGGTAAACAATTGTCCAATAGCAATGGCGATTTGAGCTCCCAAAAATATTTCTCATGGTTGGTCGTGGGCTCGTGGCTTTATCCTTTCCTCAACGGTAATTGGTGAAATATTCAAACTCAATTGTCCCTAGTTTTTTTATGTTGCCAGCAACAACCACGAACCCCTTCCCCCCGGGGATTGCAAGGGGGCTGTCTCTTACGGATTGCCAGTATTGCTGGCAACAGAAGAGAACTGAAAATGTCCCACCTCAATTCATATCGGTCATACCTATGCACCATAAAAGACTAGTGTGGGGATGGGGTGGGGTGAGGAGATTGGAATCGAGTGGTGAGAAAGATTAATAATTTTCTCCTACCAATTCTAAGTTTCTAACTATGGCCCATTCTATCTTGATGTTGATTTAACACTATTTTTCTACTTGTCCAAATTTGACTTGTATTAACCTTTTTGTATCAATAATTGCATAATGTGTAACCAGCTCCATCAAACGAGTCAAACCGGGTTGAGCCGACTGCATCGATCCAATTAGGAGTAATTTGGTGGTGTGGAGAGAAAGAGGCTGTTGTGTAGAAAGAGAGAGATGTGGGATAGATTGAGAAAAAGAGTGATTTGTGGTGCATTTTAGGGTTAAATATGTCTAATAGAAGTGGTGTGGTTATTGAAAATTTAATTTTGAATGGGTGTGAATATAATGTGGTGTATTGAATAAAAAAATATAGTGTCAATATATTTTTCCTTTGTCATATCATATATTGATAATTTAAATTGTTTACCCATATACCCGAATTCAATTTATCGATGAAATCATCTTTGATTATTCAACGGCTCATTTTTTCAAAATTATTTCATTCTAATTCTAATTAAAATAATAAATACAGTTTCTTTTTTTTTTGTTTTTATAGCTATATATATACTTTCTTGAATAAATTTAGTTTGTTTCACAATTAATTACTATCATAATTTTATAAATGTCAAAAATAAATTTAATTTGATTGGACTAAATGAAGGCTATCTGGGGCGAGTCAATGTATCTCTGTCCCATTTATACAATAATATATATATATATATATATGAGGATTGATCCATAAAGTGGGGAGGATTCACTGTATATGATCATCGGAGAGGAAAGTGGAATCTCTCCGATCGGTATGTGGCGTGGGGAATCTCCCCACATAGGGAAGGGATCATTTTATATATATATATATATATATATATATATATTAATGAATACAATAATTTTTTTTGAATATAATACAATAATAATTTTAAAACACAGGAGTACAAATATGGAAAAATTTTAAAAATTGGGGAACAAATAAACGGTCACTCTATTAAAATAAAATAAAATAAATGGTCGCTAACTTTTTTGACTTGATTTTTGATAAGTAACCGAGCGGGCGGATTGCAGCATAAATTTCACATGGTGTACGTGATCAAATGCATAAATATGACAGTCAATTAAATCTATCGAAAAATATAATATTCTCCATGAAATTTTTTAAAAATTCAAAATAGTTTTGTCATATTTTTTAATTATCCTATAACTATTGCAAGACATTAACTATATATATATATGTATATATATATTTTTCACACACTAGTGATAGACTGGCAGTTTTTTGATTATTTGAAAAGATAATAATTTTCTACTTTAATTTAAGTATATAACAATTTCCATGCATCTTTTTCCCTATTAGGTGAAATACAGTAATTTAAGTGGAAGGTGAATTTAGTATGTGGATTTATGGTAATTTTGACCATGTAATCTAAAAATATGAGGCAATCTTCCATCATTAAGATTGAAGTCTGTCTCTTTCTTTAACCAGTGTAAACGAAAACATCATGTAGTACCACCAAATGTTTTGGAAAAAGTGTTGTCTTCTCATTTATCTCTTTCTTCTCATTTTTACCCAATCATTTTCTCCTACCAATTCTACCTACGGATTTGACACATGGGTTTGGATTGAAAATTAGGATTTAGGGATTTATGAAAAAAAATGTTAATCGATACAGACGCATAAAATTTCAATTTCACCTATAAGTGAAATGTCAAGATAAGCATTAAGGTGACACATCACAGATTCATGCTAACGAAATATGATGGCAGGAATGCATTTGTTAGAAAATAATATTGAGGACAGAGAGATTTTTGTTATAATAATAATAATAATAATAATAATAATAATAATAATAATAACAATAAATAAAATTGAGCTGAACGGCACAATGTCACCTAAGGATACCAATTATCCTAATCGTACGTAGGAGTGGGCATCAGGTCGGTCGGGTAGGGTTTCGACCTAACCCCAAACCGACATAATGCAGATCGGTTTAGGAGTTTTGGATCGAAATTGAACTGCGATTTTTGCGATTCACCTTATCGATTTATGCCTAGAATTTATTTATTTTTATTTTTTTAATAAATCGATTGGTTTGTGGGTTGGAAATTTCCAACCCGCAAACCGACGAGGAGGCTTTCAACCCAATCCAAACCAACTCGAGTATGTTTTAGGAGTTGGTGGGTTTGGGCAGGTGGGGTGGGTTGGATGCCCACTCCTAATTGTAAGTATAATTAGGGTATATTCTACATAGATTTAATTCAATTAAATCTCAAATATTTTTTTCAACTTTTATTTTTATCCACTCTTTTGATTGATTTAACAGTTATTTTAATTTTGTATACTCACTGCTCCCATAAAAGATATGCTCATTTTCCTTTTTTCGTTTATTCCAAAATAGAAACCACTTTCTATTTATATCCATTTAGTTTCTTCATTTTTCCTATTATACCCTCATTTGATATGCATAGTTATTAGTGAAACTACATTTTGATTATTTAATATAAGGGTATAATTGAAAAAATACAACTAAAATTTACTTTTTCAACATAAATTAATTATAATGTCTTAATCTTTGTGAACGTCAAACTATGTCTATTTTTATGGGACAGATGGAGTATAATTTTCCTCCAATTTTCACCACACATTTAAACAATTTTAATTTCATTTTAAAATTTAATCCCTATAGAACATACCCTTAACTTATTTATTACTAACCGTGAAACTTATTTAAAATTTGAAGAGATTCTTGTGAGAATCAACATCCTTTGTGATGGGCTTGAATAATAAATGTATATTAATATAGGTCTCTTGGAGTCAAGTTTTAGAAATATCCAAATTTAGCATATAACGTAGTGTTTCCGTTTAAAAATCTGTCATATTTGGTTTTAGATGTATATCCTCATCTTTACCTATATCTTTATCCTTATCTTCTTTTTTCTTATAATAAAAGAAGTGCCAGCGTGACAGTATGCCAATTCACATTCCTCCTTTTCTCACCTATTTCAAGAATTCTGAGTAGATAATATTTTAATTGTTCAAATTAAGTGGTGGGATCGTATATGATAATGGAAATGGAAAGTTGAGTTTGATTTCAATTTATCAATTCAATATGCTAAGGATGATTGATCAAATTTAATTAGCTAATCCCCCGTTAGGATATGAATAATTGAATTTATCATAGCATAAATATAATTACACTACAATAACTTCTTGTAACACCACATTATTATTGTTATTTTCTTTATTGATATAGACACGATTTAAAAGACAGAAATGTCCCTTTTTATTGTTCCTCTTCAACTCTTTTAGATACCCCCCACAAATTGTTTGATTCATCAACGATAGGCCGTTCCTTTTCTTGCCTTCCCTGAACACTAATTCAAGGTTAGAAATGGCCCATTCCACCTTAACTTTGATTTAACACCTTTTTCTATTTGACCAAATTTGACTTGTTGGTATGGAGAGAGAGAGGATATTGTGTGGTGTACGAGAAAGAGAGAAATGTGGTATAATAGATTGAGAAAAAAAGAGTACGTGGTTTGTGGTGTATTTTAGGGTTAATTATGTCTAATAGAAGTGGTGTGGTTATTGAAAATTTATTATTTTTGAATGGGTGTGAATATAATGTGGTGTATTAAATAAAAAAAATATGGTGTCAATATATTTCGCCTTCGTCATATCATGCATTGATAATTTAAATTGTTTACTCATATACCAGAATTCAACTCATCGATAAGATCATCTTTGATTACTGAATGATTCATTTTTTCAAAATTATTTCATTCTAATCTATATCTATATATTAATAAAATGAGCACATTTTCCCGCTCAAAACCTCAATTTTCATAATTAAATAAATATTATTTATTATTAGTTTCCATTATTATCTAGCCTTACCTTTATTTCTCGCGCTCCAAAATTTCCTGTGATTTCGTCTCTATCATCTCCTTGTGCAAATCCTCAAATTAATTGAGCCCTGATTTCTCGCGCTCCAAAATTCCCTGTGGTTTCGTCTCTATCATCTCCGGGATAATCCTTCAGATTTGTGCAAATCCCCAAATTAATTGGGCCCTAATTTCTTGCGCTCCAAAATCCCCTGTGATTTCGTCCCTATCATCTCCCGGATAATCTTTCAGATTTTCGCAATCCTTGAATTAATGGAACTATCGATTCTCGAACGAAGAAGAAAAACCCCGAGTTACAAAGGTTCGGACTTGATATACTACATTTTATTCTCGAGAAAAACAAGGGAGTATTCTGAGATTCGTTTGTAGGTAAATGGCAATTTTTCTTCAATTTTGTGTTTCTGTTCTTTCGATATTCATCTTTTTCTTCTCCTTATGAATTTTGGTTATGCTGTTTTCATTTGGTGAAGGGTGATTGATAAATCGAGTATTTTCTCTATTTCGGCTATTGAATTAACACAATTTGATATGAAAATCGACCTCAAAATGGGAAAAATGATCTTCCGAAGATGTAATTCTGTGATGTTATCGCTGTTGCTTGAGGTAACATAAACACATTTGAGTTCTTCGTGTCTGGTGGAATCATATTGTGTATAATTGTGTTGGTTTTGTATATATTTGGAGTCCTAATTTGGTAACACACTCTGGATTTTTATTTTTCACATTTTTCTTCCTTTTTGTGTGGTAGAATTGGTATAAAATGAGTACAAACATGAAGAGGATAAATGTGACTGAAACTGGAGATATGGGGGAGGAGAGTATCCTCATAAAGCCTTTGGTACATGTCGTGAAGGAGATTTCAAGTAGAATCGAGGATAAGTCAGAAACATATTTCTTACATAATAGTTAAGGTAACATTTTTGTGCAAGTGTGAGATTTTTTAGTGATTATAGGGAATGAAAAATAAAGGAATAGTGGAATTAACAATGGAATGCATTCACTATGTTTGGCTTCTATGATGGTTTTTTTTTATTTGAATGGCTGGATCTCTTTTTCTTCTTCTTTCACCTCCCACCTCTCCCGTACAGTGCATCACATGGTGGTTGCTTGGCTTCTATGTACATTCTCAGGTGTTGTTAAATGTCTAGAGTCACCCATGCTTATTCACTTAATTATTGAGTAATTGATTTACTAATGAAACCTGAATAATCTTTATTGAGCATGCAATATTTTTCTTTCTATTTTTTCCTTCTTAAGATTCATATTTTCACTTTTGACAATTTGTGTGTTGAATGAAGCAAACTCTTACATGGTTGTCTTGCTTTTTTGTGTAGGGAATAAAGCCTTTTTTTATGTTCTCACCACTTACTATGATGGTTTCATCACTAGACTTCAAAGAGTCTTTGGAGTTCAACGACTTCACGTCAGGCATGCCGGATCGGCCAAAATTGATCCATCAGGGTATTGATGTACTTATATTAGTATGAGTATTGACCACCAGTGTTGATCGCAAAAGTTGCGATTTATTTGGCAGGATGAAGTGAAACAATAGTACTTCTATAGTACTTTTCCAAGGTTTTTTTTTTTTTGTGGAGTAATCGTAGCTTTCCGGAAATCAAGATATCTAACTCACAAATTAGATATCAACGCCCGCCCCTATTTGCGAGAGGTTTCTGGTCTTTTATTATAAATTTTTCCTTTTTTAACTGAGTTTTGGTTTCCACGATTTTAATTTTCCACTTTATGCAACATCAATTTTAAATTTTACCCTGGATCACGAGCTGTCTGGCACCTTCTTTGTATGAGATGGAGGGTTCACCGATTTATTTGAACATGCCAAATTCTAAATTATAGATTAGGTATAAATCTCCCCGTGCAACGCGCGGGTGAAAACACTAGTTCTAATTAAAATAATAAATATAGTTTCTTTTGTTTTGTTTTCTTTTTTTTTTTTGTTTTTATAGCTATATATATACTTTCTCTAATAAATTTAATTTGGTTCACAATTAATTACTATCAAAATTTTATAAATGTCAAAAATTTTTTTATCTTGATTGGACTAAGTGAAGGTGTTTATATATATATAAGTTATGTTTTGGTACCCACAGTAGGGGAAAAAAATTGGTAGGGATCAGGTGAGCCCCCCGCCCTCCCCAAAAACAACATAGGGCTGTTATATATTATTCATTCAACTGAAAGTAGATACAAAAAAAAAAAAAATTGGTGTGATGATGTGGCACCCTATGAAGACCCTACATGGCGTGAGTTTGGTACCCACATGAATACCAGATCAAACGCGATATATATATATATATATATATTAGAAATTCTGAAGTGCCAACTAGGCAATGTGCCATGTTGGCAGTGCCGAGTTGGCACGTTTTAATTAAAATTAAAAAAAAATAAAATCCTATTTAGGAAACAAACATTAAATATACATATTTATTATTTTGTTTTCCTTATTTAATTTAATTTCCTTTCCTTATTAAATATATGTTTCCTTATTTTATTTTTTATATACATTTTAATTTTAACTTTTTAGATAAATTTTAATTTTTGAATTATATACATAATTTTTATGAAGCGAAAATGAATGCAATTGTTAATGAAAATATGATATAAGGTCAAAGTTACAAATTACAATGACAACTGAATCATTTCTAAAAATGAGAATTAATTTTTTATATACATTTTAGTTTCCGAATATTACATTTTAACTTTTTATCTACATTTTAATATATCTAACTATATATACAATTAAAAGAGCCGCCTAGGCAAAGTGCTTAGGTAGCTAGCAATGTCATGTTTGGCTTTTTTTAAGAATTAATTACTTTTATTATTTAATTTATTGTATTTTCCTTATTTTACTTTTTTATATGTATATTTGTTTATATGTATTCTAATTTTTTAATTAATTTATATTTAGTATTGCATGCATTAATGAAAATGTGATAATAGATCAAAGTTACAACTTACAATACCTGTTAAATTCATTCTAAAAATGAGAATTAATATTTTCTATATGCATTTTAATTTTTGGATATTGCATTTTAATTATTATTTTCAAATTTTATAAATAAATAAATATATATATATTCTTTTATTAACAAAAATTGAAGTGCCACCTTGGCACAGTGCCACGTATGTGGTTTTCTGTTTTAGAAAAAAACCTTTTTACATATTTAAAAAATTGACTTTTTTTTACCCTGTTACAAGGGTAGTTTTAGATAGTTTTCATAGGTAATGTGCATTAAGTGGTTCAAGTAGTGAGTAATTTTTTAAGATCGAATAGTGAGTAGTTAAATAATTAAAATTTTAATAAATAATTAATTAATTAGAAAAAGAAATAGAACATAATAACTTTCATATCCCATTTTATTATTTCGCAAGCCACTTAAAAAAATAATTGTCAAAATTATCATTTAATTTCAAATTAATTTTTCAATTTTTTTTATATTTAGTATTGCATACATTAGTAATTTTTTAATTTTTTTCTCAAATATTTTGAACAAATTTTTGTTACCGAAAAATTAATATTGTAAAAAGTTTCACCTATAAAACATTTGCATAGAGATCTTATCATTTTATACAATACACAATCCACATCACACAAATTCTGGAACACTTAATATTCTAAAATCCGTGTTAAAAAAAAATCATCATGGCTTAGCTATTAGAATGGCGTTGATGATAAAAATTTTAGCAAAATTTTTAGTAGAATTATTGATTTTTATTCAAATAAGTATTGTCTAAATTTTTATTCCAAGTATTTTGTTATTACCTTAAATAATCAATATAATTATAACAACCGATATGACATTTTTTGTTACAAGCTAATGGTTTGGATCAAAATTTTTAAACCATTATTAAAATCTATAATATTATATATATTTCTTTATTTTTGCTCTGTATTATTATTATTATTATTATTATTATTATTATTATTATTATTATTTTATGCAAGTTAACCATTTAAAAATATATATATTAATTATTTCGTGCATCGCACCGAGGGAAATGCTAGTATATAGAAAAAATACAATAATAATTTTAAAACACAGGAGTACAAATATGGAAAAGTTAAAAAATTGGGGAACAAATAAACGGTCACCGACTTTTTTGACTTGATTTTTGACAGTTAAACGGCCGGAGGGTGATCAAACGAGAATTTCACATGACAAATATAATATTCTGACAAATATAATATTCTCACTGAAATTTTTTTAAAATTCGAAATAGTTTTGTCATATTTTTTATCCTATAAATATTGCAAGACGTTAAATATGTTATGGAATAACAGATTTGATGGGATGATATAAAATTTATGAAGATAGAGGAAGTAAGATGAATATTTAGAGAGGAGAATGAGAGAATTTTATTGTGTTAAGTGGGGGAAAGAACACCCCTATTTATAGAGTTACAAAATGGCAAATGTGTAAATTACAATACACTTAGGGGGTAAAATAGGCATTCACATAGTATATATTATATATATATATATATATATATATATATATATATATATATATAGTATCCAAAGTATATTTACAACACTCCCCCTTGAATGACTATTTTATTAAGTGAAAACAAGAATACTAAAATTTTAGAAACGCCTCGTTAAAACCTCACAAGAAAACCCAAGGTGGGATAAAAACTCCTGACGAAGGAAAAAAGAGTACAGCTCAAATTTCTCCCCTCAATATAATATCACTTGATATCTTTAATTCAAGCATCCCGATTTTGCGTATCAATCCTTCAAATGTTGCAATCGGTAGTGCCTTCGCCAGTGTCCGCAAGATTATCACTAGAACGGATCTGTTGTACATCAATTTCGTTACTCCTATCAAGTTCATGAGTGAAGAAGAACTTTGGTGAAATGTGTTTCGTCCGGTCGCCTTTAATGAATCCGTCCTTTAGTTGGGTTATGCAAGCGATTGTCCTCATACAATATAATTGGATTGGTTGTAGTAGAGGATAAACCACACTCTTTTCGAATATGTTGTATCATCGTCTTCAACCATACGCATTCTCGACTTGCTTCATATATTGCTGCTCCGATTCGCATGGTTTGAAGATGTGGCCGTGAGTGTCTGCTTGATCGACCGCCAAGATATTGCGTTCCACCGCATGTAAATAGATAACCTGTCTGGGATTTTGCTTTATGTGGAGTCGATAAATATCTGCATCAAGATAACCAACTAATTCAGTTTAGTTTTATTTGAGTAAAATAGGCCCATATCTCTTTGTTCCTCGAAGGTAGCGAAACACATGTTTGATTCCATTCCAGTGTCTTTGTGTAGGAGCGTAACTATATCTTGCTAATAGATTTACCGCAAAGGCTATATCAGGTCTTGTATTATTAGCAAGATATAATAGTGCACCGATTGCACTAAGATATGGTACTTCGGGTCCAAGGACCACTTCATCATCTTCTCGGGTCTAAAGGATCCTTTTTCACATCAAGTGACCGAACACTCATTGGGGTACTTAGTGGGTGAGCTTTATCCATATAAAATCGCTAAGGACCTTTTACGTATATGTGGACTGGTGTAAGAATATCCCATCTTTGAAATGTTCAATTTGTAAGCCAAGACAAAACTTAGTTCTCCCAAGATCTTTCATCTCAAATTGCCTTTTAAATAATTAATCGCTTTTGGAATATCTTCAATAGCTCCGATAATATTTAGATCATCTACATATCAAAGAATAATAACAAATCCTCGAAGGTGACCTTTTATAAAGACGCATGGGCATATAAGATTATTTTTATACCCTTCTTTCAAGATATTCGCTTAGACGATTATACCACATGCGTCCAGATTGTTTCAACCCATATAATGATCTCTCGAAGTTTTATCGAATAAATTTCACGATCATTGAATTGTATACTTCAGGCAACTTCAATCCTTGAGGATTTTCATATAGATATCATTGTCAATTATACCATATAAATATGCAAGAACCACATCCATTAGTCTCATATTGAGCTTCTCATGTGCGATTAGTCGACAAGATATCGAAAGGTGATTGCATCCATTACAGGGAGTATGTTGCTTCATAATCAATCTGGGGCCTTTGCGAAAATCCTGTGCCACCATTCGTGCTTTATATCTCACCACTTCATTTTTCTCATTTCGCTGCACGAACACCCATTTGTACCCTCTTGGGTTTAACCTCTTTTGGTGTTCGCATTATAGGTCCGAAAACATTTCGCTTTTTCTAACTTGAGTCTAGCTCGCTTGAATGGCATCTTTCCATTTCAACCAATCATCTCTTCGTCGGCATTCATCAATGATTTTGGTTCAACATCTTCAACTTCATTGATTATATCAAGTGCAACATTATATGCAAATGCATTATTGATAATTGTTTCTTTTCTATTCCATTTCTTCTTTGTGAAAGCATAGTTTATAGAGATCTCTTTAATTTCATCGCTTTCAGGTACTAACTTTCTCGGGGGTTCTTGCTTGATTTCATCTGATTCATTAAGACCTTACTGTTTTTCTTTAATCACGATTATTTTGCGCATTTGCTCCCTCTTCTTTTTCGAGGATTTTTGTCTTTTGATCCAATAGGTCTACCACGTTTTTGTTGTATTCTCGATTCATTTGCAATTTTAGTTTGTTTTGGAATCTCAATTCTCATAGGGGCATTCTCGGTGGAATATGTGACTTAGTTATCCCTTTGGCATCTGTAAAAGCTACAGTAATCGATCCGCTGTTCCTTGTACGTAAATTATCTTTTGAACTTCTTGCTCGCATTGCCCAAAGGCGAGGATCTAGGTTGGATAATGTTGTAGTATTCCATATCACTTCCTTTTCCAACCTTTATGTGTCACATCATTTTCCAACTTTTTATCTTCTCCCCTAAAGGTGGGAATAATGTTTCATCAAATTGGCAATGGCAAAACGTGCATTGAAGATATTGCTGCTTGGGGTTCAAGATATCTAATTATAGACGGAGATTCGAAACCAATATATATTCCCAACCTTCTTTGAGGCCCCATCTTAGTACGTTGTGGAGGAGTAATGGGTACATATACTGCACAACCAAATATCCTCAAATGAGAAATATTAGGCTCATTTTTCGAGACTAATTGTAATGGGGAGAATTTATTGTTGGATGTTGGCCTTAACCTTACAAGTTCCTCTGCATGTAAAATAGCATATCCCCATGCAGAAAGTGGGAGTTTTGTTCTCATGAGTAGTGGCCTGGCAATCAATTGGAGGCTTTTAATAAATGATTCAGCTAGGCCATTTTGAGTATGAACATAAGGAACTGGATGTTCAACTTTTATTCCAACTGATATACAATAATCATTAAAAGCCTGTGATGTAAATTCACTAGCATTATCTAGTCGGATCGTTTTGATTGGATAATCTGGAAAATGTGCTCGTAATCTTATAATTTGTGCTAGCAATCTATAAATGCCATGTTTCGAGTGGATAATAAGCATACGTGGGACCATCTTGTAGATGCATCTATTAAAACCATAAAATATCCGAATGGTCCACATGATGGGTGAATGGGCCCACATATATCACCTTGTATCCGTTCTAGAAATCTTTGGAGATTCATTTCGACCTTAGCTAGTGATGGTCTCGCTATCAATTTTCCTTGAGAACATGCAGCACATGAAAATTCGTTAGATTGAAGAATCTTCTGACTTTTCAGAGAATGCCCACTTGAATTTTCAATTATTCTTCTCATCATTGTCGAACCAGGATGACCTAAACGGTCATGCCAAATATTGAAATCTTTTGGATTTTCAATCTTCCGGCTAGATGTAATATGTACTTCAATTGTATTAATATTGGTATAGTATAAACCGGAAGCGTATGCGGGCAACTTTTCCAACACATGTTTCCTTTCGGAAATCATAGAAGTTATATATAGATATTCCGCATTATTTTCTTTCGCTGTCTCAATATGGTACCCATTACTCCGTATGTCTTTAAAACTCAATAGATTTCTTTTTGATTTTGGGGCAAACAAAGCATTATTGATAATGATTCGTGTTCCCTTTCAATATGATATTTGCTCTTCCGGAGCCTTCAATAATTGCTGCCGAACCTGATACTGTTATTACATCATTCTTTATCATAGCCAAACTTGAAAAATACTTTTTGTTTCTTAATATAGAATGTGTCGAAGCACTATCCGCTAAACAAATTTCTTCATCCATGACCTTGGAGTCAATCAATAGGCGATCAATATTCTTTCTCCTTCAAAAGAAATGATGAATTTTAGAATATAATATTTTATTTATATATAAAACCAGAATATAATGCTTACACACATACATACTCAGATACACACATATTATACATCATTATTTATTATCTGAGACACACATAAGTAGGTTTCATACATATATAGATACCATAGTAAACATCAATTCTCATTATGTTCGTAAAAACGCAATCTCAAGATGTGTCGCTTTTGATGGCTCCAAGAGTGGAGTGTCTTCTTTATATGAGAAGTTTGTCTCAATGTTATTTACTTTCTCCCTTTTAGATGCTTGATATAAATCAACAAGATGTTTAGCAGTTCGACAGACTTTTGCCCAGTGTCCTTTCATGCCGCATCTATGGCATGAATTATCTGGCTCTCTTATCGATTCCTTCACATTTCTTTTATAGAGATTTCCCCTTATTTCACCATGATTATTTACTTTCTTAAATTTCGGAAGCTGTCATGACTATTTCGATGCCATGAAAAATTTCGCCCACGCCACGGCCTCGACCTGCCTCGATTAATGCCAAAGCGTATCCTCGCCCGTTGTATCCTCGTCCACGACTTGTAGATGCTATATTGTTCACTTGAGGCATTGGTAAAGATCCCGTTGACGAGATTCATGATTTTCATTAACACTTCGTTATTTTGTTCCGCTACAAGTAGACAAGATATCAACTCAATATTTTTTAAAGCCTCGCTCCTATATTGTTGTTGCAGGACAACATTTGAGGCATGAAAAGTGGAGAATGTTTTCTCTAACATATCATTCTCGTAATTGTTTCTCCGCATAATTTTAGTGTCAAGTAATTTTGAACATAGCGGAGTTATATTCATTTTGATTTAAAATCTTGTAGCCTTAAATGTAACCAATCAAACGAGCTTTGGGGAGGATTCTCTTGTTTCCGATGATCATATCTTTCCTTTAAATTGTTCCAAAGTTCGAAGGATCTTCAAGTAAGATATTCATTTTTAGTGCTTCGTCGAGATGATGACGAAGAAAAATCATAGCATTGGCTTGGTCCTTTTCGATGTTTCATTTTTTCTTTAATTGTATCTCCGAGGCCTTTTGCATTTAAATGCATTTTGGCATCAAGAATCCATGATAGATAATTCTTTCCAAAGTAATATCGAGAGCGCGAACTCTAATTTTGTGATATTTGATGCCATACTATAAAATAACTTGATAAAAAAAAACAAGTTAGAACATTAATTAACTAGACAAAATTATTACTTTTACATCAACTAACTAGACAAGATAATTGCCATTATATATTTAATTATTGTTAAATTTATAAGAAAAAGTTGGTTGATATGATGTTGTTTGGTGATAATTAAAGCAAGTGTAAAAATATAAAAGTTGGGTGAATTAATAGTGGGTTGATATGATGTTGTTTGGTAATAATTAAAGCAAGTGTAAAAAAATAAAAGTTGGGTGAATTAATAGTGGGTTTTGAAGGAGAAATATTCTCTTGAGAAAATTTTTAAGTATAATTAATTCTTTATCAATCATGTGGTAGGATACCAAAAAAAAAAATGTAATGCAAATAGTATAGTATAGATTAGCTTTCAATAAATTTACTTAATATAAGCAGATAACTAGTAAAACCTCCACTAGGTGGCAGTCTCTCCTTTGAGTGTAGTAACTAGGAGTACAAAAAAAAAAAATGTAGAATTTAACTAATATAAACTGTATAACCAGTTAAACCTCCACTAGGTGGCGATCCTTTGAGTGTGGTAACTAGAGTACACAAAAAAATGTAGAAATTCGTGTATCCTCCCAATTTGTGATAGTTGTACTCATCACGAAAATGGAGTATTTTCGGTATTTGAATTGTAAAATAATTAGACTATTTGGTGGCTTGGTATACCATTTAATAATTCATAAATCAATATAAAAAAATCTCCTAAACCATCCAACATGGCGGTCATCAATAAAGAATCTTTTAAACCATCTCCTAAACCATCCAACATGGCGGTCATCAATAAAGAATTTCCTAAACCATCCAACATGGCGGTAAAACTATTTATCTAATATACAGAGTGTGTGTTCTTCATTTGGTGTTTCATCCCACAACTTGAATTAAATTACAAGGATGTTCTACATACCTTTGTTCAAAATAAGTTGTTATATTACCCTTTAGTTGGATGTATATTAGAGCGAAGCGATCGTCTTGATAACGTGTTATGGAATAATGATTTGATGGGATGATATAAAATTTATGAAGATAGAGGAAGTAAGATGAATATTTAGAGAGGAGAATGAGAGAATTTTATTGTGTTAAGTGGGGAAAGAACATTTATTTATAGAGTTACTGAAAATGGCAAATGTGTAAATTACAATACACTTAGGGGTAAAATATGATTCACATAGTAGATATTATATATATATATATATATATATATATATATATATATATATATATAGTATCCAAAGTATATTTACAACAAAATATATTTTTTCATACACTATTGATAGACTGATAGTGTTTTGATTATTTGTAAAGATAATAATTTTCTATTTTAATTTAAGTATATAACAATTTCCTTGCATTTTTTTTCCTGTTTGGTGAAATATGGTAATTTAAGTGGAATGTGAATTTAGTGTGTGGATTTACGGTAATTTTGAATATGTAAAAATATGAGGTAACCTTCAATTGTTAAGATTGAAGTCTATCTCTTTCTTTAATCGATGTAAAAAGAAAAAAATCATGTCATACCACCGAATATTTTGCAAAAAGTGTTGGGTCTTCTCATTTATGCCGTATAGTAGATAAATCTATTGAAATGGGTGGAAGATCTCTTATTTGTGCAAGTTTGATTTTGCCTTGCACACAATGAGAAATTTGAAACCTGACAGGTTTTGTAACAATTTTCCAACGTTACAATATTAAAACATTGATAGTAACAACTCAATTCAAACAAATATTAAAATAATCCAACATATTGATTAAATTAAAACTCTATAGCTGGTGCAAAAATTAATTTACATCAATACCATTACTAACTTCCTTATCTCAATGTAATGTAATAAAATAATTGCAGAATAATTTGCATATTTTCCATATTTATATTTTCAAATAAAAGTAAATGTTATATTTGTTGTAATTGCACATATATATTTAATCAATTTCATTTGGTTTAGTAAATGTTGCATTTATAAAAATTTTTATCAACAACAATAATAATTTAAATAAGCATATGTTATACAGATAAGGATATATTATTATTAGATATTTCTTAAATAAATATCTTAATTTACAATTTTGAGATATTCTTTGGCAGAAGAAGTTTGATATCTATGTTCCCCCCCAAATTGAATGCTTTGTTTTGGCTTATTTTGTGGTGAGATTTTATTTGTAAGACACTGTTGTTGACCTCCAAAAATAAATGTCGATCTCCTTCCCCGAGTCGAGACAGCTGATCTCCATAAATGGGCGCCAATCAGAATCCCGATATCGACCCCTCATCCCTTGACACGCAACAACCTGTTAGAGTCCTCAGCCACCGCGGCGACGGAGGGGACTCTGATGGTCAAGTCAGCGGCCGGAAGTGCTTAAAAGTATAGTGGAAGTCGGGTTTTATCTGTGGATATAAAAATAAACATACCTTTAAAATGAATGAATCTCACCCTTATATAGAGGCGAAATGGGCCGTGTTGGGCCAAGAAGCGGATTGGGCTTGGTGGAGGCCTAATAACCCTTTGTTCAGTTGTTAAGGCCCAATCTCAATTTCGATGAGTAACATAAGTCCCCGAGTCGAGACATCCGATCTCCATAAATGGGCGCCAATCAGAATCTCGATGTCGATCCCGCATCCCTACACACGCAACAACCCGTTAGAGTCCCGGGCCATCGCTGCAGCGGCGGCGGCAGGAACTTCGATGGTCAAGTCAGCGGCCAGAAGTGCCTGAAAGTATAGGGAAGTCGGGTTTTATCTGTGGATGTAAAAATAAATATACCTTAAAAATGAATGAACCTCACCCTTATATAGAGGCGAAATGGGCGGTGGTGGGCCGAGACGCGGATTGGGCTTGGTGGAGACCCAACAACCCTTTGTCCAATTGTTAAGGCTCAATCTCAATTTCGAGGAGTAACAACTGTGATATTGAAAATTATTATCAAAGAAATTTATAATGTTTGATCAACAATATGCTTGAGAGAAAAGGGGGAAAAAAAGAATATCTAAATCAAGCAAGCTCTAACTCTGATTGGAAATAAATTTTGAATGAAAATAATGTCAAACAATGATAGCTGCATACATCATTATTGACAATACCATAAAAATGCTTTGATTCTCTTCAACTGCTCAACTATGTTACTATTTACTAACATGAGCGCTCATCGCTATTTATATTTTATAATCACTTGTTTCCTTTATAATCACTTGTTTCCAAAAGGACCATAGAAAATTTGATCCAATGGTTGGTACAAAAGTATCTCAAAAGCAGTATTTTACAAAATTGTATTTTCAACATTTCTAAATGTGTGTGCATATATATATATATATCCTATTGAGAGTAATATTAACCGAAAATTTAATATGTTCAAGATTATATATAATATATAGAGAAATTAAGATAAATAGTCAAAAAGTTATCAAATGGCGTTTGGTCTGAAAATAAAAAAAAAGTAGTATTTATTGGTCAAAATTAAAATTTATGTGCGAATCAGCTTTAGGCGTAATTCATCCTCTTTAATTAGTCAGTGAATTTTAGTGTTTTGTCTTTTTCCCAAAGGTTATTTTTGTCATTTGATTTAATACAATTTGCATAAAGGGTACTAATCTTTAAAGATTATTACAATCAAGTCAAAAATTTGAAAAATACACATTTTAGTCCCAAATTTTAATTAAATTGAACAATTTTACTTCGGATGCTTATTTGGTCAACAATTAATTTTATTGAATCAATTTGATACCGGTTAAATATTTTTTATCTAAAATTTTAACACACTAACATTTATTCACATTTATATTATAACTTGTGATAATTTTTTAACCATTAGAGACCCGTATATTTTGATTTTAACTAACAATTAATAATAAAAAAATATAATTATTGTACCTATATAAAATTTTATTAGACATATATATCAGTGTAAAAAAATACCAAATGTAAACAAGAAATAAAATCGAATCAAAAAATTAGAAAAAAAAAGAAAATAAAAAAACCATAACCCCCATCCCACCCCACCCGTCGTCCCCTCCAACCGCCCCCAAAACCACCAAATCTGGTGGCGAAATCGCCACCGATTTGCTTGTGGTTTTCGTCCACCAGAGCAGCAGCTAGTGGCGATAGCTGCTGGAGAAAATCGCCACCAGCTGCTGCTGATGGTTTTCCACCACCACCAGTTGTCAATTGGTGGTGGTGGTGGCCGAAAACCACCAGCTTTTGTTGGTTGTTTTGGGTTGGGGGGTAGGGTGGGCGGGGGTTATGGTTTTTTTATTTTATTTTTTTTTTAATTTTTTTTAATTTCTTGTTTACATTCGGTATTGTTTTACACTGATATATATGTCTAATAAAATTTTATATAGCTACAATAATTATATTTTTTTATTAATTGTTAGTTGAAATCAAAATGTACGGGTCTCTAATGGTAAAAAAAAATTATCAAAAGTTATAATATAAATGTGAATAAATATTACTGTGTTAAAAATTTTTGATAAAAAATATTTAACTGGTATCAAATTGATTCAATAAAATTAATTGTTTACCAAATAAGCATCCGAAGTAAAATTGTTCAATTTAATTGAAATTTTGGATTAAAATGTATATTTTTCAAACTTTTTGATTTGATTGTAATAATCTCTAAAGATTAGTACCCTTTATGCAATTTGTATTAAATCAAATGATAAAAATAACTCTTGAAAAAAGACAAAACACTAAAATTTGACTTGACTGACGGTCAAAGATGATGAATTCCGTCCAAAAGGACCAGATTCGCACATAAATTTTAATTTTGGACCAATCGCGCTACTTTTTTTAATTTTGTATCAAATGTGCAGTTTGACAACTTTTTATTGGACTATTTGCGCCAATTTCCCTATTATATTAAATCGGTGTACTTTTACAAATAAACAACCAATCTATCTTCAATTCTTCATAACTTCAAATATCAAGTTTCCTAGCGCAACATTTTTACTTTTTCATATATTTTCCGTATTATCTAATTTCAAATTTATATTGGTTGAAGATATTTCGTGTATAAAAATTTAAAATTAGGAAAAAAAATTAGGAAAAAAAAAAAAGATTGCCAGCTTCAATAAAATGAAGAATGTTAAATTTACCGTTCATTATTTATATACAACGTGTGACACATATTGTTATTACGAGTTTGTTTCACACCTTTCATATTTTTTGAATATGTAAAGCTCATTTTCAAAGTATCACGAGGATGCTTTTTAAATATTTTAATATCATACTTTAGTGCTTCCAAGTATTTTATCGGCTTTTCAAAATTTGTGTTTACAATTAAGAAAAAAATTGGATTTTGGGATAAGAAATAAACTAAACAAAAAAACACAAAAAAAAAAAACCATGGAAAAATCCAAGCGACCACTTATTAAAATTATTAAAAAAAATTAATGATACATTTTCACGTCCAAGGTGTTTTCCATAGTCGTAAGACACTTGCTTATTGGTTTGTCTAATTTGTACTAAAAAAAAAAGAAAAGAAAAAAATGATATATTTCACAAGGTGCAAAAATTTTTATTATTTCTGTTATAAAGGCATTATTTTTTGAGGCAATTGAACAAATGACATGCAAAAAAATACATATTCATAGTGTGTGGATTTTGTTTTTACCAAAACTCAATCTAGTAGAATTTTCAAGTTAATGTTCCCATTTTTCCCCAATTTACTTTTTTTTTTTAATTCTATACTCTATACTATAGGTTCTATGTTTTTTACAGATGAAATTTCAGTAAAAAATTTTGGTGACCTCCATAGAATTACATAATACAGATCTAGTTAAGGATACAGATCTAGAACTAGAACTAGTTCGGCTGTCCCCCAATTATTGAATACAGATACAACATGCAGATAATTATTTTCGCAACTTGCGAATGGTTTCCCCAATTACAGATTTGGCGAAGGCATCGAATGGTCCCCAATTCATCATTTCCATTCTTTCCAGCATTGAAGAAGAAGATGGAGAAGCTCTGCAGTGGGGTTTTAACTTAAGAGAGCTAAATTTTTTTTCCTTCAACCATTCTTTTGCTCCATATGGGTTTTATTTGATTTGGTCGGAGATGGTGAAGTTTGGTTGGAGATGGTGACATTTGGCCGGATATGATGAACCACCACCAATTTTCATCCAGAATCTTTTTTTGACCAGTCACCAGAGTCGGAGTTGACAGTCGGATACACGGCGGAGTCGATGAGATGATGAATGGCCGCCATTTTTCTACCAGAATTTTTTTTTGACTAGTCGTTGGAGCGAGAGATCAGTTGGAGACAATGCGGGTTCTGTAAAGGGGCGGGGGGAAAGATTTTTTTTTTTTTTTTTTTTTAGAAAGATTGGAAGAAGGGCAATTTCATCCATATCTATTCAAAATATATATATGCCATCAATTGAAATGCTTAAAGTCAGTGCTCAATTGGGAAATACAAATTTCAATGCTACCATGCTTGGACTTTTTTCTTATTTTTTATGGGTAACCTTGTTAGTAATTATAGAAAAATTAATTTTTAAAATGTGTGATTGGTAAGTAAATAAATTTTTTTTAATAAAATATGAAAAAGATGTTAAATCAGTTTAACGAGTCATTGAAAGTAATGGTATATGGATTTTTATTATAATCGGAGGGAATCCCTTTGTGAAATCGAAACGTAGAATGTCCGTCTGTTTTCATCATATTTCACAGAAAACTAACTTCAAAAATCTTTCAAATCTCTCCTGTCTTTCTTCCACTTTTGACTAAATCTCTATCGTTTTTCAAAACAACCATCCCTATGATCGATTCTACCTCAAGAAGGCGGTATACTAATTTTATTTTATTTTGATTTATAAGTTGCGTTGGAAAGTTGCATTGGACAAGCTATTGGAATGGGCCACAATCTGAGTTTTCAGATCAGAAGATCAGTTAAGCCCAACTCTGACCGAGTCCGATTCCAATCGGCTTGAAGGACTAAACTGAGCCGCTCGGTGATTTCGTCCGCCGATATTTTCAACGAGTGGCGCTCGACTCGCCACCTCCAAATCCTACACAGACTGATGCACAATCCATTTTTGTACTGGTATGAAAAATATCTCACCTGAAAAATTCCACACGTACAATTCAAATCCACAAATCCAAAAACAATACAGATTTTCCAATTCCTATAAATAGTAGAACATCAGGAAAGGAGAAAAACTTCGGTATGAAAGCTCTTCAAGCATCCACCTCTTACAGCGTTGGATTCGGCATTTCATCCGCCGTTCCTTCGCCGCGCCGTTCCCGCCACCGCCATGTGATATTTGCTAATGGTAATTTTACTAATACTTTTCCCATTTTTGAGGAATTGTGCAGAGCGATTCAGTAAATTTTGTTTGATTTAAGTTTGTGTTGAATTTGTAGTGGAGCCGACGGAGAAATCCGTGGACGTAATGAGGAAGTTCTCGGAGCAGTATGCGCGGAGGTCTGGCACTTACTTCTGTGTAGATAAAGGTGTGACTTCAGTTGTTATCAAGGTACCTATTTCGTATCTGTTCTTTATATTTTTCGTTATTACTTTTACTATTCTAAAAGCTGAAAGGAATGAGATGATTGGGGAATTACTAGAAATTAAGCAATCATGCAAATAGTAGACTGAGGAATTGTGGCTTGAATTTGGTGTTCCAATTTGAATAATCAAAATTGTTTCTAGTAATTGGTGTTAACGATCCTTGAATGTTTTGGGATTGATTCAATCAGAGATGCTTATTGTCTGGAGGTCTGCACTCCATTATTCAATCTCCTTGCTAACATTCTGGATAACTTCTAAAATAATGAAAATTATGCTACTTGTTTGGAGTAATGATCATTAACAAGTCATTTCATGATCTAATTAACCAGCGGATGACAAGACCAGACACTTTTGTTCATGGAACATGACAAATCAATCCTCTGGGGGTGCTGCTTCATCAGTTATGCTTGGTTTAGAAGAAAGAATCAGCTTCGTTCCTATGTTCATATCGTAACGGATTTTTATTCCAGGTTTTAGTATGGCTGATTCCAGCTTCTCCTACAATACCATTTTAAATGAAGGCGGTTGGATAGACATAAAGGAGGGTCTGAAGTAGATTTATTATGAAGGAGGTCTCAACTGATTTGTCAAATGCAATCCTTCAGAGCCACTGCTTACATGCTTTACCATACAAAAAATATACATATATAATCTGCTGAAAAGAAGAGGGGTGTCAAAATGTGAAGGGCCCAATTTCCAATCAATAATTGTCGATTTCTAGTTGGTAGGTTGGCAATTAGAGCTTCACATGCCTCATCTACGAATAAATTTATAACAATTTTTGAGATTGAGATTGCTTTAGTCTCAACGAAGTCAGCCAAAATAAATGACTATTACAATGAGATTACTTCTTTTAGTATTGGCAACAACATTTGGAAGCTTAATAAATAGTTTCGGGTGCTTGTATCTGCATATTTTCTGTGTGGTGACAAGCTCCATACCTTATAAATTTCTGTTCATATTTAATCCCACATTTGGTAATCTATTTGTTCTAGTATCTTTTGTTTTCCTTGAACCAAATCACTGATCCTAAAGACACTCTCTGGAATATGAACAGGGGTTGGCAGAACATAAGGATTCATTGGGTGCACCACTCTGCCCGTGCAGGTGATATTAATTCATAGAATATATTTATGAATCATTTTTTTTTAAATATTCACGATGTGACATATTGTTTAGGCATTATGATGATAAAGCGGCTGAGGCACAGCAGGGCTTTTGGAACTGCCCTTGTGTTCCTATGAGAGAGAGGTAATTCTTAAGGTCGATTCTGTATTTTTGTTTTTCTTTCCATGCGACTATCATTTTGTTCTGTGTTCTTGGGTTCAGTAGTCATTTTCATTCTTGTACTTAGGCATTTTTAGTACAGCAAGCAATGGTCAAAATATCAGGATATTACAAGTAAGGTATCAGATAATTGAAGTTTCTAAGTAGCATTCGAAGTCCTTGAAATCCTGTATATGTAGTTTTGTTCTGTGTCCTTGGGTTCAGCAGTGATTTTCATTCTTTTACTTAGGCATTTTTAGTACAGCAAGCAATGGTCAAAATATCAGGATATTACAAGTAAGGTATCAGATAATTGATAGTAATTAAGTTTCTAAGTCGCATTCGAAGTCCTTGAAATCCCGTATATGTAGTTTTGTTCTCTCAAACATGGTAACCTGAACCTCTGTGCTTTGAAGAGAATCAACACATGTAACCTTTGACCAACATGACAATTTCGTTCCAAGTTGAGCCGTGTCTTATTAGTGGTTTGATGTTTCCAAAAGAGTTTATTGATAATTGTAGACATTTTTGCTGTTGTCTTGAAGAATACATAGCTATTACTTTCTATGTCAACAGTACTAGTTATTTCTTAATCAAAATCTGGCATGCCATCTACTTTCATTTCATTAAGCTTGCATTTGGGATAACCTTCTCATCCAACACCCCTTGCCCACCCACCCCCACCACTGGTCCCTGTTCTCAGTTTTCAGTCCCAATAGTGGTCCAACCATGAGATATGTGGATGATAATGATTGTAATTTTGAAATTGTGATTGAAATTAAAGTTTGACATTGATTTTGATTGAGCACTATAATAGAAATTTATTTTAGTGTAAAGTAAATCCAAACATGGCCTGACTTGTCACTATTAGTATTTCAGAAGTCTTATGAATGTGAAAATGTCTTTTCTGCAGATTCCAGTTTAGTATATTCACATATTGAACTCCACTTTAGGCCCATAAATTTGCAGCTCTCATCCGTTTCATTTGTTAAAGCCTTCCATTGAATCTTTGATCATGGTTCTATCCATCCAAATGTCCTGCCTTACAATTATCGTCACCGTATATTCTTTATTCTTCTATGCCATTATATTGTTTGCTAACTGCTTTGCTCAAAATCTGTTTGCGAACTGCTTTGGTCAAAATCATTCTGATCTATATTTTTGAATGGCTGTTTATTTGATCTCGTTCTTGCACAAGCTTGTCATGGGTGAATGCTACATATCCTTATTATATTTTTGCCCTGCCAGGAAGGAATGCCACTGCATGCTTTTTCTAACCCCTGATAATGATTTTGCTGGCCAAGAACAGGTAATTACTTGTGACTTCTTCATTTCACTTGAAAATTCCAATTCCAAGCTTCGACTGACTCTATGAATACTAAACATTGTAGAACGTGAAGGTCACTGAAACTTTTTGTTAGTATGACATAATTAAGGGTATATTTGATGTGGATTAAAACTGATTTAAGGTTGTGAGTGTTTTAAATATGCGATTTAAAGTGAATGGGAATGAATGGTATAATAAGAAAAAAAGAAATGATTGTCAAAGCAATCAAAATGAGCGGACAAAAATAAAAGTTGAAAAAATAGTTTAAATTTAATGCGGTTCAATGTGTAAAGAACATACCCTAAATATGTCAATGTTGGATTGCCCTCCAAGCTAGAAATAATTCGTATAGACAATTCTTGTGGAAATTTTCTTATAGATCCTTCTTTAACGCAGGCCATTACTATGGAAGAGATAAAAGAGACAACAGCAAATATGTGATGCTTAAAATCCTGTATTGGCTTGTTTGAATAATTACTTGTGTAATGTAGATTACTTTGTGGTTGTCATATCTTAATGTCACATTCATACATTATTATCGACCAGTTTTTCTCCATCATGTGTTATCAACATGTATCGGGGCAGTTAATTTGAAGTAGTCGATATCTTCGAATTGTGAATCCTTCTCACTTGTTATTGTTATTATTACTTTCAAGAACTAGAATCATATTGAGACTCGGTCCTTTTGAATCAACTTCTTACCTTTCACAAACTAGTGTGTTCAGTAAATTGTTGGAGTGTTTTGCTAAAATTAACTTTTTAGAATTTTATTTTGCCATAAAAGTTAACTTTTTAGGTTGAATGTTGGCAAGGTTGTGTGTGGTAGGCAAATCGAGTTGACACAGAGAATCAAGCATAAAACATGGGATAGTCTTAAGAAGACATCTCCTGAAACTACCTCCAACGTGATAATCATGTTATTTCCTTTCTTTAGTGTTCCAAGTCAAGTATTTTAGCTCATATAGAAGTAACATATCTTCATAGAATATGTGGGGAGTCATAAACAACACTTTTAATAAGGAGAAGAATTAACACCGAAAGAAATGCTGAAAATGAAGTGTCCAGATGTGTCTAAATTCTAATACTGTTAAACCAATCATAGCCCAAAACCTTGTTCAAGGACACTTTGGCCTTCCACCGCGAGTAGTCATATCCGCGTAACATTTGCCACATTTTTCTTTGTTTCCATATTGTCCGGGAGGGACGCATTTGCATCGGCCACAACAAGTCATGCACGCTCTCATGCACAGTCTCTTTCGGGAATGCAACTTACACCTTTCAACACATAAGGGTTCACACACTGCAAAGTAACGTCATAAAATTTTTAGTCGAAATTTTGGATCTTGAAGAAATAGTAGTAACTTCTAAGAAAGTACCTAGTTTTGTTTTCGGTGCGGGGATGGTGGGTGGAGGTGGTGGTAGCACCCCGATTGGTGGATGTGGGGGTGTGGCCTTGATTGGTGGAGGCAGCGGTGGTAAGATCTTGACCGGAGTAGGAGGTGGTAGGACCTTGACCGGAGAGGGAGGTGGCGATGCCTTGACTGGTGGAGGTGGAGATGGTGTAGAGTGAAATGGAGCTATTGTGAACTATATACATCACAAAAGTTCACAAGCTTTGTCACTATAGATGTTTAGAGATTGCTTTGTGCATATTGATTTTAAGGAAGTTATTTAAGCAAATGAAGGATGAAAATCTAGTCCTAATATTACCTCATAGAATACTTCCTCATCCCGTTGAGACGAAACCTACAAAATCAAACAAAATGTCCCCTTACGTGAGAAATTTTATCTTTGCAATGACTACTTTCGTAGAAATTATTTTACAACTCAATTAAAAACAACTATAAATACAAACTCCTTTTCTCAACCATCAATCATTAAAGCAAAACAACAAAAATGAAACGACTTAGGCGCACCTGAGTCAAAACCAGAAGAAAAGATGCCAAAAGAAAGACAAGAGCCTTTGAAGCCATTGCTAGTTGCTACTTGCTAGCAAAAGGGCTCAAGAGAAGCCAAAACTATTTGCTCTCTAGCGTTGATTCAAAACAAGAAGGCAAGTGTATATATAGCACCATACAAGAAGTCATGTCTGGCTAATAAACTTAAATTATTCACTTTCAAATAAATAACTGCAAACCCCCCCCCCCCCCCCCCCAAAAAATTTTTTTAGTTGATAAAAGCCAGCTTCAGCCTTCACTGGATGGAGTGAGACACGAGTTATGGGGATTTCTGCTGTATCAAGTTGTCCACATGCCATAGGCAGAGTCTGTTAAACTAATATATCTCTCTTTCAATCGGTAGCATTGGTGTGAGAAATAATTTATTAAGCAGCACATGACTCTTGTCGTTGAAACTTGTAACCAGCCTTCCCAAATCTAGTCAATTTCACTCCAAATAAGGTGTCAACGTGGATATTGGTGTGTACTACATAATGTCAAGACTAATAAAGTTGTGTATGTTCCTCCTGCTCCTCCTTTTTCCCTTTTTTTTTTTTTTTTTTTGGTCCAAACGGTACACATTGTTGCTTGTTCTAATCTACTAAGACTGGCTATTTATAAATACAAAATCACATTATTTACTTAATGGTTTGCAATACTCGAGAGCACTACAAAGTGAGCTCAAATATGATATTTGGTTGTCACATCTAATCAAAACAATCAATATATACAACCCGATATATTAACTCAATGATGTAAATAGTTTCAATTAGATGACACAATAAATGTAGATTTCTAGAAAGTTTACTTTCACAAAGCTGTATTTCAACTCTTACAACAAATTACACATCAACATATTATGAAAATGGCGTCAAAGTTTTAACTCAATTAGAAAAATATACAACATCCAAAAAAAAAAGAAAAAGAAAAAGAAAATGTACAAAAATTATACAAATACACAGATTAACAACTTAACAGTCAGTATCATTTCAACAAAAGCACAATAGCTCATACTCTATGAGTTTAATTAGTTTTGTTTGGTTATGCAAGTGCAATTCTCATAGACTAACACAGAGATCCTTTTCCCGTTTTCGAACTTTAAGGATTATAAATTATTTATAAATTGTGGCACTGAGATTTTTCTTTCTGTAATTCATGTGACGTTCACGTGTCATTGGAAAACTAGCCAAAGCCAGTCAGACAATTTCCAGTACGAAAAGTAAATATTCAGACCCAAAAATATATTATTTCCATCAGTTGTTGTTACATTTTCCCAAAAAAAAAAAAAAAGTATTGTTTATTGTTTTTTTTTGAATGTAAAAAAAAAAGTATTGTTGTTACTCTCCATTTATAATTTTCATATTTTTTAGCTTATTTTCTTTAGACTTCTCAAAAATTTTCGAACAAATTATTTTTAATGACATTTGTTTGATATGAATTATTGAAAAGATTTTAAATGTGATTGATTTAGCATATTTGCTTCACACTTCCCAAAAATTTTCCAACAAATTATTTCTAATGACGTTTGTTTGATATGAATTATTGAAAAGATTTTAAATGTGTGATTGAAGAATAAAAAATATATATTAAAAATATATAAAAATGATCAAATCAATGTATAAGCAGTTAGAAATATATTTGACCAATTGGAGCAATGTGAATAGCAAGCCTTAATATTGGAAAAGAAATATGATCTCTCGAGAGATCCTATGGATAGGGCAACCCTTTATAAAGCTTATGCTGATCTTAATGCTCTGATGGTAAAAGGGAAAACAATTTTGGAGACAAAAAGGCTGGGGGCTATTGGCTGAGAGATGGGGATAAGAACACTCGATACTTCCATGCTTGTTTGCAAACAAGAACAATTCAAAATTGCACATCGCAAACACAGAGAGAAGATGGCTATTCCATTACAGAAGCTACAAAGCTCCAACAATTTGTTGTTGCTTATTTCTCTCATATTCTCTTCTTAGAAAGTCCTACACTTGATTTAGCTATCTTGGAGAATATTCTCACACTTGTTACTGATAAAGTGTGTCAAATCCACATTTATCACTAATGTAAGAATTGTACCCAGTACTTAATTCCTTATCAGGCCTTATTAGATCTAGTATGTTTAGTGCATAGGAAAATAGCTTCCTTGCATTGTATGGTCTCATCTCATTAAAGGTGACCTATTAAGTCCCCTTCTGACTTGTATTTTTTTGTTTGTCAATAAAACTCTATTTCAGATCTAAATTTTCGGGTTGAGATAGTTCTCAAAAAAAAAAAAATCAATGTATACGTAATTGAAAATAAGGAGAAAGAAGAAAAGAATAAAATTTTATTTGTATCAACAAGCAACTACATTTTAACTCCAATTCTATGAAGTTTCTTTGAATTATACAAAAACTTCAGAGTTGAACTGTTGAAGACAATTAGATACACATACTATTTAAGAGAGAACCAAAAAGCAATCTATTATAAGAATAATAATATTTACACGATGAAACAAATCAAAATAAATAAAAGATTCATTCTTTGTTCGAATAATATTTAGACTGGCTTTCTAGTCGAGGATTGAGCAATAGAGTTGTCAAAAATGCTCGACCTCCTCTTATTTTCACCCTTTTTCATACGCTCAAAATACTTTTGGGCATGACTCGCAACTTGGGTCGGGGTCCTTGTTCGAACTTCATGCCTTGATATACTCTTCCAATCTCCTTTCCCATATTTCTCCAAGCCAACTAAAAATAACCTATTGTTGTACATAATAATAAACGAAAAGAGTCAAACAATTACATCCAAACTTCTTTGTTCTAGCTCATTTAGAGATAAGTCTGAGAATAGCAAATTTTGAAAGTGTCATACCCAATTGAGGAATTACATTTGGATAATTATATTCCCACTACAATTTTTGTTAAATACACCACATTTTAATTATAATACCTTCCTCAAACTCTTTTTGTTTTTGCATCACTCATATCTTCCGAACTTTTTTTTTTTTTTTTTTTTTGATAAAATCTTCCAAACTTTTATTGATCACAATCTTATAACCAAACTTATTTATGATATGCACATATTGTTTAGATAAAAGCTTCACGGCCATAAATTAGTGAAGTAAAATGAGAGAACAATTTATTTGCCTATTTCAATTTTGACTAAGAAAAATAAATAACAAAAATAAAGCCAGGTAAAATATTTGATTGTCGTCTCGATGCACATTAGTAAACAGTTGGAGAAGAATCGTGATATGATAAAAGATGTGTTTATTAATTGAAGTTTAAGAATAGGTATTTGAGCAAAAAATTAAAAAAAAAAAAAAAAGAATAGAGGATGTAAATGAAAATGAGCAAAACTTGACGGAACGCCATCGCAATTTAAACGTGGTGTTAATATTAAAAACCGTAGTGTTAATATAATTAATCATTACTTTTTTAAATGCCTTGGATAACAGATTTTTCAAGTGGAAATTGACAAAATTAGCTCCCATCTTCCTAAAAAAATAAAATTAAAAAAAAGGGAAGAAAAACACCTGTCTTAAATTAGCGTCTAACTAGTTAGACAAACGAAGCAAGCAAAATACATACTTTTAAAACAAGCTTCAATGTGATTTGTAAGTTATAAACTAAGGCATGTCAAATAGAAATTATAGAAAAGATGGTTTTTAGAATGCGTGGTTGAGAAATGGAGAAAATGTTTAGAATAATATAAAAAAATTATCAAATCAATGCGAAGAGTAATCAAAAAAATTATGGAAGAATAGTGGTCGAGAAATGGAGAAAACGTTTAAAATAATATAAAAAAATTATCAAATCAATGCAAGGAGTAATCAAAAAAATTATGGTAGAATAATGGTTTTTTTGAATAAATTGGATCAACCAAACTCTAATTTTGGTGAGAAACTCTAATATAGCGGCCCTTTATGGACAACTCTACAATCATCCAATCAAACCATGCCACATTAGCTTTCCACCGAATCAAAATGTCATCAATTTTAGCTGGCACACATTTCACTCTCTCTTCATCACTAGAAAGATTTCATCGGACGATCCTGTACGCTAATGTTTATGTTTGTGAGAGATTTTTGAGAAAATAATTTTTTAATGTGTAATTAAAAAATAGAGAAATTTCTCAAAAATATGGAAAATTTTGTCGCATCAAATGGTATGAACGGTGAGAAATGATGCTAAGAAAAAAATAATTTTCTTAGAAACAGCTGCCAAACAAAGCTCTCAATGTCTATATAGTACATAAAGTAAAGCTTCTCTCCCAGTTTCAAAGGTATGATCAAGACATACATTTACCTAAAAATAGTGCTGTCTAGTCTCACTAGAGAACGACAACATCCTATTGATTCTTGCTAAGTATTTAAAAGTTCCTTCCTTTCAAATGTGCAAAACAATAAAGAGTGAAATAATGTCGCATTAAACTGAAGCTCAACCTAATAAATAGCATTACCCGCATCCTATTTTAAATATATATAATAAATAATAATACAAAAAAAATGTAATCTTTTCTATTAAAAAAATATATATATTTTTCTGAAATTTCATTTCAACCACAACCACATATTTTCCTCAACATAAACTATTTTACCTTCCCATTGCTTTGTACCCTCAGTGTGTTCCTTCAAAATTGTGAAAAGAAATATATCTTTTCCACATAAAATTGGACGAAGAAAAAAAAAAGATTAATATAGTTTCAAACCTTTAGTCAAAAAATAGTTCCCACTTTTAAGTCTTACCAATCAACATAAATTCAAATAACACACAGTTATACACACAAAAAATGCATATATACATACACACACGAGCACGGGATTTTGCTATGCATACTGTACTGTATTGGGATTAACGAAGAAACCAATACGTATGAGTATACAATACCTGTGTTCCTCTTCAGTCCACGGTTTTGCGACTCGTTTCTGTACCTTCCTGCCGGAATCCGCCCCTTCTTCCGATTCCGCCACCGTCGCCGCCTCCTCCGCCGGCGGCGTACAGTTGGTGTAAATTGGCGGCGCGATCAGTCCATCCTCAATTAATGCCAAATCGTGCAACAAATCATTGTAATGTTCTTCGATTTCCTGTACCGATTTCCCGTCGAGTTTAGCAGATAATTTAATTTTCCCCCATCGATTTTGAGTCCCCTCTGGAAATTGCACGAGATCACACTCGAATCGCTTGTTTTCTTCCCAACTCCATGAAGAATTCGCCATAATTTCCTATTTCCTCTTCTTTATACTGAAGATTCCTTGAAGTAATCGCTTCGCGATTTTTGGGCGTAATGAAGGATTTAAAAGGCTAGTGAACATTCCTTCATTTGCAGATTTTCTCGGATTCACTTACCCTAATTGCGGCTAACAAGTTTGAATTTGGCGAACCGATTTAGGAAGCTGGGCTAGGGATCTCAATCGAATTTTAACAAAATTGCCATTTTTCGTACAAATTGCTAACTGGTATTTTTGTGTCGTGGAATTTCACTTCGAGTCACCTACCTTACAAGTTTATACCATGTTGATCAGAAATTTTCGACTTGTTTCAATTTCATCATCTAACTTATGGTTTTATTTCAACATTTGACCAATTCAATAGGCAACCGTTACCAAAATTGATAAACTTCACCATCATTGACAACCTCACTGTCACTAGCATTACTCTTTGAATGATTATTGAACCGAAAACGATAAATTGTAACTCGAACAAACAAAAGGGCAAAACGAACAAATGACTTAGGAGTATAGTGGTTATTGATTTTAAAGATGACGTGATGCATGAAAAATAAGATTGTGATATATGAGTAATTTGTAAACGAGATTGCTACTCTATTTGTTTAGGTAATTTGTCAGCCAATTTGTTACTCCATTTTAAAATTTTATTTTGTAGTTATTTATTTATTTGAAAGTCAAAATCAATTTTCTATTTACTCTTTTTATTGTGTTGCGTGGTTACTTAACAAATTCATATTTGATGTTGATCAAGTGATTAAAGATTGTGTGTTTATAAATCACTAATTACACCACAGAATACTTTATTGAACTCAAATTTATAATTGTCTATCTACTTACTAATACAAAACGCACATAATTCAAAACACGATGAAATAACGTAGAACAAAAATATAGGGATCCAACAAATTAACTCAGGGGCACTTGACCATTGCTCTATGGATTATGACCCGACCCCAATTGCTGCATTTCTTGGATCCGATGGGTACACAGTTATACACAGCACAGCAAGCAGTACATACTTTCATACATGGCCTTTTGGGCCTCACTGGTTTGCAATAAGCATCACACAATTCCACACAACCTGCACGAGAAAGCTTATAATAATCCCATCACCTCGTCTAAAAATTTAAATAAATTTATAGAAACCGATTAATATGGGAAATTAAAGGATGTTTGAATCAAAAGTAGAATGGAAAGTGATGAGTAATTTTGATAGTAATTGATTTTTCATGTAATATGATACGTGAGATATTAAATTACTGTCACTTATCAGTTTGTGTAATTTTTTGTATGAGATTTTGCACTTTCCCCTCGAACTCTTGTTAATAATATATGTTCTATGAATTCTCGTGAAGCTTATGTAAACTTATTTATCAAAGCACATACGGAAAGGCAGGGACGGGACAAATTTAAACTTTAGCATTCATATTAACACCCTCCTCATATTATTTAAAAGTATAAACTGTTAGAAAACAAATCTATTTATATTTAAACTTATCAGAGACCAGATCCGTGTATGGGAGAAATATGAGGAGCCATTGATGGAGGTTGTGCTTGGGCATGAATAGGAGCCTTCTTAGGAGGATGAACATGGTGGTGCTTTGGTGGTGCATCCACCGGAGCATTCTTTGGAGAATGGACGAGAGCCTTTATCGGAGCTGGAGTTGGAACTAGCGCTGGGGCCTTAGCAGGCACAGTGGCATGAGAATACTTCAAATTTCGAACATTGCCAAGTAGAAATAGTATTAGTAACAATTAGTTACACAAACACACAAACACAATTCATATAAATGGTTTGGTGATGAAACTTAAACTCAAGTCGACTCTAATATTATGTTGATGGAGTTAATATTATCTTCAAATCGAGTCAAATAGATATGCACTTTCATATTGTCTTAAAATCCTTGTCAAGTTTTGTAATATCTTGACAATCTTTTGTGAGACGGAATCATATAAATTAGTGTAATGTGACATGCCGTTTGTGCAATTAAGACAACAAATGCATGTAGAAATTAAGAATGTCGTTTTCACAGCCATTTTCGATCTAAGAGGCGAATAATCACACAAGGAAGTTGAGCCTAGAGGAACAAAAGAGCAAGATCTTAATTCTGTTTGTAATAGAAAAATGCAATTACAAAACAGAGGCATAAATAGAAAGAAAAATAATGGGAAACAAAGACATAAAAAGTTGGAACTATTTGGTGTCTGAGCTCGAGAAAATTGTCCATTACTTTGATATAATTTATTAATTTGTGCTTCATTAAGAGAATAAATAAAATATTTATTGTTTTCGAAGTTGTGAATGGACTTTTTGAATTAACCAATGCAAGATTTCATGTTTTATTGCTTTTTCTTCTTCCCCATAAGCATCTGAGACATATCCTTTTTGGCTTTGTCAGATGGATGTATGGCTAAGCTCAACTTTTTATTAATTTTCAAGGAAGGTTCATTTTTCATGATCTATACTACCTCCGTTTCATAAATATAATCCATTTCTATTTTCATAAAGATTAAGAAAAATATAATTAATAATATTAGAAAAATAAAATTTAAGACTATTTTTCTAATATGCATTCTCATTTATTAAATATTTTATTTCAATTACTCTATGTTAATGATAATAATATATATTAAATAAATATATAAAAGATAAATAATATTTTAACTATATCTTTAAATAGAATAAGACCTATATTTTGAAACAAACGAAAAAAATAATAAATTATATTTTTGAGACCGAGATAGTAGTATTTTATATTTGCTATCATTGTTTTTCTTTTTCTTTTCTTTCTGTGACCTTTTTTCCCAATCCAAAAGCATCTCCAATGAAAATGCAAATGAATAATGCTAGTTGCACACAATAATTGACCTAATATAATGTGTGTCAACTACATTAAACTGGAGTAACCGTTAGTACAGATTTCAAACAGTCAAACTTCGGTGACCCTTTCAAATTTTCAAGAAATTTCAATGGCCACAGGTAAAACTAATTTACAGACAAATCCAAGTTCAAGTCAGATTCACAAACTTAGAGAGTGTTAGCGGATGCGTTTTAATGTATTTTTATGAGTAAGAAGAGAGAGAATGAGTGGAGTTGGATGGTGGAGATTTAATGAGTGGGGAGATATATGGATGTAATTTGTTTGACCAAATTTGAAATTTGAAATAAATGCATTAAAATGCATTTTCGTAAGGGTGCTAACACCCTTTAATCAGGTCAGATTCTTTGGACAAACGTAAGAGTAGATCTAACATCTACATAGGCATGACATACTGTACCCAAGAGACGTATGTCACTTCGACGTTATCACATAGCGTCATATAATCATTTTGACATCATCCATTACTGAGGCAACCTGTGATGTGAACAAATTAAACTTGTACCCACATGAATTACCACTTCTGCTACAACCATTCCAAATTCCTGGAAGTCGATCAGGTTGATTCACAGCGCCTGAATTATATTACCACTGGACTAAATAAGTTATAATTTCCTCAAAACACGATTTTACTACACAACACCATCATTGCAAATTTGCGATAATTTATCTACAATTTCAAACATTGTTTACACCAGACAGAACAGCTAAATCAATCTTGACCCGGAATTCCACTGGGCACTGAAGCAGTGAGTCCATCAAGCTTTTGCGATGTCACATTCGACTTGAAAATCACCATCTGCGAACACAATCAGAGAATAAATCAAATCTAACAGAAAGAATATGAAACCAGGGAAAATCAGAAAGGTCAATGGGAGTAATTACCCTTCAAATGTATTCCTAGATTTGCTTGGGCATCAGCTTCAGTATTTAACTCCTGAGAACCAAGGAAACAGCCTTTCGTCACAGAGAAGTCGATAATTTGGAGGGAAATTACAGATATAACCTTAGGAAAGTACATTGCTAACCTTATGCAATCGCTTCATATCATATTAGAAAAATGTGTGAGAAATAAGTAACAAGCAATGTTTCTGACGTACTCTTTCAACGTGACAAATCTGAAAAGTTGTAAACTGATCCTTAAGTTCTTTAGCCACCTTGCACAACTCGATCATATTTTGAACTTTTGTTCTCCATAGACCCTGAACCTGTGTAATACATGGTTTTAAATTGAGGGAAGAGACTCTCGAGTTACACAAGCAGATTATGGACAAAGGTTGCCTATTGCCTGTTTGGCAAAGCTGATACAATTATAAGCTCATGGAGTATTACTTTGTCCACACGTTCTGTAAGACCTGAAACTTTTACATTGCAACATGTGTATTACATCTACTCATTCTATATGTAAACTTTTTCCACTGAAAACTTACTGTTACAACTCCGTCGAAATTAAACATTAATTTCAACCATAAATCCAAAACTACCACTCCTCATTACTCATGTATTTTGTGATGTACTTTTTACCACCCATAGATCCACTTCATTGATTTTTTAATTTTTTCACTCACTTCATTGATTGATGTGACAACTTTTTCATACTTCTAAAGTTTTACTTTTCAACCATTCAAAAATCATTTCCTCCAAAATCTCTCCCAACATACACTCAAGTTTATTTTCACAAAATTCACTAGAAGCCATCCTTTGTTGTCACTAACACCCACCTATCTCCTATCCATGGCCTCCCTTTGCCATCACCAACAACCATTAACCGACAAAAACTGATAAATCTTGCAAGGCTTGTCTCCAAGCCAAACCCCTCTAAGATAATGGCCAAAATCAATTTTTTATCTTTTTCTTTAAATATAGAGAGAGAGAGTGTGTGAAGAATACAGACCTGCATGCAGACCAGTTTAGAGTCTCCTTGAATCCGTATATGTTTGAACCCCTTTTGCAGAGCATATCTCAACCCCAAAATGGCACCGCGATACTCGGCAACATTATTGGTGGCAATACCCACTCCTTCACGCAAACGGAACACCTAGCAAGATGAAGTTTGAGGACACGCATGGGAGCATACAACAAATGTCAAGAGTTGACCATGGAAGAAGTGTCATACCATGCTTCCATCCGCTGTTCGCAGCACAGCTCCTGCACCAGCTGGTCCAGGGTTTCCCTTTGAAGCACCGTCAAACTCAATAATACAAGAAATCTATACATGCAAAGAACTACAGTTAATGACCATGCTCTAAACTATCAAAAAAAAAAAAAGAGAGAGAGAAGGGAACCAGATTTAATCAAAACAATAAAGATATATAAAGGAGAAAGAAGCTTCACAATTACGCCCGATGAGGAGATCCTAGATTAAGAAAGGGAATATCTTTTCTTTTAGTATCTAAAAATGTTTCTATATATTTGGAAGCCCACAAGATCTGTTCTCACTAGCTCACCAAAAGATCACAAATTTGTCACGAAGACTTGGACCAACTTAAACTTGAGATGAACACTCAGCCCAGCTATAGTTATGCACTTAGAATGATAATTTGGCAACAGAAAGAATGAAACATGCAATACGGTCCATAATAGTTATAATAGCACCAAAAAAAAAGGAAAATTTAGAAGAGACAAATAGGGGATAGATCAATAAAAGCCTAAGAAACATACTTCCAAGTTGGAACTTGCGCTAAACACTTTACATGATCCAAGGCTCGTGTTGAATATTTTGCATAAATGCTAGACATACTAGCGACATCACAAAAGGATGGAATATCATGTAACAGAAACTTACACAATAAGAAGAAACTGGTGGAACTTGAAGGAATTCCAATTTGGCATGCTTTTGCTGAGGAATTATGGGAAATGAAGCTGATCCAACAACATCCTGCTAAACAAGCAGGAGTTAAAAAAGGAAGAAAATTCTATTGTTGCAAGATAAGCACTACCATGGTATAATTGGAACCTCAGTATGCGCTCCATTCCGAGAAGCATGAAGTTTCATTTATTTATTTTATACTTTTTAAAGTATAAAACTCAGCTATACCAACCAGCCTGTAAATTTCTACAAGACTTATCGCTGCATAAAACACTTACTCCCCAAATTATAACTGACATCTTTGTTCAGCGATTACCTCTGGCCTCTTCTCTAACTGAATCTTGCCAACAGCTTTGTCTTTAGAAGAATTTGGATGCTGCAAAAGATTGAGAAGAAGAAGAAGAAAAAAAAAATCAAACGCAGCAACTCAACAAATAGTTGCAAAGTCACAATGTTCAGTGGGTACAAAATAGAAAGAAAGATACTATTTCCACATAAACCCAAATTTCAACACTCTTCCCCGCACTTCCGGGGCCACAAGCACACGCATATACAGTACTTGGTATTTAGACCGATTAAGTTTCAATACAAAATGTAGTGTATGTGTCCAAAAACTGCATGAAAGAACATGTAAGATGTATAAAAATATATAGTATAACTATCCTACAGCCTCCAGAAATTCTTATAACTATCACCTAGAAGAAACAGTGAGAAGCCCACAATAGTCAAACAACGCCTGGGCCAGTTCTATATATTCAGCCACAACATGAATTTTTACTTGTATCGTCAACAAAACATTACATATTTTAAATGAAGGAGTTACGAAATATGACTTAAAACAAAAGTTAAGATCTAACCCGGAAAGGGCAAACGACAACTTTGCCAAAAAGATTATCTTCAACGTCACTGGCATCAATAGAATAAATTGCATTCTTGAGTCCATGAGAGGAAAGATATTGCTCAGCTTCTCTTGACAAACCATACCCCTTAAACACACTTATCGGAGGATCATTTGTCTGAAGGAGGAAAAACAATATTTAACAACTGCAAGAACTTTTCTATGTACACATACACTTTTAAAACTTTCAAACAGACAACTGAAATATGATGAAAGAACTTAATAACAGATCAGTTTTCAGATTAAGTAATACTGCAAGAATTCCATGTAAACTAACCCAAAACCGTCTCTAAAACAACTGATCAGAATGATAACGACAAAATGCTGAATATATAGATGATATAGTAGAAACGCAAAGAAATGACGAACAAAGATAATAATCTCCTTGATTCTGTGAAAACCATATTTTTGAAACAATTGGATAAGCCTATCAATTTGTTTTATCAAATTCAATGAAAGCCTAAAGTGCAGTATCTAACCACTCACTGATGAAATAATCAAAGCTCGTCACTAAAATTAAAAAATCCCCAAAATCTGAAACAATATCTAAAGACACGTCTAAATGAAGTATATTTTACCTCAATGAGCCAATGTATATGATAAATAAAATACTACAAAAACTATTCAACCCATTGACACACACAAGGAGACCAAACAAGATTCCATGAATCGACATAAAGATCGTGATTAGGGCCTTTATTCCAGACTTTCCAGTGCTTCAGCACAAGAATACGCCAAAACGTGGATTTCGGCGATCCAATAATTGCACACCCTCATGAATCAACGAGAGGTGTCTGGAACTTTTGGTGGCTCTGAAACACAAGCTTACAGCGTGGAGCATGAAGTGGACAAAGACACGATGTTGCAACAAGAGAGGCAACCAAGTTTCTGTACTGCAACAGCAGCATGTTCTTCTAATGTCATAGGGGATGCGACAAAAGAGAATTCAACAGACAATGGTTCAGAGGCCGATGAAAACCTGTTTGCAACGTTTCTGAACAATAGAGCATGAACAATTACATGAAATCAATTTAGAAGAGATTTGTAATGGTCCGCCAATTTTTGAGAGGGAGATGTCCAAAGGTGAACTTGGTGAACTCTCCCTCAAAAAGGAAGTTGTGCACAATGGTGTGCTTGAAGAATTTGCGGTTAATAGAAAGTTGACTGGTGGTGGAGTGGATTTGGATAGATGAGGTAAATGAAGAAGGCAAACTTGGGCTCTCCCTTATTTTGGGAGATCAAATGTGATTTAATTGATGAAACTGGTGCTCAGATTTCGATTTTACCCAATTTCATTACATAAACAAATCTATATAGTAAGGAATTAGTTAAAGCTATTGAACGGTCCCTGTCTTGTAGTGGAGCAGTACATCTTAACTGCTGCATTGTCGAATATGCTTAGCAAGCTGATTGTGTTGTCTATATTGAAGTGCGTGACAATGTAGATAGCTAATAATCTCAAAATTCTTCTGCAGGTCTTTTAACCAATAAAATAAAGGTGCTGACATTGTTCCATTTATGGGAAGAAGAATGAGATCGTTTTGGTGGGTCATGATTGTTTTAGGCAAGTATCAAGGAGGTAATATCTCATGCGAAGATGAGGCAAGGGTTCTAGAAACAACTTAACATTCCCAGTGAAATAATGCACGCCAGGAGCTGACAAAAATGTGACACTAATCATGATATACACCAAAACTGGATCCTTCCCAAGCGCATGCAATAATTGGAGAGTTAGGGTTTTTTGTGTTGAGTTTTTCCTAGCTAATTATTAAATTCTACCATTTGATCAAAGTCAAGCTTTAACATTAACCACGCATCTCATTAACCATTACTATCTTCATATCTCACGATCCCACAACTACTACTTGAGAAGGAAAATTAGTCCTTTGTTGCACTAAAGGTGCTTTTGTTGGCACATTTGTACATCATCTTAGCATTGACATTTTCATCACAGTCATCATAAACCACATATCCATTCCTTGGATGCAAGCGTGCAAGAAAGTCTGTTCTAGCTTTGATACAAGGTGATGTAGCACAAACACAGTTACACAGCCAGTGATGAACAAAATACCGCAATCTCATTGAATCCCTGAATACCCATGTTCGGTCAATAAAACTGGCGAAAATGTCAGATTAAAATATATGCTTACAAAACAAGATGGTCTCAATAAGTTGATTCAATGAATGTCAGAATGGGATAAAGGAAAATGAAGAAGCCTTTCAATATTCATTTTTCATATGAAATATTCAATCAAGCCTGAAAATATAGTGTCTAGCATCTCGAAATTCAACCTAATTAAATCCCTTAATTAATAGTTACAACAACTAGCAACAAGTCTTTACACCCTGAAAATAAAAAACGATGATAGAAGACACTTCTAGTACTAAATAATGCCAAATACACATAATAAATAAACACTATAAAAATGACTAAACCCATTCTTATTCAATCAATCTTCGTGAAAAAAGAACCCCATTGATCTTCGTAACTTCTCCATAGAAGCAATAAACAAAGAAAACTAGGGAGCAGCAACAAGGGGTGGCTTTTAGTACTTTTATATCTTATGTTCGCTTCTATAATTCTCTAGCAGTCAGTACATTTTCCTTTCCCATTTATTCTTCTTCGGAGATGTATAATCAAGTACACTGTTAGAAGGATAAAATACAGCGCACAAAAAAGACTTCCAAATAGCTCAACAACAAAAGAGAAATATAAAATGTCTATCCTAATCTTAGCCCGCGTTTTAAAGCGAATGCTTGAAATCATCCATGAATTTTAGTGTCACTGAATTATTTCATGGTTAAAGACTTCAGAAGGAAAATTAAAAAGGAGAGGAAATCAACAAGAAACATGGCCCGTGAATGTTAAAATGCATGTGTATATAACTTGTCTTCTACCCACCTAACAAGACATTTATTTCAAATATCATTTTTTCTCCCCAAAAACAACTGACAGGGTAAATTTTGCTGGGGAAAATGTAGAGGAAATTACAGAAGATCGGAGAACTGCTTGAAGATCGCTAACGCTTTTGTACACCCCAACAGTATCCCCTTTCCGCACAACATAAAAAGCATCCTTTTCATCAGCCATTTTTGGTCAACTTGAATCACCTGCACTAAATCAAAATCAAAATAGAAATATCAAAACTCTGACTCACTCCAGGACTACCTTATTTCAGCTATTCCCCATTGAATGCGCTACCAACTGGAGAAGTAATCAGAAACCCTAATTACAAGTAGGATTAACAACTAAGAGAGATGCAGAACCAATAACTCGGTTTCTCTTCCAAGGAAAACACATTGAATAATTCCTAGAAAAACGCAAAATGGAAAATATCTGACCTTTTGCGCTTCAACTTCGGCGCTGTGGGTTAAGACCGAACGCACTGGCTCATAGAAAGAAGCAGCATAGTGAAATAAGGATAGTCGTTTTCGGAGCACCTATATATGGGCTTGTTGGCGGGAATATTGTTAGAAAAGAAATATGGGCCTCATGAGCCTAGCCCACCGAAGTTACGTATGAACGATTATTTATTATTTTTTTTTTTTTTGGCCCCCTCCCTCTCCTTAGGACACATGCGAACGAAGGGTGAGGCTATTGACACCTCTAAAATTTCTATCTAAATTCTCAAGCAAAATAACAATACTATCCATATTAAATACACCCTTTTTTTGCTTATCCAACAAATAAGATTGATGTCGGAAATGGCAACAAACTTTTGCAATAAATTTTTATTTTACCATCATTGGCTGAATAGCTTTTTTGGTGTGATGGTCGAATATGCTTGGGGATGTTCAGCTGGTGTTGGCGGAAAGTGCTAGCAAAAGGCAACAAAAAAGAAAAAAAAGGGTAAAATTAGAATCAAACTTGTCGCAGGTGTGTGTAGAAAAAATGGGGGTGCAAATATCCGCACCCATGAACGAATTACGGACACAAGACAAGATTTTCTCATTGTTTTCGCAAAATCTGGAGATCTTAAGTGGTCAGAAAGTTGCCACATTTCCCGTAAAATAATATAAATAAATAAAAACCACATCCGCGAGCCATTTCAAAGTTGTTCCAAATAAACATCTTAATCGCTAACTTCTTAAGTTTTAGCACTTGTGAATGTCATATATGTGTTAGCAGATTCTTATAAATAGGTATTAAAGTTCAAAATGAAGAGTAAGCTCAAAACAAAGACTCGGCTTGCAAGAGAAGAAACATGGTATCAATTCTCGTGTTAGGGTGCTGATACTATAACACCCACAATCCCACATCGCTTGGGCATAAAAGAGGAGTCCAGTTGATAAGTTAAGAGATCCATCCAACTACGCATGAGGCCTTTTGGGGTGAACCTAAGAATAAAATCGTGCGGGTTAAATCCAAAGCGGACAATATCATGTTAAACTGGATCGGATCGCTAGCGGACCGAACCCAAATCCGTATGACTCTCCCCAAGATACAGCAGACCAGGTTCGGGTGGACCATGACGGAGTTCGGGTCGTTACAGATACCCTATTTCAGTCTGTCAATAATGACTTTTTTTACTTTGGATATTGATTCTAATGGTTTTTCTGAGTTCCAACATTGCAGCAGACATTAAAGCACCAAGGTAAGTAGCATATTCGTGGAATTATTTATTTGCGTGTCATTTCACGAGTTCAGGTTAATTGATGATGCCATGATAAAGTACCCCGTGAAATTTTCATGGGACATGAATTTGAAAAATCTGAAATATCACAATACAATTGTTATGCAATCTGAAACAAGAAACTTATAGCCTTAAATGATACTCCTTTCTTAAATGTCCTAACTAAGTGGTTAAGAACCAAAATGTAACTTGGAAAACGGTTTCTAATGGCTTGAATGTAATTAAGTTGAAATTCGAAACCTAATTGAGAATGACTGAAAGGGATAAATGATGAATTAAAGGTCAATTTGTGTAATTTATGTGAATTGTGATACTAGAAAACTTGAGTAACCAATATGGAAGTTTGAGAGACCAAAACATAACTTTTAAAATGTTGTTTTGGGCTTAAATGTAAAATCCAGAAGTTAGGGAGTTGACTGAGAAGCTAATTGGTAGGTTAACGACCCAGTTACACTTAAACAATTAAAGTAATTTGCTTGGGACCGAGTCATAATCCCTAAAAGTTTTGTAAACCTAAATTTAAATTAAAGGATAATTACAGGATTGAGTTGTGTTTCATAGTAAGTTAGAGAATCGAATAAAATGAGTAAATGACTTGCATATAGAGTTCGAAGAAATTGAGGAGTAAATTATACATGTTGATGAAATCGTGAACTCAAAATGTTATTAAATTACATAAGTAAATAGACAATTCATAATGCATCTCATGCTTCGAATAAGTATGAGTTGAAAAGATATTTAAAAGAATTAAATAGACATTTCAAAACCACATCCCATGATCGACCAAAGTTTTCGCCCAATTTAAGCATTTGGGGTGAAAATTGAGTTTTGTTGCACGATTGTTTTGGTATAACTTGCATGATTGCACAACACCGTAAAAAAGAATATTCAAACCCTCATTTCACGTGAAATCTGTAAAATCAAGTGTGATTTCATAAAAATTGTGTGTGATTTCAAGTAAAAACGGAGTTAAAAGTTTCAAAAATAATTGAACTTTAGGTATAGTCTCGTTTTCCAAATTGAACTGTAAAATATTTTTCATTTCTCATTCTACTATTAAAAGTTCTTTTCATACATCACATCCTCCACTATTGTTCATTATACTTAAATGAATCACACACGTGGACAACAGAAATCTCAGGTGTCACTCTTCTACGTCTAATCTCTCCATCCCGGACAATCCGATCTGGCCCGAAAAACCTGCACCGACCTGATTATATTGAAAACTATTGAAATTGTCACGTAAAGAGGGTAAATCGTCTTGCCACGAAATTAGATCGGCGGGGGGTTTCGAGTCAAGTCGGATTGTCTGACATGGATAGATTAGAAGGAGGTCATGCCTAGGATTTTCGTTATCCACGTTGGCGATTTCGTTAATTATAATGAATGACACCAAAGTGAGTGATGGATGGAGAAGAACTTTCAATAATAAAGTGATAACTAGGAAATATTTTAAAATTAAATGAGAAAAAAGATATTGGACCTAAAGTTCAGCAATCTTTGAAATTTTTTAATCATACAAAAAAAATGAGAACTCCCAGTTTTTTCATACCCACACCAATACCGGATCAGGGCTGATTAACCATCACAAGTAAAGGTCCACTATGTTTGGGTTTATTATCGTCAATGACGAAATCTGACGGCCCAAGCCTTCTCCAGCTCCTTAATCTTCTCGACGACGGGACCCTAGTCGTACCGTCTACTTCTTCACCACCATTTCAAATTACAACCAGCAGAGTTTATCGTGTTTACGAGAGACACTGAGACATGAAGCGGAAAAGAGGACGAAAACCTAAAAATGTGGAGCCAGAAGCCAACGCAGTCGCATCACCTACCACTTCCGCCGCCGGGGAAGATGACGGAGTCGACGCGATAACCGATGAAGCTCCGAACCAGGAGCCTCAGGCACATCGCCGTGGCCGAAGTCGTGGACGCACTAAGAAGGGCGGAAATCACCCCGAAGATCACAGAAATGAAATCATCGTGTCGCCCGAGAGGCGCGCTCCTAGGTTACACGACCACAACGGAGCTGTAGACTCGATAGCACCTAACGGTCACGCGATAGTGGAGGCTGCGGCGGCGCCTCCTCAGGTCAGGTGGGAGAGCGTCGCCGCGGCAGCTAAAGCGGCCCCGTCGATGGATGCGGTGGTAAAGGTGTTCTGTGTCCACACGGAGCCGAATTTCTCGCTTCCATGGCAGCGGAAGCGGCAGTACAGTTCCAGCAGCAGCGGGTTTATCGTTGGTAGGAGGAGAATACTCACGAATGCGCACTCTGTGGAGCATCACACACAAGTGAAGCTGAAAAAACGTGGCTCTGATACCAAATATCTAGCCACCGTCCTTGCAATTGGAACAGAATGTGATATCGGTATAAACTAAAGACACCTTTTCATCTGGTTTGAAGTGCCGCGTGTCTCGTTTTACCCCAAACTTATTTTACAATTAAGTGGCTGATAGAAATAATATCTGAAACAAGAAAGAATCTGAATGCCTTTCCTAAACCCATGTAACCAGCCTTCAATCTAAAAAGAATCAATTCGAAAAAGAAAAAAGTTTTTATCGACAAAATGGTAATACTCTTAACAGTGGTTTTAACCCATTTTTGATGATTAGTGTTAAACTTCATTTGCTGCTGTTGTTACATATTGCTTTTTGGTGATCAAACAGCTATGTTGACTGTTAGTGATGATGAGTTCTGGGAAGGAGTATCACCTGTGGAGTTTGGAGGGTTGCCTGCATTGCAAGATGCTGTTACTGTTGTGGGGTATCCTATAGGTGGCGACACAATTTCAGTGACAAGTGGTGTGGTTTCACGGATGGAGATATTGTCTTATGTTCATGGCTCAACAGAGCTACTTGGATTGCAGGTAGAAATTTATCAATAGTTTCATATTAAACCTGTGTGTGGTATATTTTTATCCTGATATAATTGAAGTAGTAATTTTTCATTTGACCATTCAGATTGATGCGGCAATTAATTCAGGAAATTCTGGTGGCCCTGCATTTAATGATAAAGGCAAATGCGTGGGTATTGCATTTCAATCACTGAAACATGAAGATGTGGAAAATATTGGTTATGTCATTCCAACTCCGGTGATTACGCATTTTATTCAGGACTTTGAGAAAAATGGGGCATATACAGGTAGGATTCCAGAAATTGAGCAACGTAAATTGGTGATGCTGGATTTGTGTTGGTTGAATTTCACAATTCCACTTGTAAATGTATTTGGGTTTGTGTCTCTGACATTCCAGGGTTTCCTATTCTCGGCATTGAGTGGCAAAAGATGGAGAATCCTGATTTGCGCACGTCCACAGGGATGTCCCCTGACCAAAAGGGTGTCCGCATTCGAAGAATTGAGCCCACAGCTCCAGACGCTCATTGTCTAAAACCATCTGATGTTCTCCTTAGCTTTGATGGGGTTGATATTGCTAATGATGGAACAGGTACCACTCATTTTATTGATCCATATGTTTTATTGAATATGTTTTACTAGTTGTGATTCATATTCTCGAAATCTCATCTTATATAACTCGCACGAAAGTTGGGTTCTTGACTTCTTGGTTCGACTGATGTTTCTAGTGTCCCATGAGGCTATGTCTATCTGTCACACTGATGGAAACATTCTTTTGGTTCTCTCAGTGCTCTGAAATAATCTTGAAGGGCTGTATTGAGGCATTGTTTAACTACTACCATTATGCTAAAAGTATTGAAACATCTCTTCGTTTTGCAGTTGGAGGATGCAATATAAACATGTGTAAATTATTGTATTAATATACACATGACTCAAATATGATTGTCCCAAAATTAAAAGAAAATCACCATAGGGACGCATGACTCACATGCCTTGTGGTATGCACCTCATACCTAGTTTTCAAGCTTCCTGAAAAGGCCTTGAAAAGTTAAGGCACGTTTTAATGCCCCATTTTGCCCCCAACCCATGATTGCATTGTTATTATGCAGCTTAAATTTTCATTTTAAATTGCTGAAGATACAAGTGTTTAAAAATCATAGTGTCATGAAGTGTCATCATATCGCAAAAGTTGTGGCAGTGACATGTAGTCATGGAGACCAGGTTAGGCAGTTGAATGCGACATATCTAGAGCATAGATAAAATGACATTGTTTGAATAAAGTGATTACGAGGTTTATTGACGTGCAAAATTCTCAGTTTAATTTGGGGTACATTTCCTATGATCATAGCCTACTTTTTGAGGGATGTTGTGAGGGAGCGTGGGAGATAGAGAACTAGAGATAGATATAGAGAGAGAATCAACTATCAACTTGTTTTGCGCTCTCTCTCTCTCTCTCTCTCTCTCTCTCTCTCTCTGAGCACCTATACCTTTTCATCTATTTAAGATGTTCATTATTGTTGATTGGTTCACCTTTTGGCCATTTTCTGTTGACCAGTTTGTCTTTATTGTTAGTCTAATTAATTCCATCTCATATAATAAATTATCTTTGTGTCTACAAGGAGTGACTCTGTTACTGTAAGGCCTGTCAATTTTTTGACCATTTTTTATTTCTATTTGTTTTTCCCCCAGTTCCATTTAGACATGGAGAGCGTATTGGTTTCAGTTATCTCATCTCTCAGAAGTATACTGGAGATCATGCATTGGTCAGAGTTCTCCGCAATTCCGAAATATTTGAGTTCACCATACAACTTGCAACTCACAAACGCCTTATCCCAGCACACATTGAGGGCAGATCTCCGTCGTATTACATTATTGGTGGATTTGTTTTCTCCGCTGTGTCTGTTCCATACCTGCGTTCAGAGGTGCGATACTGAGATTTACCCTGCTTGCTCGTTTTTCTACTTGTTATTGGTTTGCCCTGCTTAGGTGCACGTTATACTTAGAAGTAGGTAAGTAAGCTGGGAAATAAATCTTTCTTTTGTTGGTAAAAGTTGGAATTCACGTATGAACCATGTTTTTCGGTTATAATAATAGTGTATTAGTCAACTAAGCTATAAAGTAAATTAAGTGAAGTTCAGATGAACATACTATTGGCTTCAGCTCTGTCGAAATTGGAACAGAATATTGTTTGATGCACATATTTTATTCTCGCTTTGTAATGCTTTTATTCATTACAGTACGGGAAGGATTATGAATTCGATGCTCCTGTCAAATTGTTGGACAAACTTATGCATGCAATGGCACAATCGGTAGACGAGCAGCTAGTTGTTGTTTCTCAGGTTTTCTTTTTCTCTTTGGCTTTTCGCAACCATCCTGCCTGGAAAATCTTTGAAATTTTTGCTAATCATTGCGCATCTCCCTTTTGAGATTGTATTAGGTGCTTGTTGCTGACATCAATATCGGATACGAAGATATAGTCAACACACAGGTAGAACATTTTCTAGCAAAGATGGTTGGGCATTTCAGCATTTGATATGACCTGGCTTGTTTGTTAATGGTTAATATCCAACTCTTTATATATGTACTTACTTGTAGGTACATGCTTTCAATGGAAAGCCTGTTAAGAATCTAAAAAGCTTGGCTACCATGGTGGAAAGCTGTGAAGAAGAATTTTTGAAGTTTGATCTTGAATATGATCAGGTTCGTCAACCAACAAGCACCCCCCCTCCCCCTCCTTGCGGCCAAAACAAAAGGGAAAAAGGAGAAATAGATATTCTTGGTTTAGATCATGCTTGTGCTGTGTTTTTTATGGAATTCCTCTCGACAATCTGTAGATTGTGGTCCTACAGACTCAGAAGGCAAAAGCTGCAACCAAAGATATCCTTGCCACTCACTGTATCGCTTCAGCCATGTCCGATGATCTTAAGACTTAAAGCCGCAACTGATGAGGTTTGGAAGCCCTTAAAATTCATGTACATGCTTTTGCTCTGTGGTCTCTCTGTCATATATGCTATGCTCTACTTAGCAGTCTAGCAGAGCGCTCTTCAAAGTACGCACCTGTGTGAATCTTGGGATATAAAAGAATCTCAGTTCCAAAATCATGCCAACATTATTTTGAACTAGTATCTCACTAGAGCTGGGATTAGTCCCTCAAAGTCCCACCAATAGAAACACAATTTGTGGACTTTTGATCTCATTGTAGAGATTTTGTGGATTGTGAATTAGGCCTTGTTCTATACACGCTAAATTTCAAAAATTCAAATTTATTTTTTCCTCATTATTTGCCACCACCCAAACATTAATTTGACAATTTATTTACATTTTTTAATATATATTCTCCAAATTTCAACCACACATTCTACACGAAATTTGAGTAAATAAATTTTATCATGCACAGAATAAGGCCTTAGTTGAAAAGGTATATCTCAGTCAAAGAAAGAAGATAGTTACTTTTCTTTACAAGTCTTTTACCTTTTGATAGTTGGATTTTACTCTATGTAACAAAAGAGAGCGAGCAAGTCACTCTTTGCTTAGCAAGTCATAATTATAAGCTAGATACATTTATGCTTACACAAGAGAGGAGTACTTGCTGTGTACTAAATCACATGTTCTCTGTCCCTTCGGTTTTGTAACTTCGCAACAAGGGATGTTGGTTGGTATCCACAGATTCTGGATCACTTATTTCGTCAAATTCGCCCATATCCTCTTTTGTTTTGCCCCACATTACAGTATAGAAGCCAATTGCTATGATCATTGCCCCAATGATGCTGGAAATTTGGACGGGGAAAGAAAAAAAAAATTAAATTGTCATTTTTATATTGTTCCTAGGTGTGTAGGTGGGGCTTTAGGGGCTAAAGGTGTACCTTCCTAGATAAAGAGTATCACCAAGGATGACGACTCCCATAGCAGCTGCAATGGCAATGGACAGTGGCTTAAACATGGCCACATAAACAGGTCCCCTTAAGTGCAAGGCCCATGTATGTATAACATTGTTCAAGCCAGATCCAAACACTCCCTGTGAAAAGTATGGTTTCATAATTTACCTCATAATACATGGGCATTTAACATTTAAGTAGCAGAGATGTATTCTCATTACTCACTGAGCATATGATGGAGGCTAATGCAACGTTAGGTCTTATCATCCATTTGCTCGAGTCGGGTTCTGCAAAGAGAGCTACTAATGCTGCCAAGATGCTCACGAATAAGTTGTAGAAGAACATCATAGTCAGTTCTGCTGGGTACTCTCTCATAATATGTGTCTGTTATTTAAACACCAAACGAGTCTGATGTTAGTAGTGAATAATGCTATTTATGTAGAAAAACTGAAAGTAGAAAAAGGAAATTTGCACTGGGTCTCTGAACCTTCACAAGAAAGGAAAAAAACGAAAAAGACACTTCCATTTTTGGTGCACGTGGTCTCTGGTCGACTAATGCTACTGGGTACTATTTAATAGTTGGGTCAGTGTTTTGGTGGCAGCTCAGCATTAACCACTGCAAAAATGCCTGTTGAAGTTACCATAAACCTGAACTGATGGAAAGGAAAATAGGTGCACCATAAATGGAAGTTTGTGAATCTGTAAGCTAGAAAATAGTGGGTCATTTGTGAAAGTTAGAGAGGGGCATTTGCAAATTTCCCAATATGAAATAGCTTTTGGCATACGGACCACCACGATGTACCACACAGGCACCAGGAAATATTCAATGGTGAGAAAGAGGCTGCCCATGATCCAATTTGATTGTGATGAGTGAACTAGTTGATGCTTCGGGGGACTTGAATTGATACTTGGACCCTTGAAAAGAGACACAACAAAAGCTCCTGATATAGAAATAAGGGTGCCCACCACTTTGGCCCGGCTACTTTTGCTTGACAGTGCTAGCTTTTCCATCCTACAAATGGGCCCACTTCATCAGTTCCAAATTTGGCCCTACTTTAGCTTTATTTCTAAATCATCGATGGAAACGGGGGCTCATCGAGGCCTCCTTTTTTGTCCATTTCGGTATATGTCAGTTGTTTGTCATCTAGTTACAATTTGGGGAGACGAAACATAAGGTGCATAATGACCTATAACGCGGTTACGGAGAAGGAGAATAGATCTCACTCGATAATTTTAGCCAAATAGTCAACACTAACCTATATATAAGAGAACCAACTTATACATATATGACCATCTCTCTGTTTGGAATAAAAATAGATCTCACTCGATAATTTTATCAGCCAAATAGTCAGCACTGACCTATATAAGAGAACTAACTTTTAAATATATGACCATCTCTCTGTTTGGAATAAAAATCCTTTCCATTTACAAGAGTTTCTTCGAACGCGCATGCACTTGAGGAGAAGAAACTCATTGATGGTCATCAAGCATAATTTGGCACAGGGTTCAACTACGAGTTTAGAGAGAGTGTTATCGAACCATTCAGTGTTGTAAAGTAAAATTTCTTCTATGTATGTAGCAACATGTTGTCCGTGTGAAGCCTACGGGGTGATCGTCAGTGTCATAAAGCTGCTACATGGGTACATTGATAAAATGTTAGGATTCAAATTTTTATACATTTTTATTTATGTGACGGCCAATTATATTGGCACTACAAATTTCATGTAGTGCACCACATTTTAATTGCACTAAATGGTTATCACGTTTGTCTATTATTGTAATTAGGTCCTCAACTTTTATTGCCCTATTTTTATAATTATTATTCAATAATTAACATGTTTGAACCATAAAGTTTTATATATATATAAATATTATGTTAGTGTGTTTTTAAGTTAATATCAAATTTTAGAATTTTGGTATGTACTAATATTTACTTATTTAAAATTATAAAACATAAATAAATCATTTGACGTCCAAATGATGAAATTTGTGTACATGAATTATTATTATTATTATGGATAAATTCATTGTAATTAAAAGGTTAAAACTAATAATTGAACTAAAAAATATTTAAAGCTATAATTATCATAAAAAATAAACTTGAAATACCTTGAAAATAATTATTATGTGGTGTACCAAAGAAAGAATGAGTGAAGGTTAATAATAAAGACTTGTAAAGAACACGTAGATCTCATAAGATACGTGATGTAATTTGTTTGATCAAATTCAAATTTAAAAGAGAATTAATAAAAATGTGTGAAAATGAACCAAAATTTGAAGGATAATTATATATACACTACAATTTTTATTGGAGGCACCATATTATAATTGTAACAAACACCCTCAATTTCATTTTATTTTTTCACTTGCACCCCTTCAAACTTTTAAATCAAATTGTTATCATCAACTTTCTTCTAATTGGTACAAAATATTTGAAGTGCAAGTTTTTAATTATAAATTAGTAAAGAGAGCATAAATATTATTATTGTACTTATTGTAATTTTGAAATATAAAAATAAATAACTAAAATAAACCTTTGAAAATGTATTTGCACCTCTATTGAATGTATGGATATGAAATATTTAGAGAATTAAAAAATATGATTTGAGACATGATTTGATTATTTAATTGAAGTTTATAAGTAAGAATATGAATGAAAAAAGATTTAGGACATAAATACAAAAATGAATGAACATTGAGGAATTTTATTACAATTTAAATGTGGTGTAACTATTAAAAAGTGTGGTGCTAATATAATTACCTAAATTTGAATCCTAACATGCAGTGTGTCTATCGTGAGCATCATTAGACTGGGTGAAAAATTTTAATGTGAGGTTTCGTAGTAAAATTGAGGAATTAGTAATTACTTGTAATTGAAATATTGTGGACTCAGGTTTAAGCAAAATTTGAGTAGACTAAGGATTAAACCCGGCCTTATTCTCTTTGCATTAAATGTAGTTTATTCGAATTTTGTGTTGATTATGTGGTTGAAAATTGGATAAGGCGTATTAAAAGTAAATAAATTATCAAATCAATATTTGAGTGATTGCAAATGTGAAAAATGAGAAAGTAGATTAAAGTTTATGAACGTCAACGTATATAGAAGAAGTTTTGCCATCGATGCAATCTCAGAGAAGAGAAGAATTCATTTCAAGATTCAAAAAGTCAATGAATAGACTGAGGATTAAACTATAAAGTTTTGCCATCGGTGATTCTCTAAGAAAAAATCATTTGGAGATTCAAAAAGTCAATCCTAGCGCATGCATATGATAGGTTTTAAATTTTATCATTTTTTATCCGTTTTTATTTATTTTTTCTTTTAATCAAATTAATTACATTCACATATCTTATGAAATTTATATATATTATATAAATTTTTACCATTTAATTTTATTCATTTTTTCTCCTCTTTTACATTAAAAATTAAAAAAAAAACTATAAAAAAATCTATCCTATATTCCTATCGCCCTATAAGTCAAAGAGATCAAAAGGTAGCATGTGAACAGAACGAAAGGTTCTCAGCCAACAAGGACAAGCATCCAATAATTGGTCCTGGTTGCTAGATCGTCTAATACATTAAACGAGCCCGACCAATCAAAAATATGGGTCAATAAACAATGTGAACCGACAGAACGAAAGAAAACCTAAAACTTATTTTGTGGAATTGTTTTCCTGTATCCGTAGTGGAGTACCACATATATTACAATAAAAGGTAAAGTAAGATTAGAATAAACGTGAAAAAGTAATATGTTCAAAACTATTATGTACTTAGAAATATATTTGCAATAAAATAATATCTAAAAACGTTTTTCTCAATGAAAAACTTGCTGGAAAACAATATTCTCAAAGACGAATAATATTTTTGAAAAAATACAAAGTTAAAACTTAATAACTTTTTACCTTTTTTAAATGTAGTTAAAATTTGAAAGAAAAATTGTTGCAGTAAAAGATATAAGAGTTCTTTTGCATGTTCGGTTAAAAATGAAGATAAGAAAAAGACAATGAGGAACATAGTTCCATGAATCTAGCAAAATTCAAAACTGAGAATTTGTTTGGGAGTCATTATTATTTTAAAAAAATAAAAATAAAAATTATCACCATTTTATTGACACGGTAATTTATCTGTAAGGGCGGATTTTTCTATATATTTTTATATATTTTTACACATTTTTTTCAATTTCACTAATTCTCTCTCATATTTCACATTTATAAATCTCGTGGGATCTACATGTACTAAATAAATTTCCACTCAATTCCATTCATTCTCTCTCCTATCTCACATAAAAATATATAAAAATCTATTTTATACACATCCGATCACCCGCTAATTCTCAAATCCACTTGTTCGAATCTCCATAATTATTTCTTTCTTTTTCAAATCAACGTTCAAAAACTATTTCCCGAAGGACATGTTCCCAAGCAAGCAAGCTTAGGTTCAACTCTGTTGACTTTTTTTCATTTTGGCAAGCAAGCAAGCTTAAGTTCAACTCCAATGCTAAAGCACAGCTTTCTAAAATGACGGAGGGGAGAGATAGAGATAATATAATTATTTTAATAGAAATTGAGTGAAAAGGAGAATATAGAAAAATAAGGGAGAAAAGTGAAATTGAGAAGAGAGATAGAATTAAATTTAAAAATAATTATAAAATAATAATAAAAATTGTGTGGATGAATATGTAATTTTAGAAAGGACACGGGAAGTGATAGATGAAAAAGTGAGGAAAAATAGGATCACCCAGGGAAAAGTGATTTAAAAAATTTTAAAAATAATATGGGATTCATATGAAAAAATGTGTCTTGTTGTTTCTCAGTAGAAATTATAGTATAGAAAATAGCATTGAAGTTGCTCTAAGCTCACCGTTAACCCAAAAATATCATGAACAGATGCATCAGAAACGCTGCAACAGGCTAGAAAAGGACAGAGAAAGTGAAAGAACCTGAAAATGAGAGCTAGCACGAAAGTGAAGGCCGGCGTGAGGTTGCTAATGGCTGAAGCAAGCGTTGGAGACGCATATGTGATTCCAGTGTAACCCATGGTCTGAGATGTGCAACTGGTTCATCACACAATTCATCTTAGATTAGTGCTTTAATTCGTATGAATTTACAATAATTAATTGAACTGGATACCTGCTTTGAATACGAACACTTTACCCACTCAGTCGTGATTGAGAGAGTTCAATTTATCCGATTCTAATTTTGATGAGATTATCTCAGTTCAAATCACCAATTAGATACACAGAATCGTTTAATTTACGCTCGAAATGATTCTAATTGAACACAATTTGCATCGAAAGAGTTAAAAAAACAACTACTAACCCGATTGCTCCGAGTAGAAAAAGTTTGACCATGATGGAGAAGTTCAACGGAGGAAGCGTTCTGGATCTGCAGTTACAGAGGATCATCGGCGGAAGCAGAACAAGTGCCGCCACGGCATAGGCGTAAACGATGAAGATGTGCTGGCTCATCCCCTGGTTAGTGGCGAGTTTGAACAGCGTGTTGAGGCCGACGTTGCTGCACTCCATCGCCACCAGAGCACCGAACGGAAGAACATCTTTGTAGCAGTATCGGTATCCGCTTCCTCTCGCCATTGATACTCTCTGTTTGCTTCCTTGCCCACACGCAATGTGCACTTAAGAGTGTTGATTTGGTTTTATTTATTATAAAACAGCACTTCCTACTCCTTAGAGTGGGACCGCGGTTGAAATGGGAAACGTCATTGGCGGTTGAAATATTACAATTATCTCCTAGGAGATATCTTTTCATGAATGTGTGTTTAGGGGAAAGATAGGTGGAAAAAATTTATTTTAATTGAAAATAATGAAAAGATATGTAGATAAAAAATAAAATTGAGAGGAGTAAAAATGGGAGATATCTTTGATGAATGTGTGTTTAGGAGAAAGATAGAGAGAAAATAATTATTTTAATTGAAAAATGAAAAGACGTGTAGATAAAAAATCGAGAAAAAAGTAAAAATGGGAGATATCGTTGATGAATATGTGTTTAGGAGAAAGATAGAGGGAAGAAAAGTTAAAAAAATGGGGGAGAGATAGAAAGAAATTTATAAAAAAATAAAAAAAATAGTAAAAAGATGTGAAGTTGAATGTTTGAATTTGGATATGGCATTGGAAATGATACAGAAAATAGGGAAAAAGTGAGAAAAATGAGTAAAAAGTGATTTCAAAAAATTGAAAAATTGTGAGTCTATTTAAAAATTTTGTCTCTCTCTCCCTCCCCCTCTCTTTTAAATTGAAAATTTGGACATGGACACCCCATTAGAGTTGCCTTGTCGTGAAAACTAATTACTGTTGTAATTTCCTATTTCCTAGAGTGGAACATTAGTTATGATTTTTTATGGATTCACGTGCTTAGCTTCTCAATTTGTAATGGACGATTTGAGCTTAACTCGTGTTACTTTATGAACATAGTGATAATGTTCCGGTGATCATATATTTTGAGTATAATTTAATTGTTACATTCAATTAAAATAAGACATATATAATTCAATATAGATTATTTTGATTGAATGAAACAATCAAAATAACAGAAATTGAAACGACAAATTTGAACTCACACATCATTGCTTTAGTAATACCACATATGCGATTCAGTGAGCATGACCCAGATTCATATCGTTAATATTACTTTTCACACCTAGGTTTGATATTTATTAGTACGCCTTTGAATGATCTTACCATTGTTAGAGCTTGTCTAATATAATCTATATATTAATAAAACCAGCACATTTTTCCACCACTTTCACCTATTTTTCTGAATTAAAAAATTAATTTTTAATTACGGCAACCAGTTTTACCGCTTCTACATGTCTTTTCCAACTCGACTTCTTCTTCAACGTGTATACATATATACACGTATCGGGTCCACCTATTTTTCTCAATTAAAAAAATCACACCGTTAAAATAAGTCAATCCATGTGCAAGTTGGATCAACTCTAATCTAATACATGCACCTGGTATTTATATTAGAAAAAATGACCATTAACAACTTAAGATATAAACGTGAGATGAAAAGGCACAATGTTTTCACGTAGCATGACTTTGGTAATTAACGACAAAACATGAATCGCCGGATTTTTTTCCTCTGAATATTATATTAATGGTCCTAAAAAGGATACTACAGATATCATCAAATTGGCAACGTTGATTCACACAATATTATCGTTCAGTTGGTTGGAAAATTACATCGGGTTCTTCTTTATCTTGTGTTAATTGACTATACTTTATTTTAATTTTTTATTCGATTTGCAGGTCGTGGATGAAACATTAGGCATAACTTCAAAATACATAATGGTTAGATTACTAAATCAAGTGAAGGGATATGAAAGAAACCCAATTGTTTGCTATAAAAAACTGTGATAGAAATTATTAGAGATGTTGTGGTTGGTCAAGTGTATTTATGATTATTTAATTGTTAAAAAATTTGATGTCATTTATATATTCTGTAATTGGGTTGTGTGGCGGAGAATAGTGGATTTTATCGGTTTTAGAATGTTATTGAATATAATATGTTTCAACACAATATAAAATTATATGAAATTTTATTATTTTTAGTCCTGCTATTTACTATAACAGGATGTATTTGTATAAAATATAGACGAAAATCTACTAAAAATTTTAGAAATTCTTTTGCACTTATCCCCTTATGTGGATTCTAATTTATTATATTGCAATATGTCTCCCCTTGCAACGCACGGGTAAACATTAATTTATTTAATATATATATTTTTTTCATTACCATTTTCAAATTCTCATTACAATATTACATTGATCGGACAATTTTGTCATATTCTCTGTACTCTTCTACTACACAATCAAAAGTCCTTTTTTTTTTTTTTAGCAAACATATCCTTAATTGCTTGGTATACCTCCTTGAGATTCATCCATATATTGCGTATGCAGTTATGCTGTTCACTTATCCAATTTTATCATCTCTTGCAATAACAGTTCTTTGGGTGGTTGTTTTACATGTATTGCGCTATGTTCATGGTCCGCATGTCCCCAAGGCATCATCGCTACAGCTATATAGGTATATTTAATGCGAATAGAAGTGCAATTCAAATATTTACAACTCTTTTTCACAAGCTAATGTGACCACTGATTTATGATGATAATAATAATAATAATAATAATGTGGCCACTTTTATTATCATTAGTATTTTTTTTAAGGTACTAATGTGCCCAATTATATTGAGATTGATTGTGATTTGCTCATTTACTAATGTGGCCAATTATCTTAGTTCCTACATTGGACTTTGCCGATCTTTGATTTGCGGAAACCGCTTTTTGAAAGATTTCTTTTAATTTTTTTTGCATCTATATTAAATTAAATGAATACTATATTATTGTTCCCTGGTGATGGGGGACCTTACCAGGTCCCTTTGAATTTTTTCCCCCGATTGTGGGTACCATAAGGTACCCACCGTGGGGAATAGAACATAACTGTTGCAGAGACATCTACTCAAGTATTTTTGGTTTTGTGATTGAAAAGCTACTGCTTAATCTTATTGTCGAGTTTTCCGATGATGTTAGATTGTGGAGGATATTGTTATTAGATAATCGTGTTTATATATTGTAATATTCATGGTAATATTGTTTTACCCCCTTTACCTGTACTCCCTTTTAGTATCATGTCCGTAAACTTGTGCCGAGTATATGCTGAAAAAATTATGCTCGGTGAATCTTATAAACTTGAAAAAGTAAATTATGTTTGATGGGCTCATAAGAGGAAAAGAAGCAATAAGTGGCTCCGCTAGGAATTAAGTTTTGTGGAGGCGAGAAAAAGTTACTATGAAATAATATTATTTAAAGTAAAATAAGTGTAATATTAAGGTTTGCGTAAACTTCACGCTAGACTTATTTATAAGTAGTTTTATACATTAATATTGTCAAATGCCAAATGATTACAACACACATCTATAGAAAAAAATTTCACAGATATCACAAACATAAAAACATTTATTAATCCATAAGAGAGTGTAGAAATTAATTATACATCTTAAATAAGTCTTGTCGTGCTCCCTTCTCTTCGAACTTGATGAGAGTCCATTTGAAAAGTCTTGATAGTATCCTTCTCGATGTACATACACAATCATAGCACCCGAGAAAAAATTATATCTCATTTTATTTTACAACCTCGTCTTGAAAATGGTAATATGATTGAGAATGCACTAAGGATAGCAACGGATCGGGTTCGAATTTGGGTCGGGTCGGCCGTTTCGGTGGCTGACTCGCGACTCGAACCTGTCCCGTGACCTGCGAATAATTGGGTCGGGTCGGGTCACGGACAACTCGAGTCAAGCCATTGATCTGACTGCTGACCAGCTTATTTTTATTATTTTTATTTTTTTTGAGTTTAAAATTCAAGGATAAAGGATTCTAACTAATTGGGTCTTGGTACTAATTGAGTTTGGGTAGTTGGGTACTAATTGGCTATTTGGCAACGGGTCAGCAAAATTCCGATCCATTCGGGGCTCTGGTCGCCTTTTTTGTCATCCCTAGAATGCACACTTCGTCGTACTTGTGAATATTGTTAAAACTGTGCAAATCAATGTATCAACAAGATAATAACTCATTAATTTACCTGTCAATACAAACATTGGATACAACTCAAGAAATGTGGACTGATAAGTGTGTGTTTTGCACACTTATTTATATCTTTTACATTTCAGTTGCGATAGATTTCTACTTATAATTATGTATAATTATTGTGTTTTTAGGTACTATTCCTCCTTGTAGGGGAAAACGAGACTAAAAGGAGGAAACATGACTTAAAGTGTCAAGAAATCCGAAATCGTGGACTAAAATGCAACTATTCCAAAGTTGGAGGATTTCGGGTGCAAATATGTGAAGATCTTCTCAACCATATTTCTTATTCTAACATGGAATAGCTTGGAAAGTAGAGTCCGTAGCGTTTTATAGATCACAATTTCGAGTTCCAGATCAAAAGATATGGCCAGACGAAGATCAGGGACGAAAAATGCAAGATATCAGAAGTTGAGGAGCCTTTTTGATATAGATATAAGTTGAGTTGGAGGAAACAATCAACAATAAAGTTGTAGATCATCGAGTCTAGTTTCCAGCGCAACTTGAATTGGCTCAATCAGACATCGGGATAAAAAATTATGGCCAAAATACTAAAACCTGCGCATGCAAAAAAATATGTACGGCCGTAAATCGTATTTGTATGGCCGTAACTTATATTTTACGGCCGTACCAAGTAATTATACGGCCGTAAAATGGGAAATACGGCCGTAAAAACACCAGAACCAGCAGTCTTGGATTTTCCCCTTTTGTTCCCGATTCTATCCCTCTTCCTCATCATTTCGAAGGGTCTTTTTGGGACATAAGAACCACAAATTGCGGACCTTTTACACCCTTTTTTCCTCCCCCAATTCATATCTTCATCTTTAGTTTAGGTTTAGCTTAGGTTTCCTTGCTTTCTTCTTCGCTTTTCTTCTTCTTTTCTTTTCTGTCTCTCTTTTTCCTTTCTGCTTTCTTTCTCTTCTTTAGTTTAGGGGTATTTATTGGGGGAAATTGCTTGGAGTTAGAAGCAAGAAAATCAAGAGGATATGGAGAAGAAGTGAAGAACAAGACTTTACTCTACAAAGGGAGATTGTCTTTAATCTTGTTTTGTTCTTTCATTTCTATTTTCTTTGTATTGATTGTATATGTATAAATGATTTCCTATACTATGAGCTAGTATTGTAAATTGGGATTTTTGATTGATATTAATCTATGTTTTAGTTAATCCAATGAGTTGTTGGAATTGATTTGTATTGAATTACCCATGTCTTGTGTGGTTGTTTTTGAGCTATTTTCATGATTCGGTTGATCACTAGATATATGTATTTGCAAGTTGTGTTATTCTTCGAAAAAAGGGACTCATCTTGAACCGTAGAAACAACCACCATACGTTTTTGTAGGGGATAGAAATATACCCCTAACCCTATGTGATCTTCCGAGCTACTATCACAAATTTTAATGCAATTGATTGATTTACAATCGACACACAAATGTAGTAGATTGGATTAATTGATTAGGGGTAGTTTGACATTCGAAAGAAGAACTACCTATATAAGGAAGTCGAGTCTAACATCAAAGATGAGTAATTTATTAAGTTCAACAACGCATTGACGAAACTGAGTTGATTGAAGTCATGAATCCCAACTATCTCTTTAACACGGGTTTCATTGCCAATCATGCCCATTTCTTGCTTTGCTTTATTGCTTTCATAGGTTAGATTAGTATAGTTGCTTTTTTTCTTTTAATTGTGTGTTCTTGTGTATAGTTTTATCTTTGTTAGAATTAGTAACTCTATTACAAATACCATTCCTCGTGGGATCGATATCCAGACTCTTTAAGTCCTACTTTATTATTTGTACTCGTGCACTTGCGGTTTAAATTGGCGAGTGTGTACAAACGCCTATCACGGATAAATTTTGAAACTGAGAATTATAGCAACTTCAATTTTCATAGAGTCTAATTGTATCAATTAAATGCATAAAGTCACTTGCATAGAATTTATGTACGAGCTCTTTCGAACATCAAATGCTTTATTTTTCTCTCTATTGTCCAATGATGAGGTAAGAATAATCAATTCAGTCAGGTCTTTGTTAAATTTATTTATTATCTCTTGAATTTGAAAATTAACGATTACAAGAGATCAATGAATACAGATGTATAAAGAATTAAACTTTTAAGCATTTAATTATATGAAGGGTGTATTTGGTAAACCAAATAAGCTAATTTATAATTTATTCAGGAGCTTATAAACTCTTATTAATTAAATAAGCTCCGTTTTGTTGGAAGAGCTTATTTGAAAAGTTCGGGCTTATTTGAAAAATTTTTTTTATTAACTTTTCAAATAAACTCATGAATGTTTCGCTTTTTATTCCATTTTTTACCCCTACAATTTTCTAGAAATATACTTTAAACATATCATTTTGTATAATTTTTCATTTATGAGCTAACTTATTAGTTATTTTACCAAACGTTTTTATTTATATTAACTAACTTGTCAGCTATTAGCTATGAGCTATGAGCCATAAATTATCTGTTAAATTTTTTTGTACAAGTGTAAGGGGTTCGATCTTACAAAGTTAACCTCCAAGGGGAGTAGTCCTTACACTTGTATTTATTTTTATTTTTTTCTTTCAATATAATCGATGTAGAACTTTTACTCATTTGCTTATACTAAAAAAATCCCGCCTATATGTGAGGGGAGCCGCACTAACCTCGGTGAAAAAATGGTCCACGTGCAAAGATTTGGGATAAATCTCGCCTGCATGTTAGAGGGGCGTGTTGAAAAATAGTATGGGCAAGTGGGTGAAAAGTCTCACATCGATTATATTGAAATGAAAAAAAAATTAATATAAATAGAAGTGCAATGACTACTCTCTTTGGAGGTTAAACTTTTAAGGTAGAACCCTTTGTATTTGTATAAAAAATTTAACACTATCAGCTCTTAATTATCTTATCAGTTATAATTTAATTTATCAGTTATAAGTTAGTTTATCAGCCAATTCTATCAAGTATACTCTAAATATAAGACCTTAAAAATTGGACTTTATTTTACATATATTATTCATCAAATATTTGAGTTAGAATTTTGGCACATTTAATATTATGAGAACAACCACCAAAATAATGGATGATGTTATAAAGAAAATCACCACCTCTAGCTCTACCACTGCCAACGTTACATTATAAAAGTTACTTCCCTCGAAAGTAACTTTTATTTATCTCAGATTAATGTTTGTGATGATGACTTTGATTTGATTTTAAAATTGATTTATTGACAATTAAATACTTTTAGTTTTGCCAAACACGTCGTAATGAAAAAATATTCCTCGGTGGTGATGGATGACTCTGCGGCTATGCGGATGGTGATGTCACTGGGCTTGTTGCCTCAATTATTGCTCAAGACAAAACAATTTTGAGATGGCGTGAAATACAATTTATTATTTATAGATATATGTTCTATGTGTTAGTTATAAATCATTGAAAATAAATTAAAATTCAACCAAAGCCATTAATCGATCACGGTCATATATTTCTAATTACTGTACACACTTATTATTATCAAATCTACACGTCATGACTTATGACTTATGCGCCATGAATCTTCTTTGCAAATTTTCATTAGTCACAATGGGTCTTGTTCAATGCACGGGACGAATAAGATGGTATATTTACATAAAATAATATTATAAAATAAGAAATTAAATTATTGCAAATATATGATAAAAATAACGAAACATATATAATACTATAGATTTCAATAATAGTTTATAAATTTTGCTCGAAAATATTATCTTATAAGAAAAAAATTATATCAATTATTGTATAATTGAAGAATTGATGAATTTAGGTAAGAATGGAATATTTGGGAACAAAATTTAGATAATATACTTATTTGAACAAACAAACCTAAATAATATGTTTTATGGGTCATATATAATTATTCAAACTTATTTGAAATGTGACTAAAAATGTTATTATGGTCAGCCTATACATACATATAGTTGATATATATATATATATATATATATATATATATATTGACCCAAATAAAACTCAAAATGGATTATACAATATGCTAGATTTTTTTTTAAAAAATAAATAAATACAACTAACAAATCGATAAAATTCTAAAAAATATTCTTTTTCTTTTGAAAGAAATACTACAACGCTCCACATTTTCATTCTATATATATTATTATGAAAATTTTAGATATTATACAAAAATTTGCAATTTTATTCTCATATGTAAAACATATTTAAATAACGAAGGAATTAAAAAAAATTCCAATTAAATTTAAAAGCACTTTAAAATTCAACAGCGATTTAATTCATTCGTTTTCTTTCCATTTACGTAAAACACATTTTCATTTTAGAAAGGAAAATAACTCATATTTAATTTTATATACTTAGAAAATGCAAAACACATGCAATGTACATAAATTTAAGATATCTTTTTGGAAAGCATAAATAAATTAGCAGTGGTCTGCTTGATTTTAGTCATTTAGTAACCCAAAAAAAAAAAAAAAAAATTGTAATTCCCTATGCATTAATCACATGCAGCAATAATGCATTTTATTGTAGTGATTTAATACAATTGCATCCATTCCATTTATATACAACTTGTTTTAGTCCAATCCTTGCAATGTAGAATCAAATTAGTGTATAATTAACTAATTGTTTCTGTTTTGAGAAGTTTGAACAGTATAAAAAGGTTAAAAAAAAACATAATGTCATGTCAAGATTTTTTTAATATAAAAGCGAGCCATTGCAATTGCAATTCAGAATAATTACAGTAGTAATAACTCATTATTTCCTTATATAATTGAAACGGTGTGTAGAAATTCAATTCTATCTTAAAAGGGAAATTTTATTATTTTTTAATTTGAATTCGAGTGTCAGATAGGCACTATCGACGTGGCGCAGTGCCTGATTGGCACTGCAAAAATTATAATGTAGACATAGAGATAGAGATTTATAAATCATTGAAATTGAAAATAAATTAAAATTCAACCAAAGCCATGAATCAATCACGGTCATATATTTTTATTACTATACACACTTATTATTAACAAATCAACCAAAGCCATGAATACATCTTCTTTGATAAATGTAGATAACACTGCTATGTTCTTTTCTGTATTGAGATTTCATTCTATTGTTATCTACAAGTCATAAGAAAAGAAATTTCTACTGGATCCAGTATTTGTGAACTTGGTTTCTATAGCAATTTGCATTCAATGAAGATACTTGTCTGCATAATGGAGATTCTATTTGATACTTGTATGAATTTCACCAGAATAGGTCAAAGAAGATTATAATGTTTCGAAATTGTGTTAGCATTGTTGATTCGATAGCTTCATGAGAAAGAAAATTGAAGTCAATTCTGTTTCGATCTCAAAAGATCAAAAGCAGTGTTATTATGTTATAAAATGTCTAGAGATTTCAATAACTTTTATGCCAGTATACTTCTCACTTTAAACCATGGAATGATTATGGGCTTGCTTTTAGTTTTGCAGTACAATAATTATTCGTTAACAAGATGTCTTCTCCGAGCAAGAAGCGAGATATGGATTTTATGAAACTGTAAAGGTGCGTTCTGTTTGTCATTTTCAACCCGTTTTCTGTTTTCGAAAACGTTGAAAACGCGTTCTCTTCATCGTTTTCGAAAATACGTTTTCGAAATCGTTTTCAAGACTTGTATAGAAAACACGAAAACGTCTTTTTAACGTTTTCGGCGTTTTCTGTGTTAAATGTTGAAAATAAGGAAAACCCGTTTTCAGATTTTAAACTTTACATTTATTACATTTTAAACAAGTATAAACCAAATACGTTTTCTATTTTCTCTTCTCAAAAATAATTTTTTCAAAGCAACAGACCAAACACATTTTCAATTTTCTGAAAACAACAATTAAAAACAGAAAACACCAAAACATTTTCGAAAATGAAAATAGAAAATACAAAACAAACAGAACACCCCTAAGTGTTTCTTGTATGACATTCCTCATTGCACATGCCACTGCATCATTTACGGGTTTTGCTTAAAACAGCTAATTTATGTCCAGATTATGTTGCTCAAATATGTTATTTCAATGGCAATAATGAACTATAAAAATTTCTGATGAGGCTCCACAAAGGGTTTTACATAATTTTCATGTTTGTGCTGTAGAATGATGAGTGACTACTCGGTGGAGACAATAAATGATGGAATCAACGAGTTCAATGTGGAATTTCACGGTCCAAAAGAAAGTATGTTAATCTTTTATATTCAAATTGATTATTCAGATATTCTCCATTTCACTTGTGCTAATGGATTTTAGTATTCTTCCATCTACCCCATTTCCCGCATGCTTGCTCCCCCCACAAATCTCTTTCTGAAATTGGGCAATATTAAACTATATCTGCAGAAAAACTTTGTCCATTTGGGAGGAAGTTCCTCTAATTTTTGGTATAGCCATGCTGAGTGTAAATATATGCATACAGGAGCTAGTTTTTGTATGTCTCAAGCATTCATTGACCTTTCGTTGCTGCTAGTTCACCGATCATTTGGTGATCTGTGTTTAAAAGAAGTTTTCAGCCCGATTTTCCTGAAGCATTCTAGATACTCAATGTTCATTGAATCATTCTTGTCATGTTCTTGTCAATTGCAGGCCTTTATGAAGGGGGAGTCTGGAAGGTTCGGGTTGAATTACCAGATGCCTATCCTTACAAATCTCCTTCCATTGGATTTCTTAACAAAATTTTCCACCCAAATGTTGATGAGTTGTGAGTTTTAATATTCTTTTATTGCCTATTGTTCTTACTTCGCTTTGTTCATGCACTGGTCAGAGTTCTCCGCAATTCCGAAATATTCAAGTTCAACATACAACTTGCAACTCACAAACGCCTTATCCCAGCACACATTGAGGGCAGATCTCCGTAGTATTACATTATTGGTGGATTTGTTTTCTCCGCTGTGTCTGTTCCATTTAGGATATGTGTTTTTATGCGTTTTTATGTGTTTTCATGTGATATAGGAGAGAGAAAAAGTGGAATTGAATGGTGGAGATTTGTGTAGTACAAATAGGTCCCACGAGATTTGTGTGTAAAAATGTGTAAAAATGAGTAGGAGAACGGGGTCTATGACCTGCGTTCATAGGTGCAATACTGAGATTTACCCTGCTTGCTCATTTTTCTACTTGTTATTGGTTTGCCCTGCTTAGGTGCACGTTATACTTAGAAGTGGGTAAGTAAGCTGGGAAATAAATCTTTCTTTTGTTGGTAAAAGTTGGAATTCACGTATGAACCACGTTTTTCGTTATAATGATAGTGTATTAGTCAACTAAGCTATAAAGTAAATTAATTGAAGCTCACATGAACATGCTATTGGTTTCAGCTCTGTCGAAATTGGAACAGAATATTGTTTGATGCACATATATTTTATTCTCGCTTTGTAATGCTTTTATTCATTGCAGTACGGGAAGGATTATGAATTCGATGCTCCTGTCAAATTGTTGGACAAACTTATGCATGCAATGGCACAATCGGCAGACGAGCAGCTAGTTGTTGAGAACTTGTTGTTTCTCAGGTTTTCTTTTTCTCTTTGGCTTTTTGCAACCATCCTGCCTGGAAAATCTTTGAAATTTTTGCTAATCATTGCACATTTCCCTTTTGAGATTGTATTAGGTGCTTGTTGCTGACATCAATATCGGATACGAAGATATAGTCAACACACAGGTAGAACATTTTCTAGCAAAGATGGTTGGGCATTTCAGCATTTGATATGACCTGGGTTGTTTGTTAATGGTTAATATCCAACTCTTTATATATGTACTTGTAGGTACATGCTTTCAATGGAAAGCCTGTTAAGAATCTAAAAAGCTTGGCTACCATGGTGGAAAGCTGTGAAGAAGAATTTTTGAAGTTTGATCTTGAATATGATCAGGTTCGTCAACCAACACGCACCCCCCCTCCCCCTCCTTGCGGCCAAAACAAAAGGGAAAAAGGAGAAATAGATATTCTTGGTTTAGATCATGCTTGTGCTGTGTTTTTTATGGAATTCCTGTCGACAATCTGTAGATTGTGGTCCTACAGACTCAGAAGGCGAAAGCTGCAACCAAAGATATCCTTGCCACTCACTGTATCCCTTCAGCCATGTCCGATGATCTTAAGACTTAAAGCCGCAACTGATGAGGTTTGGAAGTCCTTAAAATTCATGTATATGCTTTTGCTCTGTGGTCTCTCTGTCATATATGCTATGCCCTACTTGGAAGTCTAGCAGAGCGCTCTTCAAAGTACGCACCTGTGTGAATCTTGGGATATAAAAGAATCTCAGTTCCAAAATCATGCCAACATTATTTTGAACTAGTATCTCACTAGAGCTGGGATTAGTCCCTCAAAGTCCCACCAATAGAAACACAATTTGTGGACTTTTGATCTCATTGTAGAGATTTTGTGGATTGTGAATTAGGCCTTGTTCTATACACGCTAAATTTCAAAAATTCAAATTTATTTTTCTCATTATTTTCCACCACCCAAACATTAATTTGACAATTTATTTACATTTTTTAATATATATTCTCGAAATTTCACCCACACATTCTACACGAAATTTGAGTAAATAAATTTTATCATGCACAGAATAAGGCCTTAGTTGAAAAGGTATATCTAAGTCAAAGAAAGAAGATAGTTACTTTTCTTTACAAGTCTTTTACCTTTTGATAGTTGGATTTTACTCTATGCATATATGATATATGTTATATCGGATATGTAACAAAAGAGAGCGAGCAAGTCACTCTCTGCTTAGCAAGTCATAATTATAAGCTAGATACATTTATGCTTACACAAGAGAGGAGTACTCTCTGCGTACTAAATCATATGTTCTCTGTCCCTTCAGTTTTGTAACTTCGCAACAAGGGATGTTGGTTGGTATCCACAGATTCTGGATCACTTATTTCGTCAAATTCGCCCATATCCTCTTTTGTTTGGCCCCACATTACAGTATAGAATCCAATTGCTATGATCATTGCCCCAATGATGCTGGAAATTCGGACAGGGAAAGAAAAAAGAAATTTAATCGTCATTTTTATATTGTTCCTAGGTGTGTAGGTGGGGGTATAGGGTCTAAAGGTGTACCTTCCTAGATAAATAGTATCACCAAGGATGACGACTCCCATAGCAGCTGCAATGGCAATGGACAGTGGCTTAAACATGGCCACATAAACAGGTCCCCTTAAGCGCAAGGCCCATGTATGTATAACATTGTTCAAGCCAGATCCAAAAGCTCCCTGTGAAAAGTATGGTTTCATAATTTACCTCATAATACATGGGGATTTGACATTTATAAGTAGCAGAGATGTATTCTCATTACTTACTGAGCATATGACGGAGGCTAATGCAACGTTAGGTCTTATCATCCATTTGCTCGAGTCGGGTTCTGCAATGAGAGCTACTAATGCTGCCAAGATGCTCACGAATAAGTTGTAGAAGAACATCATAGTCAGTTCTGCTGGGTACTCTCTCATAATATGTGTCTGTTATTTAAACACCAAACGAGTCTGATGTTAGTAGTGAATAATGCTATTTATGTAGAAAAACTGAAAGTAGAAAAAGGAAATTTGCACTTGGTCTCTCAACCTTCACAAGAAAGGAAAAAAACGAAAAAGACACTTCCATTTTTGGTGCACGTGGTCTCTGGTCGACTAATGCTACTGGGTACTATTTAATAGTTGGGTCAGTGTTTTGGTGGCAACTCAGCATTAACCACTGCAAAAATGCCTGTTGAAGTTACCATAAACCTGAACTGATGGAAAGGAAAATAGGTGCACCATAAATGGAAGTTTGTGAATCTGTAAGCTAGAAAATAGTGGGTCATTTGTGAAAGTTAGAGAGGGGCATTTGCAAATTTCCCAATATGATATAGCTTTTGGCATACGGACCACCACGATGTACCACACAGGCACCAGGAAATATTCAATGGTGAGAAAGAGGCTGCCAATAATCCAATTTGATTGTGATGAGTGAACTAGTTGATGCTTCGGGGGACTTGAATTGATACTTGGACCCTTGAAAAGAGACACAACAAAAGCTCCTGATACAGAAATAAGGGTGCCCACCACTTTGGCCCGGCTACTTTTGCTTGACAGTGCTAGCTTTTCCATCCTACAAATGGGCCCACTTCATCAGTTCCAAATTAGGCCCTACTTTAGCTTTATTTCTAAATCATCGATGGAAATGGGGGCTCATTGAGGCCTCCTTTTTTGTCCATTTCGGTATATGGCAGTTGTTTGTTATCTAGTTACAATTTGGGGAGACGAAACATAAGGTGCATAATGACCTATAACATGGTCACGGAGAATGAGAAAATAGATCTTACTCGATAATTTTATCAGCCAAATAGTATGCACTAACCTATATATAAGAGAACTAACTTATACATATATATGACCATCTCTCTGTTTGGAATAAAAATAGATCTCACTCGATAATTTTATCAGCCAAATAGTCCGCACTAACCGATATATAAGAGAACTAATTTATAAATATATGACCATTGCTCTGTTCGGAATAAAAATCCTTTCGAATTACAAGAGTTTTTTCGAACGCGCATGCACTTGAGGAGAAGAAACTCATTGATGTTATCGAGCATAATTTTGCACAGGGTTTAGAGAGTGAGTGTTATCGAACCATTAGTGTTGTAAAGTAAATTTTCTTCTGTGTGTAGCAACATGTTGTTGTCTGTGTGAGGCCTATGGGCTGATCGTCAGTGTCATAAAGCCGCTACATGGGTACATTGATAAAATGTTAGGATTCAAATTTTTATACATTTTTATGTGAAGGCCAATTATATTGGCACTACAAATTTCATGTAGTGCACCACATTTTAATTGCACTAAATGGTTTTCACATTTGTCTATTATTGTAATTAGGACGTCAACTGTATTGCCCTATTTTTATAATTATTATTTAATAATTAACATGTTTGAACCAAAAAGGTTTTTTTTATATATAAATATTATGTTGGTGTGTTTTTAAGTTAATATCGAATTTTAGAATTTTGGTATGTACTAATATTTATTTATTTAAAATTATAAAACATAAATAAATTATTTGACGTCCAAATGATGAAATTTTTGTACATAAATTATTATTATTATTATGGATAAATTCATTGCAATTAAAAGGTTAAACCTAATAATTGAACTAAAAAATATTTAAAGCTATAATTGTAATAAAAAAAAACTTGAAATACCTTGAAAATAATTATTATGTGGTATACCAAAGAAAGAATGAGTGAAGTTGAATAATAGAGACTTGTATAGTACATGTAGGTCTCATGAGATATGTGATATAATTTGTTTGATCAAATTAAAATTTAACAGAGAATTAATAAAAATGTGTGAAAATGAACCAAAATTTGAATCCTAACATGCAGTGTGTCTATTGTGAGCATCATTAGACTGGGTGAAAAATTTTAATGTGAAGTTTCGTAGTAAATTTGAGGAATTAGTAATTACTTGTAATTGAAATATTGTGGACTCAGGTTTAAGCAAAATTTGAATAGGCTAAGGATTAAACTCGGTCTTATTCTCTTTGCATTAAGGCCTTGTTCTTTTGCACATAAATTTACATGCACGCAATTCTCGTATAACTTCACACACATTTTCAACCACACATATATTTTTCAAAATAATTTTTACCACACATTTTACATGGAATACCGCGCATGACAACTTTATCACCAATCAAACATACCCTAAATGTAGTTTATTCGAATTTTGTGTTGATTATGTGGTTGAAAATCGGATAAGATGTATTAAAAGTAAATAAATTATCAAATCAATATTTGAGTGATTGAAAATATGAAAAATAAAAAAAGTAGATTTAAGTTTATGAAATTTAACTAGTATAGAGAAGTTTTGCCATCGATGCAATCTCCGAGAAAGGTTCATTTCAAGATTCAAAAAGTCAATGAATAGATTGAGGATTACGGAAATGTTCAAAAAGTTTTGCCATTGATGTTGAGGATTAAACTATAAAGTTTTGCCATCGATGATTCTCTAAGAAAAAATCATTTGGAGATTCAAAAAGTCAATCCTAGCGTATGCATGTGATACGTTTTAAATTTTATTATTTTTTATCTATTTTTATTTATTTTTTCTTTTGGTCAAACTAATTACATTCATATATTTCGTGAGATTTACGTATATTACATAAATTTTTATCATATAATTTCATTCATTCTTTCTCCTCTTTTATATTAACAAATAACCCGTTTGGCAACCCTTTATAAATATTTTTACTATTTTTTTATCAATTCTTTCTCTCTCTTAAATCAATCACATTCACATATCTCATCACATTCATAAATCTCCACCACTCAACTCCACTCATTATCTCTTTTCTTTACATTAAAAATATTTAAAAATATTTACAAATGATTGCCAAACGGGGGCAAAATCTATTTAAAAAAAAACAAACAAACCATAAAAAAATCTATCTTATATTCCTATTACCCTATAAATCAAAGAAATCAAAAGGTACCATGTGAACCGAACGAAAGGTTCTCAGCCAACAAGGACAACCATCCAATAATTGGTCCTGGTTGCTAGATCGTTTAATACATTACGCGAACCCGACCAATAAAAAATATGGGTCGATAATAGTGATGGCAGAAAAATTTGATTCGATCCAAATTCGATGGATACCCGATCCGAATAGAGCGATTTTTTGCCGATCCGAAACGGATTTGGATTTGGATCGGATCAGGCCTGATCCGATTCGATCCGATCCGAATTGATTTTTTATTTTTTAATTTTATTTTTATTATTTTTATTTTTTTATAAAAACATATATCAATATGGATCGTATTTGGATTTTTTTTCTTGATCTGATCCGATGCGATCTGATCCGAATCCGATCTGAGGAATTTGGATTTGGATCGGGGTGATTGATTTGGATTTGGATTTGGATTAGGCCGATCCGATCCGAATCCGATCCATTGCCAACACTAGTCGATAAACAATATCAAAAGAAAACCTAAAACATATTTTGTGTTATTGTTTTCTTGTATCCGTAATGGAGTACCACATATATTACAATAAAAGGTAAGGTAAGGTTAGAATAAAGGTGAAAAAGCAATATGTTCTAAACTATTTTGTACTTAGAAATATATTTGCAAGAAAATAATATCTAAAAAAGTTTTTCTCAATGAAAAACTTGCGGGAAAACAATATTCTCAAAGACGAATAATATTTTTGAAAAAATACAAGGTTAAACTTAGTAATTAATTTCTTTTTTTAAATGTAGTTAAAATTTGAAAGAAAAATTGTTGCAGTGAAAGATATAATAGTTCTTTTGCATGTTGGGTTAAAAATGAAGATAAGAAAAAGACAATGAGGAAAATAGTTCCATGAATCTAGCAAAATTCAAAACTGAGAATTTGTTTGGGAGTTTTTAAAGAATAAATAAATAAAAATTATCACCATTTTATTGACACGGTAATTTATTTATAAGGGCGGGTTCTTTTATATATTTTTATTTATTTTTATACATTCTTTTCAATTTCACTAATTCTCTCTTCTACTTCACATCCACATATCTCGTAGGACCTATCTGTACTAAATCAATCTCCACCCTTCAATTCTATTTATTCTCTCTCCTATATCACCTAAAAATACATAAAAATTCATTTACACACATTCGATCACCCGCTAATTCTCAAACCCACTTGTTTGAATCTCGATAATTATTTCTTTATTTTTCAAATCAACGTTCAAAAACTATTTCCCGAAGGACATGTTCCCAAGCAAGCAAGCTTAAGTTCAACTCTGCTGACCTTTTTTCGTTTTGGCAAACAAGCAAGCTTAAGTTCAACTCTGTTGACCTTTTTTTGTTTTGCCAAGCAAGCAAGCTTTCCAATGCTAAAGCAGCTTTCTAAAATGATGTGGATAAGAGAGATAAAGATAATATAATTATTTTAATAGAAGTTGAATGGAAAGGAAAATATATAGCATTTTCATTGTAATGTGGTGTTAAGGGATGATGTGGAGGAGAGAAATAGAGAGAAGAAGATTAGGTGGATTGAAAAGAGAATAAAGAATGTGTAGTGTAAAAGAAAGGGAAAATTGAAAAAGTATGAGAGATCTAGAAACAAATTTAAAAATAATAATAAAATAATAGTGGATGATGTGAAGTTGGACTTCTAGATGTAGAGGTGACACGGGAATTTATGGCGAAAAAATGGGAAAAAAGTAGGGAAAGTGAGAAAAAGAGAAAAAATGTGGGATCCGAAATTTTTGTGTGTGTCTCTATCTCTCCGCCACGTAGAAAAAAATAGAGGATGTGGGGAAGTTATGCAATGGAGATGCTAAGAGAGAAAAGTGAAATTGAAAAGAGAGATAGAACTAAATTTAAAAATAATTATAAAATAATAGTAAAAAATATGTAGATGAATGTGTGATTTTAGAAAGGGTACGGGAAGTAATGGATGAAAAAGTGAGGAAAAAATAGGATAATCGAGAGAAAAGTGATTTGAAAAAATTAAAAATAAAAAAATATGGAATTCATAAGAAAAAATGTGTATTGTTCTTTCTCAGTAGAAATTGTAGTATAGAAAGTAGCATTGAAGTTGCTTTAAGCTCACCGTTAACCAAAAAATATCATGAACAGATGCATCAGAAACGCTGCAACAGGCTAGAAAAGGACAGAGAAAGTGAAAGAACCTGAAAATGAGAGCTAGCACGAAAGTGAAGGCCGGCGTGAGGTTGCTAATGGCTGAAGCAAGCGTTGGAGACGCATATATGATTCCAGTATAACCGATGGTCTGAGATGTGCAACTGGTTCATCACACAATTCATCTTAGATTAGTGCTTTAATTCGTATAGATTTACAATAATTAATTGAACTGGATACCTGCTTTGAATACGAACACTTTACCCACTCAGTCGTGATTGAGAGAGTTCAATTTATCCGATTCTAATTTTGATGAGATTATCTCAGTTCAAATCACCAATTAGATGCATAGAATCGTTTAATTTACCCTCGAAACGATTCTAATTGAACACAATTTGCATCAGAAGAGTTTAAAAAACAACTACTAACCCGATTGCTCCGAGTAGAAAAAGTTTGACCATGATGGAGAAGCGCAACGGAGGAAGCGTTCTGAATCTGCAGTTGCAGAGGATCATCGGCGGAAGCAGAACAAGTGCCGCCACGGCATGGGCGTAAACGATGAAGATGTGCTGGCTCATCCCCTGGTTAGTGGCGAATTTGAACAGCGTGTTGAGGCCGACGTTGGTGCACTCCATCGCCACCAGAGCACCGAACGGAAGAACATCTTTGTAGCAGTATCGGTATCCGCTTCCTCTCGCCATTGATACTCTCTGTTTGCTTCCTTGCCCACACGCAATGCGCACTTACGAGTGTTGATTTGGTTTTATTTATTATAAAACAGCACTTCCTACTTCCTAGAGTGGGACCGCGGTTGAAATGGGAAACGTCATTGGCTGAGCTCCAGAAAATATTACAATTATCTCCTAAGGAGTGGTATTGTTCCGGGTGCACCGGAACGGTTTTACTCCTAGGAGATAGTAATATCTTTTTGTGAATGTGTGTTGAGGAAAGATAGGTGGAAAAAATTTATTTTAATTGAAAATAATGGAAAGATGTGTAGATAAAAAATTGAGAGGAGTAAAAATGGGAGATATCTTTGATGAATGTGTGTTTAGGAGAAAGATAGAGGGAAAATAATTATTTTAATTGAAAAAATGGAAAGATGTGTAGATAAAAAATCGAGAAAAAGTAAAAATGGGAGATATCTTTGATGAATATGCGTTTAGGATAAAGATAGAGGGAAGAAAAGTTTTAAAAAAAAGAGAGAGAGATAGAAAGAAATTTAAAAATAATAATAAAATAATAGTAGAAAAATGTGAAGTTTAATGTTTGAATTTGGATATGGCATCGGAAATGAATCAAATGATACAGAAAAATAGAGAAAAAGTGAGAAAAATGAAGAAAAGGTGATTTCAGAAAATTGAAAAATTGTGAGTCTATTTAAAAATTTTGTCTCTCTCTCCTCGCCCTCTCTCTCTTTTAAATTGGAAATTTGGACATGGACACCCATTAGAGTTGTCCTTGCCGTGAAAACTAATTACTGTTGTAATTTCCTATTTCCTAGAGTGGAACATTAGTTATGATTTTTTATGGATTCTCGTGCTTAGCTTCTCAACTCGTGTTACTTTATGAACATAGACGTGCCTTTTTCTGCCCACGGCGATCATATATCTTGAGTACAATTTAACTATTATATTCAATTAAAACAAGACATATATAGTTCAATGTAGATTGTTTTGATTGAATGAAACAATCAAGGTAACAGAAATTGAAACAACAAATTTGAACTCACACATTATTGCTTTGGTAATACCACATATGCGATTCAATGAGCATGTCCTATATTCATATTGTTAATATTACTTTTCACACCTAAGTTTGATATTTATTAGTACCCCTTTGAATGATCTTACTTGTTAGAGCTTGTCTAATATAATTTATTTAAAAAATATTTTTTTCATTATCATTTTCAAATTCTCATTACGATATTACATTAATTTGACAATTTTGTCATATTTTCTGTACTCTTCTACTACAAAATCAAAAGCCCCAACCCCCCCCCACCCCCACCCCTTTTAGCAAACATGTCCTTAATTGCTTGGTGAGTTGGTGTACCTCCCTGAGATTCATCCATATATTGCTTATGTAGTTATGCTGTTCACTTATCCAATTTTATGATCACCTGTAGGGGTAAGTATAAGGTTCGGTAAATATTTAGGTAAAATGATATTTTTGACAAAATTACTCCCCTCCCCACCCTACATTCATGGGGGAGGGGGTAATTTTGTCCAAAATATCACTTTACCTAAACATTTACCTAATCCTATACTTACATTTATAATTATTGCAATTTTATCATCTCTTGCAATAACTGTTCTTTGGGTGGTTGTTTTACATGTATTGCGCTATGTTCATGGTCCGCATGTCCCCAAGGCATCATCGCTACAGCTATATAGGTTATATTAAATGCCAATAGAAGTGCAATTCAAATATTTACACCTCTCTTTCACAAGCTAATGTGGCTAATAATAATAATAATAATAATAATAATAATAATAATAATAATAATAATAAAAAGAAGATAATGTGGCCACTTTTATTATTATTAGTATTTTTTTAAGGTACTAATGTGGCCAATTATCTTAGTTCCTACTTTGTTGGACTTTGCTGGTCTTTGATTTGCGGAGTTATCTGCTCAAGTATTTTTTATTTTGTGATTGAAAAGCTACTGCTTAATCTTATTGTCGAGTTTTCAGATGATGTTAGATTGTGGAGGATATTGTTATTATTAGATAATCGTGTTTATATATTGTAATATTTATGGTAATATTGTTTTTTTCCCCTTTACCTGTACTCCATTTTAGTATTATGTCCGTAAACTTGTGCCGAGTATATATATGCTGAAAAAATTATGCTCGGTGATATTATAAACTTGGAAAAGTAAATTATGTTTGATGGGCTTATATATAAGAGGAAAAGAAGCATTAAGTGCCTCCGCTAGGAATTAAGTTTTGTGGGGGCGAGAAAAATTTACTATGAAATAATATTATTTAAAGAAAAATAAGTGTACACACATTTATAGAAAAAAATTACATAGATATCACAAACATAAAAACATTTATTAATCCATAAGAGAGTGTAGAAATTCATTATACATCTTAAATAAGTCTTGTCGTGCCCCCTTCTCTTCGAACTTGACGAGAGTCCATTTGAAAAGTCTTGATAGTATCCTTCTCGATGTACATACACAAGCATAGCACCCGAGAAAAAGTTATATCGCATTTTATTTTATAACCTCGTCTTAAAGATGGTAATATATTGAAAATGCTCTAGGGATAGCAATGGGTCGGGTTCGGGTTGGGTTGGCCGTTTTCGTGGCTGACTCGTAGGTCAAATTCCGACTCGAACCCGCCTAGTGACCCGCGAATAATAGGGTCGGGTCGGGTCAGGTCGCGGACAGCTCGGGTCAAGCCGTTGACTCGACTGCTGACCCGATTATTTTTATTTTTTATGAGTTTAGAATTCAAGGATTTAGGATTCTAGCTTATTGGGTCTTGGCACTAATTGGGTTTGGGTAGTTGGGTACTAATTGGCTATTTGGCAAATTGTAAACATAACAAATTAAGGAAATAAATTTGTACATAAATTAAAAGAGGCTCGGGTCGGGTCACCACCGACCCGACGCGGGGTCACGGGAGCCAACCTGCGGGTCAGCAAAATTCTGATCCATTCGGGGCCGGCTGCCGACTAGTTCGGGGCCAGTTGGATTTTTTTGCCATCCTAGAATGCACACTTCGTCGTACTTGTGAATATTGTTAAAACTGTGCAAATCAATGTGTCAACAAGATAATAACTCATTAATTTACCTGTCAATACCAACATTGGATACAACTCAAGAAATGTGGACGAATTTGGAAACTGAGAATTATAGCAACTTCAATTTTCATAGAGTCCAATTGTATCAATTAAATGCATAAAGTCACTTGCATAGAATTTATGTACGAGCTCTTTTGAACATCAAATGCTTTATTTGTCTCTCTATTGTCCAATGATGAGGTAAGAATAAGCAATTCAGTCAGGTCATTGTTAAATTTATTTATTATCTCTTGAATTAGAAAATTAACGACTACAAGAGATCAATGAATACATATGTATAAAAAATTAAACTTTTAAGTATTTAATTATATGAAGGGTACCTTTGATAAACCAAATAAATTAGGTTATAACTTATTAAAGAGCTTATAAACTCTTATTAATTAAATAAGCTCTGTTTTGTTGGAGGAGCTTATTTGAAAAGCTCAGATTTATTTGAAAATATTTTTTTATTCTTTTCAAATAAACTCAAGAACGTTTCGCTTTTTATGCCATATTTTACCTTTATAATTTTCTAGAAATATATTTTAAACATGTCTTTTTGTGTAATTTTCTATTTATGAGCAATCTTATAAGTTATTTTGCCAAACGTTTTTATTCATATCAAATAACTTATCAGCTATTAGCTCTAAACCATAAACTATCTGTTAAATTTTTTTGTACAAGTGCAAAGGGTTTTATCTTAAAAAGTTAACCTCCCAGGGGAGTAATTTTTACACTTGTATTTATATTGATTTTTTTCTTTCAATATAATCGATGTATGACTTTTATTTATTTTCTTATGCTAAAAAAATCCTGCCTATATGTGAGGGGAGCTGCGCCAACCTCGGTGAAAAAATGATCAACGTGCAAAGGTTCGGAATAAATCTCACCTTCATGTGAGGGGAGTGTGAGGAAAAATAGTATGAGTAAGTAGGTAAAAAATCTCACATCGATTATATTGAAAGGAAAAAAAATCAATATTAATGGTTACTCCCCTTAGAGGTTAACCTTTTAAAGTGGAACCCTTTCAGCACTTATACAAAAAATTTAACACTATCAGCTCTCAATTATCTTATCAGTTATGAATTAGTTTATTAGTTATAAGGTAGTTTATCAGCTAATTCTACTAAATATACTCTAAATATAAGACCTTAAAAATTGGACTTTATTTTACATATACTAGTATTTTCACCCGTGCATTGCACGGTGGGGAAATATATAAGAGTTCGAATTCTAGAAGAGGAAGGGAAGATTGAGTGGCAGATTTGTGATTATTCGAAGCGTGATTTTATAATTAAATTTATTTTTTTAATTCAGAAAATGAAACTTTTCGCGAAAAAATGACCTCATATTATATGGGAGATATATAAGAGTTCGAATTCTAGAAGATGAATGAAAGATTGAGTTGCAAATTTGTGATTATCCTTTTACAATTAAATTTTATTTTTTTAATTCATAAAAATAAAATTTTTGGCAAAAAAATAATCTCATTTTATTAATATATAGATAGATTATTCATCATATATTTGGGTTAAGATTTTAGCACATTTAATATTACCAGAACAACCACTAAAGTGAAGGATGGTGTTTTAAAGACAATCACCACCTCTAGCTCTACCACTGCCAACGTTACGGTATAAAAGTTACTTCCCTCGAAAGTAACTTTTATTTATCTCAGATTAATGTTTGTGATGATGACTTTGATTTGATTTTAAAATTTATTTATTGACAATTAAATACTTTTAGTTTTGCCAAACATGTCGTAATGAAAAGATATTCTTCGGTGGTGATGGATGACTCCGCGTCCATGCGGACGGTGATGTCACCGGGCTTGTTGCCTCAATTATTGCTCAAGACAAAACAATTTTGAGATGGCATGAAATACAATTTATTATTTATATATATATATATATATATATATATATATATGTTCTATGTGTTACAATTAGTTATAAATCGTTGAAAATAAATTAAAATTCAACCAAAGCCGTTAATCGATCACTGTCATATATTTCTAATTAGTGTACACACTTATTATTATCAAATCTACACGTAATGACTTAAGACTTATGCGCCATGAATCTTCTTTTGCAAATTTTCATTAGTCACAATGGGTCTTGTTCAATGCACGGGACAAATAAAATGGTATATTTACATAAAATAATATTATAAAATAAGAAATTAAATTATTTTGAATATATGATAAAAATAACGAAACATATATAATACTATAGATTTCAATAATAGTTATAAATTTTGTTCGAAAATATTATCTTATAAGAAAAAAATTATATCAATTATTGTATAATTGTTGAATTGATGAATTTAGGTAAGAATGGAATATTTGTGAGCAAAATTTAGATAATATACTTATTTGAACAAAAAAAACCTAAATAATATGTTTTATGGGTCATATATAATTATTCAAACTTATTTGAAATGTGACTAAAAATGATATTATGGTCGGCCTATACATACATATAGTTGATATATATATATATATATTGACCCAAATAAAACTCAAAATGGATTATACAATATGCTAGATTTTTTAAAAAAATAAATAAATACAACTGACAAATCGATAAAATTCTAAAAAATATTCTTTTTCTTTCGAAAGAAATACTACATCGCTCCACATTTTCATTCTATATATATTATTATGAAAATTTTAGATATTATACAAAAATTTGCAATTTTATTCTCATATATAAAACATATTTAAATAACCAGGGAATTAAAAAAATTTTCCAATTAAATTTAAAAGCACTTTAAAATTCAACCGCGATTTAATTCATTCGTTTTCTTTCCATTTGCGTAAAACACATTTTCATTTTAGAAAGGAAAATAACTCATATTTAATTTTATATACTTAGAAAATGCAAAACGCATGCAACGTAGATATTTAAGATATCTTTTTGGAAAGCATAAATAAATTAGTGGTCTGCTTGATTTCAGTCATTTAGTAACCAAAAAAAAAAAAAAAAAATTGAATGCCCTATGCATTAATCACATGCAGCAATAATGCATTTTATTGTAGTGATTTAATACAATTGCATCCATTCTATTTATATACAACTTGTTTTAGTCCAGTCCAACCCTTGCAATGTAGAATCAAATTAGTGCATAATTAACTAATTGTTTCTGTTTTGAGAAGTTTGAACAGTATAAATAAAAAGGTAAAAAAAAAAAACATAATGTCATGTCAAGATTTTTTTAATATAGAAGCGAGCCATTGCAATTGCAATTCAGAATAATTATAGTAGTAATAACTCATTATTTCCTTATATAATTGAAACGGTGTGTAGAAATTCAATTCTGTCTTAAGAGGGAAATTTTATTATTTTTTAATTTAAATTCGAGTGTCAGATAGGCACTATCGACGTGGCGCAGTACCTGATTGGCACTGCAAAAATTATAATGTAGAGATAGAGATAGAGATTTATAAATCATTGAAAATAAATTAAAATTCAACCAAAACCATGAATCAATCACGGTCATATAGTTTTATTACTATACACACTTATTATTAACAAATCTACACGTTATGACTTGTGACTTATGCGCCATGAATCTTCTTTGCAAATTTTCGTTACACACGCCATGAATCTTCTTTGCAAATTTTCGTTGCACACAATGGGCCTTATATGGCCCTATATCCATGACTTATGAGCCATGAATCTTCTTTGCAAATTTTCATTAGACACAATGGGCCTTGTTCGACTGCATGTCCATCTTGCCTAGAGGTGAAGTTAGAGAGGAGAATATATATTGACGGTCCGATAATAGTCATCATAAATGCCATCATGATTCTAATTAAAAACATCATCTTAGAATTATTGATCTATTTAAATACTTAAATATTTTCAATATCCATATGTCTACAATATAATATATTATGTGCGATTTGCTCTCAATTAAGAGGTCATCTCCAATATAACCTTCAATTGTCAATGCTCTTCAATGACACAGGTCAAGTCATGAGTCCCCTTTTTGTATTTTTGTATTTTTTCATTATTTTTCTCTCAATTATCTTACTTTTTCTTTAAGGATTCCCGTGCTATGTTTAAAAATAGACATCCATGTAAAATTATTTTACTACTATTTTATTATTATTTGTGAATTATTTCTACATCTCTCCTTTTTTTTTTTTTAATTTCTCTACACTCATTTCTATTCATTTTTAAATAAAATAATCAATTCCTTTCCGTCTCTCTCCTCCACACCATCTTGCAATTACATTCGCATTAGAGATGGCTTAGTGATATATAATTTTATTAACATATGATATGAAGTATCATGTGAGTTGAGAATCACTGAACAATAAACCTCTCATTAATATTTTAAGAAACTTATTTTTCTCTCAATTAATTAATAATTAATAACTAATAGAATTTCAATTAATAATATTATTAATTGACGATAAATTAGCTACGCCATCATCAATTTTTTGGACAATTTTATTGTAGGTACTAGCATCTCTCACGAACAACTTCCTTTTTTTTTTCCGAAAATCTCACTAACTTCCTAGCAAATCATATTTCAACATATTATGAGATACAGTGTTTTGTGATATATTCTCAAAAAAATGATTTGGTAAGTTATTAGTAAGAATATGTCAGTACATTTGCTAAAATTGTATTTTTTTTAATTACTCCTTTGTTCTAAATTGGTATTAACTGGCTTTTATTTATTTATTTTTTTTCTGAAAAGAACGAGCTTTTAGTTAAGTATCATATTTATGTACATATTCCTAATCGTTTGCTTACATCCATCACACGATAGTATTCAAAATAAATCATGCGAGAAATTCATAAATTTTCATACGTTTTGATCTACAGAATACTGTTCATAAATAGTAATTTTTTTTTCCATGGGATTGTTGTCTTAAATATTAAATTTTACATTTAAAATGATAATTTAATTACTAATAACTAATAACTAACTATCACATCATTAATGGTCAGTAAGCGATTATAATATATATTACTTTCTAGCAACGATAATGAGTCAGTTAGTGCATGGTAAAGTCAAATCATGTTACCCAAATCGACGTGTAAACTCGTGATCCATAAGTGACCAGAACAAAGAACAAAGGGTATTTCGGGTCAGTTTGAGTCGGTTTAGGTATTTTTAACACCGAGTATTTCAAATAAAAATGTAATAATGGATTCCCATCATGGAGATAGTGTAAATTTCAAAAATACCAAAAAGTTAAAGATAAAAATGGTTTCAACTTCTTAATATTACACACTCTATTTAGATAGTTTTATCAAATCAAATGGGAAAAACTAAAAAAATAAATAAAACAAATTAATTGGAAACGATTCCGATTTTGAAGTATGGTTTAATAACCATTCTAATTCAAATCAGATATTACTTTTCTATATTCATAGTTGTCCTATCGATCCATAGGTTTAGACAATCACGATTTTCAGATTTATTTTGTCATCCTCTCAACCCATGTTATGTTTTCAATTTTTCAACTTTTTTCAATTTTTTATTGATTTTTATCTATTCTTTTTTACCATAAATTAATTATATCCACATATCTCATGAGATCTACATGTACTACATAAATCTCCATAATTTAACTACACCATAAAAAATTGAATCCTATCACCGTTATTCTTTCAATCATGAATCATGTTATCAAAAATCAATTTTTGTTTTAAAATTAGTTAAACTAAACAAATTACATTCCCTAAGCGCGTGAAGATTGCCTAATACGTGCGGAAAAGAGGCAAACCCGCCTCCACTTCACCACAAATCATGTCTTCATTCATTAAACTAAACAGTTTTTTGCCACCATTATTTTCCCAATCTCATCCCTACCACGTGCCTGTAAAATGCAATATTAATGAACCAAAATAATAATTAAAAAAAAAATGTCGACACCTTAAATTCATTCTTCTATCATTCTCCATTTTCACCTTTCCTCTCCTCTTATCTTCTTCAAAAAGTATACACAAATTTTTCAAAGGAAGGACTCTTGATCTTCTAATCCTGTATTTTTGCTCATTTAGGTGATTAGTTATATAATCCTTTCGCTTTGATTTTCTTTCAGCTTTTTAAGTTTTTTTGTGGGTGATGAGTCGAGATAGACACGTTCACTTGCCGGAGATTGCGTTGTATTTTCAAATTTGGATGGTCTTGCTTTGAATGGTAGCAGCATGGTAGATTGCCATTTGATTTTACAATTCGATTTTATTGTGTATTGTGTTGATTCAGTATATTTGTTTATGTACTTGGAATTTTTAATTATTTTTTGAAACGGAATAATTAATAATTTATTCAGCAGCGCTGGAAATTTGTTTGTCGAAGTTGATAAATGTAGATAACACTGCTTGGTTCTTTTCTGTATTGAGATTTCATTCTATTGTTAACTACAGGCCATAAGAAAAGATATTTCTACTGGATCCAGTATTTGTGAACTTGGTTTCTATAGCAATTTGCATTCAATGAAGATGCTTGGCTGCATAATGGAGATTCTATTTGATACTTGTATGAATTTCACCAGAATAGGTCAAAGAAGATTATAATGTTTCGAAATTGTGTTAGCATTGTTGATTCGATAGCTTCATGAGAAAGAAAATCGAAGTCAAGTCTGTTCGATCTCAAAAGATCAAAAGCAGTGTTATTATGTTATAAAATGTCTAGAGATTTCAATAGCGTTTTTGCCAGTATACTTCTCACTTTCAACCATGGAATGATTATGGGCTTGCTTTTAGTTTTGCAGTACAATAATTATTCGTTAACAAGATGTCTTCTCCGAGCAAGAGGCGAGATATGGATGTTATGAAACTGTAAGTGTTTCTTGCATGACATTCCTCATTGCACATGCCACTGCATCATTTACGGTTTTTGCTTAAAACAGCTAATTTATGTCCAGATTATGTTGCTCAAATATGTTATTTCAATGGCAATAATGAACTATAAAAATTTCTGATGAGGCTCCACAAAGGGTTTTACATAATTTTCATGTTTGTGCTGTAGAATGATGAGTGACTACTCGGTGGAGACAATAAATGATGGAATCAACGAGTTCAATGTGGAATTTCACGGTCCAAAAGAAAGTATGTTAATCTTTTATATTCAAATTGATTATTCAGATATTCTCCATTTCACTTGTGCTAATGGAATTTAGTATTCTTCCATCTACCCCATTTCCCGCATGCTTGCTCCCCTCACAAATCTCTTTCTGAAATTGGGCAATATTCAACTATATCTGCAGAAAAACTTTGTCCATTTGTGAGGAAGTTCCTCCAATTTTTGGTATAGGCATGCTGAGTGTAAATATATGCATACTGGAGCTACTTTTTGTATGTCTCAAGCATTCATTGACCTTTCATTGCTGCTAGTTCAAGGATCATTTGGTGATCTGTGTTTAAAAGAAGTTGTCAGCCTGATTTTCCTGAAGCATTCTAGATACTCAATGTTCATTGAATCATTCTTGTCATGTTCTTGTCAATTGCAGGCCTTTATGAAGGGGGAGTCTGGAAGGTTCGGGTTGAATTACCAGATGCCTATCCTTACAAATCTCCTTCCATTGGATTTCTTAACAAAATTTTCCACCCAAATGTCGATGAGTTGTGAGTTTTAATATTCTTTTACTGCCTATTGTTCTTACTTCGCTTTGTTCTGCACGACGTAAAATAATTCAATGTCCTCTTTTTATAAAAATTCTTGTACGCCTTTGTTTTTTTATGAATTGCAGGTCTGGTTCTGTTTGCTTGGATGTCATTAACCAGTCATGGAGTCCAATGTTTGGTAAGTTTAAATGGTAGAATAGCCAGCAACCTCTCTTTTCATTATATTCTTGGCTGCGTTTTTGGAGCTGTTTTTTATTCAATTTCCCAAATCAATTTTTGTAAGCACACATTTTTCAAAACCACTTTCTTCACCTATCATTTCCCATTTTTGAAAATTTTCTCTCTTACAAGAGCTTAAAGGAAGACTTTTCACAAGAATGTTCTGTTTTTTCAAGCGGATTGGAATAATAAGCACAGGAGACCATCTCCTTGACATCTTGAGGATATCCTGTTTGCAACACTAGACAAGAGTTGAGGATCAATGGACAACAGGACAAGATTCTCTTAATCTCTGTTTAGTATCACTACCTTCTTAATCAACCATGTTGCTAAGTTTTTGTTTTTCAATGAGATGAATAGCCTCGTATGATTTTTCACTTTCTCGTCACTATAAAAAGCCAAGTTCCATCTTGAAGATTATTCTTTCCACTCAACTTGTATTTGTACTCTTTGAGTTTTCACATTAACAGCATTGATGAATTTTACTTGCGATGCTTGCAAGGAATGGATCACAAGTGAAGAAAAATGACCACTTTTCACTTGTAAATCTTTTTTGAAAATCATCTGTGTCATCGAGAGTATGTTTGTACGCAGATCTCTTAAATGTGTTCGAGGTCTTTCTTCCCCAGCTTTTACTTTACCCAAATCCATCCGACCCACTGAACGGTGATGCAGCATCCCTGATGATGAAGGATAAGGAACAGTATGAACAAAAAGTTAAAGGTGAACCATTTTTATTTCTCTTTCTTTCCCCCCTTAAATATCTAATGACTTTTTAGTTTCGACATAAGTAACTTAATTTTACTTCGATTTTAGGGAAAAGTAAGATATCCAGGGATGTTTTGAAACAAAATAGTTAATTAAGCCTATGTTTAGCAGCTTGTTTATAAACAAGAAACCCTCTTATACATATTTTCCATAATACTTTTTATCCACATAATTCTCCAGTTCACTTACTCACCGTTCATTTACCTAGTTTATAAACACTGCCAAATAAACCTGTTTATGAACTACTGGCCAAACATACGATAAAATCATTGAAGGCAACATTACATATCCTTTCATTGTATGATGTCGGCGTTATTCAAATCCCTCGACTTCCCAAAAAAGAAAAATCAGTCAAACAATTGGAGCATTAAACTTTAGAAGTGTTCGCTTTTGTTTCGCTTGTTTAGGGACGGGAAGGAAGGAGTTTCTAGACTTGTGGTAAGCCATATATGACAGTGAAGTCATACTTATCGTACACTCTTTCTTATGTGGTCTAGAGTATTGTCAACGTTACGCAAAGAAGTCATGCTTATTGAACACTTCTTATGTGGTCTAGAGTACTGTCAACGTTATGCAAAGAGGGAGCACATTGTCAATGGCCCAGCAGACCAAAGTGACGATGAACTAAGCGACGAGGATTTTAGTGATGGAAGGAGTAATAGTGATGATGACGATGTTGCAGGAAAAGCAGATCCCTAGGCAAGTAGCTGGTCCTTACACCTTCACAGATTTGTTTCACAGTAGCTGTTCATTCTTTAATGTCGTTACTCATCTGTATCATTAAGGTCTGGTTTTAATGTAATTTAGGTGAAGAAAGGAAAGATCTAGGGACAGTATATGTTATAAAATCTGTGTGTACTGAATTTGTAGTTTATGTGTTATTCATTCTAGTAATAAGTAAAACAGTCGTTGAAATGCTATGGATGTTTGCTTGCTTGCTTGTATGTGGATTTGTGTACGGTCTATTTTTTATGCGAGACACTGAGACCACTTTAAGGGCCTTACATTGATAATGATATGCTGTCATATTTGAATAGGCAACATAAATGGTGCTGAGGTGGGTATTAAAATAATTATGCACTCTCTACTTTTATAACTTTTATTGGGTTGTTTTTTGTTTTTCAAATGGGAGAAAGGTGCTCCTCATGTGGGGAGGAGTATACTTGCTGATATGTGAGCAGTTGAGTCTAAAACATTAGCAGTTGGATTCAATTGTTAGTATTGAAAATATAGGCTCAACAACCAGCACCAATTTTTGGTATTGAAAGGGAGAAGGACATTTCTCTTTCAAATGGATTTTCGCATGAGTTCTTGTAACTTTTCTTTTGACTAATGAACAATAGCGCAGTTCATGTGGACAAATTGTCTAGGATTTTTCCTTGAGAGAGTGGGCCCACCTTTTGGTAGAGGCTCTATCTATAGCAATAGCGTAATGAAGGCATAATAACCCCCATAAATAATAGAGGCACTCTAGTCTGGTCAACTGCAAAAATCTCAGGTTTTTCACATTTTTTTAATCTTTATTGCCTGTGAATTTGGCACCTTAGCCCAAAAGTCCACACACAAATCTACATTTTCCATGCAAATTAAAGGGTGCAAATAGCTCCATCAATCAGGCTAGAAATAGTCAAAAAGAGCCATAGTTTTATATTAGTTTTGATTATGTTACACCATGTAATGAAAACGTATCAAAATTCTGTAAATTGGTATTTTCTATAAAGTATAATGTATATAATACGTAATCACTGTTGCCATTGCATAGGTAGTGACACAAATCTTCCACACCTAATGAGTAGTAGATCAATGATATTTACTCCAATTATATTAACCGTCAATATATAAAAGTTACGTTATTTATTAGTTTGTAATCATTTTATTTGTGGACTTAATAGACTACAGATAACTCCACAGTTTAACAGTGTTTGAACTTTTTAATTAAAATCTATTTCACCATCTCCCAACGAAGTTCATGATGATATCAGCATTATCTAAAATTGAATAATGATATTGATCCTACCACTTACCAATTATATATCTATATATATATATATATATATATAATATAATAGTTAGTTATGAGTAATTAATTTATCATTTTAAATATTACTATCTCCGTCCCAAAATTATAGCCCATTTTTTATCTTCACACAGATTAAGAAAAATATAATTAATGGTATTGGAAAAGCACAACTCAAAATTATTTTCCTAATATACCCTCCCATTTATTAGATGTTTCATGTCAACTACTCTATTTTGATGATAATAATGCATATTAAATGAGGGGCATAAAAGACAAATAATATTTTAACTATATCTTTAAAAGAAATGTGGTCTATATTTTGGGACAGACGAAAAATAAATGGTGGACTATAGTTTTCGAACGGAGGTAGTACTTCCTCCATTTTATAAAGATATGCTCGTTGTTATTTTTCGTCCGTCCCAAAATATATACTACTTTTTATTTGTGTCCATTTAATTTCTCCATTTTTCCTATTATGCTTTTATTTAATATATATTATTATTAATGAAAATATAATTATTATTTAATATAGGGGTATAAGAGCATCCATAATGAACATGTTAATTTTAGTTAGCCACAAATACAAAAGGAGATATTAATTGATATATCAGCATGTTAAATTTAATTAGTATTTGACATCTACAATGAATATAGAAGTTAAATTTAATCATTCTAAACCACGTGTCAATATATTATTAGACAAAAAAGTTAATTATTAAAGTAACAATAAAGAAAGATTTTTTTATTGGATACAAACATATTACATCACATGTTAAAATGTTAGCTAAATTTAATAAAAAAAATAACATGTGAGGAAAAATATTCTTTTAGCATTTATGTTAACACATCTATTGTAAATATAAATTTAACATTTAGTTAATTTATGACCTTAACATGTAATTTTAACACATTCATTGTGGATGTTATAATTGAAAAAATACAATTAAAGTTTAATTTTTCAATAAATATTAATTATAATTTCTTAATTTATGTGAAAGTCAAACTACGCGTATGCTTGTGAGATGCACGAAGTATCTCAATCCTAGTAGTACAATTTAAGATAACAACAACTGCTTATTAATGATTGTTGCTTTTAAACACTATTTCCACCAAGAATGTTCAAGCACCATCGAATGCTCAGATTTTATAACGCCGCCATTTTGACAGTTCGACCTCCGTTAAATCTGACCAGATCTAGAATCAAGACAATGAGAGTGAATTTCGAAATTTTTCAATTTTTTCTACGACGATAGTTGGCGACGGCCAAGGTTTTGATGATTTTTGGCCAAAAATATGCCAAAACTTTGACCGGTTACTGGCTACGGTCGCCGAAAAATTGAAAATTCTCAAGACTCCTCGCTACGCCGATTCCGTGATCGGTCCTGATTTCAAACGGAGGTCGAACGCCATCAAATGACCCAGCTGCTCCATACTTAAAAATCGCTCGATGGGACCGGAACGTTCCTGCTATTTCCACATCTAAACTGATCAAAGATGTTCAACCACCATCGATGGTTCCATACTTACAGAACCATCGATGCGTTTTGAGGGTCCATCCGGCATCAGTTTTGCTATCTGAGACCAGATCTGGGTCTAGCACGGTGATGAGAGCTCCAATAATTCGAAAAAAATTTTGGCGACACCGATGGTGGCCGTGGCAGCCAGTCAAAGTCTTTTGCCAAATGCAAAAAAACTTTGACCGCCACTGATATCGCAGGAAAAATTTTCAAATTATTGGAGCTCCCCATCGCCATGTTGGACCTAAATCTAGTCTCGGATTTTTCAAAACAGATGCCGAATGGACCCCTCAAGACACATCGATGAATCCGTACTTACGGAACCATTGATGGTGCTTAAACACCCCTCTTAAACTGATACTCCTTTTGTCCTAATTATATATGCTCTTTTCTTTTCTTTTTTTTTGACATCCCAAATATATTAGTTTTTTTAGGTTTAATTTATAATATTTTATTAATATACTTCTATTTAATACTCAATTATAATTATTAATTTTTAATTCTACTCATTAAATTAAATAAGGATGAATTAGAAACATAATTTATAAAATATATATTTCCAATTATTTATTTATTTATTTTTATCTTTAATGAAAGGCGAACACGTCTATATATATATGCGACGGAAGAGTATCATAAAGTTGTCACAACAACAAACTGTTGACCATCCATTCTTCACCCTCTTTTTCTTTTCATATTTTAATGGAAACAAAAATGTTGTCTTTTTTGGCATATACTTTACCTACGCTTTGGAAACCAGTGCGCAGACCCGCCTTTAGATTCTAAATCCGTTTAAAAATTACACAGTAGAAGAGAAACATCTCATCTCTTTACTCCACAGTCCCTGAATCTCACCCTGATACATACATACATATATTCTATACTCATCCTGAATGTTTCAAAACCTTTTTATTTGATTATAATTGTCAGTAGAAGTGGGAGAAAATCAAGATTTTTCATATTTAATTCCGTTATTCTCGCGTGCTGCTAGATTCCAGCCTAAATCTGTGTTTTTAGGGTTTTTGCTAAGCATTCGAGCTCAAGGTAGGTGAAATTTCAATCTGTATCGCTGTTCTTTTCGTTTTGTTGGAGAATTTAATGAGTTAGTAATTTTCCATTTTTGAAGGAATCGTGATTTGTTACTGCCTTGTGGTTCAATATTGTGATTTGTGAATTCGCTCTGTTTGGGAACGAATCTGAGGGTTTAAGTTTTGATTTATCGAGATTTCTGTGATTTGAATGTCTCTGCATACGATGTAAAACGTTAAAGTGCTCTGTTTTTGGATTTTTCCAATAAATCGGCCAGGATTATCTGTTGAATGCAAGAAATTCGAAATTCTGTGATATCTGAAAATGAAGGAAAAAGAGGTTGATACAGAAAGAGTGAAACGGCTGTTTAGTGAACATCTACATTTGAAAATGCATTGGATTCATCAACAAATCACTCAAAAAGATGGTGTTATGACATACTCACCTCCTGTTTATCCTGTTTCAGCTTCCCCTTATCTCCACAAAGAATCAAGCCCTTCTCCATCTTCATCTGGTACTAGAATTAGTCCTGCAATTCTGTTCATTATAGTGATTTTAGCTGTTCTGTTTTTCGTGTCTGGTTTGCTCCATTTGCTGGTTAGATTTCTCACAAAAAATCCATCCTCCTCTCGGTCGAATGCAAATATGGTAGCCTCAGGCTCTGATGCTTTACAGAGACAATTGCAACAGCTCTTCCATTTACATGATTCTGGTCTTGATCAAGATTTTATTGATGCATTGCCAGTATTTATGTACAAAGAGATTGAGGGTTCACAAGAGTCCTTCGATTGTGCAGTTTGTTTGTGTGAATTTTCTGAGAAGGACCAGTTGAGATTGCTTCCTATGTGCAGCCATGCATTTCATATCAATTGTATTGATACCTGGCTCTTGTCGAATTCAACGTGTCCTCTTTGTCGAGGGACCCTTTTCAATCCAGGGTTCTCCACAGCAAACCCTATTTTTGATTACGATGATTTTAGGGAAGATGATGGGTACCCCACTAATGTAGGGAATGGGAATTCTTTGGCTGAGAAGACTGTAGAAATTGAGGAAGTTGCAGTAGAAAAGGCAGTTTTACCAGTGAGACTTGGTAAATTTATAAAATTGAATGAGGGAGAAGGGGAGTTAGAGGGAGAGTCTAGTGGCAGTAAATTGGATGCTAGAAGATGTTACTCGATGGGTTCATATCAGTATGTAGTTGGTGGTGCACACCTCCGGGTACCCTTGGCCAAAGGGATGGATAAAAATAGTAATCCTTTGAGTGAGGAAGGGAAGAAGATTAGTATTGGAACAAAAACTGATAGCTATTCTGTTTCCAAGATATGGCTCTGGTCGAAGAAGGGAAGTTTTGCAAGTTCTTCAGATTCCCAAATGGAGTATCCACCGACTCTCAACGGGGACTTGCCTTGGATGCAGAGAACAGAAGGTGTCTGAGAGGTACATTATTGTTCCTACCGGATTGTATTTCATTGACTCCGATAAGATAAAGTTTGGTAGTCGTTCGTGAAAAGTGATATATCCATAATTGATGTGAATTTATTTTTTCCGAGATTACATCCTTTTCTGGACTTCTTAAATGCTCGTTAGTTCGCTGTCTATTTCTTGTTTCATCAATTCCGAGTTCTAACTTGTGATATATGAGCATTGACAAAAACTGTTGACAACGTGGGCATTAAATTATACGTTTCTCAATAGATTAAATACATCATATGGCTGGACGGAGATTGCTCGTCGAGGGCGTATGTTATAGGGACTAGGGACAGCTCACATATGTTGTTTTCATTTCATCTCGGGTCCTCGAATTAAAATAAAACGTCATTCAATAACTGCTATATAGCGTACAAATATGGTGAAATGAAGATCACAGATGTGAACTCATTTAGGAGAGATTCATGCGTGGCCTACTTGTTGAGAATCAAGGAAGGTTGAGCATAGCAATCTAGTGGTGTCAACTAGTGTCACTCTATCGATAATAATTACTGATAGCATGGGTGAAAAGAGTGTTTTGTTCAGAGAAAATTATGCAATTTAATGCTTTTATCTTTCAATTTTCAAAAATCCGGTAGTTTAAAAATAATTGCTACAATCCGGCATTGGCGGTTCGTCACTGAACCGAACTGATATGGACTAGCCGACGAGGATGTTGATCAAAAAAGCTGGTGATGCCGCCCAGAGGAAGAAGTTGCTAAGTGGTAGTTAGATTTGTGGCTAAACCAGTGTAGATTTAAGAAGATTTAACAACGAGATATAAGGATTTGATTAGCACCATGAGCTATGAATTTGCAATTTTCCCTTCATTTTGTGTTGCTTCTTAGTTTTTGAAGCGCCAGAGGGGGCTTCTCTGGTGAGGGTCGCCATTCCTCATCGGACTTTTATCTTGGCGGCGCAAGGTTGAAAAACCCAACAACATAATCGGATTTTTGACAACCAGGGACTTTAGTTGGAAATTTAATGGGTTCAGGGGCTCTTGTTGCAATTTTGAAAACTAACATTATTTGCATCTAGTCCCTAAAGTTATAATCATTTCTTCTGTGTATTACATATTATGCGTAATAGAATGAATTACATATTATGTGTAAATAATGCCTTTGTGTAATTATTCATTAATCATTAGTTACACTTTAAGTGTAAGGTATATAATTTTCCTTTTTGACTCAGATGAATTAAAGAGAGTGAATTACAAATGAATTGCAATGAATGTGTAATAGTATGGTAATGTATTACACACTTGTTACACAAAGTGTGTAATAGCACCCGATCTAAAAATATAGGATTTTTGCAATTTCCCATGAATGTTTGTGTGTAATATCTAATTAATTACACTTTACCTGATTTATGAAATTTTAAATATTAAATAGTATATTATTGTAAAAATCCCTTTTGTTCAAAATGGCCCGATTTCTGTTTGGCCGGTTCAGTTACTGGTTATGGAGGACCGGATAGAATCGGGTCTGTGTTGTCTGGTATCTGCCCCACTGCCAGTCTGCAATGGACATTTGACAGCTGAATGAGACAATCTATGAGAGGTAGTCGTCGTTGGTCATCCGGGTTTGGGTCGGATCTTGCGGCATCCTGGTCAGAATAGTCTCTCCTCCATGTGTATTGAGATTTGAAATGGTTTGCCCATGTTACTTTCTGAATTTTGTGGGATCACTTGAGGTAGTACATATTACGGAATTTCAATAATTGGCAGTTCTTTTTCCTAAATAGGATAAAACTTGGAATAACTCTAGTTATACAATTAAGTAAAGTATCACAATTTTGCATAGAAATGATTGAATGACAATGACATCTAACCACCACAAGATTGTTATACTTCGCTTAATTGTACAATTAGCATGGTGGTAAAACTTACATTACTCCATCATGGTTGGGATTCACATGAAAATGCAGAATTACCAGTGTGTTCTTCAAGTGCATCGACTCTCTTCTCCTGTGAAAAATGCCATGTGCCTTTTGAGCGTTTTGTTTTCTGTTATCAGTGATTTATTTACCTGTTTCATTTTTCAGACGCATGATCTTCAGTACATTTAGTCGATAAATTTTGAGTGGTTTGAAAGTTGAATGTAGACTCAGCCACTCGGGTGTAAAATGCAGATTAAGATGAAACCAAGTTGTCTACAATCTTCATTACATTTGCTATGTTGTGCAAACATAGTCGATATAAGAAGGCTTAAAAATCTATAATAACTAATAAGCTTGTTCTTTGTATGTCAAGAGTTGTTCTTTTGGGTATAAAAGTTATCCAAAAGATTTCTCTCTCCTATTTTCAACCACTTACACACTTTTCAATTCAATATTAACCATACATTTTACAAAGAATACCGCAAGTAGTAAAATTATCCCCAAAAGAACAACCCCTGAACCTCAAAGCCTGGCATGATTGATAATTCCTTCGTTCCACTAATATGGATTTGTTTCAAAATTGACGTTGGCAAAACTCCCTCAAAAGTTAAAACTATCCAGTAGTATATCATTATTTCTATTTTCCACATTTATTATTAAAACCACACATTTTTCTAACAATTCACATTTTTTCCTTCATTAAAAAAAAAAAAAAAAGAGCATTATCAGACGACTGCTACTACTATAAAAAACTTTACACTTACGTTTCAAAAAAAAAAAAAAAAACCCCTAAAACTTAGGACTTCTCTTTTTTGTCCCCTGTTTTTTGCCAACTTAACACTGTTATACTATTCCATAAAAAAACCTTAACACTGTTACAATAATATACTCAAAAGAATAATTAAATGTTAACTATAAGCAAATTTATTAGGAATAATTAACAAATAATTTAATGGAAATATAAAGAACAGAATCAATTTGTCAGCCGACCATCCTCACGTGGTAACAGGCGCGTCCGTTCCAAACTCCGCCGATGCTTTCGTTGACACCGGAACCGCCGCAAACGTCTCCGGAAAATGCCGTACCGCCCAATCTTCCTCGAATTGACGATCTTTCCCCTGCCCTTCATCAAAATTCAAAGCATAACTCAAAGGATCGTACCGGAATTTTCCAGTTTTGGACCGGGCCACCGTCGTCCTATTGAACCGGCGGATGAAAGTCTTCCACTTCGGACCGGCGGCGATCTCCGACCATTCTCTGGCCTTCTTCACGGCGTTGATTCCTTTCCGCCACAAACTTCGGGTACTGTCTTGCCCTTTCTCCGCCGTGGATACCCGCTCCCAGTTATCGGGTTGTCGGGTCTTGAAACAGGGGAAGTTCCAAAAACAGCAGCATCCGTAATTGGGTAATCCGGATTCTTGTAATTCTGAGCCGGTTTGATTCGCTTCTTTGGTGGAGAACTCTGAACCGGTTTGCAATTGGAAGGCCATTTTCGGTCTACAGAGAGGAGAAGAATGTGGGTTTTCTGAAAAACCCTAACTCCTCTATCCCCCAATCCAGACTCTCCCCTACAGACTCTCTCTCTCTTTCTAGATATACATACATTCGCACAGATATCAGTGATATTATAACGGAAACATTGGTAGACGGTGGCACCCGAAGGTGCCGCCAAGTATTCATTCATTTTAATTTAATAAAGAACTGGAACGTTACGGCTGTAAACAACGGTTGTGTTGGTGGTCCACGTGGTGGATTTTTATTGGAGAAAGAGTTTCACAATGGGAGACCCAATTCTCAGAAGGTATCGTCGTATGGTAGGACTGTTTTAGTTCTCATCAATGATTGGGAGACCGAAGTCTTTCAACATGGGAAAAAAAGGTGGTTTCCTACTCGTATAAATACGTATATAGACAATTGAGAGACCAACAAACATCATAAATAATAAAAATCCGTCTCAATTGAAAAATCAACTGATATAAAATGATTATATAAGTGTTTGTAAAACCGTTGAAGTCGTATATTCCAATATGAAACAGTACTTTAACTTACCAAAGGTTAAATGAATTGAGTGATGTGAAAGTGTGGGAATTATTAAATTTAAACATAATGTGATATGTGAAAAAAAAAAAAAAATGATTGTATATAGCATGAGAAATTCTTTTGCATGATAAAGGATTAGAGGTGATTAGAGAATGTCTTTCAATTTCAATCTTATTTCGAAATTATTCTGTGAGATTTATCATAGATCTTATTAGCTTGTGTCTTACCCTTACGTTGATAATATAGCATACTAACAATTAATGTCCTAGCATTTCATTAATTTTTAAACCACTTTCTATGTGCACATATTTTTCAAAATTATTTTTCCATCACTAATTTTTCACTTTCTAAATACCCTAAAAAGAAAAAAAAAAATGTTGCTAGAGACGTACTCATTATGCGGCGGTTGTTGCCTTCTTGGTGGTGATAAATTAGGTGATTAAGCCATGCATAGGAATCTTCTAAACATAAACTATAATTGATGGGTGGTTGATTGTATATATTCTTGTAGTTGGTGATTGGCTTGATTAATTTGATCATTTTAGTAACTCATTACTTTAGGATGTAAATAAATTAGATAATATCAAAGGACTATATCACAATCTGCATATCATATATAGAAACTTGTAATTGGATTGAGATGGGGTGGTTTGAAATCTAACTAATCTCACTACATAACACAATATTGTATGCTCTATTTGATACCGATCAATATTGCATAACACTTTTTTATTTGAGTTGTATTTCTTTAACTCTCTTCAGAGTCGATTACTGTTTCATCCTATCCCTAGAATGTCTCACTTGAATTGTCATTGTGGTTCGCTTGGTGCTCTGTTGGGTCGACAACTGTCTCATTGGAAGAGCTCATTCAAGTATCTGTCTCTTGGCATTCCCTCGAGTCAATTGCTCTCACTTGAATTGTGTGATGATTCCATATGTCGAGCGTTATAATTTTCACTTAGATCAGTCATTTCCAATGTCTCAATTTCGCGTTCACTAAAGCGATTACTGCCTTCTCCTCGTACCAAATCACTCTTGATACTATCAGCACAAGTTCTACATATTGGACAAATAGGTGTTCTCAAAAGCCATAAATCTACACATTCGGCGTGGAAACTATGATTGCACAAAGGCAATAGCCTACACTTCTCTCCAACCTTAAAATTCTCAAGACAAACCGCGCAAACCGCACTCGGGCTACTCCCTTTCTCCTTCATCAACTCGAAGTCGAAACACGGAAGTTTTTCAATATCATCACGTGACATGCTCGTGCTTCCCAAGCTTCCTCTCTCAACAACATTGTGTGTGTTTCCCCCACTAAACCCTCTCCTAAAAGATCTCCCTACAATACAAACATGAACGAGAAGTAAAACTCCAATTCCTACAAACAATAAGAGTATAGACACAATGATCGCCATTACTATTGTTTGTGTTGCAATACCTAGAACATGGTTCTTCATCTTCCTATTACACAAAACATGGCCAAAGTTGATACTAAGACATACCTCGACCACAATTCGACTAACGCGATATCCCGATTCGTTTAACAAGTAATAGGTTCATGAACTATCGAGAACACCCGTATATATGCATCGCTTTGTCATCGTATACTTTTCAGGGTGGGATTATTGGACGTTAGAAGAGTGACTCTTAAAGTTTGCAATTAGTGGAGTTGTTTTAATAAGATAAACTAAAAAAATATGAGGCTGATGCCATTGGTTCGTATAAAGAGATTGCTTGTAAAATTAGTTAATTAGTAAGATATATTTTTTCTCATTTAACAAATATTTTAATTCTAATTAGTGGAGATTTGTGTTAGTCATTTCTTGGAGTGGGTGGAAAAGTAGAGAACTCATTTCTCTTGTAGTTATTTTCCAATGACGTAACTAATTTTAGCAACAATATTGCACGAATTTGAAGACTTGTAGATTTGTAGGTTGTTCTTGTTCGTTTCTTTTCGCTTCATTTTTTTTTTCAAACAGCGCAATTATATTGATATGAGATATAAATTTTGAATATTCTTGATTAATAAAATACTAACTATGTAGGAGTCATATTATTCAATTAATTGTAAAGCTTTGTAATCAGGTGGCCTGTGTCTAATTTCAATAATCATATATACATGTTCATTAGGTGGCCTGTGCCTAATTTCAAGAATCATACCTGTTCATTCATCAAGAGTACTAAAATATTTTCCACTGAAGTGCGACTTATATTTTTCATGGGCCGGCTCGTCGTCTCAAACTTAATGAAAACACAAGTTAGCCTTTTGGCTTTGTTCTCATGCTCCCAAGAGTGCCAATATGGAGCTCCCCAGAGCATGAGAACAAAACCATTTAACTTTTGGCTGAGTTTTGATACATTAATTTATACTTTGACAAAATATGTATGTATCAAAACATATTACATTTTCTTTTTTAAATCAATAACAACGGCACTTCCGCATATACTTTCATATTATTTGCTTGTAACCCCATTTGTCATATATTTCTTAAAGTATTTCTGCATAAAATGAAAATAAAAGCTAGAAATTTGATAGTTTCTTTTTTGACTCCTTTGCCAACATCAAATGATGGAGACACGCAGGAGGCCCAAAATTAACCGGATAATGTGACTTTGCATCCATAAATAATCAATTCTAATTGACTTCGAGCAATAAATACGATACAACATCACTACAAATTTTATAGCAAAGTGCCAAGTATACATAGTGGAACTCACGCAAAGGCCTTCTACATAACAGCCATATTCTGGCAATTTATTTCTTACATTTTTCCATTACATATGTTAATGAGTAATAACCAAGAGCTTCACTCACCACCACTCAAGCTACTATGAAATACATTACATGGGTTTCTCAAAGTACAGCCAACTTTGACTAATTCATGACCAAATAAACCATCCCAGTGACTCTTCATCCTCGTGCTGATCCTGCTCTGCTCCCACAAATGAGGAGAAATAGTTTCGACCATCATCACTCATGTCATCTTCCTCCGATTGAATACAATCTACAGCTGCTACATATTTGGGATATTCTTCAATGTCGGGGAAGGAGGAGTTGCCACTATCGACAAGGTGGGGACAGTGTTCACTCACCACAGCACTGATATCACTGCCATTGCTCAGGCGGTCTTCCACCCTCTGACTGGATTGGAGGGCCGGGTCATGGGCGGCAACCACAGGCCGATCAGAAACCTGGGGTGGTGCTGTCTCTTCAGCACACCCTTTAGCCCCCAAGTTCTCCGTCATGGAAATAATCTGTTGGAGTTGCATAAAGAATTGGATAAAACATGTGTTTGAACAACTGTTCTAACCTTAATTTTACATACTAAAAATTGCAATCTCGAGATTCAGTCATTTTAATTATGGAATGAGACTGTGCTGAAGAGCATGATCACGCCTTCTTGTTTTTATCTTGTTCATTGTTTTGCTGTTCCCAGAGGACTGCTTTCTGATCTAGGCAATTGCAACAGTAATTCATATATGTCACCTTTCATCTATGGTAAAACATCCTTACCAATTGGATCATAATTTTGTATCTACGCATAAGGTGCAATCAAGGATTTATCATACATGCCATTTTCTTTGGAAAGTATAGGGCGGCAAGGGGGTGGTTGAGTGCACAGTGACGCTACCACTTCTACAACATTTTGGCCATATATGTGGAGCTTCTGGGCTTTGGCATTGATGATGTTCAGTTCAGCTGAGCTGATTTAGGGATAAGATTCCTGAGCTAGATGTCATGTATTTTACGGCTATGGGCAAATCTTTCTGGAGAACTTTTTTTTTTTTTTGGGGGCGGGCTGTGTTGTAGAAACTATGCAAAAAATCCATATCATTCCATGGGGAAGTTAAAAAAAACTATCAACAAAGTGGATGTCATCCAGAGAAATGCTGAGGAGTTCAATAAGAATATAACTGAAGTCAGAATCAGATCCAAATATTCCATTCTATCTTCATTTGGCAAATCTCTCTCGGTAAATCTAAGAATTCTATTTCATGCTCCATATAAAGATCCGCTATTCTATTCTGAAATATCTAGCCATCTTGTCTGGCAATTGATGCGTTTGAGCAAGAAAATGATGTTCTAATCCTACACCTTGCCCACTTGCAAGCGAGCAAATAAGAGACTCAAGAAAACCAAGTACTTCGTTAAAATTGATATTAGAAGAGTAACATCGCCTCCATTCACTCAAGTGACTGTCACCCCGGAGAGTGACTCTCAGTCCATGTTATTGGTCTCCAATCCTCACCCAGATGCAAATAAAAAGAATAGAAGAGAAAAATCAACATATTATGCATCAATAACTTTAACTAATAAAGTAATTATTTTCATATGCACTTCATACATTAAGCTGCATAAAAGCTATACTGAACAATGCATCCAAAAGCTTAGCTAGACGTGATTTTACCTCTGCTTTGAGTTTTTCATTCTCCTTGAGAATGGAGTCATAATTGGACAAGAGGGACTCATAGGAGGATGTGAGTAGATCATAATCCCTTTCAAGCTGTTTGTTCTTCCACCGAGCACGCCGGTTCTGGAACCACACCGCCACCTGTCGGGGCTGCAAGCCCAGATTTTTCGCCAGTTGGATTTTGCGCTCAGGCTCCAGCTTGTTCTCTGCCTCAAAGCTCTTCTCTAGCAAGTTCACCTATAAATTAAACAAAAAGAGTAACTACATATTACAAGAAAGTAGGACAAATTTCTCTTATTCATGTCAAATTGCAATTATTTAGATAATCACAAGTCCATGGACATGAATTGATTAAATTCCTGGTTAGATTTAGTGAGAATTCGATGCTGATATGATGCATACAGAGAGGAAGTGAATATGCCATCTAATGCTTTATCCAAAGTAACTTTAGAGGGTAGGCTGACAAGTAGATGAGCATCAAGGCAAGAATATCACATCAAAGTACTGGAATAAGCATATACCGTTGTTACAAATCAATTAAGTGATTAACCTGTTCAGGAGTGAGGCGGCGCTTCTTCTCTGGGAATTGAATATCAAAGGATTCTTCATCATACAGTTCTTCCGGCATGCTTAAATATGGCCGCTTTTTGGCGGGTCCCTCCACGTTCATTGCGGATCTTGTTCCTGTAGCATTTGCAAATTACGTATTTAGCTACGTATACAAATTCAATAATTGATTTCACACATCACTATATAAAAATGATAAAATAACAAAATTGCAAGCCCTATAAAGTATCTCTATATCACAAGAATAGAGAGTCCTAACAAGTTTTCTAGCAGCACAATAGAAGTTAACAAAATAACTCAGATATAGAAATGGATTCCAACACAACTAAATTATATTCCAACACAAGCATGGAGTGTGGTAGCGTACTAACAATTTTTTTCTATAGTTGCTTATAGTTTTGCAATTTAATGTTATAATGATCTATAAGCATGTGCTATGAATAAAAGATTATTGATCAAGAACCACCATAGTATCATAATAATCAAAAGACTGTAAATTCCACTAAAGTAACATTAAATGGAAACAAAATCTATTGCAACAACGTAAAATGGAGTAATAATCACAAATCACAATAATAAAAGGAAATTACCATGAAAAATGGAATCACCATTTCCTTGAAACATGTTGCCAGAATAGGAGGGATTAAAGAATATGCCCCCGAATTCCATCTCTCCTCAGATCTCCAGCAATCTCAGATACACACAAGCGTGTATATATTATTTTCCGGTGCGGAATTAACTCAGTAGACTTCTGTGTTAGGGTTATAGCACGACGTTGGATTTAAAATAGCCTGAGCTTGTGGCGGAAGAAGCTAGTGGTCCAGAGCAACCTCGCCGGAGTTACCAACCGACTGATGCAAAATCCCATAATACGAAGCACTACTTGTCCCAGCTGCGGTGAATTTTTCGGCACAAAAATGATCTCCTCCAAAAATCAATTCACCTCGGTTAAGAATTAACCTCTGAATTAGAGAAACAAGCACAATTGCAGAATGACGGCCGGTGACTATAGACGGAATTCCGGTGAGGACTTTATTGTGATTTTGCAGTACTTTGGGTGCTGCTAGTTGATTTCCTTTCTGTGTAAAGACCGATAGTATTCAGGCAACGACATTTTATACTGAGTGTTTACCTCAAATTACGATTTTGACCTCTGGATTTTGGAATATGCCGCCCTGTCACAATTTACGTAGGGATTAGGATATGGATGTCATTTGCAGGCAAGATGAGAATTGGAGGTAGAACTTTCAAGGGAACTTAGGACATAGACCGTTGATTTATTTATTTTTGAAAAATGCTAGAAGTACACACAAATTCATTATCATACACTAATACACAAAATATAAAATAACCAAAATGCTCCCCTGAATGTGGGGGGATCCATACCCCTATTAGTGTGTGGTATTTTACCACACAAAAAGTGATTTCTTGTTTTTTTTTTTTTAATTTGGAGTTAAAACTTAGATATTAACATTATAATATTATAATTTTCAAAAACAGAAAAAGAAAAAGAAAAACTTAGATATTACACGCACACACACACATATATATATATATATATATATATATATATATCCATCAAAAAATTTAAAAATAAATTAAAAAAATGTAACTTGGCCAAATAGTTATGGTAAATTATAAATACTATTATTCTTTCTTTATTATTGCAATTCTTTTATTCTTCTGTGTCACGTGACATTCGTTTGTTCGTTGAATAACAATAACACAAACTCCTATATTTATTCTTATATGCTGATTTATCTTTTTACAATAGAAGTACACTTGTCGTCGGGTATAAAAACGAAATAATTTCTTTATAAAGTGAAAAATATCCCACCACGTCTTTTTCAATTTCGAATTTTCGATTTAGTAGATAAAATAGCTACAAAGATAAATTAGCATATAAGAATAAATATAGGAGTACCAAACTAGGGGGTATTGGGGGTACTTGCACCCCAAACTTTTGAGACCTTTCTTTTGCATTTTTGTTAAGAAATTTTATTTTTCTATTAGATTTTTTTGCTACGATTTTTGTAGAAATTAACGCTTTCTTTAATATTATTTTCAATCATTTATTCTACTTTATATTTAACAAGTTTTTTATTCATTACAAAGAGACTTTTTATTTTTCGTCATGCATTAAAAAATGTGTACTGCATATTCTATTGAAATGTAAAAACAATTTAAAAAATATGAACACATCTCACATCAATGAAATGAATAGTGAAAATAATGTCAAGAAAGTATTGAGAATGGACCCAATCAAGATGTCAAAACGAAGATTGGAGATGAAAAATCGTTTCAGTCCAACACATTCTTGAGGTCGAATAATGACTCATGAATTCTGAGTATATTAATGATAATTTGATTGCATATGTTGATAATAATATAATTGAAAATATATAAAATGGTGAAAACTGAAATGTTGTCATCAAATAGAAAATACATTTAAAAAAATCTCTTCTTTTTTTTTTTTTTTTTTTGGACAACTCTGTGTCCCCTCAACCAAACATGTCTGGTTCCACCACTACCGGCGGTATCTTAGCGAGAACAATGCAGGATTCAATTTGGATCACCAGTCAGCTTACATATTGTCATTTGGAGGTTATGTACCGAAAGAATTTATGATGCGTCCCCCATATTCGAATTCTTGACTTCTCCTGATATGAGAGACGTAAATGGAATGAGATGTCATATAAAGAGAAGTCTAGAGTTTTAATCTTGGGGACACATAAAAAATCTTTCTGGAGTGCAACATTCAGGGGATAGTATGTAAGGTAGAGGTCCAGGACGAATCCTACATGTTCGCGTGGGGCACAACAGGTTGAATTAATGTAGGTCGACATGACAAGGGCTGTGTTTTTACCCAAAAACAAAAATGTTATTCTTGACTTCCCGTTATGTGAGAGACTTTAGCATCATGATTCTCTTTAAGTCTCTAATTTATAAAGAAGTCAAGAGTTTGAATTTGTGAACGCATCAGAAATTTATTTAGTGTGCAACTTCACTAAACAATATGTAAGCTAACGATTTGGGCCAAAATCTTGCATGGTCAACGGGGCACAAAAGATTGAATCCAAATAGACAATGGCAAAAACCGAATCGTTAAAAACAAATCAAATTACTTAGCTTACAACTATGTGTGAAATTTCATGAAATACCATGTTGACTTTCTGTAATGGCTTTCAAGCTATTAGATTTGTCTTTATATGGTTCAAAAAACGAATAAAAATTATCTACATGTCCACTTTCCATGTGTTTGTGTCGGATAGCATTTTATAGGAATAAAATTATTCAAATTGAGGAATAGTTTTTTAAAGAAATATTAGTCATTTACGCTACTTTTGAGTCTTAAAATTCTTATCTAAAAAGCATAATTTCTCTCTTCATTCACCTTCTCTTTCCTCCCAATTTACCTCTTTTGAATTGGTTTCCTCCCTATTTATTCGATTCTATGACTTTTATAGCTCGAGGCGATATGTAACTTAAGCGCCTTTGGAATGCAGAATCTTCTGTAATTTTCTTGTGTTGATTATTGATTAACATACGGAAAATAATTTTTTTTACTTGCTTTATTTATATTTACAATAATTCACTATCGTAACATTAAGTAATAATTTCAATAATAATAATTAATATATACAAGATTGACAATGTGCCAATCCTGATTCATGAAAAAAGTGCATAAATCTTAGAGTGGGTTATGGGAGAATTCAAGCAATAAGAATTCAAAAGAAAGAAATTACACAGGCCGAGATGAGATATAGAAAATATAAAGGTGCGTTCTGTTTGCCATTTTCAGCCCGTTTTCTGTTTTCTGTTTTCGAAAATATTGAAAACGCGTTCTGTTTACTGTTTTCGAAAATACGTTTTCGAAATCATTTTTAAGATTTCTATAGAAAACACGAAAACGTCTTTTTAACGTTTTCGGCGTTTTCTGTGTTAAATGCTGAAAATAAGGAAGACGCGCTTTCGGATTTTAAACTTTACATTTATTACATTTTAAACAATTATAAACCAAACACATTTTCTATTTTCTCTTCTCAAAAATAATTTTTTTAAAACAACAAACCAAACGCATTTTCAATTTTAAAATGCGAATTGAAAGCAGAACACCAAAATATTTTCAAACGAAACAAAATACAAAACAAGCGAGCGCCCTAAAAGTTAGAGGCTTTGAGAAATAAGCTACGGATCACCCGCCAACATAGTTGGCATTGTTAAATTTTTTTGTACAAGTGCAAGGGGTTCCACCTTAAAAGGTTAACCTCCAAGGGGAGTAATCCTTGCACTTGTATTTATATTGGTTTTTTTTTCTTTATTTCTACCGATGTGGGATTTCCCACTTTTTGCTCTTTTCATCACGCCCCCCTCATGTGCAGGCGGGATCTTTCCAAGTCTTTGCACATGAACCATCTTTTTCGGTGACCATTTTTGGCCGGGGTTGGCGCATCCGAGCATCGGTCCCGGGTCATCGCCCACTCTGATACCATGTTAAATTTTTTTATACAAGTGCAAAGGGTTCCACCTTAAAAGGCTAACCTCCAAGGGGAGTAATCCTTGCACATGTATTTATATTTGTTTTTTTTTCTTTATTTCTACCGATGTGGGATTTCCCACTTTTTGCTCTTTTCATCAGGCACCTTATGTCCGGATCGTCGACATGTGTTCACACAACCATCCACCTCTTGATGGTGAGGGGCATGTGATACTATCCAGACATAATTGATATCTTATGGTATCAATTATGTTGGCATCGGATCGGAAGTATTGAGAAATAAACAATTGTAAGAGCATCTTTATTGCAAAGGTGGATTGTGGAAGTGGATTAGAGGAGACAGATAAAAAGATTATAATTATTTTAATAGAAGAAAAATGGAAAGATATGAACCTAAAAAAGAGAGGAAAATGTAAAAAAGAGGGGCAGAGATAGAAATAAATTCAATAATAATAATAAAATAGTAGTAGATGAAGTGTGGACGAATGAATAGTGAGGCCGTTGCCTCACTGGACTCTCTATAGGATCGGCCATGATGGCAAGTTACTCTCTATTGATTTTGTTAATTTCTATACAACTTTCAAATCATTCTTTATCTATACTATTTTTATATATTGTTCATTATGTTCACTTAGTATTTTTTAATTTATAAAATACACCCTTTAAATATGTTATATGAAGTCACTCACAATAATTATTTCATCATCACTCTATAAGATTGTAGCACATGGCCAAGTTATGAATTATGTTGTCGACTAGAATTATAACTTTCGTTTTTGTTAAATGTAAAACTGGGAACCTAGGAAAAGTTATATGTACATTGTACTCCACGTATGCCATAATGCCATGAGATATTTAGCTCTCTTACAATAGTGGGATGAAAAAAATGGTTATTTCATGCTCTTGTCTATATAGTTTCGTTAAGTTGTGAAATTAAATGAAATTAAATAAAAAATATTTGTATCCTTTCCACTAGTGTATTTTGTAGTTTTTTAATTATTTTTACGCGAATTATTATTTTTATTTATATTAAAAATTAAATGCAATTTTATGTAGACAGGAGAACTTCTTGGACTTTCTGCGGTTTGCATACATATTTCACCTTATGCCCTCCAAAGGCAAGTGATATGCATGAAGCCACCTGAAGTACGGCTCCAAAACACTGCAACAAACAGAAACATATCTTCAGCTGTTTGAAATTTTCAATCCTTTCTGAAATTATTCTTTTCTAATTAGATATATCAATTCTTTTTCAATTGTTAGACTTCTCGAAATATCGATCGGGGTAATTGGTAGAGTTTTTTTTTTCTTTTTTTTTTTTTGGTGAACGTTACGCAGATGAACAAATTATTATTTATTTGATATTTTGTTGTTCATCCAGCAAAATAATTTCTTTATCAGGTTTGTGGTTCGTTTGAGCAAAATATTCAGCTTTGGATCTCACTATAATATGTTATTATATTTTTATTACATTATCTTTTTCGATAAATATATCATACGATGAAGGTTCATTTTAAAAAACCAGTTATATAATGTGCGTTGTACATTGTACCGGCATGTTAAAAATATCGGTGATGCTACAGGGACATAAAGAATTACATAAAGATTAACATAATAAGGTGAAATGATTGTGTTACCCTTACTTTTTTGTACAATATTAAATAATCATTAAGGGTAAAATAAGACATTTTCCTTGAATATATCACCTATTATGGTAATCATTATGGATGTCTAGCTTTATCCTAAAAATATTATATTATGAATTTGAGATATATGACATTACATAATAATGTCATATATCTCAAATAAAATATAAAATTCATATTTTAAAAAAATATGAATTTGTTTTTTTTTTTTTTTGGCATGCAATCAATTAGTGATTGAAAATGATGTTTGAGGAAAACAATTTATAGAATCCGTCGCGGCTCCTCTTAAAATATGACGGGAATTTATTTTATGGTTGAGGTCCCTGTTACCTTCTTTAACAGTTCATGCATCCAGACTTGATCCAAATACTTCTCTTGTGTACGGAGCACAGGGGAAAGGCATTTCCTTTAAGATATTGTGGCAAATGGTCGAAATGGAATTGATGTTGACAAGTTAGTAACCGCAACTCAGATGCGCTTCTATGAATGTCATTCCTAGTTTCCCGTTTCTTCTATATACCGAAATCAAGATCGTCTCAAGATTTTTCCTTTATTTCCCTTTTGCAATCGTCTTCTGTATATTTTGTCACCTCTAGTACGTTATTATCAGGATTGATGTTTGCAATCCTAGGACCAATACTAGACCTTCCAGGTAGACATTCTTATTATTAATTAATTGCAGTCTCGGTGTTTGAAGTATTTATTGAGGACTTTGTATTGAAATTGGAAGGACTCGAGTGTAGATGTGAAATTTGTATACTAGGATTTATTTATTGGCATTATTGTAAAATTGTGACTGGGGTTAATGAATATATAACGCGATATTTTTCTGTCATGGAAAGAATTTGAGTCTTCGTACATTATTTAGTTTATTGTGATTCTTAAATAGGTGGTAGATATTTAGCGACCAAGCGTATTAAGTCATCAACATGTCAAAATTGCACAATGTTTTGAATCAAATATACAAGTCAAGATTACTAACGGTTAATAATTTCTTTCTTTTGGCATGGATCGAACATCTCTCAACACTTGAAGCGGCGACAACGTTATCTTAACTTGGCTCGGTGAAAATAGTCCTTGCAGGACTTGAGCCATTCGCCAGACGCTTTAGGTGTGTAGTTTGGTCGTTGCAAAAGTTTGAAAATAAATTGAACTCCATGTAAGTTTTCCAAAAACCACCCTCTCCTTCAGGATCCAGTTTCTAAATTGACTAAAAATAAATTTAAAGTGATTTTAAGTTATAACATGAAAGATTTGTAATTTTAAATCAAACACCACACAAAGGAAGAAATGTTTTAGGAAAAATATTTTCTTTCTCCATCTAATTCGACTTGATCAAACGCACCCTTCATCTTAGTTACCAACAAGAAATATCAATAAAATATGTAAAAATAAATGCAAAAGATCTATTTCTTAGAAATTTAAAAAATAAGATGCAAGGAAAAAAAAAGAAAAAGAAATTTAAGAAATATAAATAAAATGTAAATATGTTTATGCACACCGTATTTTAATCGTAGAAATGTATTTATAAATTTTAAAATGATATAAAATCATTTATGGCTCTGCGCACAAATGCAAAGAAATCAAGCTAGTTGTATTTTACGTATTTTGCCACAGTTGGCCTTCACCAAAATGTGTCTCAATGAAAGTTTATGAAAAAACATAGTGGAAATTGTTGTTAGGGATGTAACATGAGAGTTAAATAAAGCTTGGGAATATGAGAGAGTAAAAAATAAGAATGCAAACAAGATTGCGTGCAAAGTGAAAGTTTGGGGACGAATAGTGCAATTTACCCTTAAAAAACCTGAATTCTCGGGGATCGGTGAGGGTTTTAAAGAGAATCTCATTCATACCTAGGCATTCGAATTTTGAACTCTGCATCTCTCTGCTCTACGATCCAAAAATCAGAATTTTCTCTCGCTCACGATCGCAAAATCAAACTTTGAATTTTCTCTCACTGTCTCCATCTTTTCGCGATGGATGCAACTGTCGATGCGGTGTTGGATACGTTGTCCAGAATCCATCTGGATGTTGCGAACGCCATAAGTGGCGTTGAATCGCTAAAATCCAAGTTTAACAATAAAGAGAAAGAACTTGAACTTCAAAAGGCGAACGCGTTGCGATTTCAAATGCTTACTGACGAAGTGCTCGTTTCACAAGTTGCTGAGAAGAAAAAGGTTGATCAAGTCAAAGAATTTGTCAACAAATTTGCTCAAGAAGATACTGAAGAGGAAAATTACAAGAGGAAGGTCACTGGCGGAGCCACAAGGGGACCAGTCCATGGACCGCACTGAATTTGGCAAAAATTTCTGACCGAAATTAAAGATTTTGTGTTTGGAGAAGATGAAATTTGGGTTGCAGGTTTCCGGATGGAGAAGATGAAGGGAAGGGAGTGTTTGTGTGTGGAAGTTGGAAAAAGTCAAAGCCAAAAAGAGGACACAGTTGTAGACCTCCAATATAGACATGTAGTACAAATTATTACACTATTTTAATGTTTGCACGTTCCCATTTGATTTAAATTTTATTATTATTTTTGTTTTCCCCGTAGGCTGTAGAATATTTGATTTAAATATTACGTAAATTGATAGAGTAATTAGTTCATAGTTCACACATTTCACAAATTTGTGTTGGATGGATACGTCACAGAAAATTTCATTATCTTCTTACTCTAAAATTGAACTAAATTAAATTTGTTAATAAAAACTCGGGTGTATTTATCATTGAAAAATTAAAATCAAATTTCAAATGGGTAATAAAGAATGGTACAATAAGTGAGTTTGAATTCTCTTATTAGGCTTGCAATTGAAATTAGAATGTAAAGCCTTAAGTCTTAATTTAGTGATTTTGGCTTTAGGCTTGAATAGTTAACTTTAAGTTAGTTTAATATATAAAGTCCTAATTTTATTTTATTTTTATATATAAATGAGTTTATGTAATGCAATTATATTTGAAGTTGAAATTAAATTTGATTTATTGTTAATTTGTTTTGATAGTTAAATTGTTAAGATGATTAATGCCGAAAATTAGTTATTTGATTTGACATCGTAAATTATAAGCTATGTTGATTATTCGTTCTTGAATTTGATAAACTATGTTACATTTTTTCTTTTCTAAAATTTCTGACCGCAAGTGATTCGAATGTAGTGAAGTTATTAAAATCTCATAATTCTTAATGTGCGACCAGTGTTCAAACCATACCCATCCCCCTACATCACCACTGTAGGAAAAAAATATATTCGGACCGCACTGATAAAAAATTCTGGCTACGCCACTGAGGAAGGTAATGCTGTTTCAAGAATTCATTGGGAAATTGGACCAAGGCGAAGTTCCCGAGAAGATGAAGGTCAAGCAATTAAAAGAATTTGTGGACAAATTGGCTCAAGAAGGTACCGAAGAGGAAGTTTGCAAGAGGAAATTCAGAAAAATCCGAGAATTTGTTGAAAATTTGGGGCAAGTTGAAGTCCCTAAAGCCGCCGATGCCCTTACTAGTCCTGAGAAGGATATCTTTCCCCCTACTATGAATTTGCCCTTGGCCCATGAAAAGGATGCTATCCTGAATTTGCCCTCCCTTACTGGTCCTGAGATGGATACTCTGAAGTTGCGCTGCCTTACAGGTACTAATATCCTTACTTGTACTAAGATGGATGCTACTAGGAATTTTCCCTTGGCCTCCCTTACTGGTAATGAGAAGGATCCTACTATGAATTTTCCCCCCTTACTGGTATTGGTAACGAGAAGGATGCTATAGTGGATTTGCTCCCCCTTACTGGTCCTAAGATGGATGCTACTGTGCATTTGCCCCACCCTACTGGTAACGAGAGTGTGATCTTGCCCCACACTACTGCTAATGAGAAGGATTATACTGTGATCTTGGCTTCCCATGACATCCCCAGCTACTACTACTGTGCCATTGAAACGGTCTCAATAAAGGAGCCCAAGCCCCCCAGCACGACCTAATGAGGAGGATCCTGCTGTGATCTTGGCCCCCTGCCAAGCCCCTGCTACTGCTGCTACTGTGCCCTTGAAACGGTTTGAAGAACATTGGCGGAGCCACACGGGGACCAGTGCGGTCCATGGATCGCACTGAATTTGGCAAAAATTTCTAACCGAAATTAAAGATTTTGTGTTTGGAGAAGATGAAATTTGGGTTGCAGGTTTCCGGATGGAGAAGTCGAACGGAAGGGAGTGTTTGTGTGTGGAAGTTGGAAAAAGTCAAAGCCAGAAAGGGGATACAGTTGTAGACCTCCAATGTAGACATGTAGTACAAATTATTACACTATTTTAATGTTTGCACGTTCCCATTTGATTTAAATGTTATTATTATTTGTGTTTTCCTCGTAGGCTGTAGAATATTTGATTTAAATATTCCGTAAATTGATAGAGTAGTTAGTTCATAGTTCACACATTTCACAAATGTGTGTTGGATGGATACATCACAAAAAATTTCATTATCTTCTTATTCTAAAATTTAACTAAATTAAATTTGTCATTAAAATTTCTAACCGCAAGTGATTCAAATGTAGTGAAGTTATTAAAATCTCATAATTCTTAATGTGCGACCAGTGTTCAAACCATACCCATCATCCTACATCACCAGTGTAGGAAAAAAAAATATTCGGACCGCACTAATAAAAAATCCTGGCTGCGCCACTGAGGAAGGTAATGCTGTTTCAAGAATTCATTGGGAAATTGGGCCAAGACGAAGTTCCCGAGAAGATGAAGGTCAAGCAATTGAAAGAATTTGTGGACAAATTGGCTCAAGAAGGTACCGAAGAGGAAGTTTGCAAGAGGAAATTCAGACAAATCCGAGAATTTGTTGAAAATTTGGGGCAAGTTGAAGTCCCTGAAGCCGCTGATGCCCTTACTGGTACTGAGAAGGATATCTTTCCCCTTACTATGAATTTGCCCTTGCCCATGAGAAGGATGCTACCCTAAATGTGCCCTCTCTTACTGGTCCTGAGATGGATACTCTGAAGTTGCGTTGCCTTACAGGTACTAATATCCTTACTGGTACTAAGATGGATGCTACTAGGAATTTGCCCCTGGGCCCCCTTACTAGTAATGAGAAGGATCCTACTATGAATTTGCCTCCCCTTACTGGTACTGGTAACGAGAAGGATGTTACTGTGGATTTGCTCCCCCTTACTGGTCCTAAGATGGATGCTACTGTGAATTTGCCCCACCCTACTGGTAACGAGAGTGTGATCTTGCCCCACATTACTGCTAATGAGAAGGATTCTACTGTGATCTTGGCTTCCACTGAAGTCCCCAGCTACTACTACTGTGCCATTGAAACTATCTCAATAAAGAAGCCCAAGCCCCCCAGCACGACCTAATGAGGAGGATCCTGCTGTGATCTTGGCCCCTGCCAAGCCCCCGCTACTGCTGCTACTGTCCCCTTGAAACGGTCTGAAGAAACACTGGCGGAGCCACACAGGAACCAGTGCGGTCCATGGACCGCACTGAATTTGGCAAAAATTTCTGACCGAAATTAAAGATTTTGTGTTTGGAGAAGATGAAATTTGGGTTGCAGGTTTCCGAATGGAGAAGACGAAGGAAAGAGAGTGTTTGTGTGTGGAAGTTGAAAAAAGTCAAAGCCAGAAAGAGGATACAGTTGTAGACCTCCAATGTAGACATGTAGTACAAATTATTACACTATTTTAATGTTTGAACATTCCCATTTGATTTAAATTTTATTATTATTTTTGTTTTCCCCGTAGGCTGTAGAATATTTGATTTAAATATTTCGTAAATTGATAGAGTAGTTAGTTCATAGTTCACACATTTCACAAATGTGTGTTGGATGGATACATCACAGAAAATTTCATTATCTTCTTATTCTAAAATTTAATTAAATTAAATTTGTTATTAAAAACTCAGGTGTATTTATCATTGAAAAATTAAAATCAAATTTCGAATGGGTAATAAAGAATGGTACAATAAGTGAGTTTGATTCTCTTATTAGGCTTGCAATTGAAATTAGAATGTAAAGCCTTAAGTCTTAATTTAGTGATTTTGGCTTTAGACTTGAATAGTTAACTTTAAGTTAGTTTAATATATAAAGTCCTAATTTTATTTTATTTTTATATATAAATGAGTTTATGTAATGCAATTATATTTGAAGTTGAAATTAAATTTGATTTATTGTTAATTTGTTTTGATAGTTAAATTGTTAAGATGTTTAATGCCGAAAATTAGTTATTTGATTTGATATCGTAAATTATAAGCTATGTTGATTATTCGTTCTTGAATTTGATAAACTATGTTACATTTTTTCTTTTCTAAAATTTATGACCGCAAGTGTTTCGAATGTAGTGAAGTTATTAAAATCTCATAATTCTTAATGTGCGACCAGTGTTCAAACCATACCCATCCCCTACATCACCACTATAGGGAAAAAAAATATTCGGACCGCACTGATAAAAAATCCTGGCTACGCCACTGTGAAGAAAGGAGCCCGAACCCCCAGCACGAGCTAAGAGGGGGAGGAGATTTCAGAAAGAATGAGGTCACGGGTAATCTGTGAATTGATTTGTTGTGGATTTGTAGAATACATTTTTCTTAGTAATGCTTTCACGTGTTGGAATATGAGCAAGAATATCTCGCAAATTAAGAATTTAATTACTTTGTGATCAATGATTTGTATAATACATTTTTCTTAATAATGTTTTCACGTGTTCTTGAATTTGAGCAAGAATCTTGAAATCAAGAATTGAGTTTTTGATCAGGTAGATTAACTTTATCTGTTTGTTTTTGATTTGTTTAATTGGATGTCTCTAAATAAAGTAATTGTTCTCAATTGAATTGCATGAAAGCAATGAGATTGAAGCGGTAAGAGAGGATATAGGAGAGAGCTCTGCTTTGATTACCACCTTTGTTGACAATGGTAATCGTATTGAGATTAGTAGCATTAACAGTGGGAATAGTGAGAAGAAGGGTTACGGGTTTGGCCCCGGTCGAGGTTTAAGGGGGTTGAAGCTAGGCCTTGGGGATTTCGTTTTTTATAGAGTGTTGGTGGGTCGGGATGCTATGTATGATTTGATGACCGTTTATGCTTCTCATCTTGCTATTATATCGGGTCTTGGATGTACTCTGATATTGTTGGCCCTTCCCATCTGGATTACTTTGAGGGTCGTGTTTTACTTCTTGGCGAGGCGGCTAATGGAGCTGTTTGTTGGGGCTTCTACAAGCTTGGTGATGTTCTTGTCGGAATAGATGGATTTTGCTGATTTCGGCATTACAGATGACTTTAAGAGACGGGCTCGAGGGGGTTTGGAGCTGTCCTAAGGGACGAGAATGGCGCCTTCATATATTGCCGGTCGAGAACAATGCAAGGGCTGTTTTCCGCTAGAGAAGCCAAGGCTATGGACCTTCGAGAAGCTCTATCATAGGTCAAATTGTTGAATTTTTCGAAGGTCATTTTGAACTAGACGCTAAACTAGTGTCTTACAACTCGGGTAAGATCGATCTTTCTGAATTCGGAAACTTCATTTATGAGAGTAAAAAATTATCCCATGATAGCAGGGGTTTTGTGATTAGCTTTGTAAGACGTCAAGCAAACACCCCCGCACATGTTTTAGCTGGGTCGGCTAGTTCCCATGGTGAAGTAATGTGTTGGAATGAGGTTCCTCAATTTCTCGAGGCCTCTCTAATGTACGATTCCATTGATCTTGCTTATGAATAAACTCCCCATTTCAAAATTAAAAAAAAAAAAAGGAAGAGAGCAGCATTTACACGTTTATTTAATTAAATTAAATAATTTTCGAATTTAATCAGGAAGAAATTTTTAATCCATTTTTAATCTTTTCACTAATTATTTTTAAATTTTAATTTAGTCAAATATTACATCCACATATCTAGTGGCACCTACGTGCACTATTAAAATTTTCATAATTCAACGTCACTCAGCCTCTCTCCTTTTTCATATAAAAATTTCAATCCTAATGAGGACTTAATTGTAACGTAATGAGGACCACAAGTTTTTTTTTTTCATAAATTAAATTTGATTAATTTTTTAATTAATTTTGTATCCTATCAAAATCACAAAGATCTTGCAATGCCATCTTAAGTTAGGAGTTAGACGTTTGATTATTTTTTTACTTAATTTTGTATGTTGCATTGCCATCTCAGCAATTTATTTAAAAGAATTAGGACTCTTAAGTAGGAGTTACTTAACACGAGTAGGCCAAAAAAAAAAAAAAACGGGTAGGAGGTTTGTTTGGAAATAACCCACAGTCTAGCCACTCTTGCATACTTTAATTCCCTTTTTGGTTGTATCGGTTCATTGCTTGTTTGTATTGCCCAAGACCCAAGTCATGACACTAGAAGACCATTAAATAAATAAATTTGTCGATAATATTATGCCAACAAGCTATGGCGGTCGTAAGAGTCGGTCCTGACCTAAGCAGTCACTTAACATCCCCCAAAACATAAGGGTCCAAAATTTTAAATCTATATAAATACGGTTTCTTTTTTCAAAATAAACGCTTAATTTTATACTCTCTATAATTCATATTATCATTATAGTAACTTTGAATGTTTTTATTTTATATTAGTGCATATCGTTTTTTTCGGGAGAAAAAAAATTAATTTATCAACGGCCACTTGAAAGATTCCGCTTAAGGGCCTCTAAATCTCAATGCCTGCTCTGGCGGTTGTGCCCAATATATTGCATAGTTTTTTGTGTCTCTATTAGCATACATAAATCAATATAAATAAATATGATAGCAATAGATGAATTTCTATAGAAGGAGGCAAAATCTCTATATGTTACCACCTTCCAATAACGATATTCTTCCAATCTCGTTTGTGGTCTCTTTGAAGAAGCTGCCATTGAAACTTACGGCCCTCATTGCAAAATGTTATATGCACCATTGTGTGTTTTGTTTATTGTGGTGTGTATCGCACTAAATATATGAAGGATAAAACGATAAGTTTAGGGATTTTGGCGCAAATAGTCCCAAAAATTAAGTATGTAATGATTTAGTCAGAATAATAAAAGGTAAAATGGTTCAAAAAAAAAACTTTTAGTCTACAAATGGTGGATGGAATCCAGTCAGTTTGCTTAGTGAAATCAGTCAGCTGAAAACTTGGGTGCGTGTTGGTCCATTTCATTTGAAATAAATTGCACAAAGGTCCTAACTTTAGATATTGTTACAATCAGTCAAAAGTTTGAAAAATGTATACTTTAGTCCCCAAATTTAGTTAAATTGTATAATCTTTTATATTTTATTTTTTCTATGAGTGCTTATTTGATCCGTAATTAATTTTATTGAATTAAATTAGTCCCAAATTTAGTCCCAAATTTAGTTAAATTGTATAATAATTTATAATAAATATAATTATTGTACCTATATAAAATTATTATTATGAATATAAAATTATTATATTTATTATTGGCTATTAGTTAAAATCGGAATATATCTCTAATGCTAAAGAAAATTTTAAAGAAAGTTGTGATACTATATTAATACGAATAATGCAGTGTTGAAATTTTTGATAAAAACCATTTATCGGTATCAAATTAATTAATTAAAATTAATTCACGGACCAAATAAGCACCCATAGACCCTTATTTTTTTCTATGAGTGCTTATTTGGTCGTAATTAATTTTATTGAATTAATTTGATACCAATTAAATGGTTTTATCAAAAATTTCAACAATAGCATTTTTGTATTAATATAGTATCACAACTTTGAAAATTTCTAGCATTAGAGATGTACATTTGATTTAACCAATAGTTAATAATAAATATAATAATTTTATATTCATAATAATAATTTTATATAAGTACAATCATTATATTTATTATAAATCATTATACAATTTAACTAGAATTTGGGACTAATTTAATTCAATGAAATTAATTACGGACCAAATAAACACCCATAGAAAAAATAAAATATAAAAGATTATACAATTTAACTAAATTTGGGACTAAAGTATACATTTTTCAACTTTTGAACTTGATTGTAACAATATCTAAAGTTAGGACCTTTGTGCAATTTATTTCAAATGAAATGGAAATCTCCAAAGTTTGTGATTTCGACTTAACCGTTAAGCGATTCATCAAATGAATCATTTCTTTGTTTTTGGGACCATTCTTACACCTATTAACTGACTAAATATGACTATATCTTGCTTTTGGAATTTATTCTTGCGCCAAAATCCCATAAGTTTATTTTCTTTTTATTGTGATTGAATAGTAAGCATTCCCCATTCATTAAACAATTAGTTTATGAAGCTCTGTACATGATCTCTCTCCATTTGGCTTAATCATTGAGGACTGTAAGCTATGATTGCAAGAGTTTGTTGGACTTACTATCTTGTGCGTTCTGTGATTTGCGAACCAAGCTGCTCATCGTCTTACGAGGGTAGCTGTTTCTATGCTAGATTCGTTGGAGTGGTTTGTTAACCCTCCATCTTTTACTTTGGATGTAATTTTGAACAGAAGATGATTTTTTCCCTCATTATTTGTGATTACTCATTACATAAATTTGATCATTTATTTTAATATTTTAAACACATTTTCTAACTTTCATTACTTTTATAGTCAAACACTTAAGAAAATCATTTTTCCAATAATCTTTATAAAAAAATAACCAGAATCCCATATTCTCTTCAAGGATCACCTTTCTTCCCTAAAAAATTTTAGTACCCGATAAGTGTTCAATTTGTACACTTATTTATATCTTTATACTGTCAATTGGAGTGTTTAATTTGTACACTTATTTATATCTTTATACTGTCAATTGGAGCAGACTTCTACTTATATTTATGTGTATTTATTGTTTTTTAGATACTATTCCTCGATGTGGAGGAAAACAAGGCTAAAGGTGGAAATGAACTCAAAGTGTCAAGAAATCCGAAGTCGATGACTAAAATGCAACAATTCCAAAGTTAGAGGACTTCGGGTGTAATATCTGTGAAGATTTGCTCGGCTGCGTTTCTTGTGCTAACATGGAATAGCTTGGAATATAGAGTCCGATGCTTTTTACGAATCACAATTCCGAGTTCTAAATTAAAAGATATGGCCAGATGAAGATTAAGGACCAAAGTGCAACATTTCAGAAGGTGATGGAGTTCTGCGTGCAATTACGTTATGGCCGTAAGAATCCAATGTACAACCGTAAATTCACATTTACTTCCATAACCCATATAAATACGGCCGTAACTCAGAAGAAGTAATCTGTCAGTTTTCATACAGAGAGTTTTGTACGACCATAAAATGTAAAGTTACGGTCGTACTTGGGGAATTACGACCATAACCTCAGGAGTTACGGCCATAACGTTATCAGCATCAACAGAATCCAACTTTTTCCCTGGTTTTCTCTGTTTTGCCCCCTCACTTTCACCAGCTTTGGGGGGTCCTTTGGGCAATTGTTGTACACGATTTTGGGTCATATAACACACCCTTTCAATCCCCAATTGAAATCCTTAGTCTTAGTTTTAGGTTTAGGTTTATGGCGTGTTCTTCTACATGTTTTTATATATTTTTCTCAACTCCACTAATTCTCTCTCCTATTTCACATTCACATATCTCGTGGGACCTACCTATACTACATAAATCACCATCATTCAATTTCACTCATTCTCTCTCTTATATCATATAAAAACACATAAAAATCTATTTTTACACACATCCTAACACTCATTAGAATGGAAAACAAACACAAAACTAATGATAACTCACTTGATTCAAGATTCCGCACAGGGACCCGGGGGGGCGGGGGGGGTGGGGGTGGAGTTGCTAGAGAAAAGCTATGTTTGCGAGGGTAATCTTCTCCCCTATTAGGGGACGACGACAAATTATATTTCTTGTTGATGGCAAATAATCTAATGCCCACAAGTGTCCACATATGGACGAATATGAGCCATCTATCCCCTTTCACCATCAGGAAGGATACGTATCGCTCATCCGTTCACATATGGGCAATATGTTTTTTACATCTTGTTGATATAACACTATTACGTCTCACCATCTCTGTTCTCATTGTTAAGTTATGACTTTCAAGGTATAAAATGATGATGTGATAGTCCTGCCCATCATTAATAATGACATGATGTCACCATATCAGCATGAAGTATGATTTTATATTCTCTAATGAAGAAGGAAAATATTAGCTGATATTCTTTTTATAGAGAATGTAATAGAAAAGGTGTTTAAATAAATAGTTGAAAAATAGAAAAAATTAAAATTGGTAAAAAATTAACAAAGTATAATCAATCAATAATTTGAAAATAATGGTCGACAAAAAATGACTTTTTGAAGAATCCTACCAAACAAGTTCAAAACAAACTCGTTACGTACACGACAGGAACTTAAGAAAAGCGTGCTTCTTGAATTCAAACGTACACCTCATGGTGGAGGATATACAAGGCTAAAATCAGTGTTCTAAAAAGCGCGCCTAGACGCCGCCTAGGTGTGAAGCGTGATATAAACGTGTCGCTTAGGTTAAAAGCGTGGAAAAAGCGGTCAATACAAGTTTTGACTGTCTAGGCGTGATTAAGTGGCGCTTAAGCGTCGACTACGCGTGCCTAGGCTCGACTGTCGCCTAGGCGTGCCTAGGGGCGCTTTTTTTTTTTTTTTTTACCATATCTATCTTTTACTTTTTAAACTTAAGCCAAATTCAAAGTTAGAAAATAATAAATTAAATAAAAATAAAAGAAATTATACATCTCATACCATAAATATACAATTGAAAACCTCAATTTAATTTTAAATTTTAAACATCTTGGATTTTCAATCTGACCATGTGAACACTGTGACAAGAGTATGCAATCCCTATAAATCTATTAAATAAGAATTGTCCATTTTTTGATTTTTTCCATTTAATAATATTAAAATTATATTGTAAGTTTGTTGAAATTATAAAGTAGATATAATATTTATGAATTTAGATGTATTTTTTTAATGTAGTATATACTATTTTAATTATTTAATACTTTAAATTCATTAAAAAATTTAAAAAAGTTAAAAAATTGAAAAACGCTTTTTAACGCCTAGGCGCCTATGTGCGCTTAAGCTTCCAATGCTTGAAGCTTCGGGTCGACGTTTTTCCGCGCTTCACGCTTTTTAGAACACTGGCTAAAATTGCACGTTGATATCAACCTAGGAAAAGCGTGCTTCTTGAATTCAACGTCTTTTATTGTGACTAACGTTTTAAGCGTTGATAGCAAAAGTCAAATCTTATCGAGCGACTGCGTCATTTAAGTGCTGCGACGACGAGAGTTCGCTATAAAACTGGAACTCTAACGATTAACAATGCCAGTGATTTTGGCCACAGCGATTGCAAACCCTAATACAATCACCTCCTTACAATCTATAAAACTGAAAAAAAATTGCCCCAGAGGATTGTGTTTTCGAGGTCAAAAATTTGATTTCCGAGCCCGGGGTCCAAAAATCATGGTAGAATCGGCGAGTACGAGTGGGAATGGGGTTCAGTCTTTTGAACAGGAAGCTTTAGTTGAAGGATTCTCTGATTCTAGAGCTGGTGGACTCGAAGCTGCTCTCAATAGTTCGGTTGGTAAATTGTCTAGTTGCGATGAAAATTTTGGTTTAATAAGTTTCGGTATATCTATTAGTGTGTGTTTGATTGGCATGATTTTCCATGCAAAATATAGAATCTTGAAAATTATTTTCCAAGTTGGTTGTTTGATTGCAAAATTTTTTATTGAAATAATTTTTTTATGTACAACCACTTAAAGCATATTTTAGCCTATTTTCCATGGAAAACAATTCCCACCTCCCCTAGAGAAAATATAAAATATTTTTCATGTGAGATGAAAAATATTTTCTTTTCCTTTTCCTATCAAACATACCCTTATCGTTTGTATGTACTTTGTATACTTCTTATTTGTGGAAAATCTGATTCGTGGGGTGTTGACCGTAGTGTAAAATTCGATGAAAAAGCGCTTCTCGTTGCTTTTATTTTAACTTGATGCGTTAATGAAGATAATGATTGTAATCTGGAGGGCGAATTGATAATCATTTCAACTGTTAGGATTTGATTTCAGTTTGTCTTCAATCGTGTGCTTCATTGCATGAGTTTATACAAAGGGGAAGAAAAGGAATGAGTTGAAAATACTCTCAATGTGAATAACTTCATTGTGAAATTTATTCATCACTAACATCTTTACTTAAATTTCATTTTCTTGTTACTTGGGGAAATGTGGTTTAAATTGGTCAGTGGTGATATTGCAAAAACAGACATCAGCAAAATTGAAATTTAGGGCATTCACTTTTAGCAGGTCACATTTTGTCACTCTGCTTTGACACTATCTTATTTTGTCACTCAACTTCCCGAAAATGGAGAAATACTGGGATTTCTAGTCAAAAGAAAAAAAATTATTTGACCCATCTACTAGTATATTAGCCCATGATATCCTAGAACACCATTTCTGTGAGCTTCTGAATGTGTGCTGCTGGTGTGATTTGCCTGCTATTAGCAAAAACCAAGTGCTATTCTGAGATAAGACTATAGCCGGGCAGGTTGCGTTTAGAGCATCTTGCTTTTCCACTTCAAATATTTAATAAATACAATCTTGGTAGTTGGTTGGATGTCCATGGATAAGGTCAAACATCTTTACTAACAGAGGACACTCAAAAGTCATCACTTGTGTGTTATACATTGTTACTCACTCACTTCTTAATGTGTTACTTCTTGTAAGTTGATACTCTTCCACGGTGCTTCAAAAGTTGAAACTCACAGTCAAAATGGGACCCCCTTAAGGGTTAGTCAAACATTCATTTTTATCTGAAGAAAACTACGGGTGTGTTTCATATCCGACCTTTTCCATGGCAGAAGGCCAATCATGGAAATTATTTTCCAATATGTGTGTTCGGTGGAAAAATATTCCATAAAATTTGTTTTCTAGATACGAGGCAAGCACATTTTGTCACAAATCTACGGAAAATTGAAATTAAGTGAGTAGGTGGGAAAAATTGCCAAGAAATTGTTTTCCATGAAAAATGTTTTGGACTTCCAATTCCATATGCAATCAAACACACCCTAAGAAAAAGGATCAATGTGCTAATCTTATACATCATTGAGTAAATTTTTTGTGTAGCTTAGGATTTTTCTACTATAACAATGATAGTGTTTTTGATTGCAAGAAATTGAAAGAAAGTCGATAACCAAATTTATGGAAGATTGTTATTACGGCCTTTGGAATTATTCGTGTTTTCATTCAATTATTGATCCTTTCCCTAATTTCATCCACCAATTCCCCCCCGCGGCGTTGGCAGAGTAAATGGCTAGTGGCAGTGCTTTTTGGTGCAGTTGTTCTGTGGAGGCATGATGCTGCAGCATTGTGGGCTCTCATGGGTGCTGTGCTCAATGCTATGCTTTCAATCGCACTGAAGAAAATACTAAACCAAGAAAGACCTATTTCTACCCTAAGATCAGACCCTGGAATGCCATCTTCACATGCACAGTCCATCTTCTATGCAGTTACATTTTTAAATCTGTCGGGTAAACTCTTCCAACCATTGTATGTTTTGATTAGATTTTTACATATAGAAAGATCATGAGATATATCTCGCAGGTGAGTAGTTTGTTAAGTTCCCAAAAGCTTCTTCTTTGTGTACTTTGAAGACTCTGCCTTCTTGGGTTCAGTAAATTTTCTACCTAAATATTAACCTACATAGTCAAAGTTAAAGAGTTGTATCGAGCAAAGTTGTCATTATTGCTCATTATTATGCATGCATCTCTTGGTCTTGCCCGCTATTCAACTTTAAAAGTTGGGTTTTAGCAAAATAAAAGTCTACCTAAATTCACCCTACTTGTAGACTGCTTAATTTTTTTAGTCCCATTCTTACATGCATTAGATGAAATGCTAGTACTCTTGCAATCTTTCTTCTCTTGATATCCGATACCCTTATTCTTGTGTTCTTCTCTGCAGTGACAGAATGGTACGGGGTGAATGGACTTACAATAACACTAAACGTGCTCTTGTATATACTTGGGTGTTATTTCGTAAGCATACTTAAATTTACTTGATTATTATAGGGGAATTTTCATCTTATTGATGATCAATCCAACAAAAACCAGTATTGATGATTTTATTTATTTATTTCTTTATTTTTAATTTTATTTTTTTCAGTCATGGCTACGGGTAGCTCAGCAGCTTCACACAGTGAATCAAGTGGCGGTGGGAGCCGTGTGTGGATATGCTTTCTCCGTTCTATGGCTGTATTCTTGGAAAGCTTTTGTACTCAAGGCGTTTATATCCTATTTGTGGGTTAGAATAGTGGTCGTTCTAGGCGCATTCGGATTCGCCATGGGATTTCTTCGGCATGTTTACCTAACATGGCTTCCAATTGAAAAATAGTAAATCTATTATGTATATTCAACATACATTCAATGCTAAGATAACACGTGTTAAGTGGACACAATAAATTTGTATTCAATTCAGCAGTAGATCGTAAGTATATGTATGCACACATTCTGAGAAGGTATGGTGTACAATTTCACTCTATTGTGTAAATGATGATAGAAAAATGAGGTTTTAAATCAATTGTTCTCCATCAAACAAGGCATAAACTTGTGATTGTTTTAATTTTGTATACCTAAGATTAATGAAGTAACATCGAAATCATGACCGAGAGTCCGAGAGGAGCGCTTTATCCAGTGGACAAAACGCAAACATGTTACATGCGTATGCCTTCGGCATTGACAGCAAAATCTTGCCCTCGCTATTTCACCAAAAAGTGCATCAATATTTTTCTCCTTTTCTAAAAAGATGATCAAAATCTTGTTTGTTGACTTGATCACAACTTATCATTGCAACCGAGTAAAATTTACTTATCAATTCCTCGCAAAATTTGTGTACAACAGTTGAGTTGCACTACAAAGGAGGATAATAATAATATTACCAATACATCTCAAATCATTACTCACCACCACTATTTAACTTCAAAATTTCGTTTTTCGAAAAGTAAAAATTTATCCCAACGGTAGCAACTCAACTTCAACGTCTAGTCTAAATGCAACCAACTTCAAAATGTCGTATATATCCTCACACTGAGGGTGCATTTTTTCACCAGCTACAAACGTCGAAATCTGATCTTTAACCCTAATCCAAGACCATCCAGGCTCTTTTACAACACCCTTTGATCTCATCAGTTTCCTCACATCTGCTGCTTCTCTCCACTTCCCTCTTGAAGAGTATATATTAGCCAAGGTTATGTGGGTCCCAGCGCAATGCGGGTCCCGTCTAAGTATCTCCTCGGCCGCACGCTTTCCACACTCGATGTCTCTGTGCACTCGACTTGCTCTTAACAGAGTCGACCACACAACATCGTCTTGCTCATGTGGCATGCTTCTTATCATATCTTCTGCCTCTCTCAACTTACCAGCTCGACAAAGGAGATCAATCATGCAACCATAATGTTCTTTAGAAGGGTTTATCTTGTACTCATTGGTCATTGAATGAAAATACTTAAACCCGAGGTCAACATTTCCGACATGACTACACGCGCTAAGGACGCCGATGAATGTAACAGAGTCGGGTTTCAATCCGACGGTGGAGATAATCTCGAACAAGCGAATGGCCTTATCGCTATATCCATGTTCGGCATAGCCGTTAATCATGGCCGTCCATGAGACAATATCATCATTCTCTGCTACCTTGAAGATCTTAGATGCCTCTCCTATGCTACCACATTTTGCATACATATTAATTAGAGCACTTTGAATCATAGCCGTCTGATCTAAACCAATCGTAAGGACATAAGCATGAAGTTGCTTACCCTGGTCAAGGATCGCCGTACTTCCACACACACTTAGTCCGCTCGAGAGAGCAAACTCAGTCGGGTTTGGTCCTTCTCTCCTCATCCACGATAGGAGCTCGAAAACTCTCTCCGCGTAACCTCCTATAGCATATCCCGAAATCATAGTGCTCCAAGAGACTATGTCCCTTTTCTTCATTTCACGAAAGACTATCTCGGCTGAGTGGGAATATCCGCATTTTGAGTACATCGTCATGACAGAATTGGCAACCGACAACGAGCCCATAAAACCCACGTGCAAAACATGTGCATGCAATTCTTGTCCCCAATCAATCCTAGCAACATTAGCAACAGCAGCAACAATAGCAGCATAAGTATACTCATTAGGACATATACTCGACTCTCTCATCTCTAAAAACGCCTCAATCGCTTCTTTTTCTCGACCCATTTGGACGTATGATGTAATCACACTCGTCCAAGAAACCACGTCCCGGTTATTCATGTTCTTGAATAAGAACAACCCAGTTTTCAACTTCTCACATTTATTATACATAGTGGCTAGACTATTCGCCACATAAGAAGTAGAATCTACTCCATTCTTAATTGCCCGAGCGTGAATCTCCTTCCCGTGGTTTAAATATCTCAAATCAGCACATGCCTTTAATGCGATGGCTAAAGTATAAGAATCATACTCAACACCGTCTCCCCACACTTTGGAAAAATACGCCAACCCCTCCTTGTTAAAACCCGCCCGAACAAGCCCGGTTATAATGGCTGTCCAGGAAATCACATTCTTCAATGGCATATCATCAAAGATTCTACAACCCTCATAAACCTTCCCATTCTTCATATACATATCAAGAATTGAACTTCCCACAAAAACAGAGTTTACAAAACCAATTTTAACGGAAAACCCATGTAGAATTTCTCCACATCTCACATCCATGACTAGCCCACATGCCTTGAAAGCAAGGCTGAGTATGAAGGGATCCATTTTGAGAAAAGGGTCGACCCACATTTTGGAAAACAAAGAGAGCGCCTCAGTCGGGTCAGAGGTGTTGACATAACCTGAAATCATGGTCGTCCATGAGATTTCGTCTTTCTGAGGCATTTCATCGAACAAATTGCGGGCATTGTTCAGGTTTCCAGATTTTACCATCCCTCTAAGCTGAGAATTGATTTCTCGCATTTTGAATTGGATGGAATTATCGAATTTTTGTGTTACGTGATTTCGGAATTGTTCCCGGGATAAAGTGTTCATAGATTCGACAGACGCTAAAGCAGACGTTGAAAGAAATCTTCTGATAATATAACGCCTTACAGAAGAAGACGACGACAATAGCATTATGTATGAGAATCAGCACACAGATTTTAGCAGGCTTCAACATTAAGGCATGGATCAAGCGACTAGCGAGTAACACTGTAACAGGCTAAGGATGGTCGTGTTCTGATTTGAAAATAACTGTATTTGGCGGGCTGGGCGTTATGTCTCTGGCAAGTTCTTGTAAGAGCATCTCCCAATGGGACGCTAAGTGTGAAAATGGTGACGTTAAGTGTGAAAATGATGTGAATGAGAGAGATATTAGGGTGATTGGGAGTGTTTTTTAATGGTTTTTAATGGTTTTTAATATAAAGGAGGAGAGAGAATGAGTGGAATTTAATGGTGGAGATTTGTGGATGTGACATGATGTGTGGATGTGATTGATTTCGAGTAAAGAAAGAATATATAAAAAAGTGGAAAAAAGTAAAAAAAATTTGAAAAAATGGTTGCCAATCATGCTTAATTATTATTTTAGTTGGTGATAAATAGAAAGATGTGTAGGAAAGAAGAGTGAAAAGTGAAAGGAGAAGAGGGATAGAAATAAATTTAAAAATAATAATAAAATAATAATGGAAGATATAAAATTGAATGTGGATTTTAGACAATACACATGAAACGATGAAAAAAAATGGGAAAAAGTAGAAAAATATAAATTAATAAATAGAAAATGGAAGGACCCATTTTTTTTTATGTGCATCCCTTTCCTGCAAATGGGGAGCCACATCCATAACAATGGACGACTTGCATTGGAGATGCTCTAATGAGTACCAAACCCTATGTCCCCCTATCCCAAAAAAATAAAATAAAATTGTAGTACTCCTCCTATTAGCCATTACTCATGTTATTTTTCTGCACGTCTTATATAATCCCAATTACTATTACAACTTAAAAGTTAGATTAACATAAAATTTTACATCCCATACACTTAACGGCATCTTATTTTTTCACCATCACATCAATTTTAGAACGATGATCGCTATATAGATTACCATCACCTATTATTATATCAATTAGTATATTACTCATTATATTCACTTAACAATTTTTTATCAACCAAATAAAAGTGTAAAGCAATGATAGTGTTATATTCGCAACTTCTAAAGATAACGTTGAGGTCTTTACAAATGGTAACATAAATTAATAATAGTATACTAGTGGTCAATGGGTGGTTGAAATTAATACCCAAACTGGACTATAAATTTGATAATATAACTTGTCGAACTTCAGTCCTGATCTGGTACCCACAGTGGGTATCTTCACTGCATCTGATCGGAAAAAATCATAGAGTCGGGTGAGACCACCATCATCGAAGCGATTATGTATTATTAACTTAACGCGTAGATACCAAAAAAAAATTCAAAAAAAAATAAAATAAAAAAATTTTCGGTGTAATGACGTGGCGCCACCTGGTGGCGCCACGTGCCCACTGTGGGTACTTGAACAAATCCGAACTTGTTGATTAGTGATTTTCGAATTTCAATCTATGGGGTAGTTTTTCATCACAGCCCCGAGAAACCATGCGCGACGCAAATTTTATTGAATATTGACTAATGAGGTACTATCGATTTTTTTTATTTTTTTTTTTATATTTTTTTTATAGCCGTTTTAACGTGAAACATTTATAATTTACATTTGACCTTTTATATTTTGACTAATGAGGTACTAGTAGATCTTTTAAATTTGCTTTTTACATTTTATTTATATTTGTTAAACTTCTAAGAAATAGATCTTTCTGTTATAAATAATTCAAAAGTTGGATGCATTATTGTGAATGAGTTGTGAATGACTATGAAATCATGTGAGGATGAAAATAATTCATGAATAATTGTACAACTTGATTGATAATTATGTGTAATATGACTCATCATTTTTGTTTTGATTCTACACTTGATGGTCTATAAATAGACCTCAATTCATGAATTGATGATGAAGAAGAAGGAAGAAAGTTCAATATATTTTCTCTCTATTTTCTTGTAGCATTTAAGGTATTTTTTTTACTTTGATTTTATAACACGTTATCAGCACGAGTCTCTACACTAGAGCTCACTCTTGTAGTAAAAGGAAATATGCTCTACAGTTGCATCTTATATATGACCCTCTGTATCAGAAACCTAATTATTACAAGATAATCACGATTTTTTTTACAAGAAATTTTATTTTGTTATTGTTGTGCGCACGAGTACTAATTCAAATTTCAAAACAAAATATACTAGCTCATTTAAATTTTTGAAAATGTCGCTTGCAAAACTTGATTTTGTCGCTCTTGATATTTACGGTGATAATTATTCATCATGGACACTTGATCTTTGAGATTCACTTGATCTCAAAAGGGTTAGGTGAAACAATAATCGAAGGAAATGAAAGATCCCAGCAGATCGTGCAACAAATAAGTAATTTTCCTTCGACGACACCTACATGCATCTCGATGGTAGAATACCTCACGATCAAAGATCCATCCGTTACGTGGAAAAATTTAAAGCGACGATTCGATCACCAAAGGGTCGTCCCGCCCAAGGCGGATATCGCTGGATGCACTTGCGCTGCAAGATTTTAAATCTGTAAAGATTACAATTCGAATTATTGAATACGCTCGAATTACTTTTCTGTGGTGAAGAAATGCGAGCAAGATATGTTAGAAAAACTTTTCAACATTCCATGCCTCGAACGCGTGCTCTGCAGCGGTGATCGAGAGCGTAGATTTCAAACGTATTCGGAACTTGTATCTTGCTTATTAGTAGCAGAACAAAATAATGAACTACTCATGAAAAACCATGGGATACGTCCAACAGGATCCACAGTGATACCAGAAACAAATGGAACTATATGGCCTGAGGTAAATGCAACGTTACGGAAAAATAATTACGGGCGTGGGCGTGGGCGTGGGCGTGGGCCCGCGTGGGCGTGACGTGGCCACGTGGGCGTGACGAGGGTTTAGACGTGAATTCCAACATGATAATGGAAAAGCTCATTTACGATATAATGGCGAATCAAAGCAACATAATAGCGAGTTCAAATTTGAAAAAATAATGGAAATGATTCATTTGATAAAGGCAGTAATGACAGATGCTATCGATGTGGAATACACGGGCATTGGTCCCGTACATGTCGTACACCAAAGCATTTGGTGGACTTATATATAAACTCGACCAAGGGAAAAGAGAAAGGAAAAGAAAAAGTTGAAACCAATTTTCTTGATTGGGATGACGGAGTCAATGGAACTCATTTTGATACTCGACTTTTTCCCAAATCCCAGCAGATCATACAAACATTGGAAGTTTGATGGAAAATATCGATTAAATAATTCTCTAATGAAGTATTATTATATTTATGGTGTATTATGTGTGAAATATTTTTCTATAATGCTTTTGTGTGATAAGTGTGGAATTGTTATCTTTATATTTGTATTGTTATTTTCCATTAAGTGTTATATGTAATTGTTGTTTGTTAAGCTGGTATGAATTTTATATTTTAAATTTCTTTTGTAGACCATGACAAATAGCCAAGATATTTGCCTAGTTGATAAGCGCAACTAGCATACTATTTTATAAGATAAGAAGTTTTTCTTGGATTTGACAATACGAGAAAATTATGTCTATACAATTTCTGGTGCATCAAATATTATTAAAGGCTCCGATAGAGCTCGTATTATCCTGCCAAATGATACACAATTGAATATAGATGATGCACTTTATTCTAGCAAATCCAGAAGAAATTTGCTTAGTTTTAAGGATATCCGCAAAAATGGATATCACATTGAAACAATGGAAGAAAATAATAAAGAATATCTTTACATAAACTCATTTCTATCTGGGCATAAGCAGATTAAAGAAAAACTTCCATCGCTTCCATCTGGAATGTATTATACATTCATAAGAACGATTGAGTCTAACAACATCATAAAACCAAAGTTTATTGACTCAAAGGTTTTTAAATTTTGGCATGATAGATTTGGGCACCCAGGAAAGACTATGATGCAACGAATAATTAAAAGCTCACATGGACATCCTTTTAAGAACCTTAAGACTATTTTACCAAATGAGTGTCCATGTGAAGCTTGTTCACAAGGTAAATTAGTCATCAGACCCTCTAAAACAAAGGTAAATGTTGAATCGCCAACTTTTCTGAAAAGAATTCAAGGTGATATTTGTGGACCTATACACCCACCTTGTGGACCATTTCGTTATTTTCTGGTCTTAGTTGATGCATCTACTAGATGGTCACATGTTTGCCTACTTTCAACTAGAAACGATGCATTTGCTAAACTATTAGCCCAAATTATAAAATTGCGAGTTCATTTCCCTGATTATTCGATCCAGTCCATTCGATTTGATAATGCTGGTGAATTTAGATCAAAAGCATTTGATGATTATTGTACAGCTATGGGAATTGAAGTTGAATATTCTGTTGCTCATGTCCATACACAAAATGGATTGGCAGAATCATTTATTAAACGCCTCCAATTTATTGCTAGGCCTATGCTTATGAGGTCAAAACTCCCAACTTCTACTTGGGGACATGCTATATTACATCTGCGGCATTGATCGTCTCGGACCAGCGCATATCATCAATACTCCCTTTACAATTAGCATTTGGTCAAGAACCTAATGTTTCTCATCTTGAATTTTTGGTTGTGAAGTACAGTACCAATTGCACCCCACACGTGCATCAAAATGGGTCCCCAACGAAGGCTTGGAATTTATGTTGGGTTTAATTCACCGTCAATCATCAGGTACCTAGAACCTTTAACAGGTGATCTATTTAATGCATGCTTTAATGATTGTCATTTTAATGAAATGAATTTTCCAACACTGGGGGGTACAAAACTACATCTGAAAGAAAAAATGAACTTTCCTGGAATGAGAAGACTCTAGCTCACTTTGATCCCCGAAGCAATAAATGTGAGAGAGAAATTGAAAATCTTATTCATTTGCAAAGAACTGCATATGAACTGCCTGATGCATTTGTGAATACAAGGAAAGTCACCAAGTCGCATATCTGGGTAGAGAATACAGGCAAAAAAATTGATGTCCCCGCAGACAACCTGTTACAAAGAAATGAATCTAAAATACGCTTAAGCGTGGTCCAGCTTGGTTCCAAGGATTACGTACCTAGAAAGAGAAGGGTACAAGACAAAAACCAACAAAAGAATCTGCGAAGTAATGATAAAAACGATTGATCAATCAAATAAAATATTTAAAGTTCCAAGAGAACCGAAGCATCCAAGAAGATTGAGGTTCATGAGAACTGAAGTATTCGAAAACCATGAGATATCAATAGATTATTTACTATCTAATAACTTATGGGAACAGGAAAGCAGCATTGTAGATGATATATTCTCCTTTAATGTTGCCAGGTAAAATTGTGCAAAGTGAGGATTACGAACCACAATCTGTTAAAGATTGCGAAATAGAAATGATTGGCCAAAATGGAAGGAAGCCATACATTTGAATTAAATTCTTTGTATAAACGAAGTATTCGGACTGTAGTTCAAACACCAAAAAATGTAATCCCTGAGGATACAAATGGGTTTTCGTAAGAAAGAGAAATGAGAAGAACGAAATTACAAGGTATAAAACAAGGCTTGTAGCGCAAGGATTCTCTCAAAGACCAGGAATTGACTATGAAGAAGCGTATTCTCCCGTAATGGATGCTATTACTTTTAGATTTTTGATAAGTCCGCAGAACAGAAAAACTTGATATGCGTCTTATGGATGTAGTAATCAGATATTTATATGGTTCACTTGACAAAGGATATATATATGAGAATTAGAAGGAATAAAAGTGCAGAAGCACTTAGTGCATGCCCAAATAATGTGTTATCAATTAAATTGCAAAGATCACTATATGGTTTGAAGCAATCCTAAGAATGTGGTTCAATTGCTTAAGTAATTACATTAAAAAGGGGATACAAAAATGATGACATTTGTCCTTGTGTCTTCATAAAGAAAAGCGGATCTTTGGATTTGCAATCATAGCAGTCTATGTTGATGATTTAAATCTCATTGGAACTCCTGAAGAGATTAATGAAGCGATGAAGTACTTGAAAACGAATTTGAGATGAAAGATTTAGGCAAAACCAAATTTTGTCTAGGTTTCTGATTGAACATTTCCCGAAGGAGTTTTTGTTCATCAATCTTCATATCTTGAAAAGGTTTTGAAACGATTTGGTATGGATAAAGCACACCCTCTAACATCACCTATGGTCGTTCGAACACTTGATGTTGAAAGGGACGCGTTCCGACCACCTAAAGATGGGGAAGAAATCCTTGGTCCAGAAGTACCGTATCTTAGTGCAATTGGAGCATTACATTATCTGACAAATTGCACTCGACCAGACATAGCTTTTTCTGTAAATCTCCTGGCAAGATATAGTCATACACCTACCAAAAGACATTGGAATGGTATTAAACACATTCTCCGTTATCTAAGAGGTACGTCTGATTTAGGTTTATTTTATTCACATAATTCTCGATCTACTTTAGTTGGATATGCAGACGTAGGATACTTATCAGATCCCCATAAAGGCAAGTCCCAAACAGGATATGTATTTATGCGTGGAGGAACTGCTATATCTTGGAAATCTACAAAACAAACTTTGAGCGCAACATCATCAAATAATGCAGAACTCATTGCAATTCATGAGACAAGTCGGGAATGTATGTGGTTAAGGAATATGACTCATCATATACAAACATCATGTGGGTTATCCTCAATAAAAGAAAAATCAACTGTATTGTATGAGGATAATGCAGCTTGCATCACACAACTCAACAAAGGTTACATCAAGGGAGATAGAACGAAGCATATCTCTCCAAAATTCTTTTATACACATGACCTTCAGAAAAGTGGTGAAATTGATGTTCAACAAATTCGCTCAATTGACAATTTAGCGGATTTGTTCACAAAGGCGTTACCAACATCAACCTTTAGAAAATTGGTGTACCAAATTGGCATGCGGCGACTTAAGGACCTTGAACAATGTCATTATGAGGGGGAGTAATGTTTTCTTTTTCCTTCGATCGGGTTTTATCCCATTGGGTTTCACGACAAGGTTTTAATGAGGCAAGATATTTATACTCTGTGGTGAACATCGAGGGAAGCGGTTGTACTCTTTTCCTTCGATCGGGTTTTATCCCATTTGGTTTTCTGACAAGGTTTTAACGAGGCAACACATGGGCACCCCACAATCAACTTTATTGTATAAATAGTCATTCAAGGGGGAGTGTTATAAATAATTCAAAAGTTGGATGCATTATTGTGAATGAGTTGTGAATGACTATGAAATCATGTGAGGATGAAAATAATTCATGAATAATTGTACAACTTGATTGATAATTATGTGTAATATGACTCATCATTTTTGTTTTGATTCTACACTTGATGGTCTATAAATAGACCTCAATTCATGAATTGATGATGAAGAAGAAGGAAGAAAGTTCAATATATTTTCTCTCTATTTTCTTGTAGCATTTAAGGTATTTTTTTTACTTTGATTTTATAACACTTCTGCATTTATTTTTACATTTTCTATTTATATTTCTTATTGGTAGCCAAGATGAAGGGTGCGTTTGATCAAGTCGAATTAGATGGAAGAAGAAAATATTTTTCCTGACAAATTTATTGCTTTGTGTGGTGTTTGATTTAAAATTACAAATGTTTCATGTTAAAGCGTAAAGTCACTTTAAATTTATTTTTAGTCAATTCAGAAACAAGATCCCAAGGGGAAGGTAGTTTTTCGGAAGCTAATATGGAGGTCAATTTATTTTCTAACTTCTGCAATCAACCACATTACACCCCTGAAGGGCTGTTTTCACCTAGCTACGTTAAGATGACAAAATTGCCACTTCCAAGTGCCGTAAGATGTTCGATCCACGCCCATTTACAATTTACTTGTATATTTGATTCAAAGGTCGCGCAATTCTAGTATGTTGAGAACTTGATACTCTTGGTCACTAAATATTTATCATCTATTTAAAAATCACAATCAACTAAATGATATACAATAACTAATATACAGAGTCAATACTGAACCGCAAGTACAATATATGGTACACTTCGAAGACCAGAAATTCTTTCCATGACAGACAAATCTCACTTTATATATTCATTAACCCAATCACAATTTTACCACAATGTCAATAAATAAGCATACTTCTTCAAGGATATGTGTTTTAGAGGCGTTGAGAGACCTTCCTTGAAGCTGGGCCTATAGAAATTCTATTATACAAATTTTACATCTACACTCAAGTCCTTCCAATTTCAATACAAAGTCCTCAATAAATACTTCAAACACAGAGACTGCAATTAATAATAGAATGTCTACTTGGAAGGTCTAGTATTGGTCCTAGGATGAAACTATTTGCAATACAGTATACAAACAGAAAGTAAGGAAGAAAGGAGAAAGGAAATATTTGCGTATATAGGATGCTAATAAATCCGGTGTCTTTTCTTTTGTGGTGTATCGTGTACCTGCGCTTTGATCCCGTAAGTCTTCAACTGAAAATTCTCAAAAGCATCCGAAATTGTTCCAACCTAACACGTCCATAAAGTCGGTATTTAGTCGGGAAATGAAATAAAAAGCATAAAAAAATTTTTGAGAGAGAATCACGGACCAGTTCAGGCTTTTTGGCGTACACTCGCACAATCATGTCTTGGTAAGATGTTGGAAGCAAGTGGCTAATGCGGTCGTCAGGTATGGAAAATTTATCGTCACTCTCATAATCCTGATAATAACTAGAGGTGTCAAAATATACAGAAGATGGTAAAAGGGAAATAAAAGAAAAATCTTAAGAGGATCATGATTTCGGCATATATTGGAAAGGAGTGGTACCTTGAAAAATTTGATGCTGTGAGATAAGAATCCATGCAAAAAACAAATAAAATAATTAATTAATTTAATAAATGAATTTTTTGTTTTGCAGGAGAAGTTTAATTCAAGGAGAGAGTCTTGAAGGATAAGAACCTTTCAAGAGGATTATGCTTCCCACGAGTCAAATCGATCCGGACATTGCTGACTACAATGTCGTCTTCCTTGAGTACAATTCCGCCACTTCCGTCACTTCTCTATATAATTAAAATTACTCAGTTTGTAACACAATAACACTGCAAGTCCGCAACTATAATCAAGGAAAAGAAATTTGGACTATGCTACAATAATAGTACCTGCGAACAAACAATATCTTGTGTGGTGACATCCTTAAAATGATCGAGTTGATCCTTGGGAACAGCATACTCATTACAAAACTGTAAAAATTAGGAGGAAAGGTTATGATTATTAGTTATGTTAGTACAATACTAATCATACAGGTAAAGTGGTAAAACCTGGTATAAATCTCTACGGCGAATACGGAGGATCAAGTCCCTAGATTCCTTTAGTTCTTCGAGAGGAGCTGTCTCAATTGTTTTGATTATAGTGTCATCTAACTACGCCAGAAAGAAAATAAAAGCCTATCAGAATTGGAAAAAGTAGAGCAAAATGAGTAAATTTTGAGAGGAGCTAGTTTACCTTCCAGTATTCTGAAGGATCATGTATATGAGATGCTATCTCTAGATAGCTATTGGCTTTCAGCAAGGCATCTGTAACCATTAACTCAATTGCCTGAAAATGTATAACAAAATTCAAAATTTATGCTTTTGTGCATTTTACTTGTGGCATTCTGTTTGAACTTCTTGTGTGACTGGTTTGTACCTTTACTTTTGCATGAGTATAGACTGTTCTGTATAGGTCAGCTCGAGTTGCAAATAACTTGTGTATTGTAAGATCTGCAAATGCATCTGCTAATCAACATAGGAAAGATAAACTGGAAAATCAATCTTTTCATGTACTACTCACAATCTTTGGCCCGATAGCAAATCTCATCCCCCATAACTCTCATTGTTTCCATCAATCTGACAGTCACCAAATGATCATAGAGTAAAATTTTGCGTGATTTTATTATATTTTTATCTCGATTCAGCATACCTATTGCACGTGCATGGATGCGTTAAAACTTAAAAGCACCAAGGAGAGTCAACATTAACCTTTGAAACTGAAAGTTGCATCCTAGGCCACATGCTCGACAATCACGCACAATGTAATCGAACCTAGCAACCATTTTAACACCATTGTAACAAAATCAGTCATGCAGTCATGGATGAATGACGAAACCAACATTATCGGGTTGCATCAGTCAGAACAATTAGAGAGAGAGATGGGAAACAAAGCATGGCATTCATATAGGGGCGTCTGAGTTACTAACTTGTCAACATCAATTCCATTTCGACCATTTGCCACAATATCATAAAGAAAAAGCTTTTCGCTTGTGCTCTGTAGATAAAAGTATTTGGATCAAGTGAAGATACATGAAATATTGAAGATAACAGCAAAACCAATTATAAAATAAATTCCCACCATACATTAAGAAGTTGTTCAATCACTAAATTGATTTGATGTGTCAATTTTTTTTCTCTTTTTTTTTTTTTTTTTTTTTAAATTTCTCTTTACTTATCATTAAAAATCATTTTTTCCATAATCTCTTGTAGAGAGACTTTTGGAAAAAAAAATAATAATAATAATTTTGAATTTAAGGTTGAATGGTGGTTAAATAACATTAAAGGAAAATGCCAAATCAATGAAAAGTATGGTTGAAAAAAGATTCAGAGAAAAATGAATTTTGGGAAAATCTCCCTAAAACAAGCTCTAAGTAATTTAAATGTTATAGACTGATTGCAATAACAAATTTAAATTCAGGCTTACCTTGATGGTAGCGTACTTGGAACTAGCAAGTATCATTTCCTGCCAAAGTCACAGATGAAAATTCAACAACAACAAGCGTTGAAGTGCTAAAACCTTGTTGCTGAGGTGCAAAAACATCTTAAATCACATAAAATAAATCGACATTATCTGCAAATTAGCAAGAGTCTTCAATCTTGTTTGGTAGAGATTTTTAAAAATCATTTTCCAGTAAAGTCATTTTCAACACAAATCTGATGGGTGCCATTACCTTTTTTTGCTTCCCAATCACGTTGTAACCATGCTTACTACCGAAAATATCATTTTCCACTCCAACAAATCTCTACCAAACAAGCCCTTAGACCAAAACAGAGTTACATTATGAATATATATTAGACTTAACGACTTAACATTAAATTCTCAGTTAACTCCATAGACAAATTGTTATTTGCCATAATTAGTTACACTTCAATCTGTGAAACCTGCATTTCATAGTCCAAGTCAAAAAGACCACGTTCTCGATGAGATAATGCTTTTACTTACAATAATATGAATATGATGATTAAGTGAAGTTGAAGTTCAAGGACAACAAGTCAACTTTTTGATATGGCTTTCAAGTAGAAAGCAATGCTTTCAAGTTACGGTTCCTGTGGCAGCACGAGATTCCGTTGTGATATAGCACATAAGCAGTTTAACCAATAATTCTTTTCTCATATTGTGTACAGGAAAATGGACACTTGAGAATCAAATTCAAATAAAAGTTTGGGTCATCAAGTAATCATAACAAGTTAACCCTGTACATAAAATCCTCCATAGGACAAGATTCAATTTAAGCAGTCGGCGTGGATTTCCATTAATAAGAATGTGCGCGTGCACGCACACAGGGAGGGGGAGAGAGAGAGCACCATCATTTTCCTTAGTTCTTGATAAACAACAGTGAGATGGCATGTCAATTCAACAAGCCCAATTTAATTGCCCATAAACTTATTAACTAATAAATGATATGCCACACCAATATTGCTTGCTTTGTGTCTCGGTGCGCGTGCACACACAAGAAAACTAGTTATGCTCAATGCTAAACCAAGAACTCACCTTAACTCTCTTTGTGGTCTCAGAGTCTATTTCAATATGATGCTCATCAACAATATGATCCACCATGTCCGCAGACATTTTCTCGTGTGACCTGGAATTAACTAACATTTATGCATTTTCCATTAAAGCACTAGAAAATAAAATAATAAATAAATAAATTATTAATAATAATAATAATAATAATAATAATAATAAGTTGCACATTTTTATAAAGAAATTCAACACTATCCTGAACAAAACAGCAAAATTTGTCCAGCAGTATCAGAATTTGAAGCAACAGTACCAGAAGAGGATAAGTCTTAAAGGCAAACCTTAAACCAGTAATTATCTGTAATGCAACTTGGCCATGAATGGTCAGGAGTGAAAGTATGGTTATTAAAAAAAGATGCAAGTCAAACAGATGTAAGTGGTCATAGCTGGTGGAAGTATTCCGAAGAGACAGAGAGAATACAATGAGATACTAAAAGTCAATAGATCTCATAGTTCATTGACAGCTGTAGTACAAGTTTATCTACCACCAAGTCAATCTCATATTTCATTCACTACCTCCCATTAAATTCGATCCATTCTTTAATGGACAGTCTTACAAATGCAAATTTATCATTAATGAAATGATGCAGGCATGTTGAAACTTATTCTGAACAGCAAGGTCTAATATTTATATAAACAAAACGAGAACGATATACATCAAAGCAACACTTCTAGGTTCAATACTTTCACCAATGAACAAAAAATGGAAGTCATTTAAATCAAAGAAACAAATTAAATACGACACTTAACTGGAAACATATAAAACCTTTTAAAAACATTACCATTCTGCTCCTTTATGAACCACAGGAAGAAAATCTCGTTCAAATAAATGGCTGAAAGGCCCATGGCCTATATCATGCAAAAGCCCTGTGATTTGAACACCAGAGATGACCATTAAGTTTATAAGTAAATGGATTATTTTCATGCTTAAAAGATGAACTTATAAACTTACTGACCAGCAAGTTTCACTGTTTGTACATCAAAGTTATCAATCCCAAGCTCTAAGCCCTAATAAAGATATAATGTCAGAAACACTTAGTATAGAACTTGGACTTGTTACAAACGGATAATCACAGGCAAAATTCTACTTGCTGAGCCCTGAGTTTGTGAACAGCTTCACCAGCAAGCCAATACACTCCAAGAGAATGTTCAAATCTGGAATGCACTGCTCCTGGATAAACCATATGCGCCATACCTGCACATTTTATTTTATTAAAATAAACATTTTCCTGAATTCAAGTTCAAGCCTGAAAATAACCTGCAGTATATTACTGCTGTCTTCATACATAGACTGTGCTCATTATGCATAATCACGCACTCACAAAAAAGAAGAAGAAGAAGAAGAAGAAGAGAGAGACCCCAGGGAACAGAGGGTCGAGGGGACTGGACTCTGATTATGTTTTAATAAGAGACTGGGCATTACAGTAATCAGGGTGGAAACCGGTACTTTCTTTTTCAGGGTGGAAACCGTTACGAATACCATGGTAATAATAAAAAGACTAACATAGTTGCAAGTCATGAATATCCTCATGATGAAGACAATTTTACCTACATTTTTCCAAGCAAAAAACGAGCGTCCACTAAGAACGCAAAAGCAGGGAAATGGCAACAAATTCAGCCCTTCTCATGGAGAAGTTGAAGGACCATCAGAATAATACTTAAATATAGAAAACCTCAGAGAGGAATCTCACGTGCCAAAAATAAATAAATAAAACAATATCGTCTTATTTATTTTCGTTTCAGAATCATAAACACGTGAATATATATTACTGTAAGATAATGTACTCAATGCAACAAGAAATCTCTATTTCTTGCAAACGCTGTGAAAGGACAGATCTCGTCCCAACCACATCTCAAGTATCAAAGGACGACTTCCCCCCAAACAAGACGAATGTCCATAGCTATAGATACTTTGGCCACCCATTTAGGGACACCATTAGCTCTATCCTCGTAATATTTTCCTTTAGAAATCATAAACATGTGAAACAATGACACTCCAAGATAATCTTTGCAGTGAGTGAAACAAAACATCTCTATTTCTTGCAACACCACCCTGCAGAGCATACCCCTTAACCCAGTGCACTCACAAGTACCAAAGGACAAGTTCACCAGGAATCAGGACCATGTTCAAACCTATAGATGCTTTGGAGCATGCATCTAGGCATGCCATTAGGGAAACTGTTCCCTTTGTGAGTATCCTTCTGATGGGAATGGACGCATATACAGTGCTAATTGAAAATTTGATATCATCACAATTAACAAATACTCCGACATAATTAATGTATAGTGATTTAAAATATGGAAAGCTAACCTATTCTCCACTATAATACAGGAAAAGGTGACAGTATTTTTATAACATCAATACAGCTGATGCTCTTTTACCTTGAAATCTTGCATTAACAAGTTTTCTGTCTAATCTAACACCAGAACTGTAAGAAGAGAGTAATGCTAACAATGCTAGTGTCAAATTAAATATATTTTTTAGTTATGGAACATAAAGGACAAATTATTCAAATTTTAAACAAGCAAATTTGATGCCATTCATTATTCATACCGCCTATTTTAAACTGCCATCGTGGATGTAAAACCATCACAGCCCCTTCCAATTTCAAGTTTTGATTGACATGTATGAGTGTTATTCACTAGCAATAGGATGACTTTGTAATTCAAATATGTAATTATAAAAAAATTTCTATCATCAACTCCAAGATGTAGTTCTAACTTTGACTTCCTCTGATCAAAGATAGTCATCATCCATGATTTTCCTCATGCTATTAGTATTTGAACATTTCTTGACTATTCCATTCAATTACAAAATAAATTAGCAAAGTATCTAAGATAATTCCTCGACCGCAGAGACTGAGGAATAAGATGATTTATGCACTCACCGAGTTGCTTGAGGTCACGCAGCCTGTCGATTGAATGAATATCATGTTAGCATCTGATATCAAAGTATCTACTGTGGAGAAATTCTCATAAATTACCAAAATAAAAATAATAAAAAAATAGAAAAACACAAAAACCAAGTACCAAGTAGCAGACAATAACTAAGAAAAAGAACATTGTCTACCTTTGAAATTGTTCAGTGTCTATAAACTTCAGAAAGAGCTGCAAAAAGATAAAGAACAGTTACATCACATTTTTGTGGAACAATCTGCAACGCACACATCTCATACACAAGCGTGAATTTCTGTTCAAATTCGGAACTTCACTAACTGTGATATCACACTGTTCTCACAAAAGGATCAGTAAAATTGCAGGTGCGAAATGTATTAGTTCAGTCAAAATATCGATAAAGTACACTAACCCGAATTAATTTGGGAAAACATAATTTAATACATCACTGAACTACAAATAACTCATTCCGTAACACTGATGATAACCACAGAAACGAATTGTTCAAACGATACTAAAACAAATAGATGAGGCCACTCATACACACGCAAATGCGAGGGGATTACCGGATTGAGGTAAATGTTGCCATGGACATTGTCATGGACGTGCTTGGATGACCTCAGATCGTGAAATGAACCATAATAATTCGATGAGAACGCCAGGTCGTCGTTGCAAAATGCTCCCATATTCTCTCTTCCTTTTCTCCCCTGTTTATGCTCAATTATACAAATACAACAGCAGAAGAATTTCATAAGAACTTCAATCCGATACTAGTTTAAAGCTTGCATAAACATGAAGAAATGGCAATTTGAAGGGAACAATTCCGACATACCAGGTATATACTCCGCCACAGCGAGTGAAAGGGAAGAGAGAGAGGAGAATTACTTACCAGAGCTGCGCAGGAATTTTGGGAAATTGGAAAGTAGTGCCGCGAAAAGGGGCATGCTGATTGCTGAGCTGTACTATGTGGGTAGGGCAGTATGGCAAAATGGAAAATAAACCCCTAAAATGAATAATTTGTGCGCACAAAATCTAAAAGGTCTGTGCGGACCAGGTAAATTTTGTCGTTTATATTTTGTTGGTAATCTGATGACGTGGCACGAGCCTAGCCAGGTCCGCCACGGCGTGGGCCCCATCACTGACTCGTCCAGGACCTGAGATCGGATTGATACTGAAATCACCTCACTGGAGGACAGGGCCGAGCCCAGTTCGGCCTAACTCGGCCTTAGTGCCCAGGTCGGCAAAACAGTGGGGGCTGTTCCCACTTCGCAGTTCCTGACGGGCGGTCCGAGGTCAGCTTGGCCAAAGTATACGGCTATACCCGATCACTACAGTGACCGACAACAAGGACAATCCACCTGTCGTCTGACACTCTGACACCACCTGCAACTGACATGACACTTTCCATAAATGTAAAGGCTGCCGCACGTAAGTTCCGAGGTCAGCGCCATAAATGTTGACGGCTCGCAGGTGCAGCAGAAGCAATCATCATACCTATTCTGAAGTCGGTACAGTCGCCTCAATAATGACCTACTACCACCTACCATATTCTTGCACTATAAATAAAACACTTAGTGGCCATTCGAGACACGAGAAATCCTCTGTAATAACCAGTACCAATTCCGAGCTCGACTATAAATACATTTTTACTGCACCAGTCACTGCTAATTAGCCCCTGGCATTCACTAAAGTTGATACTTAAATAGTCCATACTATTTTTGGCATCAACATATTTGATTTCTTACTAAGGGAACGTGTGACATAGTCATATATATTATAGGGAAAACAAAATAATAATAATAATCATAATGGGGAGTGAGAAGTGAAGAAAATGTTTAAAGAAAAATAAAAAAGTTGTCAAATTGATGTCATGACTGAATTGAAAGAAATAATTTTTTGAATAAATTATACCAAATAAGCTCTAATTTTGGTGAAGGCAAAATGGAAGTGAAACATATGAGCAAAATAAGTAGTGTTGAGGACAAAAATTGATAAACCAACATATCGAATTGAAACGATTGAGTTGGGGTCCCAATTTTTAGAGATAAAGGTATCAGTTTGGTTGGTGGTGTGTGGTGTGTATGATTTTCGGGTTGAGGGGTGATCTGGTCCACCAGGGTCTGCCAGGGTTGGTGCTGTGTGGTGTGTATGATTTTCGGGTCGAGGGGTGATCTGGTCCACCAGGGTAGTAAACACGGTCGTCAGGGTGATTTTCTGCAAATGCGAGAACAGTTTTGAAATCAGAAAATTTTGTTGGATTCATCACGACAAGATGGAGCTCCAGCAATTTGGAAAAAAAAATTGCCAAAAACTTTGTGACAGATCTTTGACCCGTCACCACGGGCCGCCACGGTATCCAAAATTTTTTTTCCAAATTGCTGGAGCTCCGTCTCGTCGTGATGAATCCAACAAAATTTTCGGATTTCAAAACGGAGTCCGGACGAGGGAGAAAATCACCCGGGCGAACGGTAAGCTACGATCCACCCGGGGTGAACCGGATCAATTTCCTTTTCGGGTAGGGGTAACGAACCCAACCCAGCCCAAATCAAATTAAATTAAAATAAAATAAAGGAAAATCAGACATTTAACAAAAACCAATTGTTAAAACTAAAAGGTACAATTCAAAAATTGAATCAAACAAAACCTTGACGCTCTCTCACCGTTGATATGCCGACAGTAGCCGATCTCAACTCACCAATCTCAACCACCGGTAGCGACCACCTCCAACAAATACCAAATCCACCGAGGAGCACTCTCTAGCTGCCACCAACAGCTGCTAGCCTATTGCAAACGTACAACTAGCTGCCTGTTTTTTCAAAACCAGAGTTTTTACTTCCATCTTCTTCGCTTCTCTTCTTGCTCGATTGCTTCATCTTCTGCACTTCTTCTTCTCCTGCAAACATTGCAAAGATTAAAATGGATTCAAGTAGTTATAATTTTTAGTGTGATTCTTTCTTTTTCAATTTCCTTTAACTCAGTGAAATACAACACATCTTTGGAGAAAAGACATCACCCCAAACTGAAGTGGTTTGGGTCGGTTCTAGTTTGCAAACCGGCCAAATCGACCAATTTAACTCGGTTTTGGGTTGGGTCCAAAAATGATCCAACCCGACCGATGCCAAGTCCTAAAAATGAGTGTAAAATCATAAATGTACAAACTTGCAACTCTTTGATAGTCTCATCCAATTAGAATAGCTTAAATTATCAAATTGGTATAATTAATTATGTATGTAAACTATTGTGATTAAATGTAACGATCACTATAATGGGAAATTAGACAACACCAGAAGGACACCACAAAGAGGGCTGTGCTAACTTATATGGTAAATTAAGCCAACAATTTCCAATCTTTCACTTCGTTTGTACTTAATTTGGTCCCCAATCTTTTATTTATTTTTTATTTTTTGGACCACACGGTCATCAACCTTCCAAGAATTAACGACATTAGTCACCATTGATCTAGTTAACATGCAATAGCAAGTTATTGTGTCATTTTTATTTTTTATTTAATTATAAAATAAGGGAAATTTGGTGATTTCATATCTACTTTTAATACTTCATTAATGCATAAAGATTAAGTCATCATTTACAACCTAAAAATTATTGTAAATATTGCATTCAATTCTCTAAATTATCTAATTTTCAACACGAATCCTAGCATCTACCACATCCTCAAAACTTGTCCCGACCCTAAACTTATTTCCACCCCACACCAACCGCGAAAACTAGTTAGGAGGGAAAACACTTGTTTGTCACAGGAAAACAAGCTTTCAACTAGGGGACTTTCCTTGGTTTTGATGCCCAGAAATCAATGTCAGCCCTGATTTTAATGCCAAAAAATAAGCATGGTTTCTCATTTGTTTTTGGGCATTAAAACAAGAAAGAAACCTCTGTTGTAAACACTCATAGTTTTGGGGTTTCCCCCTACTAAACACGCGGGGGAAAACCTCATGGTAATGCTAGAAAACAGGATTGTATTCCAAAGTCACTGGGGAGGTTTTCCCTTTAATAAACATGCTAGAAAACCAGCTATCCTTATTCAAAAAAGAAAACTAGTTATCCTACACTAGTCTTTTGGTGTTTTTTTTTTTTTTTTATTTTTTATCCTACACTAGTCTTTTGGTGTTAAAACTAGGGGAAAAGTCCTCTAGTTTTCCAGTGGCAACTTTCCTTTGACTTATGGTTGGTAAGGGGATGGGGGAGGATTGGAGTGGGGGTGGGTTTTGAGGTAGCGTAGTGTTAGAATTTGTATTGGAAATTTGAATAATTTAAGGATTTGAATGCAACATTTACATTAGATTATAAATTGTAAATGAAGACTCAATCTTTATTTATTAATAAAAAGGTAAAAATAGATATTCAATTACAAAATTCCCCTTATTTTATTATATAAAAAATAAAAATGATCTAATAACCTACTATTGCAAGTTGACTATAGGCCAATAAGGACTAACAATGCCAATTTTTGAAAGATTGAGGGCTGTGTAGTCCCCCCCCCACCCCCCCAAAAAAAAGATCGGAGATGAAAGTGCACATGAAGTGAATAGTCAGGAACTATTATCATAATTTACCTTATCATTTTATGCACCCTTTTATGCTTTTTATCTTGTCACTTTAGACAGCTTGTTTGGTTGAAAAAATTTAGGGAAGAAAGGTGATATTTCCAGAGAATGTCGGATTACGATTATTTTGATAGAGATTATTTGAAAAAATGAATTTTAGGTGTTTAATTTGAAAAGTAATGAAAATTAAAAAAATGCATTAAAAATATTAAAATAAATTATCAAATCAGTGTAATAAGGGAAAAATTATTATTTGTTCAAAATTATTATATCAGAAAAACCCTAGAAATTCATTAATTAATTTAGTTATGGTAAGTAAAAGTATAAAAATAATACTCCATCCTATTCAAATATATAGTCCTATTTTCAGGTTTAGTATTTTTTTTTTCGTTCACTAATATACCCAAACTATCTTGGAAAATATAAAATGTGAATCCTTCTTTAATCTAGCTAGGTAGGGTTCATCAATACTCACATTAAATAAAGGTATTTTAGAAAATTTTGTTGTATAATTCATTTTCCAAAAAATATTCTTAATTCTTGTGCAGTACCAAGGTAGACTATATATATTTGGGACGGATGGAGTACCTTTTTAAAATTTATGCAATTGAATATAGATATAAAGAAGTGATTCTTAGAAACTGTATTTGTGAAATGAACACTCGTTAATTAATGAATGGGGAATGCTTTCTATTTGCTTATGATAAGAAAGATGATAAAATGATCATTTCATCCTTCAGATGTCTTAATGCAATACACACACTACTACATGTAATATTTCTGCTCAATGAATACGGTAATTTCCAGTAAGAGCTTCTTCAGAGAGACCACAAACGAGGTTGGAAGTATATCATTATTTGAAGGTGGTGACATATATAAAGATTTTGCTTCCCTTCTATAGTATATTGATTTATCTATGCTAATAAAGACACAGAAATTATGCAATATTGGGCACCACCACCATAGTTTGTCTTTGTCACTTTGTTGGCGTAATATTTCAATAAATAATATTCAGCCTTCAGGTTTCAACTATGGTCTGTGATCATTATTATTTTTTTGAACCATACCAAATTTATTATTTATTAAAGGACTCCTAGTCTCACTTGGCCTTGGGCAATAGCCGCAATCCAAACAAGCAAATAAGTTACATTAAAAAAAAACAAGCAAAGTCTGAAAGCATTCAACAGTAGTGGCTATTGTGAGTTACTTAATTGGGAAATATATGCGGGGAAATGATCTCCTTTTATATATATATATATATATATATATATATATATATATATATAAAGTAATTTTTGTTTTACCTTTTAAATCAACATTTTGGAAAATTATATAATGTGACCGCATACAGTATAGTAATTATATTTTGCACATCAAAATTTATATAAATTGTTGATGCGTACTTAATGACAAAAGAAAATAAATTCAAGTAAGAAGGTTTAATTTTGCCATTATATGACAAATTGTTGCAATTCACAGCATCTACATTCTCAAATTAAATAAATATTTATTTCTCGTAAAACACACATATTTTCAACCACACATATTTTTCAATACAATACCAACCACACATTTGACATGAAATAGAGTGAACTCTTCAAAAGAACAAGCCCTTATTGAGTATGTTTTTGTCTGTACACCCAATATAATAGCAACATGCATGATTGAGATAGTGGGAAAGATAATCGTAAAGAATTGTATTATATTGTCAAAAATAATATCCAACTACTTCTAATTTTAAAAAACACATACAACATGAAAATTTTAAAATATTATAATATAGTATAAAGACTCTCTCCATATTACTAAAATGGAATTTTCTTAAACAAATAAGCATGCCTAATTAATTTTATAAAATATTGTTGGTAGGAGTCTCTCCAACAGTTTAAATTTATGCTTCGAGTTAGGTAGGATTAACAATATGTTTGAGACTTCAAGGGATTGATCCGGTGGAAAAAACAATTTATCAGGTAATTACTCCAGATTCGAGACACCAAATTCGTTCCCTATGATTCTCACTTTGTATTAAAAAGAAAAAAAAAACAATAATGTTTGAGACATTAAATTAAATCATACCGTATATTCATATTAATATTAATGGAAATAGATAATCTGAAGAAATGAACATATATTAGTTTAAATAGTAGTTAAAATTACGAAAGGCTTGTATTTAAAAAAAAATCATTTGTTAAATTAATTTGTTTCAAAGTGTGTTTCTTTTTCTTTTCTAATCACGGTGGGGTGGAGCAGGATATATACATGAACGCTTAGCAACGAGTTGGAAATTAGTTTCAAGCAGTATCAGAAGAAATAGGTTTTAGCAAGTGTCGTTGTGAGATACTGAATTAAGTCATGACCTTTTGAACTTATTACGTATATTAATTACTGAGATAATAAAAGAAATAATTCTTCCAAAAAAAAAAAAGAGAAAAAAAAGAAAGAAAGAATCCAAGTGTACATATGCAAGTGATTTAATGTGTGATGAAGCTGATCTGATGCACCATATGGTGTATATTATGATGCATTCTGATTGATGTGACATTCTAACCCAAATTGATATAACACCCTTAATTGTTGAGAATAGTAATTAAATAATATAAATCGGAATCGATCTATCAGTTTAATATTTTAATTCAAATGGTTCCATAACTTTAACATGGTATCAGAACCCATTAAGCTCAAATGAGGAATTGATCCGATTAAGACTAAAAAACGAGCACACGATTTCAAGATTGGTTTGCTCAAACAAGCCACCATCTTGCGGGGGCATGTTAGGTGATCAATCCCACATGGAAAAAATATAAAATAATAAACATGCATATAAAGATTTGGATTACTCTTCTGAACAGATTGACCTTTTATAAGATAGAACTCCACCCTTCAATATGAATGAAATATCACATCATTCCGGAGTGCATATATTATTGTACATCTCGTAAAACACCAAATCAATTTTACAGTGTCGAAAATATCATGAGTTAAGCAATTTGTTCTACCACTACAACTTTAAAAAGTGTCATACAAAAATTTTGTAACAGATTGATGGTTGATCCTCAACCCAATTTTGCTTTCACTAATCACCAAAACCTAATGCCTAATAATTGAATTATTTGGATAAGTGGGGCAGATTTGATTGAAATTTAATGATTGATTTTGTTAGGAAGATTTTGTCACATAATGCACCTTACATATTCGTTTTAAATCCTACCGACAGTGCAGCCAAAGTTTTCTTTATTCGAGCATTTTCGACCTTCGGAATATTCTGTTGTTATCACAATGTTTTAACATTAAAATAACACGGCAACGCTTAATTATGTCTGGGTTCTATAACTCATCTTTGAGATGTGTGAGTTGCATTGAAAAATATATTACATCGTGTAAGTTGCATTGAAAAAAATATTACATCGTCCACTTTCACGAAATGCAACCTCCGTCCCAAAAATATAATCCACTATTCCTTTTTCGATCGTCCCAAAATATAGGCCACATTCTTTTTAAAGATGTAGTTAAAATATTACTTGTCTTTTTTGCCCTCATTTAATATATATTGATATCATCAAAATAGAGTAGTTGAAATAAAACATCTAATAAATAAAATGGTATATTAAGAAAATAATCTTGAATTATGCTTTTCCAACATCATTAATTGTATTTTTCTTAATCTTTGTGAAGATAAGAAAATGGCCATAATTTAGAGACGGAGGTAGTACTTGCCTTTTATGCCGCCATTTAATATACATTGTTATCATTAAAATAGAGTAGTTGAAATAAAACATCTAATAAATGAGATGGCATATTAGGAAAATAATCTTGAATTGTCTTTTCCAATACCATTAATTGTATTTTTCTTAATATATGTGAAGATAAGAAAATGACTATAATTTGAGGACAGAGGTAGTATTCAATTACAATTTACTCCTATATATATATAAGTATCTTAAATATAGAGAATTTAATTAATTAATTTATTTTTAATCAATAACCCACCTTTAATTTCTACATGCACATGCTATGAGGATACAAGTAAGATGGTTTTATCAACCATGAGTCTGAGCAAGAGATATCGACCTACGACCAAAAATGTATATACAACGAAACAATAGAAAAATGTTGAAATCTACAGGGTGCATTTTGTGCAATGAAGGCATGCATCTTAAATTTTCTCTTTATCTTAAATTATTGCATGTTCTATGTTCCATGATCTAACATTGGAGATCTTATTCAAAAAATAAAAAATAAAATATAAAAAATAAAATATAAAAAATATAAAAATAATTGGAGATGTTGCAAGTTATAACATTTTGAGTACTACATCTATCTTTTTCCCCTTTAGATTAGATTTTGACAAAAAAATTATTGATTGATCAAATAAATTCCGATAGTTAGGTATCATGTGTAGATTCTTCTCAGATGTTAATAATATACTCCATTCGTCTCATATACATAGATTTTTTTTTCCTTTTTGGGATGTCCTAAATATATAGTCTTGTTTTTATATTAATGAGTATTTTTATCATTTACTAAAATAATCTTATTTAATTTGCCTAATTATAACCTTTATTTTTAAATGCTGTTCACTAAATGAGGGTGGATTAGTAAACTAGTATTTGTAAAATTTATTTTTTCAATAATTTTTCTTAATCTTTGTGAAAAAATCAAGAACTTATATACCAATAATTGGGAAGGAGGGAGTAAACATTACAGGTTGTCATTGATTTGTGAAATTTTAAACATCATCGAGATGAAGACCTCGAGAATACCAATACAATGTACCAATGAACTTGTTAGCCACATATTAATTATGCCCTTCCTTGCAATGCAAAATGAGGATAAGTTGCTTTCATTTTCAGAAGAAAACATGTTGCTTATATCATAAAAAGCAAAATTGAACCTTTTAATAAACGGGTTACACGCCATGTGCTGAGACTAAAAGTGTGTAAATTCCATTGAATTGGGCCCGTGCATGTCAATGGCTTGACTACATGGCCCTTTCTTGATGGTGAAGAACGTTTTGCTTTTAACATGAAAAATACTGATTCATCTTCCTTTTTATAAAGGAAGATTCATTTTTCTTATTTATCTATTTATCATTTAGTATATATGTACTTCATTTATTTTATTAAGATTGGTCAAGTTTTCACATTTATCGATCTCAAAATATAGACTATTTTTTTCATTGATTGGTATTTAATTTCCCTTCTTTTTTTTTCCCAAAAGTGTCCTATTTAATTGCATTTTTATTAATAAAAATAAACTATCATCTTTTAATTAATATAGGAATATATTTTTAAAATATAAATAATTTTTTAAATAATATTAATTACTATTTCTTAATCTGTGTGAAAATCAAATTGAACCTATATTTGTGAGAAAGAGGGAATATTTAATTTCTTAATTTTTCTAATGTGTCCTTATTTTGATGTGTACTATTCTCAATAAAAATGAAAATCAACATTCAATGTACGTGTATATTTGAAAAATATAAATAAAATTTATTTTATTTTACAGTATTAATAATTAATTATAATTTATTTATTTATTTATTTATTTTTATTTTTATTTTATTTTACCAAGGACTATATTGTTCCTTCATAAGAAAACAAAACTTAAAAAGCAACTTTATTTATTCTGTTAATAATAATGAAACCGGCATTTATTGGTCCCGGGAGTGGAAAAGATGTCCAAAACTGGTCCACCTCTAATGTCGACCCCACTAGAGAATGTACAAATTATTTCTAGATTCCACTTCATCAGCTTCAAAAGTCCAATTGGCTTCAGGCTTCAGCGGCAATTATCCACTGTGAAAGTACACGGTCCACTACGAAGTCAACTTATTGCCACGTGGAGACTTATTAGTAGATGTACAAAATTTGCAGGTAACACCGTAGCTCCACTGGATTATTTACGCTCAGAAGTGTTCTGATGTTCAAAAAGACATTAGACCCGCCAAGGGTGACAAATTGATATTACAAACAAAAATGAAGAGAAATTTTGTATAACTAGATTTGGAAATCTAATACTTTAGAAATCATTTACTACTAAATAGCCATGTTAATGAGTCGAGCCTTTGGCTGAAGCTCAACTCAGCTCATTTTTTCTGATCTATCGATGAGTTTGAAAATTCAATTGGATAATTCATTTTCTGATTAAAATTCTATTCGACTCGAGATGAGACAATCATTTTTTTCTCTCTCTCTGTTTTTTTCTTTTTGTTTTTGAAATTATAACAACCATTCCCACACAAGAAATCACTTAAAATCGCCATTACTATTGTTTGGTTGAGCAATCTAGCTCAGGTCAACGGCAACTTTCTCGGGTTTGGCTCGATACGTGTTTGAGCATTTCCTTGATCAAATCAAAGCTAGACGAGTCCATTGAAAGCTAATTTGATGTATCTCATGGTGCAATTTAGAGTGATGTGACGCATCAATCAGTGTATCATATTAATCGAGTGCTATAGAGTGTACCAAATTAATTTCACAATTCTACTATATATAGCCAAAACTTGTTAAATCCCGCTTCAATACCCATTTGTGTGCGGTCCAAATTAACGTCTCAATCCAATTTGAAAAATATAATCGAATTATAGTATGATGCTATGGGAGGACATAAGTTTCGACAACCTTATAATTTCTCCCGAACAAGTCCTTGGGAGATAAAAACTAGCGATTCCATTTCTTTAAATCAAAACTCAAAAGAAATAGTAGTAAATAGAGGGACTCGAGGCGGAAAAGAAAGCGCCAAAAATTGTAAAAATCGGCGGTTGCGAGCGGCGGTGAACGGATGAAAAGTCCCCTTCATGCTTCAACATTTCAACCCCCATAGGCACCTATACATACACGCTTTCATTCATATCTCTATCTATGTATATTACGCATCTCCATTTTTCTGGATTTTCAATCATTTGATTCCCAATCATCGAACTATCCCATCCCTTTTTGTTTATACATATATTTTTTGTACAATTCAACCAACCCCGTATATCATCGCTTCATCTTCCATACATGCGCGTTAATCTCTTCTCTCTATATATATGAGGGGGATGATAATGGTGGAAGATATATAGCCATCTCGGATCTCTCTCTCTCTCTCTCTCTCTCTCTCTCTCTCTCTGGATATATTGAAGAAACGGAAGCTTCCAGAGCGAAACACATTTCACGTTTTCGACGGATTGAAGCATTGTTACGGTATGGTGAAAGCTAATTCTGTTTGAATTTTTGGCATTTCATTTATTTGAAATGGATATCTGCGATATTTGTTTAATTTTGGCCTGTTGTTGTTTTGAATCATTTGTTAATATCTTCTGGAAACGTTAATCTTTATATTGCAGGGTGTCTATTTTCTTCCTCGATTATGCATCTTTCAATCTAATTTTTCATATAAATCAATGCCGCAAGATGTTAGAGTTGGATTCACTGCAAAAAAGTTCTATACTATTTTATTGGTTTTCACGTTTATGAAACCTGAGTTGATTTTATTTATTTATTTATTTTATCTACTTCATTGATAAACAATCATGATGATAATCTGGAAGATGAGTTCTGCTCGAATACATACAAAAGTGTGTGGCATTTAATGAGGGTATAGACCCTCACATTCAGGAGTATTATGGTAATTTTGCCACACCTTCTATTAGAGTGTGGCGTTTATCACCCTGCATATTTGTGTGTGCATCCTGGAAGATATGTATGCCTCGTGACTGTGAAGAGCAGAAAATTAGCAATAATATTTGTTCAATAAATACTAATATATTTATCACGAGGTCGCCTATCCATAGGTTGATTCCCCATTTAGTTGGCAATAATTGATATTATATATAATATTAAGTGAATAGTATTTTATTTATTTATTATTTATTTATTTATTGAAAGACGCTTATGAATAGTACTATTAGTCTTGTTGAATTTATGATATTTTAAACGTCTTTAATTCTCTTGGAGTGCTAACATTCCATCTCAAGGATTAGGTACAAGCATTAACATTGTTCTTATCTATATGGACCTTGTTTGATTGAGACATCACTGATTATGCATTAATTAAGATAGATAGATGTATACCATTTCTTTAAAGCAACACAGGGGCTGTGAGTGTTTAGCTATTAATTCATCAACTGAAAATCTTGAACTGCGACTATGATCATCAGTTGTCACTTTAAGGTTCTAATGAAACTTGCTGCGTTATTACTTTACTGTATAGGTAGAATCAGTGGTAAGAAGTTTGAGCCCCATTTGATTCTTCAATGTCTGAGTATATAATGGATGGATCAACTGGGGAGAACTTCAGAAATGAACCTGAGGGACATTATTTGCCTCGTAAAGAGATTTTCGCTGAGAGGTCTCCAAGGAGTCCCTTGATTGCACAGAGTCCACCTTTGAGTGCAGAGAGTCCCGAGAGTGACTCCATCGATTTGCCAATAGACGAGGCTGTAGACGTCTCTATCGAACAATTATACAACAATGTATGTGAGATGCAAAGCTCTGACAATTCACCCTCGAGGCATAGTTTCTTATCGTATGGAGAGGAGTCGAGGATTGACTCTGAGTTAAGGTTTCTTGCGGGAGGAGAGTATGCTGACGTGGAAGTTAAGATGGATGAGGTTAATGAGCATAATAATGGAGATAATATTGAGGAAGAAAAAGGATTTAATGAAGATCTTGAAGATATAAACAAGATCCATCCTTCTCCTACAGAAACCAAAAAACTTCCTCACTTGCAATTCAACTCTGAAAGCCTCTCGAAAAGTTAATTTAAGGAGCAAAACTTTTCAAGGAAGACCACCAAAGGCGAAGGAAACTGCAAAGTCCTTGAAAAAGTTGAATACCATTTCACTCCCAAAAAATGAGAAGATTTCTGCTTTCGAAGGGACGAAAGTGCAGAATGGAAATGTCAATCATCGCGAGGCAGGATACCTTGGACCATATTTACTCAAACAGGCGAGAGACGTGATAGCATCTGGGGATAACTCTCAAAAAGCTCTTGAATTGGCTCTTCGAGCAATGAAATCATTTGAGAGGCGTACAAAATCCAAGCCTCATTTAGATCTCGTTATGTGTCTGCATGTAGTTGCATCAATATACTGTAGGCTTGGACAGTATAACGAGGCAGTTCCCATTCTTGAGAGGTCAATCGAAATTCCTGAGATGGATTTAGGCCAAAATCATGCACTTGCAAAATTTGCAGGGTGCATGCAGTTGGGTGACACCTATGCAATGCTCTGTCAAATCGAGAACTCTATTCTGTGTTACACTGCAGGTTTAGAGATTCAACAACTAGTTCTAGGAGATAAAGACCCTCGATTTGGTGAGACCTGCAGGTATTTAGCAGAAGCTCATATACAAGCGATGCAATTTGATGAAGCTGAGAAGCTTTGCTTAATAGCACTTGACATCCATGAGGCAAATGGATCCTCTGCTTCTCCGGAGGAAGCAGCTGATAGGAGACTTCTTGGACTTATTTACGAGTCGAAGGGGGACTACGAAAGTGCCCTCGAGCAGTATGTTTTAGCAAGCATTGCCATGGCCGCCAACGGCCAGAATGCTGATGTGGCTTCCATTGACTGCAGCATTGGCGACTCGTATTTATCATTGGCTCGGTATGATGAAGCTATTTTCTCCTATCAGAAAGCTCTCAATACATTAAAGTCGAACAAAGGTCAAAACCACCCTTCTGTTGCTTCAGCCTTTGTCCGTTTGGCTGATTTGTATAACAGGATAGGAAAGTTCAGTGACTCCAAATCTTACTGTGAAAATGCACTTCGAATATACTCTAAGCCTATCCCTGGAAGTCTACCGGATGAGATTGCTAGTGGTCTAGTTGATATTTCTGCTATCTATGAGTCCATGAATGAACCCGAGCAGGCATTGCAGTTACTTCAGAAAGCCATAAAGGTATATGGCAATGCACCAGGACAACAAACTATAATTGCTGGAATTGAAGCTCAAATGGGAGTCTTGTATTACATTCTGGGGAGTTACTCTGATTCTTATGAGGCTTTAAAGGATGCGATTTCAAAATTTCGGGCAACTGGAGAAAAGAAATCTGCCCTTTTCGGTATTACTCTGAATCAAATGGGACTTGCCTGTGTGCAACTTTATTCGATAAACGAAGCTGCCGATTTTTTCGAAGAAGCCAGGAGCGTTTTGGAGGCCGAATATGGGCCGTATCATGCTGACACATTGGGAGTTTATAGCAATCTTGCTGGTACCTATGATGCAATGGGAAGGTAGCTACTTTTCTTGAATTTACTGTAGTTTATTCTCATGATTATGCATTTAGGCCTTGTTCTATTTGGTGTTAACCAAATCCGCACGCAATTCCGTATACCTTATACTTATTTTCAACCACACACACATTTCCCAAAATAATATTAACCATACATTTTTACACGGAATACCGCGCGGAACAACTAAACCCCAATCAAACAAGGCCTTAGTATTGATCTTAGTATAGCCTGTTTGTTCTGACTTTTTCCACTTAAAAGTAATTTCTGCTACTTACTCATATTTAAACTTTAATATTAATCACATATTTCAAATCAGTATTTATTATTATCTACGTCTAGTGGTTTCACTCACTATGCAACCTAAAAAATCGTAAATTCTTCCGCTTATAAGCTTTCAATGGAAATGAGGTTTTTATTTTTTCCTTTAAATTTGTGCAGGATAGATAATGCTATTGAAATCATGGAATATGTTGTGAGGATGAGAGAGGAGAAGCTTGGGACAGCAAATCTTGACGCGGATGACGAGAGAAACAGATTAGCGGAGTTACTAAAGGACGCTGGTATGGTAAGGTGCAGAAAATCTATTCCACTAGAGACGTTACTTGTCAACCACTCTCATACTGCAACAAGTGACAACATTACGGCATAGTAAATTGTTTTAGTTTTCCTTTTGTTTTTGAATTGAGAAGTAAATGTCAGAATATATATATATATATATATATATATATATATATATATATATTTTGAATTTCAAGATGATGTTTGTAAATGTGGGTGTATATCTTGTGGTTTAATAAGGTAAATGGTTGAGTTTCACTATCATTTGTTGTTTCAACTACTTTTGAATGAAAATATTCAACGAGCGTTTTTCATAAGCGTGCTGTCGTTTTCTGATTTGATGAAACGTCTATTTGGTTTAAGCTTCCAAAAGGGCAATTAGGATAGATTATAAGACTTACTCAAAAGAGTAGTAACTTTTCATTTTCACACGTGCGCTTGGTTCATACGTGAATAGATACTCAAAAGAGTGGTAACTTTTCATTTTCACACGTGCGCTTGGTTCATACGTGAATAGAAGCGATTAGAAGCTTCGCTGCATGAAAAAATTTATACTAGTATTTATTATATTTGAAAAGTATAATTATGCTCTTTGGATGATCAAGAGAACACCGAGTCACCGAGTTTTCTGCTCTGTTGTGTGTCCCGGTCATTGTATTTTTCTCTGCGGAATTGTTTATGCTTTGTCTCCTCCATTATATAATATACACATAACGTCACATACAACTGAACCGAAAAATGATGATGGAAGAGGTGGATGGTTTTGGTGGCCATTTTCAAATATTCCTCTCATGTAACAGATTATCAAGATTAAACATGACAATGGTGTGAAGAAAAAATTGGAATAAAAACAAGGGGTAAATTTGGAATTTTAAGTCTATCAAGTTGTGTGAACACAGTATATGCACACAGCATTTTTTTCAATTAACAGCTTGTTCATTATATCATCCAATTTATTAAACGCATACTTAAACATGGAAAATTTCGTATAACGAAAATGCATGAGGTGTTCGACACACATGTAGCCCATTTGATAACTATTGATTTAAAATGTGACATGTGAAAAAACAAATCATGCCAAGTGTCGTTGTACATATAGCAAGGTCCCTTAAGCATTGTATAACTGGATTCTGGAAACACAAAGCAAAACTAAATGGATACCTACATGCATATAACAAGGACATAACAAACATATTTACGGATGTGTAATACATAGAAACAGTTTAGCATCGGATATCAGAAAATTTCGACTAAATTATAGCCATTCAGGGGCGTAGTACTTTTTCCTTTCATATATAAAAGACAAATTTACTATAATTTGATAGCAAAAAACTTCTCCCAGGAAGAATATCTTCTTTAAGGAATTACTATGCATAAGCTCTTAACAATCTGGTAAAATTGATTACCTTCAGTGGATTTTTTGCGATCCTCAACCAACCAATGCAGCAAAGAATTGGCAGTCGCTTCGCTTAACAGCCACAAGTACATCTCTTTTATTGATTCTTCTGACCTGTCTGAATTGTGCTCTACAAATGTGTGAAGACCTGTGAGACTAATGCAGCATCAGGTTTGCAAGAATACATGAAGTGCAAAAATCACCACGAGATGTTCGGTGAATGGCTGAAATGACCAATCACTTTGGCGTCAATCTTATTGGGCAAACCAAGAAAGCAACACATCGAGCTGCTTTAGCCAACATAAATCGTTCATTTTCTGTCAATGGCCTCTCAATGACTTTCACGATGTTAGCATCCTGTACAAGAGATTTTTAAGTATTATGAGAACTGATGACACAACATAAGAGATATACTGGTTATCATTTGTACACAATACTTTAAGAATCACTATCGTAGTACGAGGGTCCCAACCAATTCTTTAGCATTTGTATCCCAACCTTTCAATCTTGTGGAACTTGAGTTCTTCCCACTGCCTCTTCTCCAGCACTTCCACCCCAATAGCCATCAGAAACAAGGGCTGGGAAAAGTGCCAGTGGTACAGGTGGGGAGTTTTTATGGGGATTTCATAGAAAATATTTTATAGGCCTTTACCTATTGTGATTGGGCAAATATTGGAGATAGAGTATTGATGTATTGACTTGGGAGAGAGCAAGCCTCTCAGAAGCTTGCACTTATCATTTGTATTTCAGTCTTATTTTCATGTATACAGCAGCAACAATTTTGAGAAACCAAAATCGATTCCAAATTATAGTGCAATGGATTGCAACAGAGAGCAAGCAGAAGCGAATGGCCGGGGAGGGGAAGAGAGAGTTGGTGGTTTATTCTCCTTTTTCCTTTTTCTTTGTTTATTGATTATTGATATTTCCATTAAAACAGATTTAGCCAACCTATTTATCCCTCAAGTAGTGTTAGGTACACGTGACCTTTTAAAAGCACAGAACCTTAATACTCCAAGTACTATAAAATAAAAAGCAACGGACTGAAATGCCATGAAATATTGGTTTCGAACCCAAGTATGACATGCAAGGCATCAAGAACCCAAGCCAAAAAGAACGCTGGAGTTCAATGATCGTCTCTTACTTTTCAGTTGAATTTAGACCACAATAATAGAAAGGAAGCAATAAGCTTAAATATTACACAATCCATCTACGGTAGCTGAGTAGATAGAGCATACCTTTTTTTGTTCATGAACCGAAGGCCTTACACTGGCAGTATCGCCAACTACAATCACGTTGTTTGTATTTCCACTCTCATCTCTCTCTGTTGGGGAAGCCGTTGAATGCCTCCATTGTCCGTTGATAATATACTTATAATAGTATCTGCCACAGAGAAAGTTACAGAACATTACTTGTTGTAGTATTCCAATAACTGATTATACTTGTATTATCTGTTTTTCTAGAACAAAAAGTGAATTAGAAACTTTGACGTGTTAAAAAACTGTACAGCGTATACACAGTTAATCTCTAAGAGGGAACAGTTATAACTTATAAGACTGTTTATGCCATCGCCGAGTCGACTGTCCAATGAATGGAAGAAGTAAAATTGTACAAAAACTATTAAGGAGACCCATCTTGAAAACCCCACCTACATGTTTGAAGGCACAAGAATTTAGGATGTACAGAACAGAAGTACTTACTTCCCTTGTGGAAGTCGAACTTCAACTTCATATCTTGGGCCACCCATATGGATTGCCTTAATTGGTTCCTTCCAATTACCAGTAAAATCTCCAACCAAATGTACATCTTCGCCCTGTAAAACAAGGATGAAGTGCCGAGATAGAGAGACAAAAATGGATGATTTGTACTCAAAAGAATGAGAAGGTCATATTAGCATGTGAAGGGCGGGTAATGGGTATGCTATAACCTATCCTCAGAAACAGAAAACACTTGGTTCTTGTTTTCAGAGTAAAATGACAAATTAGCAACTTAACGAGTTAATACAAATTATCTTACTTCATGACCATTCCAGACAAAGGTCACAGAATGGGTTGCAGGTCCATCATGTCTACCACTTTCAACCATGGCTATGAGATCCCAAGTTGCCCAGGCAATTGCAGGCCTGCAACCAACATATTAATTTCAGGTTGAGAAGACATAGCACATTGTGTTAATGGATTTTTAATAACTTAGATCATTGACAAAGTATTCTATATAGAAAATAAGTCGGGGTCAAATCAGGATTAATTGTAGCAAACATGCCCAGGTCTAGAAACGATAAATTAGGGTGACAAAAAAAGGAGTTGAACAACCTAAACTGCAGGTGTGCAGGATACAGTTACTTTGCTTAGCTGAGATGGTATTATGAAATGCAGATTCATGCCCTCGGAGCTGTCTAAGGTTGTTACAACCAAGCTAGACAAATCATTCTAATTTTGGTTTTTCAGAATTAGGGGTCTCAGGATGTAAACAGGCAGTCATATGCATTAGTGTTTAAGTATGGTTCGAAACAAAGAACAAGAAAAATGAAATAACGTGTTCTATATAGAGAGAAAAAAGGAATTTATGCCCTAGCCAAGGATTGAAAAGCATGGAATTACCAGCTTCTAGGCCAATAAATGCAAAAAACAGTTGCCTAAAAGTAGAAGTTGTTTGAGGAAAACCTGTCAGGCCTGCATGAATGCAACCCAGTGACGAAATTGTGCGCTACGTGAAGGGAAGTATCTGTCATCCAATGAAGGTATGCAATCACGCAAGAGGGAGAGCGATCAAAACCGCTGGTACAAGTGACATAAACACAATGGTTCTTCTTAAGTAAGCGCAATAGAAGACCCACACAGAATGGCAGTTTCTTTCTCATATCAAAAGAGTCTACATCCCTGAAAAAAATATAAAAATAAAAAATAAGTACATCCAGTAAATAAGTAACTGCTAGCTGTACGCTCTCCCTTTGTTTTGAATGTTAATGAATTCATGTGTCAGGACTAATTAACACATGTACATTATGAATAAAGTTGAGTCATTGCTCAAGGAATACTACTATAAATAGCTAAGGGAAGAAGAGAAATTGGGAATTATATGGGTTCCCCTTGAAAACGTGAGGAAAAATCTTGTTACCTTATGGGATAGTTTATCATAAGAACATTAAAACGTTGACACGATTCATTGATCAAATTTGTATCGATTCCCCAGTTTGCAGCTTCAGTTGTACTCTGGAGATTCAGCACAGCTGTGACTCCCTGATGCGAATATTACCAGGCTACAATAAGTCAATTTCAAACAACAAATAAACAAATACATAGAAGGAACAAAGACACAGGACAGGAAACACCGAATACACCTCTCTGTTATTATTGTTACACAAAATAATCTTCTACATGTATGCGAGCAATGATTGTCATATTTACTTAATAATTGAGATGATTTTACAGAGCATATCAGCTAGACAAGGTAAGCTAGAATCTTTATTGTATCTTAAACAACCAGAAAAAGTCATTTTGTTCACTATACCAACATAACCGTTGAGATCAATAGGAGAAACTTTGAGAGGAAACCTTGATGCATAAATAATGTCAAATTGATGGAAAATCATAGCACAACCAAAATGGACACATGGAAGCAATAACTGAAAAATTGGAGTAGCAAAAATATAGCAAGAATGGTAGTTCTCACCACAGTGCTTGACAAAGTCTTTACATCTTCTTCTGTTTGAATGCATGATCCAACATAAATTTGCTCCGTGATCTATCCAAAAGTAAAAGGATCAAAGAGGATGGAGTTTAATAGTAAAAATCCACTCAAATTGTACATTTTGATCGAATGTTTCAATTCAAAAAATGTTATGGATAGCATAATAGGGATAGAGAAGAAGCCGAAGAATGTAATCATTAAAGGCAAGTACGAGTGTATGATACCATTTTCCATACACCTGCTCCCATAATTAGAGCATGCTCTGGGGAGTGTTTATAAAAATTTGGCTTAGACACAAATAAACAATTGATATCACTAAAGTCCCAGGCTGTAATCAATAGTCAATATATAAGTAAGCTCAAAATCACACCTTACTAAAGCGCATACCGAGAGAATGATTGTAATACAGCTCCCCTTTCGAGCGTTCCAATGCCTTGACATATTCCTCTAGTGGAAAGCTCCCATGTCCCCACTCAGCATTTTCAGCCACTTCCTCGGAGAAAATGGCTACAATAGGGCTAAATGGTAGAGCAGGGGTGTGCTTAACGATTTGTGGCTGTCCGCTACTGTTCTCAACATTCAAACACTTCCATCCTTGAGAAGTTAAAAGCTTTGGGGAAAAGGTTATAAACCCAGAATTCCCACTGCTCTCAGAAGATGCTTGAAAACTTGATGCCAAGATGCTTTTGTTCCATGTGGCAATGGCAACTCGACCTCTATTAAATAAAATATCAAGATCATTCATAAACTGGAGTTGATGCACAGGAAAAGGAGAGAAGGGTCTCTCGAGCACTAGGCTAAAAGAACCCGATTTCTCTTTCATAATGCTCCTGCATATTAGACCATGACATTAAATATATTTGAAAAAAGAAGAAAATATCTACAGACTGCTTTAGTCCGTGAAAGTTCTGACAGTAATCTCTTTATGGTTTGAATCTGATAATAAAAATGTGCATCCATACTCTGCATCACTGACGTCCTTAATCTCAACAAGCTTCCCACCTGAAGATAGACTAGCTTTCTTCAAAGTGTCACCCACCATTATTATTCTCGATTTCTCAGCATTCCCCTGCAGCAATCACTTACAAGAATTAATTCATTACATTAATACCAACTGCAGGGCAATACATTGAGTCACATAACTAGATCGTCTAGGCTCAAGCCAAACTTAGTAAACACGAGAATTAATCAACATAAAGCGAAGTGAAAAAGACCAACAAGTAATCAAATACACAAGACATTTGAATTTTGAGATCAATAAAGGTTAAAACTGACCCCTTTCTGAAGAGCATGCACGAAAAACTTTCCATCAGCCGACAGAGCAAATTGAATTCCAAGTGGTTTCTCCAGAGTAACCATATACTCATTTAAATTCATCTTGAATGTTTTACCGTTGCTGGAGGACATAGCAAAAACCCTAGAGGCAGTAACCCTCCTACTGCAGAGTTTAATGTTTCCATTGATCAAATTCAAATTTCTCCCCCAAAATGAGGATTTGATTACAATTATACTAGTCTTCTGTAGCTTCTTAACCGAAATGAACGCCGAATGCTGAAAGCGTATGCAATTCGACATTTGTAACAGAAATTTCTCAAAATTCAGCAATTTTAGCCAATCAGTGTCTCAATTAAGCTTTTAATCTCGTCTTATTAACAACAATTACAACAAGAAACACCGAATCTTGTACTACACAGACAACAATCCAGCCTTGATCAGACAATACTAAATAGTAGCAACAAGTGAGAGCGCGATTCGACTCCAGTCGGCCCGGCTCATCCAACAAATCAATTGGTAGGGAAATGATAATCGAACTGATAAGGATTATTACATGAATTGATGAATCTGTGAGCTTGTGTGTATGATTGAATATGCAGTGAGATTGAAGCTGGTTCTAGGGAAATGGGAAAATGGAGTTGGAGAGTGAAGGGAATCGGTGGGATAATTGAAGAAGAAGCGCCATATGGTTAGGCTAAAACTGGCCACGTGATTAGAGCGACATTTTTTTGGATTTATTGCCACGTCAGATAGTGAAGATACTTTTTATTTATTTTTTAATAGAAAATACTTGTTGTTTTTGAATAACAAAATATAGATTCTTCCAATTGAACTTTTTGGCTACAAAAAGAAAATCAAAAGGTGACTTTGCATCAAAAGTTCGCGTGTGTTCACATAAATATCTCCCTTGCTTCCTCCTTTTTGCATAAAATTAAAATTATTATTGTTAAAAAAAAAAAGAATTTACTTTGCATTCTTTGAAAGATACTTTTACGTTAAACAGGGGCAAATGACTAAAGTTACTGGCCAAAAGTATATAATTCCACATTTTTAAAATTACTTTATTATTCATCTTCTTCGCCTCTTTAGTTCAATGTGTTTCTATTGATGTGTATAAGTTCTGGTTAAAATCAGATCTGGTGAAAGAATTGTGCACTTTATCTTCTCCGATGAGGGATTTGGCTTCTATGACGACTATACCAAGAAATATGTAAAACTCACTTTTGTCGCTGCCCAAAAATCAATTTTTCACGCATAGTGTTGTGAACGAGAGAAATTTTCACTTCAATTCTCGTTATTGAATTCCATTACAAGTGAATTTTCTATTTATAGGAAAATATTGACATCGTATTACAAAATATTGATCTAAGATATAAATACGTTCACAATAAAATATAATCATTACATTTTATCATTACTTTCTTTTTCTTTTTACTTTGATTGCATGCAAATGCATAATGCTTACAACACTTCTCGAACGACTATTTATACAATCGCCTTTAAACTTGTTTGGAAAAACCCAATGGGATAAAAACTTCCAAATTGATTGTGGTAGAGTTGAAATGATCATATATCCTCGTGAAAAACCTCGTAGGACAAAACCCGAGTTAAGAGTAAATGGTAAGTTGCTCCCTCACGATGATCATTTTTATAGAGATCTACACGTCGCCATTAAAACCTCACAAGAAAACCCAATGGTAAAAACTTGATCGGAAGGAAAAGAAGACAATTTACTTCATTTGGTTCTCAGTATCTTGGGGGCCGACATACATTCACCTTTGACGGAAGATTGATAGGCCATCATCCTGACTCAAGTAATGTTTTCATAAACTCTGATTCAATAGATTGATTTAATCAATTTCTATGCCATGAACGTTGCCTCGTTAAAAATCTTACTAGAAAACCCTATGGATAAAACTCTACAAGGAAAAGTGCAACGAGTATTTTGTACCAATATATTTCAAGCGTGCATCAAAATACCGTATCATATTCAGTGCTCATTTGTAAACAATAATCTCAATATCATATTCTCACTATATCGACATATATATATAAACTAAAATTTCCTTTTGACATTTTCTATTAGTTGTGATTAGTCACTTCATTAAAAACCTTATTTAGGAAAACCATTTGGGATAAAAACCTCAAATAAGGAAAAGAGTACAACGATAACAATATCAATGCTTTACGCTATTACAAGCAATGTCATTCATTTAATGGTTCTATATTTATTTTCTCAATCAAGCCCGTGATATATTTTAAGAGTGTATATTTCAATATTCTTTCGATATATCTCAATATCCTCATTATCGTTAATCGTGATGTAGGCTACTACATTTTCATGTATCGACACTTTCCAATTTTATTTCTTTCCCCATAATGATATAATTTATTGAGATATCTCATTATCAATCCTCTTTAGTGATTACACAATATACTTGAGTCTATATTCTCTTCAAAATGTATGCCTCCTTTATCAAAAATCATCTTCTATCATTTGCTTTGATATACATATTTGGGGAACTTTTATTTAAATAATATCAATACTTGGGCTTGCTAATTTGTCAAAACATATATAATTGATATATGAGATCGTTATTCATATTTGAATTTCAAATTGATTATGCATTTCATATATTATTTTCAACTATTAATACTCCCCTTCATGCTAGCAACCAAACTCGTACAATTTGTATATATTCTCAATATTTAGCTTTTAATGGGGAATTTATTTAGTCTCAGATTTTGTTCTCGATATTGGCAAATCGATTGGAGGACTTTAAATATTTTGCCAATTATATCCCACTCAAATGCATATCATTTGTTTACTACTTTATTCAAATTATTGGGATATATATTTACTAATTTTATCGTTTGATCCGGAACTCATGCTCATATCGTGCTAATAATCTCATAAATTTCCCGGTGCACACATATATCATTTAGTAAATCCACATCATATTATATAGTAGTCAACATAAAAGGGTGAGTGGGCCCATATATCTCATCCCTTATATATGTTCCTGTATATATTTGGGATTTATTTCCAATCATTAGCTAGCAATCATTTATCGAGAACAATCATTGGAAATTTCTTAGGTTCTTGATTTCAATAAATTATTTACATCAATCAACCTAATCTATATAGTGCTCAACATGATTTATTACCGTCATCACATGCATAGCCAACCGACATATCACGCCATTCTTTCGTTGGCATTATTACGATTACTATTGAAACGTGAATCTTATCTCACACGCTCGTTATTCGCCATGCTAAAGAAACGCGAGTCTTTACCTCATACGCTGCTTATAAATCATCCGAAAGACTTACAATATTCACCTAACAAGGGTCTAGATATCATAATGGATCATGTGCCTCGAATCTCAGAATACTTTATCCCTCATCACGATCAAAATTCTAAAAGAGAATTTATCTATGTAGACTTGAAAGATTAAGGATACTAATGAACAAGGGCATCCCACAAGATATTCGATGGTTGATTGAAGCGAAGGTCCTGCTATTCGGTGAGGTTTCGATTCTTCTAAATACATGCCCGGAATGGGTAAAGTAGTTTTTCAAGAAGCAGCATAGCAAAAGGTTAGGAGGATGTTATAAATGTGCTCGTGGACTTGTGACACTCGATGTAACTGTGTGGGGTACTTATTGGTCCAAAAATCTAGAAGGATAAAATAGCATTCATTAAGGATGGATTGAGTAAGGAGTCTTTGGATGATATTCTAACAGTTCTTGAGACATCCTAATGGATATGTACAAGGTGAGCTATGGCCTTATGGGCCAAATTTAAAGATGAACAAGAATCGTGATAGCTCTTTAAAAAATCTTACTTTAAAAGATCCTATTTGTAAATTTAGTAGAAAAATTTAGTATTATGATTTTCTTCGTAATTGTGAAAAAATTTTGGCGAGATCGATGTATTTAAGAATTGTAAATATCGTATTTTGTTTTTCAAATATATATATGTATGTAAATAAATAAATAAATATATTTATATATAGATTTCAATCATGAAAGTGTATGTCATTTCACTGATATTTTTCTACTGTTTCTTTTCTCATATTGTCAAAAGGTAAATAGTAAAATCACTTATTAGTTTGAAAATTTATCTTTAAATAGAGGGATTCACGTATTCTCTCATTCATACATTGAAACTTTTAGTGTAAAGAGAGAGATGGAGATGGAGATGGGCGGAATTTTAGAATCATCTCATGCAAATCAATCTTCACCTCACTGATTAAGATCAGTATGTGTTCTTGGTGGATCTAGACGATAGGTGATATCCAATATATAGATATGGCAAACCAACTTATAAAGGAATGGGAAACAAAACATCAATATACTTTGTATGGAGGGACCAATACCAAGCTTTTAAGGAGTCTTACAATGGCCGCACAATTATGGGGATAAGAGTGTCAAGCGTATTACCTTTTCATCAAGTTAGAGCTAGCAATCGTATTGGATCCAAAGATAATCATGGGTTCGGGGTGATGCTAAAAACGCAGATCTATTCATGATCGTGATGATGTACATGATTTAACAATAGTGATGCTTTTATTGTCCTTCCAAAGCGCTATAACACATCGAGGAAATATTCAACATAGCATCATGGGCACAGATGGAACTTTTCATACCAAACCCATGGGTTTGTTGAATATTAATTATTTCTTTGATGGTTTGCTAGAATTTCTAAATCGTGTAGAATATAAATTTATTTCGCTCAGAAATATACTTGTTTCCTCGCTAATAGCGTTTGATCTACTCATCAAGATTCAATCATATGTTCAAGAATCAGGGAAGCCGAAACCCGCCGATTCTGCACTATTGGTGTCAGCGGAAAAGAGATCCTTTGGATCTTTCATTATGAATCCAAATGTTAGGGGTGCAGAGTTACGTGAGCATTTATACTCTTTGAGACGATCCTCATTTAATGTTCAATATGTATTTTCTTTTTGTATTTTTATATCTTCATGTTTATTGCCACCCTTTGATATTCTCAATATATTCCTCTTTAACTTATTTTGGGCATCTTCTGAATAATAATAATATCACTTTGAGCTTTATTCAATATAGGAATCTATTGCACCATCAATATAATATTTGTGACATATGTATTTCTTCAATATCATTTTCTTCTCATATCAATACGATCTCATATCACCGTGATGAGATTGTTTCATATGATCCCACGATACGATATATTTCCTTTGATCTCGTTAATTGGGATCTTTATCAAATGCTTCTTGAGCATTTCTTATCATATCGATCGATATAATATACTAATCTCATAATATTGATGAGGTTTTTCACCATGGTATTTTTTCTCATTTATTACTATGTGATTCTTTGAGCAATTTTTCAATACATATGTCATCTTTTGCTCAAATCTCTTTGTCAATATCAATATAACATTCTTGTCGAATATGTATAAATGGTTTTGCTATTATTTAGTACCAATCGTGGGGTTTAATCCAACCACATTGGTGATATACATTCTAATCGTGTGGTATAACCCCACTACATAAAAAATACTTACTCAACGTGTGGTATAACTCCACCACATTTGAAGTATAAAAATATAAATTGTAGAAATTAAATTCTCCCCAATAGGTGGTAGAATCCTACTGTATTTTAATTATCGCAATAAATATAAATTTAAATTTCAAAGTGATAACTTGACTATATGGAAATTATAGTAATAAATGTAAATTTAGATTCCAATAGGTGGTAGAACCTACCATATGGAAATTGTCCATTCCAAATCAGCAGAGGTAAAATTATCAACTCCACCCATGAAGGTAAAATTGCTGAAAATGTTCTAGCGATATTATACTATCGAAATTATCTCATATTTCCATTTCAATTTGTAAATATCAATACGTCCAGACTATTTTGTAACTTTTTCAAAGTTGGGGTATTACTTTTTGCAAATTATGAAAGTTTAATAATAACATATTTCAAAACGCAGTTATTATCTTATCAATATTGGTGTCAAATCAAGATCTCAAATCGAGTATAATGGAGTTTAGAGAAATTTGATTTTGATAATGTATGCCTCTCATATCTCGATAAAAGGAATGTTATAATTTAATATATTATTATATTATAAAATAATATATTATATATATACCTCCTCTTTTCTGTATTTTTTTTTTTTTGTTTTTCCTGCCTCCATGTCTCCAAATTCTATTCTTCTTCCTCACTCTTTCTCTCTGTCCTATTTCACCTTGACACAAAAATAAACACACACATATATAAATAGATTCTCATAGTATAGATCATTACATAATCCTTTTATGAAACTTCCTAGAAACCCATTAAGGAGATGTATTGAATTGACTCAAAATCATGTTTAATTAAGTAAGATCGTAATGAAGACGAGGGCCGCTCAATTTCTTCTCCGGTGAAATCCAAGGCGCCCACCTGTGGGATATTTTCGCTCATGGATATGGTCGATCCGGCTTGGTCGAGAGAAGAGGAAGTTGGCAAAAAGGGGAGATTATCGCTCATTGATATGCCGAGATCCCGGTTTTCTTGAGAGGTGGAGAAAAAGAAGAATCAAGGCCCGATAGATTGACTTGACCACCCACCATCCGCTATTGTCGCCATTTTTTTTTTTTTGTAGAGGATCAAACTAATCTTTATCTCGATCATATTAGTGATAATGGAAGCTGTGATTGATTAACTGCAGGTGTTGTTAATGGATGGGCTTTAGGAGGGTTTTTGTGCATATAATAAAGAAAGAAAGAGACGGTGTGTATGTGTGTGTGTGGTTTGTTGGTTTTTGGTGGTGTAGTGTGTGTTTTATGGTAGAGGCTCGTGCTGATAACGTGTTGTGAACGAGAGAAATTTTCACTTCAATTCAAGTTATTGAATTCATTACAATGACTATTTATAGGAAAATATCACATCAGATTACAAATATCGATCTAAGATACAACAATTCACACAAAAACATAATCATTACATTTTATCATTACTTTTCTTTTTCTTTTTACTTTCGGTGCATGCATGCGTACATGTTTTACAACACATAGAAATTTTTACAACAAAATTCACAATTTTTTAACCCAATGAGTCTCATAATATTTAATAATGCCAAGATCGAAAGTGGTTATAGAATGTTGAGAGAAGTAGAGAAATCTTCACGAGAAAGCCATTAATATAAAGGGTGATAGGATTTTTTTTTTAATGGTTTTTATGGATTTTAATGTAAAAGGGGAGAGAGAATGAGTGGAGTTGAATTGTGAAGATTTATATAGTATATATAGATCCCACTAGATACGTGGATGTGATTGATTTGACTAGCCCATATTTTCTTATAAGTTTTAACACATTTTTATACATTTTTACATACAAATCTCATGGGACTTACCTATACTACACAAATCTCCACCATTCAATTCCACTCATTCTCTCTCCTATATCACATCAAATCACATAAAAATATATAAAAACACACGTCATAACAAGTCCATGCATTTGTAAAATGTTATGAAAGTTGGAATTTGTTAAAAATAAATGTGGATCTTGGAATTTAGTTCAGCAATGTTCAAAAGCACCGGTAATGATCTCCTCCCCACAGTGGGGAGGATATCATACCCACAAATACACATGGCCCCTCGTGATTGGTGGGAGAGCGGGTGGTGGGACCTACAAACATGGTCTCCCACCAATTAAAATATGCTATGTGCAAGATGATATCCTCCCCACTGTGGGGAGGAGATCATTTCCGTCAAAAGCACTTAGGTATTCCGTAACTTATGGTCCGCCCGAGTGTTTTACAGGCCCATATGACATCTGTTTTGAAATTCGAGATTATGAAAAAAACTTTGGCAGGCTGTCACGGCCGGTTACGATGTCGCTAGAAAATTTTTCGAATTATTGGAGCTCCCCTTCACCGTGCTGGACCTAGATTTGGTCTCAAATTTCAAAACGGATATTGTACGAGCCCGTATTTCACTACTGTCCGCCCGAGCGGACTTGAATGTTTCTGTTTTCTAGTTTGTAATTTAAGGTATTCTTTCTAAAAATATATATTGTTTATTTCTATTAATAACATAACAATACATAGAAAAAGAACACCTTGAGGTGTAAAGGTATTCAACACATAAATACCTTATATTTTTAGAGGATACATAATAGTAAATTTGTAATCTTTAATCTGTAATCGTAATTGAAGTTTGAAGCTAACTAATTGAGTAGCGACAATTAATTGTAGTTTTTGAGTTAAAACGGTTGGTGCAATTTTGCATTCAAATTTTAGTATTAATTTTGAAAGTGTGCTCAAAATTAAAATTTGATTGAATCTATAAACCGATGTTTTAAGGAAAATTTTAAATTAATATATACTAAATGGTACTTATTTAACTCATAATTAAACACTCTGAAATTGCAAGCATAAAAATTACTTTTATATAAAGTGGGTACTTTCTAGAAAAGTAATGATATTCAACATAAGTTTATAAAATAAAATTTAATAAGTTACAATAAAGTAAGCACTGTTTGGAAGTTGGAAATTTGTAATAGATGGCTTGTAGAACGTGTTAAAAATAGTAATTTACGAATCTGTAGTGCTAGTTTCGTTACATTCCCATCCTTGGTTTATCTCCCTAGAGCCAACCTTTCAGGCCCACTCGTTTTACTGCACACGAGGCCGAATGGCGAATCATAAAGGGCTAATAATGTGCCACTAACATGATGTTGTGTTGTCCTTTATCTAGTCGTTTTTTTTTTTTCAAAATACAGGGGATCATATGGGTATGGGTAGGGTGGCGTCTCAAATTTATGCCTATCATTTGATAAAGGTTGCCTTTTTCACTAGACCAATTCCCTTGGACATCTAGTTTTTATTAGGGACGTTAAATGATGAATTCTGAAATTGTTTAGTCACCTTATACATTAATATTTTTGTTTAAATCTCACATATTTATATTATATTGATCACATCTAATATTCTCTGATACCATTGTTTGTAAATTGAACCCCAGATTCAAATCAGCGATCAATACCAAGATTAAATATATATATATATATATATATATATATATATATATATATATATAGATGAAAAACCACAAAAAAAAAAAATCGTAAGACTTTATTGGTTCCCATGGAGATCCGAAATTCATTTCAAAATATACTCTACGTTGAACATCCATGAAGTGTATTTCACTCCCAACTATCGACTAACGTGTTATAAATACAACAACAATATATCTACATAAACATTAGATAAGCTCCGTTCTTAATCATTGTTGTTATAATAATTGAACACACATTTGTGTCGGAACAATAAAAGACGTAAAAACATTTGTGTTACACCTATATCTTTAGACTGCGGAGGCACAACAAAAAAATACTAACATGTTTCAAGATGAACTTGTGATTTTGCAAAATAATGTTGTGTGATTTAATTTACATAACGATCCAATACTTGTTAATTACTTCAAACTAGTATTCAACCCGTGCGTTGCACGGGGATGAAAATCTATATTTATCTATGCTACTATTAAAAGCGTAGAAAGGATGGGAAACTTTTTCTTGCCATTTTTGCCCTCATATATTAAGTTAAATTACATGTGTCATGTTTGATTAAAATTAGCAAACCACCTTTTCAATTGCCCTTTTGAATTGTAATTATGAGTTAATTTTTTTAATTTTTCACTAACAAAATAATTTTTTAAAAAAATTTTGATCATTCTCTTTTAATTATTTCCCATTTTTCCGTTAATTGTATTCTATTTAGTTTATCATTCATTATTTTTCTTATAAGTTTTGGTAATAATTTCAAATATATGTGTGACGACATTATCTAATAAAAGAATACACTGACTAATTCTATCAAAGGCTACTGAAATCAAATAGAGAAATGCATAATAATTTTAAAAACTAAAGTCAATAGAAGGCACAACCTAAAGAATGAATTTTTTTTCCTTTTTTAATTTGCATAAAAATTCAATAGAAGTAATTTCAACAAAAAAATATCAATAGAAATCTATTAATATCAATGATTCCTTCTTGTAGAGTTGAGTTGTTAATGAAGTTTGATTAATTATCATTCGACTGAGTTGTATAAATAAATTAAAGTAATATGTAATAATTAAGATATTTAACATAATTAACCATCTCAAATTTGTACCATTTAAAAATAAATTGATGAGTATTTTAAATAATAATTTTTAACTTAGGAAAATCATTCCAAAGTTTACAAAAGCATGGAGCACTACGATTTTTTTAATGTGTTAATGTTTCTCACAAACTAAATTTATCTTTTTCAAAATATGTCGCCTAGAAAATTAAATCAAATAATTTATATGTAAGTAGAAAATATTTTGTACATAAGGTGAGTTTTGACTAAATTTATTTAACTTAAGATTATTTTTAAACATATATCAAAATAACTTGCAACGCACGTTTATATGTGCTAGCATTCTAGAAGGTGCGTTTGATAGATATATTAAGAATATCTCCTTAAGTAATACCCATTAATTAAAAATACAATTGAAATGATAAAAAATATTGTTAGACAATTAATGTAAAATATTAAGATGTGTCTCACGTTAGATATAAAAATATAATTGAAAAATATTATATGACAATTGAACAAAAATAGTTATGACGCAGTGCGCATTAAATAGAAGTACATTTGAATATGAACAATAACATTATGATGACATGCATATAAACCAAATAAAAATAGAAATACAATAGTTACTCTAAATTTTAAAACACTTATTTGAATACCACATTCGTTGGAGAGTTTTCTGATTGACCATCTTTGTCGCACATGAAAATCGTCAATTAACAAAAATGAAAATATTGAATAAAATCATTTATAGTTTAACGACACATGAAAATGCCATTATTGATTGCACTTAATAGACTCTTGAAAGAAAGATTTTTGTTTTACATGGAGAGGTAGTTGACATTACATAAATGCATTTTTAATTATTTCCATCGAAGATATCAATGAACATATCATTGAGATCCTATGTTCTTTGGATCATAGTTAATTGGAAAAAAAAAGATTGAATTAAAATTACAAAAAAGAATATATTTATATAATATTGACGATAAACGTTTAGAAAATATTAGCATGTAACTATTTCAAACAACAAAATATTTTCTTATAATAATTAAATACGACTTGGCATAAAAAGTATCCTTTTGATATCGAACACATGAAACGTCAGTGTGTACATAGTTATTAATATAATAATGAATACATACACAATTAACATTTTTACTCACACTTGTACTAAAAAATTTTGAAAAATGCACATACCTTAACATTTTATTATTCCATTTTTTATATGTAAATTTCTAAACCACATATTTCCCTTATTATATCAGTGCATCTGTGTAATTATAATTTTTTTGTGGGCCTCTTTACTCTTTACTTTTTAATCAAGTCTAATTTTTTATATATGCATTTTTTTTTAATTTGATTCAATATGCGAACTTTAAGTCACATAATTTAATATCCTTCCTTTTTTTACATGACACCTTTTAACTCAAATATGATCGATTTTATAGTTGTGTGCATGTGTAATTAATATTTGCGAGTGACCATTTTATTCTTAACTTTTTAACCAATTTTTATTTTTTATTAATGCAATTTTTTAATTTTTAATCTACAACTTTATTAAAAAATAATTAATAAATGTTATTTAAAAACAAAAAGGTAAATAAAATTTTAAACAAATTTTAGTTTGAAATAATTATTATAATTTTCGTGATTAGTAAAAAATGAAATTTTATTTGACGCTTCTTTCCAAAATTAATTTTTTTATTTTAATAATAACCTTGTGATTAATAATATATTAATTCAGGAAAAAGAAATAATGTTTTCCAATTTTTTTATTTTTTAGTATATGCGTGTGACATTGGCACTATCAATATAGCACTATTAAACTTGACACTTTTATTTTTATTAATAGTATGATATGAAGTATAATTTCAACCATTGCAATTAGTATAGATAAACTAAATTTTAGTCATTTTAATTTGTATAGATAAATTAAATAATTGTATATGCAATCTTATTAGTTAAGAAAAAGTGTTAATCACTAAACGATTATAAACTATAAATTCAAATTATACGTAAAACATTAATTCCACAATAAATTAATTATTTTTTAAATTAAAAATCAATATTAAATTAATTATTCGAAGGTTAAGTCTATTTTCCTTACATTTAAAGAAACATCCACCTTACATTTAAAGAAACATGCACACACACAAACACACATATCGTCAATCAGTAATTCGAGCTGTTAAATAACAAATTTAATGTTTTTTTAACATACAAAAAAAAAATTTAATGTTGATGATAACATTCTAACTTATTTCTTCAAATGCTTATATGTTATCATCCATTATCTTACATAATAAAAACCAGAGCTGAAAAAAATAAAAAATAAAAAAAAAATTTGCGTTGCCTTTTTTTTTTTTAATAAACGCTTATTAAGGAAGCACATGTTTCCTTAATTTTATAAATGTGTTTCCTTTTTTATAAACGGTATTTCCTTAATTGTTAATCTTATTGCTAACAAAAAAATAATAAATAAATAAAAATATTGCCTTAGGCGAGAAACTATGTGTTAAAACACACACTGGTGGATCGACCTTTATATATTAGTATAGATTTTCAACTTACACCTTTCTAATGCTTTAGGCATTTATATGCAGTCTAAATTCATGTCTCATTAACTATCTCATCCAATCAAAACATCTTATATACACATAACATTTATTTATTTATTTAATTATTTTCCATCATTAAAGATTAATATATTTATTTATATGGGTATCGGAAATGATCTCACACCATCGATGGTGTCATAGTATGGCACCATCGATGGCATTCAGTCGAGCAATGAACGTCCAGATCTGGCGATCAGACGATGGGAGTTCAGGAATTTTGAATTTTTCATATGCCCGTAGTGACCATCGGTCAAAATTTTGGCATTATTTTGGGCAAAAATAGTGCCAAAACTTCGATCGATGGTCACGCATGGTCGCCGAAAAATTCAAAAATTCTGAACTCTCCATCGCCGTGCTGATTTCAGATCTGATCCCGGATTTCAAAACGGAGGTCGTTTCGACCCCGAAAATGCCATCGATGGTTTCATAACTATGGCACCATCGATGGTGCCTTATCGTTCCTGGTATAGGTAGAATATTTTGATTAGACATAACAGCCAAGGAAACTAAGCTCTTGCCCCAATTAATTACTCTCCATGCACACGAGTTAACGTTGCTGCTCTCCTGCACACTAGAAGGGGCTGCACACGTGATGATGATGTGACGCCTTGTGTCATCAATTTGTAAAAAAAAATTGTAGTACCTACGTTAGGTGAGATAAATAATGCATAATTGTCTCCTGATGGTGGGGGATTCATGTGACTCCCACGAATTTTTCACCAGACTGTGACAACTTCCCCTACACACACAGTGTGAGGGTTTGTGTGTGCAGGGGAGCAGATCAGCACCTGTTAAACCTGATAGGCAGTTGCATCAACGAGATTTCGAGGTGAACAAGTCCCCCAACATATATATATATATATATATATATATATACATGTTATGAATAATAATTGAAGTGTTATGAATAATTGAGAATAATTTGGTGGTTATGAATTATGAGGAATAATTTGGTGGAGGAATAATTTGGTAAAGATGTAATTATTATATGTGAATGACTATTATACCCTTGATGAAATTATGTAATTACGTCTTAATTCAGTTTTCCTATAAATAGAACTTAGCTTATTAATAAATTCATTCTAGAATTCCTTAGAATTCATTCTTCTAAATTCTCTATTGTTTCTACATACTTTTTATAACACGTTATCGCTGAGTCTCAGCTCTTTCGAGTAATATGAAAGAAGTATGCTCTAGGTTCCATCTTATAGATGATCTTCTGTACGAAGCTGGATTATTACCAATGAATTAATTCATCCTCATCAATCCTAAATAACTCTCTCTTTAATCATCAATTTTGAAAATTCACTTTTGTTTCAATTCATTACAACTTCGTGGCAGAGATGCGAAATTCCAAAATTGGAAGAATGGAGTCCAAAGAATTTTCGATCATCAAATGGATTGCAAAGTAAATCTCATCCATGGAATAATTAGAAAAGGAAAAAGGTAAATCGTATGATTTTATAATATAATAATATATTAAATATAACATTCGTTTATCGAGATATATAAGGAGTATACATTATCAAAATCAAATTTTCGACTCCATTATACTCGATTTAACGAGAGTGATTTGACACAAACGTTGATAGGGTAATAACTTTCGTTTTGAAATATGTTATTATCAAACTTTCAAAATTTACAAATCGAAGACACCAACTTTTGAAAAAGTTACAAAATAGTCATTGAATATTTTGATATTGATAAATTAAGTAGAAAGGAGATAATTTTCCAATCGTAAACATTGATAAAATATTTTTGACAATTTTACCTGCGGTGGAATGGACAATTTTACCCTTAGGGTAAAACCGACCTAATTTGACGGCGCGATTGAAAAATGGATAGAATATTCATGAAGAAATTCTAAATCCATTGATTATATAAAATGGGCAAGTGGGTTTGAGTTAAAAGATCGAAATATTAATGTAACTCAGAAGAGTTCGATTACATAATATTTATTGAGAAGGATAAGTGTGCTCTTGTAAGTAATGAGTATTTGTTACAGAAGAATTTCTTTCGTAGAAGCGGTTCGATATTTAATTATAGCACTTTATTTCTTGAATTTAATTACTCAATACCTCCTACTTGATGATGGGTTCAAGCCGCACTAAGCGGAAGGTTTTATATATTCAGCACTTTATATCTAAGTGATGGGTAATACCTTCTATTAAGCGAGTATCCTACTCACGAAGAAGTAGTTAAATATTATGCAATTTAATTCTTCTTTATTTAAATTGTGAGATTTATATTTATTGCGATAATCATAAGGTAGGTTCACCACCTATTGGGAGGAAATTTAATTTAAAGAATTTAAATTTACACTTTATAGTTTGAGTATATTTCCAATGTGGTGGGTGTAATACCACGATTGGTGTGCATATTTCAATGTGGTGGGTTATCTTACCACGATTGGTTATAACGAATCTAACTTTCAGGAAGAAGTAGTTGATCAAATATTCTAATCATACTCTCGAAGAGTAGCGATGAGAATAAAAATTACTTCTTCATATCACAGAATATGAATGGAGAAAATTGAGCAAGTGATTACTTCTGAATTCACCATTGGATAAATAAACGAAAGTAAAATCTTGAATAGATCCCATGTTGATAAATCAAAGATAATATATCATGGAGAAATTATACGGCGAATGCTCATCGATGATATGAGATTGTATTAATATGAGAATAAAATGCTTTCTTGAAGAAGCATGTCATTTAGATTCGTATTTGAATAAAACCCGATATGATATTATTATTGCTAGGAAAAGTGCAAAGCAGTCAGTGGAACGTGTGAGAATATCAGATGGCATTAAACACTTCGAAAATATAGAAATGCAAAAGAATATCACATATCGAATCCATAAATGAGGATGCGTCTCGAAAGTATAAATCTTTCGTAACTACCATACCATCAACATTAGGATTCATAATGAAATATTTAAAGGATCAGAATTCTTTTCGACACCAGTGTAGGTGGTCTGTGATCGACTTAATTGGCTCAGCATGATTCAATATCGTGAAATTCACGATAGTTCATCAACGATCTTTCATGAAATAAGTATTTTTCTCGCCATTTGAATGAGAGATAAAACTTTATTATTTACAGCGCGATCTGTAAGCGCCAGCATCGAAGAAATTATTAATATTCAACAACGCATGTGGTTTGGCGTAGAAGATTCCATTTGTGCCAGCTATATTGAATATTTCTAGGTGTGTTGTAGCACGCGGAAGGACAGATGAAAGCATCACTATTATTCATCAGTATACCACGCAATGCAGGTTATTGGATGGATTGTCTTTAAGCTGGCACGTAGTGGGCCTTCAAAGATTGGAGTATTAGATCGTAGATGGAAAGGTATTACGTCAAACTCTTATTTCCCATGATTGTGCGGCCATTATAAGTCTCAAATAAAGTTTGTTGTTGGTTCCTCAGATAGTATATTGATTTCTTGTCTCACTAACTCTTTTCACGAGTTGGTTTGCCATATTCATGTGGATATGGCCTGCAGTTAGATCCACCAAGAGTTACATACGGTTTTAATATGGCGAGAGTAAAATGACTTGTATGAGATGATTAAAATCTCACATCCATCTCTACTCCTATCTCTCTTTTTGTACTATATTTTCAACATAGAGATATATGAATCACTCTATTTAAAGAAAAATTTTAAAACCAATAATTGAGTGACTATTTACTTTTTGACAAAATGAAAGAAAAAGCGAGAAATTTTTCTTTAGTGATATAATATATAAATTGATTGAAAAATAATATATATCTTAAAATTGAAAAGCGATATTTACAATAAAAGAAATATATTGATCTTTGTTATTACACGCAGAAACTTCTTACATAAATATGGGAAAATCATTATGCTAAATTTTCTACTAAATTTACAAACGGGATCTTAAAGTAAGTTTTTCAAAGCATGAACGCGTTTGTTGATCTTTGAATTTGGCCCATAAGCGCCATTACCACCAGTATGCGTGTCCACTTTAGGATGTGTCTCAGCGCCATTGAATATCATCCGAGGCTCGCCCTACTGATCCATCCTTAATGAATCTTTATTTTATCTTCTCGATTTACAAGACTGATTTCACATTTACATGTCCAGCCGAAAAGCACCACTTGGCGTCATCCCTGTCTTTTTCTTTCTCAGTTCTTTTGAAAAAGCTAACTTTACCATCTGAGGCGTGTATTTAGAAGGAATTGAGCCTCACCGAGATCAATCGCTTCTAATCAGTATCGGATATCTTTGTGGGATACCCTTATTCATTAGCATCCTTAATCTTTCCAGTCCTACATCGATAAATCCTTTTTAGGATTTTGATGAGTAGTGATGGATAGTATTTTCGAAGATTTGAGCATATAATCCATTATAATGTATAGAGCCTTGTTAGGATGAATTTTCTGAATAATTTTGATGATTTATTTATAGAATAATACGACGCCAGATGAAATAAGATTTCAGATTTTAAATAAAGCGTAAGACTTTACGATTCGGAATTAAATAATAGTCGGGATGTGATGCGTGTAAATTTGTAACTCAGTGTTTGAGCGATGAAGAGACAATAATGTCACCAAAAGATGATGGAATATGTCGGTTGAATTGTTTATGATAAATCGTATTGAAAGACCCATATGATCTTATGAAATTGATATAAGAATTTCTTAACTAGAGTTGATAATACTCGTTTAAACCAGGATGTAATCCAGGTTTAAATAATTATTGAAATCAATATTTCCAGTGAAAATTAAAAATTCTTCAATGATTTTCTCGATAAATGATGAAATCATTATTAGCGATATCGAATAAATCCCAAAATATATCCGGAATAAAGGATGAGAAATATGCCCTCTCATCCTCCATGTGAATTTCTAGATATTATGATATGGATCCACCAGATAGTCACGTGTGTATATGATTGAAATTTCTGAAATATTTGCTCATGGTATGAGCGTGATTTTAGTTAATGATAAAAATAGTAAATGTATATCCAATACTTGAATAAATACTGAGAAGGATTTGAGTATCGCATACAAGTGGGATATTATAGGCCAGTATTTAAAGTCGCTCAAATAAATCATAGATATCGAGAATAGAATAAGTCTAATTACAAATTCGTATTAATGAATGGCGAGAACATATGATTAAAATCATACCAATCGTATGAGTTTTGGTGTTAAATTTTACCGGCGTGAGGGGAGTATTAAAGGTTGAAAATGATATGTAAATGAAATCATGTTATATCCTCACATGATTAAAATATGAATTTGAAGTTCAAGATGCATAAAGATGCTATGAACGATCACATATATCGATTAAGATCTTTGATAAGTTAGCCAGGAAGCGTTGATATTATGAGATTTCCAAAGCATATATATCAAGCGAATTATAAAAGATAGTGCTTAATAACGGGCGTATGCTCTTGAAGAGTATATAGACATAACTATATTGCAGAATCCTACAAGAGGATTGATAATGAGATATCTCGATAAGTTATGTCGATATGGGGAAAGAAATGAAATTGAAAAGTCGAAACACGATATGAAAATGTAGGTACATATGATCAATGATAATGAAAATATTGAGATATATTGAAGATGATAAATGGTGAATGTGAAATCCTTAACTTATGAGATGATGAGATGATGATGACTAGTATTGCCCAAGTTTAAAGATAAGCATGATGGTCAAATTATATATTGCTTCTTTCGTTAAAGCTTAAATTACGCCGTCGTGTGTAGTACAGAAAAAGGAAATTAAAGGATCGGATGAGCTAAACCCGAGTGTTTATGAGTACCCCTAAAGGGTGAGCTAAGCAGGGAATGAAATAGCCTATTAAGTGAAAGTATTAAATGTTAAATGATATATTTTAAGTGTTAGTTAGTTATGAAGGTTTACTTATATGTTTACATGTTTTTACTATGAATTTATATGCTTTAAATTGTGTGTTTGGAGACATGTGTTAACGTTACATGGTGAATGTTTTGTAGTTGTGTAAGAAAATTGATGTACTCTAAATGAGCAGAAAGTATAAAGCCAGCGTATATGATCTCAATGAATGTATGAAAGATTTTGAAACGCGGCAGATACTTTGTATAAAATCTGCCGCACTCTTTTTCCTCGATCGAGGTTTTTATCGTTGGGTTTCTGTGAGTTTTTAATGGGCAACTTTAAAGGCGTATTCACATGAATAATGTACCTTTTTCCTTCATTAGAGTTTTTCGTAGGTTTTTCCTAATAAAGGTTTTAGCGATATTAAGTGGTATATTGAGAACGATGGGAGAAATTGTCTGTGTATCTATTGGATCGAGTTATAATGGGTAACGCTTAAATCAGCGATGATGATATTGAAATCATTTCTGAGTAAAGATATCGGTTTATATGAATCAAGCGATTGAAATTGTCATTTTTCCTTGATCGAAGTTTTTTCATTACCGCTTTTCTTGAGTTTTAACGGCGACGTGAATCTTCATATCTTGATAGACATCAGGGAGCAATGATGTTTGATGAAAGAGCGATTATAACTACCTCAAGCTATCCCTAATCGGTTTGGAAGTTTTTTCCCACCTGGATTTTTCTCCAAATAGGTCAGGAAGACATTTGTATTAATAATTATTCGAGGAGTGTTATGAATAATAATTGAAGTGTTATGAATAATTGAGAATAATTTGGTGGTTATGAATTATGAGGAATAATTTGGTTGAGGAATAATTTGGTGGAGGAATAATTTGGTAAAAGATGTAATTATTATATGTGAATGACTATTATACCATTGATGAAATTATGTAATTCTGATTGTGAATTCGAGAAGTTTTCATAAATAGAGCATGCTTATTAATGAAATTCATTCCCGGAATTTGTAATTCGTTCTCTAAATTCTATACATTGTTTACATCTTTTATAACAATACACACGTACAGATGCCATTAGTTTTTGCTATTTTGCTAGGCTCATATCAATCAAAATACGCTATTATTATCTACATATTTCGCAGCTCCCATTAATGTTCAATCTCAACTCTCAAAAGCTTATTTCAGAAGTTTAATCAAACGCATACAGATCGAACAGGGACAGAAGAGGGCATCATGCATAACGGCAGTGAGAACACCTAAGAACAATAAGCAACCGTAACTCCATTCTGTTATGCGTTCATCAATATTATCTCACTTTACTCGTTTTTAACACATTATATTATGTTAAACTCCGCACCAATCATCATGTTAAAATAGCATTACCCTTTCTAATATGGCTATAGTTCTTTCACAGAATCGACTTCGACTGAACCTACATTTTCAGTATCTATATTCCACATCTGATAATCTACCCATCTCAATTTCAAAAATCAGCAGGGCCAAATGGATTGTTAATCATGTCTATATTTTGATCTGGAATAAATAACTACGCCCTGTATCTCTTCTTGATAGCTCATCACAATCGGTGGAACTCCAAGAGATAACATGTGTTTATCGTGAATATATGTGAATGCATATATGATTAGGGACTCAGAACTGAAACAAGCAGATCAAATGGAGAATTTGTAATGGAATGTTTAGTTTAAATCGAATCACAGTAAAAAGATTGACTGAATCTACAACTAAGCAGAGATAAGTACACGGAAACATTCAAAATTTATCACAATTCTCATCCAAATCGATACATACTGAATTGAGAAGTAACTAAGCAATTGAAACTTTAGCACCTGCCGCTTCGAGCTGCTTCTTCGCTTCCTCGGCTTCTTCCTTTGTCACTGCCTCCTTGAATTTCTTCGGCAATCCCTCAATTAAATCTTTCGCTTCCTTCAGCGCCAAATTAGACAAAGCCCTAACTGTTTTAATAGCGCCAATTCTCGAATTGCTCGGCACCTCCTCAATAATCACGTCGAATTCCGTCTTCTCCTCCACCACAGCGGGAGCTTCTGCGGCGGCGCCAGGAGCGGCGACGGCGGCGACAGGGGCGAAGGAAGCAGCGGAAACACCGAGCTTGTCCTGGAGGTACTCCACGAGTTTCTGTGCTTCAGCAAGGGTCAAGTTCGAGATCTGGTCGCCGATTTGTACAACACTCTCGGGGGCTTCTACGGCGGCGAGAGGGCGGATGCGACTGCAACGGCGGAGTTTGGGGTTGGCCTTTTGTGGGAATTCAATGGACTGTTTTGGAAAGGTGACTGAGGGGTGCGCAGGATAAGCGGCGGAGGGTGTATGATAAGTGGATGAACGGAGAGTTATCGAAGATAATGTGGAAGCCATTACTGAGTTTTGCTGAGAGAGAGTGAGAGTGCAGAGGAAGAAGAAGATAGGATAAGGAGGTAAAGTTTGGGTGCAGATGGCTGAGTATCGAATCAGAAAGGTAATTTTATAGTCAAATTTTGTGTAAATTTCATCTACGGTCACTTCAAGTTTGTAGAGTATTCAATTTAGGTAACTCAAGTTTCCAATCATACACTCTAAGACTATTTGCCAATTCCACCGTCTTCTCTCGTCGTCTCCCAAATGATAAGAATTGTTAAGTTAGTGGCTGCTCTACCATTTGGAATCCACAATCTTTGTGTGTCCTTTTTGTTAACATGGACAACAATAAATGATAAAAAAATGATTACGGTAAAACTTACAACTTTAAGACTTGTTTGAAAAGTCAAAATATTTATTTAGAACTTGTTTAATTGAACGAAAAAATTGACTTAAAAGCTATTTAATTGATCAAAGTTTTTCAACACTTCAATCTCTAAAATTAATGTTTTTCAAACAATAGCTTCTAAAAAAACGGAGCACATCAAATAGGCACTTGTGAATACTTAAAAACAGGGGTAAAAATGCGAATGGTAAAACATGTAAGCCTTATAGTATTAGGGGCGAAAAAGTGAGCGGTGCTTGAAGCCTTGAAAACCCAAAAAGCCTTAATTGAAATTTAGGGACGCAATTGATATTTTTCTTAAAGGTCGGTGACTGCCTGATCAATTTACCTGGTGAAGATGAAAATGGTAAACTGGAGCAATAGGCTTGAGTGCTTGACTGACCTATTGGGCCATTTTACAGTGATCTGCATGACAGAAAGTCCATGAGTAAAAATGGATAAAGAAAATTGGGCCATTTTCAGAAAAAAGTCCAAGGACGAAAATGTAAAACAAATTGGGGCATTCCGAGAATCGAACTTGGGACCTCTCGCACCCAAAGCGAGAATCATACCACTAGACCAAATGCCCTCCGTGTCATCAGTCATCGGAGGCATCGTATTTTAATTATTATACAAAGAATTATTCTCTACTGGACACTTGACGGTGTTATATTGGAAAGAAAATTGATTTTCAGAAAAAAGTTTGGTTCGACATAAATAAATTACGGGAGAAAAATGAAAAATGAGTTTTTTTTTAATTATGGTGTCCACCGTGGTGCATACTATAGTGTACCCTAACTAATGCGGCACCATAAATGATGTACCATATCAACCCTATGTGTATCATAATGTGCACCCTGGTAGGTATTATAACAGTTTTGTTATATTAATGTGTTTAGTTGAAAGTAAATTTAAAAAGAGTGATTGCTAAGAGTTTTGTCGATCAAGTACCAAAAGATCTTTAAGTTGGTTGAGGCCATCACAACCATTTGGATTGGGTTGCCACAATAGTTTGATAAGTTGTCCGACTAATTCATCTCCAATGTTCTTGTTTGTTCAAAAAAGAAATACTAGTGATATTCTAAGAAATTATAAAGTAATCTAAGAGATTTCACAATGTAGATTAACCTATCTCAATTCAAACACCTTGTGAGACACTCGTATAAATATTATTTTAAATTTTATGTCTATCTCTCTCATTCCACTAACCAAAAAATAACAGACAGTCCATCTTTCTTGCTCCTCTCTCTCTCCTTCAAAATGTATCGTTCACTCCTTTAAACGGATGGAACATTGAAGATGCTCTTATAAAACCTCTCTCAAATCTAATAATCATTTCCATAAAAAATCTCTCCGAGTTAAACACACGTATGTAAATGCTAATGTGTTGCCACAAGGCACAAGCACCACATTTCAACCAACTATGCATAATTCAATCTAGACCAAGATTTGAAGCCATATTTATGAAACATTATGTATACATCGTGTTAAGAATAGGTGCATCATAACAAGAATTCAAGCCGTTTCCCACTCAGAGACATTATAACAACGGAAACTCAAGTATTCACGGCTCTCTCAGTCACCCCAAAATGCTACAACACAAGCATCGCAGTAGACTATACTCATACCCTTCAATCATGCAATGCTTTTGAGTTTTAAACAGAATAATTGCACTTTCACCATCTTCTTCTTTTCCTACCATACCAATAAGCAAATGCCGCTATAGATGCTGCCAGAATAACTCCAGCTGTCGCATGCCATGCATACCCAGCCTTTTTCTCCACAACCACATCCAAACGCCCAACATCAACAGGCGCGGGCAGGAGCTGTTTTTGACTTACTGACAAGGCAAAATCCAGACCCTGTCTCTCAATCTCGGTTAAGTCTTCAACCATGGGTCTCAACCTCGTTACCTGAGCTATAGCATCATACTGTTCTTTAGTCCCACCCTCAAGAAACGACCCTACTAGGTGCCTGTTATGTATCCAGTAAGCTCCGAATGTGCTGCCTGAGAAATCCCCAAAGTGGATGGCCTGCCCGAGATTGTCCCCGTAAAACTGCCAAGAGAGCGTGAAGACTCTTGAATAGAAGAATGGTAGGTAGTCAAACTCACCAGTTTTTTGGGGCTCCATGACTGCTGCAACTGCATGGCGGGCAGATTTTCGGGCACAGTCGACATGCTCAAGCCGTCGGATTTCGTTGAAAATTTTGACAGGTAGTGCCGCGACGTCGCCAACGGCGTAGATTGAGGGGTTGCTTGTTTTCATCTTGGTGTTGACTTTTATTCCACCTTTTTCTAGGGTTAGTTGACCTTCGAAGAGGCCTGTGTTTGGACGGATGCCAATCCCGACGACCACCATGTCAGCTGGAAGCTTTCTTCCGTCTTTGAGAATGACAGCGGTAACCTGCAATGGTAATTAGTAATTACCATCAAAGTCAAATTACAATTTCATCTGCTGATTCAAAGATGCTTCTCATTATTATCCACACATTTTGCAATCACCACTATTTAAACTTTGGGGGTCCAAAGGTTCCCTGAAGACAAACTAAAGAGTACTAAAAGGCAGTCATGAAAAGCCACCTATTAATACCAAAAGCGGTCTAGTCTATTGTGCACATGAGAAACATGTCAAAATGCTATTGAATGTGATGACTTCAACATCATCTAGTATAGAGGTAATATGCATCATTTGGAAATTACATCACCTCTGTTATTTGATACACACTTTTATGAAAGTCTCCATCCACAATGAAATTTTGTTTTACATTTTCAAGGGTCATGAATTATGATTACATCCATCAGTTTCTAGAAAATAAGAAAAATTTTACCTTCCCATCTGTGTTGAAATCAAATGATGTCAAGACAGTTCCTTTTATAAACTTCACTCCTTTGTTCTGGTAAAATTCTTCATAGTAACTGGCAATCTTGGGCGTAAATAATCGGGCCACTATACACCAAAAAAATAAAAAGAATAAAAAAAATTATGAAAGAAGGTGCATAAGAAATTATGAACATAACTTTCAATCTAAAGAAGTAACACATATTCTTGATTTGAAAAAAATGTCACTGCAAGCAACGCATCCTCAATAATGTCTTGTAGATCTTATCAAAATTGCTGTTGATGTAAATTATTGTCTATCTGTATTACAACTAAATTTGACGTGCTAATATCAACTTCGAAAAATAAAACTGGAAATGAAGTTGAAGAGCAGAAATAAAATAAAATTACTCACTACAATGTGCCTCTGGAAAGACCATAGTGACATTTAATTTGTTTATCACCAGAGATGCAGCACATTCCATTCCAATATAGCCTCCACCAATGACAACAGCATTTCCACCACGAGAGGATTCCATAACACTTACAAGTCTTTCTGCATCGGCCAAATCTCGTAAGTAGCACGCATTGGCCACATCAGATCCACTCACCCCAAATTCTGCCAGCCTCAAAGGCTATGATAACAAGTGTCAACCAATCAGACGGGAAAAATTGACGATTCTTCTCTAATTCGATAATCAATATTTCAGATCATGTAAATTATTTCTAATAAAATATGTAAATTCTGAAAAGATATTGGTAATCTCATGATCTTGATCCATTGTTTCACATTAGTTTAAAAAGAACCAGAAGTAGAAACTTGTGAAATTAAAACTGAAAGGATACTTTTCTCCTTTTTTCCCCCTCTTGTGTTTATCAGAGGCGTTTATTTTTTTCCCCAAAAGTAACTGTGTACTGAGTGAAACAGAGGTGAATGGAAAAGATTAGTTTCAGTACCCGAGCACCTGTGGCAACAATGAGAATTGTGTAGCTTATGGTTTCTCCTGTTTCAGTGAGCAGGGTCTTACGCCTCACATCAGCAGACTTTACTCGTGTATTAAGAATCAATTCAATACCTAAAGAAATACAATTTGGAGAAAGCAATTAATTAAGACTAATAGATCAGAGAAAGCAGAACTTAGGAGATAAATTAGCCAATGAGATATAAATTAGCTTTATTCAGGCTAATTGTCTCTAAGAAATTTGAAGGCAGCGAATACTACTTTGATCTACAGTAAAGATGTTATGGAAAAGTGATGATGGTATTCGACCCTCTTATCATTCAGAATAAGTGAATATGCTGTCAAAGACAATATAAATCAAGAATTCATCCACTCCATATCAGCTTGAGCTTTTAGATGAAGAGGTTTCTAAGGTATTATAGCACACAAAGATCTATGCTCAATTTACATGCCTTTTATAACAAAATATTTGAAAGATGATATACCCTAATCTATTTGTTAAAAGCCAACTTTACAGCACATAAAGAAAGCACATCGATAAGATAAAAAGAAAATATTATTGTGACACCTAATGATTCTTTCAGAATTGTAAATCAGAAGGGAGAATCGAAGGTAGAATTACCATGTTCCTTGTACCATTTCGGGGCTAACTTTTCCTCGTTGGAACCTACACAACAATGAAATGCAGGGAGGCGAGCTGGAGCTGCATGAAAATGCAAATACAGGGGGTCATGTCAAATCAAGTGTCAATTCCCCATTCTCAAACTAAGATTATCTTTACTAAAGGATAATATCACTACATAGCCGCATTCAAGCAATAGAAAAGAAAAAAGTGCAATAGGCAAGCATGCTTTAAAATTATTCTTCAGGAAATTTATGGTGAAATAACAGAAGACGAAATATAGTCAGACGTTGAAAGTTTTTCTATTTTCTTGAGTAGTGAATTTTTCAAAGGGGCCATCTGAACCTCCAACCTTATGAAAGGCGAGAATTACATTAAAGCTTCAAGATATAATGGCTTCTAAGATAGAGATTATAACTCACGGATGAATTACGAGGTGAGAAATTACCTTCCGGAAGTAAATAACCTTTGCTTAACGCAGGCCTTTCATATGGTGCAACCTGCACAATCATACAAGAATCAATATTACTGATATGGCATCTCTCTCAAGACTTGACTACTTCTCAAATAGCAAATTAGAATGTCTCAACCCAAGAAACTCTAGCAATGATTTAATAATATTATTATCTATTTTTGTTGGAGATTAAGAGGCTTGGGTTGAACAATTGAACAATTCCAATTCATATAATACAGAAGAAAAAACAAACATAGAGCAATTCACAAACACTAAGGGTATGTTTGATTGGGTGTTAAGTTGATGTGCGCGGTATTCCGTGTAATTAATATTATTTTGGGAGATGTGTGTGGTTGAAAATGAGTATGAGATTATATGGAATTGCGTGCGATTAAATTTATAGTGGAAAGAACAAACCCTAAATCATCATATTCAAATTCAAACACACGGTAACATAATTGCACTCAGAATTAGACCATACCCAAGGTCAACAACAAATGCAAACAGTAAACAAATATAAAGTAATGCCTAATAATTTGAGTAAAAAACAGTAAACAATATCGAAATGAATATAGAAATATACCGATTCTTCGGAGATTATGCAGAGTTCACCAGGAGGAACGCCTCTCTTAACAAATTCATGGGCTGCATATCCAGCTGCCACCCCTCCTCCCAATATTACATACACAAATGCTCTCCCCATTTGATCCTCTCTCTCTCTCTATACCTCTCTATCTCTATCTAGCTATATATATAGATAATAATCGTATTATAGTTTCCCTGACTAGAAGATAGAATTTCTTCGTTTCTTGAGAGTCCAGGGACTGAACGAAATAACTACCACATTGAAAATGATTTTCTAAAAAGAAAAAAATTAATTATGTAAATTTGAAATTTTAGGATCATTTATTCTCAATCCATTGTCTCACGATTTGTAGCCCTTTGATTTGGTTGATTGCTTGCTGGATGGGTGAGTTTGAGGAAGTGTCTTTTGCATCTTCTATTTGTGAGATTTCGTCCTCGTTCTTTTCTCTCCTCTCGTCCCCAACATTTCATTATCTGCGCATATTGGTCCACAATCTGTACGTTCTAGCATTGAGTTGGACTTCCATGTTTGTTATTGGTACATAACTGATTCATAGTACGAAATCTGTTTAATCTAATAATCTTTGTCAAATTATCACGTGACTATTTTGAAAACATTTCTCATTTTAAACTTTTTAATAATAGCTCAAGTTGTAAAGAAAAACATTGAATTATCGAGTGACCATTGTGACAACGTGTCATGTTTAAAACTTCTTAGTTATAGCTCAAGTTGTGACGGAAAATATAATTTAAAATATGTAAGAACCATAAATCGGTATCATAAATCTAGACAACTTTCATGATTGAGGACTTGTGCACTAATAGGGAAAAGTTGAGGACTTGTTGCTTCTTTTTGATCCACTAATAGTTAACTTTGACAAATTATCGTTTTGGGCGGTGTTCTAAAAGCGAGCTTAGGTGCTCGTTTAGACACCCAAAATTTGAAATTTGGGATTGATTTCGTCATGTATCTTTATCGCCCTTTTATCACGTATTCAAGGTGTGACTTCAATATTTTTTCACGTTTATGTTTTTAGAAAACACTGATTTTGAATGGTATGGCCAAATATTCAATCGTCCATTAGGTTGAAACTATTTGAACAAGCCAAATGATTGGAAAGTGTAATAAATTATAGGTAAAAACAAGCTTTAAAAAAAGAATGATAAAAGTCGAGTCCATGACGATAGTGACGATAAATAAGCGGATTGGCTCTGTTCCCCACTGTGGGGTGGGGAACAGAAGCCACGTCGGCACGTAAAAATTTTTTTTTAATTAAAAAAAAAAAATTTGAATCTACGTTAAGTTAGATAAATAATATATAATTCTTTTGATGGCGGAGTGCATTTCGGCCAAATTTTTCATTGTGGAGTGCAGGCTAACTGATAAATAAGAATTTTTGGAGGATAGGTTGAAATTACACTGGTTTGTTTTTACTTGCATCCTGTGATAGTTACGATAAATAAGGGACCGTTATGTTTGTTTTGTATTTTCTGTTTTCATTTTCGAAAATGCTTTAGTGCTTTATTTTCGTTTTGTTTTGAGAAATTGAAAATGCGTTTGGTTATTGCTTTGAAAAATTATTTTGACAGAAAAATAGAAACGATTTCTTTATACTTTTAAGAAAATATAAATATAAATTGGTATAATAAAAATTACAAAAAGGTTTTCAAACTATTCAAAATATTCAAACAAGCCCTCATCTTCACCCCACCCTATCCCCACCCCACCCACGCCACGCTCCCTCTCTCTCTTCAACCAGTCACCGGCGACTTCGCCGACGACTGTGGTGGTGCGAACCACCAACTCTTGGTGGTTCGCACCACCGCCAGTGGTCGAACCGACCACCGGACAAGTGGTTCGCGACCACCGACAGGTGGTTTCGACCACCTGTTGGTGGTTTCACCACCTGCACGGGTGGTTTTGACCACCAACAGGTGGTCAAAACCACTTGTTTATGGTGGTTGGTGGTCGACCAACATTGGACCACCAGATCTGGTGGTCGGATGTTGGCAGCGGCGGTTGGCGTTGGTCAACGGTGGCCGGTGGTGGTCGGCGATGACGTGAATCAAACGTATTTAAAAATAAAATTTTGATGAAATATAATAAATATAAAGTTTAAAATCCAAAACGCGTTTTTCCTTATTTTCGACATTTAACAAAAACGCCGAAACGTTAAAAGACGTTTTCGTGTTTCCTATCTGAAATCTTGAAAACGTTTTGAAAATGGATTTTAAAAACATAAACAAAACTTCATTTTCAATATTTTGGCGAAAGTAAAAACGATTAAGCAATGAACCACCCTAAGAAATTTGAAGGATTCGAATTTCTTATGGTCTCGAACTACTCAATTGTGGATGACGGCATTGCTTTGAGACCGTAATCCTTATCCACCACGCACTGTTCTCTTCAATTTATCCCATCCAGACAAATTTAATATGAATTGAATATTTTCCTTTCTGCAATTATATTATTAAAATCGTCTTAAACCAATTGCCTTAGCCAATGCAAACTTCAAAGATACGAAGCATAATGATTAATGAACGTAAAATTCAGCAACTCAAGCCAGCAATGCCAGACGAACTCTTTATGCACAATCAAATAAGCACAAAATGACGCAAAACATTGATTTTTTTTTTTTTTGTTAAGCAATGGAAAACATCTCAATATCAAACAAGTACATAAACACAAGCCATATAGCTAAACCTGCTGTTGAAAATGTGTAATGGAAAATAGCTGCAAATGTAATTAGAAAAATCATCTTACTACAACAAAATAGTAACAAAATGAGGAGGAAAGTCATAATAATATCTCTATTTGATATTGCAAATTCCATAAAAGTGTGCTACGTCCATGATTCAAGCATTATCTCACCCAGCGGTAGTTGATACTCAGTTGCTTCATGCCTACAAAATGAAAGCCATTGTCCATTACATGAAAGGCACAAAGACCAAAACGATTCCAAAGGAGAGACAGAGTTGAAGAAACCATTGGTTTATATGCTATAACAAGGCAGACTGACGTCCGAGGCATATGTTTGCAAAGTATTCAAAAATAGTGTTTACAACGGGTAAAATGAGTGATGGAGAAATATTAAGTACTTCTGGGTTGTACAAAAAATGTGAATAAAAAAAAAAAAAGTTTTTGCTTCGAAGTATATATAGATGAGTGCAGAAAAATGACATTACATGTGGGTCCTACGGATATGAGCCATGGAAAAGTAAATATTACAAAGTGGATAGACACTTTTGACGAGTGTGTAGTTGAAAGTTTATGGAGAAAGAAATAATTCATTTTCAACCATTGTCGAACAAGCTCTTAGTACGAAAAAGTTGGTGGCGTGAAATGCCATAATTCCCCATCAGACTAGGTTTAACAACTGAAAGTTAACTATGCACTTGCCTTGCTAGCGATGTTGTTTGAAAGCCAATCTAGCCCTTCATAAAGTCCCTCCCCAGAGGTTGCACATGTGCTCTGGATGTACCTGTGACAATTGATCATAGAAAATGAGAGAATGCTCAATGTGTTCCAGCAAATCACTACTTGAATTTAAAATCTTTGTCCTACATGTTTTGCAGCTGCTCTTGCCAACCACCATTTGAATTTTAAAACCTTATTTCTACATTTTTGGCAGCAAATGTAGACGGAGTTTTGGATCACAGATGTCCATTTGTAGTTGTTCTCACTGTTATAGAGCTGTCAAAATAAACCCCATATAGAGTGTATCTTTGGGTAGTCCAATATAGAGAAGTGTAATTGTCTTCAGTTGAAAATGAATTCCAAAAAGTGGGGTTAGCTAGACATATCAGGAACTGTGGATTGAGGAAGCCTACCCAGTGAAATCCAACTTCAAAGTTAGGCATGAAATGGACTTACCAACATTTTTTCTCTTTTACCTCTAATGTGAATAGTGCTAGGAACCACCGATGTATGGATGGTAATAAGTAATTTATTGATATTAAAATTTGATTTTGAACTAACTAGTAAAGTGAATTTTTAATTAGAATAAAGTCAAATGAAAACAAGGCGCGTACAAAGTTGGATTGCCTGAAACTAGTGAGAGTTCATTTTCTCCTAACAGTATCTAGTTCTGTCTCCTAATACAATTTCTGAAACTTGCAAAAGATAGTATAATTAGAGAAGGGCAAGGCAAAAGAAATATCTTACCAGTGACGTTGACGGAGAGAGTGAAGACCAAGTTTGTCAGTAATTTCCGCAGCATTCATTGCATTAGGCAGATCTTGCTTATTAGCAAAGACAAGCAACACAGCATCCCTCAGTTCATCCTGGAGGAAATGAGACAAAATACCTAATGCCACATTCACGGAGGAACTTGGAGTAGAATAAATGAGCGAAAATGAAAACAAACCTCATTCAACATCCTATGAAGCTCATCTCTTGCTTCAACAACTCGATCCCTGTCGTTGCTATCAACAACAAAAATAAGACCCTGTGTGTTTTGGAAATAGTGCCTCCACAAGGGACGGATCTGAGATAATAAAAATAGGCAATCAGCAAGTGCCCAAAGGGTTTAACATACATACTGAGGACACGCAACAAGGATGGATGGGAGACACTGTTATGTAGAGACAATTACAGATGCACAATGGCATTGACTTATAACATTCAAGATGAAATTTATTAAATGTTCGAAAGGTTGAGATGTTAACAGATGTAGCACATACAGCATACAAGTAGCAATCAACATAAGATGAAATCAAGAACTCGTATTAGAATTTCAGGATCAACTGCAACCTTTATAATTAGTATACAAGTTTGTCCTTTGCAACAGGTCAGGGATAGAAATGGTTAGACTTGTCAAGCTTCAGGATTGTTTATCATGAATAGATATGGTCATTATTGAAGAAAAATGCCCCACTCCCAAACTGAAAGGAAGAGATTGAAGCACTGCGTGTCCCCAGCACAAGTAATTTAAATCACTTGGGCAACTAACAGTGAGGCAAACAAGACTAATAAAGAAAAAAGATGGTCAAAATATCACAGCCGTACAACTCACAGCAACTCTAAATATTGGCTAAGTAAGCGGCATAGAGCAAACCTTATCTTGGCCACCAACATCCCACACTGTGAAGCTAATATTCTTGTACTCCACTGTCTCAACATTAAATCCTGAAAAGAATAAATTCAAAATGAATAATGGGAATCTGGAGGTAAAGTTTGATCACTGAGAAGGTAAAAACAATTGTGTCACTTGAGACTAAACAACACTAAAAGAGACAAGCAGCTCTACCACTATGCGAGACAGCATAATTAAACACAAACACACCACACAAGAGATTATTCTCCACAAGGAAGCCATTGGAGCTCTCCAATAGGGATTTAAGATCTATTGGCCATCCCATATGGGAATGGCTTGGTGCTTGAAAGTCTCAGTGGTTGCATTCTAGATTGTCGTCAATTCAATATTAGCAAGCAAAGTTTCCTTGGACAAGTCCACTTTAAATGTGATAAGATAGATTGGTGAGATTTCTTATTCTTTGTAACTCAAGTTTTTCGATCAAATAAGGCAAAACAAAATAGAAGAATCATACTATTGTCTCCATCATACTATCACTCTTTCTATTCAATATTAGCAAGAAAAGTTTGCAAGAACAATTCCACTTTAAATGTGATAAGACAGAAAGGTGAGTTTTCTTAGTCTTGGTAACTCAAGTTTTTCGATCAAATAAGATAAAACAAAACACAAGAATCAGGTAAATGATGAGAGCAGCAACATAGGAACTCCCTCACATAAGCTATAAAACACTAATTGCAGGATTCGGGAGAAAATAACTTGAAGTAGTAGTAAGCACTCAGTAGCACATCAATGCAGTAAAATTAAGCCTGCCAAAAGGACTCACCAATTGTTGGGATTGTAGTGACAATTTCTCCAAGTTTGAGCTTGTATAATATGGTAGTTTTACCAGCAGCATCTAGACCTACCATCAGAATTCGCATCTCTTTCTTAGCAAATAGTCTGCTGAAAAGCTTCCCAAATGATAGTCCCATCTCTGCTTCACCTCAGATTCAGATCACTGCTTACTAATTGTAAATAAATATAGTGTCAATCATCAATTGAATATTCTTAATGTTCCACTAGCTTCTTGAGACAATTTGGTAAGTTCTCAAATAATTAATTAAAAAAGAAAAACAAAAAACATTTATAAGGCTCCCTCATTCAGGGAAAACCATTTATTTGGAATCACAGAGTAAGAAGGCATAAAATTAGTAGAACGTCAATTAAACATAATTGCAAGCAATATCAAATTAAAAGCAAATCCAAACAGTAGACTAAGATAAAGCTAATAGTCGAATTGTATGGAATCAGACCAAACGAACAGCATAACTCACGCACAATCAGATCCATGATCATCAATACTCATACTATCATACAATAAGTACATAAATTCCAGATTCTAGTATAACATCCAAGCGAATTGACAGATCCAAATTAATATGCTCAGATGCAGTGAGATCGAACAAAAAATAGGCTAATTCACCCTACAGAAAAAAGAAATTCCTCAATGTAGAGATACATACATACAGGTATCCACAATTTAGCATTTAAAGACATATATATGTATGAACCTGTTGCATTTTCGTGCCTATATATAAAACCACCTTAAGAAATCGACGAAGATCCACGGTGTAATAACCGAATGCAAACGAAGGTTGACGATCTAAATCCACACAACGAGCCGAGAGAGAGCATTTACCTTCTCGAGAGCTTCGCGGAAGAATAGAAATGGAGATAGGGAGGGTTTCGTCGAAAGTGAATATCTGACTATTCTTCGATCTTTGAGGACCCGGAAGAAAGATAACCGCGAGTAGGGTAGGGCTAAATGCAACCACCCTCCTCACTTTTGTACACCCATTTTTTACCATATTTCCATCCTAACCCTCGCACCCTTTTGCTCATTATTATTATTACTCCCTCCGTCCCATTTTAATAGACATGATTTGACTTTCACACGGATTAAAAATTTGTAATTAATATTTATTGGAAATGTAAATTTTACTTGTATATTTCTCAATATGCCCCTATATTAAATATGACAACTTACTTTGATTAATAACCATGCATAATAAATAGGGGTAGATTAGGAAATGAAGAAATTAAATTTATATCAATAAGAAAGTAGCTTATATTTTGGGACGGATGAAAAAGGAAAACAAACCTATCAAAATGGGACGGAGGGAGTATTATTATTTTTTTTCTTTAATTCACCCGAAGCTTCGCCCCACTGGGGGCAAACTTTAAAAAAAAAATACAAAATTGTACTATTATTTTTTTCAAATTTTTTAATAATTATATTCGATATTAATCGAATAAAATTTATCAAATAAATTTCAAAATTCATCACTCAAATAATAGCAAAAAAATTAAAAAATTTTGAAATTACTCGGTAAAGTAGTTACAAAAATTATAATTTTTTTAAATAATTATATTAGACAATAAAATCAATTACTATATCATCAAAAAAATTTAAAATTAATCACCAAATTAGTTGTAAAAAAATTTCGAAATTATTTGCCAAAGTGGTTACAAAAAAATTGAAAAATTTGAATCCATAAAAAAAATCAGATAAAAATTATTTTTGTTTTAATTTTTTATATACTTTTTGCACAAATTTTTTGCAACCACTTTAACGAAAAAAATTTCGAAATTCATTATCAAACTAAGTGCAAAAAACTTTAAAAAATTTCGAAATTAATGGTCAATATTTTTTGTACAAATTTTTTGCAACCACTTTGACAAAAAACGAAATTCATCGTTAAACTGAGTGAAAAAAACTTTAAAAAATTTTCAAAATTAGTGGTCAAAGTAGTTTCAAAGAATTTTAATTTTTTAATAATTGTATTCAATACTAACCAGATAAAATGGTACAATTAGTTTTCTACATGTAATTTTTGTTTTTTGAACAAAAAATAATAGTTAATATTTGTTATCCATAAATTTTTTTAAAAATTATATGGGTATTTGCGTGGATGGGAGAGAACACCCATGTGGCTGTTTGCTCCAAACAGAGCGACACTCCCGTCCACGCGAACAATTTTTTTCAAGTTAGATAGTGATGATGGTATATTAGTCTTCTTATTTTTTTTTTTTTAAATGTGTGCAAGAAGTAAAGGATGGGTGTATTTATCCCTACCCCGCGATTATCGTTGTTTCGTTTCTTTTGCCACATTAAACTACCATGAAAAGTTGTTTAGCTAGGATAACACGACATCATATATTTTTTCCTTTTTCTTTTGAACCCCCCTTCCCCGTTTCAAAAAAGATAATCTTAATATAATAATAAGACCAGTGCCACCTAGGCAAAGTGCCTAGGTGGCAATGCCATGTTTGGCATTAGTTTTAGGAATTAATTATTTTTCTAATTTCATTTATGCTGCTTTCCTTATTTAGTATTTTTTTATATGTACATTATCTTTTTATATGTATTCTATTTTTGAATAAATTTATAAATTCTTTTAATTATTTTATATTTAGTGTTGTATTTCAATTTTGAATATTACATTTTAGTTATTTTATATACATCTTAATTTTCAAATTAATTATATAGTTGAAGTGTCAAGCTTAGCGTCATATCGGGGTTGGTAGCGATAATCTATTTTAGAAAAAGAACCTTTTCACATATTTAAAAAAATAAAAGATCATCTTTTTGTAGTCGACACATTAAGGTGAATGAAATCATTAACTTGATGAAAAATCAATTCAAGCTAAATGTACCAATTCAATTTAACATTCATAAAGTTTATATATGTCTGTGTAAACCAACCATAAGATTATTGTTAATCATATTGGAAATATATTTGAACAATGTATGACTTATAAAACGCGTTATTAAGATTATTGTTTTGTTTAAATAAGCATATTATCTAAATTTTGTTCTCAAATATTATGTTCTTACCTTAAATAATCAATTATGTAATTGATATAATATTTTTCTTAAAAGACAATATTTCACACCAAAATTTGTAAACCAATATTGAAATCTATAATATTACATATGTTTCGTTATTTATATTATATATATTCACAATAATATATTATCTTATTTTATAATAATATTTTATATATACCATCTTAATTGTCCCGTGCAACGCACGGGGGTAATAATAATAATAATAATAATAATCTATATCTATACTATATTAAAAAGTGGGGATGTGTGGAAATCTTTTGATTTCCAATAATATCCCCACTTATATTTTAATTAGTCCAAAATGCCCATATTAAAGAAAGTTATTTATATACATAATTAATGAATGACTTTTCATTTCCACACATCCCCACTTTTTAATATAGTATAGATTAGTCCAAAATGCCCATATTAAAGAAAGTTATTTATATAAATAATTAATGAATGACTTTTCATATTACATTGAAGAAATTAAACTATAAATATTCTAATATATTTTTATTTTATTCAATGGATATGGCCTAAAATAATTATTAATAAATTTCTTTTTTTAAAAAAATAAAAGATTGTAGTTATGTTTAAAAAGATAATTACATAGCTAATTTTTGAGTGATGTTTAAAATTACTTTAATTTGATTAAACTACAAATATTTGAATATATAATGTATTTTTATTCAATGCGTATAACTTAAAAGTCTCCTATACTATATTAAAAAGTGGGGATGTGTGGAAATCTTTTGATTTCAAATAATATCCCCACTTATATTTTAATTAGTCCAAAATGCCCATATTAAAGAAAGTTATTTATATACATAATTAATGAATGACTTTTCATTTCCACACATCCCCACTTTTTAATATAGTATAGATTAGTCCAAAATGCCCATATTAAAGAAAGTTATTTATATAAATAATTAATGAATGACTTTTCATATTACATTGAAGAAATTAAACTATAAATATTCTAATATATTTTTATTTTATTCAATGGATATGGCCTAAAATAATTATTAATAAATTTCTTTTTTTAAAAAAATAAAAGATTGTAGTTATGTTTAAAAAGATAATTACATAGCTAATTTTTGAGTGATGTTTAAAATTACTTTAATTTGATTAAACTACAAATATTTGAATATATAATGTATTTTTATTCAATGCGTATAACTTAAAAGTCTCTATTGATCTTTTTTTCTATAATATCTTTAACAACTTTCTAATTGAGATATCATATTTTTACAATTTTAAAATTGGATTGATATCATATATTCACATTTAATCAACTAAGATATATGTGACTAATCTTATTGTATTGGATTTTTTTTTGCCGATTAGATGTTTGGACTAAGTTGGTAGAAAATCGAGATATTAATATTTTTATTGACAGTATAAAATGATTACAGTGTTATTTAGCTTGTATGTATAATTTACTTATACTGCGTTAGTTTAATTTTATACCTTTTGAAAAATTTAAAGTCGAGACTTAAAAATTTATTACTAAAAAAATCATCATTTTATAACACGTGCGAAGCATGTACTCAAAACTAGTAATAATAAGTCACCCTTAAAGCAAGTGATAAATCAAGGATTATAGCAATTGAAATGACTTCTTTATTCTTAAAATGTGGTTTCCTATGTAGAAAAAATACTTATTTGATATAGAAAATATATATTTAGCACGTCGTCTACATCTAGACAGTATATGTGTCTATTTAGCATTTTGCGTTAATTTATTTATATCTCTCTTAATATATAGATAAGTGATTACTTTTTGAGTTTCTTCAATCTACAAATCCATAATTGGAAATATTTTCTCCTTATTTTCGTTCTATTTATCACAGCAACGAAAATTCATAATACACCATTAAAAATCCTCTAGCAACATATCTGATGTGTGGACCAGGGGGGGATAAAAGAGGGCTTCACACTATCTCGCTTTGTGGGGAAGGGAAACCCCAAATTTGGGTGTTTTCTTCATAGGCTCATACCGAACATATTCTAAGAGGAAGAAAATGGATCATTGACTCACTCATTGGAAAAAGGGAAATTAGGGCATTTAAAACTTGAATTTTACATAGAAATGTGGGAATAAGAGAATGAATCAAACTGTAAAACTTTGCTAGTATCATCTTGTATTTTTGGATCTAATTTGGTTGTTAATGACAATGATTGTTCCTTCTCCTTTGCACTACGAGACTATTGTGTTTTTTTTAACAAGCAACTATTATATTTCATTCACAGCAAACCTAGCAAAACTATGGGCTATTCCATTATGAGATCTACCAATATGAGCACATAGACCACAGTCCCTATAATGAAGCAAAGACAAAATATTTGCAAAAATATTAACTCCAATCGGATTACAAGAAACATTCTCATTAAGCGCCTTAACCACATTTGAAGCTTCTTGAATTTGGATATTAACTTCTGAGATATATAAGGCGAAGGCCATGTCTCAATGCCAATGCCTCCGCCGCGGTGGTGTCAAAACAGCCCGGAAAGCAAACGGCAAAAGCAGCAATCACCACTCCGACTGAGTCCACAACCCAACCTCCAAGACCAATGCAATCTTCCCTAACCGCGACATCAACCCGAAGCAGAAACCCATTATCGCACTCACCTCTCCCCTTCCAAATTCTGTCCAGCCAGATTTTGGTTAAACAAACAAGTGTTCTCTGCTGGCCAATGCTACAAAAACTGAGCTGAGAGTTGAAAGCCTCCAACAAGCTAGAGGCAAGATTAGGAACAATTTCGACATCTCGGCCATCCCTTCCATGGAGAATACCATTGCGCTCTTGCCAAATAAACCACAACGTCACACAAAAAAAAGGGCAATTCATCCTCTTGCTGCCCTTGAGAAAACTCAGCAAAGATATTCACCAAGCCAAGCAACCAATCTTGAACCTCTTGACTTTTTTCCCACCACCCATAAATTTTCCAAAGTGATTTAACCCAGCAACAATCAATGAAGGCATGGACATTTGACTCCACACAGGGGCCAAGTTTGATAGATTTTTTAATATGTGATAACCACTTTTGACCGAATAAATGCCGTCCTTGTTGAAGTGCCAGATTCGACGATCCAATGGCACATTCCAACCCCGATCAATTCCAATAAGATCTTCAACTTTCTTAATTCCCAAACGTGAGACTGAGAAGGTGTTAAAGCATGAGTTTTTAGGTAGCCAAGGATCCGAAAAAATGTCAATATCCCTGTCATTCCCGACCCGCCATCGGATACCAAGTCTCAAAGCATCCCTACCACATAACAAACTGATCATCGAAATGAAGGAAGAACTGTGTTTATCAATAGCTTGCAAAATATCGTGGTTCGAAAAATATTTCGCCTTCAAGAATCTAGCAGCCAAGGAGTTTGGATTGTCAAGAATTCTCCACACTTGTTTGGCTAACATAGCTTGATTAAAGAGCTTCACATCTCTAAATCCTAGTCTTCCCTTTTGCTTTGAACGACAAAGAGTATTCCACTTAACCCAACTCATTTTCTTCACTAGCTCCCAATTTGGTGCCCCACAAAAAATTAAGAATAAAACTTCTCAATTGATTACAAACCGAGTTAGCTAGGCAATTTAAAGAGGCTCATAAAGTAGATAGGCATAGCTTGAATGACTGCCTTGATTAGTGTGTGTCTGTTAAATTTTTTTGTATAAGTGCAAGGGGTTTCACCTTAAAATGTTAACCTTCAATGGGAGTAATCCTTGCACTTGTATTTATATTGGTTTTTTTTCTTGTTTTCTACCGATGTGGGATTTCCCACTTTTGCTCTTTTCATCAGTGTCTACCCGCCATTGAGAGCATATCTCTTCTCCACCCCTTAACGCGTTTCCAAACTCTATCCCGGATAAAAGCAAAGGTCTTCTTTTTTGCTTTTCCCCCACCAGAGAAGAAAGGCCCAAGTATAAGTAGTCATGGGGAATCGAATTTTGAATTCCCAGAATTTGTAGCTTCACATCTTGCTTTGTATTCGACGTGAAAGTCACGGCTGTTTTATCAAAATTTATCTTCTGACCTGAGGCTTTTTCATAGCACCGGAGGACCTCCACAATGTTTAGAGCATCAATCGTTTCAGCTTTAGTGAAAATAATAGAGTCATCTGCAAAAAGTAAGTGAGTAATCCGAGGCCCGCGTTGGCAACTTCTCATTCCCACTAAACTGTTCTGCACTTCTGCCTTCTTAATAGCAGCTGAGAAGCCTTCTACACATAAAAAAAATAAATAAGTAAGGAGAGAGTGAGCACCCTTGGCGTAAACCCCGAGTTGGATGTACCCTTCCTCTAAGCTTTCCGTTGATCGAAAATGTGAATTGGACTGAAGAAATACAGTCCATAATCAACTGAATCCAGTGACGAAGGAAACCAAACTTCTTCAAAATAGCCTACACAAAGTCCCATTCAACTCGGTCGTATGCTTCACTCATATTGAGTTTAAGTGCCATGAATCCTTTTTCCCATGCCGTTTCTGTGACATTGAATGTAGCAACTCAAACGCCATAATTGCATTGTCGGAGATCAATCGACCAGGCACAAAGGCTCCTTGGTTTTTAGTCACTAAGGGGGATAGAATTTGTTTCATTCTATTTGCCAAAGTTTTAGAGATGATTTTGTACAAGACTCTGCAAAAACTAATAGGGCGAAACTTGAAAATCATTTCGGGGCTTTTCTTCTTGGGGATTAAAACTAAAATTGTTTCATTGATTGTAATGTTCCACTCCAAGTCGTTCCGATATAATATCTATGTACACGACATGTTCAGAATACGTTTATAAGCATTTGAGATATGTCGGGATTCGAAACGACCGTTGAATCATGGAAAGGTAGAATTCAGCAGAAATGGAGTTGCGACCGTAAATTTAAGGTATACGGCCGTAAATTCTAAGTGAAAGAAAGGGGGATTTACAGAGAGTTAACTACGACCGTATATATGTGTAATACGGCCGTAAGAGAGTTTTATACGGCCGTAATAGGGCTTAGTTACGACCGCATAGTTCAGGTTACGGCCGTAAATTAGAAATATACGGCTGTAATTTCAAAAAGAGAAATGGAAGGAATTTACAGGAGTTAAGTTACGGCCGTAAGTAAATTGGGTTACGGCCGTAAAAGCATGTTTACGGCCGTAAAAATGGAAGTTACGGCCGTAAACCTATGTCGGCAGAATTGTGTGTTGAATGTTCTAAGTCGGTTGGAAGGAGTATAAATACCAAAATCTCGTCCCTAAACACTCATAAGACCCTTAAGAACACCTTCAAACTCTCTCTAAGCTCTAAATCGAGAAATAAATCCATGTAATGGTATTATAATGTCCATATTTCATGAATTAACCATAAAGAAATGAAGAAAAGGAAGGGAAGGAGAAAGAGGAAGATAAAGGAAAGGATATCCAAGATTCTTAAGCTTGATTTCCTCTATGTAAGGTGAGTAATAGGTGTATTTTATGTTTATAGATTGATATGGTATGTTCTATGTGTATGAATAGGAAATAAGTTGTAATGCCTATTATATGTTAATATGCTTGTTGTTGTGATGTGCTTAGCATTACAATGTGTTATGTGGAACGAACATGACTCGGCGTGAAAGATTGAATGCTCATATGTGATGAGAATATGATTATATAAATGCGATAAGGTTGCAACGTTGAACCGAGCTCTAAGTAATGTAAATGAATGTGAATGAGATTATGTATTCCATTGTTATGTTTGAGCAATGTTGCATGGCAAGAATATATATGTGATGTGTAAAACGTGTGATTGTGCAATGCTATATGGATGAATGAAACATGATGAAATGTGGTGATTCATATGAGAGGTGGAAATCTGAATGTGAATCCTCGAATATATGTGAAACGATAGTGTGAAGGAAGTAGAGGCTTCAAGGAATGAATGTGTTTCACGAGCATTGCACGAGCATATGTATATGTTAGGTTGCTTGTCATGTGATTACCAAGAAAAGAATAGAAAGGGAAAGAAAGTACGGCCGAATGTGAAAGCCTCAATGGGGAGCTACGTGCTATACGGGGTAAAGTGCTACACCGAAAGGTGGGAGCACCTCTTGAACGCCGTATTACCCCAAAAGAAATGTGTATGGAAAGACCTACGGGTGCTGAGGCTAAAGAAATGATATTGGCGCCAAGGTGATCACATGATTAGCAACAGGGCCCAAAGGAAGAAAGAAGGAACGAAAGAAAGAAAAAGAAAGAATCATGGCACGTGCATCACATGCATTGCATTACATCTGTTACTCACTGAGTCTTTGTGACTCACTGTGTGTGTCTGTATATGTTCATGATAGGTTATTGTCGTGGAGTTGGCGAAGAGTCCTCCAGAAGACACGACGACGGTGTGTGATCAGGAAAGAGGAATCCCAGCGGTCCTGAATTCCACGCAACAAGTTTGTACGTGGTATTTTAGTAACGTTGCCCCAACCCCAAATTCGTTGCTGTATTTAAAGATTTTGTGCATATGACGTATGGAAAGACGTAAGCATGACAAGTATGTATATAAAATGAGAGGGGGTGTTACATTGATAGCTTTAATTGGATCACCTTCGTTAAGAATGCCAAGACACGCTGCCGTGATATCATGTTTCACAGTTTGTCGGTGTTTTTGGAAAAATATAGCATGAAAACCATCGATACATAGTGCTTTAAGTGGACCAATACTGGCCAGAGTATTTTCAATATCCTCTGCAGTGAACAGGTTTTCCAAGAAATGCAAGTCCTCTTCCGAAATCTGCCCATTCAAGCCCTCAAGAGCATTGTTGATATCAGCCTATGATGGATTACCATTGCTAAACAACTCCGAAAATTGCTCCTCAATGTGTTCCACAATTTCAGCAGGTTTTGTGATCCAAACCCTATTTTTGTCCCTCAATCTTCTAATAAGATTATTTTGAAAACTGGCGTTTGCTTTCGAGTGAAAAAACTTCATATTACGGTCACCACTTCTAAGCCACTCAACTCGGGATCTTTGCTTCCAAAAACTCTCTTCTCTTCTACTCAAAAATTCAATTTCAGCCTCAAATTCAATTTGAGGAAGAAGTTGGAGTTCCATCTTTGAGGGATGAACATTAGTTTAATAACTTAATCTGATAATCAGTATCAAGTAACTTGCCAAATTGTTTATTGTTACTTAGCTGATGCAGTTTGATGATTCATAGAAGGTTGGTGCTGTTATGTTTGAAGATCATGGCTTGATGAATGAGGTTTTGTTGTTATCTTATTTCCTGAATAGGTAATACCATTACGGAATAAATTGTGTGCCTAACATGTTGCATTGTCTGGTGATGTCCCTTGGTCTCAATTTTTTGGTTCACATGTGCTTTCCAGTTTCTTGTCCTCTTGGCTGTTCCGTTCGTGGTTATGCAGTAGACCGGTATAATTGGACATGAAAGTCAAGGGGAGTGGGCTTGAGATAGTGTATGTATGCGTATTGCTCAATTGTGTGTGTGTGTTTGCATTTGTAAGTCTATTTCACTTGCAGTGTTGTTTGTTCATGTCTTAGAATGAGAGGTTTGTTGTTGATAAGGTCTGTAGTTTAGTGTTTGTTTCGATCATTTGGTATAGATCTCCCGTAAGTTATATATATATATATATATATATATATATATATATATATATATATATATTGTTATGAATAATAATTGAAGAATAATTATTAGGTGTTATGAATAATGAGAATAATGTAAGTTTATGAGTTATGGCGAATAATTTGGTGGAGGAAGGAATAATTTGGTAAAAGATGTAATTATTATATGTGAACGACTATTATACCTCGATTTAAATTATGTAATTACGATTGGCTTAAATTCCAGAGTTTTTCTATTTTGGGTTTTGATTATTAATGAAATTAAATTCATAAATTCTGAGATTATTCTCTAAGTCTCTATTGTTTATCATTTTATAACACGTTATCATTGCAGTCAGCCGTTGAGAATAATATGAAGGGAAAGATGCTTCTATAGATCTTATAGATGATGTACATCGGCTTAGAATTATTATAAATAACCAATCCATCTCCAATCAATCTTATCTTTCTTTTCTCTCTAACATCTTTTCCCACTTTCTCACGCCTCACTCTCTATCTTCCCAATCACTAAGAAAACATTTATCGCAGAAATTAAAGAGTTGTAAGTGAATTCCAAGAGGCGAATGGCGAAATACGCGTGCTCAATTCGCTTCTCACAGAAAAGGAAAAGGTATATATATTATATTACTTTATAATATAATAATATATTAAACTATAATATTCGTTTCGAGATATAAGAGCATACATTATCAAAATCAAATTTTCGACTCCATTATACTCTGATTTAACAAGAGCTTGATTTGACACCAATTGATAGGGTGTGAATAACTCGTTTTGAAATATGTTATTATCAAACTTTAAAATTCTACAAATTACACCAACTTTTGAAAAAGTTACAAAATAGTCCTTGAACATTTTGATATTGATAAATTGAAATAGAAAGGAGATAATTTTCAATCGTGAAAACATTGATAAAATATTTTTGACAATTTTACCTTCTGGAATGGACAATTTTACCCTTAGGTAAACCGACCTAATTTTGACCGGTGAAAATGGGATAGAATATTCATGAAGAAATTCTAAATCCATTGATTATATAAAATGGCTTGAAGTTCATTTGAGTTAAAAGATTCGGAATATTATTTTAACTCAAGAAGAGTTTAATTACATAATATACTTTTATATGATAAATCTTGTAGAAGTAATGAGTATTTGTGAAGAACAAATTTGCTCCGTAGGTTAGCTCAATATTTAATTCTCACTTTATTTAGTGTAATTTAATTATCGCAAATACTCCTACTTGATGAATGGGTTCATTGTCACTAATTTAGCGGAAGGTTTTATATATATATGACTTTATATGCTAAGTAATTAGGTATAATACCTTCTACTAGCGAATCCTACCTGAAGAAGTAGTTAAACATTATGCAATTTAATTCTACTTAATTTAAATTAAATTTATATTTGTGCAATAATTCCCATAAGGTAGGTTTTCGACCACCTATTTGAGGAAATTTAATTTCGTAATTTAAATTTATGCACTTTATAGTTTGAGTATATTTCCAATGTGGTGGGTAATACCACACGATTGGTGTGCATATTTCCAATGTGGTGGGTTATACTACACGATTGGTTATAACGAATCTACTCAGAAAAGTAGTTGATCAAATATTCTAATCATACTCAAGTAGTAGACGATGAGAATAAAATTACTTCCCCATATATACCTAATATTAATGGAGAAAAATTGAGTAAGTGGTACTTGCCAGAAGTCACCATTGGATAAATAGATGAAAATAAAATGCTCAATAGATCCCATGTTGATAAATCAAAGATAATATATCATGGAGAAATTATATGAAGTAATCTCATCGATGATATGAGATTGTATTAATATGAGAATAAAATGCTCTTGAAGAAGCATAATCACTAGATTTCTACGTATTTGAATAAAGCCAATATGATATTATTACTCAGGAAGAAGTACAAAAAAGTGGAACATATTGAGAATATCAAAATGACATTAAACACTTTCGAAAATATAGAAATGCAAAAAGAATATACATCTTGAATCCATAAATGAGGGATCGTCTGCGAGAGTATAAATACTCAATCGCCATACCATCAACATTAGGATTCATAATGAAATATTTAAAGGATCCGAATTCCTTTTAAGCTGACACCTTGATACATGGCCAAACTGACACTTGTGCTTTCCATGATTCTTGAACATATGCATGAAATTTGATGGTAGTTCATCAACGATTACTAGCGAAATAAGTATTTTTCTCATTGAATGAGAGATAAACTTATTATTTACACCCTAATCTAGAAAGCTAGTAGTTAAGCCATCAAAGAAATTATTAATATTCAACAAACCTATTGGTTTGACATGAAAATTCCACTGCTACAACGAGTTATATTAAATATTTCTTCCAGTGTGTTGCTGTACTGGAAGGACAATGAAAACATCACTATTATTCATCATATACATCATCTACAGGCGGATGGATTGCGCATGCTAACCTCTTTGGACCCATGGTACGAGCGGCTCCCAATTCGAGTATAGATCCAACTAGATGGAAAGTGTATTACACTCAAACTCTTATTCCCATGATTGTGCGGCCATTATAAGTCACAGCTAAAAGTTTGTTGTTGGTTCCTCAGTATAGTATATTGATTTCTTGTCTCCCTAACTCTTTTACCAGTCGGTTTACCATATCCACATATTGGATATGGCCTACAGCTTTAGATCATGAGAATACATACGGTTTAATATGGCGAAGTAAACGACTTGTATGAGATGATTCTAAAATCTCCACATCCATCTCTAGTCCTATCTCTTTTTGCACTATATTTTCAACATGAGAGATATATGAATCCCTCTATTTAAAGAAAAATTTTAAAACCAATAATTGAGTGCACTATTTACTTTTTGACAAATATGAAAGAGAAAAAAAATCTGAAGAATTTTTTTAAGTGAAAATGACATATATCTGTCGGTGATTGAAAAATAATATATATATACATATATATCTTAAAATCGAAAAACAATATTTACAATTACAAGAAAAACATTGATCTTCGTTATTACACCGATCTTCCTTATATTAATATGAGAAAATCATTATGCTAAAATTTTCTACTAAATTTACAAAGCGAGGATCTTCTAAAGTAAGTTTTTCAAGATGTAATGCGTTTGTTGATCTTTGAATTTGGCCCATAAGGCCATTAGCTCACCTTACGTGTCCACTGGGATGTGTCTCAAGAGCACTGTTGAATATCATCCAAAGGCTCCTTACTCAATCCATCCTTAATTAATGCTATTTTATCTTCGATTCTGGACAAGTACCACGTGATTTACCGATAGTGTCACATGTCCACCGAGCACACTTGTAGCATCCTCCTAATCTTTTTGCTCTAAGTTTCTTTGAAAAACTACTTTTACCCATACCAGGCATGTATTTAGAAGGAATTGAAACCTCACCAGGATAATCGAACATTTGCTTCAATCAAGCATCGGATATCTTGTGGGATACCCTTATTCATTAGCATCCTCAATCTTTCCATTACCTGACAAATCCTTTTAGGATTTTGATCAGAGTGATGGATAGTATTTCGAAGATTTGAGAGCATATGATCCATTATAATGTATAGACCTTGTTAGGATAAATTTTGCAATAATTTTGATGATTTATTTATAGAATAATACGGCGTATGAAATAAGACTGATTTTAAATAAATAATATGAAGCGTAAGAGCTACGATTTGAATTAAATAATAGCGAGGATGTGATGCTTGGCTGACAGTCGTGTTTGAGCAGTAGTAGACAATAATGTCACCAAAAGATGATGGAATATGTCGGTGAATTGTTTCTATGATATCATGTTGAGCACTTATCTGAGATACTTAGTGAAATCGATATAAAAATTTCTTCAACTAGAAGTTCAATAATACTCGTTGCAAAACCGGATTGACCATCCCGGTTTAAATAATTATTGAAATCAATATTTCAAGTGAAGAATTAAAGGAATTCTTCAATGATTGTTCTCGATAAATGATGAAATCATTACTACCAATATTGGGAATAAATCCCAAATATATCTGGAATAAAGGAGATGAAGTATGGGCCCACTCATCCTCCATGTGGACTACTAGATATTACGATATGGATTCACTAGATAGTCACATGTGTATATGATTCGTAATTTGAAATTTACGAAATATTTGCTCACTTGATATGAGCATGATTTTCGATTTAATGATAAACAAGTAAATGTATATCCCAATACTTGAATAAATCCTGAGAAGGATTTGAGTATATACAAGTGGGATATTATATGGCAAATTATTTAAAGTCCTCAAATAAATTGCCGATATCGAGAATAGAATGCAAGCGGTCTAAATTCCCATATTAAAGGTGAATGATGAGAACATATATGATTAAAATCATCTACCATTTGTATGAGTTTTGGTGTTCTAAATTTTCTCGACATGAGGGGAGTATTAAAGGTTGAAAATAAATGTATCATGTTATATCCTTGAAATTGAAATACCTAACTTGAAGTTCAAAGATGCATGAAGGCTATGAACAATCACATATATCACCATTCTGATGCTTTGATAAGTTGGCGCGCTGAAAGCGTTGATATTTCCCAAACATATATATCAAAGCAAATTATAAAAGATCAGTGCTTTAATAACTTGGGCGTATGTCTTGAAGAGTATATAGACATAACTATATTGTGTAATCCTACAAGAGGATTGATAATGAGATATCTCGATAAGTTATGTCGATATGGGGAAAGAAAAGAAATTGAAATGTGTCGACACGATATGAAAATGTAGCGCTACATATGATCAATGATAATGAAAATATTGAGATATATTGAAGATGATAAATGGTGAATGTGAAATCCTTAACTTATGAGATGATGAGATGATGATGACTATTGCTCAAGTTTAAAGATAAGCATGGTGGTCATTATATGTTGCATACTTCATGAAAGTTAAATTACAGAAAAAGGAAATTAAAGATGATGAATGGTAAGCGTGTTTATGAGTACCTAAAGGGTGAGTTAAGCCCAGGAATGAAATAACCTATTAAGTGAGTATTAAATGTTAAATGATATATTTTAAGTGTTAGTTAGTTATGAAGGTTTATTTATATGTTTACATGTTTTTCTGATGAATTTATATGCTTTAAATTGTGTATTTGGAGACATGTGTTCATGGTGAATGTTTTGTAGTTATTAAGAAGAAAATTGACGACTCTAAATGAGCAAGAAAGAGTATAATCAATGTATATGATACTCATACAAATGTATGAAAGATTTTGAACGCGGCATACTTTGTATAAAAATACGCCAGCGTTACGCTCTTTTTCCTGAGTGATGTTTTTATCCCATTGGGTTTTTCTAGCAAGGAGTTTTTAATGAGGCAACTTTAAAGCGTATTCACATGAATAATGTACTTTCTTTTTCATTAGGGTTTTTCCCACTGGGTTTCTAATAAGGTTTTAGCAAGATATTCACAGATATTGAAACGATAGGAGGAATTGATACAACAGATCTATTGGATCGAGTTATAATGGAGCTAATGCTTTAGATCCAAACGATGATGATATTGAAATCATTTACCGAAGTAAAGATATCAGTTCCAAGATATGAAATCAAGCGGGCTGGTATCTTTCTTCCTGATCGAGTTTTTCGTGGGTTTTAACGTGAGGTTTTAAGACGACACGTGAATCTCGTATCGCCGATAGACATCGGGGGAAGAATGTTTTGATGAAGAAAGATATAACCACCCAAGCTTTATCCTCCAATCGGTTTGAAGTTTTTTCCCACCTGATTTTTTCTCCAGCGCCCGGAAAGGCATTTGTATAATAATTCGTTGAAATATGAATAATATTAAGAATAATTATTAGGTGTTATGAATAATTGAGGAATAATGTGGTGGTTATGAATTATGAGGAATAATTTGGTGGAGGAATAATTTGGTAAAAAATGTAATTATTATATGTGAATTCACTATTATACCCTCGATGAAATTATGTAATCGCGATCGAATTCGAAGTTTTTTCATAAATAGGGTTTTAGGATTATTAATGAAATTAAATTCCTAATTCCTTAGAAATTAAATTCTCTCTAAATTACCTACATTGTTTACTATCTTTTATAATATATATATATATATATATATATATATATATATATATATATATATATTAACTCACAGGGGCGTTTAATGTTATCTTTAAGGTCGTAGGCCCAAGTTGATAGAAAGTCGTCAAAGATCCAATGTCTTTTAGATTCATTGGCAGTGAATGATTTCCGTCATGCGTGAACCTATATCTATTCTATTGTTTTGAATCAATTGACTTGTTAAAAGCCTGATGATGAATCAATTGTTTTGAATATGGGTTTTTTATTTGATGTTTTGTTCCATATAAGCCTATCTATTCTATTCCAAATATCTCTTATGGTACATAGCTCATTCGCAGCATCCATCCTAGTGTTGGCAATGGATCGGGTTCGGATCGGATCAGCCTAATCCAAATCGAAATCCAAATCAATCACTCCGATCCAAATCCAAATCCAAATCCAAATTCATCGGATCGGATTCGGATCAGATCGGATCAAGAAAAAAATCCAAATACGATCCATATTGGTATAGATTTTTATAAAAAAATAAAAAACAATAAAATTAAAATTAAAAAAATAAAAAATAAAAATAAAAAATCAATTCGGATCGGATCGGCCAAATCCAAATCCAAATCCAAATTCGTCTCGGATCGGTCGATTCACGGATCAATGATCCACGGATCGTCGGATCGGTAAAAAATTGCTCCATTCGGATCGGATATTCATCGGATTTGGATCGGATCGGATTTTTCTGCCATCACTAATCCACCCTTCTATTGTCATTCTATTCTTCAATGAAGGGAAAAAAGGTGAATAGGCGCAAGTTAAATTCAATTTATATGCATTTTACACGGACAGCGGGGATATCGGAAACGAGACAACACGTCCAAACTCACTAAAATCAGTGAGGATTATTAAAAAAAAAAAAAATTAGTGAGCGGGATTAAAAACGATACGAGATGAGGAGGAAATATAATACATCATTATTTATGAACATAGAAGCAAAAGCAATCCTCTTCCCATAAAATCCAAATTAATGCACTTCCTTTCTATTCATAGATAATGTAATACCTGATAAAAAAAAAAATCAAAATTGGCCACATCCAACTTTATAATAGTCGATTACCACTGTCTTAAAATTTAGATTAGGTTCACGAAGAAAACTTTAAGTTTTTGCCATTTATTCTACCTGACATATCGAATTGTAAAAGCTGAATTGGTTGAATAACAAAGCCAATGCGTATGCATATTGCATAATCTATATATATATAAACCAACGTCAGTTTGTCGCTCTTTTTCCTCTTTTTCTGCATTAAATAATTCATTTTTTATTTTATTTTAGGCTCAAATTTTGAATAAACACAAATCGATCATTTTCATCCCTAAATTCACGTGCTTAATCTCAAATACATCCCTAAATTCTACAGCTTCTTACCATAGATGTAATGTCAATCTCAGGCGATTCTTTTATCTAAATTCCATCTTGTTCTATTCAATAGAAACCAACACAAATGTTATTCACTTTATCTTTCTGATCATTTACAATCACTCATTAAATTATTTAATATATTTTCCTCAAATTTCAACTACATATTCAAAACGTACATCAACAAAATTAATTTTATCACCAATCAAACATACATAATCACCCGAATTCTTTTATCATATCTCACGCAGTCACGCCCCTTATGAGCTCTCAATTCATGCAGAGAATCCCCCGCTTCTATTCCCTAAGGCGTTTACATTTGGTGTTGGCCAAAATCACGTATGATATATCCTCATACTCATTTTCAACCACACACACATTTCTCAAAATAATATTAACCACACATTTTTACACGGAATACCGCGCGGAACAACTAAACCCCCAATCAAACAAGGCCTAATTTACAGATTTACCTTTTATCTTCTGGAAATATCAATCCCAAACCACCTCTACTCTATCCCCAAATCTCCTAATTGATCCCAATCTCTAATCAAATTTTCTTCCAATTAATTAATTAATTAATTAATTATCAATTGATATCCCATCTGAAACAAATTCACGCAATGACGTCTCCTCTTGCGGCGATGCCCTTACGCCAGTCGCTGTAATCTCAGCGACCATCCCAATCGACAATCGTCCTCAGGCAATCACCGGCAATCGGCAATCGGAACTGCAAGTAAGTGCATTTTTCCCGATTCTTCAAATTTCCTCCTAACTTAGTAATTCCAATTTACTAAAACAAGAATTTTCTTTCTTGCTTATGGCTCCATTTTTTCCAATATTTCTTGCACCAATTTGCGGCATAAGAGGTTTGGTATACATAACTTGATGTTCAAGGGGACAACAATACAGCAGGTTGCCAGATGCATACATAAATAATAATTGTCGCTAGACTAAATGATAATGCTTTATTGGAATCATCTGTTATTTTGCGGCAAGTAATTATTTATTTATTTATTATTTATTATTTTTTTGCTTATTTATAGCAAAGGAAACAACTGGCACCGGTAATTAAAGAGAGGTACAGTTCATACTTTGCAATCCAATTGTAGGTTATTCAAAATGACAGTCGATGTTAGAAGTTTTGCATAGTTCACTTGACACTAATTTTTTGTGCCTTTTGCTCAAGTTATTTGCAAGATGCTCATGAGGAATCAAAGGCCATTATTAAGGTTGTTGCTCTGTAAGGTAAGTTGATTGGCTTGGTTCTACGTGATTGCATTGTATGCTCCAATAGGTGTTGCAGTAATTAGTTTTACATGATATCATTGATCTTCAAAACATGTTTTATGCATTTGTAAGGTGACACCTACCAACTTAAGTCACCTAAAGTAACCACGTTATTTTCGTTAAGTTTTGAATTCTACGTCGTTTAATTAGATGTTCTGTTTACAATTTCTAATTTGATTTGTAACTATAATTTCTTATTTTCATTTCTCATCGGCATGTTGTAGGTGTTGGTTATTAGTTGCACATTTTTTCAGAGAAGGATATGTATAATTATACTTAGATTTGGTGAAAACACATGGATCTCTTTTCTTGCCATTTCTTTCTAAATTGACTTATTGCTTAAAACTTTATGATCGATTGTGTGTAATATGCAGCAATCTAGAAATGAATGGAGAAGCACGTTGACGAAGTTGGAAAAGTCGCTCGCCAATTAAATCAAAAATTGAAGAACTTGACAGATAGGTAAGGGGAAAACAATGTGTAGCATATTTATGTTTTTTGATTTTAATATAAAGGTTTATTCTTTATTTTTTTATTCTTTTATTTTTTTTTAAGGTCGCAGAGAGGCAGCGTGGATTTTGCAATCGTTGTTTGTTTACCCAGAAGTAAGATCGAGCATTCAACAAGTAATTTTGTTTGCTTTTTTTTCCTCTGCCGATTTAGTTTTTTTTTTGTTTTTTTGTTTTTTATTTTTTGTGGATTTTGGTTACCAAGTAATGCTCGACCATTCAACAATTTTTTTTATTTTTATTTATTTATTTATTTTTTGCGTGGATTTTGTTTGCATTCAACAACGTGAATTTTGTTTGCTTTTTCTTTCTCTGTGTTGTGGTTTATTATCCTTCTCTTAATTCTCTGTTCGATCCTACTTTTTGTGTTAAGTGAATTCAATTTCGGCTATGTTTGTTTGCCATTCAATCTCAATTTTGCAGTTTGCTTTGCTCTGCTTACTATGATGTTGCTATATGTATTTGGTGACAACAAATTTTGGCTATGTTCAAAAAATTCGTTTGCAATTCTTTTGTAAGCATGGACTATATTATTAATAACTTTAAAAGTTTGGGACTAATTATGTAGCATTCTATTTGTTCTCTTTTTTGTTCGAGATCTAGATGTCGTCTGCTTTTCAATCTGATTCTTTTTCACTGCTCACAATTCTTGCACTGGGGAAAATTATCAGTGTATATATAAATAATTCAATGTTGCTCCAAGATATCCCACTATTTTCTGAATTCTCGAGGTAATTGGTTTTGTGTGCTTGTGTTTATTTCTCTTTAATTAATTAATTAATTAATTAATTAATTAATTAATTAATTAATTAATAATTGTACCAATTCTTGACTTACGTGTTCAAATTTTCTGGCATTAATTTTTGTTCCTTCTTTTATGTGACTTTTGCAGATTCTTTCTGGATTGTGGACGCTACCAGTGGTATTAATAATCTTCTCCTACCTTTTGTTTTGAATCTTACTAATTATTGATCATATTCAGCTGCTGCTTGTGATGTATGTGTTTTGTGTGTGTGTTTTTTATTTTTTTGGTAGTGAAATTGAACAGAGATTTACCATCACTCTGCCTTGTTCACTTTTTTAATGAGAATTAGCATTTTTTTTTATCTTTTCTTTATGAGAGTAGTGCGCGAAGGTTTTATTCCCTATCTGTGTAATGAGTTTGAGCACGTGGTGCCATTGTTCTGGGTAACATTGTTTTAAAAAGAAACAAATTTCTGAACTACATCATCAAAATAGAACAATATTCTGTGTAATGAGTTTGTGTTGGATGATGAACAAATTTTAAAATTTGGTTTTTATTAGTTTGTTATGTATTTGAATAGTTAGTTTTTGAGGGTATTGAATTCATGGATGTTGGTGTTGCTTATAATGCTTTGACATTGGTTTTTGGGTTTTTTTTTTATATACTGAAATTTATTTTTCAGTTGGTTTTTTTCATTTTGACAGCTTCTTTACTATTTTGCTTGTGTTCATGATTCTGGTATTGATATTATCTAACCATGGCTGCTAGTGCTGATTCCAGATGTTAAAGCTTTTATTATTTTTATGGTTTTCAACTGATGCTTTGCTGTGCTGGTTTTGTGAATCTGTGATAGCTTAAACCAATGTCCAGTGTGGTTATTTATTCCTCTTCAAATTTGGGGTCAATAACCAAAATGACCATTAGTTTAGACTGTGAAAGAAGCACAATTGCCATTGTTTTGCTGGTATGCAAAGTATGCTTTTCTGTGCTGGTTATGTTCTGTTGTGTTAGCTTAAACCAGAATGTCCAGTACGATTATTTGTTCCTCTTCTGCTTTATGGTCAATAACCAGAGTGGCCATTAGTTTAGGCTACTGGTGCTGCGTTATTGATGCTGTCTAGGTGCTGCCTTATTGCTGCTGCTGGATTTAATTGCTGCTATTTTTCAGTTGCTAAACTTACTATAGCTGCGTTATTGCTGCTGGATTTACTTTTGCTCCAACTTGACCTTTGTAAGAAAAGTAAATTTTTTCTTCCTTCTTTTCTTCATCTTTTGTCTAATATTCTCTTCTCAGTTATGATATTATTTTTGGAGACAATAATAATGATGGTACTAAAAATCATTACGGACCGGACTAATTATACTTTATATACTTGATTTTTATCATTTACTCCTTTTACTATTAAGTCGAGTTCGATTTTTTTATTTTTAAGAAAATAAAATTTTTAATCCTTTTTTTAATATTAATGATCCTTTTGGTGCATTTATCCTTTTTTTATGAATCTAAGCTAAAATTTTAACCGCATGTGTTAAAGAAAATGTTAGAGAATATTACAACGTTATTTAACATTCCCACTATTCTTCATTCCTTTCTCCTTCTCCTTCCCTCCCTCAACTAATAGAGCCAACCACTTTAGTGTGAGACAACTTTATGTGTGAGCTATGTTGCGTATGTTCATTAAGTTTAGGCATAGTTGCTTATATTGTATAGCCAGAAATAAAATTGCAATATTTCATTAATATATCTTTCGTTGCATGTTTGTAAATATTTTATTCAGGTACTTTTTGAAAATTTACAGAGGGATGAGTTGTGACTTCTATCCAAAACAGGCATTATATTTGACATGAGGTAAGCCCTTACTTTTTGGTTATTTAAAATCGTATATAGGGGAATTACGTCCATTCTAACTTAACATATTATTCCATCCAATATTTTTTTATAGGGTGTGCTATAAAACATCAAGTGTTTTGTGAAACTATGAATATGGTTCATAGTATGTCAAAGCTTTCATATGTTTCGGATGTAAGAGGCACTTTTTTTTTAGAAACACCTCGGCTCGAAAATCCAAGCTCGAGGTATAGTTTTATTAATGGAAGGATGTAAGAAGGCACATTAATTTGATATTTATTTATTTATTGTCTGCTTGGACAATAATGCATTTATGAATATCTTTTTGCGTTGTTGGAAAAATACGGCATAGCTTTTCCCTTTTCAAGAATTCATGAATTTCTTCTTGCAAACCATATTATAGGTTACCTTATCGATGAGAACAAGCCAGCATTGATCGTGTATTGCGTGGTAATAAACTAATAAATCACGGTTACGGTTATTGTGTGAGAATCAACCAACACTGTTTGTAATTTATTTTTGTTGTATATTGTTGTTGCATTGTAGAATATATGATTTTCTTATATTTTTGGATTATCCTTTAAATAAAGGATGGATTTTTAAAGGTACAAAGGAAATTCTATCAAAAGTTTTATAAGAATTTTTCTCTACTTAATGCATGAAAAATTCGATGCTATGAATACTATGGCATTAACTTTAGTATGAATTATATTCATTGTTGCACATATCACCCCGTGCAATGCACGGGTGAAAAATACTAGTATTATTGGCATTTCAGATGTTGAGATATGTTTCGAGTGACTTTTGATTTTTTACTTTTAGTGTCTTTGTAGAATTTAGTGAATAAACAAAAACCTCGATAATGACGGTTGGTAAAGAGATTGAGAAGGCTACCTCAAGCATTTATCCTCTTCAGAACCTGTCTTTAAAGAAGATAATGAAATTATAATTATAATGGCCAGTCAATTTGTATTTCCTCCAATTCTCTGTGCTTCTTTCAATCAAGATAGCAGGTAAATTTCATGATTTTTTTAATTAATGATAAAGAAACACATTTTTGCAAGGATTGTAGTTGGGCTACTATTGGTGACATCAAAACAAGGTAATAATCTCAAAACAAAGGTAGCAAACCCCAAATATATTTAGATGGTGTTAGCGGATAAATTTTAATGTATTTTTATGAGTAGGAAGAGAGAGAATGAGTGGAATTGGATGGTGGAGATTTAATGAGTTGAGAAATATATGGATGTGATTTGTTTGACCAAATTTGAAATTTGAAAAGAATGCATTAAAATACATTCTTTTTTGTTTGCTAACAAGCTCTTAGTTGCAATTAATTCTTCTTTCCATTTTCATGAACCAGATCTAGCGCTTGAAGCTTGAAGCCATCTCCTCCAAAATGATTTTCAACGATTTGACCTCCAAATATCCACCGATCTAGAGTTTGAAGCTTAATTTCTTGCAAACAGTGGATGAGTTTGATGCGAAATTGAAAGAAAATGGGGTGGAGATGCCAGATTATTTTGTGCGATCTATGCTTACGAAATATTTATGCAATTTTCCCACCGAAAAGTGTGAAAGGAAAATTCGAAGGCATCGGAGAGTGGGGAAAAGTCCATTGTTTGATAGAGATGGAGATGGAATGCAGGAAGAAGAGGGAGTTTGAGATTGAATTGAAATGAACGAAAAAAAAAGGACTAAACTAATGTACACTTTAGGCGGCGGTTTTGACCGCCGCCTAAACCCTTCCACTTCTTGCAGCGCCCTGTTAAGAGGCGTCTCTTGACCACTGCGTAAAGCCCTAAATGACCCTTGCGTAAAGCCTTTTTTGTAGTAGTGATTTTATTTTTTTATGAAAGTTTATTTTATTAGAGTGACAATTGTTGTAAATTTGTATTTTGTAATTTATATTTTGGTCTTAATAAGTAAAAGATGAGTTAGTGGTAAAAAAAAAAAAAAAAAAATAGATGTACTTGATTTAGTGAGCAATTTTTCTCCTTTTAAGGCATTTGGTGTTAACCAAATCCGCACGCAGTTCTGTATACCTTATACTCATTTTCAACCACACACACATTTCCCAAAATAATATTGGCGCGTTTTTCTGGAATCTGCATGGCGAACAACTAAACCTCAATCAAGCGGCGCAAAGTATGGTTATTGGGCATTCTCCCATTATCATATAGAGTGGGTCCAGCCATATATGAGAATCCAGTTCAATTTGGACTCGGTTGGGAGAACTAATCCATATATGAACTCTAAAGGCGCCATCGAAAAATTACTCTGTCTTCTACGTTGCTCCTTTATAATTCAACAAGAATCACCATTGTTATGAGTTTTTTTGTTTGACCTCGCCTGCAAACACGTTATAGGAGGCGTAGTCGACATTCGTAGTTCTCCTAAGGTCTGCCAACACAAAGGTTCCCCAAGTTGCTTGATTTCTTGCACTGGATTTAGTTCTATGGTAGCTAGAGTTACACCTGTGCATGGCAATGATTCAGTTCTACAAGCAAAATGGACAGGTTTTTGAGAATGTGTTCCTTTTATGAACAAGTACGAGATTCCGGATATTGCTACTGCTGATGTCTTGTTAATTCTGACAATTGTGGCCATCGCAGTAGTGTTGGTCGATCATTATTGGAGTTTTGACTCTAGAGACTTGGATGTTCGAGACCATCACTCCTTGCACTGAGTCTAAGCCGCCCTGTAATTAAAAATTAATTCTTTCGGTTGAATAGTTATGGGTCAAATCATGAACTATATGTATGATAATAACGAGTAGTTATATTAAATTTCTAATATTTTCGGCCTTCGTTCTCCATATTAATTTTCTCTTAGAATTCTGGAGTTTTCTGTCTAATCTTTTATTTCACACCGTAGGATCATTAGACTATTCTAACTTTTTAGATTGTTGGGAAATTACCACAAGCCAAAGGGGTATTATGGATAACCACATCTTGAGAATTCTGGAGGTGGATTCCATCCGTGTTAGGACTGTCAGCGGGCCGGAGAAGAAATGCTCATGCTAAAAACTTGAACCCTAATGCACATCCAACACCTGATTCTGACTTTGGGGAGTGAATTAATTATCCATTAATTCTTTTAAAACATTGTCTATCATGTCTCGCGTTGGTTTAATGCACATCCAATCAATATGTTCGTCAACTATTTTAATTTTCATCTCACTAACGTCAGGTTCATATCTAAGTTTTGAGTAAAACGTGTATTAATTTTGTTAAAAAGAAGAAAAGATTTTACTTACTTACGTTAAACCACCGAACTTGTAATTATATAGTGAAAGATATAGATAAATAAATACTATTATCCCACATAGCAGGTCCAACCATATGAGAATTAATCGAGTTCCAAAACAAGACTCGCGCGGGCTGGAGGACAAATCCATATATGAACTCATGCAATAGCGCTAGCGAAATTATTCTATCTTCTACACTTCTCCTATCTAATTCAACAAGAATCACCATTGTTATGAGTTTGTTTGTTGGACCTCGTCTGCAAACACGTTATAGGAGGTGTAGTCAACGTTCGTAGTTCTCCAAAGGTCTGCCAACAGAAAGGTTCCCCAAGTTGCTTCATTTCTTGCAATGGATTTAGTTCTATGGTAGCTAAAGTTACACCTGTGCATGGCAATGAGTCACTACAAGCAAAATGGACAGGTTTTTGAGTATATGTTCCTTTTATAAATTGGTACGAGATTCCGGATACTGCTACTGCTGATGTCTTGTTCTGACAATTGTGGCCGTTGCAGTAGTATTGGTCGATCATTATTGGAGTTTCAACTCCAGAGACTTGAATGTTCGAGAACATCACTCCTTGCACTGAGCCCGAACCGCCCTGCAATTAAAAATTCATTCTTTAGGTTGAATAGTCGTGGGTTAGATCATGACGCATTTGATCTGGTATCCACATGGATACCAAACCCACGTCATCATAGATTTTTTTTTTGGTATATATCTACGTTAAATCAAATGAATAATATATATAATCGTCTAAAGCGATGGTTCAGGCGCATAAATTTTTTTTTCCCAATCATGCAGTGCAAAACATAAGTACAGATCATGAACTGTATATATGATAATAATGAGTAGTTATCGAAATTTGATTTTAACTGTACAATACATATTAATTTTTATTGTCGAGGAATTTTACCTGCCATGTCTTTATCCTCACACCGGTCAATGTGTTGTGAAGTGAGGAGTCACGAACAGTGATGTTTGATACACACGCTTTAGTACCATCCTTCCCGAGCCCGCCAATGCTAAATCCATGACCGGGTCCACAATTCACGTTGTGTATATACACTCCCGAGCATCCCGTTTGTATGGAAATACAGTCATCCCCTGACGAACAATATCGATGTAACGTCAAAAACTTCTGTTCGAAATAGAGATCATTTGTTTTAATCAACAACTATAAGAAAGTTTTACTTTTTTCCGGCCTTCATTCCCTTGTTATCTCATAGAATTATGGAGTTTTCTATTTAATCTTTTATTTCACTCCGTACGATCATTAGACTATTCCAACTTTTTAGATTGTTGAGAAATTACCACAAGCCAGAGAGGCACTATGAATAACCACTTCTTGAGTATTCTGGAGGTGGATTCCATCCGTGTTAGGGCTATTGCCGGGAGACGAAATGCTCATGCTAAAAACTTGAACCCCGATGCAATCGTCAAACTTGAGGTGTGTTTGTGGACTATTTTTAATGGTTATACCCGTAACTACGACATTCGAACTTCCATAAAATCTAAGCGCCTGCTCATTGTAAAATGAACTCTAATCAACAATCCATATCTTGTGTGTATGGATCGAAATTGAAGCTACTTTATAGGTATGCTTACCGTTGGCTTCGTGCTTGGCATTCCTCGCGCACCATCTAAATCATATATCTATTTTAAACACGAGGAAATTCAATGAGTTCGATATATATACACAAAGTAGTAAACAAGATTATTGTCAAATGCAGACTGGCCCTAAACAATGTGACTCGTGATGTGTAGGTGGAATATACTTATTGACCAAAAGTACTATTGACCCTTTAGTACGTACTGCTAAGAAAATTTAGAAAAGTATAGGTAATTACGGAATCTTGTGTACTATCTTTCCACCAAATTGAACCTTGGCCATCAATGATTCCTTTGCCTTGGATTGTTATTCCTTTGAGTTCTTTAAATTCAATCCACTGTAAAAGACCTGATCCCCAATCTCGTGCACTCTTGGGAGCAATGATTGTTCCATCCAACTTTGCAAAAGAAAGGGGGAAAATGAAGAAGAAATATTTAGTGCTTTGTTTGGAATTCATTTATCAAAAATCATTTCTCAAAAAACTCATTTTCAAACCACATGAACACATAGACGCTAATTAATTTACCTGAAACACAATATTTGGCTTGCAATTAAGTCCTGTAAATGAGATGGGTTTGACCATAAATGTATACCCTGATGGAACGACCACCGTCGATCCTTCCACGGCGCAAGCACTGACCCACGCTTGTTCTAATGCCTGCCAAGAATCGACGTTAAACACGTCAGAAAGAGGAATAGCAGTGGGTCCTACAAAATATTTGAGAATGTGACTAGCTAACAGTCAAAATATATATATGAACTATTTATATTATTTTTTAGTCGAAAGAAGGTTTTACGTATACCTTGGTGTCGTCGGCAATTCCGTCCCCTTTAGCACCATAACTAATTACATTGAAGGTGGTGGGAATCTTGTTAGCATCAATTTCTGACAAGGGAACGCCAGCTTTTCTATGCCTCCATTGCTTGGGTTGTTTGGCAATGCAGATTGCATTATCTGAGGTCGACCAAACAAGAAATGCAATCAAAATGACATACCTAGAATTCTTCATGCTAAACCTCGACAATGTTGGCATTTTCTAGAGAGAGAGTCAGAGAGAGAGAGAGAGATTATATTGTGTTTAAAAAAGGTGGCAAGAGAGTGGGATTTATAGTGTGGGAGAACGCACGCTATAAGATCACTGTGGAGGCATATGCCATACAGTTTAATTTGTTAATCGCTTAAAGCACATTGACAATTTGTGCTTTCAAAAATCAAAAGTAAACAATACATACATAGAAAGAAAGTAAAAATATTAATTAGCACACATATTATTGGATTTTCCTTTACTTTTTTTCCTATTTTCTTTTTTTACTTAGTTGTTCGTGTTATTATTCTTTCATTCTATTTTCATTACAAAGACTAGAAAGAAAATCTCCTCTCCCCCTCATACTCAAACCCTAGTCTAATGTTAGATATATATAACTGTGCTACTTGTACAGATAAAATAGTTTATCGAACTATCATGATAGTCTTGTAATTATTAACTTATTTTGGGAAAATCAATGGCTGTCACATCAGTTTTTAAAATTATTTGTATAGTTAGACCAATTCATGTCAAGGACTAGAAGGAAAACAAACAATTGATATGAGTGTATATATTGTAATATATCCTAAATTACATATTGTCCTATATAAGTTCATATCATCTTGCTATTAACTTAAGCGTCAATATCGTGTTTAAATCTCTACACGCTCGATCGATAGTTGATGTGCAATATATTTAATCATGAAATAATCTTCTTCATAGATTTATTTTCATTTTGTTTATTCTTTGTTTATTTATTTCTTAATTTATGATTTTTGTTTTTGGGCGTGGGGTGTTGTAAGGGGGAGACATGGTGAGCATTCCTTGGTTAGGGAATTCACTAATTCACCACTTTTATGCTCGTCCATGAACTTTTAAAATTAAAAATTAAATCATGGTAAAATGTTACATTATGCAATGGGGAAAATCATATTTTAAACTTTGCTAATGTTGAAATTATTTTATTGAAGCCTCCACAAATCGATCCGCCAGCAATTTGTGACAAGGACTAGAGATTTGTAATGGCTGCACGTGATTATATATATAATATTTTATAGTTCTCTAAATACAACAAAAATGACTCAATGGATTTATGTAGATGCAAATAATTATAACATTATTATATATATATTTGTAATATATTCTTTGAATAAGAGTTGAGTGTACGTAAACTCTCATTAATTCCAATTTTGACGTAATAGATCAAGTTTAACAAGGATTAAAAATCAAAATTGTATAGAACAAAAATTAATTCGGTAACATCGAGTTCACTGAAAACTTGGAGTCAACTTTGCAAAATGCTAAAACTAATCCTGAAATATAGAGACTCTAGGCAAAATTTGATATTGGAGTTTTTTATGAATTAAAAAGCAAAAAAAAAAAAAAAAAAAGACAAACGAGATTTTGAGTGGCCCTCTAAGGCCTTATTCTTTTGAAGGGTTCGCGTATTTTCGTGTAAAATATGTGGCTAGTATTATATTGAAAAATACGTGTGTGGTTAAAAATGTATATAAGTTACACCGAAATACGCAAACTCATGAAAAGAATAAGGCCTAAATTGTCTCGCCTTAAAGTGATTGTTGTGACTTTGATTCACATCTTACAACTTCATTGCATCATTCTCAAAAAAATTTAAATTATTGACGGTTGATGAATTTTTATCTCAAGAACGGCTACCAAGTAGTCCATTCATTCATTTCAGAAAAGAAAGAAGAAAAAGGCCATTAAATGCGCTCTTGAACATGTGGGATCATTGACTTAATTAATGCATAGAAATGACAAGCCTAATCCTAGAATTAGAATAGCACCTTCTAAATTTCACAATTATCTGTTTAACATGTGATTGTCGTTTTCGTTGTCCAACATAGGCCGTTAATTAGTTATCTCACGTCCCATAAATCATGCATTGCCTTTTGGGATTGCCCTCGAGAATTTATCCTCACCTATTTGGAAGGACCAGAAAATTAATTAATTACAAATTGTGCAATATTGGCCTATATAAAAAGACAAAATAAATTCATTTGAAACAATAATGAATCGTGAGATTTAGAATTTTACGTTGGATCACAGTGAATTTCAAACTTATAACAAAATATAATTTATGTAGAGTAAATGACTGTCGCTGGTTTCACTAACACGCTTGGTATGACCATTATTATTTTGTTAGTGATCGAGTATTGAGGTTCGATTTGACGGGTGGGTATAGAAGACCTTGTGTGCTCAACTCTCGATCATATATCCCCCAAATCCCCTTCCTTAATGGTTCTTAGCTCTACTCTACTTATATCACACTTTGGGAGGCTAAAAAGATAATTAGACCTATTATCAATATTCTCAAATAGAAAATAGAAATTATTTGATGAATATGACTCATCAGTAAAGAAGACCATCATTACGTACATTATATTGTTCGCCAAATTGTAATGGTCTCAATTCCGATTTATTTTTATTTTTCTTTTTTTTTGGCTTTTCAATTTTCTTTTGTGTGTTTTTTTTTAATTAATTATAATCACGGGGCTTAAGATTTCTTTGTCAAATTATTTTGTAATACAAAAAGAAAAAAACAAATCCCGAGAATTGTAATTGTCTTCCCGTAGGCACGTGAATCTCTTCTTATTTTCAATTGATATTGACATGCAAACATGCCGCCTATAAAAAATTAATTGATTGTTTCTGGTTTTTAACGTATCTATTCCACATAGGAGTCATCAGATGGTTCGATTCTATGAATTTGTCTAGTGGAACAACATTTTTGTCCTTCATTCCTTAATTTACTCAATGGATTGAAATCAAAGGTTTGACGTTGAGATTTCTATAGAAAATTTCACTTGAAATAACAAAAAACTGTCTTAATTAAATTAATTTCTTTACACTAGTTCCACCTTTTGTTTTTTCCTTGAGCATAATGCATGTAGTTCCATTATATGAGTGTTTTTAGATTAAATTTTATTTTGTCAAATTTGTACGTTAAATAATAGTAGAGGGTATGAGATGTGTTGATAGTAATATTGATAATACTATAATTGTAATTTTTTCACTAATCGTGTAATATTACATTCTCGTATCGTTATTTTTGTAATATTTGTACACCTTAGTCATTTTTTAAGTTTAGAACCACAATTACCATCCGTATTTTTCCAGTTCCAGCGGCTGGATCATTTTAATGTTCCAGCCCATTCACAAACCCCTAAATGCCGGGGCCGCTAGTGCTGAGATTGTAAAATAGTCCCAGCGTTGGGACCAAATCACGGGTGCAGTTACCACATCAAAAATTAATTTCCTCGTCTAGATATATATTAGCCTTTTCACATTATTTAGTCCAATTTTCAAATTTTTCCAATTTGTATTGAATAATTCATCGTGTTTAACGAGGATTTCACTTGAGCTCTTATTGATATTGCATCCAATCAGCTTCTTTGATCTATGAATTACAATAAGATTAAAATATTCTATCGAAAAAAAATGGAAAATTGAAGAACTTCAGCGTCTACAACTGGACTACGTGAACGGTCCAAGGCTTGAAAACCGCAGGCCGCAGCATCTAACCCAGGCCTTAATCCTACCAAAGTGGTGGAAATTTTCACTTCTCAACGACTTGGGCCTTTAATTTGGTAATAGGCTTTACAGCTTCAGCCCGTCAGAGATCTGGCAACTCTTACTTCACCACCTTTATTTGGCCCATTCTCTTCATGTGAAACATGTTACTATACCGAATGAATTTCTCTAGCTTTTTTACCTTGGTCATATGAATTTCTCTAGTCCAATGTTTCGTTTCACTCTATCTCTCTTCTTGTTTCTCGTTTATTATTATTCATTCTTTGATAGAGTTTAAATTTAAAAATTTTTAGACGTTGAGTTGAAAACTAAAAAATTATATTAAAAAAAAGAAAAATAGTGGTTGCAAATAATCTATATCTATATCTATATCTATATATATTAATAAAATGAGATCAGTTTTCCGCACAATCTTATAATTTTCAGAATTAAAAAATATTATTTTATTTATTATATTTCTCACTCAAACATAAATACCTAATTTTCAACCCATGGATAATCTCCCGTTATTATCACGCATGATCTTTTGATAGAATCACTCCTTATCCCTTCAATCCGGGTTATTATCATGTGTGATCTTTTTAAATCTCTCATCCATATCTTTTTACCATGAAAAAAGGAAAATATGTTATTATAATTGTTATTTTACACATATTTTAAATTATAATTTGTTCATAAATCTCCTCATGCAACGCACGGGAGAAAATACTAGTTAGGAATATAAATGACAAACAATAAAAATACTTTATTGTTTAAAATTATGACAAACAACCTCAGACTTCAATTGATGAAGTGATAATTCGGAGATGAATCTCAACTTAAGTATTTATCAGATATTATCGTTGTGTGGATTGGAAGTTTGTCCATTCATATGTTATATTCATTGCCATTGATATAGCTGTGATACAAATTCAAGAGAAGTTTTTACCAAACATAACAAAAGAATGATCTCAAATATGAGAAAAACTTGATTAATTCTTAATAACCTGAAAAGACGGGATCTAAGCATGGTTGCAAACAAATCATAACTTCTCATTTGACTATCATTACTTTTTAAATTTTATATTTTCAATATCTATGACAAATATATTCCAATAACATATTCATTTTATTATTCTTTTGTGTTTCAATATTCATTTTGTGTTTTGTATTTATTTCAGTTTCTAGTTCACGTTCAGTATGACTAAAGATAGTAGCGTGTTTTTCATTTTTTCACAAACCATTTTACTATTTTTAAAAATAAATATTAAAGTAGATAAATTTTCAATATTTTAGTTTTTGCAAACAATGAGAATCTACCACAAAAATCTCTTAAAAAGTAACACAGTGAAAAATCACTGAATTATGCTGCCAAGCATTATCAACATCGATATAAAGAAACTTTGAGAATTTTAGTGAATATAATGTTAATTAATATGTGTGTATATATATATATACACACACATCCAATAATATTTAATCATTTAAATTTAAACTTTTAGATCAAATAATTTAATATATTACTAAAGTCGGCAAATAATTTGAGTCGAATTTTTCAATCACCACCAATTTGCCCAAGCATAAATATTAAACAATATATATTTAGCTCAATTTTAAAAATTTAAATTTTGGATCATGGCTAATAAGAGCAAATGACAATAGCTTCAATGTAACGCCCCGACCGAAATCGTCCCGGATATGTATCCAATTTCGTATATGAGTTCGTATATGCCGTGTCACCGTATGAATGTGTTTACGTATAATGAATATGTCTACGTTATGTTCACGACATGTTTACGTGTATAAGAGATGCCTCGGGATTCGGAACGGCCGATGAAATCGAAGAAAACGGGAAATTCAGCAAAAGAGGAAATTACGGCCGTAAGTTTAAGTGTTACGGCCGTAAATTGTTGGTTACGGCCGTAAATAAGGAAATTACGGCCGTAAGTCCCAAGAAGCGAAAAGAAGGTCGGAAGATTCTGCGAGTTGCGTGCAAGTGGGCGTGACGCGTGAGATAGGATTACGATCGTAAATGGTAAGGTTCTGGCCGTAGAAATTTGAAATTACTAGTAAAATGGAAATTACGGTAGTAAAAGTAAGACGGCTGGACGGTCCTAGAAGTCTTTTTAAGCCATTTCTTGGTTGTTTCTTCATTTGGCTCGACCCCAAGACTCCCAAAACACTTCCCAAGCCATTCAAGATGATATTTTATCTCCCCAAATCATGTGCAAGCCATGATTGATCCTTGAAGGACATGAAGAAAGGAAAGAATCAAAGAAAGAAAGGAAGAAGAAAGGGAAAAGGGAAAGGAAGAGAAGAAGGAAGCTTGGGTGTTACTTTGCAAGATCCTCCACATGAATCAAGTGGGTAATAGATGATTTACATGTTTTATGAAGTATATGCATGCTTGTGCTTATATAAATCAAGTTATATGGATGTTTATGATGTTTATCAAGCCTAGGAGCATGCTATGACCCTTTACCCCTATTCTATGATGATAGGGGGTGGAATGATGTTATGCTTATGCTTCTATGACTTATGTGAAGTTAATTATGCTTGTGAACGGATGAAACATGATCTAGATGATGTTGTGATGATCTTGACCCTAGGAAGCATGCTAGAACCGATTGATCATGAGTTTTGGATATGATGCTTGTGTTATGGTGCAAGAATGGTGTGCATATGTGTATGTGATGTATGTGAACCTCGACGCCTCCGTTTACGAATGGTTTTGGTTACAAGAACTTGTTAGTGTTATGTGCTAGGTATCAAGGGGTTGGTGATGACATGGATGGCATGAATGGAATGTATGTGTTTATGTGATCCAACCTTGATACATTTGTGTATGTACCTGAGAGAGAATGAATTGCTCTTACGCTATGTTATGGACATGATTGTGCACCTTGTATGAATGACATGTATGAACGATGCAATGAAAGCAAGAATATGACTGATGAAACGAAAAGTATACAAGGCTAGATGAAGTATATGTATGCACAATCATGTCATGAGCATATGTATGCGACGTTAGTCAGGTGCTCACAAACATGATTGTCTCACAAAGGTTTGAGACCGTTGGTCAAAATGGAGGTCCCGCGGGAAAAGAAGCCGCGAAGGTTCGGGATCTGGCCAACTACGAATATTATGTTATGTTACGGCGCCTTTGTGAGCATACGGTTAGCAACAGGGCCCAGCATTCAGGAAGAAAATGGTGTCACGTGCATCCATGCATTGCATTGATTATCCACTGAGTCTTTATGACTCATTACGTGTACGCATATGTATATGTGTTTGTAGGTTGCGTATGTGGGAGTTGGCGAAGAGTCCTCCATGACGCCGATGTTGATGTGTGATTGGGACACAGGAACCTATCGATTCTACGAGCCACGCGATGAATGTACAAACCCTAGAGATGTGAATACGTATGAAAGGCTTTTATGTAAAAGGTTTTATGTAAATTATGAACTTAGGGTTTTGTATCTATGTACACGTGTAACGCGCCTAGATCCGGTCAGATATATAAAAGACGTGCACGTGGCCCAAAGGAAGGCCTATATAATGACGGTTTCGTGCACACACGTATATTATGTATGTAAAGATGAGGCGGGGCGTTACAGGTGGTATCAGAGCGGGTTTCCTGTCTTCCCACACACCAACGGACTCTTTCGCCACCCCAAGTCAAAGAACGATGATGCTTGATGTATGTTATGTTATATGATATGTTATGATCTGTACGGCGTAAAGATGGGAGGAAATCCAGAATGGATCTTATGAACGTATATGTGATAACCTCCCTATGATGTATCTGCATATGATCGCATGTTATGAGTGCATGTTACGTTATGATCCATATGAACCATATGAAATGGAGTTGGGAGCTATGGTAAATGAATTACATGACGATGCATAATATGCTCCCCATGATATGAATGCACATGAATGCATGATATGTATGCCTAACGTGAACGAATGATCATGAGTCCCCTTCTGATGTGAAGCGATGTTATGTTATGCATCTATGTTATGTTATGTTATGTGTTATGTGAACACATGAAGGGACTATGAGATGGATGGAACGGAAGTATGTTAGGAAGTGATGTCATGAGAAACGTATATGTAGACCGGGATTCAAGTAAGAAATGTGAAATGTCTCCTCTCTCCCTAGTGTCTCTTTTCCTCCATGTATATGAGACGTCATGGATTGAGAATCCGAGTAAGAGTACGGAATGAATGTATGAATGTGATGACATAATGAGTAACGACTGGATCAATGCTATCGAACGCTACCTTGATGCAAAGATGAACGAGTTCGTTAATGTTATGAATCCGAAAATGACACGTGAAGAACTTGTTGGGTAGTGCTCAATCTTGTGATCAATGTAATTTATGTGATGGAATGAATGTGAATGTATACGTATGCTAACAACTCCGGACTTTGAGCAATGAATGAATGAATGAATGTCATATGAGATGCTACGTCTGGAAATGGCTCAACCGGATGTTTGTGAAATGTGGTACGACAAATGAAAGTATGTCTTGAACTATTATGAACTGAGCGGGGTTCCGCCGTGAACTTGGAAATATGGTCGGTCTGTATGTGTCGCTGTATGAGTTATGAGTAAGGACAGCTATGCCGTTGCCCCGAAATAGCCACGTCAGTTATCGAGAATAGCATGAAAGTTAGAGATGCATTCTTATGTAATGAATGACCAATAAGCTCGTTCGTTTATTTCGAACATAAGCCAATGTAATATGACCGTATGAAGTAGAAAATGATATGTTCTGAGCCGAGCTTGTTCCTATGTTATTGGCATTAGTAAAGCGGCTTGAAATGATGATGTGAAATGACCTTGCCCAGTTGCAATGGTATGATTTGATTTAAATGCTTAATGAACTTGAGCTATGTTACGTACTGCAGATGGTCTATGCATGATGTCATCATTGCAACGTTGTATGAAAGTTGATGGTGTATGGTATGTATGAATTCGTTTATTTCGAACTCGAAGCCAATTCGATATGACATGTTTGTAATGTAAGCATTGCCGTTGTATGACATGTTATGCTATGTGTTCTGTCGATAATAAGGGCTTCAAGCAACGATGTGATAGTACGGTCTTTCACTCACGGCTATGATCAAAATTTGAGGAACGATTATGAAGTGATAGCCTATGCATGTTTTTGTATAATGAACGACGTCCAGATGTTATTCCTCACTCTGAAGTTTCTAAACAGCTCAGTGCAGTGCATGGCAGGTATTATTCTTAGGATTTAGATGTCATGACGGCTTTCTTATGGTAATTGTTTATGATAGCTACTTCTATTGCTTCCATATATAAAGGGCTATGTTATGTTATGTTGACGTTATACTCGGAATTAACTGAAGGGCAAGATGAAATGGTATTTGACTAGGCTAGCTGAGTAATAGATGTAATCAAGTGTTTAGAGAAAGATTTACATGTAGTACATGATTGGTCTTGACGTTATGCTTTGAATTCTAAGACTTATCTATGTTGAACCATTCTTGAGAACTAAGTGAAGTATGCGAAGTTGAAGTTGGTTATGTGAGCAATAGGTGTCTTTTATGTTATAGATTTATGTGGTATTGTTCTATGTGTCTATGAATAGAGAATGAGTTGTAAAGCACGTCATATGTTAATATGCTTGTTGTTATGATGTGCTTGGCATTAAAATGTGTTGTGTGGAACGAACATGACTCGGTGTGAAAGATTGAACGCCCATATGTGATAAGGACATGGTTTTGTAAATATGATAGAGTTATGATGCCAAACCGAGTCCTATGTGATACAAATGAATACGAATAAGTTGATATACGTTATTGTTATGTTTAGGCCTTGTTAAATTACGAGAAAAGTAAGAAAGAAACGCGATAAGTGGGAACCTATATGATGCTACAGTTCAGAAATAATACGATACGTTATATGTGATATGAAACGAAGGAATGCATGTTGCTCATCCTTATGTAGCACCCTGTATGATCCTTCTTCTTTCTATGTTCAATGAATGTTTTGGCGAGCATACGCCTCCTTCAAACTGAATGTTGCATGGGCTAAATGAATATGTGTAACGATGATTGCTCGTCCATATGGACGTTCTAGGTGAAAGGACAGAATTGTTAGCTATTTGAATGTCTATGTGATTGGTGTGGAATGTTTTGAATGCGCAAGACACCCCCGAATATCTTGGAATGGTGTTTTCCCTCTTATTATTGAAATCTCATCGCCTATCCATGGGGAAAAGTATGTGTTATATGACGTATGGATGATTGAGAGAAATTGTACCGAGCTCAATTATGCAAGTATATGATTCGTGTGATGTATGTATATGTTCATGTCGTCACCGTAGGAAACGTAGCCCGGATACTTCTCTATGGTTGACCCCCTTTACCATGTCAAGTACAGAGCAGTTGAATCAATGACCGTAAGAGGAACGCATGCCATTTAATGCGATTATGACATATTGTTTCACAAAGATCAAAATTATAGCCCAGATATGTCTCTATGTATGTTTTCAGAGGTCATTTCCGATGTTCGTCCCGATCAGTTAAGAGAATATGGAACTGTGACGCATTATGTTCAGCGTGTGATACACGAAAATGAAGAAAAGTTAATCTCTAAACTCCCGTGTCTGTTATATGGGGAACGAATGAGGAAGAGACATGGGAAAAGAACGAGGATAGGAGACATCGATCCCGGGTCAGTTCTAAAGAATTTCGAGGACGAAATTACTTTAAGGGGGAAGATTATAACGCTCAATCGAAATCGTCCGGATATGTATCCAATTTCGTATATGAGTTCGTATATGCCGTGTCACCGTATGAATGTGTTTACGTATAATGAATATGTCTACGTTATGTTCACGACATGTTTACGTGTATAAGAGATGCCTCGGGATTCGGAACGGCCGATGAAATCGAAGAAAACGGGAAATTCAGCAAAAGAGGAAATTACGGCCGTAAGTTTAAGTGTTACGGCCGTAAATTGTTGGTTACGGCCGTAAATAAGGAAATTACGGCCGTAAGTCCCAAGAGCGAAAGAAAGGTCGGAAGTTCTGCAGGTCGCGTGCAAGTGGGGCGCCGCGTGAGATAGGATTACGGCCGTAAATGGTAAGGTTACGGCCGTAAATTTGGAAATTACGGCCGTAAAATGGAGAATTACGGCCGTAAAAGTAAGTCGGCTGGACGGTCCTAGAAGTCTTTTTAAGCCATTTCTTGGTTGTTTCTTCATTTGGCTCGACCCCAAGACTCCCAAAACACTTCCCAAGCCATTCAAGATGATATTTTATCTCCCCAAATCATGTGCAAGCCATGATTGATCCTTGAAGGACATGAAGAAAGGAAAGAATCAAAGAAAGAAAGGAAGAAGAAAGGGAAAAGGGAAAGGAAGAGAAGAAGGAAGCTTGGGTGTTACTTTGCAAGATCCTCCACATGAATCAAGTGGGTAATAGATGATTTACATGTTTTATGAAGTATATGCATGCTTGTGCTTATATAAATCAAGTTATATGGATGTTTATGATGTTTATCAAGCCTAGGAGCATGCTATGACCCTTTACCCCTATTCTATGATGATAGGGGGATGGAATGATGTTATGCTTATGCTTCTATGACTTATGTGAAGTTAATTATGCTTGTGAACGGATGAAACATGATCTAGATGATGTTGTGATGATCTTGACCCTAGGAAGCATGCTAGAACCGATTGATCATGAGTTATGGATATGATGCTTGTGTTATGGTGCAAGAATGGTGTGCATATGTGTATGTGATGTATGTGAACCTCGACGCCTCCGTTTACGAATGGTTTTGGTTACAAGAACTTGTTAGTGCTATGTGCTAGGTATCAAGGGGTTGGTGATGACATGGATGTCATGAATGGAATGTATGTGTTTATGTGATCCAACCTTGATACATTTAATTGCTCTTACGCTATGTTATGGACATGATTGTGCACCTTGTATGAATGACATATATGAACGATGCAATGAAAGCAAGAATATGACTGATGAAACGAAAAGTATACAAGGCTAGATGAAGTATATGTATGCACAATCATGTCATGAGCATATGTATGCGACGTTAGCTGCCGGTGCTCACAAACATGATTGTCTCACAAAGGTTTGAGACCGTTGGTCAAAATGGAGGTCCCGGGAAAAGAAGCCGCGAAGGTTAGGGATCCGCCAACTACGAATGTTATGTTATGTTACGGGCGCCTTTGTGAGCATACGGTTAGCAACAGGGCCCAAAGATTCAGGAAGAAAATGGTGTCACGTGCATCCATGCATTGCATTGATTATCCACGAGTCTTTATGACTCATTACGTGTAACGATATGTATATGTGTTTGTAGGTTGCGTATGTGGGAGTTGGCGAAGAGTCCTCCATGACGCCGATGTTGATGTGTGATTGGGACACAGGAACCTATCGATTCTACGAGCCACGCGATGAATGTACAAACCCTAGAGATGTGAATACGTATGAAAGGCTTTTATGTAAAAGGTTTTATGTAAATTATGAACTCAGGGTTTTGTATCTATGTACACGTGTAACGCGCCCCTAGATCCGCTGTATTATATAAAAGACGTGCACGTGGCCCAAAGGAAGGCCTATATAATGACGATTTCGTGCACACACGTATATTATGTATGTAAAGATAAGGCAGGGCGTTACATTCAAAGTGTTCGCTATTTTTACATTTTTTTTTAAACTTCACCCTACTATCCTTTTAAAAAATGAAAAAAATCCTTCGCCTCAATTTTCTATAAAATCTCCTCAAGTAAGTATAAATATCGAGAATATAATATATGATCTTAAAGGAAAAATAGTGTCAATTTGATCAAAATTGTAATTGAAAATGGTGACATATTAATTATTTTTTAGGCCTTACAATAAAGGTATTGTTATAAAAGTATAGAAACAATAGAGAGAATTTAGAGAGAATGAATTCTAAGGAATTCTCAGGAATGAATTTCATTAATAACTGAAGCCCTATTTATAGGAAAACTTCGAATGGCACAATCGTAATTACATAATTTCATCAAGGGTATAATAGTCATTCACATATAATAATTACATCTTTTACCAAATTATTCCTCCACCAAATTATTCCTCATAATTCATAACCACCACATTATTCTCAATTATTCATAACACCTAATAATTATTCTTCAATTATTATTCATAAAACTCCCCCTCGAATGACTATTAATACAAATGTCTTCTGGACCTGTTTGGAGAAAAACCCAGTGGGAAAAAACTTCCAAATCGATTGCAGGATAGTTTGGAGTGGTTATATACTGCTTCATCAAAACATTGCTCCCCCTGATGTCTATCAGCGGCATATGAGTATTCACGTGCTGCCTCGTTAAAACCTTGTCAAGAAAACCCAGTGGGAAAAAACTTGATCGAAGGAAAAAGAGTACAGCTGCTCCGTTTGATTTCATATCTTGAGAACTGATATCTTTACTTCTGGTAAATGTTTTTAATATCATCATCGTTTGGATCTAAAGCATTAGCTCCATTATAACTTGATTCAATAGATACACTGTATCAATTTCTCCTATCGTTCTCAATATACCATGAATATGCCTCGTTAAAACCTTATTAGGAAAAACCCTGGGGAAAAACCCTAATGAAGGAAAAAGAGTACATTATTCATGTGAATACGCCTTTAAAGTTGCCTCATTAAAAACCTTGCTAGGAAAACCCAATGGGATAAAACCTCACTAAGGGAAAAAGAGTGCAACGCGTATTTTATACAAGTATCTTTGCAAGCATTTCAAAATCTTTCATACATTTGTATGAGTATCATATACATTGATTTTATACTCTTCGTTCATTTAGAGTGCATCAATTTTCTTACACAACTACAAAACATTCACCATGAACACATGTCTCCAAATACACAATTTAAAGCATATAAATTCATCGTAAAAACATGTAAACATATAAGTAAACCTTCATAACTAACTAATACTTAAAATATATCATTTAACATTTAATACTCACTTAATAGGTTATTTCATTCTCAGGGGCTTAGCTCACCCTTTAGGGTACTCATAAACACTGCTCACTCACCCGATCCTTTAATTTCCTTTTAAATTTACTACACACACGATCGGTAATTTAACTTTCATGAGCATGCAACATATAATGACCACCATGCTTATCTTTAAACTTGAGCACTAGTCATCATCATCTCATCATCTCATAAGTTAAGGATTTCACATTCACCATTTATCATCTTCAATATATCTCAATATTTTCATTATCATTGATCATATGTAGCGCTACATTTTCATATCGTGTCGACACATTTCAATTTCATTTCTTTCCCCATATCGACATAACTTATCGAGATATCTCATTATCAATCCTCTTGTAGGATTACACAATATAGTTATGTCTATATACTCTTCAAGAGCATATGCCTCCGTTATTAAGACCATCTTTTATAATTTGCTTTGATATATATGTTTGGGGAAATCTCATAATATCAACGCTTCTGGCGTTCTAACTTATCAAAGCATCTTAACTGATATATGTGATTGTTCATAGCATCTTTTATGCATCTTTGAACTTTAAGTTCATATTTTAATTTTGAGGATATATCATGATGCATTTCACATATCATTTTCAATCTTTAATACTCCCCCTCATACTGAGAAAGTTTAGAACACCAAAACTCATACAGTTGGTATGATTTTAATCATATATGTTCTCATCATTCAGCCTTAATACGGAAATTTAGACCGTTTGCATTCTATTCTCGATATCGGCAATTTATTTGAGGACTTTAAATAATTTGCCATATAATATCCCACTTGTATGCGCATACTCAAATCCTTCAGGGATTTATTCAAGTATTGGGATATATATATTTACTAGCTTTATCATTAAATCTGGAAATCATGCTCATACCGTGAGCAAATATTTCGTAAATTTCAAATTACGAATCATATACACATGTGACTATCTAGTGGATCCATATCATAATATCTAGTAGTCCACATGGAGGATGAGTGGGCCCATATTTCTCATCCTTTATTCCAGATATATTTGGGATTTATTTCCAATATTGGCTAGTAATAATTTCATCATTTATCGAGAACAATCATTGAAGAATTCCTTTAATTCTTCACTTGAAATATTGATTTCAATAATTATTTAAACCGGGATGGTCGGTCCGGTTTTGCAAACGAGTATTATTGAACTTCTAGTTCAGTAAATTCTTATATCGATTTCACTAGTATCTGTATAGTGCTCAACATGATTTATCATAGAAATAATTCAAAATATTCCATCATCTTTTGGTGACATTATTGTCTACCACTATTCAAACAGAGTTCTGACTCATACGCATCACATCCAAGCTCTTGTTCAACTCACGAGTCTTAGCTCTTACGCTTCATATTATTTATTTAAAATCGGAGTCTTATTTCATACGCGTCGTATTATTCTATAAATAAATCATCAAAATTATTGCAAAATTCATCCTAACAAGGGTCTATACATTATAATGGATCATATGCTCTCAAATCTTGAAAATACTATCCATCACTCTGAGTCAAAATCCTAAAAAGGATTTATCGAGGTAGGCTTGAAAGATTAAGGATGCTAATGAATAAGGGTATCCCACAAGATATCCGATACTTGATTGAAGCAAAAGTTCGATTATCTGGTGAGGTTTCAATTCCTTCTAAATACATGCCTGGTATGGGTAAAAGTAGTTTTTCAAAGAAACGGAGAGCAAAAAGATTAGGAGGATGCTACAAGTGTGCTCGGTGGACATGTGACACTCGATGTAAATCTGTGGGGTACTTGTCCAGAAATCGAGAAGATAAAATAGCATTCATTAAGGATGGATTGAGTAAGGAGTCTTTGGATGATATTCAACAGGCTCTTGAGACACATCCTAGTGGACACGTACAAGGTGAGCTAATGGCCTTATGGGCCAAATTCAAAGATCAACAAACGCATTACAGTCTTGAAAAACTTACTTTAGAAGATCCTGTTTGTAAATTTAGTAGAAAATTTTAGCATAATGATTTTCCCATATTAATATAAGGAAGCTCGGTGTAATAACGAAGATCAATGTTTTTCTTATAATTGTAAATATTGTTTTTCGATTTTAAGATATATATATGTATATATATATTATTTTTCAATCATAACAGGATATATGTCATTTTCACTTAAAAAAAAATTTTCTGCATTTTTTTTCTCTTTCATATTTGTCAAAAAGTAAATAGTGCACTCAATTATTGGTTTTAAAATTTTTCTTTAAATAGAGGGATTCATATATCTCTCATGTTGAAAATATAGTGCAAAAGAGAGATAGGAGTAGAGATGGATGTGGAGATTTTAGAATCATCTCATACAAGTCGACTTTTACCTCGCCATATTAAAAACCGTATGTATTCTTGGTGGATCTAAAGCGGTAGGCCATATCCAATATGTGGATATGGCAAATCGACTAAATAAAAAAAGTTAGGGAGACAAGAAATCAATATACTATATGGAGGAACCAACAACAAACTTTTAGCTAGACTTATAATGGCCGCACAATCATGGGGAATAAGAGTTTCGAGTGTAATACCTTTCCATCTAGTTGGATCTAATACTCGAATTGGAGCAGTTCTACCATGGGTCCGGCAGGTTGGTGCTACAAGCGCAATCCATCCACAACCGCATGATGTATATGATGAATAATAGTGATGCTTTCATTGTCCTTCAGCGCTACAACACCTTTGGAGGAAATATTCAATATAGCCTCGTTGCACAGTTGGAACTTTCATGTCAAACCAATAGGTTTGTTGAATATTAATAATTTCTTTGATGGCTTACTAGCGTTTCTAGATCGTGGTGTAAATAATAAGTTTATCTCTCATTCAATGAGAAAATACTTATTTACTGCTTAGTCTTGTTGATGAACTACTCATCAAATTTCATGCATATGTTCAAGAACTGTGGAAGCCCAGATCCGTCGGTCACGCACTAATTGGTGTCAGCGAAAAAGAAATTCGGATCCTTTAAATATTTCATTATGAATCCTAATGTTGATGGTGGCAGAGTTACGGAGTATTTATACTCTCGAGACGCATCCCTCATTTATGGATTCAGTATGTATATTCTTTTGCATTTCTATATTTTCGAGTGTTTAATGCCATCTTTTGATATTCTCAATATGTTCCACTTATCGTTTTGTACTTCTTACGGAGTAATAATAATATCATATTGGCTTTATTCAAATACGTAAATCTAGTGATTATGCTTCTTCAAGAGCATTTTATTCTCATATTAATACAATCTCATATCATCGATGAGATTACTTCATATAATTTCTCCATGCGATATATTTTCTTTGATTTATCAACATGGGATCTATTGAGCATTTTATTTTCATCTATTTATCCAATGGTGACTTCAAGTACCACTTACTCAATTTTCTCCATTAATATTCGGTATATATGGGAAGTAATTTTATTCTCATCATCTACTACTTGAGAGTATGATTAGAATATTTGATCAACTACTTCTTACGGGTAGGATTAGATTTATAACCAATCGTATAGTATAACCCACCACATTGGAAATATGCACACCAATCGTGTGGTATTACCCACCACATTGGAAATATACTCAAACTATAAAGTGCATAAATTTAAATTGCAGAAATTAAATTTCCTCCAATAGGTGGTCGAACCTACCTTATGAGAATTATTGCAATAAATATAAATTTACTGAATTTAAATTCTTTGAATTAAATTGCATAATGTTTAACTACTTCTTGAGAGTAGGATCAACTAGTAGAAGGTATTACCCATCACTTAGCATATAAAGTGCAGAAATATATAAAACCTTAGTTTAGTGACGGTTGAACCCATCATCAAGTAGGAGGTATTGCAAAGAATTAAATTCACAGTAAATAAAGTGCGAGAATTAAATATTGAATTGCTTCTACAGGAGCAAATTTGTTCTTCTAGAACAAATACTCATTATTTCTACAAGAGCACATTTATCCTTTAGAATAAGTATATTATGTAATTAAACTCTTGGAGTTAAAATAATATTCGATCTTTTAACTCAAATGGACTTCAAGCCATTTTATATAATCAATTGATTTAGAATTTCTTCATGAATATTCTATCCCATTTTCACTATCGTCAAAATTAGGTCGGTTTTACCTAAGGGTAAAATTGTCCATTCAATTCGTAAAGAGTAAAATTGTCAAAAATATTTTATCAATGTTTTATGATTGGAAAATTATCTCCTTTCTATTTCAATTTATCAATATCAAAATGTTCAAGGACTATTTTGTAACTTTTTCAAAAGTTGGTGTCTTGATTTGTAAATTTTGAAAGTTTGATAATAACATATTTCAAAACGAGTTATTACCCTATCAATGTTGGTGTCAAATCGAAGCTCTCGTTAAATCGAGTATAATGGAGTCGAAAAATTTGATTTTGATAATGTATGCTCCTTATATCTCGAAAAAGCGAATATTATAGTTTGATATATTATTATATTATAAAGTAATATAATATATATACCTTTTCACTTTTAGGGAGAAGCGATTGAGCATTATGCGTATTTCTCCAGTTCGATTCTTGAATTGCTCACAACTCTTTGTCTCTGCATAAATGTTTTACGTGAGTGATTGGGAAGATAGAGAGAGTGAGGCGTCGAGAAAGTGGGAAAAGATAAGAGAGAAAAGAAAGATAAGTATTGATTGGAGATGGATTAGGTTATTTATAATAATTAGGTTTAGTGCAGAAGATAAATACATAAGATGCATTTGTAGAAGCATACTCCTTCATATTACTCAAATGGCCAGAGACTCGTCTTTGATAACGTGTTATAAAAGTATAGAAAGCGATAGAGAATTTAGAGAGAATGAATTAAGGAATTCAGGGAATGAATTTCATTAATAGCGAGCGCTCTATTTATAGGAAAGCTTGAATGACAATCGTAATTACGTAATTTAAATGAGTGTATAATAGTCATTCACATATAATAATTACATCTTTTACCAAATTATTCCTCCACCAAATTATTCCTCATAATTCATAACCACCACATTATTCTCAATTATTCATAACACCTAATAATTATTCTTCAATTATTATTCATAACAGGTATGCGTATTTTCACTAATTCATGTAGTGTCTTCCTCACAAATCACTATCACTAAGGACGTGTTTGATTGCATGGAAAATTTTTCTAAAAGAATATTTTCCTTGATCTTGGATTTTTCGCATGTATATTTTCTCACCTGCTATTATACTTCCCAAATATTACTACAATTTCTAAAATCCTTTTTTAAGAAAAAAAAAATCTTATTTTGTATATATTACTTATTTTGTTTAAGTTTCGAAATTTAATAATTCTAAACCTACACCATTTAAAATTTTAAATTTTGGATCATGGCTAATAAGAGCAAAAACTCTTCCAAATTTATCAAAGCCCTTCAATTTTCCTTAATTCAGTTTCCAATTCTTCCCAACAAATTCCCCATCACCCGATAAACTTTCTACTACGATTATATTCTACCACTTTTTAAAACGGTCTACTCATTTTGAGTGCACTTTATTTATTATCCAACCAGGTATCCAAAAATCAATTTTATAATAATCTATGCAGTAAAACATACCCATAAACTGCGTCCAATTTTTCATCAACCTTAACCAAACACGCCCGTTTGGCTTCTCTCTATATCTATAAATAAATAAATATCTCCACCACGGTGCATACCTTCGTCTTTTGTCTGCGCTTCTTGTTTTACGGAAGCGTGGCACTTTCTCTCTCTATATTTGCGTTACATTCCCTTTCCATTGTATGTGTGCATATTTGTAGATAGAGAAGTGCATTGGAGAGTGGAGCATTTGTGTCCTCTGATTACTCAAACCAACGTCGCAAGGTATCGATCGTTCATCGTTCTCTACTTGTTTCCCGTTTTGATGATTTTTGTGTTTTTCCATTTTTGTTCTCCAGATCTAATTGGAATGTATTTTTAATGAAATGCCAGAAAAGGGTGAATCGGTAGTGAAACAACTTAGGGTTTTCAGAATAGGATTTTTTTGGTCGATCTCGTGTGCAAATTTTTAAAAGGATTTGAAAACCTCGTCTAGGATTTTAATTTTTGCCAATGTTTGTAAATTTTTGCAAAATTATTGGTTGGAAATGTACTCACCAGAACGATTTTTCAGAAATGTACTCACCTGACCCATTTTTTAAAGTTTTCTTTTCCTTTTTTGTGAATGATGGTTCTAATTGGGGTTGTTTGGATATGCTTCAAGCGAATTAGCAAAGCATTCTCAATTTATATCGATAATCTGAAAGTCTTTAATATTCTTCAAATGCCACTTTAAATTACTTTTAGATACTCATGGTAGCTGTTCAAGCCAAATTCATGGTTAGTTGTGGTTGCATACTTGCATTTCCAAAATTTTCAGTCACATTGCATAAAATTGGTTAGGTTTTGGTTTTCCTTGTATGCTTATAGCAACAAATGTCTCCATGGCGGTATTTAGTGCTGTGGCATTCAATGGATTTTCTAATATCGGGAGTAAATGTGCTTTCGTTTATGTTGAATTACCAGCATTTGTGACTAACTTGTTTCTTAAATTTCTTTGCTTTTGAAAATTTATCTGCTGGGGTTTTGGCTAATAGTTTTTACCATTATTTTTGTCATTTTACATTTCTTTGCTTTTAAGTAGTTATCCTCCAGGGTTTATGGTCTATATTATTTACTGTTATTTTTGTCAAGCGCAGTATATTGTGGTGAGGGAAGCTTTGATATGACAGCTGCAACTGCCTCTTCTACTGGTGTACGTTATGCACCAGAAGATCCCACCCTCCCAAAACCTTGGCGAGGCCTGGTTGATGGCAAGACTGGATATCTTTATTTCTGGAATCCAGAGACCAATGTTACCCAATATGAAAAGCCTGTTGTCCCATTGGAAGCAAGCCCTGGTCCGCCTTTGGATTCTGTGAGTTCATCTGTTCAAAAGTCGTCTCCAGAACGTCGTGGTGACAGCAATGGTGGTGATGGTTATAGAGGAGGTGATGACGGTGGACAAATGAAGGTTTCTTCTGAACGTCATAGTGACAGTGATGGTGGTGATGGTTATAGAGGAGGTGACGCTGGTGGACAAATGAAGGTTGCTTCTGGAGGAGGAAGTTATCAGGTTGCCAAATGGTTCTCCTATAAGTTTTCGTATTCTGATGTCACATATAACACAAGTACTGTGATCATATTTGTTCAATTGCTTCATAAACCTATTTTACCTTTCTATGTTGGATCCACCTTTTTGTTGTTTGCTTACAAGTATCTTGAATCATCACCATATAACAAATATTTTTTTGGTACTGATAGATTCTCTCTCTGCGTGTGGAACACGTGTTAATTGTATTATATGTGATCTTCATTTGTCTTCTATTGCAACTCATTTTGTGCTATTTAATTTAGTTGGAGCAACTATAATTATTCTCCATGTTACTCTGCAACATCTAACATGCCCATGCTAAACAACCCAGAAAGGACATGTGTGTGAATTTATATAGTAATATGTATTTGGGTGGATAAGCCAATACCGGGCTCATAAAGTGAGTATTTGTCACCAGTCATTTTGGCATTTGTTATTGTACATTTATCTGGTGATTTTTGCCTCCTATTTTGTGTTAGACAACAAGTAGCAGATTGGATGGTTCATGTGATGATCCAAATGTTAAAATGGGTACTGGAAATGGATCTTCTGCTTCCAAAGTTTCACCAAGTGGTTTGTCTCCTGAGGCATATTGTCGTCGGCATGAAATATCCGTAATTGTAAGCATCTCTATCATTCTCTGTATTTATCATTCTATTTATGTTTTCACTTCATTGATATTTGACTTACTTTTGTCTTACTTGAGGAGGGTTTACTCACACCTGAAGATCAATTTTCTTTTCTGTTTCTAGGATCACCATAAGCCTTAGATGACTTTTCTCTGCATAGGCTGGTCCAACCTAGCATCATGACAGTTTTTATTACTCTTAAAGGATTTTGTTTCTACTACTACTTCTAAGAACATTTAAAATTTGAAGGATTAAGCAGTGTAAGGCCTTGTTCTATCCATCATAAAATTCAAAATTTTTTTCTCTTTCCTCCTATTGAACCACACACATAATTACTTTACATTTTTTAATACAATATCTCTCATTTTCAACTACACAATCTACACGCAATTCTAAAACTTTCTATTAACGGTGGAAAGAACAAGGCCTAAATTATCTTTGAACAATTAGATTCTTGAGTTATGTACCATCATGCAAGATTCAAGAGAAATATCGATCCTTATTTTTTCTGAAAGCCACCTTGGTTTTGTGCAGTTGATTTTTGTATTGCTTATCAATCAAGATTTAAAATAGTTATATCCCGTGTCATAGTTATTTGGTGTTACTTGGTTGTGATACCACATCCTCACACGCTTCCATTTCTGACTGTGCATACATAATCTTTTGTTCTATATCTACTCATTCCCTGTCAATCAAGTGATATTTACGTAAACAGAACTAACTGTTTAACTTTACTTCGGTCATCTAGGGAGATAATGTGCCACAGCCCTTCATCTCGTTTGAAGCTACTGGTTTGCCCTCAGAGATTCTAAGGGAGGTATGTGCATAATTTGTGTATTTCAAGTTCTTGACAGACAGCTAGAAGCCTCTGAAAGTTTGAACTGGAAATGAGCTAAAATTTTCTGCTACATTGATTCGCTGTTGGATGTCCGCTAGAGATTGAGGACTCACACCTTTTTTTTTTCCAATCCGAACTTTTTTTTGTCTCAGGTGCGATATTTGCTCCAGGGAGGAGCCAAATGTCGTACGCTGTGCTGCCATGTATGGGGGCTTGATTTATTTGGAGTGCCCTTATTTGGTGGACCAATTTTGTAAAGGGCTATCTGAATCATAGAAGTTTGTGACCGGGATTTTACTGGTTTGTGGTTCAGTCTGCTCCTTGGTCTGAATAGGAAAAAGAAATGTCCTACTGTAGCTTGCACCAGCAAGCAGTGGCTGTTAATATTGGGGATGATACTTGTTATTGCATTGGCAACTCCCATAATCGTGAATGAAAAACAATCGCAAATCTTGAAGTAGTCCCTTTGGTTACAAACATGGCGTTCTTCTTTGCTTCACCTTTTTTGGTTTTCCAGGTATACCAAGCTGGATTTTCTGCTCCAACTCCGATACAGGCTCAATCTTGGCCTATTGCTCTACAAGGTCGGGATATAGTAGCCATAGCCAAGACAGGCTCTGGGAAAACTCTGGGCTATTTGATTCCTGGATTTATTCATCTAAAGCAACGACGCAATAACCCTAACTTAGGCCCAACAGTTTTGGTATTGTCGCCGACGAGGGAGTTGGCAACTCAGATACAAGATGAAGCCGTGAAGTTTGGAAAATCATCGAGGATAACTTGCACGGTATGAATTTTAAGTATCGCTAGGATTTAATGCGTATTATTGCAGTATCAATATATCAAATATGCTTCTATTTGTTTCTACATTTGCAACCTTCCCGTTTTAGAGGTGTGATACTATGTTCTTGTTTTTCTTGTTTTGCCAATTCTCTTGCAACGGCCGAGCCAAAACCTACTTAAAACAATCTAAAAAGGCTTGGCCCATTCTGCAAGTAGTGCTTGTCCAAGATAGCTTATTTTGTGTGCATTGATTTAATAGAAGGGACAAGTTTTGGTTGGCCAATAGCTTCTGGTCTCCTTGTGCCAAGAACAGTTTCATTTTGTTCTCCTACTTGGCTTATTTGATAAATCTTTACCATTGCTATAGAATAGAACACCCCCGCAACACCCAAACCCCCCAGCCCCTGGGAAAAAGAAAAAAGAAAAAAAAGAAAAGTTTGGTCCACATCAATACGTGTTCGTTCTACTGATGTAATCCAAATTCATTGCTGATTTTACTTTTATTGTTGTGTGATGAAGTGTTTGTATGGAGGTGCACCAAAAGGTCCACAATTGAAAGAGCTAGACAGAGGTCTTATAGATGTGGTGGTGGCTACTCCTGGTCGGTTGAATGATATTCTGGAGATGGGAAGAATTAGCCTCCAACAAATTTCATACTTGGTCCTAGATGAGGCAGACCGAATGCTGGACATGGGGTTTGAACCTCAGATCAGGAAGATTGTGAAGCACGTACCTACTCGTAGGCAAACCCTGATGTACACAGCAACATGGCCAAAGGAGGTTCGCAAAATTGCTACTGATCTTCTACTCCGCCCTGTTCAGGTTAACATTGGTAATGTGGATGAGCTTGTTGCAAACAAGGCAATCACCCAGGTGCTTTTTTAATGATTTCACATTTCGCTTTTATCTACTTTGTTATACTGGTTACTATTGCATCCTAGCTTCCATATAGAATTTTTTGCTCTAATATTTTGTTACATATGCAAAGAATGTGGAAGTCTTGTCATCAATGGACAAGCGTAGGCGGGTGGAACAGATATTGAGATCTCAAGAACCTGGATCTAAGATAATAATTTTCTGTTCTACGAAGAGAATGTGTGATCAACTTGCTGGGAATCTAGATCGTAATTTTGGAGCTGCTGCTATTCATGGAGACAAATGTCAGAGTGAGAGGGACCATGTGTTGAATCAGTTTCGAACAGGAAGGACTCCAATTCTAGTAGCTACTGATGTAGCTGCCCGTGGCCTTGACATTAAAGACATCAGGTTAATGGCATATCAATTTAATTTTGCCAATATTGTGAAGTATGCTCTGAGAACCATGTCTCTTTTGGGAGGCAGTAAATATTCTAACCTATGTGGTGCATTTGTGGGTGCACAAATTTAGTTTACGGTCTTATGCATAGTATCTTCTCGTCACAGGGTGGTGATTAATTATGACTTTCCTACGGGAATAGAAGACTATGTTCACAGAATTGGAAGAACTGGACGTGCAGGTGCGACAGGCGTGGCTTATACCTTCTTGTCTGACCAGGATTCAAAGCATGCATCAGATTTAGTCAAAATCTTGGAAGGAGCAAACCAAAAGGTCCCCTCTGAAATTCGTGATATGGCTTCACGTGGCGGGGGATTTGGTGGGCCCAGACGGTGGGGTTCAGGCTCTAGTGGTCGCGATGGAGGTCGTGGTGGACACTATGATTCTGGTTATGGTGGAAGCGATGGTGGAAGAGGTGGCAGCTATAGTTATGATCGGGATCAAGACAGGTAATTTTATATTTTTCTTTCCTATTTTTGGACTATTGGGGTCACTGGAAATTCAGGAGAAACACTCTTTGAGTTGCATCTCACTTTTGTGTATGTGGGTCCACACGACAGCGGTGCACCTGTGAGCAGTAACTACAAGAGCTTCCATGAAAGTATGGTTGCTAATAGGAATGACACTAGTGGGGGACACAGTGGAAGTAGAAGCCCGGACAAGAATTCTGGATGGGGTGAGAACAGGGCCCGTAGTCGTAGCCCGGAGAGATTTGATACTGTTGGTCCAGCCCGAAAAAGCTTCCATGAAATGATGATGGAACGGGCTCGATCATCTGATGACAACAAACAGACAGCTTGGAGATAATTAATGCCAAATTCCCTCTCGAGCTGTTTTTGGAGGTTTATTTTGCTCTGTTCGTAACTGCGTCATGATTAGCATTGTGGATGCTGATGGGGGGTGTGTTTATTTTGTAGTAGTCTTAAGTTAAAAAACTCGAAAACCTTTTTTGTGGGGTTTCAAGTTTCAACCACCCCTTTTTGCGGTTGGATATCTAGGAAACCTTTGATGGTGTTAGTGTTTTTGTTCGTGGACAGTTTTTGTTGTACTGGATACAAGTTTACTAGTACAGGTTAAGGAAGTACAGAAGGTTTTTAAGGCTATGAAGGATTATCTATATCTTGTGGTTTTTACTGCATTATTATTATTACCCTACCACTCTCTCTATATCCACATGTCCAGAGATCGTATTTAGCGCTTGTTTGACAGGCCTGTTTTGAGACAGCATTGTTAAAAATCGAGGAAATTTATGTTAAAAACTAGAACATTAATCTTTGTTTGGTATTGAAAATAGGTGAGGCAGAAAGTGATTGCTGAGGCAAAAGTCGCGTCAAACAAGCACTATCAGCATCTAGAAAGTTCATCACATCCTCGTTGGCCTTAAATGGTACTACATGCGGTTGGTTGCCATTTGGTTGATATTGCATCATCGCAAACTCAAAGGGAAGCCCTCGAATTTTGACCCGTTCTTTTTGCATATACTTCATTTGCCGACAAAACATACAAAGACTCCTTTTTCTTCCCAATAAACATCACTTAAGCCCATGTTTTAAATTTCCAGGAATCTTTGCATCTTCGAACCAAAGAGAACATACCTCCTAGAATCAGTTATTAGAAAAATGAAACAAGATTCTTTTTCAACACCGGAACATGATATATATCATTAAGAGTAACATTGGTGCCGCTCGAACGATCAGCCTTAACAATTAAGAAACCTTCATTTACTGCGGGATGAACTGTATTGTTTGCTATAACGATAGTTCGCTTTCCTTTGTGGGGACGAATGTGAGAGGGCAAAGCAAATTTATTGGCCTAATGGACTAGAATTGATTATTCTCGAGAGAGATAATTAATTGATTTAGGAAATTCGATCGTTAGCTCGAACCAATTATTGTTGGATCCGTGAATATAAGGCGAGGGGATCAATGTAGGTGAAGTTGTGAGTCCCGTAGATCCTAAAATTCTTGAGTCAAAGTTTCAAAAACATTCCTTTTCGTTTCCTTTAGATTATATTAGTTCGTAGATAAAATTTTCCGTATTTTATATTTCTCTTAGAATCAAAACAACAATCGATTTGAGCTTTCAAATGATGTGATAAATCGACAATTTTGGTATTCAAATCAAGTCTTTATGGGATCGATACATGAACTCAAATCCATTTTACTACTTGTTTGACCCGTATACTTGCGCTTTCGCATTGCACTCACTATATATTTTTAGCAAACAAAGCCAAATTGAGATCCTCTCCATTTTAAAGAGTCAAATCATAAAATTCCACTTTTTATGTACTCCTTAACCTGATATTTTAATTCATAGAGAGAAGATTTGGTTCTCCAAATTTAGAGAGTCAAATTCACTCTCTATAATTTAACGACTATGCCTCATTCTTGGATACCTAGTTATATTTGATTTCTTACATTTAAAAATATTGTTATTAAATAAAAATAAGACAAAATATTAATTTCTTTTTCAAAAAAGAAAAAATAAAGAGTGAAGACTAGAGAATTTGTTGGAATGAATAAACAATTTCACTCTTTACTTTTTCTTATACAAAATATGTTCTTTAAAAGTAGAGAAGCTCTTGGAGATATTCTTACTTCTATAAGGTCGGAAAATATTTATTTCATTAAAAACTAAAATTTGAATTTGGAGAGTTGTGGGAACTACAAAAAATATAGATAATAATAAGTATTGCTATAAGTTTTGTAATTGATATTGATATTTGATTTTGACGGAATAATAAAAGTTAATTTAAAGAAAAGGAAAAAAATGTTAAATGGACATAAGCTTTGATTTTTGTTGCCATGGCAAAAATCATGTAAAATTAAGACTTGTATCAACAGTAATATAAACTTTTGATGTAGCCATCGCATGGTTAAACTTTTGATGAAACAATATGGTTAAAACATTTTCATGAATGACCCAGAAAACATTTTGATCAAAGCATATCTACAAAATCAATTTTTTCGAGATCTTCTACAAGTCCCAGGTAACACTATACTTCTCTAGCTAGTACTGGTATTGTTTGTGTTTCACCACTGCGACATAAGTAGCAAGAATTCAAGAAACTAGACAGACTAACATGTTGATGGTTAAAAACAATTTGATGAAAGCATCTACAAAACCAACAGTAAAATTCATTAATGTATCATCCAAAACAACACAAACCCATGTAATTAACTAAAATAAACAGAAAGCTATGTTGCACACAATACTTGACACCTGCTTTACTCTTCAACAACTGAACATGGAGTGCCAGGATCTGAACATGCAAAGATTGGTGAGAATATCATTACCAAATTCCTTAAAAGCTAGCCCTTCCACCTGAAAGATTTACCCTCTTTCCCAATTTTTCAGTGCATTATATTTAATTATTTATGCTTGCAATCCTTTGAGTACAGCCCTTCTCCTGCCTCTACAACTAGATCACTTCATCTACCTCCCAGCAAACAACTCTATGACATCCCCATTTCAAACACACTGAGAATCTTTGCTCAAACTACTAGACCTGGAATTTTTACTATTGACCTGCAAGAACCAAATGATGCAATGGAGTACAGTGATGCTTTCATCAAGATAGTGGATATGGGGTATACAATTTCTATTTGCAACCCCCTTGTCATTCTGGATGATGCACAGTTCTATTTGAGCAAAAGGCCTCTGGTCAGGTTCATGAAAAAATTCAACATTGATCATCTGTACAAATTAATTTGACCAAACTACCTAGGATCATGAGAGAAGTTGCCTAGGATGTGCTCTACTATCCTATTTCGTACAATGAGCAAGCCCAACAATGTCAGGTCCAGAATGATGAAATTTACAGGCATTTGCTTGGGAGAGGGCTTCTTATGGGCAAAACCCACATGTTTACCCCTAAGGAGCTTAAAGGCATTGTTCACACGTTGGATGTTGTGGAAGAAGAAATGTATTTTGTCCCAATCAAAGACTTGTTGGAGCAGGTTGTCATTGGATTTCTCAGCAAATTACCCCCATCTGAAGTCATTCACCGTTTTGCAGCAGTCATCTGTTATTAATGGCAATTTCTTCTTCATACATTTTCATTAATGTGTCATGTTTTATTTTCCTGAAGTTTAGGGCTACTTTTATCATTAATGTCATCTTAGGTCTTTGTGTCTGCATATCTTCCATATCGAAGATGATCTAGTGCCATCATGCCCTATGACACCGTAAGCTACGGTGCCATGATGGCACTAGATCATTGTTGTCTTCCATATATGTATATGTGCCCCATTTTCAAATTGGCAATGAAACTTCATTTATTATGATCGAATGCCTTTTTCAAGTATTTTTTTTTAAAGAACACACAACACACGCACATAAGGTAAAGAAACCTAGTACATCAGTACTCAAAATCATAGTAATTTGAGTATCGCAGAACTAGATATATACCACATACTCCCATTGAGCTAGCGATGTGAAACACAAGTTAGTGAAGGCTATATAGTACAATATTCATTACACTACATCATGAAATGCTTACCCCAACCACCAATAATTACATTGCCTATATATTTGGCTTTACAAAATAAAAAACCCTAAAACTGATCGGCGTTGAGAAGGCTATGGCAATTGATGGCTATGTTCCCGAGATTAAAAAAAAAAAGGTGGCTGAAAGGCTTCTTCAAAGTTCTCAATCCACAATTCCGATTTTGAGAGAAGTATGGTGCTTATGGAACTGGACTTCTTTACTCTTGATTTGATTCTGGAAGACAAAATCTTTCAATTTTAACTGCAACAAACTAGAAAAGTGCAATCAATCTTAACCTTCAACAGTTGATAAAGTTTAAAAGAAGAGCAGCAAGGCATTTTTTTCTACTCATTTTTATCTCAAAGAAGGCTTCAGACTCACAGACATTACGGAAAATCAAAAAGAATTACTACAGGTCTACCCATTCACAAAAGAGCAGTTGAACCAATAAGTACCAATAAGTCATTTTTGGCAGAACTTAATAGCATCTCTCTATCTAGTCTAGTTAAAGGGGAACCTTATTCCCAACAAAAGTGGCGTAGGCTGCAGAACTACATATCCGATATTTTGCATGCATAACCTAATAATAGTGTAGCTTATCGTTTGACATACTAGACTTATGATGAGAAGAAAAATTGTTCATCAAATTACAACAAGAAAAGTGTCAATCTAGGATTTTTCTGCATTTTCCACAAGTCTACTTAATTCAATATAAACAAAACAAGAAATAAGATGTTTGAATTCCACAACAAAAATGATCTTTCCCCCATACCCACGATAATGTCATACAACGGAGCACAAACTTTCACAATGATGTAAACTAAATAAAATTCAAATTTGCAAGTAAGTTACCTCCAAGTTCATGTACGAATCAACGAAGACAAGAAAACCTTTGTACTCCATTCCCCACTTGAGTTTTACCATCACATACTTCCCAGTACACTATTATCCTACCATAATATGTATATGGATATGGCTAAATGAACCCACCAAATTTACTAACTACACCAATTTTTTCCCAAATTTCCAATTATGCCCTCATTATATAAAAAAAAAATTGGTTCACTCCAATTGGAGTGAACACCCATAAAAAAAATGAAAGAAAGAAAGAATGATGGGTGAAAAATTTTTGCTATTATTTTTTGTTCAAATTTTTTGTAACTACTTTGATGAATAATTTTAAAATTTTTTAAAGATTTTTACAACCATTTTGACGAGTGATTTCAAAATTTTTAAAAGTTTTTTGCAATTATTATGACGACGAATTTTGAATTTTTTTATGATACAGTAATTGACTTTATCCGGTTAGTATTAAATACAATTATTTTAAAAAAATAAAAGACTTTGAGTGGTTACAAAACACTTAAAGAAATTTTGAAATTACTCGTCAAAGTGGTTGCAAATTTAAACAAAAAATAATAGCAAAAATTTTCATCCGTCATTCTTTCTTCCTTTTTTATTTTTATATATTTTTTAATTATGTGGGTGTTTGCTCCAACTATAGCAAACCAATTTTTGTTCTTTTTTTTATGAGGGTATAATTGGAAATTTGGAAAAAATGGGTGTAGTTAGTAAGTGTGGTGGGTGCATTTAGTCGTACCCTATGTATATATCCACGTGTCGACAGAGGCAATCCTGTCGCCTTAGGCCCGACCTTTTGAGAGGTTCATTTTAGTTCATTATATCTGATGCCCAATTGTATAATTTTTTTTTAATTGGAGGCCTAATTTTGAATTCAACCTAAATTTTTATGCCCAATTTTGAGTGTAACAAGAGAACAATTAAAGTATTCAACCCAAACTTTTAAACCCATTTCTTGTTTGAGAAATTTAGGCCAATTTTTTTAGCAATGTTTATTCAAATATTTAGACCCATTTCAAGTTTAATAAAAGAAAAAAGAAGAGAGAGCATTGACTCGCCCACTCGACACTCGGGTCTCGGAGTTAGAGTTCTAACGGAGTTTTTTATAGTCTTTGTTAGTTTATTACTGTACGTTTGATTAATTCTTACTACGATCATAGTTGAGTCTCGTGTGTCCCTTTATATTAGCGTTACTGGAAAAAAGGGCCCATCTTTTAAAATTCGCCTCAGACCCAGCAAACTATATGACCACCGTTGCATGTCGAGACATTGTGTTTAGAGCTTGTTTGAGAGACTTGCCCTCTAGCGATGTGTTTGAAATTAGGTGCCACAAAAAGTGATTGTGGAAAAATATTTTTGTCAAACAAGAAAATCAATCCGCATCTAGAAATGGTACTCTTTGTGGTTCAGTTTTGCGCCAATGCCAACTGTTGGAATGCCCACACTCCGAAAAAAAATTTGCGGGGTCCACACGGACCCCTCACCATCAGAGATAATTATGTATTATTCATCTCATCTAACGTAGATACCAAAAAAAATAAATAAATAAATAAAATTTTTGCCGGATAATATGGCGCCCTGTAAGGGCGCCACGTGGGGGTGTGGGCATGCCCACAGTGGGCAGGGGAACAAAGGTGCTTTGTGGTTGGCCTCCATTTGGTTGGCAGATCGCCGCAAGCTTAAATTTTTAGTACTTACTGATCACTCCATGCTCCAAGCGAATAAATAATTTGTCGCTCGTTGTAAGTGAACAATATTATAGGGAAAAGTAGATAAGATTAGGGGTATCAGAAATATTTTTCAGAAAGTTCACGGTTTTGAATTCAGAAAGTGAGCTTTCAAGTATGTCACGGTTATGTTTGATGGAGATTTTTGGAAAAGTGAAAAAAAAAAAAAAAAAGCTGTGTAAGATATAAATAAATATATATATATATATATATATATATATATATATAATGAATGTCCATCAAACTTTTAAGATATCCATAATTACTCATTGAACTTTGAAATATAATTAATTATCAATTGAATTTTACTTAATATCAACTAATAATCACTCTTTAACTTAAGATATTTAAATATATTTAAGAATTATGTGTATATGACTAATAACATTTTTCGTAGAGACAGTTAGACTAATTATTGGCAAGATAAATTCATCTATTGGAATTTAAATCAGAGAAAAACTAAATAAACTATCAGCAGTGTCACTGTCTGAAACAATACTTATATCGCATTTCTTATTATTTATATAGCTTTTCGTCCTATTTGAGTGAGTTTTTTATACTAACAGCTGATCTAATTAATCACATGTATGATATCATCATTCAAATTGGTGCAATACGCTAATAGAATAAATATTAAGTTAACGAGTGATCGATAAATGACGTTAAGTACAGTTCAGTAAGTATTTAGTTACATTTCAAAGTTCAATGAATAATTAGTTACATCTTGAAAGTTCAATGATCATTCATTAAATTTACCCTATATATATAATTTACCCTATAAATTAAGTGTTTAAAACTAATAATTTAAAAAAAAATGAAAAGAAAAGGTTTGTTTAAAGTTGTAGCAAACAAGCTTTAAGCTAAATTAGAATACACTAGCTGCAAAACGGCAATGATCTCTGCAAATTGAGCATGAGAATCATCTTGTGAAAAGAAAAGATGAACTCTATTCTTCACCTCTATCCAACTACAACCTCCACTTTTCTTCACTCCTTTTTCTTTCATCATTTTCCTAGTACTTAAAACATCAATCCACCTACCAGAAGAAGCATAAACATTTGACAGCAAAACATACCCTCCCGACTTCGTCTCCGACCCTTCCAACACCTTTCTTGCCACCCTCTCCGCTCGTCTCTCATCCCCATATATTTTACAACCGCTCAATAGAGCGGCCCACGCATTCACGTCTGGTTCAAAGGGCATTTTCGCAATAAACTCTTCCGCCTCTGAAACCCGTCCTGTTCGAGACAACATGTCCACCACACTCGTGTAATGCCTTGTGCTTGGCTTTATGCCATAAACCTTCTCCATTGCATTGAAGTAAGAAAGACCTTTATCAACTAGCCTACAATGAGAACAAGCGAATAGAACAGATAAAAGAATGAGCTCGTTAGGCTTAACGGTCGTAGTCTTTTCCATTTTGTCAAACAATGCAAGCAACTCCTTAGCGAACCCGTTTTCCGCTAGCCCTTGAATCATAGCCGTCCAAACAATCTCGTTCTTCATCGGCATTCTGCAGAATATCTCTCTAGAACCTTCTATGTTTCCACATTTTGCATACAGGTCTACAAGGGCTGTTCCCATGAAGATGTCATTCTGAAAACCAAGTTTCACAACTTTTGCGTGCATATACTCGCCTCTTGCTAAAGAAACTAAGCCTGCACAAGCTTTAAGCACACTCGAAAAGGTTGACTTATTAGGCCATTCTCCCAACAAAATCATCTCATCAAACACTTCCAACGCCCCATCAAAATTTTCAGCTTCTACATAGCCCACAATCAAAGAGTTCCACGAGACGACGTTTTTATTAGGTATTTGGTCAAACACTTCTTTAGCTTCTTCGAGTTGGCCATTCAAGCTATAACCCGCTACCATCAAATTCCAACTCACAACATTCTTCTCCAAAATCCAGTCAAAAATGAGTCGCCCATCTCTCGTATTTCCACATTTGCAATACAAATCAACAAGTGAGCTGCTAATGTAGACATCTCTCTCCATCCCAATCTTCACAACACTACCATGGATGTTCTTTCCTTCTTGCAAAGCATTTAGGCTAGCCAATGCACTAATTACACTCGAATAGCATGAAGTATTAGGCTTAAACCCACTATTAACCATCTCAAGAAACAATTTTAAGGCCTCGTCCGAATAGCCAGTCTGAGTGTATCTTGCAATCATCATACTCCAAGAAACATCGTTTCTCTCGGGCATCTGGTCGAAGACCCTACGAGCTTCTCCTAAGTCCCCCATCTCAACATACATGTCAAGAATAGCAGTCCAAGAAACCACATCTCGTTCACCCATCCGATCAAATATTCTCTTCGCGAAGTTGAAATTTCCCAACCTAACATTAAAAGAAACCAAAGAATTGGAAACAGATAAATTATCCTCAAAACCAACTTTAACAATCAACCCCAAAACACTCATTCCTAATCCAAAGTCACCTAACTCGCCACAAGCTCTTACAACAGCAGTAAAAGTGACATCATTAGGCACAACTTTGGATTTAAGCATATTCACAAACACTTCCATTGCTTCATAACTCAATCCATTTCTCACGAGTCCACTAATCATAGCCGTCCAAAGGAACAAATCTTGAAAAGGGTTTTTATCGAAATATGACATTGCCTCGTCTACTCTTCCGGACCTCAGCAAACCTGAGATCAACGCAGTCCAAGAAACTGCATTTCTTTCAGGCATTTCATCGAACAGGTGGCGTGCTTCACTAACATTCCCCCAATTGAGATTGGCATTGATCAAACAGTTGTGAGCAACTAAATTGAACCCATTAAACTCCTTCATCAATTGCTCAATTTCTTGAGATTTTCTTGAATTCAAATACATTGTTAGCAGCTTTACTGCTATGTGTTTCTGTGATGAGAGGCCCAGTTTGAGCAACTGAGCATGCAGGACACTTCCATGGCTGATTAACCTCTGATTTGTGAAATTTTCTAACAGGGAAATGGCATTGCTTATATAGGTTTTCAGAGTTTTTGTTGAGTTACTTGCCAAGACAGTATTCACAATATTTTTCATGAAGAGGGGAGGTAGTTATGTTAGTTGGGATATTAAGGAATTTTACAGACCTGAAGTAAAATTGCAATGAAAGGCTAAAGTTTTGTTTTTGCTATATGCATATAAAACAGATGATATGGGCATGGTGCACTATGATTGATGTGTCATTCGGTTAATGCGTATCACTCCAAAGTGTACCATAGCAGCATAGCATGTCACCGTATAGCTTTAATAAAATAAACATAAGCAGGAGACTGAACCAAATCTTTAGAGGGGAGATTAGAGACATAAAGGTGAAGATAACTAAATGTTGGGGATGTTAAATACTATAATTAAAATTTTCAATAATAAAAAAGGTGTAAAATGTGACTAAGCACTAATTTGAGCTCAAATGATTGTAAGCACAAATTATGCGAAGTAAAAACATAAAACATACAAATTTACAATATTAAATTTCTATTGGTAAAAATTGTAAAAACGATGTTGCTAAATAGATTTTGATTCATCTTAAACAAATAACAATTATACATTCAACATTCAAAAAAAGAGGTTAATGAAAATACAGTTAAAAATCTCGCAAGATTCAAATTCGTTATGTAGAATAGCATTTTTTGCTTCCACCTCTTGAAGTTCAATTGGTTGAACTTCTCCGAATTTTCCCCATGATTAAACGGGACCGTCACGCTAAGGCCAGCACCATGACTTGGCATAGGAGTTGCAATTGTTGTCATAGTGACTATTGGAGTCACAATCTGCCCACAAAAGCTACCACTGATGCCCTAAAAGCACTATCGGTGCCACTTGAAGCACGATATTATTTTATAATGCCACAACATCATTGATTTGAGTGTTTTCCATTTCCAACAATTTAGTTAATTCTGACACACAAATGAATTACCATTAGTATGTTCAAATAAAATTGTTTGAATATTGACTATATAGTTTATAAATTGATCTGAACACATAGTAGATAGGACGAGACAAATTCACTCAAGAAGGGAATCGTTCTCCGTCGATCAGTTCAAAAAACAATCATATATGTTAACGGTCATCCGTCCAAGACCTTTTATCATACCCCCACAGGCCGAATGGAATATAAATGAATATGCAAATAGGGTGAAACTCAATAGATAGAATCAATTGAATCATATATATATATATATATATATATATATATATATATATATATAGGACAAATTCAATATAATATAGAAATAATTATATCATTGTCAACTTTTAACTATTGATTTACTAATTTGTCAAAAAAAGAACGTTCAATTACTAATTTGTTAATTTTGGTGTGTGTGCGCAAAATTGCCCCCATCGATCCCTCAACCTAGACCTCCTCCAACCCCCCCTCCCCCCAACCTAGATCTATGAAAGCTCTTTCATGCAAAAGTGGTGAGTAGAAGCGATGAACCTGAACCATCAGATGGTGGTCGTTGGTGGTTCGCAAACACCGCCGACCATCCATTTTTGTTCATCGAAGGTCTTTTAAGGCTAGAGTGATCTTGGGACTCAAAGTAGTGACATTTCTCAATGATTACGACCTTTTGACTGGAGATTGCTAGGGTAATCTGGTGGTTCGAAGCAACGGAGGTGGTTTGAGATTCAAACTTGCAAGCGATGGAATCAGTTATAGGGTGGGAGATTATTGGACTACTCAAATTGAAATTCAATTCTTTAGATTTTTTATTAATGCATTTTTGTGTTCTAGGTGAACGTTTGTCGGAGATGGTGGCCTGTGAATGTCTGTCGGAGATGATGGTATCATAAATGGCCTGAAGTGTGATTCGTTGGCCGGAGAAGATGAAGAAAGTCGCCGGGGTTTATTTGCAGAAAATTTCTATAACATTATAGGATATTGGATTATAGTAAAATGGTTCAGCTACTGAAAAAATGAAAATGTTGATATTCTTGTAAATTATAAAAATAATTAAAAAATCAATAATTAGCATTTGAAAATTTGACGATTAAGTAATTCACCCTTCAATATATTAACTCTGCATAATATTAATGCATGAACAGGACGAATGCCGTGATGCAGAGTGCGACCATATATGAGCAGTTGAGCATTTTTAATTCATGTAAATTCAGAAATTATGCATGAATCAGTAATGATACACACTTTGGACATGCAAAATCAATTTAAAGTTAATCCAAATTAATCAACTAAAGACCTATTCCATACTACCTAGGACGAATGTAATAAAGCCGTTCAAATGTAAATAGGCTATTACGGTTAAAAGGTGCAAATTCAAGAACCTCTATTCATGCTGTCATATATATATATATATATATATATATATATATATATATATGGTACACAAATAGAAGGCAGTAGGCACTCAACAACATTAAGAATTCAAATAATTCAATTGATCATGGCAATACATGCATCAAATTTTCTTGACGAAACAATTCACCCCACACATGCAAACAGGTTATCGCTCAAATCAATGAATGCTTTAATGTTCATAGATAACCGAGTTCACCTCAAAATGGTCATCATTGTAACTGTAACATAACTCAGTATTCAATTGGAAGAGTGAAGCCAATGAGCCTTCTCAAAAACAACTCGTACTGCGTTATCGTTGCAGTCAAACTCAATGCAGTGCCAGACCTCGATTACCAAGTGACTCGAGGATGTGGAAGTTTTTAGAGACTGAAGAAGGACCGCAAGGAATTTGTGTCGCGATTTGTGTGTCTCATGTCGATTGTGGGAGAAGGGAACTGAATATATAGGCGTTGCCAGAGCCTTTGCAATTAGTGTCTCCATTAAAACGATTGTTACAGAATTGATGGCAGCCATCAATTTGTAGGAGTTACATTGCGACATTCGTGTATGTAAGTCGAGCCCGAACACAAGTTCTAAGCCTCGTGTGGAAATTGGATTGTGATTTGCAACGCAATAATTGATTACACTTTACAAAGTATTAATCATATTTAAATTGGATCAATTCGATCCATTTCTTTGACCTATGTGGGATAGCTATTAAGCTTTAATCTTAATTAACATCAAATTTGCTAAAAACTGCACAAATTCTCATTCCTAATTCAAAATTTTTAATGAAATGTGACTTTTTTCTTTCACCCATAATAATTTATTTATTGTTCTAAATTGTTTGAAAACGAAAAGATAACAAAATCAGAGGAAAACAAAACACCTATATATACTCCCAGAATAGCCTGCTCCTGCAGGATGACCACAAAGCAATTTGTTAACTAAGTCACACTATATAAGCACGTAGCCATGCAATTCAAAAAATAATTTGGAGAATCCAGGACGAAGTTACATTATATTTTCTTCTTATCTCCTTTCGTCCTTTTTATATTTTTTCAAAATTAAATTAGAGTGATATGGGTAAATTAATAATTGTATATTTATAAGAAATGATATTTTTATAAAGTTATATATTTAAAATGTAATGTAGTAATTTTCAAAAGAACAAAGAAAAAAAATGTAGTGTGGTAAAAGAAATAATGGCTAGCGTGGTAAAGAAATATTTTTAACCGTTGAGTCGCATAACACTTGAAATAATGGCTTTAATTACCAATTGCACCCCCACCCCCCCACCCCCCCTTTTTTGAGGGAAAAAATAGAAAAAAAAATTTGAATTCGAATATACAGTGTCGCATCTATCACTTTAACGAACTTCGAAGGTGTAACCGATTGAGAAACAAACACAATTTTACTTGGCTAAAATTGGACCACGTTTTATCATCTTTCCAATCACCTGAAAATTCAAACAAAACAACGTGAGAGAACGCCACCTCTTACCATATGTGTTTGGATAAATTAAAAAGCTTGTTTGGTCTCTTATAATATTTAATAATTTTTAAACGAAGTATAATGTACAAAGGATTGAAAATTATTTAAAATAATCAAGAATAAGTTAAAGAAAAATTAAAAATAACACGAGCACATAACTCTACAAAATTCAGGATATCTTTGATAGAGATTGAAAATCTTAAGTTGTCTAAGTTTATTTAATAGTGAACCCATATTTGTCTGTGATGACAAATGATAACCAAAAACAGTAAAAATTATATAGTAATATAAAAACAATAAAACAAACATTGCACACAAGATTTTAACGTGGAAAATCTTGCAGGGTGAAAGACCACTTGCTTGTCGCCTACGAGTAAAAATCAATTCACTAGTTATCAAAGAGTTTAAATCATACAAGAAATCTATAGGTACTTTTACACAAAATTTACCAACATCTGAGGAAATAAATAAAATGTCCATGTTTTCTGCGTGTAATGTGAGCCAACGTCCCATCGCTCATCTATAGCTCCTTGTATTTCCCATGATCTTGCAATGCAGTCTGTACTCCTCTCCTGTGTGGACTTTAAATAGTTGAAGCTCTTCTCTTAATAAATCGAATTCTTCTCGGAGATTTACTCAATAAAAGGAATGGTGATAGTTTATATACACTGTTGTATTTCAATTGACTTTGCATGTATATTTGCCATAGAGTGGGCGGCTTCAAGGAAGGAGAGTTACATCTCTTGTACATCTTTTTCAATCTTGGACGTCAACCATTTTATTGCCTTCTCATATGTTTTATACAACCTAATCCCATGGGAGAAGAGACCTAGCTAGTTGTCATCAAATTCCAATCTCCTACATTCAAGATACTTAAACTATTAAGAATATCTTTGATATAATGTTATAGGATAATAAAATATGGAACAATAGACTAGGTAAATAAAGATATAACTAACCAAATAAAATAATCTACTTACCAATTATTGTAGACCACAAAGTCTTACCTAATTGATGACTTTGACACAGACTTAAATGCGTGTGATATGGTCTAGTAGTCCTAAATGGACTCTTTTAAACATATCTCCAACATTCTCTTAAGATGTTATCACACGTGCAACAACAATGAATATTCTAAGATAATTCTCAAATAAAATCATGTGATGAATCAACCAAACATATAATTAAATTAATCAAATAAAAAATTCAATTAATTTAATTAGAATCACATGGAAAAAAATGCCAACAACAAATTAGTTTAACTTTAAAACTAAAGTTAACAGAGACTGTTCAAAAAATGAGTTTTAGATGATTTTTTTTGAGATGTGTAGTTGGGAAATAAATAAAAAATATTTTTAAAAAATGAAAGAGAAAAATATTTTATTGCCTAATTCCTAAATTTATACTCCCTCTGTCCACATATATAGGTTTATTTGATTTTTCACAAATTAAGAACAATATTGGAAATATGTATTTTATAAATTGTATTTTTTTTATTTACCCTTATTTAATGAGTAAAATTTAAAATTGATAATTATAACTAAATATTAAATAGCGGTATATTAGTATAATAGTATATAGTATATATTAAATTTCTAAAAAAAATTATATATTTCGGACATTAAAAAAAAAAAAAAAAAAAAAAAAAACCACAAACAAACATCTATATATGGGATGGGTCACGAGGGAGTATTAATAAGCCTTCATAGAAACCACTTACAACGAATCTAAACTGTTACTTTATGTATTGTCTTTTGATAATTTTGAAAATTATTTTGATTGAATATCAAATCACAATGGGAAATGCAGAAAAATGAGGTAATCGAAATACGAAACGGGACCAAATATAAACAAGTAACCATCGGTGCTAACGAATCTCTTGCTGGGGAAGGGCCTATCTAATTATAACTTTGAATGCCGTGTTGAAATTTAACTATTGACATTTCTGTTTCTGTTGGCCTCATGTATGATGTAATGAAATTTGACACGAAGCCTATTCTGTCAGTTAATTACAAGTCTAACGTCTAAGTTAATCGATCCTCATGACCTTGACTGTTATCTAATATTATATATTTTCGGTTTTGTTCAGTTCTCATGTGGGCATGTACCCACGTCCACGTGAGGAAATCTGATACCGCCACATTACCAGACAATTTTTTTTTATGATATTTATATTAAGTTAGATGAATAATACATAATTGTCCCCTGATGGTGGGGGACATCACCCGACTTTTAAGAATTTTTTTCCCCGACTGAAGGTACCATATCATAACCGTATATATTATATATGTCGGTACGAAATTTTAATGAGTTTGCATGGTTTTTATTTTGTTAAAAATAAATATTTTATGTTGAACAATAGTGAGATATAAAATCAGTGATCAATATTGGTATTTAATTTTAATTGAGGAGTAAAAATTAATTTTTAATTAAAAAATGTTAAAAGATATTGTCGTGGTCTTTTTTGAAATGGTCAGATGTAATTACTTAGTTATATGGAATTACTATTTATTGTTACTATTTATCGATCGGTGATATAATGATAATATGATATTGAATTGATTGTAATTAATTTATCATCTTGAAACTAATCTAATTCTCAAATTAAAAAAAAAAAAATTAACATTAGCCAAACGAGATTGCTCATGCCCTTATGAGAGACGCTCGTTAATTTCCAAGTTTGTCTTACTACTTGTTTTTACATTCGCGGTTGTATTTTCAAAGCTCTCAAACTACGTTGTTCTGATTCTCATTCTCATTAATGAAACTTTACATTCACCAAAATAATAATAATAATAATAATAATAATAATAATAATAATAATAATAATTAATAAATAAATAAAATAAAAAGGAAGAAAGAGCCGCCTTGAGTGGGGAATTACAGTTCATTTAACACCTGTACGAGAATGTCGTCACTATCATTCGTTATCTAGATATAAATATTGAAAAATGCACCATCAATTTTGTTTCCGTTTTGTTGGAAAAAAAAAAAAAAAGGAATCGATGCACAATCGAAATTGTTATCCCAGCTTTTATTTTCCATTTCCCACTTTTAAAAAAAAAAAAAAAGGCTTTCTAGTACTTTTGTATTTGATTATTTAACATTCTTTTCACTAATCACATATTCACGGAGTCTCACAATTAGATTTGTTTTATATATAACAAATTTTTATTAACTTCTACTAATTTTTTCTCTTTTATCATTTTCGACCATTCATATTATTACTTTATATTTTTTAATATATTTTTCTTAATTTTCAACTATACATCTAATATATCGTTCGAGTAAATAAAAAATATTGTGTATAAAACAAGCCCAAGATTCTCACAACTTATTTGTAGGAGACCAATAACAACCGCCAATGATCTGTTGCTAAGCTGTTGACAGCATAAGCTGCAAACAGGGTGATGTGGCGCCCTGTGAGAGCGCCACGTCAACGGCCAATTTTTTTTTTTTTTTTTATATAATTTTTTGAAATCTACATTGAATGAGATGAATAATACGTAATTGTTCCTTGATGATGTGGAGCTTGTATGGGCCCCTCATTTTTTTCCAAAAATGAGGGTATTGGCATGATATGTTGCTAACAATGTTGGCAACAGATCATTTTTGCAATATCGACAAAGTAGAGTATAAAGGAGTACCAGAAACTTCCTTCCTACTTACAAGTCATAATCCCTTCCAAGCAAAGCAAAAACAACCTTCTATATATATATAGTTGAATTCCCCTTGTACATGGCATCAAAGCTACTCATTCCTCAGCCATGGAAGACTCACCAACTTCAAAAACTCACTCCTTTTTCTCAATTCCAGTAGACATAAACCACAAGGCCATAGAATTTAATCCATTTTCCATTTCTTCACCTCACATGAAAGCTTTCCACTTAGCATGGCTTTCGCTTTTCTCATGCTATTTCTCAACCTTCTCCATTCCACCCCTCCTCGCGGTCATCCGTAAAGACCTCCACCTCTCCCAATCCGATGTCGGAAAAGCTGCAGTCGCCTCCTTTGTGGGGTCCATCTTCTCCCGACTCCTAATGGGCCCCGCATGCGACATCGTAGGCCCACGTATTGCCTCCGCCACCCTCTCCCTGATCACCGCTCCAATTGTACTCTCCACAGCCTTCGTTTCATCACCACTTGCTTTTATCCTCATTAGGTTTCTCATTGGCTTTTGTCTAGCAAATTTTGTCGCAAATCAGTTTTGGATGAGTTCCATGTTCTCGGGCCGGGTTGTCGGGCTCGCTAACGGGTTTGGTTCGGGCTGGGCCAATGTGGGATCCGGGTTAACCCAACTTGTTATGCCGTTGATGTACTCTTTCTTAATCCAAACCTTAAATTTGTCTTCTTCCATTGCATGGCGAGTTGCATTTATTTTTCCGGCCATTTTCCAAGTCATAACAGCGATCATGGTACTCGCATTAGGCCAAGACTTACCAGACGGTAACTATAAATGTGTTAATAATAAAAAAAGTACTTCGGCTGATAAGAACAACGCTCTTAGTATACTCTTAGATGGACTGAAAAATTATCGAGGGTGGATTTTGGGAGTGACATACGGGTTCAGCTTTGGAGTTGAGTTAACGACTGATAACATCATTGCAGAATATTTTTATGATAGGTTTAAGATGAACGTGGAGACGGCCGGAGTCATTGCCGCTAGCTTCGGATTTGCTAATATTGTGTCGAGGCCGGCGGGTGGTTTGATCTCCGACGAGATGGGGCGGAGGTTTGGGATAAGAGGGCGGTTGTGGAGTTTGTGGGTGGTGCAAACGTTGGCGGGATTGTTGTGTTTTTGGCTTGGGAGAGTGGATTCGCTTTGGGGGTCTATTTTGGTGATGTGTTGCTTCTCTTTCTTTGTACAAGCTGCTTCTGGCCTCACATTTGGGGTAGTCCCTTTCGTCTCCAAAAGGTATGTCACTATGGTAAATCCTATTTCCACTTTCAAAAGTCCTCCTGGGAGTATAAGATGTCGATAAAACTCGATTAATTAGAACTCACCATCTATCGTGAAGTCAAATAACTTCATTAAAGTTAATATTTTTGTACGTTTAGATTCATTATTTCATTTCGTGTCTATTAAGTTGTGAAGTCCAATCCAAATCAAACAATTGTGTTATTGAATTAATACAATTAGTTGGGCATATAAATTATTCCAATTAAATGAAACACTTGAGATGATAGAAAATGGAATGTTAAACCCAGACTCATCTTTTACATATACGGACTCAAAATTTATTAAGGATACAATAGTGAGTCAATGATATTGAAGGAGTCAACCTCGTAGGAAAATATTGCATAATACACTTTGATGCTTTGGTGGAATGAAGAACTATTTGCTACAAACATGTTTTAAAATATAGACCATGCTACAATACCATAATAGATGTCATAATAATTGACATAATGAATATGTGGCATGATCCTACAATTTCAACCATTCCATCACTTTTAGATGGACGGTTATTAAAATATATAGATACGGCTTGGCTTAATAAACAAACCACCGTGGTCAATTCATTAATAAATAAAAATTACTACCTCCATCCCAAAAATATAATTCACTCTTTATTTTTTGCATGTCCCAAAATATAGGTCACATTCCTTTTAAAGATATTACTATTTGTCTTTTATACTCTTATTTAATGTACATTATTATCATCAAAATATAGTAACTGGAATAAAATATCTAATAAATGAGATGGCATATTAGAAAAATAATCTTAAATTTTACTTTTCTAATACCATTTTGTATTTTTCTTAATTTTTATGTGAAGATAAGAAAAATACTATAATTTTGGGACGAATGTAGTATATATCACATCTAATTTGAACAGCAGTATAGGTGGGGCCCATTCGAACGGTCCCAACTACCAAACTCTATTTGTTCACAACGGGACACAATGCGAGAATAATAATAGTAATAAGACAAATGGCGAATCCCTCGTATTCTCGTCCACAATTTAATTTCGTGTTTGGCAATACGGGACTAGCGACCTTCTTTAATGAGTCTATTTTGTCCTTACTACATAAATAACGGAAAACAATAGGCGTAGAACTTGCTCGTGAAAGATTATCACTTTCAACCGTCAATTCATTGAGGCAACCATAAAATAATATTAAAAAATAAAATAAAATAAGACTTTTCCTTTACTTTTCATTTCAAACATTTTGACTTTTTTTTTTAGCCCCCAGCTAAAAATTGTATTACTCAATCAAAATCAAACATCAATATCGAATATAATTATGAAGCAAAATTTCTCCAAGCATTACATTGACTGTTAATTTATTTAATTTTACAGGTCTCTAGGTGTAATATCAGGCATGACGGGGAGTGGAGGGACATTGGGTGCAGTCATGACCCAATTCTTGTTATTTTCAGGGGCTAATCCTTACAAGATTTCAACTGAAAATGGCATATCCATAATGGGCATCATGATGCTGTTTTGCACTCTTTTAATCTCTCTATTATACTTTCCCCAGTCTGGGGGAATGTTTTGTGGGCCTTCAAAACAAATTGATGATCTTGAGGAACAAGATTATCTTTTGCTTGCATAGGATATTAGCAGGTAAATAGTGAATTAAATTGGTACTATAATGTAATCAAGATGGATTTTTTCTCTTTTTATAGTTGTCTATTTTTGTTGATTGTTAATCAACACAAACGATGAGCATGTGTTACATTAACAACTTTTTCCCATCTAAAAAGCATCTTCTACTTTAGTGAAAGTCAAACTTCAATATTAACCACATAGCTAAACAACTGCCAATCTGCCATGAATATGAACATTTTATAGGTCCCACGGCTATATAACCTAAAAACTTAACTTTTAGCAAAATAAAAGCTAGCCCAAACATACGGTTAAACTTGGATAATTACCAATTATCCTCTTTATGCACATTGCTTTGCAGTTGGGATTTATTGTCTAAAAGCTCTATGATAAGATTATAGAAATTGAAAGATGTCTCAGTAACGACTTAGATCAATAGCTAACCTGAATCGGTTCTTAACTAAGGAAAATAATTCCTTCCATGACGAAGTATCAAAGAGAAAGACTTCCTTCGCTGAAGACAAAGGCATAATCCACCAACTACCAAGAATACCAATTAGAACGAACCTTTCGTTTCTAATTTCAACTCTAGCAAGACAGAGCAGAGTGTAATCTTCAACTTCTACCATCTTTGCGTGCAATGGCTGCAAAATGGAACATACAACAAAATGGTTAACACTATGTGAGATTAACACTTCATTCGCAGAATTTACAAGGCCTCAATAAAACATTTTGTTCTCTCAATTCTATTGTCTAATGCATCCTCTATTTCTTGAATCTCAGTTTCAATTAGCTCATGTAGCACATTTGCATGCCAGGGCAGTACAGTTGTAATCAAGCTCTAAATTTTGGCAATCTCTTTAAAAGTTGAAGTTCACTGCATTCCTTGTGGATAGCATTCTTAATAAGATAAATTAAGATCTCAAACACAAATTTGCTTCATATGTAGATATTATTTCATGATGTTGGAATTATCATTTGACCTTAAGTTAGGAAGTTAAGTTCTAATAACAGCAGCGATATGGAAATATTGACAAACGATAACCAGGTAAAGAAGTTAGAAGCTCACCACAAATCTGTATAATAAGGGATGTTGACGAACAAGTTGATGCCGCAACTGAGATATTCAAGATATAAAAGAGATACATAAAAAAATAATAATAATAACAATAATCATGAAAAGAGTAGGTGCTAAACACATTGTCTAAAATCAGATGTCCAAATTGAAATAAAAAAAATGTTTTGATAACTCCCCAGGTTATCCTGCAGAAGCCCTGCCGGCTTATTAAATGGCTTCTTGAATTGAAGATCCAACTCAAATTTAATTCAATGCTCAATCAAGAAAACACAGTTTGCAAACCTCCCTTGAGCAGATTATCAAAACAATGTACATGGCTTATAACCAAATTCAAATCCATATTTAATCGTTCAGTTAAAGGTGAATTATTAAGCATAGGGTACAGCAATATATATGGCTTATAAGTTATAACCAAATTCAAATTGACCACTAAATAACATGACCTCATAAATTTAAAAAAAAAAAGAAAAAATGACCTCATTATTTATAGGTGCTTAATATTGATTGACCAAGTGAATCTGACATGCTTTCCACCACATCCAAACTTTATATCCACGTTACGACACTTTTGATGGTGTTCATATAAACCACTAAGCCAGATGCTAGAATTTCAATAATTAAGGCATAAGCAATACTCAACTCCAAACAAGCAGTTAACTTATAAGGGGGCAAAACCTGTTCAACAAAGATATGAACTGAGGACGGAATGGGCTTTGTGCTAAGAAGAATAAGGATAATTTTGACTGCAACGTTAACAGGGTTACCCCAATTCATCCACACAGTTACAATGAGAAGTACAGGGATTAGCAATTTCCGTATAACATTCATCACAGCTAGAAGATTTTCCTCAGAGTATAAACCACCCATAACTCCTGATTGATCGTCATCTTTCGACGTATCAAAACCTACAGCATCAATAACAATAATTCATACATTTTGCACAAGATGTGATAATCATTTACAAATATCGGATGGCTGAAAATAAGAACCACAATTACAAACCTCTTACCATCCATAGAATAAGCAATACTCGGCCAAATGCTAATTGATCCAAATGCAGAGCATAGGGCAACCACCGTGGCCATATTATATACGTATCCTGAAATAGTGCCACAAAAGAGTTAATCTGATAATTTCAAGTCTGCTAGGTTAATTGCAAGGAAATTATTTTACTTAGTTACTTATTTTGAATTGCTTTAAAAGTGACAAATCTCAACATAAAGAAAAGTTACTTGAGAAAATTTAACCTTTCCTTAAGCTTAATGCACATGTTCTATCGGCTCTGAAACCAACAAACAGGCTAAAACAAATTTCAACTCTGAACAAATTAACTATAATTCTGGAAGTTGATGCAGAACATTAAAAAAAGCAAGTGAAAAGCTACTAAAACTCGTTTCAATGAGCTCATTTTTTAAATAAATTAAAATGTTTTCAACTAACCTTTGTTTCGTACGCTACGGAAGTATTGACAATATGATCGAACACTAAACAAATTCCAATTGGATTTGGTTGAGTAGTAATTTGCTCGAGGTCCGAGGGATTTCAGTCTCGTCCATGTACTCAAATGTTCCAATTTTCCGTAACCTGAAACAGAATCAAATGATTTTTGAGCTGTAGACAGAAGTGTGCATATGCGTTTATGTGTGTGTGAGAGAAACTTACGAGGGATTACTGAATAGAATGCTAGGCGCGACTGAGGAATTGCGATTGAGGCGGATACAGAAATCCTAATTGGCTGCAGAAATCGTGCTGCTGAATACATCGTTCACTGGGTTTTCTCAAGGGCTCAACCCATTTCCGGCGACGAGAGGCGGTGGCGTTCGACTATTTTGATTTGCCTCTTCCCCAAAAATGGAACCTCGATTTTGCTTTTGGAGAAGTTGCAGTAATGGTCCTTGAAGTATGTCCTATTTAGAGATTTGAGCAAAACAATTTAAAACATTCACAATTGTTTTATTTTATACATTTTCTTACTATTATACCACTTCTTTTTTATAAACCCAACTGCAAGTTTTTTTTTTATTTTACAAAGAATCAATAACAACGAAAATAGATTAATAGTCGTAATCATTTAATTACTATAGTGGGAGAATTTGTTATAGAACAAATTCAAGGTTCAAGACAGACGAACAAAGAGTTGAAGTCTGAAATTTCTATAAAACAAATGAGTAACCAATGATTTTTTATTTTACTTTTTTTTTGAGAGAGAGGGATGAGAATAATTTCTTATGAATGGTGAAGGGAGACTCTCTACAATCATGATAGTATCAAAAAATAAATGAGCAATTATCTTTTCAACCAAATATATATATATATATATATATTAGACAATAAATTAATTTTGAATAGCTTGTGCCCTTTTTTCCAAAAAAAATCATTTAGGACTGTTGTGCGAGTATTGTCAATGAGGTTGCTGCTGATAAATGCAGGACTAATGCTGCAATTTCAGTTTTGCTCTAAAATTGCACTTCTATTTAGAAGCGTGGGAACGTTTTTGTTGCAACAACGTTAAACTCCTCAAAAGGAAAATATCTAGCTGGTCTCCATCCCATGTTCCTGCAAAAATATCTGAACTCAAATTATCAGGTAGAATTGAAAACATCAGATCAAACTAAGGTACTGTACTAAAACCATGTTGCCATCTTTCTCCATTCATCAATTCTCAGGAATAAAATCTGCTAAAATTCATCTGCCCCTCTGTCCCAACAAGTCCATTCATCAATTCTCAGGAATAAGTGTCGACTTGTGCAGAAGGCAAAAATCCAGTGTGGTAAGATGTTGTGAGAGCAAGAAGAATAATTACTATGAGCTCTTAGGAGTTTCTACTAATTCAACCACCCAAGAAATAAAAGATGCATATAGGAAACTTCAGAAAAAATGCCATCCAGACATTGCTGGGGAAAAAGTATCTTCTTTTTTCCTTCTTCCTATGTTTGATTCTTGTCCCCATGAACAATCTTATCTATAGGTTATATTGATTTGTTACAGGGTCATGAGAATACTATTAAGCTGAACAAAGCCTATGAGGTTCTAGTAAAGGAAGATCTTAGAAGGGAGTATGATTCGTCGATTCCAAAAACAAGGTTGGGTTCATCGAGCTCATGGAACGGCCCGTTGAGACCTCAAGCTCTATTCGTCGACGAAAATGCTTGCATAGGTTAACCGTTATGTCTCCGTAGTATCGAATCAATTGATCTAGATTGAACATTACCGTCGGTAAAAGTGCTTTGCAGAAGCTACACCAAACAGAGGCCATAAGCTCGTACAGACGAATTTGTGACACTAAAAAGAGAATCGTATTATTCAGAACTGTGAACTGCCACAAATTGGCTATAGAGAAGACTAAATAGCTAGCACCAATTGAAACCGTATCAAGTTCTAATAGTACTATTGCAGTAGAATGTAAAATTGTAATTATGCGTCGACTCTGTTGGGATTCGCAGGTTGTAGAGAATGTGTGCACCATGCAAGCAATACGTTCACCATGGACGAAGCAGTTGGAACTGCTCGTGTCAAAGTCCAATATGGCGACGAAGACATGAACATCGAGGTACGTCGCTATTTCGGTACTAAAAACTCGGGTAATTGGCTTTCATGCTTTGACTTGATCTATCATTCACATTTCACAGATATCTGTTGATTCATGTCCTGTGAATTGCATCCATTGGGTTGATACGGAAGAGCTAGAAGTGCTGGAGTACCTTATTCGACCTCGACCCAAGGAGGGCTATGGCGTGTTTGGACAAGGTTGGGAAAGGCCTAAAAATGTGTTCATGGCCGCAAAGTCTTTCAGCAAAACAGTTGAAGAAAAAGCAGAGAAATGGTGATTCTTAGTTCCAGAGATATTATTTATCCTTAAATGCTGTATACTATAAGATCATGTCAAAATTATTTATCAAAGTTAGAAGATGAAGTTTTAAAGATGTAATCATGGAGATGAACTATAAAGGTAGAAGAAGAAGATTGAAGATGACGAGTTCAAGAATTTTATTTATGAAAGTAAAGTACATAGCTCATACACAATTTGTTTGGTATGTATAAAGCTAGTTTACAGATTTCCTCCTAACAAAATCTAACAAATTGTAACTAGTTATTGCAATTGGTTCAAAAGAATCAAAACTAATAACTATTCAGCATTATTCACTTTTCTCCTTAGAGAAGTCTGGCCAAACAAGCTCTTAAAATTTACTATTTCCACGCCAAAAGGTCTTTCAACGTTAGAAACCTAGGACCTCTATTCAAGAAAGCGCGCTTTGGAGAACAACCGCATCACGTCTACGGAGTACAGACTTGTTTGTGCCACACGCCTTCTTCTTTCTACAACCTTTCATCACAGGTAATATTTGTATGCCATTAGGACATTGTCTGTATCGATATATGTAACTGCAGATTGCTTATTTGGTTAATCAATATAGACTTTTTATTCAAAAGAAGAAAAAAAACCCATATAGATTTTGAGACCAATTTTTATTTTATGTTTGTTTTGCAAAATCATTGATGCTATGCGAAAGAACAAAGAGAGATGTCAGATCAGAAGTTGACACGTATAGCCATACTGAACTTCGACAAGTGCAAACCCAAAAAATGCTGCCAAGAGTGTACAAAAGATCTGCCCTGTTGTCAAAACTGGTGAGTGGTGACGCCTTTTTCTGTAAATTTTTCTTTTCTTTGTTGATTATGATGGGGTTTTGTATTTGTTTACTTGTGGATTGAGTTTGAAGGTTTCTATTTGGTTATGAATATGAAACTATCCAGCAATCTATGCATCATGAATTTAAGGATATTTTTAATATTTAAGGAAAACTTTGCATTGAGGTTACTGGTGCCTCCAAGACTGCATTCATCTCTGAGGAGTTGTGCATTGGGTGTGGTATCTGTGCCAAGGTTTGTGTGATGCAAAATGTGGCTCTCATTGCTTAATCTTGATGGGTGGACTTTTACTGATGCATGATTTGATCTGGTTTCATCAATCTACCCAAGGACTTGGATAAGGATACTACCCACCGTTACAGTCCTAATACCTTTAAATTGCATAGGTCAGATTTAACTCAACTGCGATTTCTTTTCTGGAGTAATTGACTTTTATTTAGCTATAATATATAGAACTGAGCTTGTCATTGTTGCGAATTTCATAGCTTGCAGGTTACCTGTCCCAAGACCCGGACAAGTACTTGGCTTGGTTGGAAAGAATGGCATCGGAAAATCAACTGCCCTTAAAGTTTTGGCTGGAAAATTGAAACCCAATTTGGGGCGCTTCAATGTAATTTTATTTTTGGACATATAAATTAGATTTCGGGTTGAACTTTATAAGGCTGATTAATTAATGAACTGAATACCATTTCATATAGAACCCTCCTGATTGGCAGGAGATATTGACTTACTTCCGAGGATCTGAGCTGTAGAATTACTTTACTCGCATTCTTGAAGATAATTTGAAGGTCTGTTCTAATATTTTTACATTCAATGCATGCTATTGCTCTGTTTAATGTCAATGTTTGCCTGTGAATAATTGTGGAAGTTGCTATTGTGATATAAATTTTTATGGAGCAGGCAGTCATCAAGCCTCAGTATGTTGATCACATTCCAAAAACCGTGCAAGGAAAAGTTGCCAATGTTGGCGAATTGTTAGACCTGAAAGACGAGAGAGACATGAAAGCACAAGTTTGTCTCGATCTTGAGCTGAATGCGGTTATATATGAACCGTAATGTGAGACATTTATCTGGCGGTGAACTTCAGAGGGTTGCTATTGCTTATTACGCAATACAGAATGCAGAGATTTATATGTTTGATGAGCCTTCGAGTTATCTTGATGTGAGTCAGAGGCTTAAAGCTGCTCAAGTTATCAGATCTTTGCTAAGACCAAATTGCTATGTAATAGTTGTAGAGCATGATCTCACTGTGCTGGATTACCTATCGGACTTTATTTGCTGTCTTTACGGCAAGCCTGGTGCATATGGAGTTGTAACCCTTCCTTTTTCTGTCAGAGAAGGAATTAATATATTTTTGGCTGGCTTTGTCCCCACAGAGAATCTTAGATTTCGCGATGAATCTCTTACTTTCAGGGTAAACCATGTTCTCATAATTTTATTTTCGTGTGAGGGAGAGAGAGAGAAAGAGAGACACAACTGATTCTGATTTTCTCTCTTCTTCTTAAACTCTCTCTCAGGTTGCTGAAACGCCACAGGAAAGTGCTGAGGAGATTGAGACGTATGCACGATACAAGTACCCAACAATGACTAAAACACAGGGGAATTACAAAATTAAGGTGATTGAGGGTGAATTTACTGATTCTCAGATCATTGTTATGCTTGGTGAGAATGGGACAGGAAAGACAACATTTATCCGCATGCTGGTAATATTTGTTAATGTTTCCTATAAAATAAAATGTGCAGCAAGCAAATTTAGTTATAATATTTCTTAATGTCTGCATTCATTCAACTATCTTATTTCTTGTTGACTTGTAGGCTGGTCAATTGGAACCTGATTCTGTCGAAGGCGGCTCTGATGCGGAGATCCCTAAGTTCAATGTCTCTCACAAGTCACAAAAGATCAGTCCGAAGAATCAAGATAGCAGCGTTAGGGACGTTCTACGTTCAAAAATTCCTGAAAAATATATGAATGCTCAGTTTGTGTCTGATGTGATGAAGCCACTCCAAATTGAGCAGCTAATGGATCAACAAGTTGGGAACCTCTCTGGTGGAGAGTTGCAAAGGATTGCACTCACCATATGCCTTGGAAGGGTAAACCTTACCTCCTTTGACCTTTATTATTATTATTATTATTATTATTATTATTTTTTTTTTTTGGTTGAAGTATGCCTCGTTTGAATATTAATTGGTTTTTAAAAATTAAAAGCATGTACAAGTTTATCGATATCCTGTTTTGTTGTAGGATGCTGACATATATTTGATATACGAGCCAAGTGCATACCTCGACTCTGAGCAACGTATAGTTGCTTCTAAAGTGATAAAGAGATTTATACTTCATAAAAAGAAAACTGCGTTTGTGGTGGAGCACGACTTCATCATGGCAACATACCTCGCAGATAGAGTGATTGTGTATGAGGGACAACCATCGGTAGATTGTATCGCAAATTCACCCCAATCATTATTGACCGGGATGAACCTATTCTTATATCATTTGGACATTACATTTAGACGAGACCCAACAAATTACCGCCCAAGAATCAACAAACTCGATTCAACCAAGGATAAGGAGCAAAAGGCCGCTGGCTCTTAATCTCTTATTATTACCTTGATGATTTAACTTTTTCCACCGGTGTTGCCACTAGCTCCACCCTCCAGTACCAACCAATTCTTGACGATGACGAGGCTTATGACTTATCAACAAAAGGTTCTTTCTTACTAAACTGGTTTTTACCGCATATCGGCAGCCGTCCTTCTACTTGCCTAACCGATGACTAGTATACCGTTTTTTCGTAGTGAATTCAACGACCGTAGTACTTGATTTTGGTAGATTACAGCAAAAAATGTGAAAGGATATGGAGGGTTGAATTCTGTTGAAGAGGGAAGGACATCTTAGCCTCGCTGCAGTGGTGATTATCATCGTGTGTTCATATATTTAGTGGTCGGATTGGGATTCATTTTTCATAATTTCGTCCTACTATTTATTTTTGGCTAAATTCACACGAGTTTGTACTTAACGATTTTGTTCTTTATGGTTTTAAGTGTTAAAAGTGGGGCCATTGTATTTCCTTGGTTGTTATGCAGGTAACGACGGGGAAGATTTTTGAATGAGTGTCCTCCAAATTGACATTTTTCTGCATACAAATATATTCTAGCATTTATTTATGTTATTTGTTGATGCATGATATGAAGTCAGTTTATTTGATACGTATAATAGATAAATGGGCTATCACTTACATGTTTTGATACTGCTTAAAGTTACATTCGAACTAAACTTTCATCGCACAACAAGCATTTTGCCTTTCCAATGTGATATAAAACAGCAGCATAATTACCTTCATTCTTCGTCGACCTTCGTTGTAGCGAAAAGGGGGAATTATATTGTTAGGATGATTCTTGATTTTATAACAAAAATGGAAAAACCGAAAAAAAAAAAAAATCCCAAGATTTAATACGAGGATTTCAAGACTGAGCTGAGTGTGAGAGTTCGGAAGAAGAAGAAAAACGCGCATCAGGTTTAGCTTGTGTTCGTGTGTGCTTATTTTTGCCTAAAATTTTGCTAAAAGTGGAGTGTAGTGGTGGGGACCACGAAATGTATGGATAATAATGAGTGATGATGTGAAATGTGTGGTTGATATTGATGTTTGACTTTGACTTTTAGTAATAGGTGATTTTTAGGTGAAAAAAAGTGGGAACGAACACATGCTAAATTTGAAAGGGATTGTCTTAGTTGGCAAATTAAAAATATGACATGGCATAGATGGATGGAATGGGGTTGCCACGTAGATGTGTCCATTAACTCCAACTGACGGAAGTGAGTCAGGTGGTGAAACGGGAAACACGGTTTGAAGTTCGGTGATGATTGGAAAATATTTTTAAGTTGAATGACTAAGTAGAAGCGAAGGCTAAAATTCAGTGGTTTTTCAAGAGCAATAGTCATAGAGTAATTAGATCAGTATTGAGAAGAAGTTAAGTGTAATTTAGAACTAAAAAACTAGTATAAAACGCACCTTAAAGGGCTTGTTTAACAAGACAATAATTAATTAGACTCATTTATAACTATTGTTGATGCTCATATATTACTTTTAAACCACAATAAATCACCTTTTTGTTTGGAAAAAGCGTTGTGAAACATGCTTAACAAAATATAATAAAAACACATTTGAGATTAGAGAAAATACCACAAAACACTAGCTACAACCATCAAATTCCAAAATTAACAATTACTCATTATGTAAGTCATTCGTCCTTGATATTAAAGTCAAAAAGTTCTTGAAACATATTTACTAGTATACCGCTTTTTATGCGGTGAAACCGGAATGGAGAAGGAGACTTACTTGGCTGTCAATGGTGATCATAAGAAGAATCAAGATTTGCTGAGAGAGAATTGCAGATTTTGATTGAAAAATTGAAGAAATTTTAAAAAATTCTAGGAGAGGATTTGTATCTATGATAGACATATATTCTATTTTTCATCAATGTGGAGAAAACTTTACTCTGTTCGGATGATAAAGAAATAAAATAAATGGCAAAAGAGTGGATAATATTTACAGATCTCACAAAACTTGGGCACATAAACTAATTTAACTATTGAAAACTGTATGTAAATGTATCTACAAAGACTTTTGAAAACTTGTAAACAATGTAGCACGTGTTCGCTTAATTTTTTCTCATCTAAAAACTAACTTATGTTACTCGACAAAATCAAATTCCAATGTCACATGATCTCAAATATCTTATCATTATGTGCGGGTATATTAAAATTCACACATGCTAGCTGACAGTTTATAAGTGGTTCATATTAGTATATGTGTCACACTCTAAATCACTAATAAACTGTTATATCAGCGTATGGGTAAGGGATCGAATGTGATCTCAAACTCTTATCCCTTAACTTTCTCGTCCAATCAACATGCCACATATGCATTACATAATTCAATCATGTCCCCTTTAATTGAATATAAAACCAACAAGACAGAAATGGAAACAACACATCTAAAATCCATCGCATGGAATCAACCAAATTGCTGATATCCAAACATGAACACGTGATGTGTTTAGTTGAAAGGAGCTTCAACAACACACATAACATCCACTTGTCCGAATCTACTTCAACAAATAAAAAATGGATTTTGGCGCATTTGGTCAAAAAAAAGTTGTTCCAGTACGTATTTGGTCCGAATTAAAAAAAAAAAGCGTATTTAGTCCAAAAAAAGTGATTTGGGTGCGCGTTTGGTCCATTTGGATGGAATCCTTCCATTCTACCATTAGTCAACATCAACTTTTAAAATTTTGGGTGCGTGTTTGGTCCATTTGATGTGAGAAAGTTTGAAAAATGTACAAGTTAGTCCCCAAAGTTTGAAATATGTATAAATTAGTCCAAATTTTAATTAAATTGCATAATTTTACTTTTTCCTATTTTTATATATGTTTATTTAATCTATAATTAATTGTATCCAATTAATTTGATACTAATTAGATAGTTTTTATAAAAAAATTCTGATATAATAATATTTGTTCGTATTAATATCTTGATTTTGAAAAATCTATAATGATATTCACACATATTTTGGTTTTAAACAACAATTATAACTATTATATCCCTATAAATTTTTTTAGTATGGGTATATCACTGTAAAAATTATTCTAAAGATAGAAAATTAATAAAATAAATATCTCATTAAAATTAAATAATTTTTATCAAAAATTTTCAATACGGTAGCATTTTTTAATATTAATCTAATAACACAACTTTTGAAAACTTTCTTTAGTATTAGAGACATGAACGTTTTGATTTTAATTAACAATTAATAATAAATATAATTATTGTACATAGATAAAATTTTATTAAGAATGTATTATTGCAAAAAAAATATGCCGGATATAAATAATTAATCAAATCAAATAAAAGAAATACAAAGAAATAAAATCAATAAAATCAAAAATTAAAAAAAAAAAACCCTTCCCCCACCCCCACCCCTTCAACCACTAGGTGGTGGTGATTTCGAAACCACCACCACCATCAGGGCGATGGTGGTTGAGATGGTAGGGTCGAGGTGGGGGTGGGGGTGGGAGAAGGGTTTTTTTGTTTTTCATTTTTTTATTTTAATTTTTTATATTTCTTTTATTTGATTTGATTAATTACTTGTATTAGGTATTTTTTTGTGGTAATACATTCTTAATAAAATTTTACGTATATACAATAATTATATTTATTATTAACTGTTGATTAAAATCAAAACGTTCATGTCTCTAATACTAAAGAAAGTTTTCAAAAGTTGTGTTATTATATTAATATTAAAAATGCTACCGTATTGAAAATTTTTGATAAAAATATTTAATTTTAATGAGATATTTATTTTTATTAATTTTCTACTTTCAGAATAATTTTCACAGTGATATACCCGTATTAAAAAAATTTATAGGTATAATAGTTATAATTGTTGTTTCAAACCAAAATATGTGTGAATATCATTATAGAATTTTTTTCAAAAAATCAAGACATTAATGCGAATAAATATTATTATATCATAAATTTTTGATAAAAACTATCTAATTAGTATTGTTGATGCCAAAAATAGTAATGACTACTTAAGTATCAAATTTTTGTATTAGGAAGACTGATTAGCAATAATTGATATGATAAACATTAAAGATTCGTATTTATGGCCGAGCTCGAGCTAGGTACTGGTTACAGAGGATTTTTGTCGTCCCCTGAATGACAACTAAGTGTTCTATTTATAATGCAAATTTCGAAGGTAGTCGTAGGTCATCATTGCGGAGGACTAGCTTCAATCTAGGGGTGATGATTGCTTCTGCAACTGTAAGTAGTCATTCGCATTAATGGTGATGGCCTTGTGACTTGTGAGCCGTCTTTGCATTTATGACGAGGGTCCTGTCAGCCACAGATATGTCAGGGTATCAGATGACACGTGGATTGTCCTTCTTGTCGGCTACTATAGTGGTCGGGCTCGCTGGACGTTTCAGCCGAACTGGGCACTATTCGACCTGGTCAGTGCGGTGTAGGGCTTTCCAGGTCTTGGTCCTAGCTTGGCCTCGTGGCGTCGAGCTATGCGCAAATCCAAGCTGGGCTAGTTTCCACTATGCCGGCGGCTACAATCATCATTTGGTGAAGTAGTCCACGGCCACAATCGCGTATTTAACTCCTCCTCGCCCATTTGGCATGGGTCCGATGGGATCAATTCCCCAGCTTTTAATTTAGATTTTATTTAGTTTATAAACTTTTATGTTTATTGAAAATCAAAACAACCAGCAAATCGTATTTTCAAATAGAGTACAAAATTGATAATTTTGATAGTTAAATCCGGTCTCTGTGGGATCGATACTTGGATTTAAAAATTCATTTTATTACTTGTTCTACCCGTACACTTGCGGCAATATTTTCAACTCATTCTCAATCGAACATGACCGTGAGAACTATTCTTCCATAACTGCCTATATTATTTATCTTGGAAGTAATCCATTTTTGGTGTTCTAAGAAACAGCGAGCAGTGGCTAGATCCTTAGCTGAAGCCAAGTATTGAGCCATCGCTTCAACTACTACGAAAATTTCATGGCTCGTCAACACGCTATTTTAACTTGGCATCAATTTGTCTTCTCCCCCCACGGCTATTATGTGATAATCTTGGAGCTACTTACTTGTGTGCTAATCCAGTGTTCCATTCTCGGATGAAGCACATTGCCATCGACTACCACTTCGTCCATGAAAAGTGTATCTGGAGGTTCACTTGCGGTGTCTCACGTCTCAACAATTGGTCAACTTGCTGATCTTTTGGCTAAGTCCTCAGCAAAACAATGATTTCTCACAACTTCCTTATATTAATTCCTTTTAACTTGCAATCTGCTCCTATTTTATTTATGATTTCCAAATGCCGTTTGGATTTTGATGCTAATTGTGTCATTTTGTATATGTAGGAATGACTATCCATACGTTGTGAGGCTTGAGAATCGTTGTTATAGAAAGATTACACAGCATAGTGTAACGAACAGAATGGCAGAAATTAAGAAGTCTTTGAATACGGATTACTTGGAAAAGTTTAAGCACTCTCACTTCGGGAATTTCTTGGCATTAACAAAGATCAAATTTTCTGGTACTTTTGTCCATCAAATGATATTGCATTTGGTGGAGACAAAGAAGAATAATGAGTTGTGGTTCAAAGTTGATGGTAATCTAATGAGATTCAACATGGAAGAATTTGTATTGGTGACTGGCTTGACGATTGGTGCTCGTCCATTGGGTCGTGCATATGAGAGGGTGATAAAGAGGCAGCAATTCTACAATAGGGTCTTGGGTAATCGGTCTGAGGTAAAATTCAAGGATTTGGAGGATGCCTTCTTCAACATAGAGGACATGGCAAACAAATATCGTCTAGCATTACTTTACTGCTTGGAAGGTGTTGTAGCCCCTAGTGATAGAAACAACACTATCAAGAAAGATATCATTGCCTTAATGCAAGATGAGGAGTTATTCAATTCATATCCTTGGGGTACACGGGCATATGAGTTACTGGTGCAAAGTGTGAAGGGAAAGAATTGGGATGTTAGATTTAAAGGCACGTGTGACGATGATGGTGGCAAAGGTGTGGATACTTATCATGTCTACGGTTTTCCTATGACTATACAGGTATCGGAATACAAACTTCAGTTGTTATGATCACTATTTTATTATTTTGTTTTGCAAGTTAAATCATTCCTATAGTAATGGTTATTATAATTGAAATATCAGATATGGGCGTACGAGACGATGCCCTAAGTAAGGCCAGAAATATTCAACGAAATCCTCGAATAACTATTCACGTATGGTAAGGTGGCGTGGAAAGAAATACGTGCAGTCAAATGTCACGAATCTGTTTTTCAAACATAATAGGGTATGTTTTAGACCTTTCTTTTATCATGTGTTGCTATTTTGTGGGTCATTTCATCACTTGTGAAATTAACGCAATTTTTTCTTATGATAGCTGCGCACATTTGCCACAATACAGCCTGATGAAACAGAGAAAGAAAAGGACTACCTAGAGATGGTTAAGAGTACGGATGACGAATCGGATCAATTTTTGGATGAACTTGTGGTCCGTGCAGTAACTATTCAGCTTCCTCATGAAGAGAACGAGTCTGACGATAATAATAACGATAATATTCATGCTGTTAGTGATGCTGGCCCAAGTAAAAGACCATGTAATAGGGAGTGGGATGACTCGGCAATATTGGAGGCCATTGGTGCGCTTGCAAAGAAAATGGTGAAAGTGGAAGCTATGTGTTCGAAGGGATTTAGGAAGCTGAATATTAAAATACATGATTCATTTTCGGAGCAGTCCGCACAGAGGAGAGGAAGAAATTATACCGATGATCAAACATTTGAGGATTTGCTAAACACCAACAAATGGCCTACCTCTTTGAAGCAACGAAGTGGCCCACAGCCGCAGGCTTCTGAGGAACAAACAGATGGCTATGAAGACAGTTTGGACGAAAATGATGAAGAGTCTGGAACAGATCCAGAGAGAAATGACGTGATTGATCAGGAAAAGGATAATGGTGATGAATGTAATGAAGAACCAGAACAACAGGCAAAAGATGGTGATGAATCAGATGACAAATGAAAAGAGTAGGCAGAAGATGGTGATGAATCAGAGGACAAATCAGAAGAGCGGGCAAATGACAATCAAAATTCAAATGCAGTGAATTTTCCTGATGACTTCTTATTCGTTGTTGATGCTAAGAGGGAAAGGGAATACAGCCGTTGGCGTCGCCGCAGTGATGACAGGTACATTTTTAAACAACCAACAGAGTAATTAACTTTTTTCCTTTGTTTTTATGTGAACCAATCCACTTTGACCGCGTACTTGTGAGATGCTTTTTACTACTCCAAAATTTGTAGTTCGTGAAGTTTGGAGCCTATCTAAGAGATTTTCATGCTGCTGGAAATGAATGTTTGTAAATTTTTTCTTGAAAAAATTGAATATTCTTGGCTTCCGGTTCCTCATCGTGCCCTTATCTTTCTGCCGATTTCTTTTGTTGCTATTGTTTATAGCCTAACTTTGTTGGCTGTTGTTTGGCTGGCCGTTTTATGTTGGTTCCTTGATTGAGTGATATTTTCCTTAATGGCTTTAGCGGTAAAGATTTGTTCCACTTCTTTACTTGGTTTAGTTATATACGTTCTTCCTTCTATGTTATAGAGTATGGAGTTGGACAAATAGTTAAATTGCAATGTACTTCCTTCGGAATGCATGAGTGTTCTTATAGTTGAATATGCTATGGTTGTTATATGTTAAATGTTGTGCTTTGTATGACCTAGAATCAGTGGCTACGCAAGAGAATCTTTTCATGTTTTCCTGAATTTTTTTGCTCAGTTGCAGCAGAGCAGAGCAAAATTCAACAATGAAATAGATATATTTTTGACAGTGAAATAATGAAATATGTCATTGGGATTGAGTAGAGGTTATAAAGTCTATGGCTTGGTGGTGATTTGGGAAATAAAATTTCATTTTCATACCTAGAAGTAGGTGGAAACTGTATTGAAATATGTCATTTATTGTAACCTCCACAAAATATTCATACTAATGTTAACAGATTGAAAAATGCGTTTGTTTACTACTAGAGAATAACTGTTATATGAAATAAAATGGGCCAAGATATGTTTCATGTTATGACGCATTGATAATCAAATGGCTACTTGGTAAATCAATTACATTCCTATTAAGTTTGTAGGATTTAAGATTCATTTTTGGTTACTAGGTTAAGTGTAGTTATTTTGTTTGTTTATATTTTTCCAAAGTAGTGCATTCTATCCTATCTTTCACTACTAATGCATGCTAACATTGGGTAGGTTGTTGGTTACTATTGGCCCTCATTCGGTTTCGCTTCAAGTTGTAAAAGATATCGAAGTTGGGAAGATTGAATGAACTGCGTTGGTATGTAACCTACTATTGTTAGATGCATATTAACGTTCAATTGATGAGTGATTATGTTGTGTTGTCCACCAACGATGAACATTCGAGTGCTTTTATGCTTTGTAACATATCTTGGTTTTTTAGGACATAAATTTGGCAATCTGGACATTGCGCAATGAGGATGAAAAAGCTCGGGAACTTTTTAGATCGACCATAGGAGTTATGGACTGTGAGTTTACTAATGCCATTTTCAATTCTTGGACCGTCACATTCTACTAAGGAGTAAGAGCAATGGATTGGATCCACACATTCCTAAGTTCGTGGATGGTTCGATGTACGTTGAAGGAAGGCCTATTACCGAGATGGACATCCTCGTCTTTCCCGTGCACGTGATGGATAATAGATGGGTCCTCATTCACGCTGACTTAGTGAACTGGAGAGTACATGCATTGGACTGTCATTCGATATCCATGGTTGAAAGAGAACTGGCTGCAATTTGTGTGCCATACGTGAAAGTGATTGACCAAATTGTTTTTTATTTCAACTTACGTGAAAAGCGTCCAGACTATCGCAGGGGTATGGGTCGACTACTTCCGGATGATGCACATGTCTTCTACCGTTACGGAAGTGACATCGTTCCACAAGCAAACACGACGTGAGTACATTTAACTTATTTTATTATGCATTGAACTTGAAATAGCATTCACAGCTACAATTACAAACTTCACTTTATACTACTAATTAATTGCGTTTGTCTTTTCGTAGGTTCTACTCAGGCATCATGTGTTATAAATTTGCAGAGTGCATCCTGTGTGGATGTCCATTTACTATGATCTCATCTTCCGATGTTCCAAAGTATCTGAAGAAGTTGGCTACAAACATTTCGACCCAACAACTTAAGTATGTCATATGATTTATGATGTAGTATGACTGTGTTGGACTCCATGTAATCTTCTCTTTTTTGTTGCCCTCTTTTGTCCTACATGGTAATGAAACGCCTAAGTAGGTTGGCTATATTTTGTGGATTGTATATTCAAATGAATGTCATGAACTGTTACAAACTTAGCACTTGGAAGGGTTAACTGTTTTGTTGAATAGGGAACATGCATGTTGTGTAGGGAATTGTATTATATTGTGCTACTATGATTCCATCGTGTTATATCCATCATGTCATTCACTGGGTAGGGATTCAAGAAATTGTCGACCAGGTGAAACATGAATTGGCTACTTTTATATATTTTCAGCTAATGTTGTGATGTTGAATATAGTCTCACAACTCTATACCAAAGAGTATAGGCAATTTCACTATCCTATTATGGTTGTCTCTTTCATGTTTTGTTTATTTATCCCTTTTGTAATGCATTTTGTTGGTTTGGAAATTACGTTTATGCTGAAAACTTGATAACTGATAGTGTTTTACGGATTTTAGGTAAATGCATAGAAGATGTAGTAATACTTAGGGTTCTTGCACAACATGTTGCTCGAACATAATAATTGGAATTCAATGACTGAAATTGCATTTTACAACTACAATATGAGCTTTATTTTGACAATGCAAGCACAATCATTACAAAGACAAGACCAAGTAGACCAATTACGTAAGCACGAGTTTCGTAAAGTTTATTGGTAAATTGATCTTTGCTCGCCTTTACCCGGACGTATCTCAAGTGCCAGCCTCTGTATTTCATCATCTTTGGCATGCAACATGGTATTTAGATCATTAACCTGTTGTTATAGCGAAATAGGTCGACGAGTGAGGCGAACAATATCTTTGGTCGTTCGATGAACGACGGAATTGTCAAACCAACTAATGTAACCACATCCTCCATTTATCTACCAAGATATGTGAAATGACATTACCAAATGTTATCATCAATAGAAGTACGGTAGAACGTAAATGGCAATAACAAACTTCAGTTAATATCGAAACATTAATTATCATATCCAACCTTTCGGCAACCATAAAATAGCCGACCACGGTTATCGTTGTCCGATGATCGTTATAGTAGCGTGAACAAACCGCAATAGCAACGTTCAACGTCCGTGAACGGAAGGTAGAAGACACGCTATTAGTCATGGAGCTTCAGTTAGTTGCATTCACGGGCAGTTGGTGTTGGTCTAATAACTGGTAATGTGAAGCTCAAATTAGTTGCATTCATAGCCAACATTTATGGAGGTTAATTGGATACTACCACACAATGAACACATGGTCTATGGGAGCTACGATGGACACTAATTGGACACGCTGAAGGGAATATTTTTGGGGCTCCATGTGATGGAATATATTTCATATAGATTTTCTGATGATGGTGGAATCTTTCTTGGAACCAGAATTTAAAATGATCTTGTACTGAACATTAATCGCTATTTATGTCATGGATGAAAATGGCTAGACTTCTCAACCACTACACAATAATAATGTGTATCTCTACATATTTTAGGTGCACGAACTTTGACTTCTTGAATTTAAATGTTTTCAAACGACTTTCAAAGTGCGTTGCGTATTATCGTATGTTTAAGAGTAAAATTAATAGTAACAAAAAATACAATTGCTAACTCCTTAACTCACGTATACTCATTACAAATGGAGTTGGGTACGGTCTACAACAACGTACCGCTTGAATTCAAAAAAGGAAAAAAAATAATATTGCTCTCGATTTTGTAAACAGTTTAATATCTTCAATTGTAAAATGGGGCTCGTTCAATTTACTGTGAAATTGGAAAAGTAACATGGAAACTACCTATCAGGGGAACCAAAATAGATGCTAACAAAATTGAAACAATATAATAACTTTAAGGTACTAAAGTTAAGTAGAGATATTGGAATTATAAGTATACCTCCTTTGAATATTAATTGGTTTTTAAAAATTAAAAACAATTACAAGTTTATTGATATCCTGTTTTGTTGTAGGATGCGGACATATATTTGATAGACGAGCCAAGTGCATACCTCGACTCTGAGCAACGTATAGTTGCTTCTAAAGTGATAAAGAGATTTATACTTCATAAAAAGAAAACTGCATTTGTGGTGGAGCATGACTTCATCATGGCAACATACCTCGCAGATAGAGTGATTGTGTACGAGGGACAACCATATGTGGATTGTATCGCAAAGAAACCCCAATCATTATTGACTGGGATGAACCTATTCCTATCTCATTTGGACATTACATTTAGAAGAGACCCAACAAATTACCGCTCAAGAATCAACGAACTTGATTCAACCAAGGATAGGGAGCAAGAGATTGCTGGTTTTTATTATTACCTTGATGCTTAACTTTTTCCACTGGTGTTGCCACTAGGTCGACCCTCCGGTACCAACCAATTCTTGATGATGACGAGGCTTATGACTTATCAACAAAGGTTTTTTCTTACTAAACTAGTTTTTGTTGCATATGAGGAGTCGTCCTTCTACTTGCCTAACTGATGACTAGTATATCGTTTTTTCGCAATGAATTCAACGACCGTAAGACTTGATTTTGGTTTATTACAGGAAAAATGTGAAAGGATATGGAGGGTTGAATTTTGTTGAAGAGTGAAAGACATCTTAGCCTCGCTACGATGGTGATTATCACTGTGGGTTTATATATTTACTGGTCAGATCAAGATTCCTTTTTCATATTTTCATCCTACTATTTATTTTTGGCTAAATTCACACGAGTTTGTACTTGATGATTTTGGTCTTTATGGTTTAAGTGTTAAAAGTGGGGCCATTGGGTTAATTACCTAGTTTTTCAAGAGAAATGGTCATAGAATAATTAGACCAGTATTGATCAGAATTGAAGTTAACAATTACTCATTATGTGTCTCATTTGCCCTTCAAATTAAAGTCAAAAAGTGCTTGAAACACATTTATAAACAAATAAAATAAATGGTAAAAGAATGGATAACCTTTGTAGATCTCACAAAACTTGTGCACAGAAACTAATTTAACTACTGAAAATTGTATATAAATATATCTATAAAGACTTTTATAAACTTGCAAACGATGTAGCATGTGTTCGCTTAATTTTTTCTCATCTAAAAATTAACTCAGTGGCGTAGCCAGGATCCTAGCTCAGTGCGGTCCAAGCTTGTTTGGAACAGAAAATAAAATGTACTTTATAATAAAAACAAATATAAATATCATACATTACAATTGTTCTTTACGGGTTTTCATATTTTGAAACCGTTTTACAATAACTTCGTTATCAATTTTTGAAAATACCTCTCTCTCTACATAAACAACTAGGCTATCATTAGCCATATTCAACCAAAGACATTTAGCCATATTGCGTTAGGCTTCAGCCTTGCCGATTTAGCTTTGCCGCTAGCGGCGACTTCGTGCTACAGCTGAAGCGCCGCAGAAAGCAACAGCACCGGTTGCGCAGCGGCGACTCTGTCGCCTGGCCGCCAAGAAGAAGCGGCAGCTTCTAGGCTGCTGCAGTCGCTAGCGGCGGTCGGCCAGCGGCTGACTCCTGCGGCCGCTAGCGCAGCCTTCAGCGCTGCGGCTGCCGCTAGCGACATCAAGAAGTTGCCGCTAGCGCACTCTTCTTGCTTTAAATGGATATTCTAGCAAATAAACCAAATTACCAAATTCAATCCGAACTTCAAGCCTTCAACCACAATGCCATTTAATAACCATTTTCACTTATCAAACAAAATTGAGGCTTTTCCACATTTGAGCTTGGAACAAAATTAAGCCTTTTCTAAATTCTAACTAACTAGCTATATTGCTTATTTCAATTCATTATTGATCAATAATCAATTCATTCAATTGGATATCTAAATTATAATATTCTAATTTTCAAATAATTAGTCAATTACAAATGATATCATACATTTATAAATAAAATTGGGACATTTAATCATTTGAGCTTTGAACAAAATTGGGGCTTTTCTCTTTTCTAAATTCTAACTAACTACTAACTAGCTATTTAGCTAATTTCAATTCATTATGTATCTAAATATTCTAAATTGGATATTGAAACAATTGGATATCTAAATATTCTAAATATTTAGCTATGTAGTAGCTTATTTCAATTGGATATCTAAATTCTCTAATATTCTAAATTTCAAATAATTAGTCAATTACAAATGGATATTGAAACAATTATAAATAGATATACTATGATAATAATTAATAACAACACCAAATTAACCAAAAAATAGGGTTAAATACCTAAATTGAATTTCACTTACCAAGCAATTAAGCAAAATAGGCAATAGAAGACGAGTTGCTTGTTGGGTCATTGCGATGAGTGATGACAAAGTCGAAGACGATTAGATGAGAACTATAGACGAGAAGCGAGTCGCAGAGACGTGGAGTGGTCGACCAACATCGCTTTTGGTAGACTCGACTCGTCCTCAAGGTCCACGCGGTGTCGGCCAGTCGGCGGTGAGAAGGAGTCGACGGCGACGGCGACCAGCTGCCGAAAAGAGAACCGAGAGATCAAAGGAATGGCGAAAAGGAGGAATTAAGGTGCGTGGCTACGAAGGAATGAGAAATGGAGAGGAGGAAAAGCCGATGAATTTCAATGTCTGTCATGGGCGATTTGAAATTTTTTTTTTTTTTTACTTTTTGGGCACAAGTCTCGGCCCAATTTTTTTAACAAAATCCAGTGCGGTCCATGGACCGCACTGGCCCATGTGAAGCTCCGCCACTGAATTAACTTATGTTACTCGATAGAGTCGAATTCCAATGCACGCGATCTCAAATATCTTATCATTGTTGTCTATACATCTTGAAACATTTACCACCATTCAATTTAAGAAGTTATTTATACTTTTAACAAAAATATGAAATAAATTTCACCTGAACACACGCTTAATCAACTCTATAACCTCATCAAATTGAGCATAGATCCTATCTTAAATTCTACTTTTGATCCGTTATTTATGTGTGAACATGTTAAAATGCTCGCATGTTAATTGACAATTTGCAAGTGATCTATATCATTATATGGGTCACTTTCAACCACTTACAAACTATCATATCACTATATGGGTAAAGGATTAAATGCGATTTCAAATTTTTATCCCTTAGCTATTTCGTCCAATCAATATGCCACACATGCATTATATAATTCAATCATGTCTGCTTTGATTGAATAAAAAACCAACAAGACAAAAATTGAACCAACAGATCTAAACACCATCACATGGAATCAACCAAACCGCTGATGCTCAAACATGAACATGTGATGTGTTTAATTGAAGGGAACTTCAACAACACACATAACAGCCACTTGTCCGAATCTACTTTAACGAATAAAAAAATATTCCTACAAAAGGATTTTCTGATTTTTCTTGTCTGAAATCCAGGCTTAATTTCCCAGTCCTGTCCACGGCACGTGTATGGACTCAATCCCGTGCAACGAGGGAGCTTCTCATTGGTCCATCTGGATTTGGCAGTTGAATCTAACGGTCAAACAGTTTTTATCAGTTATAAGTCATTTGAATTTATTGCACCTGTCGACTTCAGTTAACATGTGTCAAGATTTGCTTATTTTAGTCGATTAATTATCCGTTTCTTGTGGACTAGTTTTGCGTGGTCGGTGGTTTGTGGGCCCGAGAGTACAAGTTCGACTAACCACCGCCCCTAAACTCCCGGAAAATGTGGCGCGGCTGACACACGAATTCGTACGCGCTTTGCATAAAGACAAGATTCGGTTTAGTTTATAGGAAATTTATGTAGGCCATAGGAGTCCTTTTTAGTACTATTTTATTCATTTATTTATTTATTTACACTTCCATTTACATGGTGACTTTTAGTTTTTCTTTTTTCTTTTTTAAATAATGTTTAATATTAAACAAATTAAAAATCAGTTTTGCCCATACATTTCATATTATTATTGCTCATTGTCATCCACAAATTCTATAGTCCATAACATTATTCAATTTAGATAGTTGATTCTTCCTAAACAAATTGACTTTTCTTTTTCCTAAAATTAGATAGTTGATTTTTTCTAAAATAATTGACTTTTCTTTCTCCTAAAATAGTTTATTTTTAGCAAGATTTACATAAATACTATAGAGCATTATTAATTGAAACAACTATGATATCAACCTTGAGATATTGGGATTCCGAGGCGAAATTTGATCTTGTTGGCCTTTTTGTTGTGAGTTTGACTTTTGGAGCTACCCTTCTTGTAGTAAAAATAAATTATTAGGTCATTTAGGTGTTTTAAGTAGTCACGGCCTAGCCTCATATCCATTAGTGTGTAGTTTGGTACTTCACGTGATATTGATGGAGCATATTTGTATCCATACAATTAATCAACTGGATTATCCTCCTAATGCTGGGAGGTACCAATAACTCACAGCCCCCTGTCCCATGCATTCAGGGGGTTGTGACTGCTCGGACATCTCAGTGGTGGGAGGAGAAAATTTTCGTACAATTAATTATGTTATCAAGAAGTAGTGTGTAATATTAAATTAAATGTATTAGAGACAATATATTTTTTTGATTATTTATTGACTATAGTCTATACTAGATGTTGTTTAAAGCATGATAGGGAATAATTTTTTCTACTCTTTACTACTTTTTACTATTTTTTTATACATTCTTTCTTTACCCTAAATCAATCATATCCACACATCTCGTCACATCCACAAATCTCCACCATTAAACTCCACTTATTCTCTCCTCATTTACATTAAAAATCATTAAAAACCATTAAAATCTAATCCCTATCACCCTATTAGTTTTCTTACAAAACATGGTGGAGTGTGTTAGAATAAACTTTTATTTTATTAAAAATTAATTTTTAAAATTGGACAGTGATATTAATTATGAGATATGTCGTTAGTAATGGATAATAATTTGAAATATCTAATCATCATTAAAATTTAACTCTTTCTAATTAATTAAATTAAATTTTGAATAGAAAATGAACGGAGCCATAACCGACCACGTCAAATTTAATATAATAACTACGCAAGCAAGGCGTGTCAAATTTCAAACAGTCGAAATTCTGCTCAGTCTTGTAAAGTTGCAGGTGATAATAAATTATAACGACGTGTCCTTACTTCTTGTTTATGTCTTATTGGAGCCGTAAAGAATATCACCTTTTTGCTTTATTAGTTATACTTATTATTTATAAGAATATCACCTAAAAAATAAATTGGGAATTCTTGAGTACTTAATTTTATTAAGTACTAGTAATAAATGTTGATTTTTAAGTTAAAAAAATCGAAAAGTATAAAGGCTTAGTCATGCTCGATAATTATCAAGTTGAACATGATAGTATTTATAATAATTAGATCATGTATATATATATAATAAGCAAAATGTAATTGTGATTTTTCTTCAGTTCATATGTACTATCTCATTTCGTATTGTATTATAACTACCTAATCTTAATTAAGCATATTCATTTAATGATATTATTGAATACTAATTTAGATTGGACGAGACAATTAAGAGAATGACGACTGAAACGATATATTTGAATTCATAAAATTCCAATGGGTATAGGAACAACATTACAAATGTTTGGCAGAAAGGATACAACTAAATGCTAAGGCAATATTGAAGAACAAAATTTCTCCCTTCATTCCACAAAGATAGTTCACATTTCATTTTTACATACATTAAGGAAGCTTAATTAATATTCTTGGAAATGTGTAATTTAATAATATTTTTACTAATATACCCTCACACTTCATTATTATTCAACTTTAGTAGTATTTCTTCTTTTTTTTATTACTATATTTATTAAATGGGGGAATGTTATAAGGAAACTAAAAATCAATTAAAAAAAGTGGATTATCATTTTGGAATAGATAAAAAATAAATAGTGGACTATTTTTGTGGAACGAAGGGAGTGCATACCATTAAATATATATATCAACCACATGCCTCTTTTCAATCATACTAAATACAATTAACCAAACATTAATTTATGTTACAAATTAATACTCCCTATGTGCTAATTATATGGTCCATTTTGCTTTTTCACCAAGATTAAGAATGTGATAGGAAAAGTAAATCTTGTGAATTGTATTCCTAATTTACTCTTATTAATAATTGACTAATTTTTAAATTAATAGTTACAACTATAACATTAAATAGGGACATGTTTGTAAAGTAATATACAAGATAAACTTCATAATCATAATATCTAGAAACAAAATAATATAATTGGGACAAATAAAAAGGAAAAAATTGGATCAAATAATTGAGACAGAGGCGGTGGCGGAGTTAGGTGAGGCCCTATGGACGCGGGACCCCACTCAATTGGTTTCCATGTTGCTTCCTCTTCTTTTTTCTTTTTTTTTTTCATTTTGAGTTAAAAATCAATTGTTCTCACACTATAATTTAATTTTACTTCCCCATTGTGTATCCCACTCTTTAGTCCCATAAGACCCAACCCAAACATATACTACACCTTGGTCAAGTATTTTGCTTTTTTATTTTGTCATTTCCTCTTCATCCTTTCCCAAATCCTACAAAATTTGGTGATAGTTTGATATAATTATATATTATTTTGTTAGAAAAATCTTTTTGATAATTAATATGTGCCCCCATTGAATTAACTCTCTGACTCCACCACTCGATGGGGGGAGTCGAACCAAGCCCTTCTGTCGCAAATACAATGCAAAGATTTTCTTCTCTCTCCTTTGTGCCAGGAAAAGAATATATATATATATATATATATATATATAGACCACATTTATTTATTTTTTTTCATTTGTTCCATATATATAGGAGCATGATCTTGTTTCTATGTTAAGTAGTTGTAATTTTTAGACTTACCGACAGCCCATTATTTAATTTGTCTATTACTCCTTTTTGTTTCTGTAAAATAAATTTGTTGGAAGAGATGGAAAGATAAAGTTGGAAACTTTCAAACTTCTTTGTTTTCATTTACTAGTAAATTCGTGCACATTTTAGTTGTTTTTCAACGGCATGTTGTTTCTCGAAAGCTCAAACCATCTCTTAAAAAAATTAAAATAAATATAAATAAATAATAAAAAGACTAGACTAGCACCACATTAATTAATTAAGAATTTTCTCGATGAAAAAGACATTGGATAATCTTGATTAATCCATTTTCAATTTTTCACTATAGACTACCCCACCAAATTAAACCAACCTTCCTATGAATCTTCCTATCCCATCCATTCCCTCCCTATAAATTCCCCATTTCAGTTCAACCTCACCTCAACCATTCATTCATCCATTACACACACAAACACAAACACTTTCGTTGTATCTTTTAATTAAAAAACCCTAATTCTCAATTTCTTTATTTGGTTTCTGTAAATTAAATCAATGGCACCCAGTTTGAGCAAAGCCACTTCAAATGCCATTCTTCTTGCCAATGGCTTCGACAATCCATCAATCATTTTAGACGACTCAAATTTCATTGTACATGATGATCACATCTTTCTTTCTGAGGTCCCACCCAACATAATCACTACACCAGCATCCTACTCCGGTGCCGCCGGAGACAAACCGGCGGTAACCACCACTGGATGTTTTGTCGGCTTCGACTCCAAAGAACCCAAATCCCACCACGTGGTCCCACTTGGGAAGCTTAAGAACATCCGGTTCATGTCAATCTTCCGGTTCAAAGTCTGGTGGACCACTCACTGGACCGGAACCAATGGACGAGATCTCGAGAACGAAACGCAGATGATGATCCTCGATAAATCCGACGATGGAAAAAGGCCTTACGTTCTTCTTCTCCCAATCTTAGAAGGGCCTTTTCGGGCTTCTCTCCAGCCCGGTGAGGACGATTTTATCTCCGTCTGCGTCGAGAGCGGGTCGACAAAGGTCGCCGGAGAATCTTTCCGGAGTGTGGTTTACATGAACGCCGGAGATGATCCGTACAGTCTTGTGAAGGAGGCGGCGAATGTGGTGAGAGATCATTTGGGGAGTTTTAAGCTTCTTGAGGAGAAAACGCCGCCGGGGATTGTGGATAAGTTTGGGTGGTGCACTTGGGATGCATTTTACTTGACTGTTCATCCTGATGGCGTTTGGGAGGGTGTTAAGGGGCTGGTCGACGGCGGCGTTCCGCCGGGACTGGTGCTTATTGATGACGGGTGGCAGTCTATTAGTCATGATGATGATCCAATTTCCACTGAAGGCATGAACAGAACATCAGCGGGTAAACGGGTTTAACTTCTTTTTTTCTTTTTGGCTGGTCCCACTAATTCTTATTTACAATTTAGCGCATGTTCTCCTACTCATTTTTACACATTTTTACACTACCTATTTCGTGGGACCTACCTTGTACACACAAATCTCCACCATTCAATTCCACTTTTTCTCTCTCCTATATCACATCAAAACACATAAAAACATATAAAAACACACACCCTAACACGCGCTTATTACGTACTCCTTTGGTAGGTCCATTAATACTCGAGAAAAATAAGACAATGTTACGTGTGCGTGCTTGTACCAAAATAAGACAATGTTACGTGTGCGTGCTTGTATGGTAGTAAGAGAGGGTAAAATAGTTATTTTCTTTTCTTTTTTTTTTTTTTTTTGGTGTCTATGAAGGTGTTAGGGGTAGATGCTTAGTTCATGAGAGTTTACATGCAATATTTTTTAATAAAATATAAAATTTTCAGTAAAATAAAATTACTAAAAGTGGTTAAAATTGTTATCTTATTTTCATTCTCTTTAATTGTCTCATTCAATAAGAGGGCATGTAGTAGATTACAGTGTTAAATCGAAACTTTTATTTAGGATTGAATTTTATTTATTTTATTTTATTTTATTTTTAATTCGGCAGGTGAGCAAATGCCATGCAGACTGATAAAATTCGAGGAAAACTACAAATTCAGAGACTACGAAAGTCCAAACAAACCAAGTAATTCCGATGGTGTCCCAAATAAGGGCATGGGAGCCTTTATTAAGGACCTCAAGGACACCTTCAAGAGTGTGGACTATGTGTACGTGTGGCATGCACTTGCCGGGTACTGGGGTGGGCTAAGGCCCAATGCTATGGGCCTGCCCGAATCTAAGGTAGTTAAACCGCAATTAACTCCCGGTTTGGAAAAGACCATGGAAGATCTAGCGGTCGATAAGATTGTGAACAACGGGGTTGGGCTCGTCCCGCCAGAACTTGTTGATCGTCTGTACGAAGGCTTACATTCGCATCTTGAATCTGTCGGAATTGATGGAGTCAAAGTTGACGTCATTCATGTAAGTCGACAATTATCCAATTTTAGTACTTTATCAATATAAATAATTAAAATGAACTGAGTATTTATTTAGTTGAGTTTAAATTTATGCAGCTCTTGGAAATGTTGTGTGAGGAGTATGGTGGGAGAGTGGACCTTGCAAAGGCTTATTACAAGGCCTTGACCTCTTCAGTTAGGAACCATTTCAAAGGCAACGGAGTAATAGCTAGCATGGAGCATTGCAATGACTTTATGTACCTTGGTACCGAGGCCATAGCACTCGGTCGTGTTGGTACGTGTCACATCTTTCACCACTTAGAGAGATTCAATTTATATGGCCAATTCATATGTTTAATAGTGTTTAGTGTTTATTTCGTGTAACAATTTGATTGAATTGATTCATGTTAATATCAATAGGAGATGATTTTTGGTGCACTGATCCATCTGGTGATCCCAATGGCACATTTTGGCTCCAAGGTTGTCACATGGTTCATTGTGCGTATAATAGCTTGTGGATGGGCAATTTCATTCAACCTGATTGGGACATGTTCCAATCTACCCATCCTTGCGCTGAGTTTCACGCCGCCTCAAGGGCTATTTCTGGTGGACCAATCTATGTCAGCGACTCAGTTGGCAAGCATAACTTCGACCTCCTCAAGAGTATGGTCTTGCCTGATGGCTCAATCTTGCGTTGCGAGTACTATGCACTCCCTACACGCGATTGCCTCTTTGAAGACCCTCTCCATGATGGGAAAACAATGCTCAAAATATGGAACCTCAACAAGGTATGATTGTATATAATACATGATTAAATGAATCGTTGAATCTGGATCTGAAATAAAATCTTGTTATTTTGCAGTACACTGGCGTTCTTGGAGCATTTAACTGCCAGGGCGGCGGGTGGTCCAGGGAAGAGAGACGCAACAAATGCGCCTCACAATACTCCCACACAATTTCCTCCAAGGCATGCCCTAGTGACATAGAGTGGAAACATGGAACAAAACCAATCTCCACTGAAGGAGTTGAGGTTTTTGCGGTGTACTTCTTCCATGAAAAGAAGCTTGTGCTCTCAAAGCCGTCGACAAACATTGAATTGTCCCTCGAGCCCTTCAACTTCGAGCTTTTGACAGTTTCTCCCATCACAACTTTAGCCAACAAATCGGTACAATTTGCTCCAATCGGATTAGTCAACATGCTTAATACTGGAGGTGCAATTGAATCAGTATTGATTGACGACGATCATAACTCTATCGAAATCGAAGTCAAGGGAACCGGAGAAATGAGGGTCTTTGCTTCGGACAAACCGGTATCTTGTAGAATCAATGGAAACGATGTTTCGTTCAAGTACGAGGATTATATGGTTGTAGTTCAAGTACCATGGCCAGGTTCCTCTGGGATCTCTGTCATTGAGTACTTGTTTTGATTTGGAGATGTCAAGTTTGAATAGGGGATGCCCAAGTTTTGATGGGTATAAGTCCCCATGTGTTGATTTTTTTCCTTTTTCTTTTTTCGTTTTATGAATATTGTATAGCAAGAAATGTATTTCTTTCTTCAAGTAATGAAGTAAACAATTATTTTTGTACAGTTGCTTCTTTCGCGCCCAGTAATTATGAGTCATATACATTGTGACATGTTTTTTTATTGAGCTTTTTGTATTGACATATTTCTTTGTCGAATTATAGAATAAATTTTGATTATAAATTTGAATATATGTTTCACTCTGTAATTTAGAATGGGTATGACGACAAGTTCAGAGGAATTTTTGCAATACAATCTTATACATGATGAGTTTGCGAGATATCCTATATGGTAATAACTATAATAATTGCAATAATTTACTTTAATCATCATCAATAAGTAAAAAGATGCTATTATAAAACTATAATAATAATTCTTATTTCAATGTTTAAATAAGTGACTTTGCTTGTTGTAACTTGGTTACTCTTGTCAATTTAGAAAGTTATTATCTTCAAGGAAATTCACTTAGGGTAATTATATTAACACCACCCTTCATTTTAATTAACTACATCACAATATGTAAACACCACATTTAAACTAAAATTTTTATAAATAAACCACAATAATTTTACCAAAATATACACATCACTTATTAGCAACCACAAAAATGCTATGTGTGGAGCTCACATGAGGCCCTTATCATTAGGGGGCAGCTATGTATTATTCATCTCACTTAATATAAATGCTAAAAAAAAAATTTGTTTTTTTAAAAAAAATTTGCTGATGACGTGGTGCCGTGTGAGGGCGCCACATCACCTTGTTGGCAACTTATGCTGCCAACAGGTTGGCATTGGATCATTGGCGGTGTATATAAAATACAAACACAATATGTAAAACTCTTCAAATTTTATTCAATTATTTTTATGATTCAAGCAGTTTCTTGATTTGCTGTGATGATATATTCATCTTTTGAAATATAACTTGACTGATGTGGTTCAGATGATCGAATCAGTGTACAATAATTCTTCAATAATTGGACTACTAGTAATAATTAAAGTTTGAAAAAACTTAGTTGAACAAAACCTTATACATTTCTAAAATACAACGAACGTGGAAGACTGATTGAATCATTTTTCGGACTTTAGATCAGGAGTGAGGGGAAAAAGAGGAGTTATCAGAGAACAAGAGGGGATTTTGGCTGGGTTCGTTCAATTCCAAGGAAGAATGAGGGGTTATTTATATTTTTTGAATGTGGTTAATTTTGTCAGCAAGAAAAATATTAGAAAATGTGGTGTGCCAAATAATATTTGTAGTACAAATATATAATTGACCATTCACTTTTGAGGAGGCGTTATCCTCTAGTCCAGCTTTAATTAAATTTAGTTTTCACTAGTATTTTTCCCGTGCGTTGCACGGGAAGATATATAAGAGTTCAAATTCTAGAAGAGGAAGGGAAAATTGAGTTGCAAATTTGTGATTATCCGAAGCGTGATTTTACAATTAAATTTTATTTTTTTTAATTCAGAAAAACGCACGGGGAGATATATAAGAGTTCGAATTCTAGAAGAAGAAGGAAAGATTGAGTTGAAGATTTGTAATTATCCGAAGCGTGATTTTACAATTAAATTTTATTTTTTAATTCAAAAAAATGAAACTTTTGGGAAAAATAATCTCATATTATATATATATATATATATATAATATAATATAATAATATAATAATAATATAATAATAACATAAATATAGATATCGAGATAGATATAGATATCTTATTATCTTCAATTATTTATTTATTTATTGATTAATTTTTTTTATATTTTATGATATATACATATATAATTAATTGTTAACAACACATCTAAAAAATAAATTTTCATTAATCTTTATCAAACATAACCTTTTTTAGCCAATATAATTTAGCTTGTTTGCTACAACTTAAAGAACAAAAGAAAAAATTCCACTCGTTATTTTTAACTACCAATTTGATTGATTTGACAATCTTTTTATTTTTTTATACCGCTTTTCAACCACTGATTCAAATTCGTTTTCTCAAAAGTCTCTCTCAAACACACGCTAAATCAATATATCCCCATTTTTAAACAAAATGAAATTCATACACAGTCAGATATATATATATATATATATATATAGAAAAATCATTTATTAATCACTTGACTCTTGTCTATAGAATGTTTTTGTCAAACAAGTATTTCTGTGATCATTTTTGTAAAACAAAATAATAATTTCACTAATCAAAGAGCTAATAAAACATTAAAACCTTCTATAATTTCCATACACTTCCTCGGATTTGTCCGAAGTGTCTGTTTTGGGGGACTAATTTTTAGTTTTTGCTATATCCAAATTCTATTCTCTCCCACGCCATCCCCGTCCCACTTACCCACCCCTAACCGAACCCCCTTTTCTCCTTCAAATTTCAGCTTTTTCATCTTTCATTTCTGAGGTAGATAAGGAACGAATTCGTTATCGCTGCCGCGTGATTGGTTGGTTAAAATAGTCACGTCTTTTGTGCATAAATTTTTACACCGCCAAGTGTAATCGAAACCCTAGGACCGTTACCCGAATCCCATTTTAGAGGTTTGTTTCTTATCTCTTTGTTTTGGATTTCAGTCCAGTTAATACAGCTGGTTTTTCGTATGGGTTCACACTACTGGTCTCATTTTGAAATAATCGTGCGATGGGTTTTTTGAAATGATATGATTAGGGTTTTGTGAATTGGGTTTGAATTAATCCTGGATTGTGCGTGTTGTCTCGCTCAGTGACTAATATTGTTTCTGTTATCGGGCTTGTGTGCTAGTTATTCTATTCGACTTGCTTATCATGTCTTTGTAATTCTTTTCATGTTTCTGTACTGAAAATATGCAGTGCTGGAAAGTTATATAGCTGTCTCAGGAAATGTTCAGTTATCTGGTTGTATACTGTTGTATTTTCTTCCTGCTATAGTTCTGTAATTGAAAAATTGGAAAATTAGCTAATATAATCATTTTCTTGAGCGCTGAGCTGGGAAATTAATAAAGTTAAGATACTTTTCTGGCATTGGGGTGTCAAAACAACAGTTCCCTAACTTAGCGAATGTTTAGTGAAGTGTTTATAAACGAGGAGCTGATTTATAAACATTCAACTCATTTCACAAAGCTACTATTCTGTCACAAATCGGAAAAAATGAGTGATGGACAAGATCCTATAAAATGTGTGGCTAACTGGTGGTGAGTGTTACAAACTTGGGCTTGACTTGGTTCGATATTTGTTAATCTATGGTTGATTATGTTGTATCCTAATGGAATCCTCATAAGGGAATTTATGCAAGTTCATGCATTTCTATACTACCTTGTGTGAGCCTTCACAAGAAATTGTTGTATGTTAATCTGAACCCTTATAGCGCTTGGGGACCGACTTCAATAGTTCAATGTCATGTCAGATCAAAGTGTCAAACTGAATTCTGATGCTTTTAATTCTGGTTAGAAGGTTCAAATATATGGATGTTGATAGTCTACGGGTAGATCTGAAGGAATATGTTCAGTACATGAAAGTCACTATAATGTGGCAGATGATGCTGTATTTGACGCCTCTCCCTGTCTCGTGTTATCCATAAAGTAGCCAACATGTAGTTAACCTTGGTTGTCAGTTGATTACTTTGACTATCTTTCTTTTAATGTACTAGATGTAATTTCTGCTGTTTCCCCATAAAACATCAGTATCAATGACAAAATGAGCTTATTCCTTGATAATCTGTAGTACAACATTTGTAGAAGTCGAATGTGGAAAACGGAAAAAGCTATGATATTATATAGAAGAACTTGAGTATAATGAATGTGATTTTATAAGAAGTGCTACCCTCTTATTATATATGCATTTGATGAAGTAATGTTCTAGTTCTAGCAGACTATGTAAACGAAACTGATATCCTAAAAAGAAAAGAACGGAACAACCTGTTCCCAATAGAAGTAGAAATCTTATCAACTAAAAAAAAAAACTACTTGTATGCTATAACTGGAGGATCCTAATTACCAATAATCCTAGAATTGGCAGTAATAATTGATCTCCAGTGGGGGAAAAAAGGAAAGAACCTTGTCCACAAGTGTTGATGTAAGAGGAGGAGATCAATCAATCATAAGGAAAATCCTCCAAAGTTCTTCCCTAACTACTAATGGAGTAATGTGAACCCTTGACATGGTTGATAAACGTAATTATAATCCGAAGTTCAATTGTTTGAAGTCTTCTTTACCCTTATCTTGCTCATTTTATTTTCTTTGTATGTATTATTCCTTTAGAACTAAGTCTGGTCTTGGAAGAGGCCACTACTATTATTATCAGTCCTTCATGCTTCTTCATTTTTTGCTATAATGTTCAATCATATCTGTTTCAATACTAAAGAACTGGCTGGAAAATGAATATCCATCCTGTCCGCATATCCCTTGTTCTTGGGGAGTTCATTGGGATTGAACACATTGAGGAGGTTACTACACTTATTTTCTCAAAATTTGGCAAGTCTTACTTTTAACTGTTTCATGATCATGGCTCTATCCAAGACATGAGGTTTACAATTGCAACGTAAACAAATGTTTCCAATCTTAAGCTCATACTTTTACACTCAGCTTATATATCATTGGATGAAATAGATTCTAGTTCTCCAGTTGTAAATGCTTCTATACAGTGGTTTCATGATTGGTAGCATCCTGCTCTTGTTTACCATCCCTTTCAGACTCTCAGTTTGTCTTAATGTTGTTTACACTTCTATGCTGAACTGGATCCTTAAGTGCCACCAAAGCAATCTTTTTGTCTTGTGACCAAAACGCGTTCCTGTTATCTCGCATATGCTAGTGGCATTTACAATATTCTACCATGGTTGTCCAAAGTACATGGTACTCATTAACCTCAGTCACGTTACCTACAGTCTTACCTTTACCTTCTAATAGAAAGCAGAGCTTGATGCTACTATTTTTGGATTTTTGTCCCTTTTTATCATGGAAATTGAAAGCAATTGAGTGTTCTGTGTCATCAAATTTGAAGCTTTTACTAACGCTTGCATATTTTGTTATTGATGGTCCATCCAATAGCATAGTCTATTATCACGTTGCATACTTTATTGTTGATGGTGGCATTCTTTTCAAAAAATATGTCATGCTTAAATTGAGCATCTGTATATATTGCAAGTACACCTTTGTAAAATTCTTGATAACTTTGTTATATCCATGTGAGATTGGTGATTCATGCCATTTTCTGAAGAAGGATTTTATCATTTGGAATTGAGTTTTAGCGGGACACACTATTATGCCAAAAAGATGTTACAAAATGTAGAACATCGTATTTAGGCAATTCTTGCCATATGTCATGGTTGATGGGCATAGACTGAGCATTATATTGTGATAGTGAATTTAGCTGGACTCGAGACAAATCTCTTGCTACATATAGCTGAGTTTTGTGCTTTTTAAAGTGACCTACATTTATAGCAGCCAAAGTCTCAAATTCTTTGTATGCTGCATTTCAGACCTGTTTCATCTTTTGTTTCAGATTGTGAACTGAAGATAGCTGCCATCATCCTTGGGGCGTGACAGTGAACGGTTAATTTTGTAAAACAAGGAAAAATTCAAAGAGTTCAAGAATATTATGTAGAATAGCTTGAATATAGTGAATACGAGTGGTGATTACAGAAAATTCTCTCCTCTTTATAGGCATTTGAAGAAGGGGTAATATCTAAATTCTGGTAGACTAAGTAAATTCTATAAACATTTTAAGAAAAGAAAACAAACAGTCAATTAAACACTAAAATTAATTGTATCTATAAATACCAGGTATCATAATTACCAGTAATAAGTAAATCCCGAAACTAGTAATTATAATTGATTTATGGCTCTGAATTTCTTACATAAATTTTGGATAAGCGACATGAAAGTTTTTCTCCAAATGGTTATGTTCATTGCTAGATCTACCGGGAGATCTAAAATAACTAGTCTTTGCAACTTCCACAGATTTAGTAAATTTTGGTCATAAAACTTGACTCGACTCCCTAAACTTCTTTCTCTTGATGAATCTTTATTTGGATTACTTTACTCGTTTCTGTGTATTTTAATTTCTTATATTTTTGGGTTGATTTCATCAAGCAATGCTACAGTTTGTTGATTAATCTATTTCCCTTTCTTGCCTAAAGCTTCTTTCAGTGGAGGTTAATGAGTGCATTGGCAGCGAATGGATGTACACTTGAATCCGACACCTTTCAATTAGAAAAATAGTTGTGCTTCATTAAGCATGTTTCGTTTCGTATATACCAAAATGAACTGAATAAGTTCTTATTCTTTGGTATAGCTAAGGTGCAATTTTGTAAATTTGAGATTTTTATGTGCTAACCACAATATTGAGTTCTTGTTTATGTAATAAAGAAGCTATTTTATGTCAAATTATTTTTCTTTTGTTCTAACCTAGTAGCTTTGACAATTTAGGCTTTTTCATTAGCTAAATTCTAATTCATAGTTGATATACGATCCCTCTGTTATCGTGGCTGATGAATGTACTAATATTATGCAGGCTGTGCTTCTTTATTTTCCGGCCCTCATACACTTATGTTATTTGTTAATTGATTTCTCTTTGTTCTTTTCCCTTATAGGTACTGGGGCCATCCTTATCTCATTTTGCCAATGAAGTGATCCATTACCTGATTTAATAGAAGTATATGATTTTTTACGTATCTTGATAAATTGATCTATCGGACAATGGAGCTGAAAGTTTCTTCACCGAAGCCAGGTCATTCACCTTCTTATTGTCCCAGTGATCCTGAGGAGAAGGAAGTTAGTGAAGGAGAAGATGAAGATGATGATCGTAACCATAAACATCGTAAAAAGGAGACTCGTTCACAATCTTTAGAGCGGGATGCTCTGGATCAAGTTCTTACAAGACCATATAGGAAAAGAAATAAGCCCTTTGAAAATGGGTTCCAAGGCGGAGGTGATTCTGCGAGGTTTGAGAAGCGACGTCCAAATCCAAGTTCATTTTCCGGTATAGATTTGAAGTATAGAAACCGGGGTGAAGTTGGTCCTGGTAGGGGCAGGGGAAGGGAACTTGGTTCCTGGGGACCGCGTGACCCCAGGCTTGGCTCATCTGATATCGCATCCCAACTGGTTCAGGCTGGTGGTATGCACTCCAGTCTCTTTCCAGGGAGGGGGCTTCCAAATGTATCTAATGCACAGGGTACATCTTGGAATGCATATGGACTGGTCCCAGGACTATCAAATGGTGCCCTTGATGCACTTCACCCCCTAGGTTTTCAGGGGCCGCTCAGACCATCTATCAGTCCAATGAATATTGTCATTCCTGGACAAAGGTGTAGAGATTTTGAGGAACGTGGTTTTTGTCTGAGAGGAGACATGTGCCCTATGGAGCATGGTGTCAATCGTATAGTTGTTGAAGATGTTCAGGTATGTGGTCTATCCGCTTGATAAAGTTTTTATTTCTGAATTTCTATGAGCACATATCAATACTAAATAGAGTCAGATGATTCATTATTTAGAAGAGGAGTTAATACTTGCATTGTATTTCTTCATTCGCATAGAAAGTAATAGCTGTCTGCCCTTTCAAATGCATAGAAGGCATTGACTTACAGAAAGTATTGACTATTATATACAAAAATCTATTGTTGCAGTTAAAGTTAGAGATGTCAGTTTATACATTCACATGCTGGAAGTTTATATGAACATTTCTGATCAAACCACTTGAAGATAGAACATAGAGAAAACTTGAGCTGGCATGATTTAGAGGAAGTTAGAGAAATTGATAGAGAAGTCATGGGCGCTTTTACCTCTACTCCACAGTCACACTTCTATTGTTGAATATATTTTGGTCCAAGTTAGTGGCTATTCTTTTTTTTCAGTCATTTTCGTTCTTTTTATTTATTTATATATCACAACTGTAGGGAGTTTGTGTGTGAGATAAAAACATAAAATGTCCGTCCATCGTCACCAAAACTCAAAGCCCAAAAATTCCTCCTAAATCTACAGAATTTCTTCAAATTCGCCCTTTAATCTACCAAAAACCTTCATGTCTCCTTCCTATGGTCGAATTCACCGCGGTAGAGTGGTATATTAATATACTTTTTCTTTTGGTGACAAGATGATGGTAATCTGAAATCGGTGATTTAATCTGAAGGTCAACCATGATTTGAAAGCATTCCTCTGAGAGTCTAATTGTTTGTCTGTCTGCATCCATTTATTTAGTTTGTCAGTGAATAGCTATTAAATTCCCAAGCTGTGCAATGGTTCATAATTTGTGACCATGATAAAATATCTTGATTGATCATACCTTTCCATTTAATTTTACAATTGGGAAAAGGACTGATTGTGGAAGTCATAATCTCTGAAATTGCAGTCACTTTCGGCAATTCAATCTTCCCGTTCACTTTCTGGCTCACAGCTTCTAGGAACTCCTGCTGGGCAAGGCAACTTACCAGCAGTTAATCTTCCTGCTTCCTCTGGCTCATTAATGAATGGCAAAGCTTCATATGGAAAAAGTAGCAAGGTTGCAGTGACTGATGATGATTTGGGATTAAATGGTGGTTTTGTTGGTGCTTCCACAGTAGGCTCTGATTTCTATGATCCTGATCAGCCTTTGTGGACCAATGATCGTACTGAAACATCAGCAGCACTCCTAGCTCTTAATCCTTCAGATTTGGGTGAGACTGAAACTGGGTTTTCTGAAGGCTTCGATGATGAACGTGCAACCAGAAATACTGCTAATGCTGGAAGTTTATCTGTGTGGGGCAGAATAGGTAGTTCACGAAATAAATCAGGGCTGAGAGAGCAAATCGATCCTCCATTAACTTCCTCTAGTAATCTTGAAACTGTTGGTAAACATGTGGAACCTTTAAACCCTGGTTCTCAAGATGCTTCCAATCATGGAAAGTGGAGGAATGTGAATCAAAATGGCCCACCATTTAAGGAAACGTCTTCCACACAACAAAGTGACTCGGGACATAATGTTCGAAAGCCATCTCAAAAGGCACTTCGCACCCTATTTGTCAAAGGCATTCCCCTGAAAGATAACAGAAAGGAGGCTCTTCTTTCACATTTTCGAAAATTTGGAAAGATAATTGATATTTACATCCCCTTGAACAGTGAACGAGCTTTTGTTCAGTTCTCTAAGAGGGAAGAAGCAGAAGCTGCTTTAATGGCACCTGATGCTGTAATGGGTAATCGATTTATCAAGCTTTGGTGGGCTAATAGGGACAACATTCCTGATGATGGAATAGGTGGCAGCAGTAATGTGGCCATTACTTCCAGTGGGGCAACACCTCATGTGCCAGCTCCTCCCCATCCATCTGCTCCCAACAAAGTAAAAGAAAATCCTCAATCTGCAGGTGGCAAGGATAATAATGCTTATCCTTCTGTTGCTCAAGTACAAGCACATGATCATTCCAAGCCTGTTGTTTCCGGTAGTCCCAGAGCTCCACCTTCACAAAACAAGCTGGCGAGTTTAGAGCTTTTGAAAGAAGAACTCCGTAAGAAGCAGCAGATGCTTGACCAGAAACGAAATGAATTCCGCCAACAGTTGAGCAAACTCGAAAAACATGTGAGTCCCTATGCCTTTAATTAAACTAAAAGAATCTTTCAGAGCAATTATCTTGCGTTTTCTATGTTCAAGTCTTTGTAGCTTTGCTTTAATGCTTCCCCATTTAATTCGGCGACTAATGTAAATGACTGGAACCTGCATTCTGCGAGATTTTGTGTTTTGGTTTGCTTTTCTGTGTTTTGCTGAATTATGGTTATACTTTTGCAGGCTACGGGCGTCAAAGATTTAACACCAGATCCAGCTGCCAAAAGGCTGAGAGAAGAAACACCATCTGAGCCTGCAGAAGCTGAAAGCTCTGTATCGACACCAAATGCCACCGTGGTTGCCGACAAATCTGGAAAGCATGCTACACCGAGTAGTTCCACTTCCACTCCTACTGCAGCTGTTCAGGAACCTGTCAATTCAAGATCAATTCGTCCACTTGCCCCTCTAGGGGCAAGAGCGCCATTTATGGTCAATAGATTCAAACTGGACAATCGTCCCACATCATTCAAAGTTGTTCCGCCCTTACCCGATGGCCTTGCAAATGTAAGTTCCCTACCAATCTCATGTATACGTTTTATTTCTTGTCCCTTTTCTTTCTTCTGGTGTGTTTTTTTTTTTTTTTTTTCCTGGGATTATGGATGAATAGGAGGTCGAAATGCTTAGGGTTTACTCACCAAGATTTCACGCCAATCACAAGTGAGATTTAGTAGGTAAATCTGCCTTTTTCAATTGCCAAGTACATTGATGCAACCGTGTTTTGCAGACCTTTTTGGTGGACTTATACCCTTTGTTTCCTCTTGTGGGGTCAGAGACTGAGAGGGTTTCTTTTGTTTGTGGGGAAAGCTATGAAACATCTTCTTAGAACTATACTTTCAGATTTTCACACACATGCTTGTTTTTCTTTGTATGATACAATAGACTACGGGAAATGACTTCGTGTTTCTTAGGTTGCTGCTCTAGAGGAACATTTCTCTAGTTATGGTGATCTTTCTTCTGTGGAACTGGAAGAATCTGAGCCTCAAGAAACTAGTGATGCTTCAATTCCATCAAATATCACAGCTTGTCTCTCTTTTACAACACGCCATTCTGCTGAGAAGGCATTCTTGAACGGGAAAAGCTGGCAAGGCCATAATCTGCAGTTTATGTGGATTACTTCTGGTAACTCTTTCAAAAACCCTGGTGGCTCTGGAAATCCCTCAGCCCCTTCTAGTCGGCCTTCAGATGCTAATTTTGGATCCAGTGGAGAAGTTAATTCAAGCAAAAACAATGGTGGCTCTGCAAATTATGCAGCTTCTTCTTCTGATACCCCTTCAGATGCTCATATTCAATCGAACGATGAAGCTATATCTGCCCGTGATAAGACTTCTTCCTTAGGCAAAGAAAGTGACACCGAAATTGTTAAGGAGGGTGAAGATTCCAAGTCGAGCTCATGCGAGGAACAGTCAACTTGAAGAAGTGTGTTCTTGAGTTGCATAAGAGTTGTACAGTGAGGTAATCGTTGATGTCAAATTAAATGCAATTTAAAGTCATTCAGTGGTAGCTAAATTCTGGCATCAGTTTTGTATTTTTCATTTTCACATTTTTACTTTCTTTTGGAAATTTTTACTTTGGGGACATGTAAAAAGGAATGCTCTTATATTTCTTTTAAATGTCTGCCATTGGCATCTGTAACAAATCATCGTGTTATTTCGAGGTACTTCTAGGAATGACTATAATTGAAAATTCTCACTTGAACATTTAGTTTTGTATGTTTTGCATATCTTTTAAATCACTTCTCTATAGAAATGGGGTAAATTACCTTTTTTCAATTTATTAATCATGAAATATAGAAATTACAAATTTTATTTAGTATTGCATGTTTTTATAGAATTATTATTGTTTAATTGTGCATGTTGTGTTGGTCTATGGGCCATGGTAGGGGGCCTAAGACAGGATTGGGCCTCCAAGTCAGTTTAGTTGATGGCTCTACTTGAATACTCACAATGACATTGAGGTGAGTCTTCTGATGTCAATATCATTATTATTCGACTTCACATGATTTTGATAACTCCGGGGAGCATGAAGGAGCGTCTCAGTTAAGCCTGAGCTAGCTGGTTCCACTCATTAACGTGTCTAACTTACATTGTATTAATTTCAAATAATAATTCAATTAAACCAGATAAATATCACCCATTTATTCATGGGTAATGACAGTCAACTGATCTTTTATGTACATGTATACTGATTGAACCATGCTAGAAGTACACACATTTTTTGTGGTAAAACACCACACACTAATAGGGGTATGGGCCCCCCACATTCAGGGGGGTCATTTTTGTCTTTTCGTATTTTGTGTATTAGGGTCTGGGAGTGTGTGGTAGTGGATTTATTTGTACACCTAGAATTATTCATACTGATTAATCAGAAACTACCAATGCTCACAATCTCTAAATCAGTGATGCTATTCAATGATTATTATATGACAATTTAACATCAATGGATATGATAATACATATAAAATTTAATGTTAAAATGTTACATATTTATTGATCTAATCACATGATAAATGACATTATTATTCGTATTGAATAATTCATATTATAAAAGCCTAATTGGGATTTTTTTTTCCAAAATTTTCCACTTTTTTCAACTTTTTTCTTTCTCATAAATCAATCACATCCACATATCTCATCACATCCACAAATCTCAACCACTCAACTCCACTCATTCTCTCTCCTCATTTACATTAAAAATCATTAAAAAACAAAATGCTTTTAAAGTCATTAATGGAAGAATAAGCATTTAATGTCACCAAAGTATATACTATGACACGCCTTGAAATACATTGATCAAAATATTACGTTAGTCGAATTACAGTGCCCACATCTATACTTATACAAACTATATTAAAAGTGGGAATGTATGGAAATCTTTTGAGTTCCAATAATATTCTCACCTATATTTTATTTAGTCCAAAATACCCTTATTAAAGAAATATATTTATATAAATAATTAATTAATGACTTTTCATATTACAATGAAGAAATTAAACTACAAATATTCTAATAAATTTTTATTTTATTCAATGTATATGACCTAAAATAATTATTAATAACTTTCTTTTTTTTTCCTAAAGAAAAAAAGAATCTTTTACAAAGTTATATAATTGTTTGATAATCTTTTGATTTAAAATTATGTCACAAATATTTTTATAGTCCAATAATTAAAAAATATAATTATATAACTAATTTTGATATATAATGTATTTTTATTCAAATTACTTTACTATATTAGAAAGTAGGAATGTGAGGAAATCTTTTGAGTTCCAATAATATCCTCACCTATATTTTATTTAGTCAAAAATACCCTTATTAAAGAAATATATTTATATAAATAATTAATTAATGACTTTTCATATTACATTGAAGAAATTAAACTACAAATATTCTAATACATTTTTATTTTATTCAATTCAATGTATATGACCTAAAATAATTATTAATAACTTTCTTTTTTTTTCTGGAAAGAAAAAAAGAATCTTTTACAAAGTTATATAATTGTATGATAATCTTTTGATTTAAAATTATGCCACAAATATTTTTGTAGTCCAATAATTAAAAAATATAATTATATAACTAATTTTTGAGCGATGTTTAAAATTACTTTAATTTGATTAAACTATAAATATTTTGATATATAATGTATTTTTATTCAATGCATATAATTTAAAAATATATAATTTTGTAGTTTACCATTAGTATACAAAAATTCAATCCTAACATTAGTGATGTTATTCACTAAGTACATGACAGTTTACCATCAATGGATATGATAACGCACATAAAATTTACGACCACGCTACATGCATGGACTACATTTTGGATACCATAAAGATTGTCATAGTGGAATAGAATAATTTGAAAAACTCATTTATATCGAATATAAATATAATCATTCACTAATGTCAAGATATGAATTTTACTAATAATATATCACAAATTATATCAAAGACTATGGCAATGTAGTGTTATATATCCGACAATTTACTTAATATGACATATTCTTCATATCATACTAAAAATGCTTTTAATGTCTTAATTTATCTAATGATGTCACAAAATTTATCCGTATATTTCAAAGTATACACTATAACGCATTTTGAAATACATCAAGCAGAGTATTACATTGATCAAATTAGAGCTAGTGTCAGATTTGTCAAATTATAGTGTCAGATTATTACACCGAATTGGATTCATTATTAATTGTGACATGGATAATGTGTCCTTACTAGAACTAATTAAACCCATCGAAACAGTTTTCTTTACATGATCTTTACACGAAAAAAAAGATATACAAAACAAAAACAGCCCACTGAAATAATAAATCAAAACAGAATATAAAAATTAAAATAAAGAAATGTGTCGATAGAAATGCAACTTGTATATCATGCAAATACCCTAATCTGTATCTATTACATGCACTCCAACACGTCGCACTCTTCCGTCTCTCTATAAAACGTCCACCTCATCCTCACTCTCTTCTCCATTCAATATGATCTCTTAATTTCTACTCTCTCTCTCACACACATTCTCCAAGAAACACACTCCCATGGGGGATCGTGACCGTGATCGTAGTCAACAGCCACCCCGGCGCCATAGGCGGCGGAATGAAGGGCGTCCTCCCTCAAAAAGGCCCCTCCACCGCCCAAGTCCTCGCCGTCGTCATTCTCCTCCCCATTAGCGGAACTTTACTGGCCCTTGCCGGACTGACACTCGCCGGAACTCTAATTGGCCTAGCTGTCGCCATCCCACTCTTCCTCATCTTCAGCCCGGTTCTCGTCCCGGCTGCCATCCTCATCGGGCTCTCGGTGGCGGCGTTTCTGACATCAGGAGCATTCGGACTTAATTACCGGACTGTCGTCGCTCTCTTGGGTCGTGAATTCGCTCCCGGAGCAGCTAGATTACGCGAAGTGGAAGGCAGCGGACGCGGCGGCAACGGTGGGGCAGAAGACGAAGGAGACAGGGCAGGCGATAAAGGACAAGGCGCAAGAGGTGAAGGAAAGTGGAGGTATGAAGACTACTACTACTACTTGAAGATGGATGGATTGGAAATAATTAATGGAGATGATCGATTATGATGTAATTACTTCTGTTTTATAAGTTTTCTTGTTTGTGGTTCGTGTGTGTGCGCGCCCATTACTGTGTGTATAATTTGGTGTTACTCACTTAGAATAATTTGGTGTTACTTTTTAGATGGATGGATTGGAAATAATATCACAAGTATAATATATAATTTGGTTCGTGTGATATATGATTGATCCGTTATACATACAAGATCTATTGATTGTTACTCATTTAGAATTTTTGTATACTTCATATTTGGGTGCAGTGCCAATTGAGTAGGTAGTTAATAATTTTGGGAGCATGCATTACTTGTCAATGGTGAATCCAGTACTTGTAACATTAATGGATCGGATATGCATGGAATATATTTGTTTTTTTCTCTTATTATTTGTTTATTACTTAATTATAACGTTCTTGTTGACGTTGCCATAGTGGATTAAACTAATGTGTCAGTTAAGTTAACATGATAACTTCAAACTTTAATAACTAGTAAATACCCCCTTCATTCCGTAAAGATTGTGTTATCCCCATTTTCACAAAGATTATATATGAAAGTTCAATAATTAACATGCGTGATTTTTATTTTTTGAATATTTGTCTTAATACACCCTTTAATCTATTTATTGTTTACTTTTATGGTTTTTGTACCTTGATAATTAAGAGTGCATATTAAATATGGATATCTAAGAAAAATAACAAAATTAACTAAGAAATTATCTACTAGCTAGAATGAATAAAAAGGAAAACAAAACTATTATTGTGGCACGTACAAAAGGCATATATAGGTCATGGGATGTCACACATCAAAGGGTGATAACTAATTTGGTGGTAAGAGCTAGCACCCGTTACAAAGTATGAAGTCCGGGGTGCAACCTTCCCACTATGGGAAAAAGATTCAAAAATTTCAGTTGGCTTTATTAATATATAGACAAGGTTGATAGCATTTTTGGATTGCATAAAGGGATTGTTACGTTGGATTATATTGTTGGATCAGATTGAAGATCATAAAATTCTATCAAATATTAGTTTTTTTTTAAAAAAAGTCATTAATTACATAAAAAACTATAAATAAAAAAATTGCACCTGAATTTTCATCTACTTAAATATATACAAAATGCCATCTAAACATGATTCTAACCTCCATTTGTAAACTTTTAAAGATCTTAATCATCAAACGAAAGTCTTGATCCCCATTGACATTGGCATTTCGTTTTTTATTCAATTCAACCCGGGGGGGTGGGGGGGGGGGGGGAGTTACTTAATTAGGAAAGGAGTCTACCTTGATATGGAGTCTGATCCAAAATTAGCGTTGAATCCTTAATTTTCACCAATACTTGAGATTAACAAGCTTCCCAAAAAATGTAAGGGTGGGAATGCTTACCCATACTTTATTAAATAAAAAAAGAAAAACGAGCTAGGGTAGAATGATAATTTCCATCCGTCCTGTATTAGAAAGTAAATAATGGTGTAGACACATTTTTGTGTACAAACATTATTTCCTTTTTCTTTGCCCTCTGTTTTTTTAAGTTGAGAGAGTAACTCATGAAACAATTTCTACAATATTGATAATTTGAATAAGATTAACGTTCATATTCATAGATTTCATAAATTTTCAACCTGGAGACTTCAATAAAACTAGAAACTCAAACTCATGTTTTATCTTGATAATCTTGTATATTTATTTATTTCTAACTTAATAAAAGATAATGTGGCAAATAGTTTATTTTAGCGAAAATCCCTTTTAAGATGCCCCCTGCAAATTTTGACAAGATTTTATGGCAACACCAAATTTTTGGAGTCGAAAAAGAATCAGAAGTCTACCTTGGCCCGGCCCGTTTCCGACTTACGTGTTCGTGGATATTACTCGAAGTCTGGCCCAACAAGGCCCAAGCAGCAACTTGAACAGTACAGCAATTAGAAGGCGGGAAAAAGAGCCGTTGATGGCCAAATTCACCCAAATTGGCGCCAAAATCTGAAAATAATTCAGCTGCCCGAAATTTCACGGGCAGCCGCACCGCCCTCTCGTTTCTTCGTATATAAGTCACTTTATACCCCAATTTCTCCTCTCAATTTGCCGCCGTGTCTCTCACACACAAACACACACACTGCCTCTTTCTCTCTCTTCATCTGGAGAAGAAGAATAAACCCACCCCTTTTCGTTGATTCCTCCAATTTTTCACATCAAAATTAAGATTCTATTTTCGCATCAATTTCTACAGGAGTTCGTTCCATCTTCCTCGCTCGAATAAAATTTTGGCGTCAAAAATCTGTTCATTTCGTGTCGGATTAATTACGCCATGGGGATCGAAGGAAGGAAGGAGACAGAATCGAAGAAATGGTTGATTGGCGGGATCCAGATGCGGGCCCCACTGAAGCCGATATCGACAAAACCTAGAGACGGATGTGAAATTGAAGATGACGAGTGTTCAACGACTCCGACAGGAAGAGAATCGAGGATACCGGAGATATTTTCCTGCCCGCCCGCCCCACGGAAGCGCCGCCCTACCACCACCTGCCATTTTAACGGCGGTCGAGAGTTCTTCAGTCCGCCGGATTTGGAATCTCTGTTTATCCTCCATGCCGAAAGAGCCAATTGAATGAAGATTCAAATTGTGGCTTCAAATGTCCTTTTCAAATTTTCGCTTATTTTGATTGTTAGTTAGTTAACTTATAAGTTAGATTGTGTTAGTTTTTGTTTTTTTCTAGCTATAAGTTAGATCTCTCCTTTTTTTTTTTTTTTTTTTTTGGCTTATTTCTAGTTACTTATAAGTAAGTTAGATTATGTTAGTAGTCAGTAGTTTAGGGGCTGTGATATAATGATGTTATTATGTATAAATACATGTAGAATTATTGGATTTCTTGTGCTAGCTTTGTGTGTTTAGTTCCATATAATGAAATCAGAATCGAGTTTTACCCATCTTTTCTGCAATATTGTTTAGTGCTATTTAATTGTGAGTACTCAATCTATCCTTTGAATTTCAAGAAAATAGTATGTTTAATGATTTCTGGTTCAAATCAGTAAATATATCGACTACCTCAGATAAAAAGTTACTAATAAATATTTGTAACTATTAGTGCTAACTGGTATGGCTAAGAGTATCAGTTAACTCTTTTTGATATTTTGTTCAGTATTGAGGAATACTGACAGTCGAATTAAAATAACATCGATTTTGGAAAAGGATTGATAAATATTTGTAACTATTAGTATTAATTGGTATAGTTAAGAGTATTAGTTAACTTTTTTTCATATTTTGTTCAGTATTGAGGAATACTGATAGTCGCATCATATGGTATGTCGGGATTATGCAGAAGAAATCACATTTTTTTAAATATATTTGAGCTATTATTAGATTGCGAATTTTTGGAAAAGAAAATTATGTTTTGTTGAGGAAAATATAGATAGATAAAATGATACTCGATGGTAAAACAAAGACAGATGAGAAAAGTACATATTTTTCATGCCCTGAAATCGATCTTTTCTAATTTTTATGCCCTCTTAGGCCAGAAGGAAATCTCAAATCTCTATTGGGTTTTTTGACGGAAATAAAAGGACAACACGATTTACAATTGAGGGTGTTAAATGGGAATTTTATGTAGGGTATGATACACTCATTTATTGGTCCACCGTCCACATAACACTTGTTGATATTTGATAAGGACACTTTGAAAAAAAATATAAAATGTGAATCTAGGTACGATGTTTGTATTCTTGTGTTTTTATATTCTAGCTAGTCAAAACGCAATCAAATGCATTGATTTAATAATGTGAACCATTTCATTAAATGAAAACCGTAAGTGGATATTAATCATTAAAACAAATATCGATAAGATGTAAGTAATTTTTAGTTTAAGAAGTTTTGATTCAGTATTTAATTTGGACGTCTTAATGTGTTTAAGTTATAATGTGGCAACAGGCTACATTACCTAAAATGCATTTTCTCTAATTCGGTTTAGAATGTGTTTTTTCAAAAATTATTGTTTGAAAGATTTATTTTCAACTACACATTTAGTGTTTGTTTGCTTTAGTACTGCTTCACTAAATAAATTAAGCGATTCAATAGTACTGTTAAAATGTCGAGACAAGTGCAAGTATTCGCTAACGTGTTATGATGGATGCGTTGGGAAGATTGTTGATCTGTTTAGGGGATGAAATGCCTTTCAAGATAATGAAATTATTTCAACAATTGGGACTATTTATAGCGAAAACGATATTTTTCAAGTGTTAAAACTTTGGTAAAGTTTATGTGCTTGACGTGACGACTGTCCCTTATTGTCATGTAGTAGTAGAGTTCACTTACCACTCCTTTACTATTATGTGATAGTATTAGAATGCTTCACATCAGTACTAGAACTTTAACAAAATTTCATTTTGGGAATGTATAATTACTATTCCTGCTATTTCGAGTACAAGCCAGCTGTAAGCAAAATCCGCGGCTCTTAAGTTCCCACTTGTCTCCTTGCGAGGCAAGTCCATTTTTACACGTTTGGCTGGAGGTCCAGTCAACCTTCCCTCCTAAGCGTGTACATCTTTTAATATTGTCAATAAAAAAACATGTCATTATAGTGATTTTCCAAAAGATTTAAAGTCATTTTCATTAGTGGTTGGTGAGTAATGGAGTTGACAAGAGGCGAGGAAATTTTACCACTCTTGTATTGTTTTTCTAAAGAAAATTATGTGATTTGATAGTATTTTGAAAATGTTGAGGTTAGCAACTAACATACTACGACTTGTATATTAGGAAGACTATTCATTTGCTCGGGGATGAACTGTTTTTCAAGATAATAAAAATTATTTCAATAATCCATTCAAAAAACAAAAAGTTATTTCAATAATTAGAACTACTTAAAGTACTAGCCGACCATTAGCCGAGTCCTTAGCTCTTACGTTGCACTCGTGTCTCCATGCGAGGCGAGGTGAGTTACGTTGTACACATTTAGTTGGAGGTCGAATCAAATTTTCTTCCTAAGCGTATATGTCTTTTAATTTTGTTAATAATCAAACACATCAATATAATGGTTCTTAAAAAACCAAGTCTTTTTATATATCAAGTGGCTGGTGAGCAATTCAGTAGACGGGGCACAAGAAAATTTTACTAGTAAAATGTCTCTGTAGAATGACTCTTTAAGGGCAATTTCAAGGATCCCTTTATAGTGTTAAAACCAATGAATAGAAAATGAACAAAGAAATATTAATTTTTCGTTTCTTCGCAGCCTTTCATATTTTTCAACCACATATTGTCCTTTTTTTTTTTGTTTAATCTGTATTCCTAATTTTTATTTTTAAAAGAAAAAGTAAACAAAAGAAGTAACACAAAATCACTTTTAAGTTTTTACTAGTTTGGAAGGTGTTGAGCTGTGAGAGGACTACTAATCTACTATAGTGTGAAAGAAAAGCTTTTTGGGGATCAGCACTGACGAATGAACAAAATTTATTATTGTACTAAAGTTAAGGTTTTTAATTTTTATTTTGTCAGATCCTGAATTGAATAAGCAATAAGCAAAGGCTGCCAAATTTTAAGGTACAAATGGATGGGTGCATGCATGTAAAAAAATCACATAGATTCTTTCCATAGGATTCCCCTAAATCCGAATGGATTTGAACGATAAGTCGATAACTCTGAAATGTCAAAATTGTTACCTTGTAGGGGGCAGCACCTAGCCACCTGCAGCCAAAAGAAGGGCTCAATCTATGTCCCAATAGAGTAACATTTTGTTACAGATACAAAATGTTCAGAAGTGATAGGTTAACTATGAATCATCGTCTATTTGAGGCGTCAGGCCATAGTTTTGAAATCAGGAATGAGATCTAATCGATGCGATTGAGGAAGAACAAGGCAATTTGAAAATTTACTAAGCGTCTTTGTATTGGCGCAGTGGCGGCATTGGTCAAAGGATTTTGTAATAATTTTGGCGCGGATGATTAGCAAAACTTTGTGAAGCGACGTCATGATATCGAAAATTTTCAAAATTGCTAGCTCCTCCTGCATCGATTCAGTCAATCGATTTAACTATGAAATCGGACTGAATTTCAAAAATAGGGTGATAATTCATAGTTATAACTATTGATGTTTAAACATTCTTCTATAATTTCAACATTGAATTTAAAAGTGTAGCGAGTTGTACTTCCGATGAGATTTTTATCATAAATAAAAAACAAGAAACGTGTAATGTTAAATTGTCATTTCAAGTTTGTAAAAAAAAAAAAAAAAAATCATTTCAATTATGTATTGGCTGTTATTATTTGCAAGCAGAGGATGGTGAGTCAAATAATCTTATTATCAAAGATTGAGGACTTGTTCTCATCATAATAAATTTTTACTAATTTTCATTAATTTTTTATTTTATTATTTTCAACTATTTATATAATTATTTTATATTTTTAATATATATTTTTTTCAAATTTCAACCAAACATCTTACACGTCATTCGAATAAATATATTTACTTCTGGGAAGACAAGGTCTAATACTAAATATAAAAAACAGGATAAATTGTGTTAAATGTCTCCAATTTTTGAATTCATTTGCACTTTCATATTGTTTGGGAATAATATTGAAGTTGAGAATATTATACGGTCCTGGTCAGATACAGCGCATTTTGTAAATAAAAGAGATACATACAGTTGGTATGGAAAATTATGGGAATCCAATGCAATCAGAAGAGGAAAAATTGAGTCTGCACAGTGGGCCTTTGTGGGAATCCGATGAAGAAGGAGGTTTCGTAATTGGAAGGAAGAAAATAATTGGCCCAACGTATCTCTATAATTTTAGTGTTACATTGTACAATTTGTTCTCAGTTCATATTTCTCCGCAAATTCCTCTCCATCCCGGATGGATCTAGAATTTTTAATCGAAAGTTGTAGTAAAAAAAAAAAAAAATCGATTAAAATTCTCTATGAAAAATTTTTGTATAACATTTGGATTTTTTTTTTTTGGTTTATCGAGGAGTGGGGGGCCTATGGCCGATTGAGCCCCCTAGATCCGTTCACGTTCTCATCTCTCTAAGTCTCTATGCCTTTAATATTTTGTGGCAAATATACCTTATCTATATATTTCGTCAATTTGGTATTGTTAGCTGTCAACTCAATGCTTACCTTAACTACTTCTACATAAAGATGGAATAAAACCTTTGTGTCCATGTCAATTGATATTTATTACTTAATCCTAAATCTAACTCTCAGTTGAAATCATTGTATTGTCATAACTTCGCGTTACAATTCGAAGATGATAAGGAGGCTATACAATGTGCTAACTAATTATTAACCCTCGGTGTGAATTGTATAGATGACCCGTGAACACCAACTATTGCTTAGAGAGTTAGAGTATCTCCAACGTACAGAGCCCATTCCTCTAAATTTTCGTCTAAAATAGAATAATTGCTACAGTATTTTACCATTTCTATTCCAACCATCACCTCTAAATTTTACTCCAAATTCACACTATTTTATATTCAGTATAAATACATATTTTACACATAATAATAAATAATATTCTACAACACATTGAATCACTTTTATTTATTTATTTAGTTTTTTGAAGGTGATACGGTTAACCTTAATTAACTAAAAAAATTTTGATGGAATAATTTTAGTAAATTCTTAAACATCATGCAATAAATTGAAAGTATTGAGTAGTGAAAATTTTAACAAAAAAATAGGAAAATTGGCGCAAATGGTCCAGAAAAAATTGGCTAGCTACGCGTTTGGTCCAAAATAAAAAAATGTTGCGCAAATGGTCCAAAAAAAGTTGGGTAGTTGCACGTTTGGTCCAATTGAATGATTTCCGTCCATTTTGTCCGTTAATTTCATCAAAATTTTGCTATTTTGTCCTTTTGTGAAGGGTATTTTGGTCATTATATTATGAAAAATTGCATAAAAGGTCCTTATCTTTGAGAGTTATTAAAATTCAGTCCTCAAGTTTTAAATTTGTTTACATTAGTCCAAAATTTTAATTAAATTAAATTATTTAATATTTTATCTTTTTATAGGTGTGAATTTGGTCCATAATTAAGTTTATCTAATTAATTTCATACTAATTAAATAATTTTACCGAAAATTTTCAACTTAATAGTATGTCTATACGCTACTATCACATTTCAAAATATATCGAATATAAGAATTAATCAAATCAAATCAAAAAAATACAAGAAAAAAGGAAAAATAATTCAAAATATTTCTTTAGCATTATAGACGCGCACATTTTGATTTTAAACAACAATTATTATACCTACATAAAATTTTATTAGTAATATATTGATAAAAAATATTTGAACATGAAGAATTAACCAATCGAATAAATTTTATCAAAAAAAAAAAAAAAACTCAAAACCCACCCACACACCTCCATCCCCACCCCCACCCCAACCCCCCCTTCCCCAACACCACCACCGACTGGTGGTGGTGGTGGTCAAACCACCTGAATCTATTTGGTGGTTTGGTCGAATCACCAGCGATTCTTTGGTGGTTTGAACCACCGACCGCGTGGTTGTTCGAAATCATCAAAGACGTGGTTCGAAACCACCACTGTGGTGGTTCAACCACACCACCACCACCGATCGGTGGTGGGGTTGAGGAAGGGGGTTGGGTGGGGGGTGGGGTGAGTGGGGGTGGAGTGGGTTGGTGGGTTTTGAGTTTTCTTTTTTGATAAAATTTATTCGATTTGGTTAATTCTTCGTGTTCGAAATATTTTTTTACTGTAATATATTATTAATAAAATTTTATGTAGCGTAGAGAAATACTATTAAGTTGAAAATTTTCGGTAAAATTATCTAATTAGTATGAAATTAATTAGATAAACTTAATTATGGACCAAATTCACACCTATAAAAAGATAAAATATTAAATAATTTAATTTAATTAAAATTTTGGACTAATGTAAACAAATTTAAAACTTGAGGACTTAATTTTAATAACTCTCAAAGATAAGGACCTTTTATGCAATTTTTCATAATATAATGACTAAAATACCCTTCACAAAAGGACAAAATAGCAAAATTTTGATGAAATTAACGGACAAAATGGACGGAAATTATCCAATTGGACCAAAACGCAACTCGAACTTTTTTGGGATCATTTCTTATTTTTTTTTTATTTTGGACCAAAGCAGCTATTAACTTTTTGGCAATTTGCAATTTCCCCAAAATACATAAAATGTGATGAAAAGAAAAAATGAATGATAAAATAGTTATAAAAAAAAAGAAGAAGAAAAGAAGAGAGGACAATGCACCCCTGCATGTAGCGGTGCACTGTTTATTGGCGTCAAACTAGTAGCAGTTTGGTGCCAACATTGGATCCTCCAAATTTGGAGAACTTCCTCCAAAATAACTCGATGTTGGAGCTGCTTTTAGTATCATGAACGAACTCTGCATTTGATGAGAAATAGTTTGCAACCTCAATGAATTCACTTGAATTCCAAATAAAGGCGTTGATCTATGCTGGGATGCTACATAGTTACGTTTTCCAAGTTTTCTGTAAGATGATTGCTGTAACTCAAGTTCAAGAAGTAATCAAATCAAATTCTACTAAATCGCTTTCTTTCCCATCGTTGCCTCTACTATTTTAAACATTCATTTAAATATTCAGACATTTCTCTTTGGCTAGGGAGGAAAGGCTGCAGAGGCCGGAGAATTTTGCAAAAAATAAAGAATGAGTTGCAATTTGCAAATGAAGAAAAAACAAGAGAGAGAAGAAGAATAGCGAGCAGTCAAGAGAAAAAAGAAGAATAATCAACAATCAGGCAAATATTTAGTTGTCTACATGTGGGTACCGATACATATACGGATACGTAACATGTATCCTCCTTGATAGTGGGCGGGTTGGTAGCATCAATGAGATATGTGTCGAGCATCAATTCATATATGGGTGCCCACATGTAATCGACAGAACAAAACTCTCAACAATCAATATATCATTTTTGAAATTTTCATTTCTTCTTTTATAACAATATAGAGATATATAATGATAATATTTTACGAAAAAAGAAGAATAATCAACAACCAGGCAAATATTCTGTTGCCCATATGTGGGCACCCATACATGAGCGGATGCTCGACACGTATTCCTTGATGGTGGGGGTGGGTAGCACCCATGTATCCGTGTGTGGGTGCTCAGATGTGAGGGACGGAATAAAACTCTCAATAATAAATCTATCATTTTTTTAATTTTTCATTTCTTCTTTTATAATGATATATAGATATCTAATGATAACATTTCACGGAAATTCAAAAACCTTTTTTTTAACAATTTGCGTATTACAGTATAAAATGCTTACAGATACAATCTAATTAAAGTACATTGCGCAATAAAATCCCTTATCAAGACACTAAATTTCCTCATTGGAGTAACTATAATCTAGGTCTCAAGGCCTGAATTTTAACCTCCTAAACCACTAGTCCAAGCCTCATTGGCAGTTCAAAACTTATTGATAACTTGTTATTTCACATGTATTTCTCGAGTTAAAAGAAGATGAAAATAACGGTAACTTAACCTCAACCATGATTAAATTAGAGGATCACATTGGCTTCAATTTTTCTATATCGTTAAAATTTAATTATTAATTTCAATTACCGGTTGAATACTACCCAATAAAAACATTCAACCCGAAATTCTTCACTATGGCCACCCTTTCAAACGTCTTCCGCTATCATCCCATCTTCAAATTCCGGAAATTCTCGCCTCTGTATATCAACACGAAACTCGAATTCCCCTATCCAATTACACTCACTAGATGTTATTTTCCTACAATAACACAGTCCAGAAGCGTTTCGGTTTCAACTACACAGAACCAGAAGGGCTGTGATGAAAAAGATGAACTATTTCACGTTTTCAAAAGATTGAGAGATTTCTTTCCCGGTGGAAACTGGTGGAATTTGTGTGATTCGGAGCAGTTAGCAGAAGAGGCAAAGCCAGTGACTGTTTTGAATGCCCTTAGGATAATGTGGGCGTTGGTAGCTGACCGACAATGGATTTTGTGCACAGCAATTGGTGCCCTAACTGTTGCGGCGGTTCGTTTGTTCTTTATTTATTGAAAATTTTTCATCATTGATGTGAATACATGATTGAGCTGCTTTGGAGCCGCGGAATTTTCTCAAATTTGAGTTACCTCCAATTCAGGATTAATAATTTCATATATTCATCATAATCTAACATGATTGAAAGGAGTTTCTGGATTGGTATCTCAAAGCTGAATATTGTGAAGTACATCAATCGGAAGTGTGGCTTATATAAAATAGTGATTGATGATATGAGAAGTCTCTAAGACTCTGATTTGGCAACACTAGTTTTGGTTTATAAATTGTTTATAGATGGCTGACAAAGAGGAATTGCAGTGGAACCTGAAATACGTGGATAATGAATGAATATTAGTTATGAACTTGTTGAAATATTTGACTTCTGGCAGAATTTATAAAACATTTAGAATTTAGTTTCTCAAGAATGTATACTTGATTTCTTTCATTCATTTGTTATTGATTCTGTTCTCGCCAAGAGCAAACTTTCAGATTGTGTACTGTACTAATATGTCTTCTTTTCTTTTTCTTTTTTTTTTCCTCCCCACTTTTAATGTGGTTTTTAGCTTTCAGAGATCTCAATTCCAAGTATAATGACTGCGTCCATATTCTCTGCACAAAGTGGTGAAACAAGGGTGTTTTGCCGAAATGCGTGGCTTCTAGTTCTCCTCTGTTTCACCTCTGGGATCTGCAGGTTATTAGATATCCCTTATACATTCCCAAGAAGAAAATCATAACATTTTCTGCAAAACTTTTTCATATAATGAGAAGAGAACATATACCAAACTCTCTTTCTTGTGGGTTTCGTTTTGATTGGTGAGCCACCCGACATTTTTCAGGCACATTTGCTTTGCATCTCAGGATCACACATGATGTAAATCCAGATACTGCAACTCTCCTTATGAACAGCTTTATACAATACACGAGTGGTTATAGAAGTTAGCTATAGATGGACTTCAATTCATTCTGCATCTTAGTTTTACAATTCATTCTCGTTAGTGCTAGGGCATGGATATCAGTTCTGACAAAACCGAGTATTTGGGTAAATGAATCTGCAGTCTAGAATCTGTTACAATTTGTTTCACTTGTCTGAATTGCAGTGGTTTGCGGAGTGGATGCTTTGCATTTGCAAATACAATCTTGGTGAGTATTAACGGCTTATTGATTTTTTTCTTTTTGCAGCTTGATAATTTAATATGGAGCACTTCAGTTTACAAAACAAGTTGAATAAGATTAGTAGTGCCAAATGTAACTTTTTGTATGAGTGGCACACGATCAGAGTCAGCCACTAGGACTAAGAAACACCTGCAGCAATAACACTGGCCAAACTAAGACAAAGATTAAGAAATTGTGCCCATAAGTAACTGTTGAGGATAGTAATTAAATAATCTAAATTGGAACCGATCTGTCAGCTTAAGCTTTTAGATCAGATGGTTTCATAACTCTAACATGGTATCAGAGCCAGGTCCAATTTCGGTGTGGGTTGCCCTAAATATCGATTTGTCCACAATCGTTTGGTATGGTCCACGCTGTGCATGAGGGGGCGTGTTAGATCCCACATCGGGCAATCAAGTGTTATAAAAACCAATTCATAAGGTGAGGGTAAACCTCCCCTAATAAGCCGGTTTTCTAGGAGGAGTTAGGTCCAATATCCTTCTTCACAGTACCAATGACAGTGAACAGATTGTGTTACACAGATCAATGCTAGGGCTTGTAACTTGACATATGCACTGATATATGAAATCTTAAGGATAGAACCATTTGCAGAGTTAAGATGAGTTTCTTTTTCTTTTCTACGGATAAAACCTAGAGCAGCCAACAAGGCTAGTGTTTTTTTCCCCTTTAGAGTGTCCAATAAGAATTTGACGTAACTGACCTGCATTATTGTATTACTTTCTTGAGGTCGTTAATCTACATGTTTGTTATGGAAGTGTCTAGCAGTGATTATGGTTTTTTTTTTTTTTTGCTTCACGATCAGCAGTCAAACCATGATGTCACATTTAGATCCTGATATTCATTAGCAGTTGCTTACTCTATGATATAATAATTTCGTTTTCTTCTAATCTTTCACTGTGCATTTTTGCTACCGCTTAAGATTCATTAGTTGGGTTTTGCCAAAGAGTGTTGACCTATTAAAATAAATTAAAATCTGATTCTGTACATACTGTTGAGTTTGGCATTTCTTCTCTTTTGGAAAAGATATTCATGGAATTCGGGTGTTTCTGATGATCATTTTGCAGGTTAAACGGCTCAGGGAAACTTTGTATGAATGTCTTCTCCTTCAGGTTTCAGATTGTATTCTTGCATTTGATATATACTTTAAAAGTAATAAGTCTCCTCAATTTATACTTCCGATTTAAAGTGCTTTTTTGTTTACATTACATTTGATGTAGGATGTATCCTTTTTTGAAATAGAACCAGTGGGTGATTTGACTAGCAGACTGGGTACAGATTGTCAGCGGTTATCACACAGCGCTGGACGTGATATACATATAATTCTACGCACTATTGTTCAGGTTTCTATTCTGATTTCTGATTAAGATAACTCCACAATAACATGACCCTGCCTATATGGACCTCATGACAATATTTTTCAGGGAACAGGTGCATTCATTAACTTGATCACTTTGTCATGGCCTCTTGCTTTGTCATCACTGGTCATATGTTCCACTTTGTCTGCAATTTTTCTTGTGTATGGTCGGTAAGTCATTATCTTTTTGCTTTAGCTATTGTTGAGTTCAACAGACAGAATAATTACTCAGAATTGTGTGTGTGCGTGCCTTTCTTTTTTTTTTTTTTAATGGAATTGTTTTAGTTGATGAAGCTAAAACGGACTTCATTTGGAAGTAAGTAAGAAATTAAGAATCTAAATTTTAGGCTAAGAAGCACCAAACCAATGCACATTACAAGCATTGCCACTTTAGCAATAATATCGATAAAGAAATAGTGGTGTCATTGTAGTGGAACTCATTATCTTAAAAGTAATTGGGAGAAATGGAGAAATGCGACAAGAATTATGTGGGAGAGGAGGATCCTATAAGGCTAAAAGGCCAGGTCTATAGAACAATGAATTGACTTGATATGCTTTATGGTTTGACGTATTGATTGGTAGAGGAAAATATGGACATAGTGGAAATGAGGTTGCGAGATGGATGTGTAGTGAACTAACTGAAGTGGATAAGTATGTATAAAACTATACCAATGAGTAGTGATGCACTAACTGATAAATAATGGAATGATGACTTTGGTGGTTAGCATGTCTTGCATAATCCTAAAGATGTCCATTATAGGAATGAAATGATATCAGCAATTTCCAAGAATTTTAGTGGTAACAACTCGAACCCGTGCAACTGAAACATACTGCATCCTTTTGAGAGAGCCTAAGATCATCACTGATTTGTTTTGCATCTCAGGGATATATAGTTGTATTTGTTAACTCAACTGCTGACTTCAGGTCAATTTTCTGAGACATGAAAGGCACTGCAATGCCAAATGCGTATGTAGCCGTGTGCTGTGGACATTGTTTACATCATCACTAGCTTTTTCCCTTGTAAAGTTTAGATATATATTTTTTAATGAAAAATCTAATATGTTATGTTGGACAGGTACCAGAAGAAAGCAGCAATGCTTTCGCAAAGGTGGGCTGCTGCTTCCAATGATGTAAAACAATAAACCTGAAGTCCCCATTGCATGAATTCTTTATTTGTCATATAGTTTAATATTTCTGTTTGCTGAAAAAATCAGGTTGCCCAAGAAACTTTGTCTTCAATCAGAACAGTCCGTGCTTATGGAACAGAAACAGAAGAACTTCAAAGGTCTCACTAACTCTTCAGATAATAATTTAGCTTATGAGATTAGGCTACTCTCGTCTGTATGCTGACAAGTTCTTGTGGGGTAGGGTTTTGGATTCTTCTTGTTGTCATCTTTAATACATATATAATGGCAATAGAGTGACTTGCAGCAGAAGTTAGTGGCAAAACTTCAACATTAATGCCTTTATTATTATTATTATTATTATTATTACATAGAAAGCTATGCAGCCCTTTATTGTTATTTCAGGGTTGCAATTGCAGCCCTTATTTTTTTATTTTTTAATTTATTCGCATTTTAAGATGAAGTATTTAAAATAAATTATTATTTGTGTTTTTAATTTGTTGGATTTTGCAATTTTGCGTTGAACATTAGTTATATCTCCTTGTTGTAGGACTCTTTTATGATAGCATTTGTAGTAAAATTAGTTGATGTCTTTCCGTGCAACGTACGGGTGCGACACTAGTTCATATGATAAAATAATATGTATCCTTTGTGCTTAACATGGTAGCAAAGCATAATAGGATCTACTCCAAAACTAGTATTCAGCCAATGCACGCTATCTGAGTTTTTGCATTATTTTTCATTTTCTCGATTGCATTTACAAAGGCAGCAATAGCACTCTGAATACGGGCACATCATTTATATATATGTTAATGATTAGGGCAAACTTAACATGCATCTATTTGCCTTTAGGTTCATGAATTGGCTTGAAAGGTTAGCTTCTATAAGCACACGTGAAAGCATAGCTAATGGACTCTGGAGTCTAAGCTTCCATGCTTTGTACAGAATGACACAGGTTTACATCATGCTAGAAAACATTGTGAAAAGATGAGACATTCGATACTCTTATTTCAAATTATCTTCTGCAGGTTTTTGCTATTATTTTAGGAGGGATGTCTATTCTTGCTGGTCATGTGTCAGCAGAGCAACTTATGAAGTATGTTCTCTACTGTGAGTGGCTTATTTATGCTGCTTGGAGGTTGCAAGACAGTATGTCGTCATTACTTCAGTCTATTGGAGCCTGTGATAAAGTCTTCCAGTTGATGAACCTCTCTCCCAGTGATCAATTCCCACCAAAAGGCAATAGCCTCTTTCTTGGCAGTAGCCTCTTTCTTTGTGTTTCGTTTATTTACTTGAACTAGTTTGAGATGACAAGTCACATCTCCATCATTTAAGATGCTAGACACTTCTACTTTGTATAAAATAATGACCAGAATATTAATGCTTTCTGTTGGTGACTATTTTGAAGATAACGCTGATAATGAGTTTTTCCGTCTACAGGTTTCGAGTTACAGAGGCTGAAGGGAGACATTGAATTTGTGAACGTATCTTTTAACTATTCTTCTAGGAAGACTGTAAGTCTTATTTCCATTTGTACGTAGGTGCTTAGGTGTTTGTTTGATGGAGATTATTTTGAAAAACTATTTTTCGTTGTGTGGTTAAAAAAGTGAAGAAAGTAAAGGGATAGTGGCGGGTGTGTATTTTAACAAATGTAAAAAATTGTAACATCAATTGAATGTGTGGAAAATGATTGGAATGACATATGATCTCGGAAAAATCTCAACCAAACAAGCTCTTAGTATATCAAGAAAGATTGAAATATTTCTGCAACAACTTTGCCTTCGTTTCCACATGCTATCAACAGCTATTTTATCACGTGAAGCAATCAACATTAAATGGATATTCCATTGAATTTCTTGATTAAATTCATCATAGAGGCTGTTCTATTTATATATATTTTTATTTTTTTAATCCCCCCAACTCTGTAATCCTAATTTACCCTTGGCTATCTTTTTTGAAAGACTTGGACATATAATTAAATTCCATAAGATAGATTAAGAGCATGTTTGCTACAACTTTTCAAAAAAAAAAAGGTTTTTTCAACATCATTTTCAACCACTCATGGATTTGATTTAATAACTTTCCCTTTTTTATTTTTTTAAGAACTCTACTTTCCAACCCACACTTAAAAGTCATTTAGCCAAAAATTTCTATTAAACCAAAACTAAATTGAATCATATGGTACTATGTTTGTAGTAGTCACATCTTTATATTGGAATAGTTCGTGAGCATTGGCCTTAACCTATTTCAAATTTCTCCAATGTCAAGAATCACTAGAGATCTTCCTAAATTTTGATTTTGATCAATTTTGTTTCACAAGGAAAATCGTACTAGAAATATAATTGTTTTTGCAGCTTGTTTAGCTGACAAGTATTGCGTTACATTGATCAATTATCGTGATACTTAATCTGCTCTGACAGTGCTCTCTGATTGTTCTATCACTTCTATGTTACTTCATCGAATGAGTATGCAACTTTGAAGATTTTATATGTATGTATATTAATGAAGAAGAATTCACGTATTTTATTGTCTGATATTTGAACAGGTACGGGTCATGGAAAATGTGAACTTTAAGATAAAGCCTAACAACGCAATTGCTATTGTAAGGGCTATGACTCTGCACATACATACTGCAAATTTTTCGGTGAATTATAACGATACATATTAACTTTGCTTTCTACTTGTGTGACAAGGTTGGACCTAGCGGTAGTGGGAAAACTACATTAATCAATCTTTTGCTTCGACTCTATGACCCTGATAGCGGTCAGGTAAGCTTCAGTCTTTTTCTAGTTATGATTTTAGGCTAAGTTGAAAAAGTGTTACTTTTAAGTTCTGACATTATTAACATTTTTTTGTCATGTAAATTTGACATGTGACGTGCTGATTTTTAGATTTTAATTGATGGCATTCCTCTTAGAGAGCTTGACATCAGGTGGCTGAGGGAGAATATTGGATTTGTTTCACAGGTTAGTGATATATGGATATATTACTTCTTTCTTGCTTTTCTGTCAAAAGAATTAACTATCAATTAAGTAGCTTATTTCCCATTGAGTAAAGAAATTTGTGGTACTTATTTATAATGGACGAACATTTTAAGCTTAAACAAACATACTCCAAGCTTGCTTCAGGATCCTCCGATTTTCAACACGGATATCCAGTCGAACATCATATATGGTTGCTCGAGATGTATCAGACAGGAAGAGATAGAACGAGCTGCTAAGCAGGCTTATATTCATGAATTCATCTCTTCCCTTCCTGGTGGTTATTATACCCCAATAAATGATAATCTACTAAGTAGAGGGCAAAAGCAGCGCATTGCCATTGCAAGGGCAATTCTTCGAGATCCCACAATTCTTGTTCTTGATGAAGCTACCAGCGCTCTTGATGCTGAGAGTGAATACTATATCAAGGTCTAAAATTTTTGGAACATTAACTTTTCTCACTTACCGTAAAAGATACAAAGAGAAAAATAATTACTCATTCACACCTTGTTTCCTGCAGGAGATTCTTTATTCTTTCAAGAAACACTTGAATAGGACTCTAATTGTAATTGCACACAGGTTTGTTATTTTGCGATTTTGTTTTCTTCTCTGTTATGGGATTGGACATGCAATTTGTGACCCACTTTCCGCAGGCTGTCTACCATAAAAGCAGCTGACAGAATTTTGGTAATGGATAGTGGACAAGTCGTTGAGGTAACGTATTCCTAGAACTTAATAGAAATCTATATGCATAATGTTTTGCCTTAGTACAAAGATGTAAATGGTTCAGCTCATGTACACCAATTTTCCTCTAATGCTTCTTCTAGTCTAACAAAAAATGCATACTAAAGGGCTAGATAACTGATGCAGATGGGTAATCATGAAGAGCTTCTCTGTAAGGAGGGAATATATGCTCGACTATTCAAATTGCAAAACGATGGTCTGGCTTGATCAACTAAATGGTGGGAGTCACAGATTAGCTGACACTGTTATGGTAGAGAAGAAGATGAAGCAAAAGTCCACACATATACACTTGTAGACATACGCAATTGGAATGAAATGATCTGTCTATGATTACGCGAAGTGTAACAAGTCGTCCCAATTTCCTCTTTCTAGGACATCTATTTGGATTTCTGTACTATTCTACGAGATACTAATTAAGAACACGTATTGTATGTAGATCTGTAACTAGTATGTAAAATTTTTTACAGATCATAGAATTATTGTGAGATAAGTACAAATTGTTGAAAAAGGTAGACGATAAATTATCAGGATGGTCATTGAAGTTTCACCAAAGTCTAAACTCATCACTAGAGTTCAAAAGTTCAGATGATAGTCACTAAAGTTTACCTGTGTTTTCATCGGTGGTCACTCTATTAGATTCTCCGTTGTTTGACTAATTTGGAAAATGTGTAATCATCACCTGCACGGGTGCAATATGCTCAGGCATGGTGCTTAGCCTACACCTCTTTATGGTGGTTAAGGTGGATATGGTTATGTCGGTACCACATGAGATCCGTCACTTAGCAGTTGCTCTAGTTGTTATGAAGGTAGAGACTATGACTTGAGTGATGACAATGGTGGGTGTTTGCAGTGGTAGTGAAGGCGGCATCTATGGAGGTCACAGCGGTTATGGTGGTGCCGCTAGTGGAATGCATCACCCGTATGGAAAGGCAGATGATACCAGTGAAACAAATTACTTTCAACTACATGAATAGAGAAGTTAACATAGTTTTTATAAATTAGTATCTTTGAAAATTACAATCCCAACTAAAAAACTCCAACAGCATCGTGATGGTGGGTGGCTACGGTGGTAGTTAGCTGCAGCTATGGTACTGATGTCGGTTACGGTGGTGCGGCAAGTGGAACGTGTCACCCATTAGGAACATAGAGGATACTAGTAACACAACTATATGCAACTGCGTAAACAACGAATTTAACATAATGCAACTGCGTAAACAACGAATTTAACATACTAATTTCAAGTCAATTAGTAGCTTTGAAGATCACTATCCTAAATACAAATTCCATTTCAACAGCAACTAATGAGTTTGCTCGGATGAAGTCTATCATTTGCTATGAAACTACACATGTTGCCCCTAAATTCAACCGCACTTTGACCCGAAACCCGAAACTCTCTTCAACCGTTTCTCTTCAACCACCATTCTAACATCAGCCGCATCACCCCATTTCCCTCCTTCAACATACATATTTGATAACAGGGTATAATAACCCGAATGCTCAGGATCCAATCCAAGCAGATTCTGAGCAGCCACTTCTCCTATCTCAACATTCTGATGAATCGTACAAGGCCCCAAGCCAACCCCCGCCCCGGTATCTTCTCAATAAACTCCATCGCCTCATCCAACTCCCCATTCGACCAAGCAGATCAACCACTATACTGTAATGCTTTGTATCAGGTATCAATCTATACTCATTCACCATCTATTCTTAACCATTTGATCAAATAGTGTTAGAGAATCTGCCCCTGGCCGTGAAACCGTACCCTGCAAACATACAACTCCAAACTATAATGTCTTTCTCGACTATACCTTCGAAAACCATGAAAACATCATCTACACTACCACATTTTGAATATGATTCAATTAGTGAAGCACCAACAAAACAGTTATCACTAAAACACCTTTCATAACGAAACCATGAATGACACGAGTTTGTTGAAGAACCCACAATTCCGATCAAGCCATAAGTACTTTTACCATTATAGCCCCGTCTGGCCGTCCATCACTTGCCAACATATCACAGAATACGCCCATCGACTTGTCTGTCATCCTGTTTTGGATGTACCCACACAACAAAGCCGACCAAGAGACAGTGTCTTTCTCTGGGATTCTCTTGAAACCTCAACTGCCTTGTCCGGAGAAGAGCAGCTCATGTACATCTCAATCAAAGATGTAGAAATTAAGATATCTGAGTCTAATCCTTTCATCATTGCAAGTTCATGTATTCTCTTACCCTCGTCAAGATTAGACGTAGCTTCACACGCCTGCAAGGCGGTGATCAGGATAACCGACGTGGGTCATCTCGTTGTAAAGCTCAAGTGCTTTATCTCCAGCCTCATTATGAGCAAAACAAGAAATCATACGAGCCCATGAAATCACATCCTTTCTTTCCATTTTCTTGAACAAGTTACCTGCACAAGTTATAGACCCCGTCTTTGAGTATAAATTCAACAGAGAATTAGATAAAGATAAGTTGTAATCAAACCCCATCTTTATGACACACCCACGAACACTTCTCCCAGCTTTTAATTCCAACAACCGAGCACAAGCTGAAACTACACTAACAAGCGTTATCGAGTCTACCGTTAGCTCATTTCGCCCATCTCCAACCAGTATTCAGTAAAAAATATTGAGGGGCGCACCATTCTGCTCACACCCTGTAATAAATGTAGTCCATAGAACAATATCAGGCTCCGAATACTCCTCAGACACCCTCAATGCAGCTCCTATATCTCCACATTTCAAATATAGTTCAATCAACGCACAAATTCGAACCAATCTGACCATCGTTTTCTGCAATTCCTTAAACTATTCTTCCAAATCCCAATTCTTTTAGTCCACAGCAGTCCTTGAGTGCAATAGGGATGGTATACAAATCCGGTTTTTCAGAACGAGAAAAGAGGGACAGTGTTTCTTTATACTGTTTTTCTGTACAGGGACATTTGACTTTGAGCATGGAGTTCCAGATGTACGCATTTCTTTGAGGTGTTTCATCGAACAGTTTGCGAACTGGTGTGGAGTTTGAATATAAATCGAGGAATTGTGGGTCCAGTTTTGATGGTGAGAGAATGCAACTGGGGGAAGAATTTGCCATTTTTACATGCTTGGAAAAGCTAGATGAGTTGATCTCTGGTTTTCATGTACTGATCCCGCTCCCGCCTTCGATCTGATGAAAACTTAAAATTATTTTTTATTGTTTAAAGGCGAAAATACTGTATACCCGGATTTTAAACCTTACTTTTTTACATACAAGTCTCTTATTTTATATCTACTTTCATTTTAGTCCTCGATTGCCACTTGTCATCGTGGCCATGACAACACAGTTACTAGCAACGCTTTGACCACCACTGGCGAATGGCGACGAACCACAAACCACAAAATTTGGAGGCTTTGGTGGGGTACTTTTTTTTTTTTTATTTTAAATTTTTTGATGGAATGATTGTTTGCGACCACTTAAATGATTAATGTCATGTAATGAATGATTGAAAATAGTGATTAAAAAAATTTTTTGAATAATCTACCGAACAAATTCTCACAGAATCATTATCATGCTGTTGAAGATCTCGGCCTTGCATGTAACCAGTTGAACAAGACCTCCTTAGCTGAGAAGTCCAAGACGTCGAAGAACCAAACTACAATGCCATCTGCGTCGAGTGAGAGGTAGAGATAAGAGGGAGATAGAGAAAGAGTGGACCCATTCGCCATTGATGGCAAGCTCTCTACATCATATCTGCATGCGTTCGATTTCTGAATTGGGAGAATGCAACGTGGATGGATGTATGAATACTACTAATAGGAGTTATAGTTCAACTAAATGCCTTCGATCACTTATTATCTTTGCGGATATGCATGCGTATCTTCTTGATTTATATGATATGCAAAAGTGTTGTCTTGAAGAGAATTTGATTTTATCTTCTTGCTTTTCTGTAAAAAGAATTATTGAGCATCAAATAAGTAGCTTATTTCCCATCAAGTTAAGAATTTGTGGATCTTACTTATTATGCATGAACATTTTAAGCTTAAACAAACATACACCAAGCTTGCTTCAGGATCCCCAGATTTTCAACACGGATATCCAGTCGAACATCAAGTGTGGTTGCTCAAGAAGTATCAGACAGGAAGAGATAGAACGAATGGGCTGCTGATCCCGCTTATATTCATGAATTCATCTCTTCCCTTCCTGGTGGTTATTATACCCCTATAAACAACAATCATCCACTAAGTAGAGGGCAAAAACAGCGTATTGCCATTGCGCGGGGACAATTCTTCGAGATCCCACCAATCTTGTTCTCGATGAAGCTCTTGATGCTGAGAGTGAATACTATATCAAGTTTTGCGGGGTCTATCCTGTTGGGAAAACACCAACCCGAACTAGATTTCGGATTTACCTATGATCCTCCTCATTACAGTAATTTATCAAATAAATGCTAAAATAATACGAAAGAATAATAACACAATCATAACACAACGATTTACGAAAAACTCCAAATCGCAGAGAGAAACTACTGCCGTTTAACGATGACAACCGTAAGAAAAAATTCACCACGTAACATATACAACCACACTCTCAAGAATTTTCCTCTCACCCAACCCTCTCTCAGACACCCAGCCTCAATAAACCTTACAGCTTTCACTCATGTAACAAGTTTTTACTTACGTATAACACATACATACGATATCGATACATTCACGTAGAAGACGAAAAACTCTTTTTAATGAAGATATAAACCATACTCTAAAGAGACTACATTTTTCTCTCTATCCCTCTTCTCAAACACTAGAATTCTCTCTACTGGACTGGTTTCTTTCTTTTTGATTGACCTTCCAAATGAATAATACTCATGGCGTACTTTATAGAACTCACAAAGACGGTTCCACAATTGAGGAGGCCACCATTTTGACCCTTTTCTAGCAATCCACCGCCAAAGCCATTCACTCATTTGACCAACCAGAAGCCAACTTGCACTCTTCAATATTCCAACTTGCAAGCTTAATCATGCTCTTTGGTCAAACAATTCATTCAAGGCTGCTGACTTGCTAGCTCAATTCCATTCCAAATTCACTTCTTTCCTTAACGTGGATCTCACATATGTATTTTATTTGACCACTTTTAACAATCTCCACCATGATCAAATAAAATAATCACCATACTTTTGCTATACAACACCGCTTATTAAACGGTCATAATTCTCAACCTAGAGAATTACCATACTCCACCATAAAGAGTATCCACACTTAGAATTAACCACCAATTCTAAGAATTTTACCTCATACGTCGACCATTCCTTTGCTCGAAATTTATGGTGCAATCTCCTTGCTTAGCTTTCATGGAGATTCTCACCATCGACATCCTTTCCACCACACACCTTGCATAATCAAGCCAATGCCCGTGTGTAAATTGTTGACCCGCTTAACAAGAACACATCCTCTTCCATGGCAACTCGTGGAGATTAATAACATGCCAAAGGACTACTACCACAACCTCTTATGAAAAAGAGACACCCCGCTAATGATAATATCGCAAGATTCCATCTACCGATTTTGAGCTACTAACTCCGCCCACCATCTTGACAATTTTCTTTAGGCTCTACCACCTTGTGTTCATCAGATTGACAACCATGACTTGAACTTTCCACAAGTCAAAAATAATTCTTCCATCATGATAAATCTACTCTATACTTTGCAATTGGTTTCTCAGGATCGAAAACAATCCTTTCATGCGAACCACCGTGAATCTTGATTGTTTTGTCAACGCAATGGCACCTTGACAAAACTAATTCCATCGTTCACCCTCTACTACTCTTCACACTCGAATAGCAGCTTCGCAACGATTTCAGGATCCATCACCAAAATTATAGTAAATCAAGGAACCATACGCTCTGATACCACTTGTTGGGAAAACACCAACCCGAACTAGATTTCGGATTTACTCCAGGATCCTCCTTTGTTGTAGAATTTATCAAATAAATGCGAAAATAACATGAAAGAATAATAACACAATCATAACACAATGATTTACGTGGAAAACTCCAAATCAGAGAAAAATCACCGTTGCTCAACGACAACCGTAAGAAAATTCACTATGAACATTGTTACAACCACACTCTCAAAGAAATTTTTCCTCTCACCCAATCTCTCGTGACACCCACTCACAAACCTTACAGCTTCACTCACAGAAACAAGCTTTACTTTAGTAACACATACATACGATATCGTACACATTCCCACTTGGTAAGACAAAGAAAAACTCTTTACCGAAAGATATAAACCATACTCTAAAGAGATACATTTTCTCTCTATCCTCTTCTCAAACACGAATTCTCTCTACTTGGGATGGTCTTTCTTGGATCGACCTTCCAAACGAATAATACCTACATGGCCTTTATAACTCACAGCACGGTTTACAACGGAGGGAGCCACCATTTTGAATTCCTTTTCTAAGAATCCACCGCCAGCCATTCACCATTTGACCAACCAGAAGCCAACTTGCACTTTCAATATTCCAACTTGCAAGCTTAATCATGCTCTTGGTCAAACAATTCATTCAAGGCTGCCGACTTGCTAGCTCAATTCCATTCCAAATTCACTTCTTTTCCTTAACGTGGATCCCACATATATATTTTATTTGACCACTTTTTAACATATCCGGCCCCATCATATGGATTTTTTGTAATAAGAACTTCCATGTCCTTTCTGTTTTCTCAAGTTTTACCTTGAGCATACCGTACAAGTCCATACTTTGTAGTACTTCATCATCTTCCCATGATTAATCCATGTGGCAATTGGACGTCTCCGCCAGCAATAATTGTGGTAACTCCTAAAATAAATCTATGAGGTTCATCATCTTTCAGGAATGATAAATAAATGTGAGCCCAGTAAAATTTACTTGTTTCTGAATCGCTTAACGATTCATCATTCATTTTGTGTGGTATGTATGTATATATGAAGTTCATTAAACTACAACTGGCGTTGCAAGATTACTTTTTGAAGCCCCATCTAAAGAATTGCTTCTAAGAACCTGATCAATAGCTTCCTCGAGGTGAATTTGCAGTAAAAATCCGAATTTTTGTCCGTAAAGGTTAATCTTTAGTTACTATCACTAAGGGTGTGTTTGATTGCACAAAAGTTTTCTTGGAAAACGAGTTTTCCAACCATTTTTTCCAACTTTGGGTGTTTGATTGGTTTTTTTTTCCAGGAAAACGTTTTCAAGAGCGTTTAAAGCACAAAAATCATAGTTTTCCTAGAAAATTCAATCCAAGGAAAAGGTAGGAATTCGTTTTCAAGGAAAACGTTTTCCCAATTCCCTTTCCCGGAATCCTATCATACACACCCTAAAATTTCTTGAAATAAGAAATGATAGTTTTTCAGGAATTATTACAAGAATGAAGAAGGAGCGAAGACAATTTAATTCCAAGAGAAAATCGGTAATTCTGTGCTTCGATGTCACACAAATTCCATAAATTACATGTTTTTGTTATAATAAATAAATAAATAAATAAATTCATAAAAACAGAAGGATTCGTTGTCTTAAAGAAAACCAGACAAGAACAGATGCAGCATACAACCACCAAATATAATATATAATAATTAATTGGGAAATTAAACAGGGGCACAGATGGTTGGGAGATGAATTTCATCCCATCCCCAATTAACTCAGTGAATTAATTCTACGCATCTGGCGTTGGCGTTTGAGATTTGCTAATCGATCAATATAAACTTTGAAGGAACATTGCAAGTTCATAGGACAGCGACACAGTGGACATTGGTTCCCCTTGTCTAGCCAACGAATTAGGCAGTCGTAATGATAAGCATGCGAGCATGCCAACAACAACACCTCTTCTCCAACTGAAAGCTTGCTTAAACAAATACAGCAATCTCCTCCTAGCATCTCATCATCATCATTGAATTCTATCATAAATTTGTAAGGTGGAGGCCTCTCAAGAAGCTTAATTAACCGATCAACTTTCTTTACCCTTTTGAACTTCTTGGCTGTAATGGCCCTCCGTTTGGCATCATTAATAGGCTCGTCTTCTTGTTGTAATGTATGAACTTTCATTGATACAGTGATTGGGAGTACTTTATTATTATTCGATGATGATCCCTTCTTCAGCTTGACAACAAAATCTTTAATGTCACCAATAAACTTTTCGATCACATCACCCTCAACAACTCCATTACATCTAAGAAATTGTTTAAGAAAAGTTTCTGGCACGTTGACGTCATATTCCATGTCTTCTCTACATTGGCGGAGTTCCGTCGGATATGAATAATTAACTCTACCGTGATAATCTTTTGACCCGGTAATTAGATACAAACGCATGCAGAAGCACCTCTCGATCGAATCAAGTGTTTCGTCTGACAATCCTATTTTTCTTTTTCTCAGCATGTAATTTATTTTGAAGTTGATGCGGACAGTGGAAACAAGATCGAGAACGGTGCTGCTTCTAGGAGGATCGACAACGCTATTATTATCCTCCGAAAATTTGTATTCGTAATGGTATCTTCCTGATTGCATTTCATCTCCGAGTGATCTTTTTCTTTTCATCTTCGATCGATCTTTTTCTCCAACCTGCTACCTACCTGCTAGTTTAGGGGATAATAGCATTCAACAAGGTTATATTATATAGGACTGAATGTATTTTAAAACCTTCGATCGATCTTTTTTTGAAACGATTTTAAACCTTATTTTTTTTAGTCTAATAGATAGACTAGCAGGCAAAATTTCAAACCCGAATTCCTAAATTCTTAAATCCTAAATTATACAAAACAACTAGCACAAACACACAATTAATCAAGTCCATATAAATAGGGAAAACACTACTATCTAATAATCAAGCAACTAAGCAACAAGATTCAAAAATCCAGTGACCGCACTGGTCCTGACCTGAGTCAGCTTTATTACACAGCAAATAAATACAATACCATACTTACCAGTTATCTGGTCTCCGGCGAACAGCCCAACAACTGAGACACCACTAAATCGCGAATCCAGTCAAGCCGCAGAACTGATGATTCTGTGTATCTTTAATTTCCTATCCTCCCCTATTCTCTCTTATATGTATACTCCTCCGTCCCAATTATACCTATTATTATTATACGGCGGGGGGTCTTTATCCCTTTCTCGAATCGTCCAATTGTATAAAAACGACGTCGTTTTGAACTTACGGACCATAATTGCAAGGGCCCGTTTTGAGTTCGCGGACTTTACCCGACCCATTCTCCCAACTCCTTCCTCATTTCGAGCTCCACTATCCCAAATCATTTCTCTCTCTAACATCTCTCTCTACGCATCTGCTCTCGCTTTCGCCGTCCGATTACACCGCCGGTTCTCCACCGTCTCCGCTTCGACGCTTCAATCGGTAGGTTCGCCCGAGTTCGGTTATCCACAACTTTACTCTTTCACTATCTCTCAGTTCTTCATCTGTTCCTTCTTCCTTCATCTCAATAATCGAAATACATATTGACGAACAATCTAAAGTCCAATTTGAAAACTTGTTCCTTTTATCCCTCTTGTTAGTAATTTATGTTTGATTCGCCAATAATTTAATTTACCTCCATATGTTTCTATGCAAGAAATGTCCACAGGCAACAAATTTTGAATCTTTTTGGAAAAATAGCTACTTTATGATTTTAAATTGGCCCATTGCAAGTTTAGGGTTTATGTGTTTACTGAAACGTGCAGCTCAATTATTGAATTTGTTGGCAGAATAGCCAGTTACATAGTAGACCTAACAGGGAATATGGATGTGTAATCATGTAATGTGCTCTTTAAAAATATGGGACTTGGGTTAAGTGTTTCTTGAAGATCGACCCCGTTTTGCCACTAGATTTGTTTGATTTGGTGAGTGATTTATTTTACAAAAGCATTTGGCAAATATATCACATTTTGGTAAAGTTTACTTTATAATGGCGATGTTCATCTTTATTAAGCCTTCTTTCCTGCATAGGCATAAAAATCATTGAGGAATTTGCATTAGTTAGCCGTTATACACTACCCAAATTCAACATTTGTGTTTGTTTGTTTGCAAATTAACACACATGCATCTTTGGAACTGATGTTTGCATTCTAAATGCAATAATATATGTTTGTTGGTATTGGATAAATTAATCTTCTAGAAGCCATTTTGTGGGGTAGTCTATTTTGTCGTCCCTTCATGAATTCGATTACTTTGTTCATACAACTGAAAAGGTTGTTTCGATTATATCCCACTCACAAAATGTCTATAATTTTATGTAGTGTTTGAAGAGATAAGGTGCTAGTTCAATGGTATAGAAGCATCACTTGTGTAATATGACAAGTGATTATTTTCACGTAATTTATCTGTATTGTTTGTGTTTATGTGTGTTTTTTTATTATTTTGTGGAATTAAATTTTCTTCCTATTTGGGTATTTATAGGATTGGTATGTAACAATTTCAAGGGAACAATATCGAAATTTATATAGGCACCATTTATTATTATTTGACAACTATCACCAGAAATAATATAAGTTTAAAATTTCGCTCCCGTGCAATGCACGATTGAAAAGACTAGTTAATATAAAACAAAAATAACAAAGCATATGTAATATTATAGATTTCATTAATGGTTTATATCAATTGTCGTAATTGATTGTAGGCAATAACACAAAGCATATGTAATATTATAGATTTCATTAATGGTTTATATCAATTGTCGTAATTGATTGTAGACAATAACAAAATATTGCCTACAATCATTCAAGATGAAATTAAATCATTCACGAGAATCAGACCGAGTGTGCAAAATCAACCTACAAATCCGTTTCTAGCAGAAACAAATCAGAAACTACCATCAAATAATCAAAGTTTGGCGATGGAGAAGTTCAATCACGATGCCAGATTCGCGTGTGCCCCACTCTTGCTGTAAATCCAGTGTTGGTCATATGATACAGTGTTGTACTGATATGGGCTCTTAATTGGGCTTTAGTGACTCGTAGGAAAGACAACAAGATGGACCTCTTCTAATATCCATCATTAGGCCCACACAATACACCCATTTCTCTTTCGGGTTTTTTTACACAAATTCAAAGATTCAAAACACAAAATTCAAAAGTAAAGTTTTTTCAAACTATTTACAAAAATCGTGTTTTGTGATTGTACCATGCGTGCGCAATAGGAAGGTACAAAACTGGAAATCGCACATATTTGTGTCATGCAATTGCATGGGCGACCGCATGGCAATTTTTTCCCTGAAAATTCACCGGTAACTCAGAATGGAAGATTATTTACGAAAAAACGATATTAGAACCCGAAGCGGGTTGTCGAGACGGGCTCACTAAGAAACGGGAAAATATATATTATCTATCCAAAATGAACACTGTATGCGAGTTATGTGCCCAAAACACCTCAAACCGATCCTATTACACAAAGTTACAAAAATTAATAGTATAAATCCAAATTCTTTGTAAGATTACACTATACGCGCTATTACGCAGTATTACACATTGTCACACGCACTTCGTAATTTATTACATACTTTGTAATTTCATGCACACTCTTTGTAATTTCATACACACACATTGTAATTTGTTGCACACTCTTTGTAATTTTCAACACAACATTTGTATTTTTTGCATTGCATTGTATTTAGTTACACAATTTGTAATGGGGGGAAAAAGAGAGAAAGGAAGAAACTATGCGATCACATGGAAGGCCGCATGGTTGAAATATGGGCTGGAACCCTTTATTTTAACTGCATCATTGCATGTGCAATCGCGCATATCTGAAAATTGGAATTTCTGCCCCTTTTTACATGATTCACGTAAATACTTCAAAAGTATTTTATTTTTGGATAAATGACACTTAAAACTTGTTTTTACATAATTTTCCGTTCTCTTCCCTTTGCAGGAATTACACTCAAGGTCGGATGTGTTTGATATGCAACATTTTCTATTAAAAAAATGTATAATCAAGAAAATTATCTTTTACTTGTGCATTCGATAAAAATGTCTTTAATTACTTTTCGCTTGTGTATTCGATAAAAATATCTTTAATCAAATTGCTTTTCGCGGACAAGCTTTTGAAGAACACCTAATGCCAAATTCCACATAAATTTTTCATTCTCATTTTATACTTTTTTTTTTTAATAGCATTCTCATTTTATACTTCTATCAAACACAATGGAAACTTTGATATAAGACCGAACTCATGCAAGTGATGGCTTATTTTTTGACATAAATTTTTTATATTTGGTATTTTCAAGGTCATTATGGGAAAAGATTTGGGAAATTCTTTATAAGATCGCAATCATTCAAGAGATGGCTTTTGCAAGGCAATATGCCTCGCTGGTAGCTTGTGTTTACCTTTTTGACATAAAATTTTGATATTTGGTATTTTCAAGGTCACGATGGTAAAAGATATTAGTGTACTTCCCATGAGAAAGTGCCGTAATGACCAAATTATATATAGAAAAATACATTATTTAGTTAATTGTAATCTTCTATGAATATAAGTGGCTAATATTTAGTAACTTCGAACACGCTCAAGTACAATAAATTTTTCTCACTATTTTGATGGTGACATATCTATCAAGTTTTTTTTTTCTGCTTTAGCTTTCAAATGTTTCTACTTTTTGGTAAATTGAAGAACTCCTGAGAAGATTTGTGAAATAAGACAAGATTCATAACCAAGACTCCAAGTTGAGAATCTATTGTGTATTTTGAAAACGAAATGTGTACAAATAAATGCATTCACAAAGAGGCTGAAATGAAATTATCATTCTATCGCCCTTATGCAGTCTTGATCCAATGCCCAAATTCATGATGTGACAGCATGAATTCATGACGTGGCATGTTGTCACATCATGATTTTGGGTACCTGGGCACTGGATCAAGACTGTTCCCTTAAGTTAGAACGACCACACCTCTCTCTTGGTATGTAGATATTTACACACATTGTGTTTCAAAAAAAAGGGGGCGAGATAGAGAGAGACAAACAAACAGGGGGAGATTTTCATTTCCATTTAACATAAAAATAGATCAATTACAACCTGCAAACTTGCAAATGCTTCCTCGTGCTGGCTCATTACATACTCTTCAATCACAACACAACTTGACTTGTTAACAAAATACAGGGACTTTTCATCTTCTTGATCTTTTGTTTGGGAGGAAATACAGTGACAATAAAATCTTATAAATCCCTCTTCCAAATAATCTTGCCGGCTAATCCAGAATTCGGAGCATCCTGCAATATTGTTAAACGATCTCCATTTTACTATTGCATCTTAAGAGAGAGACCTACAAGTTCAACCACACTTAAAAATGGGTACATGAGCCCTATTAATAGGTCAACAAGTAGTTTTAGCCACTGTTAATGTTAATTTTTTTCTACTTAAAAATCAACTCCTACTACTCAAAGTCAAACATCAATATCAACCACACATATCACATCATCACTCATTATTATTTTCATATCTCATGGTCTAACCACCTGGTCATCTAAAATATTACTTTTTACCTTTTAGGTGGAAAGACGTTGACCCGAATACAAGCCTTAGCAAGGGCTAGGAAAATAAATAGCTTCTACCACTGACTTATCAAACTTCAATATTAACCACACATCTCAAAACACTCATTGCCATTAATCAACTTAAAAAGTTCGTTATTCAACAAAATTTACTCCATTAACATTCAAACAAAATTACAGATCTCCAAATAAGTGTATGGGTGTGGATAAAGGTTAAAAGGATTCCTAACTTTTTAGCTCAAAATTTATTGGGCCATCAGATAAACGATAACTAGAAAGAAAAGGGGGGAAACGGACATAACGTACAGTGTAATTCTTTACGAGGATCGTAGTCACAAGCCCCAATTGGTATTCTATTTTGTGATCATAACTGCAGCAAACTACACAATTTATTAAAACCTTTCCATTAAGTTACTAGCATATGAAGATATGAAGATCAATTCACCTTATGTAGCAGAGCTTCTCTTTAATATCCCTAACAGTTTCACAGTCAGCAGTTCTATTCATTGTGTACCGTCAAAGACAAAGAGGTAGGAGTAGGACTATCGTTTGACAACCAACAATGATACTGTAGTTTATACCTTACAGATTTTTGAATTTTAAAACACCTAGCAAGATAAGATGTAATGTGGCGCCCAGCTACACTCATTCGTTTAGTAAGATGTGGAAACGAGTATCCATCAACAACTGGAACCTGGAGAGGAGAGAACACACAGTTAAAATCACTGAGAACTATTTCCAATAATTAATTGATCAGAGGCACTACTAATGTGTTGAATAAATTGTAAAATAAGGCCAACACCAGTAATGTGAAAGGTATGTTTGCTAGAGATAATTGTAAAAATAATTTTTTTGATATGTTGTGGAGAAGTGAATAAAATGTTTGAAAATGATGGCAAAGCGAAAATGATTTTTCGAATAAATGAAGCAGCCCAATACAAATTTTTATTCAAGTTATGTAATAACAAAGGTTTGCTATAGATATGACAATGGCATGTCAGTTGCACTTTGTAAGATTATAGAATTCTCCTGTTCACTTTTCAGTTGTCAAGGCCGAGTACTTCTACTCGTTCGAGAACATTTAGCAAATAAATTACGTGATTACGTATATATGTAGTCCAGGAATGCAGTTGAAGTTAAGCAGCAGCATTATACCCCCAAAATGCAGTACAACGATATTAATATTGAGAATCTTACCACGAGAGTGACTCCGTCACCGGAATCAATGACTAGTCCTGTCAGTAAACCTGGGTCACTTAAAGTTCACAATTGACAAAGAATTAGTCATGTATAATGAATTCCAAGAGGTATGTAAACATAAGTTGAAAAGCTAGGATTATTAAGTTGGTCATAATCTCTAGCAACCAAAATAACAGCAGCACATGCCTCCAACTTGGAAGAATTCCACTATAAGCACCTTGTGTATACAACGTCAAAACAGCTTGAATTTGGATGAATAAACCAGAAAACTTGTATTTCTCAAACATAGTCCGAACCTGTAACAGAGATGCTAGAAGTGTGAATCACGATAATCTCAATTAAGAAATTTTACAACAACCGACTTTAGAAGGAGAAGACTGACCATCTTCTCACTATTTTTAGATGGATTTAAAGGTGGGTTCGTAAGCAGAATGTTACATTTTTTGGATCTACCTTGAAGAAGAGGTATGAGATAATGAAAATACAACCAAGTCAGGTAACAAATTGCAAATGCTGAATATTACTTTGATTAGAAAGCTCAGAACATCGACTGATATGTTAAGATAAGAAAAGATTACCTTTAGTTCATTGTAAAATGCATGGTCCCAAATATGTTCCATATCATACCAATTTTGCACATTACCATCATTGACAGGATAAGATATATCCAATTAATGCCGTACTTTAAACAAGTCTCTCCAACAACAATGTCCTGAAAAGAAAACATAACAAAATTCTAAGCAACATTCATGGTTCAACATAAGTGTAATCTAGCCAATGTTTCTTCACCTTACTGTGAACCCTTATGAAATTTGAATTCTTAAGCTCCTATTCTTCTTCTCTAAAAAACGATGGACTTGCCTCCATGTCTAGGGATAAAGAATAAGAAACTGATGAACAAGACATTGCACTCATCGGTGGTTTTGATGGTCTTGGGGGGTACTACTTGAAAAAATACAGGAAAATTAAGTCAATTTCCTAGTTTGCAATAATACAAAAATTCTAAGGGGCAAGATTTAGGGCTTGTTTGGTAAGAGTTTATAAGAAATGTAAAATTTTAGTCATGAAAATATACTAATGAGTGGTGAAAAGGCGGATAGTACACGTGGGTCCTAAGAAACAATATGTCTACAAAACCTTCCTGAAAAAGGCCTATTGTATCATCTAAATACTGACTCAGATCGCCGTTCCTTGGGAGAGGATTATTTTGTTGATTCAGCTCTCTCCAAGCTGACTGATTATTTTAAATTTGATGCGAAATGAAAGCCCAAAAATCAAACCGCGACAGGAACTAGATAGAGAGGACGTCAGTTTGGCATGTGAATTTCTTTGCTCCTCTTTTAAGGCTGCAAACCGTTATGCTCGTTTTCAGTTTTCTATTTGGTACCAAATTGATTTTAAAGAGTTCACTTGGGTCATAATTGATATCAGTTACGTGTGCTGCCCTATTGTCTTCTCTATTTGTCTCAATGTTTTCTTAAATCATTTTCCTCGAAACACATGCTACGATACAGATTCTGTAGAACTAAAACTCTCCTCTACAGTGCAACCAACCGAAGATTCTCCAAAAAGAATCTGTCTTCACTTCAAAAATTTTATTCTGGGCACACGCTCCCATCTGGTGGTTTAATTATACTCATAAAATTCATATGTGATTAACTACCAAATCATCTTAAATCATCCCAGATAATAAGATAACCAGTTTAGTGGCAAATTTAACTTAACTTCTCATTCAACCGACATGTATTAACTGTGTGATGTAAACTCCAAAGGGATTGTCATTAAAAAGGGAAGTCGTTGAAATACAAAAACAAACATGGGAGGAGAAAATAACCAGACCTTAAGATCCTGTTCCATGAGGGATTCTTCATACAGCAGCATTGGCATTCCAACTATGCATGGGAATACCGATGTGGGGAAATTCTCACCGGAAAAACAACATTTGACATACTGCATTCATAACAAAACAAAATTTCAGATTATTCAACAACGTACACACAGGCATGATGGATGGATTCACAATTACGGAAAATTCTGGTGAAATTTAATTACTAAAAATTACTGAAAACGGATTGATCAACGGGATTAAATGTAGAAAATGGGAATAGTTACCCCGGTGCGATTGTCGCACACAACCACATTTCGGTTATATATCCATTCAAAAGAGTGCGACAACAATGAGAATTTCGTGCAAAGATGGAAGCCCTTTTTGCGTTAATTCATCTCAGAGGGGAGAAATTCTAAGACTCTTTTACAGTTGAAACTGGTGACTGGTGCACCTACAAAGCACTATCGTCGCATTGAGAAAAGTAAAGGAGAAATCCATTGAAAAGTAAGAAGTGTTAGGAATTTGGGAGAAATAATTAATCAAAATCAATGCAGAACTTCAATAAAATTACAAAGATTTAGGGCACAACATCAAGGACATTTCACATTAGAAGCTAAAAAGCAATGCAACAGCTAATAAAACCACAGATTTGACAATTACTAATTGCAATAAATCATGAAAAATATAAACCCTAAGCTTGAAATATAAAATCACTAGAAAATGAGAAGTAATAAAATACCTTTATCAATCACAATGTTCAGTTGCCGAATGAAAAGCAATCACGATCACAACAAAATACTTGAAATTGCTTTCTGTTGTGAACGAGAGAGTTTTCATTTCAATTCCTCACAATTCATTACAAACGACCCTATTTATGTGAAAATATCAAAGACATCAGATATACAATATCGATCTAATATACAACAAGCCATTCACACAATAAAACATAATCATTACACTTTATCTTTTCTTTTTCTCTTCTTGCACGCCTATGTTTTACAACACTCCCCTCGAATGACTATTTATACAATTGTCTTTAAACTTATTTGAAGAAAAAATCCAATGGGAGAAAAAACTTTTAAATTGATGTCCAGAGAGTTGAGTGTGATCATATACTGCTCAGAAAACCTTAGTAGGACAAAACCTGAACACGAGTAAATGGTAAAGTTTGCTCCCCGATGATGATCATTTTATAAGAGTACCGATACGCGCCATTAAAACCTCACAGAAAAACCCAATGGGAAAAACTGATCGAAGGAAAAGAGTACAAATACTCCATTTGGTTTTCAGATCTTGGGAGATGATGCATTCACTTCGACAAAGATTTATAGGCCATCATCTAATTTAAGTAATGTCTTTATTATAAACTCCATCCAACGGATTCATTGATTCAATTTCTCATTATTCATACGAATACGCCATGAACGCTGCTCGTTAAAAACCTCGCTAGGAAACCTGATTAAAACAAAACCTAAATGAAAATGCAACACATATTTTGTAACATATATTTCAAGCGTGAAATAAAATACTGTGTCATATTTAGTGCTCATTTGTAACCAATAATCTCGATCTCATATTCTCACTATATCGAGATATATATATATATATATATATATATATACTCAAATCTCCTTTGAGATTTTCTATAAGTTATGATTAGGTCGCTTTCATTAAAAACCTTGTTTAGGAAAAACCCTTGTGATAAAAACATCAAACAAGGAAGAAAGACACAGATAACAATATCATTGCTTTTACGCTATTACAAGCAATGTCATTCATTTAATGGTTCTATATTTATTTTCTCAATCAAGCCCAGATATATTTTAAGAGTGTATATTTCAATATTCTTCGATATATCTCAATATCCTCATTATCATTAATCGTGATGTAGCGCTACATTTTCATATTGTGTACGACATACTTTCCATTTTCATTTATTTCATAATGATATAACTTATTGAGATATCTCATTATCAATCCTCTTTTAGGATTGCACAATATACTTGAGTTCATATATTCTCTTCAAAATGTATGCCTCTCCTTTATCAAAAATCATCTTCTATCATTTGCTTTGATATACATATTTGGGGGAACTTTTATTTAAATAATATCAATACGGGTTTGCTAATTTGTCAAAACATATATAATTGATATATGAGATCAAGTTATTCATATTTGAATTTCAAATTCATGATGCATTTCATATATTATTTCCAACTATTAATACTCCCCTCATGCTAGCAACCAAACTCAAGTATAATTTGTATATATTCTCAATATTTAGCTTTAATGGAGGGGTTTATTCTATACTTCATTCTCGATATTAAATCGATTGAGGACTTCAATTATATCCCACTTTATATGCGCATATCAATCATTTACTACTTTATTCAAATAATTGGGATATATTTACTAACTTTATCATTAAATTCAAAACTCATGCTCATATCATGAGCAAATAATCTCGCCAATTTCCATTTATAATATATGATCACGTAGTAAATCCACATCATATTATATAGTCAACATAACAGGTGAGTGGGCCCATATATCTCATCCCTTATATATGTTCCAGATATATTTGGGATTTATTTCAATCATTAGCTAGCAATCATTTATCGAACAATCATTGAATTTCTTCCTGGTTCTTGATTTCAATAAATTATTTACATCAATCGAACCTAATCTATCAATCGAACGGAATCTATAGTGCTCAACATGATTTATTACCGCTATCACATGCATAGCCAACCGACATATCACGCCATTCTTTCGGGTGGCATTATTACGATTACTATTGAAACGGGGGAATCTTATCTCATACGCTTCTCGTTACGCCATCGTAAAACGCGAGTCTTACTCATACGCTGCTTATAAATCATCCGAGCACTTACAATATTCACCCTAACAAGTGGTCCGTGATATTATAATGGATCATGTGCTCTTGAATCTTCAGAATACTATCCTCATCAGCCGATCAAAATTCTAAAGAGAATTTATCTATGTAGACTTGAAAGATTAAGGATACTAATGAATAAGGGCATTCCACAAGATATTCGATGGTTGATTGAAGCAAAGGTCCTGCTATCTCGTGAGGTATCGATTCCTTTTAAATACATGCCTGGAATGGGTAAAAGTAGTTTTTCAAGAAACGCAGAGCAAAAAGGTTAGGAGGATGCTTATAAATGTGTGCGGACTTGTGACACTCGATGTAAATCATGTACTTTGTCCAAAAACCGAGATAAAATAGCATTCTATTAAGGATGTATTGAGTAAGGAGTCTTTGGATGATATTCAATGTGCTCTTGAGACACATCCTAGTGACACGCATAAGGTGAGCTTATGGCCTTTATGGGCTAAATTTAAAGATGAACAAGAACGGTGATAGTCTTGAAAATCTTACTTTAAAAGATCCCGCTTTGTAAATTTAGTAGAAAAATTTAGTATTATGATTTTCAAAGCAAATTACGAGATCGATGTATTTCGTAATTGTAAATATCGATTTTTTTCAAAATATATATATGTAAGTAAATAAATAAATAAATATATTTATATATAGATTTCAATAAAAAGTGTATGTCATTTCATTGATATTTTTCTACTCAAGTTTTCTTTTTCATATTGTCAAAAGGTAAATAGTAAAATCACTTATTGGTTTGAAAATTTATCTTTAAATAGAGGGGTTCATGTATCTCTTATTTATGTTGAAACTTTAGTGTAAAGAGAGAGATGGAGATGGAGATGGTATGGGAATTTTAGAATCATCTCATGCAAATCAATCTTCACCTCACCCGATTAAGACGTGATGTGTTCTTGGTGGATCTAGACTTATAGTGATATCCAATATATGATATATGGCAAACCAACTTATAAAGGAGTTAGGGAAACAAAACATCAATATATCGTATGGAGGGACCAATACTAAGCTTTTAAAAAGTCTTACAATGGCCGTGACAATTATGGGGATAAGAGTGTCAAGCGCATTACCTTTTTCATCAAGTTGAGCTAGCAATCGTATTGATCCAAGATAATCATGGGTTCAAATTGGCCGATGCTAAAAACGCTATTCATGATCGTATGATGTACATGATGAACAATAGTGATGCTTTTATCATTCTTCCAGCGCTATAACACAATCGGAGGAAATATTCAACATAGCATCATGGGCAAGACAGTGAACTTTCATACCAAACCCATAGGTTTGTTGAATATTAATTATTTCTTTGATGGTTTGCTAGAATTTCTAAATCAGTGTAGAATATAAATTTATTTCATTCAAATTTCGTAAATATACTTGTTTCTCGCTAATACGGTGTTGTCGATCTACTCATCAAGATTCCAATCATATGTTCAAGAACTGCGGAAGTTTCAAACCCGCTGACATGCATTGTCACTGGTGTCGAAAAAAGAGATCCTTTTGGATCTTTCATTATGAACTGAATGTTGTGGGTGGCATGAGTTACTTTGAGCATTTATACTCTCAGACGCATCCCTCATTTACTAAGTTCAATATGTATTTTAATATCTTCAAGTGTTTATTGCCACCTTTTGGTATTCTCAATATGTTCCACTTTAATTTATTTTGTGCTTCTTCTCGAGCAATGATATCATATTGGTTTTATTCGAAGTCTATTGCACCTTCAAGATACATCCGTGACATATGCTTTTTCATATTAATACGATCTCATATCATTATTTCATATGATCCCACCATACGGTATATTTTCTTGATCTCACAATTGGGATCTATTGAGCATTTTATTTTCACATATTTGTCCAATGGTAACTTTTGGCATCTATTGCTCTCGGGCCTTCTCCATCAATATTCAATAGACGCGGAGAACGAATATTTCTTTATTAAATGCTTCTTTGAGAGCATTTCGCCATCAGATTTATCTATCACAACATATTAATCTCATAATGAGATTTTTCACCATGGTATATTTTCTTTCTCTTCACTTCCATGTGATTCTTTGAGCAATTTTATTTTATCAACACATATATCATCATTTGCTCAAATCTCTTTGTTAATATCAATATAACATTCTTGTCGAATATATATAAATCGGTTGTTATTATTTAGTACCAATCGTGTTTAATCCAACCACATTGGTGATATATATTCTAATCGTGTGGTATAACCCACCACATCAAAAATACTTACTCCAATCGTGGTATAACCCACCACATTTGAAGTATAAACACATAAATTATAGAAATTAAATTTTCTCTCTAATAGGTGGTAGAACCTACCATATGGGAATTATCGCAATAAATATAAATTTAAATTTCAATAGGCTGATATAATTACCATGGAAATTATAGTAATAAATGTAAATTTAGATTCCAATAGTGGTAGAACCTACCATATGGAAATTGTCCATTCCAACTAAGATAGGTAAAATTATCCACTCCAAATCATAAAGGTAAAAATTGTCCATTCCAACCAAGAAAGGTAAAATTATCGTAAATGTTCTAGCGATATTATACTATCCGAAAATTATTTCATTTCCACTTCAATTTGTAAATATCAATGCCCAGACTATATTGTAACTTTTTCAAATTGTGGGTATTACCTTGCAAATTATGAAAGTTTAATAATAACATATTTCAAAACGAGTATTATCTTATCAATATTAGTGTCAAATCAAGCTCTCATTAAATCGAGTATAATGAGTTAGAAAAATTAATTTTGATAATGTATTGCCTGTATATCTCAAGAAACGAATGTTATAATTTTAACGTATATATATATATATATATATATGTCATGACAATCAAAGTATCATCCTCATCGATTCCAGAAACAATGTAGTCCATAAATATGCCATAATTCAATACGGGCCTACTTTGTCTCTATTATTGCATACGTGATGTCCAACAATCGTAATTAGCAAATAGTATGAAATCATATAATTTAATAATAAATTGCATGGCCCATTTACCTATCTTTATTATCGTCTATAATGTTTCATTTGATTTTGATATAGATGAGAAAATTTATATGTGACATTTCCTTAGTGCATGTGAGCTATTAAGCACCTAAAGGACCATAAACATACAAAATAATGTCTATGTTATTTTATGTGTGTGAGAGACAGAGAGAGAGAAACAAAGAGAGCAGAAACCACTATGTCTCATAGCTACAACTAAATGTCATCGGACTAGAAGTAATGGCGAGGAAAATCCAAAAGTAGTCAAAGCTCCACCACCACCATTCATGGTCTCATACCAATCGATGAATCCATGCAAACTTGCAAAGAAGTAAGAGCCATCATTTGTATGTAATCAACTTTTTTTTTTTCTTTGAATTAACTTGTAGGCGCACTCAAAAAAATATTCAAAACCTGATCCTATAATTCTTTAAAAGCAAAAGCAACTAATAATTACTTATAAACAGATATTAAGAGAAATTCTTTGAGTAGAAATGAGAAGAAGAGATTTAGTTAGTGAAGAGAAGAGAGGCTCAAGAATTGTTGTATTTAGTTCGTGAAGAGAAGAGAGAGCTCAAGAATTGATGTATTTGAGATAAAGTTCTCCCAAAAATGATGATTAATGATGACAACTTGCTAGTGGAAATCATAGATATTAAATTTCGTTGTTACAGAAGCTGTAGAGCTGTGGCCGATAACGTGTTGTGAACGAGAGAGTTTTCATTTCAATTCGTTATTGAATTATTGGCAAATGACCCCTATTTATAGGAAAATATTGGGGCACATCGTATTACAAATATTGATCTAATATACAATAGTCATTCACACAATAAAACATAATCATTACACTTTATCTTTTTCTTTTTCTCTTTCGGTGCACGCCTATGTTTTACAACACTTTCAAAGTTGAATTGGAGGGCCGAATCAATATTTGTGGGACTGTTATGTCATAGCTGGACCTCTTGAACTGAGGCTTGGGTAATGGGTAGTGCTTCAATGGCCCAAATAGAAGCCTGGACTTTTCCCACTGCAGGCAATTGGGCCTGATTATGACCTCAGCCCAAAAGTTGAGCACAGCATCTGGTAGGGGTTTTTACACTAATACAAAGTTTTGTGTTTGCTATTTCACAAATCAGGGAAAGTTAATATAATTACATGCTTAACATAAAGATTAAGCTGAAATTAGAAAAATCCGGTATTCTTGGATTGGAAACCATAACAATGCACAAAATACACAATAGAATACCAGATCATCTCTCTGCACCGTAGCAACAAATCACCGGCAACTTGCAGAGCTCCACCTGTGTCAATACGACGACTTAAGGAGGCAATTTCACCAGCATGAGTCGTGCAGAATTTCCCGTGTTTCACATGATCCCTTTTGTGGCTTTGTTGTTAGATTAAATTGGGATGGTTTTTGTTTTTATTTGGTCAGCATTTCCAAAACTTGTTTCTCAAAAACTTATCTACAATGTTCAACTTGTGTGGGTTTCTGTGGTTCAAGAATTGTTTGGAATAGATGGACACAATCAGTTCTTTGTTATGATTGCTCTGATGTTAAACCTCATTTGGCGGAATATTGGATGATTTACTCGGCTTCAATTTCATCCTTGATTATATGACTATAGAATGATATAGTGCATGTTAGGATAAAAATTTTTACAAGTTTTTATGCATTTTTTTAATGTGAAATAAGAGAGAATCAATGGAGTTTTTTTTTTAAAAAAGGAATCAGTTGAGTTGAATAGTGGAGATTTGTATAGTATATATGTAGGTTTCACAAGATATGTGGATATGATTGATTTAACCAAATTTAAATTTAAATGAGAATTAATTAAAATATGTAAAAATGAATTAAAATGTGATGCCTAATAAGTTAGAACACATTGAGTTAGAATGTGTAACTTACTAGTGTGTATTCTGTTACACATTATGCATAAATTACACAGAATGTGTAATTATTCATATCACATCATTCTTTCTTGTCTCAAACTTAGCATAGAAGTTTAACATCTAATTTCTTTAATATTTATCTCTCTTTCACACAAAATGTGTAGTGCAATATATATATATATATATATATATATATATATATATATTATACACATAAAGTGTAATGCACTAATGAGTAAAAACATTAATCACACGGTATAGTTTCTTTAACATTTACTTTTTAAAAATCCTTATCTCTTTTTCACACAAAATTATTATTTCTCTTTTACACAAAAATGTGTAGTGAATGACACATGTCTTACACATAAAGTGTAATGCATTGTTATTTTTATTTTACATAAAATGTGTAGTGAATGATGCACACCTTACACATAAAGTGTAATGCACTAATGAATTAAATATTAATTGCACTTAATGTGCAATCTGTTACACATTAATTAGTTCCATGGAATCTGTAATTTATTGGCCTATATTCCATTACATGACACAAATGAATTACACAAAATGTGTAATTACCCATATCACATTATTTTTTGTTGTGTCAAACATAGTGCGGAATTTTAACATTTTTCTAAAATTTAATTTTTAAAAATTATTAAATATCTTTTATACAAGATGTATAGTGCATTACACATTGATTGCACATAATATGTAATTCATTAGTCTATATTCTATTATATATTACAAATAAATTACATAGAATATGTAATTATTCATATCACTTCATTCTTTCTTGCCTCAAACATAGTGCATAAGTTTAACATTTAGTTTCTTTAACATTTACTTTTTAAAAATCCTTATCTCTTTTTCACACAAAATTATTATTTCTCTTTTACACAAAAATGTGTAGTGAATAATACATGTCTTACACATAAAGTGTAATGCACTATTATTTCTCTTTTACATAAAATGTGTAGTGAATGATGCACACCTTACACATAAAGTGTAATGCACTAATGAATTAAATATTAATTACACTTAATGTGCAATCTGTTACATATTAATTAGTTCCATGGAATCTGTAATTTATTGGCCTATATTCCATTACATGATACAAATGAATTACACGAAATGTATAATTATCCATATCACATTATTTTTTGTTGTGTCAAACATAATGCGGAATTTTAACCTTTTTCTAAAATGTAATTTTTAAAAATTATTAAATATCTTTTATACAAAATGTATAGTGCATTACACATTGATTGCACATAAAATGTAATGCACTAATAAATTAATTCTAGGTAATTGGGTCCCCATCTTATGTTAGCAGTTACATTTTTACCAGTTTTTGCATATTTTTACATATTCTTTTTTAAATTTGAACTAATCACATCCACATATCTCGTGAGACCTACTTGTATTACGCAAATCTCCACCATTCAACTCTACTCATTCTATCTTTTATATCACATCAAAATTCATAAAAATCCATTTTTATACGTACACTAACACGCACCTAATGTATGATGGGTAGTGGGCCACAAAAAGTGAAATATTTTATTCAGAAATTATTATAATTCTCAAGATTCAAGAAGCCATTGGCACACTAGCTTAAGTGCTCTTCTCAGACAGTGCAGTACATTTGATGCATCGCAGCATCAGACCATTTCACATGAATTTAAGCATAAAATTAAAATGAAAGAAATAGATGGCAAATTAGCATCCAATTTGGTTTGCAATTATCAAAGTATTAGACTCATTTCCTTTGTTTTCACCTCAAAATTCAACAACGCACTGATGACCCATCCACTCATAATTGATCCGAAATTCACCTATTTCATCAATTCCTTAATTAACTGTAGATTTGTTACCTCCTGAAATTAGCAGCGACTGCTAATTCATGGATGTGACACCATTGTTGTCCCTTATCTGACCTCCTACCTTTTTTTCCGTCGCAAGGAAACTTGCTCCATTTTTTCGTCACCATGAAAGCTAAGCGAAAGGGAGTTGATACATTTTGGCTCACCTTCATAGAGAGGAAAGGAGACAGGAAGAGAGGGGGAAGAAAGAGACTAAAGTGCCGGTTCAATTCATTGGGCAGGGTGTAAAATGAACCGCATATGTCGGATTGTAGTAATTGTTTTGAAATTAACGGATTTTTGAAAATTGAAAGATAAAAGTATTAAATCGAGTAATTTCCTCCATCCGGTAAGGGGTTTCACTACACCATGTGCTTTAGTTAGATTGTATGTGTAGACCTTTTGGTACTGCGATGTGCAAATTGTGTATTAGTATTGTATTGAACACATTCCCAAAAAAAAAAAAAAAAAACTAAGCAAATGGTAGTTGGCCTATATATATATATATATAATATTTTTCGCATTTGAAAAAATTCATGGAGCTGCATCATATCACGGTGATAATAATTAAGTTCAACATCAAAGTCCTAAACCGGCAATTATTGTCTAATCAATGTATGAAATAGAAATAAAAACTCCAACATCTTTCATTAAAATTGTACTATATTCTCAATTTCCACTTGTTGAAAATTGGAACATTGCAAATAATTAAGCTTACAGAATATATAGAGAATCTGAAAAATAGCAAAATGGAGAACTCTCACATTCCGATTTGGTATTAGAGCATGACCTACCTTTAGAGCGTTTCAATAGACAACAACAGCAAAGTTGCTTTAGCGAATCACAAGGGGTTATTTGGGTGCATTGTAGACCAGAAACACCTGTGTTTGCATAAAGATTGAAGCAAAATCAACAACAATATATTAGTCTTGATGAAAGAGTGATTTACATTATGCAAAAATATTATGTTACGTTAATTTGCAGTTTTTTTAAAACAATGGAAATGCGTTGTGTTTCATTTTTCTTAAAACGCATTTCCAAAAGTAATAAAAAAAAGTTTTATAAAGAAAACTAAAAACTACATTTTGTCATTTCATGTGTTTTAACAAAGAAAATAAGTCATATTTACTTTCCCTAAAAAAACAGAAAAAAAAGAAAGTAGGTATTTAATTAGATTTATGTTGTAAACGAGAGAGTTTTTCATTTCAAATCTTGTTATTGAATTGGTTACAAATAACCCCTATTTATAGAAAAATATTGGGGTATATCGTATTATAAATATTGATCTAATATACAATAGTCATTCACACGATAAAAATATAATCATTACATTTTATCACTACTTTTTCTTTTCCTTTATTTTTGCTTTTCGCTTTCGGTGCGTAGTGGCTTCACAACACTCCCCCTTGAATGACTATTTGTATAGCTATCTTTAAATTTGTTTGGAGAAAATCCAATGGGAGAAAAACTTCCAAACTGATTGTAGGATAACTTGAGTGATTATATACTGCTTCAAGAAAACCTTATAGAACAAAAATTCGAGCAAAGAGAAAAACGGTCAATTGCACCCCCTGATAACGATCATTCTTATAAGAGTTTATGTGCTGCCTCGTTAAAGCATTGTCAAGAAAACCCAATGGGAAAAACTTGATTGAAGGAAAAAGAGTACATCTACTTCATTTGGTTTTGTATCTTGAGGACTTATGCATTTACTTTTAGCGGAAGATTTATAGGCCATCATCTAGCTCAAGTAATGTCTTCATTATAAACAGATCCAATAGATTCATTGAATCAATTTCTCATTATTCATGTGAATACGTCATTAACGTTGCCTCGTTAAAAACCTTGGTAGGAAAACCCAATGGGATAAAACTTTAGTCAAGGGAAAAAGAGTGCAACGCGTATTTTGTACAAGTATGCTTCAAGCATATCAAAATCCTTCAGGTAAATATCATATTTATCACTGTGTCATATTCAGTGCTTATTTGCAATCGACAATCTCGATCTTACATTTTCACTGTATCGAGATATATATATATCCGAATTTCCTTTTGAGATTTTCTATTAATTGTGATTAGGCTGCCTCATTAAAAACCTTATTTAGGAAAAACCATTTGGGATAAAAACCTCAAATAAGGAAAAGAGTACAGCGTACAATTTTCCTTCATAACAATATCATTGCTTTGAGCCATTATAAGAACTATTATCTATAATCTTTTCAAGAGTTCTATCCTCATCAAACCCACATATTTTTATTATAAGAATGTATAGTTCAATATTATTCTTCGATATGTCTCAAAATTCTCATTATCATTGATCGTATATAGCGCTACATTTTCATACCGTGTCGACACTTTCCAATTTCATTTGTTTCCCCATAATGATATAACTTATTGAGATATCTCATGGTCAACCCTTTTTTAGGATTTCACAATATACTTGAATCTATATACTCTTCAAAGTATATGCCTCCTTTATCAAAATCATCTTCTATCATTTGCTTTGATATACATATTTGGGGAAATAATATCAATACTTCGAGCTTGCTAATTTCTCAAAGCATATATAATTGGTATATGAGATCGTTATTCATATTTGAATTTCAAATTCATGATGCATTTCATATATTATTTCCAAACTATTAATACTCCCCCTCATGCTAACAACTAAACTCAATACAATTTGTATAATTTTCATCATATATATTCTCAATATTTGGTTTTAATGGGGGGATTTTTCATTCTATATTTTGTTCTCGATTTTGGCAAATCAATTGGGGGACTTTAAATATTTTGCCAATTCTATCCCATTCGTATGTGCATATCCAATTATTTATGGACTTATTCAAATTATTGGGATATACACTCACTAGCTTTATCATTCGATCTGGAACTAGTGCTCATATCATGAGCAAATCACTTCGTAAATTTTCTATTATAATATACACATGTGACTACACAGTGGATCCAGATCATATTATATAGTAGTCCACATGAAGGGTGAGTGGGCCCATATATCTCATCCCATATATATATTCCATATATATTTTGAATTTATTCCCAATCATTGGCTAGTAATGATTTCATCATTTATCGAGAACAATCATTTGAAAATTCTTCCGGTTCTTGATTTCAATAAATTATTTACATCAATCGAATGGAATAGTTCTCAACATGATTTATTACTTTTATCACAGCTCACCGACATATCCCATCATCTTTCGGTGGCATATTACGCATCACTGTTCAAACATGGACTCTTAGCCCATGGCACTGTTCCAACGCGGTGTCTTACCTCATACGTGTTTATAAATCACCTGGGCACTTATATTATTCACCATAATATGGGTCTAAACATTATAATGGATAATGCGCTCTCAAATCTTCGAAAATACTATCCATCACTACCAATTAAAATCCTTAAAAGAATTTATCGAAGTAGACTCGAGAGGTTGAGGATGCTAATGAATAAGGGCATCCCACAAGATCTCAGATGGTTAATTGAAGCACGAGTTCGATTATCTGGTGAGCTTTCGATTCCTTTTAAATACATGCCTGGTATGGGTAAAAATAGTTTTTCAAAGAAACGGAGAGCAAAAAGGTTAGGAGGATGTTACAAATGTGCTCGGTGGACTTGTGACACTCGATGTAAATCTGTGGGGTACTTGTCCAGAAACCGAGAAGATAAAATAGCATTCATTAAGGATGGATTGAGTAAAGAGTCTTTGGATGATATTCAATAGGCTCTTGAGGCATATCCTAGTGGACACGTCCAAGGTAAGCTTATAGCCTTATGGGCCAAATTTAAAGATGAACAAGAACGATATAGTCTCGAAAAACTTACTTTAAAAGATCCTATTTGTAAATTTAGTAGAAAAATTTAGTATTATAATTTTCTCATATTGATACGAATCAGCGTAGGTCAATGTATTTCGTGTGATTGTAAATATCTTTTTTTCTAAACATATATATGTATGTGCATATATATATATATATATATATATATATATATTTCAATCACCGAAAGTGTATGTCATTTCACTGATATTTTTCTACTGTTCTCTTTTTTCATTTTGTCAAAAGGTAAATAGTAAAATCACTTATTAGTTTGAAAATTTATCCTTAAATAGAGTGATTTATGTATCTCTTATTCATATGTTGAAACTTTAGTGTAAAGAGAGAGATGGAGATGGAAATGGCGATAGGAATTTTAGAATCATTTCGTGCAACCCAATCTTCACCTCACTTGATTAAAACTGTATGTGTTCTTGGTGGATCTAGACTGGTAGATGATATCAAATATGTAGATATGGCAAACCAACTTGTAAGGGAGTTAGGGAAACAAAACATCAATATACTGTATGGAGGGACAAATACTAAGCTTTTACAGAGTCTTACAATGGCCGCACAATTATGGGGGATAAGAGTGTCAAGCGTAATACCTTTTCATCGAGTTGGAGCTAGCAATCGTATTGGATCCAGTACTATCACGGGTTCAGCTGGATTGATGCTACAAACGCAGTCCATTCATGACTGCATGATGTACATGATGAACAATAGTGATGCTTTTATTGTTCTTCCAGGCAGCTATAATACACTGGAGGAAATATTCAATATAGCGTCATGGGCACAGTGGAACTTTCATACCAAACCCATAGGTTCGTTGAATATTAACTATTTCTTTAATGGTTTGCTAGCATTTCTAGATCAGGGTGTAGAATATAAATTTATTTCTCGTTCAGCGAGAAAAATACTTGTTTCTACCAATACAATTGCTGATCTACTCATCAAGATTCAATCATATGTTCAAGAGTTTGTGGAAGTTGAAACTCGTCGGTCACAGACAATCGGTGTTAAGCGAAAAGGAAGTTCGGATCCTTTGGATCTTTCATTATAAACCGGATGCTAGGGGTGGCAGAGTTATGAAGTATTTATACTCTCGAGACGCATCCCTCATTTACGGGTTTAATACGCATTTTCTTTTTGTATTTCTATATTTTTGAGTGTTTATTTTCACCATTTGATATTCTCAATATGTTCCACTTTAACTTGTTTTGTGCTTCTTCTAGAGCAATAATAATGGTATTATGTTGGTTTTATTCGAGTCTATTGCACCATCAATATACATTTGTGACATATGCTTCTTCCATTTTTTTCATATCATTATCATTAATGATATGATCTCATATCATTAATTATTTCATATGATCCCACCATACGATATATTTTCTTTGATATGTCAATTGGGATCTATTGACCATTCTATTTTCACATATTTATCCAATGGTAACTTTTGATACCTATTGCTCAATTTTCTTCATCAATATTCAATAGACGCGGAGAATGAATATTTCTTTATTAAATGCTTCTTTGAGAGCATTTTTGGTCACTGTATCAATGTATCACAATATATTAATCTCATAATGAGACTTTTCACCATGGTATATTTTCTTTCTCTTTTACTTTTATGGGATTCTTTGAGCAATTTTATTTTATCAACACATATAGCGGTAAATTTCTGCGTCACTTGCTCAAATTTCTTCATTTATATCAGTATAATATTCTTATTGAATATATATAAATCGATTATTTTTATTTAGTACCAATCGTGGGGTTTAATCCAACCACATTGGTAATGTGTATTCTAACTGTGTGGTATAACCAACCACATTGAAAATATTTAGTCCAATCATGTGGTATAACCCACCACATTGGAAGTATAAAGTGTATAAACTTAAATTGTAAAAATTAAATTTTCTCCAAAAGGTAGTAGGATCTACCATATGGGAATTATCGCAATAAATATAAGTTTAAATTCCAATAGGCGGTATAACCGTCCATATGAAAATTATAGTAACAAATATAAATTTGAATTCCAATAGATGGTAGAATCTAACATATAGGAATTATTCATTCCAATCCGCAAAGGTAAAATTATCCATTCCAATCCGCAAAGGTAAAAATATCCATTACAATCGGCAAAGGTAAAATCATCCAATTATTTACAATATTTTAATTGTCAATATCGTAACATCACGTAATTATCATATTTCTATTTTCCATTTTCCAATAATTTATTTCAATTTTAACTCATTGTGTAAATTAAGATATTTATACAACTTTAATTTAATTAATAACTTTGATTTGGTTTAATCAATATATCCCTAACCAGCTACTTGGCATTTATTTGTTGAATAAAGTATCTAGATACATGGACCAAACTATGATGTATCCTTTTATTTACATCATCATCATCATCATTATTATTATTATTATTATTATTATTATTATTATTATTATTATTATTATACATTGTGGACTTGCATGGAAACATGGAAATATACACAGTATATAATTCCAAAAGTAATCTATAAACCAAAACGTGAAAATTTCTGTAAACATACAAATTTCATAACTATCAACCATGGAAACATGCACATAATGTATAATTCCATTCATAAACTAATTAGTAACCTTTTAAAAGTTTGGATACTAAGGTGCAAATAACATTTTACGAAATGAGTTATTATCTTATCAATATTGGTGTCAAATCGAAGCTCTCGTTAAATCAAGTATAATGGAGTTGAGAAAAATTGATTTTGATAATACATACTCCTTATATCTCGAGAAAACGAGTGTTATAGTTTAATATATTATTATATTATAAAGTAATAGATATGTATAATGTACTCACCTTTTCTCTTTGTTTGCATATTTACCTTTTCTCTTTTTCTGCATATTCTCCCCTCTCTCTCTTCGCCATCATGGAAAGGTTTGATTGATATGAATTTATGTGTTGGTTTTATAGCACTGTAAACATCAGTCTAAAGACCGTGAGATCTGATGATAGGATTTTTAGAACGAAAAAAAAAAATGTTGTATTTTCATATTGAAGGAAGAAATTAGAGAGTGTGGTTATGTAATTGATGAATACATAAGGAATAAATCTATGTGGAATTGTTGAAGGGAAAATGGGATGAGCATAGATCTAAATCTATTCTGCGAAATTGAGACCACCCTTGATTGTTATATATTTTATTAGCTCAGAAAAATGATCTATGCTCTTTCTTTTTCGTTCAATCAACGGGAGAAGGCAAAAAGATGGATGGGATTAAGTAAACCGAGGTGGAATGGTGGAGGAGGGGAGAATATATTCAAGATAATGGAGAGAAGTTGTGTCAGGTTATTGAGTGCAATGATTTGTTCATCCATAGATCTAGATTTGAACGAGAATTGAAGCAAATTTTGGTAAGGAGAAAATAGAATCGATCGTATGATAACGCACAGAAACGGTAGAGCTTTTTCATTTCAATTCTCATTATCAATCATACAAATGACTCTATTTATGTAAAAATATCGGCACATCGTATTACAAATATTGATCTAATATACAATAGTCATTCACACGATAAAAATATAATCATTACATTTTCTTTTCCTTTACTTTTGCTTTTTGCTTTCGGTGCGTAGTGGCTTCACAACAATTTAGAATTTTACATTTTTATACTTTCTTTCCATCTTCATTCTTGTCCTTGACCACCACCCACCATCGGGCCATGGCGGCGCTGCCACCATATCGCAACTACGTACTACCGGCCACCAGCCACCTCTCCTACCAGTCGATTGATTTTCCAAGTGGTGAACTAGAGAGGTTGCAAACACAGACGACCTTCTCCAATCCGTCAAACCAGTTTAGGTGGAGCTTGTGGTTGCCGGCAATCGGAATGTGTGGGATAGGGTGAGGATAAGATGTTTGCCGAAAATGAGGGTTAAATTACATGTTTTTAACTGTTTACTATGGAGTAGCCCATGCACTAGTTTGAGAAGCTCGATTTCAAACTCGTCTTGTTACTTATGTATTGTCGATGTACTGAACAGTTACTGCTCTTATTTACCTTAATGAATTTATTTCTTAAAAAAAATTAATACTTTTATTGTATTAATTTACCATTTTTTAAAGTCAAGTCAATCGAGCTTTCTAAATTTGTATTTTAAAAGTAGTTTTTGGAAATGACAAACAAAAAACTTTATTATTTCCTCAAAATAACCACTCAATGCATAAAATTGAAAATTCTTTAAATCTTAAAACTTAAAATTCAAACACAAAAGAGAACGCAACCTTACCTTTTGATTGATTTAGATGATGTAGATGATAGAGTCAAGAAAAAATGAATTTACAGAAATACAAAAAAGAATTATGAGTAAAAGATTACTTACAAGTGTGAATAAAAGAACAATAATGAAAATGATAATACTAGAGTGTCATAACCTTTGGCATGATGGGTGACATAATACTAATAAAATTTGGATAATACTAGAGTGAGATAGTTTTTGACATAATTGATGACATAATATTGATAAAATTCCTATGTTGCCATTAATGAATGATTGCATTGATAATTGAGATCAAATGTATTAAAGTCATTTTATTCAATTATGGTATTCTTTATGGCATTTCATATGTCACTATAGTATGTTCGATAAAATTTCTATGGTACCATTAATGATTAGTAATATTGATAATTGAGATAAAATGTATTAAAGTCATTTTATCCCATTATGACATTCTTTATGACATTTGATATGTATATAACATGGTCGTAACCAAAAAAACAACATTTCCATAGTTGGTATTTGCCATTTTGTCACGCTCAAAAATGTCCTTGTGCAAGCTTAGTATGAATGTTTGTTGGCCATTTTATGCAAATTTATAGAGTGATTTGAAATGAGGTCGTTTGGCAGGCTAAGTCCTTTCATGGTTAGCAAAGTTATTTCGCCAGCCACCACTATGCTCCAACAATGGAGGGAGGCACACAATTCTCTTGCACCAACTGCTGGCAATAGTAGTGAGTTTCACCTTAGAAACAAATGGATGAAACCTCCTGGAGGGTATACAAAGATAAATGTTGATGCTGGAATTTTTTCACCACAACAGCAGATTGGCTTTGGCATGATTTGGAGGGACAGCCATGCATCTTTTATAGAAGCGAGATCAATAAGAATGGAAGGATATTTCGAGGCTAATATTGCAGAAGCTTTGGGGGTTAGCGAGACGTCTTGAAATGGGTCATTGACGCCAACATAAAGCACGTGATCGTTGAAATGGATGCTCAAGTGGTGTATGACGCTCTTAATAGCCAGTCCCTTGATGAATCTGTTTTTGGATTGATTATAGAAGATTGCAAGAACCTCTCATTGAGAATTGAAGGATTAGAATTCTCTTGTGGTAGGAGATCAGCGAATCAAGCGGCGCACCGTTTAGCTCGGGCCGTTGGTTCTTTGATTGACTCCGTCCGTTGTTATTTTTATCTGCCTATGTTACTTTCTGTTGTACTTTATTTCGATGCCAATGATTAATAAAATTGTTTCTTTCAAAAAAAAAAAAACTGTTTACAAAATTTGTATACAGTAAATAAATAAATAAATTATACAAAAGGACCGGATAATTAATTATTTACTAAATTATAGTTGATTGAAAAATAAATTGATTATGTCTAATAATAGATAATTAATTATTAATTTATTACATTTACAGATTGATGGGAAAATAAATTATTTACCTAATCATTTAGATAATTAATCACATTAACTAAACTTGTAGATACATGCAAAATTGATTGATATGCTTAATTAAGTATTTATTTTACTGTGGCACAAAGGCGGAAATTGCTTCCATTGACTAATGGTGCTCCCAGGAGTACTTGATCATTCCTGCTTCTTGATTTGTATGATATGGAAAAGTGTGTCTTGTAGAGATTTGATTTTATCTTTCGTAGCCCTAACCGCGTTTTCCCTTTCTTTCCATAAAAATTGATCAATGAAATATTTGACCACTCATGACCATGTCTTCGCTTTCTTTTCTTCTTTTTACTTTGTTTTTATTTCTTACATGGCATATATAGTTGGTATTTAAGCATGAGATGATTACACGAACATTTCCAATTCTAGAAGACGGTAGATTTTAGATTGCAAAATTTGAAATCAAATTAGAGTTAGGCGACTGAATTGAAAATATTATTAAAAGTATTATAAGAACAATAAGTTGGTAAAATCTATAATAGTTAGAAAAGTGGATCCCACTAATACAAGACAGAGTAAAAATGATATTTCATTCACCCTCTAATAGGGATTGTACGAAGAGCATGAATTGTCCTATTTGTCATGTGTATTTTACGAAATTAGTGAATAAGAAGCATTATAAATCTTTTTGTTATCTCAAATTTATATCTATATCTATATCTATATATAAAGAAAAGCAGGGAATTTTAGCCTATTTTTTAAATTAGAATAATTTGTTTTCCCTCCTAAAATCAAGCCGTTTATTGTCTTTTGATTTTTTCCTTTTTTATTAATTAACAGTCAATACTTAATAAACAAATTAGCTAAATATTATCTATATTAAATTTTATCCTCACCAAAATAAGGAAATTTATATAGTAAAAATTAGATTTTCTAAATCTCCACTTATTCGAACTTATCTTTTATAAGCTTTTTATCTTTTAATTTTTTCATTAATTATTAATCAATCCTAACAAACAAATTAATCAATCATTATTTATATTAAATATTAAGTATTAAATCTAAATTTCGCTTCTCTGCATAAGTATTGATAATTTTTTTATTTTTTAATCGAAATCTAAAGATTTATATCTATATTATATAAAAATGTTCTTTTTATAAATAATTAACCACGAAACAAAAATAAATTAAGATTAACAATTTCATTAAGCTTTGATTATTCTGCAATACAAAATTAGCATTCATTGAAATTTTTACACAAAGTAAAAAGAAAAGTATAACAATCAAATTTAAAAGTTAGATTTGACCCACCAATTAATTTTTGAAATAATTAATTATTTTTATGAATAATTAACTAAAGAACGAAGGCTCATCCAAATTAGAAATTTCACTAAGATTTAATTTTTGTATAATACAAAATTAGAAATCATTAAAATTTTACAAAAAGTAAAGAAACTTGTAGCATGATTAGATTGGTCCCTTTGCTTAATTTTATAAATAATTAATTATTTTCCAAAATAAAATTAGCTAAAAATGAAAATTAATTAAAATTATAATTTTTTTTAGGATTTTATTTTAGTGTGATAAAAAATTACAATTCATCAAATTTATATACAAAAACTAAAAGAAACATATAACATTAATTTATGTTAATTAATCGTTCAATTGTAACATTAATCAAATATTTTTAATCAATTGATTCTTTATCTATTTCTATATAATATCTTTTAAATTGGAGGTAGTTGAAATAATTAATTGATATCTTTTAATAAGTTATTTCAATCTAATTTTTAACTTTAATGTTACATGCCTTTTTTAATTTAAAGAAAACGAACTACAAATTCAGTCGACAAAGATTAAACTAATTATTTTAGAAGTGATCAATACTTTTGAACAAAAATAATTATTTTTAACAATAATTAGCTAAAAAATGTAAACTAATCATAATTAATTTTATTGAAATTAGCTAAATTAATTATATAGTGAAGATTTAATTCGATATGTTCCAATGAACAAAGATTACCCAAAATTAATTATGTTGATAAAGGAGAAAAATATAATTAATTGAAAAAAAATAGTGAAAATTCTTTTAATTCCTACGGTTGGTAAAATTTACCCTAAAAATTAAAGAAATATTTTAAATGGCAATGCATCTTTTTAAATTATAAGGAATTTTTAAAATTATATTCATACAATTCCTGAAAGTACACATATTAAACTAATTATTATTGAAATAATAAGCTAAAAATAAAAATGAATTGTGTTGTAATTAATAAAAATTAATTATACTACCAAGATTTAATCGGCAGTATAATTAATTATTATTTTATTAAATACTAAATATTAAGTCTAAATTTTAGTTCGTTGCATAAGTATAGATAATTATTATTTTATTCTTTTTTTTAATCTGAATCTGAAGATTTATATCTACATATTGAATAAGAAACTTTTTATAAATAATTAACTATGAAAATAAAATTAATTATTAAGAACATAAAATTAATTTAAATTAAAAATTTGATTAATATTTGATTATTGTGTGATACAAAATTAGCATTCATTAAATCTTTACACGAAATTAAAAGAAAAGTACAACATTAAAGTTTAAAAATTTGATTCGATCTACATGGAAAATGCTTATTAATGGTGAAAGAAAGTTCCGATAAAAAATGTGTTAGACTCACTTATTGTGAATAAACAATTGTGTATAGTTTCTTCGCACTATTAAAGTTTTTTATTTTTTATTTTTGAAGCAATTAGTAGGAGTCGATACAATATTTTGAATTGTTAAGGTAAGTCTGTTGATTGATCATACTTTTCTTACATTATTAATTTTTTCCTTAAATCATTTGGTTTTAATACTAATATGTTCATTGCGAATTATACTTCTTTTGTATGGTTGATTAATTTTTTTAGTTCACACAATTGGTTGTAATTATAAAAGTCCAATATACTTTATAACTTTTTCCACTAGATTAATTTATAATACAACTATTACTATTTACAAGTATAAAATAAATTAAAATATTAATCGATCCAATTCGATGGATTGTTTTAGGAAAATTGTTGAAATATTTGTTGAAACAATTGTTTCTTTCTTCACAATATTAAATTGTTGTCTCTTTTTATTTAATTTTTATACCATTAGGTTGAGACAACATGATTTTATAAATACTAAAAGTAAATCTGTGGATCGATCGCACTTTCTTCTCACTATTAAATTTTTTTCTTGGATCATTTATTTTTGTGCATACATAGAAAATGCTTTTAAACAATAGAAGAGAATTCCAATCAAAAGAATGCTGAACTCACTTCGTGTGAAGAAGCAATTATAGTTTCTTTGCAATGATAATTTTTTTCCTTTTTTGTATTATCAAATTTTTAAATCATTAGCATGAGTTAACACAATATTTTAAACTATTAAGATAATCCGTAGATCAATCGTACTTTCTTCACACTATTAATTTTTTTGCCTTAAATCATTTAGTTTTTATACAAATACGTTCATTATGAACATTAATTATACTTTTTTGTATGGTTGATTAAAATTTTTAATTCACATAATTTGTCACAATTGCAAAAGAGTGATAAACTTTTTAATTTTTTTTGCAATAGATTAATTTGCAATACAATAATTACTATTTACAAACATAAAATAAATTAAAATATGAATGAATCCACTTTGATGGATTGTTTGCGATAAATTGGTAAGATAATTATTATTTTTTCGTACTGATAATTTTTTTATGTCATTAATTTTTATACGTTTTGGTTGAGTCGACACAATTTTTTAAAATTATAAAGGTGAATTCGTTGATTAATTGTACTTTCTTTGCACTTTTTTTTCCGTGGAATGTTTATTTTTTATGCCAAAATATTCACATGTTCACTTAGTAAATTAGTGTCCCATTGGTGCAATTGACACGTCAATCATGAATCAATGTTATTAGTTATGCAACATTAAAGTATAAAAGTTAAGAGTATGAATTGTGTTCTTATTCTAATTGTATCATAATGAATTATTGAATGAATATATATGAAAAAAAGAAAGGAAAGATTTAAAACTAAAAGTACATATTTATTGAGTTAAATTATCAGAGATTAGATTTAAAATTATAATTATCTTATGGTAATGAGATAAATTACATCATATTTTATTATTTTTATTTTTCTAATTCATATAGAGTTATTACAATTTTAAAGTATGAATCAAACCATAATAAGGTAGAGAAATATGCTTTTAGGTGATTATTAGTTCTTTGTATATTCTAATTCTTATGATAATACAATATTCAATCAATATATATGAAAAAAAATATATGTTGAAAAATTTATCCCCTGTGCAACAAACGAGTCAAACAACTAGAGTTTGAATAGGAAGGATATGTTTAGTCTCGATAGTGACGCATAGGAAGCATTTAAAGTTTGTAATATATGATGACGATGGTCGTCCAACTAGAACCACCGCAAATATCATATATAAAGAAGTGTTTAAACTTGTAGTTTCATACTTATTAATCGCATCAGGTATGTTGTTCACTTTATTTAATTTTTTTACACAAAACCTTTATGTAATTCGTGGTTTGATATATAAAGTGAATGATTGTATTTATATATTATCGTATTTGTACTCTTATATTTATCCTGGTATGATGTCTCCATCACAAATTTGGAGTAGTTATACAAATTGATTATATGTAGCAGTTATACATTAGTGGCATTGTACATCGAAAAGGTAACTTAACGTACTTAGTGGTCGAAAATTATACTTTAATGAGTTTTATTAGCCATATCTGAAATATGATGTTATTTTTAATATTTTTGTATCTTTCTTAAGCTAAAGCGCCAGTGTTTATGTAAAACTGATGTTAGAGATGTTCGGCTTATCTAAAATTTATTTATTATCTTAGTACAATTAATTGTATAATAACACAAATTTTTATATTCTATGTAACAGTTATAGATGTGCTTTATATTTGAGTACATTCATCATTTTTTGTCAAAAGACGAAGATATTTCTATTTTTTATCTTGTGTGTTATTGTTGACTATTATTGTTGGTGTTATATTTGGATTGCTTTAATTGTTGATGTCTTTAAGAGCATTGTAAACTGAGTACGTATTTTTTGGTGAGTTTTCCCCCAATTATTTGCATGATGAATTGGTACAAAATAGAAGACAACTCTGCTGAAATTTTTCAAGAATTATTTCATTAGTTATATTAATTAAGCTTATTATTACGACTTATTATTTATTTTATTTTTTAAGGTCTTATATTAATACGACTAATATTTATTTATATTGTTATTAGCTAAAAAATTATACCCCCGTGCAACGCACGGGTGAAACAGTTAGTAATAATAATAATAATAATAATAATAATAATAATAATAATAATAATAATAATAATAATAATATACTGAACCAATAGGATGATAAAACACTCATGAAGAAAAATATAAAAATAAAAATATGAAAAGTTGAAATATATATTATGCTACAAAAGAATTCAATTGTAACAACAAAAAGTTTACTTGTAGAAAGTAATTTCTGAGTTTCTCGGTCAGGAAAATAATTAGTTTCAAGAAAGATTTTAAGACAAATTTTTGATCGACTAAAAGTTAATTATTTTCTTTAACTGGAAAAGATATTAAATTTAAATCATGGAACATATTATACATTGAATTAGGCTTCTTAAAGAATTTTAATTTGAAATTAGCATTTTAATCATCTATATATATATTAATAAAATGAGATCATTTTCCCGCCAAAAGTTTTATTTTTATGAATTAAAAAAATAAAATTTAATTGTAAAAGGATAATCACAAATTTACAACTCAATCTTTCATTCCTCTTTTAGAATTTGAACTCTTATATATCTCCCATATAGTATGAGGTCATTTTTCCGCGAAAAGTTTCATTTTCTGAATTAAAAAAATAAAATTTAATTATAAAATTACGCTTCGGATAATCATAAATCTGCAACTCAAACTCTTATATATCTCCCCGTGCGTTGCACGGGAGAAAATACTAATTTGGAAAATATGTAATATATAATTATTTTTTATTGATAGGAGTATATATAATTATTTTGAGTAACATATTTTTCTGCTTTTTCGTTTTTCTTTTTTTTTTTCATTTCGTAAATTGTCCTTGAAATCTATATCTATATATATATAATACTAGAGTATTTCACCATATTTTTTAATTTATTTTTTAATATTTTCCCGCTCAAACTTTGGCCAGCTATTTTGTGTCTTTTTATTTTTATTATATATTATATATTATATATTATATATTATATATATTATTTCTCGCGTTTGACGCGCCTTTCTTCTTTTTTTTTCCAGAATCCCTCAAGCGTAAAAAAATGAAAATAAATTCACGCGTCTTCCTTTCCTCCTCCTTCCCTTTTCTCAGCCGGTTGTAGCCGGGATTCTATCTCCAAATCTTCCAAATCTCTCAACCTTTGTTGCTAAAATATACCTTAAAACTACCCAAATCTACAAAATCAGTTCCCACAAATCCGATTTCTTCCTTTCTAAGTTCCCATTGATTACCACAGATCTATACAATTCTTCGGATTTCAACCTTTCCTTGGTCTGCATTTTTGGCTCTGCCCCCTCTTCGCCCACTGTAAATTCCCCATCACTTCCAACTTTCAATCGATTTCAACATCAACAATGTATTTGTGAATTGTTTGTTCAACTAAGCAAATTGTTGAATTTTTTCCTCTCTCAGACTCACGATCAATTCCCTCCTAAGTTGGCTTTGGAATTTCCTTCTACGCTAACAAAACCAGGTAGTTTCATCGATTCTTTCATTTAATTACGAGAATAATTAATTTTACTTGGTACAAATTCCCTTCTTGACATCGTTGTGGACGGGCTTGCGCAAACAGGATCGCTGAATGGAACCAGGTAGTTTTCCTTCTTTTTTTTCCCTTTTTTTTATGCTATTTGGTTGTTGTACAGGGGTTTGGGTAAGATTGTTTTCGGATTTTTTTTTGTTTGGAATAGATCTGTTGTACAATGATTACCAAAATGGCCAGAAGTTCACCGTTACCAGCCGCTCGCCTATTCGAGTTATGAGTTTTACTACTACTCGAGTTATGAGTTTTGCTGAATTTCACTGAGTTTAATTGTGCTTGCTTTATTTTTCAAGTAGTATTTGTTTTTTATTCTAACATTATTGTGGACACTAGAACCCCCAATTACTGTTGTTGACTATGGAATAAATTTTTTCTCTCTTAGCGAAGCAGTAAACAGAAAATCATTACAAGGAGCGGATGAAGAATTTACAGAAGAGGAAATAGCGGTATGTCAATCGATGTGAATAATTTGATTATGTTGCTCCATCTGATTTATGAGATCGAATACATATAATTACTGACCTGTGCTTGTGATATAATCAGGTGTAATTTCAATTGAGATTGTAAATTACAATCTTCATTTACTTTCTGTGCATGTTCTATGTTGAATGTAGCGAACAAAAATCACTTATTCAAATTGCTTTGCTATACTCCTCCTCCAAATCTTCGCCTAGGGTTCTTCAGTTCCTACTTCTTCAGTTTCAGAGTTGTTCATATAGGTTGGTCCAATCTAAACAACACGGTTAGTTCAAGTACGCTATACCGCTGACTATTCTTCAAGGCCAGTTACTACTGCTATTTCATTTGCATGACTCTGGTGTTGCTCAATCTTTCATTGACACTCACCATGCATTCAATTACAAAGCTGTTATAAGAGTCAAAGACCCATTTGATTGTGCTATTTGATTGTGTGAGTGTAAGGTTGAAGATAAGCTCTAGGTGTAGTAATTCCTTTCACATAGATACTTCGTTCTTGTCTCACTCCACTTTTCCTCTTTGTAGAGCAAGTTTTATTTTTCATTTTTTGTGGGAAAGCAATTATTCTCCGATAGAATACGGATTTGTATTTGCATTTTAGAATATGGATAAGGAACTTCAAACACACTATTTGTTATTTATTTTAAATGTGCAGTGCTTTCAAATAGACTGTTGAATTTGGCATGTAGCGTTTATGGCTGTCATTGGTGTATTGAGGAGTTTGGTATGCCATTTCTATGATGTTGCAGTTTGAGAATTACTTTTATTGGTATAAATAATATTTTGAGAGTTACTTTTTATTTTACCATTAAATTATTCACTATGTTTCCATGACTTTGTAGCTACCCATGGTAGATGATTGAGGATAGTGTAACTCACCCAGTCTTCTTATTCTCGCAACATGGCTCTAAATCAGGCAGCTATGTGAAGCTCCAGAGCGAAAGGTGAAAATTAAAAACTCCACAATCCACGTGTGGCTTTAAGTAGAACTTAAGAAGCCATTGTTCTCTTGGTTTTGATTGTGGCAACAACAATGTTCACAACCACTGGTTGCCACAATCAAAACCAAGAGTCCGTTGAATTGTTCATCACAGAGCATACCATGAGCAAATCTCATGCTGATTTTTTTAAAAACATGAGACATCTTCCTTTGTACAAGTGAGTGGATCGTGGAATGCTTTTTCAACAGAGATTTCAATATAAAATCTCTCTCTCACTCCTCCAACACACACATCCCTTTCTTTGGAGTTATTAAGTTTGATTGAGAATTAGAAGTTAATACTTGATACGAAGGGGCTGTGACGATTTTTCTCTATTTTGTTATGAGCTAATGGATTTGGTATTGATATTATTCGATTTGTATATTGGCATGGCAATCATGAATGGTCTTCCTTTTTGCAGCTATGGTTATTTTTGAATACTCTTTGCCCCTTTTTGTTTAACGGATATGAGCCTCTCATCTCATAGAATATATATAGGCCAAGAACTAAAATGATGAAAATCTATTTGAGGCCAGGACCCGAAAATAGGATAACAGAAGAGATCTGAACATGGCACGAAAAAAAGACAAGCTTATCGTCTTTGTTAATCTATCTAACATCTCTTACATAAATATTCGTTTTTTTATTCATTGGCACACGTTACTTCGCCTACCTTTGATTTACGGGGCCTATGTATGACATGGACATCAATCTCCATCGAATGTTTTTTATGCAAAATGGATTTTCCAAATGGGACTATTTTGGCTTATTATTCGAAAGGAAATGTTTGTCTTTTACACTATACATTTGCGATATTCTTGATTTGCCTTTTTAAAAAAAAATAAAAATTGTTGTGTGGATAATTTTTGAATAGAGGATCCTGGTGGTTACAAGAAAAGAAAGGGCATTCCATCCAGCTTCTTTGATAAAGTAAAGTTCTCCAAGGAAGCATCTATCTCAGGAGCACAAGTAATCAAGTAAGGATGTCTCCATCATGTTGGCTTTCCAGTGTCCGTGCTCATGTATCTCTTAACTATGTTGATATTATCTTTCAAGGGCCATGCAAAATTAGCGTATAATTAGCTTGAGATGCTTGCTATTATAATTTCTGAACCATGTTTTACTTTGATTTAAAATTGACGCAATACCACCATGTCGAATGATATCGGGCTTCCATAAATATCACAAATAGGTTACTTATTAACTTTAGCATAAATATCACATTTTACGAAGGTTAGAGATGATAAGTGTAAATTACGATATAATGCAAATGCTCTCAATGTCTCATTTAAATAAAGCATCGAGGCATGTGGTTCTGATGTTCACTTTACACACAGCATGACATCAACTTCAAAATAAGAAATTATTGAGCAACGCGAAGTCATATTTTCCAGCTACTCATGAGACATTGTAGAATGCACAAAAAAAAAAGAGAGAGAGAGAGAGAGGGGGGGGGAATTTGGTGTAGATCTTAAGGTATCCAACAAAATTAAAGAAACCGATCTAGAATTCTACAGAGTCTCGTGATACTTCCATGGTGACAAATTGACAATAATATCCTAAACTGTTGGGTTCTGTGTAGTGTGTCATTCACCAGAATCAGGTGGAAAGATGATAGGAACCGCATAAATAGTGAAACTGATTATTTACTATTTAGCATATGTTTGTTTTGGGTTATAAAAATAATACGGTATTATGGATTCTTATTAGATTAGAAATAAATAATTTTGATTTAATAGTTTATTTTTCTTTCCAAGTTTGATTAGAATTATGGATAATTCTTTATTTTGTTATTAGATTAGGTTCAGAAATGTTATATGAAAAAGCTATTTATGCGTTAAATAGACAAGACATGATTGTAGATGAATTCATTTTCTCCCTCAAAGTTCTCCATATTCTCACTGCCTTCCGCACTAGCTTAGTAAAAAAGGTGAAGACAACAACTATTCTTCTTTGTCTAATGAACGATTGGCATTTCGTCTATCTATGCATCATACATTATGAAACATTTATGGTTCATTTACTTTTCGAGTTTATAAAGCTTTTTGCCTACTCTGCTCCTCCAAATTTTATAAACCCTTTTCCCTTGTCTTTGTAGGCTTTTGCACATTTGTTGCAACCTCCACACCATTATGCCAAATTGATTATTCGTGAACAATTTCCAGTGCCAAGATTGGTGGTCTATGATCATCATGGTTCCCAAGTTACTTTCATGGCTTCATCTTGGTTTTGATAGAGACTCATATTTTGTGTTTATGGGTGCAAATATAGCCTGTTTTCGTTTTAACTTTTTTTACCTTAGAATCAACTTCTATTATTCAATAGATATCGAACTTCAATATTAACCACATATATGATATTACTGCTTATTATTTTTTACCACATATCTTATGCTCCCCACTACTATTTGGCCTAAAAAGTTAGTTTCTAGAAAAAAATACTATTCTCTTTTGAGCAGGCAAGATTCATGTTGGCCAAGTTGGACCCATCTGCAACATACAACAATGCACCCGCGATGGGAGCTGGGTCAAGCGTGATCTTCATTGACGATGTGGGTTTGCAATTTTTTATTGATCGTCTTCGGCAACTGGTTGTCCAAGCTTCATAAGGACACGAAACGCCTACAATTGGATTTCTACAGTTATCGATTTTCTGGAAACCCTCTTCTTCGCATCATTTGTGAGAATAAGAAGTTTAGAGCCATCATCAGTATTCAGACATTGTATTCGAACGCCTTTTTTGAGATGCTTTAGAGAAGATTCCTAATTTTGGCTTGATTGATCAATGACCTTTATCTTCTTGGAGTTATATTTTTTTTATTTTCAACCAAGTATTCTTTATTTATTTATTGAATTGAACCAAGTATTCTTTATAAATAATGAAGATTTGTGTAATATTTTATGATCAAAATTATTATACTAACTAATAAATTTTGTATTAAAAAACTAAGAAATTTAAATAGTTATGCAAGATTGGGTACTTTAAATTTAGCGAAATTTATTGGGATTACTGACTCTAATCGAGTTTCAATTTTTATTTTGTTAAATTACTTTACGACATTACAATAAAAATTACAACTATATCCTAGCATTATGTGATGATGTAATATAATAATACCAAATCAAAATATATTGTTTTTATTGGAGATTTATGGAATATTTCATAACAAAAATTACTACATTAAGAATTTGAAAAATTACACTAAGTTAATTTGAAATTTTATTTTTATTCTACCAAATTACTTCACTATATATAATTATATAAGAACATTTGATACATGGAATTTTGCCTATACAACAACGTTGCTATTACAACAACTTCTCTTCAATGATGAGAGGGTGGGAACTATTAAGGTGGTTGGGCATTTATTTTATTGACGATTATCATCACTTAGGAACTTCCTTTTTTTTCCCCTCCTTTTTTGCATATTTATGTTTTTTCACCTTATGTACGTACTACTATTCTCAATTTAGCTGTAGTTTTTTTAATTTTTTATTTATTTATTTGTGTGAATAGATATAGTCGGAGTTGGGTATCAAGAAAATCTTAATAGTTGATTGGGATGTATATCATGAAATGGTGAGCTTAATCTCCTTCCTGTGGGTTTAATACTGTATGAGCTTTCCTTTGGCATATTAATGAGATTTTTAGAGCGGTATTGATGTGATTCATCCAAATTGGGATTATTTAAGGTATTCATCTAAAATTTTAGTATATATAAATCAAGTTCAACGTAAAAATCAAGTTCGTTTGCTCGATTTATTCAATATGTTGATCTAAAGTTTTGCATTTTATTTATAATTAGAAAAACCGAACCTAATCATAGCCCCCAAACATTTTTTTAATGCTTTGATTTGATGAATCTTGGTGTGCCAAGCCATGTTTTGAAGTTGAAGGTCGGTGTACCGATGATGTTAATGCACAATATTGACCATTCGTCTGGCCTTTGTAATGGTACTCGTCTTATAATCACTCGACTTCGTGAGCTAATCGTAGGGGCAAGGGTTTTGACTGGGATGAATGTTGGGAAGGAGTTTCTGATCCCTAGATTGAGCCTCACTCCATCCGATATAAGGCTGCACTTTACATTTCAGAGGATGTAGTTTCCTTTAATTGTTTGTTATGCAATGACCATAAAAAAAAGTTAAGGACAAACTCTCATTGACGTTGGTGTTTTTCTTAGGAGGCCAGTATTTACCCACAGGCAGCTGTACATGGAGGTTTCAAAGGTCACAAATAGGCAAGGGCTGAAATTTGTGGTTTGCGATGAGGATGGACGGCCAACGAAATCCACTACCAATGTTGTTTACAAAGAAGTTTTTAGTAACTTATAGAGTGCTATATCTCAATTCCATATGGCATGCTCCTATCTCTTGAAAGTACTAATTTGATAATTTAAAATTGTAGTGTATCTCTACTTTATGATTGTAATCGTATCTCGTATTTGCACCAAAAAGTATTTATGCCCTTTATTTTCTAATAAAACTTTTCCTTCTGTGTAGATTGGTGGTGTGGGTGACTATCCATGGTGCGTGAACCAATGAAGGTTTTCGAAGATGGAATAGGTGACGAATGGGAGATATGAGGCGTATATCAGTTGCTTTGCTTCTATAGGTGTTTCGATGATTCTTTCAAAAATGTATTAGTTAACATATTTTATGTGTTGTTTGTGTTGTAGAGAGTAATGCATATGATTGTATTACGATGGTTGATGCTATTGGTGAGATTGTGGCCAATATATAGCGATGTTAAGTTAAAATTATTGGGATTTAAATTATAAGTATTAAGAGGGGGGAAACATTGTCGAACATGTTGAAGAATCATATGGATTTTGTTATAACTTTTTTTTAATGAAAAACAATATAATTATTTGATGAATATATCTTCCCGTGCAACGCACGGGTGAAAAGGCTAGTATTAATAAAATGAGATCAACTTCCCGCTCAATTTTATAATTTTCAGAATTAAAAAAATACTATTTTATTTATATTTCCCACTCAAGCACAAATACCTAATTTTCAACCAATGGATAATTTCCCATTATTATCACCCATTATCTTTTGATAGAATCACTCCTTATCCCTCCAATCCAGGTTATTATCATGTGTGATTTTTTTAAATCTCACATCCATATCTTTTTACCATGAAAAAAAGGAAAATATGTTATTAGAATTTTTATTTTACACATATTTTAAATTATAATTTGGCCATAAATCTCCCCGTTCAATGCACGGGAGAAAATACTAGTATAATTAATTTATGAATGTATTGGAATATTAGTCAACTAAAATTAATGGATAAAACTAAATTTTGGACAAAAACTTGACTTCCAATTTAAAAGTTGATGTACACAAGAATTCGGCATGCATCTATCACTAGTCAATATATAAAGAAAAGTAGGGAATTTCAACCTATTTTTTTAATAAGAATAATTAGTTTTCCCTCCTAAAATCAAGTACTTTATTGTCTTTTGATTTTTTTCTTTTTTATTAATTAATAATCAATCTCTAACAAATAAGTTAACTAATGAGTATCTATATTATTACATCTTATCATCACCAAAATAAGGAAATTTGCATAGTAAAAATTAGATTTTTTCAAATCTCCTCTTATTCGAACTTATCTTCGATAAGTTTTTTATCGTTTAATTTTTTATTAATTATTAATCAATCCTAACAAATAAATTAATTAATCATTATTTATATTAGCTATTAAGTATTAAATCTAAATTTCGTTCTCTGCATAAGTGTTGAAAATATTTATTTTTTTTAATCTAAATCTAAAAATTTATATCTATATTATACAGAATAAGAGCCTTTTTTAATAAATAATTAACTATGAAATGAAAATTAATTAAGATTAACAATTTCATTAAGATTTGATTATTGTCCGATACAAAATTATGATTCCTTGAATTTTTACATAAAATAAAAAGAAAAGTATAACATTAAAATTTAAACATTAGATTTGACTCACTAATTAATTTTCAAATTAATTAATTAATTTTATAAATAATTAGCCAAGAAACAAAAGAGCATCCTAATAAGAAATTTCGCTAAGATTTAATTTTTGTATAATACAAAATTAAAAATTATTAAAATTTTACGTAAAAATTAAAGAAACTTGTGGTATGATTAGATTGGTCCCTTTACTTAATTTTTCAAATAATTAATTATTTTCAAAAATAAAATTCGATAAAAATGAAAATTAATTAAAATTAGAAATTTTTTAGGATTTTATTTTGGTGTGATAAAAATTACAATCCAACAAATTTGTAAACAAAAACTAAAAGAAACATCTAACATTAATCTTTGTTTATTAATCATTCAGTTGTAACATTGTAACATTAATCTAATATTTTTAATTAATTGAATCTTTATCTATTTCTATATCAATATGTTTTAAATTGTATATACCATTTAGTTGAAATAATTAACTGATATCTTTTAATAAGTTCTTCCAGTTTATTTTTAACTTTAATATTACATGTCTCTTTTAATTTAAAGAAAAAGAATTACAAATTCAGTCGAAAAAAATTAAACTAATTATTTTAGAAATAATCAATATTTTTTAACAAAAAATAACTGTTTTTAACAATAATTAGCTAAAAATGTAAATTAATTGCAATTAATTTTATGGAATTAGCTAAAATTGATTATGTCATGAAGATTTAATTCGATATATTTCAATGGACAAAGATTTATCAAAATTAGTTATATTGAAAAAATTAGCTAAAATTCATTCAATTCCGACGGTCGGCAAGAATTTCTAGAAAAAAATTAAAGAAATATTTTAAATTGCAACGCATCTTTTTAAATTATAAGATATTTTTAAAATTATATTCATACAAGTCCTGAAAGTACACATATTAAACTAATTATAATCGAAATAATAAGTTAAAAATGAAAATTAATTAAAATGAATTGTGTTGTAATTAATAAAAATAAATTATACTATCAAGATTTAATTAGTAGTGTAATTAATTATTATTTATATTAAATGATAAATATTAAATCTAAATTTTATTTCATTGCATAAGTATTGGTAATTATTATTTTGTTATATTTTTTTAATCTGAATATAAAGAGTTATATCTATATATGTAGAATAATAGGCTTTTTACAAATAATTAACTATGAAATGCAATTTAATTATTAAGAAAATAAAATTAATTAAAATTAAAAATTTCATTAATATTTTATTATTGTGTGATACAAAATTAGAATGCATCAAATTTTTACACAAAATTAAAAGAAAGCCATAACATTAAAGTTTAAAAATTTGATTCGACCTAGGTGAAAAATATTTATCAATGGTGAAAATGAGTTCCAATAAAAAATGTAATGGACTAACATATTGTAAAGAAACAATTATATATAATTTCTTTGCACTATTAAAGTTTTTTATTTTTTAAATTTTTTATATGATCCACTTTTTAAACCATTAATAGGAGTCGATACAATATTTTGAATTGTTAAGGTAAGTCTATGGATCGATTGTACTATTCTCACATTATTAATTTTTTTTCCTTGGATTAGTTGTTTTTAATACCAATATGGTCATTTGAATTATACTTCTTTTGTGCTGCTGATTAATATTTTTAGTTTGCATAATGGATTGCAATTATAAAAGTCCAATATACTTTATAATTTTTTCCGCTTGATTAATTTATAATGCAAATATTTCTATTTACAAGTATAAAATAAATTAAAATATTAATTGACCCAATTCAATTGATTGTTTTTGGTGAATTGTTAAAACAATTATTCCTTTCTTCGCACTGTTAAATCATTTTCTCTTTTTTTAATTAATTTTGATACCATTAGGTTGAGACAACGTGATTTTTTAAATACTGAAGGTAAATCTGTTGATCGATCGTACTTTTTCAAACTATTAAATTTTTTTCATGGACCATTTATTTTTGTACATACATGGGAAATGCTTTTAAGCGGTGGAAGAGAGTTCCAATCAAAAGAGTGTCGAACTCACTTCGCATGAAAAAACAATTATAATTTCTTCACAACAATAATTTTTCCCCTTTTTTTGTATTATCAAATTTTTAAACCTTTAGTACGAGCTGACACAATATTTTAAAATGGTTAAGATAAATCCGTGAATTGATTGTAGTTTCTTAACGCTATTAATTTTTTTCCTTTGATCATTTAGTTTTTATGCTAAGATGTTTATTGTGAAAATTAATTATGCTTCTTTTGTATGGTTGATTAAAACTTTTAATTCACATAATTCGTCATAATTGCAAAAGTCCAATAAACTTTCTAAATTTTTTGTAGTAGATTAATTTTTAATCTAGTTATTACTATTTATGAGCATAAAATAAATTAAAATGTGAATTGACCCACTTGGATGGATCATTTGCGGTAAATTGTTAAAATAATTATTATTTATTCGTACTGATAATTTTTTTAAGCGTTAATTTTTTGTACCTTTTGATTGAAGCGACACAATTTTTTAAATTATAAAGATAAATTCGTTGATTGATTGTATTTTCTTCCCTATTTTTATTTTTTTGTGGAACATTTATTTTTTGTGCCAAAATATTCACATGTTAACTTAGTAAATTAGTGTCTCATTGGTCTAATTGACATCTCAATTATGAATCAATGTTATTAGTTACGCAACCTTGAAGTAGAATAGTTAAGAATATGAATGCGTTCTTATTCTGATTGTATCATAGTGAATTATTGAATAAATATATATGGAAAAAAAGAAAAGAAAAGTGAGATTTAAAACTAAAAGTACATATTTATTGAGTTAAATTATTAAAGATTAGATTTAAAATTTTAATTATCTCGGGAGTACTTACACCATCATTTTTGTAATGGACCGATTTGGAATGAGATAAATTACATTATATTTTATTTTTTTTATTTTTCTAATTCTAATTCACATAGAATTATTACAATTTTAAAGTATGAATCAAACCATAACGTAGAGAAATATGGCTTTTTGGTGATTATTGGCTGTTTTGATATTCCAATTCTTTTGATAATACAATATTCCACCAATATATATGAAATAATAGATGTTGAAAAATTTGTCCCTGTACAATGCGTGGGTAAAACAGTTAGGGGTTGAATAGAAATTGTATGTTGCAGTCTCTAAGTTGACGCATAGGAAGCGTTTAAAGTTTGTGATATATGATGATGATGTTTGTCCAACTAGAACCACTACAAATGTCTTCTATAAAGAAGTGTTTAAACTTGTAATTTCAAACTTATTAATCACACCAGGTTTGATGTTCACTTTATTTGTATTTTTACACAAAACATTTTATGTCATTTGTGGTTTAATATGTAAAGTGAATAACTGTATTTATATCTTATTGTGTTTGTGCTCTTATATTTCTCGAGGTATAATGTCCCTCTCACAAATTTGGCGGAGTTACCAAATTGAATATATGTAGCATTTATACAATAGTGGCATTGTACTTCGAAAATATAATTCAACGTACTTAGTGGTCGAAAATTACACTTTAATGAGTTCCATTAATCGTATCTAAAATATGATATTATTTCTTATATTTTTGTAGATTTCTTATGCTAAAGCACCAATATTTGTGTAAAAGTAATATTAGAGATGTTTCGCTCATCTAAAAATTTATTTATTATCTTTGTACAATTCAATTGTATAAGAACACAAATTTTTATATTCTGTGTAACAATTATGGATGTACATTATGAGTGTGTTAGCGGATGAGTTTTAATGTATTTTTATGAGTAGGAAGAGAGAATGAGTGGAGTTGGATGGTGGAGATTTAATGAGTAGGAAAATAAATGAATGTGATTTGTTTGACCAAATTTGGAAATTTGAAAAAATACATTAAAATACATTTTTAGAAGTATGCTAACACCTTCTATATTTGAGTGCATTAATCATTTTTTGTCAAAAGACGCAGATGTTTCTATTTTTTATCTTGTGTGTTGCTGTTGACTATTATTGATGATGTTATGTTTGGATTGTTTTAATTGTTAATGTCTTTAAGAATATTATAAATTAAATCAGTGTTTTTTGATAAGTTTTCCCCCAATTATTTGTAGGATGAATTGGTATAAAATAGATGACAACTCTTTGGAAATTTTCCAAGAATTATTTCATTAGTTATATTAATTAAGTTTATTGTTGCGACTCATTATTTATTTTATTTTTTTTCAAGGCTTTATATTAATACAACTAACATCTATTAATACCGCTATTAGCTAAAAAATTATATCTCCGTGCAACGCACGGGTAAAACAGCTAGTTACTTAGAATGTAGTTGATCAAATTCATGTGAAGAAAAAAAAAAGAATTCAATTGCTACAAAAAATAAATAAATAAATAAAATTAATTAACCTTTTATTTTTGTTTTCGATGAAATGGGCGAATTTGTTGTTTAAGTGATTACACCTCGGAATAGTTTCCATGGAAGATTTCGACAATCAAAGAAAACAAAATTTGAGATCCACTTGAAAAATATTTTTTAAAAAATTATTTTGTATCAAACGCCCCCTTAATATTTTCTTTCAAACACACCTTATTACATGAGACAAAAATCTCCCACATTGATTCTTCATGATTAGTTGATCACGATTCACAAATAACCAAATGATTAAGACGAATGTGTAATTTGAAACCTTTCATCTAAATAAATATGCAAATAAATTCCGAGCAATTAATTAATGACAAGCATAGCGTACACGTAGAGCCAAGGATAACACTTTGAGTCTCCTTAATTATTCTACCACCTGACCAAATTAAACAAGGAATCGACGTTATCGCATTACCCAAGCACGAGGTTTATACTAAGTCAATAAGAGGTTTAAAAAAAAAACAAACAAAAAAACAAAACAAAACAAAACAAAACAAAAATTCCAAGATCAAAATATTTTCTTGCATAAAAAGATTTATTTTCAATGATGTTTAATGGAACTAGTGTTTCTACCCGTGCGTTGCACGGGAATACATATATTTAAAATATAATTTAATTAGAATCCGTGGGTGTATTTTGTATTTTGCAAACTTTTTTTTTAAAGAAAATTGCACCCGAAGGAGGATAGTGATGAACGGTATTGGGTTTGTGATAAGGGAATAATGGGATCTGTAAAAATCTAAATAAGTAAATATCAAGATTATTATCCTTTGCGTGGGAACATGATTTTTTTAGTAATTATTTAATTCAGAAAATATGTAGAATGAGCGGGAAAATGTGCTGATTTTATATATATATAGATATATAGATTACTTTTCACGAATTTCCATAATGCGAACCCAAATCAAATAAGTAGCACTACCAATAAAAAGAATCACAAAAATCAAAAGAATCCATATTAAAAGCAAAGCTACTAAAATTTTCAATTTTCATGTTATGAGAGGGATCATCATCTAGCAAGAAGAAGAAGAATAATTTGATTGTGATCGTGTTATTATTAATCATAGAGGCTTTTTTTTCTCCGTTCTGTAATCGTGGTTTACCCTTTCAATTGGCAAGACATATAAATAAATTCCGTAAAATAGATTAAACTCATATTTGCCAAACTTTTCAAAAAAAATTTATTACTATTTTTTTACATTATTTTCAACCACTCATGGTTTGGTTTAACAACTTTCATATTCTTTTAACAACTCTAATTTTCAACCCACACTAAAAAGTCATTTAGCCAAAAGTTTCTATTAAACCAAAAGTAAATTGAATCATATAATACTATAGTTGTGGTAGTGACATCATTATATTGGAATAATTCGTGATAAACATTGAACTTAAGCCATTTCAAATTTCTCCAATGTCAAGAATCACTAGAGATCTTCCCAAAATTTGATTTTGATCAATTGTGTTTCGCAAGGCAAATCTTACTAGCAATATACCAATCCGGCATATGCCACGATGACGAGTACAAATTTGTACTCGCTCTTTAACGGTTTTATTAATATTTTAATATCTTAGGGTTCCACATTCAAACAAACTAATGAATAATGATACAGCCACGGAGCCACCCCCAAAAAGGGCTGGTCACCCAACTGCCATCCCTCCCTGGTCACCCACCCTCACCCCGCCCGATCTCTCTCTCTCTCTTCTCTCTCCCCTCCCAAGATTTCAGCTCCTTCTCTCTTTTTTTCTTATTAATATCGGGGCGGGGCAGGATTCGAGGCTGGGGTGCGCCTGACATATGAGCCGCGCCTAACATTGAAAAATGTTATTTTTCAATTAAATAGTTATTCAAAATTAAATTTGCTCACTTTAAATGATCAATTAAAACTCAGATTAGCACAAACTAATGAGATGAAAAATATAAGCATGCATTTTCATTTCATTTAGTCTATAGATAATCAAAGACGGAAAAGTATCAAATAAGCTAAAATAACTCACATTAAATAGATTTCATTTTACACATAAAGATCGATTTAACACAAATTCTTCTTTTAGTATTTTTATTTGATTAGTCAATGTTAGATTAGTTGTATTTTAAAATTAGATAAAATGATGCACAATAATAGCGAAAATATTAGTATAATTATACAATATTTTCATTTTAATCAAAACTATTGTCTCATTTTCTATTTCTTTGATTGTTCTATTTAATCAAAATTTTGGACTATTTTGCTTAAATGGACCAATGGAGAAAACAAGAAATAGAAAAGTAGATATACTCGCCATGAAAAAATAGTCTCATAGATCTTTTAATTATATGCCAAATGAATGTATATGACTAGTAACTAATTGAAACATATAGAACGAATGGACACCCAGTGAACACTAGAAATGGATGGTTCTAGGCTTCTAATTTTTAAAATGTGCAATTTCAGATAAAGCTCCGTGTGTAATTTTAATATATAGATAGACTAATGAGATAAAATTAGAATAAGAATTTGTATTTTCCCGTCTTTGATTATCTCTAAAATAAATGAGATGGAAATTCATGCTCAAAAATTTGTATATCATCAATTTATGTTGGCGTTATCTCTACTTTCATTTTAGTCCTCGATTTCCATTTGTCATCATGGCCATAACAACATAGTTACTAGCAACGGTCTAATTGCTTTGATCACCATTGGCGAGTGGCGACGAACCACCAACCACAAAATTTGGTGGCTTTTGTGGAGTACTTTTTTTCTTTTTATTTTATATTTTTTTTATTAAATGGTGGTTTGCCACCACTAAAATGATTAATGTCATGTAATGAATGATTGAAAATAGTGGGAGAAAAAAATATTTTTTTGAATAATCTACGAACAAATTCTCCTAGAATCATTATCATGATGTTGAAGATCGGCCTCACACGTAACCAGTCGAGCAAGACCTCCTTAGCTCAGAAGACAAAGATGTTGAAGAACCAATCTGTAAAGAAATCTACGTCGAGTAGAGGTAGAGATAAGAGGGAGATAGAGAAAGAGGTGGAGCCATTCGCCATTGATGGCAAGCTCTCTACATCTTATCTGCATGCGTTAGATTTCTTAATTGGGGGAATGCAATGGGGATGCATGTATATATACTACTAATAGGAGTTATAGTTCAATTAAATATCTTCCCTTATTATCTTTGCATATATGCATGCGTATCTTCTTTATATGATATGCAAAAGCATGTCTTGTAGAGATTTGATTTTATCTTTCGTAGCTTAACCGTTTTCCATAAAAATTGATAAATGAAAATATTTGAGAAACAAATTAAAGTTAGGTAACTCAATTGAAATGTTATTAAAAGTATTATAAGAATAATAAGTTGGTACAATCTGTAATAGTTAAAAAGGTGGATCCCACTAATACAAAGCAGAGTGAAAATGATATTTCCTTCCCCCTCTAGTTGAGGTCGTATGAAGAGCATGAATTGTCCTATTTGTTATGTGTGTTTCACGAAATTAGTGAATAAGAAGCATTATAAATGTTGATATCTCAAATTATTTAGAATGTATTTGTTCAAGGGGTTTGGTTTAGTAGTAAAGCATTCCCTTACTGGTTGTCCCGAATTCGAGACATCACACCCCACTTCTATAATCCCCAATTTATACAAAAAAAAAGATAAATAAATAAAAAACTGATTAACCCTTTATTTTTGTTTCTATGAAATGGGCGAATTTGTTGCTTAAATGATTACACCTCGAAATGGTTTCCGTGGAAGATTTTGACAATCAAAGAAAACAAAATTTGAGATCCACCTAAAAAAATATTTTTTAAAAAGATTATTTTGTATCAGGCACACCCTTAATATTTTCTTTCAAACACGCCCCCTTATTACACGAGGCAAAATTCTCCCACATTGATTCTTCATTAGTTGATCACGATTCGCAAATAACCAAATGATATTAAGATGAAGGTGTACTTTGAACCCTTTCGTCTAAATATGCAAATAAATTCCGAGCAATTAATTAATGACAAGCATAATGTACACGTAGAGCAATGGATAACCCTTTGAGTCTCCTTATTTATTTTACACCTGTCCAATTTTAACAAGCAATCAAGGTTATCTCACGGGTTTATACTAGTAAGTCAATAAGGGGTTTTAAAAAAAAAAAACAAAATTAAACAAATTCCAAGATCAAAATATTTTCTTGCTTAAAAAGATTTATTTTCATTGTTGTTTGACGGACTTATTTTTCATGAATTATTACCATACTGCAAAACCCAAGTCAAATAAGTAGCACTACCAATAAAAAGATTCACAAAAATCAAAAGAATCCATATTAAAAGCAAAGCTACCAAAAAAAAAAAAAAGAATTTGATTGTGATCATGCTAACATATGGATACATTCTGTAAAATAGATTAAACGCATATTTGCCACAACTTTAAAAAAAATACTAGCAAATCTTACTAGCAATATATTTGTTTTTGCAGGTTACTTTCCGTTAATTATTTTTTATTTGAACTCCTGGTTCATTGGTGGCATGTTTGATGAGAATTTGAACACTGGCATGTTTAATTATTTGATTGAACTCCTGGTTTATTTAATTTGTAATTTCCGTTAATTATTTCTATCAAATAAAAAATTACTGTACAAACACTGCCATATGCCATGTCGGCGCGTACAAATTTGTATCGCCCTTTAACGGGGTTACCCCGTCCGTCAAAGGCGGGTTGAGTTTTATTAATATTTTAATACCTTAGGGTCCACATGCAAACAAAACTAATGATAGAGCCACTCCCACGAGGGTCACCCAACCCCGCCCGAGCCCTTTTTCCCTCTCACACACACACACACCCCCCTCCCAAGATTTCATCTTCTTTTCTTTTTAACAATTCTTTATTTCTTTTATAGAAGCTTTGAAAAATTCGAACATATTTTGTGTAATAATTAATCAAGGCAAGAGCTTCTATTTAATTAAGTAACTTATTAATATATGAAATGTTATTTTTCAATTGAATAGTAATTAAAAATTAAATTCGCTCACTTTAAAGGACCAAAATTAGCACAAATTAATGAGATAAAAAATATAAGCATGCATTTCTATTTTATTTAGTGTATAGATCTTGTAAGGTAAAACAACTCACATTAATAATAGATCTTGTTTTACACATAAAGGTCTTCTTCTTTTAGCATTTTTATTTGACTAGCAAATAACACGTGCGTTGCACGTGATTGTACAAGTTGGTGTGATTTAGATTATGTAAATTAATTTATTAATAATATAATCAAAATTTGTGATCTCATTATAATTTATTAAAAATTTATATTTGTTACCAATAATTTGAAGTACACTACAAGAAATTGAATCTTTAGAGGTCACCCCTATCGTTTCGTGTTTGGAAACATTTAGTGATGACATAATAGTATTTCGTCCCTATAGGTCAGGCCGTCCCTAAATATCTTATTTCTAGTAGTGATATTAAAGAACAAATATATTGGTATACAATCATGAAAACTTTGTAATTTGATCATGGTAAACTTAATATTTAAACATTTTTTAGCTTTCATTTGAAATAAATATGCTCTTCAAAATAATGGTGTTTTTCCTTTTTTTTTAAGTATTTCTAATTTGGTAACCATATATTACAACAAAAATCACATTCATTCTTAAAAAATCTCTCCGAAACATATTCTTATATAAAACACAAATACAAGATACAATACATTTTCTTTGTTTCTCAACTATTGTAAATCTATTTTTTCGATAATTCATATCAAACATATCCTAAATACAATACGTAAAGACGTTATAAGTTCATATTAATGAGAAGATAAAGAGTTTAATTTTATACTATTATTGATAAACATTATTATCATTATTGAAGGACAATAAAATAATTACAAAAACTTAATAGACAATAAATAAGAATAATAATAAGTTGTGATAGACTTGTAAATTTAAAAAAGATGTGAGGGCAACATGGGTATAAAATGTTTCTCCACCTATTCACACTTTTAATAGTAGTATAGATTAGTCAATGGTAGATTAGTTGTAATTTAAAATTAGACAAAATGATATACAATCATAGTGACAATATTAACATAATTGTACAATATTTTCATTTTAATCAAAATTATTGTCTCATTCTCTATTTTTTTAATTGTTCTATTTAATCAAAATTTATGGACTATTTTGCTTAAATGGACCAATGGAGAAAACAAGAAATAGAAAAATAGATATACTCTCCATGAAAAAAATAGTCTCATAGATCTTTTAATTATATGCCTAATGAATGTATATGACTCTCCATCACCCAATGTACAAAATTTTTGTAGTAACTAATTGAAAGATATAGAAAGAATGGACACACAGTAAACACTAGAAATTGATGGTTAATCTAGGCTTCAAATTTTTAAAATGTGCAAATTTCAGATAAAGTGCCGTGCATGTGTAATTTTAATATATAGATAGACTAATGAGATAAAATTAGAATAAGAATTTGTGTTGAATTGATCTTTATGTGCAAAATAAAATCTATTTAATATGAGTTACTTTAACTTACTTGATACTTTCCCATCTTTGATTATCTCTAAAAGAAATGATATGGAAATTCAAGCTAAAAAATTTGTATACCATCAATTTATGTTGGCGTTAATTAGATTTTAATTTATCCTTTAAAATGAGCAAATTAAATTTTTAATGAATATTAAAATTTGAAAATTAACATTCCACATATTAGTATGTTACTTAGATTCAAGCCCTTGTGTAATTATTATTATTATTATTATTATTATTATTATTATTATTATTATTATTATCAATGTTCGTAAAACGAATCCTGCCAAATGAACCTGAGGCTTAATCTGCTCAAGGGTCAAACTATTTATTTAATCCGTGGTCGAACCGTTTTTAATTAAAAAATATAAAAAAATAAATTAAAACTAATAAATTTATAAAAATAATTTTAAAAATTAGAAAAGCGGTTTAACTGGTTCAACTGCCGGTTCAACCGGTTGAACCGGTTCAACACCTGCTCAACCGGTTGAACCTGGCTTGGCTGACTGCTTTTGACCGGTTTTTCTAAAAGCGGGTTTTTACAATAACCGGACCGGTTCGCGGTTGAACCGGTCGAACCGGCCGGTCCGGTCCGGTTTCCAAAACATTGATTATTATTATTATTATAAAATAAAATGGAGAAGGGGAAAAGGCGAAATACGAGAGGGAGGGAGAGAGAGAAGCCCCGTGTATTTTTGGGTTGAAATGTGGGACCCCTAGGATTAAAATATTACTACTATTAAAACTGAATCTCTTTTAACGGGGGTTAAACACTTAACAGAACCGTGCCTCTCTTTTTCTTTCTTCTTTCCAATTTCCAATTTCCGTTCAGAAACCCTAAAAACCCTAAAAAGTTATTCTCTCTATTCTCTTGTTCTTCGATCACGATCATCATGGATGACTATTTCGACAGGCTAACGCAGCGTGGTAGCATACATCCAGTCGACAGTGGCCGAGTTTCAATCCGGCCTTCTGTACTTGAAGTCAAAAATGACTGAAAAGAACCGAGAGATTGTTGAAAAAGACCGAGAGATACAATTGCTTCGCGATAGAATTGAGGTGATGCGAAAGCAAGTGAGTGTTGTGGAACATGTTTCTGAAGATGGGGAAGAAGAATCCGATACTGGAGAAAGCGGGAAAGGAGGAGGAGAAGCGGGAGAATGCATTGGGAAGGCTGGAGCTGGAGAAGAAGGCCTTGGGAATGCTGGAGATGGCCTTGGGAAGGCTGTAGAAGAAATTCATGCTTCTCTAAACCCCCCTGCCCCTGGCCCTGCCCCTGCCCTTGCTGCAAACCCCCTTTCCGTACTGTTTGAGAAGGAAGAGAAGGAACAATCTCAAAACAAATCCCTTTCCCTGGTGAAGAAGACTCGTACCACCACACCCAAGCTTCACAGAAAAGCTCTGCAGCAATAGGCTCTTTGGGTGTGCTATGAAGCCTGCTGATGTCCTCAAACTTGGAGGAGTCAAGGGAAAACAGAAACAACAGAGGTCTGAGAAGGGAGACGAGTCAGAGATATAGTCAGTATAGTAGTATGATCTATTAGTATATAGTATGATCTATTAGTTTTTGAGTTGTTTTCTGTTTTCTGCAATTAGTATGTAAAATAGTGATTGATGATGTGAGAAGCCTCTAAGACTCTGATTTGGCAACACTAGTTTTGGTTTATAAATTGTTTATAGATGGCCGACAAAGAAGAATTGTAGTGGAACCTGAAATATGTGGATAATGAATGAATATTAGTTATGAACTTGTTGAAATATTCGACTTCTGGCAGAATTTACGAAACATTTAGAATTTAGTTTCTCAAGAATGTATACTTGATTTCTTTCATTCATTTGTTATTGATTCTGTTATCTCCCAGAGCAAACTTTCAGATTGAGAGGTGATAAACAGGGTTTCATTCCAGAAACAATACCTATGATCTATCAAGGGTCGAAGATAACTTTAAAGCTATTCAAACTGAATGACAGACAATATCGTTTCCACGGGAGTTATGGAAATCTATTGAGAATAGAAGACTTCACACATAGAGAAAATGGACTGGAAAAGATTGCAGAGGAAGGGTCTACTGTGGAGACAACACACGAGGAAGATGATGACGTGGAAGGGGAGGTGACACCAGAATTCAAGAAGAAAGAGGAACAGTGGCTCGATACAAGAAGGAAATTCAAAAACATCTGCAAAGTGATAAATCTTCATTTATCTTCCGCAGAATCGAGGACAACTTGCTTAATTTCCATCCTTTGGGAGTCCACAACAGATCGAGAAGCTTCATATGCAAGACTCACTAAAGTAAACGTTAAAATATCCAAGGAGAATGGGGTGTCAAGTCAATTGGGCCATACAAAGTGGGCTTTCACAGATAGGGTTTATTATAGGAGGAAGAATTTAAAGCCTAGGTATTGTTCATCACCACAAGCTCAATATAGCACTACAGGTTTTGACTTTGGGCCTTTTAAAGCTCGGTGGGCCTATTTCTTCATACCCAACAACCAAACAAAGCCTGGATTATATCCATGCCAATTACCACGGTTTTCTTAACATTGAAACGCATGAAAGGCCATAAGCTATTCGTTAAAGGAGAAATCTTCGACAACGGGTGTTACGAACTTGAACTCGCGATAGTGCAGAAGGAAGTCGGTGCTTCTATGGGATGATCCAGATCTTGCGCAGATAGAGGATGAAGATAGCGAGAACCGAGGGGAAAACAAGCAAAGGGGTGTGCTAATTGAAGAACTTGATGTTGATTATGATTGAAATGGAATAGACGAGGAGCGACTGTAGATGATGAAATAATGATGGAAAAGCAATGGCATGACAGGGAAGGAGATATTCGAGATGGAGCAGAGTGACGAGGAAGAATATGCAACTAAATTGAGGCCGAGTCTAACAATGTTGAGGTGATGACATGCATCATACGAGGGCTATTCGGTGGAGACAAAAAGGGATTATCAAGAGCACAAGGATCAAGGTAATTTGGAACCAACAAACCAATGGGCACTAACACTTAAAGAGGCACACATCTCAGATGAAACTATAGACAGAGGGAAGTATGTTTGTCACCAGCCACACTCATATATCAATCCAAAATCACAGAATGACTATTCACAACAACTTGATGGCAATCACTGGACTGCAAAATCGGGTAAAATTGTTTCTACACAATCATGTTTGATGTTTTCAAAAAATATGCCACACTCTTGTAATAGTGTTAAAGGTGCTTGCGAATTGGGTGGGTTAACTGATAACGTGTCTTTCGTTGAAAATAATGACCTTCCCGTTGATAGATGGGGGAAATGCATATGTGAATCCGACTCGAAGGAAATCTCACACTCTTTGAGTTCGAAGCAAAAAAAGATGGTTGATTCAATAGCCGATACAGATGATTTGGAGGGGGCTGAGATTGATAGGTTAGCACCAATCCTTAACAAACTGAATTTAACTCTTACACCTTTACAAATCAATTCAAAAAATTGTCAGAAGAGGAATAATTCAGTTTCTTCAAGGAAAGGTGCTAACAAATGGGTTAGGGAATTAAAAAACCTGGAGAGTAGTATAAACTATGAGAAAGGAAGTTTGAGAGTGGAAAGCAGTAGGGGTCATACAGGGTTTCTATGAAGATCATTAGCTGGAATGTCAGAGGCCTAGGGGGCAGGGATAAAAGGAGATTGGTGAAGGAGATGCTTTGTAAGGAAAGACCGGATATGGTGACTATACAAGAGACAAAAAAGGAAAAAAATGACAAGAAATTGATTGGGAGTGTGTGGGGATCTAGGTTCAAAGAATGGGCTTTTTTACCATCGGTTGGAAAATCTGGGGGTATTTTAATCATGTGGGACACGAGGGTCTTGAGAGGCAAAGAAGTGATTCTTTGGAATTTCTCAACTACGATTTTCTTAAAACCAGTGGAGGGAAGAGACGGATGGTGGTTCTCAGGTATTTACGGCCCATGCACTGCTAGAGATAGGAATGATTTCTGGGAGGAATTGGCAGGATTATATGGGTTGTGTGGAGATAGATGGTGTATTGGATGGGATTTTAACGTCGTGAGATATCCATCAGAGAAGTTAAATGGAAGAAGAATTACAAACAGCATGGGAAAATTCGATGGTTTCATCAAAGAAACGGATTTAAGGGACCCTCCACTTTTTAACTCAGAGTTTACATGGTCTAATATGAGAGAAAGATTGGTGTGCTCTAGGATTGATAGATTCCTCTTCACTGACGGTTGGGAAGGAATGTTTGAGGAAATTAGGCAAGAAGCACTTGTAAGGATTACATCAGATCATTGTCCCATTGTTCTCGATACAAACCGTTTTAAATGGGGACCAACGCCATTCTGTTTTGAAAATATGTGGCTTAGGCATAGGGATTTCAAAAACAATTGGAAGCGTTGGTGGGAAGAGTGTGCAAATGAGAGGTGGGCAAAGTTACGCTTTCATGGGAAAGTTAAGAATTTTGAAGGAAAAGTTAAAAAAGTGGAACAAAGAACATTTCGGAGATGTTAGACTGGAGAAAAAAGCAATCATAAATAGAATCGGGGATTTTGACAAGAAGGAAACTCTCCAAACTTTGGAGGACAGGGAGAGAATTGAAAGAAGAAATTTGAGGAGAAAGTTGGAGGAATTGATTCTAAGAGAAGAAACATCTTGGAATCAAAAGGTGAAAATTGGGGGAGTTAAGGAATGGGATAATAACACCAAGATGTTTCATAGGATTGCAAGTGGTAGGAAGGTGAATAATTTGATCAACAAATTAGAGAATAGGAATGGGGTGATTTTGCACACGGAAGAGGAAATTGAGAAAGAAATCATTGGGTTTTTTGAGAATCTCTTTAAGAAGGAGGACAGTACACATTTTGGCATTGAGGGGTTGGATTGGGCAGGTATAGGTAGGGACAGTAAGCTGAAGTTAGAAGAACCATTTACAGAAGAAGAGGTCAGGATAGCCCTGTTTGATTGTGATCCCAATAAAGCACCAGGGCCAGATAGGTTTTCTATGGCCGCTTTGCAAGATGGATGGGAAGTTATTAAAAAGGATTTGATGAAGGTGTTTCAGGAGTTTCACAACAATGGCATTGTCAATGCAAGGGTCAATGAAACACTTATATGTCTCATACCAAAAAAAGTGAACCCGGTATCCATAAAGGACTTCCGTCCAATTAGCCTAGTGTCCTCCTTGTATAAAGTTATCGCAAAAGTGCTATCTCTAAGGTTGAGAGCTGTGTTGAAAGAAACGATTGATGTGACCCAATGTGCGTTTGTTAAGGGTCGTCAAATCTTGGATCTGGTTTTAATTGCAAATGAGGTGGTTGAGGAGTATACAGTGAAAAAGAAAGAAGGGGTTGTCTTTAAAATTGACTACGAAAAAGTCTACGATCATGTCAACTGGGATTTTTTAGATTTTGTGCTTTATAAGAAGGGGTTCGGAGAAATATGGAAAAAGTGGATTAGGGGATGCTTGTCGTCGGTAAATTTTTTGGTGAAGTTAAATGGTAAGTCAAGAGACAAATTTAGTGCCTCAAGAGGATTGAGGCAATGAGATCCGCTGTCACCATTCTTATTCATTCTTGTTAGTGACGTTTTGAGTAGATTGGTGAATAAGGCGTGTGACAGGGAGATTATTAGAGGGTTCAACATAGGCAAAGAAAGAGTCAGGGTTTCCCATCTTCAGTTTGCCGACGATAGCATCTTCTTTCTGGAGAACAACGATGAAAACATTAACAATCTTTTGGGAATTTTGGATCTCTTTTCGGTTATGTCGGGGTTAAAGTTGAACATGGCAAAGAGTATTGTGGTTGGGATTAATTTGGAAGAGGAGAGAATGGACAACATTGCACACAGACTAGGTTGTGTAAAGGGTATTTGGCCATTGAATTACCTTGGACTACCATTGGGAGGGAATCCAAGGGCACTTTCTTTTTGGGACTCAGTGCTTGAGAGGATAGCTAGGAAACTTCAAGGATGGCATAAAGGGTGTCTTTCTAGAGGTGGAAGACTTGTCCTTTTGCAGGCAGTGTTGGATAGTATTCCTACGTATTTCATGTTCGTTTTCCAAATGCCCATAAAGGTGGTGAGGATTATCGAGAAAATGATGAGGGAGTTTTTTTGGGAAGGGATAGGTGAGGGTTTTAGTGACCACTTAGTTAGATGGGATGTTGTTACGAAACCAAAACGCATGGGGGGGCTAGGAATTGATAACTTGAAATGGAAAAATTTGGCTTTGCTAGGCAAATGGTTGTGGCGATTTCCTATTGAGTCGGATTCACTTTGGCATACCATCATTCTGAGTCGATATGGCCGTCACTCCAACGAATGGGATGCAGGTAGCTCAACTCTTCGGGCACCTTGGCGATCTATTGCAAGAGTTGGGGATATTTTTGTACAAAACACAAAACTGGTTGTTGGTAGAGGAGATAGAATCAGATTTTGGCATGATTAGTGGATTGGAGATCAAACTCTCAAAGAATCCTTTCCCTGTTTATTTAGAATATCTAACAATAAATACTCGGTTATTTATGACATTGTATCCCTTCCATCCCATTCACAACCCACTTGGAACCTTGAATTCTCGACAAATTTCACCGACAGAGACTGTGAGGATTTCACATTACTTTTGCGTGACCTTGAATCTGTAATTATCGATCTACTCATCCCGAACAAACGGGTTTGGAAATGTCACCATTCGGATAATTTCTCATGCAAATCTTTTTTCAATGCCATGCTTCAGCCATCTCCCGAGTCTTACTTCCCACAATTTAGTTTCATCTGGAAGGGTGGTGTGCCTTCAAAGATAAAAGTGTTTGCCTGGTTGGCTTCTTTGGGAAAGGTTAACACTTGTGATTTGTTGCAATCTAGAAGACCCTTTTTGTGCATTTCTCCCTCTATTTGCATCATGTGTAGAAAGGCTAATGAAAGTATTGACCATATCTTGATACATTGTGAGTTTGCTCGAGGAATATGGAACAAAATTTTGAACTTGTTTGGCGAGATAGGGCCTTGCCACTGAGTTGGCGAGTTGATCCTCATCAAATGGCGGTTCGGGGAAAGGTAGGCAAACAAATGAGTTATGGAGGATGATAGTGATGGCAGCTTGGGGATTTGGATCGAGAGAAATCGTGAGACTCTTTGATAACCTTGAAAGATCAGGAAGATAACTCGGGACAAAGATCATTTTCTTCATTGTGTTTATGGGCAAGAGCCGAAATGTTTGACATCTTGGAGATGTACTTGTTTCGACTTGACCCTGATAGTTTTTTGGACACCTTTTAATGATATAGATGGTAGATGTAGATGTTACATGCAATAACTAGTTCTTATTAAGATCGTTGTGGTTGTAGGTTATGGTGGATAGCTTATCCACTTGTTATGTAACTTATGACTTTTTGTTGGCAATAAAATAATTTGTTTCTTATCAAAAAAAAAAAAAAGATTGTGTACCGTACTATGTCTTCTTTTCTTTTTTTCCCTCCCCCATTTTAATGTGGTTTTTAGCTTTCAGAGATCTCAATTCCAAGTATAATGACTGCGTCTATATTCTCTGCACAAAGTGGTGAAACAAGGGTGTTTTGCCGAAATGCGTGGCTTCTAGTTCTCCTCTGTTTCACCTCTGAGATCTACAGGTTATTTGATATCCCTCATACATTCCCAAGAAGAAAATCATAACATTTTCTGCAAAACTTTTTCATTTAATGAGAAGAGAACATATATCAAACTCTATTTCTTGTGGGTTTCATTTTGATTGGTGCGCCACTCGAAATTTTTAAGGCACATTTGTTTTGCATCTCAAGATCACACATGATGTAAATCCAGATACTGCGACTCTCCTTATGAACAGCTTTATACAATACACGGGTGGTTATAGAAGTTAGCTATAGATGGACTTCAATTCATTATGCCTTTTAGTTTTACAATTCATTCTCGTTAGTGCTAGGTCATGGATATCAGTTCTGACAAAACCGAGTGTTTGGGTAAATGAATCTGCATTCTAGAATCTGTTACAATTTGTTTTGCTTCTCTGAATTGCAGTGGTTTGCGAAGTGGATGCTTCGCATTTGCAAATACAATCTTGGTGAGTATTAACGGCTTATCGATTTATATCTTTTTGGCAGCCTGATAATTTAATATGGTGCGCTTCAGTTTACAAAACAAGTTCAATATGATTAGTAGTGCCAAACGTAATTTTTTGTATGAGCGGCACATGATCAGAGTCAGCCACTAGGAATAAGGAACACCTTCAGCAATAACACTGGCCAAACTAAGATAAAGATTAAGAATTTGTGGCCACAAGTAACAATGACAGTGAACATATTGTGTTACACAGGTCAATGCTAGGGCTCTGTAACTTGGCGTATGCACTGATATATAAAATCTTAAGGATAGAACCATTTGCAGGGTTAAGATGAGTTTCTTTTTCTTTTCTAAGGATAAAACCCAGAGCAGCCCACAAGGCTTTTTTTTTCTTTTTTTTTTCTGTCCAATAAGAATTTGAAGTAGCTGACAAGCATTATTGCATTACTTTCTTGAGTTTGTTAAACTACATGTTTGTTATGGAAGTGTCTAGCAGCGATTATGGGATTTTTTCCCTTCACAGTCAGCAGTCAAACCATTATGTCACAGTTAGATCCTGATATTCATTAGCAGTTGCTTACTCTATGATATAATAATTTCGTTTTCTTCTGATCTTTCACTATGCATTTTTGCTAGCGCTTAAGATTCACTAGTTGGGTTTTGTCCAAAGAGTGTTGACCTATTAAAATAAATTAAAATCGATTCTATACATACTGTTAAGTTTGACATGTCTTCTCTTTTGGAAAAGATATTCATGGAATTCTGGTGTTTCTGATGATCATTTTGCAGGTTAAACGGCTCAGGGAAACTTTGTATGAATGTCTTCTCCTTCAGGTTTGAGATTGTATTCTTGCATTCGATATATACTTCAAAAGTAATAAGTCTCCTCAGTTCATACTTCCAATTTAAAGTGCTTTTTTGTTTACATTACATTTGATGTAGGATGTATCCTTTTTTGAAATAGAACCAGCGGGTGACTTGACTAGCAGACTGGGTACAGTCGTACAGATTGTCAGCAGTTATCACATAGCGCTAGACGTGATACACATATAACTCTACGTGCTATTGTTCAGGTTTCTATTCGATTTCTGATTAAGATAACTCCACAATAACATGACTCTGCTATATGGACCTCATGACAATGTTTTTCAGAAACAGGTGCATTCATTAACTTGATCACTTTGTCATGGCCTCTTGTTCTCTCATCACTGGTCATATGTTCCACTTTATCTGCAATTTTTCTTGTGTATGGGCGGTAAATCATTATCTTTTTGCTTTAGCTATTGTTGAGTTCAGCAGACATATTAATTACTAAAAATTGTGTGTGTGCCTGCCTTTCTTTTTCTTTTTTTTTTTTTAATGGAATTGTTTTAGTTGATGAAGCTAAAAGAACTTCATTTGGAAGTAAGTAAGAAATTAAGAATCTAAATTTTAGGCTAAGACGAACCAATTCACATTACAAGCATTGCCACTTCAGCAATAATATCGATAAAGAAATAGTGGTGTCATTGTAGTGGAACTCATTGTCTTAAAAGTAATTGGCAGAAGAAAAATGCTTCAAGTACACACACAATTATTACCACATACTACCACACCCTAATACACAAAACACGAAAAACCAAAATACCCCCTGAATGTGGGGGGCCCACACCCCTATTAGGGTGTGGCAAATTGCCACACAAATTATGTGTGTACTTGTAGCATGATTCTTGGCAAAACGGAGAAATGCTACAAGAATTATGTGGGAGAGGCGGATCCTATAAGGCTAAAAGGCCAGGTCTATAAAACAATGAATTGACCTAATATGCTCTATGGTTTGACGTATTGATTGGTAGAGGACAATATGGACGTAGTGGAAATGAGGATGCAAGATGGATGTGTAGTGAACTAACTGACGTGGATAAGTATGTATAAACTATACCAATGAGTAGTGATGCACTAACTAATAAATAATGGAATGATGACTTTGGTGGTTAGCATGTCTTGCATAATCCTAAAGATATCCATTTTATAGGAATGAAATGATATCAGCAATTTCCAAGAATTTTAGCGGTAACAACTCGGAACCGTGCAACTAAAACATACTGTATCCTTTTGAGAGAGCCTAAGATCATAACTGATTTGTTTTGCATCTCAAGGATATATAGTTGTGTTTGTTAGCTCGATTGCTGACTTTAGGTCAATTTTCTCAGACATGAAAGGCACTGCGAATGCCAAATGCATATATAGTCGTGTGCTGCAGACATTGTTTCTATCATCACTAGCTTTTTCCTTTGTAAAGTTTGGATATATATATATATATATATATATGTTTTCATGAAAAATCTAATATGTTATGTTGGACAGGTACCAAAAAAAGGCAGCAATGCTTTCCCAAAGGTGGGCTGCTGCTTCCAATGATGTAAAACAATTGCATGTTTATTATTTCTGTTTCTTGAAAAAATCAGGATGCCCAAGAAACTCTGTCCTCAATCAGAACGAGAAATAGAAGAACTTCAAAAGGTCTCACAAACTCTTCAAATAATAATTTAGCTTATGAGGTTAGGCTACTCTCGTCTGTGTGCTGACAAGTTCTTGTGGGGTAGGGTTTTGGATTCTTTATGTTTTTATCTTTAATTATTTATAACCTAATATATACATATATAATTGCAATAGAATGACTTTTGAGAAATACCGTATTTGTTTCAACCTCTTACCGTAAACAGCGGCTTTGAAGAAAGACAAAGATGAAGAGAGAAGGGTCACAATCCTAATTAGATTGACCCTTGGGAGAGAATAATACAAAAATCAGGATGAAACAAAATCATTATTTACAAAGAAATAGAGTGCAAAATTGAAACCTTAACAATATCTGCATCTCTCTATAATAAAATATAGAAATTCCGTGAGAGATAAACAAAGAGGGATAGAGAGAAAGAGATGAAACTATTGGACATCCTAAATTGATGGCAACTAGCTCCACTTCTTTCCCTCTATCTCTTAGCCAAAATCAATAATTAAAAGATTTTTAAAGATTTTATAACATGTGCAAAATCAATAATTATTCTAAAATAAAATGACAAGTTCAATTAAAATATAACTAAATTAACCAATCTAACTCTTAACTTACACCAATAGTTGCGTCTTTGACTTGATACTCTAAGTGTAATGGAGGCGGCAGAAGCTATTGAAGTGAGACAGCTTATCTTCAACTACATGAAATATGAATATAACATAGTTTTTATCAATTAGCATCTTTGAAGATAACTATGCACTACCCTAACTAAAAAGCTCTATCAACACCTCCTAATTCCATCAGCAACTAATAAGTCTATCATTTGCTATGAAACTATGCGCCTCGCCCCTCGCTTCAACCGCACTTCGACCCGAAACTTTCTTCAACCATTTCTCTTCAACCACCGTTCTAACACCAGCCGCATTATCCCATTTCCCTCCCTCGGCATAAATATTAGATAACAGGGTATAATAACCCGAATGCTCGGGGTCCAATCTGAGCAGATTCTTTGCAATTGCTTCCCCGATCTCGACATTCTGATGAATCCTACAAGCCCCAAGCAATGCCCCCCAAACGTGGGCCCCAACCGGTCCTGGTATCTTCTCAATAAACTCCATAGCCTCGTCCAACTCCCCCATTCGACCAAGCAGATCAACCACTATACTGTAATGCTTGGTATCAGGTATGAGTTTATACTTATTCACCATCTTATTGAATATCTCAACTCCTTCTTTAGCTAGACCAGAATGACTACATGCACCTAAAATAGACAGAAATGTTACCTCGTTTGGCATAATCGATGAATTTTTAACCATCCGATCAAATAGTGTTAGAGAATCTGTCCCCCGGCCGTGAAACCCATACCCTGCAAACATAGAGCTCCAAACTATAACGTCTTTCTCGACTATACCTTCAAAAACCATGACAGCATCATCTACACTACCACATTTTGAATATGATTCAATTAGTGAAGCCCCAACAAAAGAGCTATCACTAAAACCACCTTTCATAACAAAACCATGAATGACACAAGTTTGTTGAAGAACCCCCAATTCCGAACAAGCCATAAGTACTTTTACCATTATAACTCCGTCTGGCCGTCCATCACTTGCCAACATATCACAGAACACCGCCATGGACTTGTCTGTCATCTCGTTCTGGATGTACCCACACAACAAAGCCGACCAACAAATAGTGTCTTTCTTCGGGATTTTCCTGAAAACCTTGACTGCCTCGTCTAGAGAAGAGCAGCTCATGTACATGTCAATCAAAGATGTAGAAATTAAGATATCTGAGTCTAATCCTTTCATCATTGCAAGTTGATGTATTCTCTTACCCTCGTCAAGATTAGACATAGATTCACACGCTTGCAAGGCAGTTATAAGGATAACCGACGTGGGTTCCACTCCTCTAATCATCATCTCGTTGTAAAGCTCAAGTGCTTTATCTCCAACCTCATTATGAGCAAAACAAGAAATCATACATGCCCATGAAATCACATCCTTTCTTTCCATTTTCTTGAACAAGTTAGCAGCGGAAGTTAAAGACCCCGTCTTTGCATATAAATTCAACAGAGAATTTGACAAAGATAAGTTGTCTTCAAACCCCATCTTTATCACATACCCATGAACACTTCTCCCAGCTTTCAACTCCAACAACTGTGCACAAGCTGAAACTACACTGACAAGCGTTATTGAGTCTACCATTAGCCCATTTTGCCCATCTCCAACCAAAGATTCTACTGAAAATCTCGAGGGCATCTTCAGGTACCATTCTGCTCACACCTGTAATCAATGTAGTCCATAGAACAACATCAGGCTCTGAATGCTCCTCAAACACCCTCAATGCGCTCCTATATCTCCACATTTGAATACAATTCAATCAAACCCGACCCGACAAACAAATTGAACCGCTCTCACCATTCTTTTACGCAATTCCATGAACTATTCTTCCAAAGCCCAATTCTTTTAGTCCACAACAGGCCTTGAGTGCAATAGGGATGGTATATAAATCCGGTTTTCCAGAAGATAAGAACGAGAAAAGAGGGCCGGTGTTTCTTTATACTTTGTTTGTGCCTACAGTGACACTTGAGCATGGAGTTCGGATGTATGCATTTCTTTGAGGTATTTCGTCGAGCAGTTTGCGGGTGGTTTGAACAGCGCCGAATTTGAACATAAATCCAAAGATTCTTGTTTGAGAAAAGAATGTCATGAGTGAGGCCAGTTTTGATGGTGAGAGAATGCAACTGGGGAAAGAGTATTCGACTTTTACATGCTTGGAAAAGCTTGATGACGTGATCTCTAGTTTTCATGTACGATCCCTCTTATCAGAGATGTTGCCCAAAATGACAACGTAACCAAGTATACTATGAGGTCGACTTTTCCATAAAATTATGAGGTTGTGTTGTCGTTTCATTTTTCTACCGTCTCTTGTTTTCAGTTTGGAATTTTCAGCAACGTTGGGAGGGCATTCTTTTTCACATTTTCATAAACAATCAAAAAATTTATTTATATATAAAAAATCAACTCGCAATGACTTATCGAAAATATTGAAAATTCGTTTTAACTTCACATTATTTACATCCAAGTTTCAATTTTTATTTACTTTTTATGTGAGTCTCTGATCATCACTGGTCATCGCCACATTGACGGTGCAGATCTTCAAGAATGGTTGAAATCATTCAATGACGATTGAAAATGATGGTAAAAAAATGATTTTTTGATTAATCTCATCTACCAAATGAGTTCTTAGAGTATGAGAAGAAACTTTTTCTTTTTGAAAAAATAACTTTTGATTTATAATCGTAAAGAAAATAAAATTTTAGAAGTTTGTTGTTTAAGAGAATTAGCCTAATAAGGGATATGCAACTTAAATTCGAAATATCATCCCACCCTTGTGAGGGAGGGCCGGAGGGGTGCAAAATGATACAGGTGAAAAATGATTTTTGGAATAACGTTGTTAGAAAAGTGCTCATTCCATCCCATGTAAATATATTTATTATTTTCATGCAGATTAAAAAATATCAATTAATATAACTTACTATATATTCATTAATTATAGTGAACTATAACTTGGAAGGGAGAAAAAGAATTAACAAATCTATTTTCATTGGACGGATGGTGTAAAATTTTCAAACAAATTTTGTTTTTTCTTGGATTTCTTTTATTTACTTTTTATGTGAGTCTCTGATCATCACTGGTCATTGCCGCCTTGATGGTGCAATGTCTTCAAGAATGCAGGCGTAGTGTCTTCAAGAATGGTTGAAATCATTTGATGATGATTGAAAATGATGGTAGATTTTTGATTAATCTCATCTACTAAACGAGTTTATAGAGTATGAGAAGAAACTTTTTCTTTTTGTAAAAATGACTTTTGATTTATAATCGTAAAGAAAATAAAAATTTTAAAAGTTTGTTTTGTAAGAGAGTTAGCCTAATGAGAGAAACACTCTCTTATTAGTGATTGATTTAAATTCGAAATATCATCCCACTCTTATGAGGGAGGGGTGCAAAATGATACAGTGAAAAATGATTTTTGGAATAATGCTAGTTAGAAAAGTACTTCTTTCGTCCCGTGAAAATATATTTATTACTTTCATACAGATTAAAAATATCAATTAATATATCTTACTATATATTAATTAATTATAGTGAATTATAACTTGGGAGGGAGAAAAAGAATTAACAAATCTATTTTCACTGGGCGGACGGTGTAAAATTTACAAACAAATTTTGTTTTTTCTTGGATTTCTTTTTGTTTTTCTTGGATTTTTAAATTTTAAACGAATTAAATGTACACGTGAAGTGATATGGGCCACAAAAACGCAATTTGGATTCCTTGTCCGTTTTTCAGCATCGATCTCTCCCACCTAAAAAATCTTCAATCAATCTACTTCCACAATTCTTTCTTTTGTGCCTGAAATTTTTATCAGTTATATCTCGTTTTGGACAATTCCGTCATATATGCAGTAATAGCGAAGGAGGCGGACGATCAGCCGAACCCTAAGATTGCGGATCGGGAGAAGAATGGCGACGATTTCTCCTTCGGCATTGCAGAAGGTAAAATTATTTCAGCCAGAGGCTATAATTTCCTCACTAATCGAACCATTTGTTTAGCAATTCAAGTTTTCTGGTGATTTTTATGAAATCGTGGATCGCAGACGCCACAAATTCAGTGCAGAAAAAGCGACAAAGAGAGAGGGAGAGGGAGACAAATTAATAACCCTTACAAAGTCGTTGAAATTACTCCTCCACCAAAGAATCTCGGCGTTCGTTGCTTTCCCTCTGTAAGCTATCATTCTTCAGAACTTAACTATGAAATTTTGTAGTTATCATCCTTGCCATGGTTGCTGAATCTGTGTGAGTGAGCAGCTTTAGAAATGAAATCATGTTTCTATCATTCCATATGCTGAAGAAATTAAGATGATGGCTAGGTATGGTTTGTGATCTGCCTACATTTCTCGAAACAATTGATTGGATTATTGGCTGCAACTTGGATTTTATGCTGATAAAGTTTTGATTAGTGTGCCAAGGGGTTGAGCCTTTTGATATAAGAATAGACAACTATTGATGCTTAAGACTAATAATGACTCGGAAAACCTTGTTAATAGTCCTTAAGAAAAGATCTATGCCCCCATCAACCGTACGGGACTAATCTGATTAGCATTTGATTCAAAACCTCTGTTATTGAAGCATTGGTTCATATGAAAAGGCAATCTAGGCAGCCGTTTGAGGCCTTTAGTATATAACCTTTTTTTCGTAGAAAAGTCCCCCAAAAATCGAACTTGTATAAGAAAAAGTCCGTAATATCAACTTTTGCCTAACTCCCCCGACATCTGAACGCCAATGTTGCTTACATGAATATGGTGTTCTATTTAGAGCTTTACCTCAAATGTGTCATGACATGCTATCTATCTCGAGATTATAACAACACATGATAGTTGAAAGTATTAATTTTAGCTTACCGTGTTTTTTGGATTTGGAAAGCATATCCAGATGACTCCTCAAAAATATGATGGTGATACCCTCATTGAGATGGTAAATTTGTTGTTTCATCTTCTAACATGAAACGTAGATACAAAGTTGCTTGCTTCTGAAAGTGAGCTGTTTAGTATTGCACTTTCTCTCTTGCTAGCTGTTTATTGCATGTTTGGATGTTGTTGATCAGCGGTATAAATTATGAATAATAGGAAATGAATACCCGATAAGTAGACAGTATTTGTTGATACTTGATACCAGGAAACATGCCAGATTTCTCATATGCTTAACATATCAGAATGGTATTATTTTTCTTCTATATAAGTTCGATTTTCTTATAAAGAGTATTTTTATATTAGGGTTCTGATCAAATGTATTAAATCTCTATAGAACCTGCAGTGCGGAGAGAGCGTGACAATCGAAGGGCGAGATTATATGATTTCGGCTGTAACTCATCGCTACGAGCTCCGGAAAGGAAAGTATGAACCTAGTGAGAAGAGGCTTGACGTACTGTCAACAGGAAGGTACATAGTGAACTTGTATTTGGAAAATTTGCTTGAACAATCTTGATTTAAAAAAAAAAAAAAAAAAAATCTTCCTTGAGATGATCTTATAATGTAAATGGAGGAACTGACTATACCAAAAAGTGAAAAAAAAAGGGTAAAAAATAAAAATGCTTATGCCTAGTCACGCATATGCTTATTGAATTTGGACCTCACTAGGATTGCTAATGACCAGTAAAATGACAAGATACTTGACGTAAAAAAAAAGGGTAAAAAATAAAAATGCTTATGCCTAGTCACGCATATGCTTATTGAATTTGGACCTCACTAGGATTGCTAATGACCAGTAAAATGACAAGATACTTGACGTAAAAAAAAGGGTAAAAATAAAAATGCTTATGCCTAGTCACGCATATGCTTATTGAATTTGGACCTCACTAGGATTGCTAATGACCAGTAAAATGACAAGATACTTGACGTAAAAAAAAAGGGTAAAAAATAAAAATGCTTATGCCTAGTCACGCATATGCTTATTGAATTTGGACCTCACTAGGATTGCTAATGACCAGTAAAATGACAAGATACTTGACGTGGTAGTTACAAGAATTACTTGCTTAGTATTAACTTCTCCCAGTTACATTCCTCCCATTGCATGAAATTATATCCTTTTGTTGGCTTCCTCTTTGAATGTCTTATATTAAAATTCTTACTTCATCCTACCTCTTTCACGCAATTAAACTCGAAGTCTCGAACTTTGAAATTCAGAATTGGGACTAGTATTTATCCACAAAAATCTTATCGGTCCCCACCACTTTTTCAGAATTACATAATTAATTAAGTTCTCCATTCTCAATTTTATGCAGTCAATCCACAAGAAAAATAGATGATTAAGATATGAAAAGAATATGATCGAATAGGTTATTATTATCAACAAAGTTTCGACATTTTTTCTTTTTCAACAATAACTTTCTATTTTTTAGATAATCATTTTCAAGCATTTAGTATTGGGAAATTAATTTTTCATACTTGTCAATAATCTTTTTTAGTTAGTTTCTTCACCATGATTCATCTTTCTTGAGCCTTGATGGGGTACCTATTGTGGGCCCCATTGGTCCCCCACCCTCAGGGATAGTTATGTATTTATTCATCCGATCTAACATAGATATTAAAAAAATGTAAAAAGAAAATTTTTTGGTTGATGACATGACGCTCTATGAGGGTGCCACGTGGCGTAGGTTCGGCACCCATGTGGGTATCCAAACAAAACCTCTTTCATATCCATATTTAACAAGATCAGAAAGTTGCATGATTATACCAATAATTTACCAGTACGACGCCTATAATTTGTCCTAAGGAAACAAACGGAAAAGCAGAGACCCGATGAATTAGACAGAAAGCACAAAAAATTCACCTCGGATGTATACCCGGTTTCTCCATGTATGTAGTTGTTTTTCTTTCCTTTCTTGATCACATGCATATTACATAAGCGCAGAGAAAGAGAGAGAGAGATTCCTTTACCACGGATCTTTGACAATATCATCTTTCATACCTTGGCTTGCTAACGTATTAGAGAGAGAGAGAGGGAGAGAGAGAGAGATTCCTTTACCACGGTTCTTTCAAAAAGATCATCTTTCATACCCTGACCTGTCAAACAAGAATTACTTGCTAACATATTAACTTTCCCAATTAAATTCCTCCCATTGCATGAATTTATATCCTGTTGTTGGCTTTTAGAGAAAATTCTCACTTCATCCTACGTCTTTCACGTAATTAAACTCAAAGTCTCAAACTTCTGCAATTCAGAATTGGTACTAATGATTATCCACAAAAATCTCTTTGGCCTCCACCACTTTTTCAGAATTACATATATAATTAAGTTGTTGATTCCCAATTTTAGATCAATATTTAATTGATAAATCTGGCTCTACTATCTCAATATCCCATCCTTTGCCGACATCGCCTTATTAACAAACCAACACCTCTAGTCGAAGGCGAAAGTGAAACCGCAACCCATCCATCCGGAGAAAACCACATGCCAAGATGAAGAAGAAACCACAGAAGAATCACTGTCATGTTGTTTCACATACTCCGCAACAACTATTCGTTCCTTTCTCGTCATCAGCCGAGACGTCGAAGAACCGAGTGAGAGATAGAGAAAGAGGGACAGAGGGAAAGAGATGGAGCTGTTTCGCCATCCCAAAATATTGATGGCAAAATGCTCCATCTCTCTCCGTCCGTCTCTCTCCATCTTATCTGCATGCATTAGATTTCTTGATTGGGAGAATGCAATGTGGATGCATGTATATATACTACTACCAGGAGTTGTAGTTCAATTAGGATTAGGTTTTAGTTCAGTTGGGATTAGGTATCTTCCTTTATCAACTTACTACTACCACGAGTTCTAGTTCAATTAGGATTAGATATCTTCCTTTGTTATCTTTGCATATATGTGTCCTTATCTTCTTGATTTTTATATGATATGCAAAAGCGTGTATTGGAGATTTGATTATATCTTTGTTAGCCCTAATCGTGTCCTCTTTCTCTCTCTCCTATTTACTTTGTTTTAATCTTTTACATGGTGTGGTTGGTATTTAAGCATGAGATGATTACACCAAAAATTTTTTATTTCAGAAGACGATATAGATTTAAGATTGCAAAATTTGAAATCAAATTAAAGTTAGGCGACTCAATTGAAATGTTATTAAAAGTGTTATAAGAACAATAAGGTTGTACAACCGATAATAGCTAGAAAAGTGGATTCCACCAATATAAGGTAGAGTAAAAATGGTATTTTTTTTAGAAAGTATTTTCAATCAAACACTTAGTTCCATAACAAATTATGTAGCAATACTCCGACAAGTTAAGCATCGATTCAATTTGCTTAAGAAAAAAGACTCATGAAGCACTTTTCAACACTCACCAGGTCTTCTAGTGTAGTGTACCCAAGGACCACATTACGTTTTTACCACATGACCAAAATAAGTAAGGAATAGAGGTTATATGAAGAGCACGAATTGACCTTTTTTTCATGTGTGTTCTATAAAATAAGTGAACAAGAAGTCTTTCTGTTATCTCAAATTACTTAGAATCTATTTTATCTGATTGACGTGAAAAAGAAAATAAACTCAATTGCTACAAAAAATAAAAACCGATTAACCCTTCATTTTTTTAAAAAAATGAAAGTTGGTGAATTTGTTGTTTAAATGGTTACACCTAGGAATAATTTCCGTGGAAGATTTTGACCATCAAAGTAAAAGAAATTTGAAATCCACTTGAAAAATATTAAAAATATATACATATTTTTGTATCTTACACACCCTTAAAATTTTCTATCAAACACTCCCTTATTACATGACAAAGTTCTCTTACATGGATTTTGCTCATCGTCCCAAATGGTAAGAAAATGTGATTCACGAAAATTCGTGACCAGCTGATGGGTTAAGTGGGTAGCCCACGGGATTACTTTATTAATATATAGATCTCATAATTCTTGGATAATGCCCTCTGCAATCTACGTTTTAATAGCATAAATACACAATGTATAAAAATAAGAGTCGGCATTTGTTGTCTTTATTATAAGAAATTGGATAATAGATTTGGTTAGATCGTTGAAATTACCCCAAAAAGATCTTTTTGTCTTGTGTGTTTTACGAAATTAGTGAATAAGAAGTGTCATAAATCTTTCCGTTATCTCAAATTATTTAGGATGTTTTTTATCGCATTCGTGTGAAAAAGAGAGTGAATTCCATTGTTATAAAATCAAAACCGATTAACCCTTAGTTTTTGTTTCTACTAAACTGTGCGAATTGATTGTTTAAAAATATTACACCTAGAAATGTTTTTCTTGAACGATTTTTGGCAATCAAACAGCACAAAACTTTGTGTTTTTGTTTTTTGTTTTTTTTTTGTCTCTTAAATAAATATCTTGTATCAAACACCTCATTGATATTTCCTATCAAACACACCCTCACATCACAAAAATGCCCCACATTGATTCTATCTTAGCTCATCACGATTCATGATTTGACTGGAGAATCAAATTAACGATACATTAAGAGCTTGTTATGTCCATCATTTTCCAACAAAAAAATTCTCTCTCCTCTTTTCAACCAAACACACATCCTCCAATATAATATTGACCACACATTTTATATGGAATATTGTGCACAGCAAATAACTCACAAATCAAACAAGCTCTAAGCATCGATTCAAGGCTATTCTTTAATTTTACAAGACAAGACTCATGAAACAAGAATCACACGTACGCCATTCACGGAAAGATTCAGTTTGCGTAATCAAAAGAATCTATATTCAAAGGAGAGCTACTAAAATTTTCAATTTTCATGCCATGAGAGGGATCACCGTCTAACAATACAAGAAGAATTTGATCATGATCGTTATTATGAACTCGAAATTTATCTACATAACATTTGAGTGCTCTAACTAAACCGGCTTGCTAATGTTGGATTATCCCCACCTTATTAATAGGATTTTATACATCTCATAACCCGATGTGGTACTTTTTACATTCTACATCAAAACATGTGCAACGGAATAATATATAAAATACAAAAAAATGTGTCCAACAGAAAACAAGTATTTTAATGTATATATGGCACAAATATTTTCTTTTTCGCTTGGGATACCATGTTTCTTCATGTATCTACTTATTTCTTCTTTCTTTTGCCTCTTCTTGATGACATATTCCATAAAGCTCTAAATTTTTGAGTGAGAGATGGACAAAGAGGGACAGAGGGAAAGGGAGAGAGCTGTTCGCCATCCTAAATTGATGACAAGCTGCTCTCTCTCTCTCTCTCTATCTCTCTATATCATATCTATGATTCCTTGGGAGAGACAATGGAAAAAATCAATTTTGATTGAACTCTGATTGATGTCGATGCATGTGTATATATAATACAAATTAAGAGTCCCAAATTGATATGGATTATATATTTGCACAATCTAATTAGGGATATTATCTTGAGACATAACCCAAGATATACTACCGTTAAGATTTAGCGTGTGATCTAAACCATTAAGTTGTTATAAATTTATAATCATGTTTCAATGTTGTAGAATCTGCCTTGGCGTGTTTGCTTTAATTTGAGGCTAGTTGAGTGGGTTAGTTATTTTGTTGCAATTTAACATATCTTGAGACATAACCCAAGATATACTATCGCTGAGATTTAGCATGTGATTTAAACCATTAAGTTGTTATAAATTTATAATCATGTTTCAATATTGTAGAATCTTCCTTGGCGTGTTTGCTTTAATTTGAGGAAATTTAGTGGGATAGTTATTTTGTTGCAATTTAACATATAATTAATTCAAGATCATCCACTCAATTTGCTTATATTCTAAAAACTGTATGCAATTTAAAGAGCATTACAATATTAAGAAATAAGAATAATATAAGATCTTCCATTAAAAAAAAAGGAACAATATAAGATCTAAATTACAATGTTAAAAAGCATGCTATGTAGTAGCAAGCATTGAGAAGTGATTAACAACAACATTCTTGAATCCGATGATTGTTCATCATGGAAAGATAGGATTAGAGATGATAAAAAAATCCAGTCTGCACCTAAAGCAATGAATATTTGCCCCGAATGGTAAGAAATGTTCCACTCAGATCGGTGGGGCAATAATGGCAAGAAAATGCGGTCCGCGAAAGTTTGTGGACAATCACGAATTAGGGTCAATCTACCACGCCAACATTTTTTGGAAAAAAAAAATCATGATGAAAAAATTCTAAAGTTCTGAAATTTTTATTTGTTTCTTTTTAGTTTTTTTCCATCATGATGACTCAATGGCTTAGTTTTTAAAGTGGGTTGGACTTCTATCTCTAGTTTAGTATCTAAAACGACAAAGAAAAAAAAGTTCACACATCCATTGGCGGATTGATAAGAAAATCAGCCTCGATCAGAGATCCGCCCCCATTCGATCCACTCCACAATTAGCAAATCGAGGGGCAATAACAATCACAACAAATTTTCATGAGAAAGTTATGGTTTTGGCCGATCCGTCCCGTCGCTATCCCTAGGCCAGGACATAGTTACCTCTTTCTTTGTATGCCTTTGTCCAAGAATCCAGGTTGAGCCCAAGTTGTCTCTCATTATGTTACGAGAATCTCCTCGAAAAGAAACCCCGCGCCTTAGAGTAATTGGGCCTGAAATGAGCCCAAACTGAAGTATGCCCAGCAATCGAATCCATTACTTGGACTTGGCCCAATCTTCGTGATCTAAGAACCGACCACCAATTGGAATCTTTTAATGCTTAACAGGTTCAACTTCAACAAAGACGCTTTTAACAAACCGTGATTCGTTCTTAGCAGCACAATCAGAAGACTAATCAATACTTTGAGTCATTCTCATTCTCCTTCATTGTTAGATATTAAGTTAATTTTGGGCAGATTAATTTAATCCGAAGTTTTTGATTTGAAACTGATTGTCTAAAATTAGGGGTTCTTTGTAAAATCGGCATTTTTCCTGTAAAATTTGTTCGTTGACTCATTTTTTAATAAAGTTTTTAAGTTTATAATAGTATTATTTTGTTCGATTTTACTTTTACAGGTCCAAACTTTCGTGATTCCAAACTTGTAGTATTATTTTGTTCGTTTTTACTTTTACAAGTCCAAACTTTCTTGATTCCAAACTTGATTTATCTCTAAAATTAGGGGTTCTCGCCTTCTAGAAGTTGATTGCGATAGTCCATCATGTAGCGTTTTCTAAAAAATTGTTTCTTAAAAAATAAGAACTAATTCACCATTAGTTTTTGTTTTTTTGCGATAGTTGGCAAATTTGTTGTTTAAGGGGGCTAGACCTCAGAATTAATCTCGTCGAACATTTTACTTATTTATTTGTTTTTTCTGAAACGTTTTCGTTGAAAATTTTGACAACCAAGCAACACAAAAATTAGAGTTAACTTTTCTTGAAAAGAAAAGGAAAGAGAAATATTTACTACCAGATACACTTTTAATATTTTAAAAAACTTCGTTGAAAAGAAAATGTATCAACTAACAGAAGGTTATAAGATAAAATGTCGAAAAAAAGCGAAGAACATAGATCCCACCACTAATTTGCATTTAATTTAAACCATCAAATTGTTATAATTTTTGGATCGATTTCGTAGACTGTTCCGTGTTGTTTAGAGGGGCTGGTTGAATTTCCTGGGCATTTCCTTTAAATTTAATACAGTGTAAAAATAATAATTTATAACAATGAAATTAATTAATTAAATAAAAATGGAAAAGCTTTAATTTGATTAGTAAGTCTCATGGTTTCAATTTGATATTAAAACCTCGATTTACTATTTTAATCTTTGCCCATTTTTTGAAAATGTTAATCGCTCTTATAGAATGTATGACGAATATGAGTGTAAGTCTGTAACTGAAAGCAATTCTTTTTTTTCGAAAACAAAATAAACTCAAAATCAAATATTATTTCTTTATATCGGACACACTTAAATTTTGACTGAATTTCACTACAAGAAGTGGTTCCTAAAGATTTGAATGATCGTCCCTCGGTGGTGCTGTTGATATAGATCCACACATTAGTTTGTTTTAGGGACCGTAATGTCGTCCCTATATGGCATTTCAATTAAAAAATAAATAAAGTTGCACATTCCGTAAGCTGAGAGAGAGAGAGAATTAATTAGTTCCTTACCACGATTCTTCCAAAAAGATCATCTTTCATACCCTGGCCTGTCAAGCGAGAATCACTTGCTATAACATATTAACTTTCCCAGAGAATTACTTCCTTTACCCACAGTTCCTTTGTCCATTGCATGAAATTATATCCTATTGTTGGCTTTTAGAGAAAATTCTTACTTCATCCTACTTCTTTCAGGTAATTAAACTCAAAGTCTCAAACTTTGAAATTCAGAATTGGTACTAATGATTATCCACAAAAATCTCTTCGGCCCCCATTACTTTTTCAGAATTACATATATAATTAAGTTGTTGATTCCCAATTTTAGATCAATATTTAATTGATAAATCTGGCTCTACTATCTCAATATCCCATCCTTTGCCGACATCGCCTTATTAACAAACCAACACCTCTAGTCGAAGGCGAAAGTGAAACCGAAACCGATCCATCCGGAGAAAACCACATGCCAAGATGAAGAACATGCATGCTGTTTCACATACTCCGCAACAACTATTCGTTCCTTTCTCGTCATCAGCCAAGACGTCGAAGAACCAAGTGAGAGAAAGAGAAAGAGGGACAGAGGGAAAGAGATGGAGCTGTTTCGCCATCCCAAAATATTGATGGCAAGCTGCTTCATCTCATCTCTCTCTGTCTGTCTCTCTACATCTTATCTACATGCATTAGATTTCTTGATTGGGAGAATGCAATGTGGATGCATGTATATATACTACTACAAGGAGTCCTAGTTCAATTAGGATTAGGTATCTTCCTTTATTAACTTTGCCTATACATACTACTACCACGAGTTCTATTTCAATTAGGATTAGATATCTTCCTTTATATGTGTGTGTGTACTTATCTTCTTGATTTTTATATGATATGTAAAAGCGTGTGTTGGAGATTTGATTATATCTTTGTTATCTCTAACCGTGTCCTCTCTCTCTCTCTCTCTCTCTCTCTCTCTCTCTCTCTCTCTCTCTCTCTCTCTCTCTCTCTCTCTCTCTCTCTCTCTCTCTCTCTCTCTCTCTCTCCTATTTACTTTGTTTTAATCTTTTACATGGCATAGTTGGTATTTAAACATGAGATGATTACACCAAAAATTTCCTATTTTAGAAGACGGTATAGATTTTAGGTTGCAAAATTTGAAATCAAATTAAAGTTAGGTGACTCAATTGAAATGTTATTAAAAGTGTTAGAAGAACAATAAGGTTGTACAATCTATAATAGCTAGAAAAGTGGATTCTACCAATACAAACTAGAGTAAAAATGGTATTTTTATTAGAAAATATTTTTAATCAAACACCTAGTGGCAAATTATATAGCAACACTCCGACAAGTTCAGCATCGATTCAATTTGCATAAAAAACAAGACTCATGAAGCACTTTTCAACACCCACCTGGTCTTCTAGTGTAGTGTACCCAAGGACGACGTTACGTTTTTACCACATGACCAAAATAAGTAAGGAATAGAGGTTATATGAAGAGCACGAATTGACCTTTTTGTCATGTGTGTTCTACGAAATAAGTGAACAAGAAGTCTTTCTGTTATCTCAAATTACTTAGAATGTATTTGATCTAATTGACGTGAAAAAGAAAATAAACTCAATTGCTACAAAAAATAAAAACCGATTAACCCTTCATCTTTTTTTGTTAAAATGAAAATTGGTGAATTTGTTGTTTAAATGGTTACACTGAGGAATAATTTTCGTGGAAGATTTTGACCATCAAAGAAAAAGAAATTTGAAATCCACTTGAAAAATATTAAAAATATATACAGATTTTCGTATCTTACACACCCTTAAAATTTTCTATCAAACACTCCCTTATTACATGACAAAGTTCTCTTACATTGATTCTTCATCAACTCATCGTGGCCAAAAAAAAAACAATCTGATGGGCACAAACCCAATGAATATCCATCCCAAATGGTAAGAAAATACGATTCACAAAAATTAGTGACCGGGTTAACTGGGTAGCCCGCGGGATTACTTTATTAATATATAGATCTCATAGATTCTTGGATAATGTCCTCTGCAATCTACATTTTAATAGCATAAATACACATCGTATATAAATAAGAGTCGACATTTGTTGCCGTTATTATGGGAAATTGGATAATAGATTTGGTTAGATCGTTGAAATTACCCAGAGAGATATTTTTGTCTTGTGTGTTTTATGAAATTAGTGAATAAGAAGTGTCATAAATCTTTCCGTTATCTCAAATTATTTAGGATGTTTTTTTATCGCATTCATGTAAAAAAGAGAATGAATTCGATTGTTATAAAAATCAAAACCGATTAACCCTTAGTTTTTGTTTTCTACTAAACTGTGCAAATTTTTTGTTTGAAAATATTACACCTAGAAATATTTTTCTTGAACGATTTTTGGCAATCAAACAGCACAAAACTTGTAAACCACTTGAATTCCTTTTTTTTTTTTTGTGTCTCTTAAATAAATATCTTGTATCAAACACCATATTAATATTTCCTATCAAACACACCCTCACATCACAAAAATGCCCCACATTGATTCTATCTTAGCTCATCACGATTCATGATTTGACTGGAGAATCGAATTAACGATACATTAAGCATCGATTCAAGGCTATTCTTTAATTTTACCAAACAAGACTCATGAAACACTTAAAGAATCACACTACTCCACTAACGGAAAGATTCAGTTTGCGTAATCTTAAACCCACAAGAAAAATAGTTGATTACTATATAAAGGATCGGATGCAACAACTTATCAACAAGCCAAAATTAAATAAAATCAGAAGAATTTTTTTTTAAGACAGCGATAACTTTATATTTTTCGCATAATCTTTTCGGACCACACAGCAGGTAGCTGATACCAAAAAAAAAAAAAATTACTTTTCAATAAAAGTTAACAAAATTAAACTATTTTCTTGAGTAAAAAGATTTATTTTCAATGTTACTTGACGGAATTGTTTTTCAAGATTTATCATATAGCAGAATCCAAATCAAATACGTAGCACTCCCACTATCAAGAATCACAAAAATAAAAAGAATCTATATTCGAAGCAGAGCTACTAAAATTTTCAATTTTCATGCCACGAGAGGGATCATCGTCTAACAATAAAAGAAGAATTTGATCGGGATTGTTATGAAGAACTCGGAATTTGTCTACATAACCACAAAGAACTGTCAACAACTCATTTGAATGCTCTAACTAAACCTGCTTGCTAATGGAGGATTATCCACGCCTTATTAATAGGATTTTATACATCTCATAACTCGATGTGGTACTTTTTACATTCTACATCAAAACATGTGAAACGAAATAATATATAAAATACAAACAAATGTCTCCAACAGAAAACAAGTATTTTAATGTATATATGGCACAAATATTTTCTTTTTCGCTTGGGATACCATGTTTCTTCATGTATCTACTTATTTCTTCTTTCTTTTGCCTCTTCTTGATGACATATTCCATAAAGCTCTAAATTTTTTGAGTGAGAGATGGACAAAGAGGGACAGAGGGAAAGGGAGAGAGCTGTTCGCCATCCTAAATTGATGACAAGCTGCTCTCTCTCTCTCTCTCTCTATCTCTCTATATCATATCTATGATTCCTTGGGAGAGACAATGGAAAAAATCAATTTTGATTGAACTCTGATTGATGTCGATGCATGTGTATATATAATACAAATTAAGAGTCCCAAATTGATATGGATTATATATTTGCACAATCTAATTAGGGATATTATCTTGAGACATAACCCAAGATATACTACCGTTAAGATTTAGCGTGTGATCTAAACCATTAAGTTGTTATAAATTTATAATCATGTTTCAATGTTGTAGAATCTGCCTTGGCGTGTTTGCTTTAATTTGAGGCTAGTTGAGTGGGTTAGTTATTTTGTTGCAATTTAACATATCTTGAGACATAACCCAAGATATACTATCGCTGAGATTTAGCATGTGATTTAAACCATTAAGTTGTTATAAATTTATAATCATGTTTCAATATTGTAGAATCTTCCTTGGCGTGTTTGCTTTAATTTGAGGAAATTTAGTGGGTTAGTTATTTTGTTGCAATTGAACATATAATTAATTCAAGATCATCCACTCAATTTGCTTATATTCTAAACACTATATGCAATTTAAAAAGCATTACAATATTTTATGCTATATATCCCGTTCAAAAAAATTTTAAGAAAAAATAACGTTAAATAAAATAACATTTAATCTACATAATTAATTAGTAGTTAAAATGTAAGAAACTACTTATAAGAAAATGTAGACTATCTAAAAATACTCAATTTAAAACAAACACGGGCTTAGTGTTGTTAGCACAATTAGGTCGAACTTAAATATGAGGTTAGCTGATGTAACTGATAGTGTCACGGTGTTTGTACCCTGTCGTGATCGACATGCTTAAGGGCCTCCAACACAAATAGTCTTAGCGGATTGTAAACCTCTAACCCGATTTGCAAGCACAAATGAAAACCAGGAATGGAACTTCAAGAACTTTGGATGATAAGAGGTGTTGGAGTACTAAAGTATCGAATATCTTGATTCCGGAGTTTTGAATTAGTACTAAAGTATTAACTACTGACATGGCTCGCGCCATGCCGGTAGTTAATACTCATATTCATCTAGTTCACTTCACATAACACACTTGTCATAATAAAGACAATAAAAGTAAAAGAAAAAAGAAATCATATATTTCATAAAAAAAAAAATGTTAACATTTTTTTACTACATGCTGCTTGAAAGTTGGAGCTGTAAAAGATAAAAATTACAGGTCATACAAAATGAAAAAATTGTGCAGCTATGTTTAAAAGAATAACTTCTAATTACTGAAAGATTTCACACTAAAGAATGACGTATAGGACTAGAAAGAATTATGTACTACACTACTAATTGACTTGTGGTGGGCCTTCGAGCCGGAGGTAATCGTACATGACCCCGCTAAAAGGATATCTGCTTCTTGATTGTCTTAAGTAGATTGTGTTTCTTCCATGTACAAGTTGATATCCTGGTATGTTGATGCTATACAACGAATATAATCCATGAAGTCCATGACGTGCAATAGCATTATCCCTCCCTATCAACATTGTACTAAAAAGAGCACGCTGTGTGAACGGGTTATTGACTCGGACCTGTAAGAAGAGACATTAATTAATCAACATCAACCTTTGTTCTTATTGTTTTAATTATTTATATAAGATTAATGAAAAGAGCACATACTTGTATTTCAGCAAGGGTGGCAGAAGCTATGGCCATTTGGAGTGTATAGGTTTGTGTCCTCACCACATTTGCTAAATCAAATGAAACTTGCCAAGTTGTGGGCTGGTATGTATCGTTTGATTTCCTGCAAAACACATTATTATTAGTTTATAAATAATATAATTCGGATTTAGTTTGCCAGTTTTTGTAGAGGAACAAAATGATGACTATCAAATTAATTAAGCTTGTGCTAGCTAGCTAGTTATAGTACCTGTTGACATGAGCAAAGAACCAATCTTTGGTGAAATCACTGGTTCCAACGGTGTAGACTAAATCTTGATCCGGATATAAATCCGTATATCGATCCCACAGTCCGTATTGTCTATACCTAAATGTAAAAAAAATATTTATTAGATGAAATCATAAAGAGATTAGTTCTTGAAAGAAAAATATTTTATATATAAAAGTTGTCATGGTATATCAATCTCAATATATAGGAGCTAGCATACTTGTTAGTTTTGCTGTTAAATAAGCGGTTCCTTAGCTCGGGCACTGGATCAGGCACGAAGAATTCAGCAGGAGTACGATCGGGAATCCCAATTTCCCATAGGGTTGGACCATTTCTCGGAGGTCTATATACCAAATTGCCTAGTTGAATTTGGCTTCCTATACAAAATTAATAACAAATTTTTTTAGTAAATAAACTTTGTTTCTCCAATCCATAAATAAATTGTATGGAATTAAGCGTCCAAGTCTAAAACCTGGCATGATGAGAATATCAGTTTCGTATTTGTAGTCACCCATAACTCCTAGAACCCAAGCATTGAGGCTGTAAGTACCACCTCTAATGCCATTGATGGTGAAGTAGCCATTTTCATCTGTTTTATTCCAAAATTGATAGCCCTGGTAATGAAGAAAAATCATTAATTAACACCTTTTATCATATGTCTAAAATCTTATGTTGTTAATTTTAAAAGTTTATTCTGACCTTAACGTCTGTTTGCCAAGATCCGACGTCTCCTGGTGGAGCTAATCCAACATATGCTGATTTTGCAGGCATGAATTCTTGATCATGTAGATACTTGTCACGAACAAATAATCGCCCACTAATGCTACCCCGTTGATTGGCATGGGGGAAATCTTTTGAAGCTGGAAAATCGTAGGGCCACTTTTTGGTTTCTTTTTGCATCTATCAATTGTAACAATGATGAGCAAGTGAAAATTTTAAAAGGTTTCAAATATTAGTTTGTTTCAATGAAAATTAGGCACCTGTTGTTTAGCATCTGTCCATAGTGTACTAGGGTTGTTACTTGAACCTGAGTTGAGGTACATGAAAACAGGCCCGAACACCTTTTTCCATGGCTCTCCATTTCGTAATCTAATTCCAAAATTTTTACCAGCATAATGGCTACTGAAAAATACCTAGATCATTGAAAATGAATTGATGAATAATTAAGGATGTGCAAGTGAATTGAAATGCATATTCCTTGCACGAGAGATGTACTTACCGCTAAAGAGGTCGGGCCCACATGAGATGTAAGATCATTTTTTATTGGGCCACCAGCACGAAATTCATTGCTTGGTGATATCACCCAAAATCCTATGTCTCTATCACTGCTAATCCATCCGTGCACCAAGCTATCTTTGTTATCGTATGAATATTGGTACTTGTCGTCCACCTGATTTGATTAGTGGAGATTAAGTAAACAGTTCAATATACTTAATTAGTAATGAAGGATGCATATATGCCTACCTCGCCTTTGAGAGAAGGATTGCTAGGATTTGTGAGCAACACGGCTTCTTTATAATTGAGAACTTGGCCTTTTGCACGATCACGAGCTGTTGGCATGATCCCTTGTATGTCGTCTGATATAGTCATATAATGGAACCTATATATGGATGCAAAATAGATAAAATTAAGAGCTCGCATGTAATGCATTTGAAGTATTCTAATTCTCCTATATATGTGTATGTACGTATATTAATTCTCACATGGAGCCATCAAGTTTGAAAGCAATTCTTGCTTGATCGATATTCAAATCAGGCCATCCTTGCAAATGTTCCATTATTGCATATGAATAGAAACCGGAGCTTCCACGCAACATTATATACCTACACAAGAATTTTATAAATTACTGCATGCATGCATAGGCAAAAGTAAATTTGTTAAATATGACATCCAAATTAATTAATTAATAAATAAAATTCCATGGACCTTATATCAACATTCATGGGGTAGTAGTTATTATCGGAGGAATTCCATGTTCTCGAGAATGAAATTTCGATCATATCTTGTGTTTGTGCTATGACTTTGAAACTTGTCCCTTCAAGCCTGCACGTGTAGTTTATTAATTTTCTAAATAAGTATTGTCAAGTACTTGAAATATATATGCACATTTATATGTATATATGGACCTATATAGCTAGCTCAGGAAGATCCAATTAAATACCATTTGTTAATAACTTACTCATTGAAAAAACTTTTGCCGTCTTGTGATCGACTCCATACGATATCCCAATACCTGAAAACATCCATCAGGTGAATAAGTGCAATTAATTATATTTTTTAATTTTACAATTTTATATATTCCCGAAAAGAAGTTGAAGTATTATACTGACCCTCGCCTAGATTCTTTTAAGTTATGCTCGAGAACATTCATATCTCCTTTATATTGGATTCCGGCCATTAAACCACTTGGAGATAACAGTGTCAGTTTAACAATGCCATTGTCTAACATCACCTGCAAAAATAGACGACTTTTCAGTCAATGAATTTGGATATATAGAATTAATTAAAGATGAGAAACAATAAATACTAGAAATTTACTCGGGCGCGTATTTTAAATTTAAATACGTACATGATTTTTCCATGTGTTGATTTCGACCGGAGGAGATGATGTGTGATTTTCATCAACATTCCCAGGAATCCATCTGCATTATAATATATAAAATTGCTTGACTCACCACAAAACAAAAGCCTGGAAAATTTATGTGTAACGTGATAGATTCTAAAACAGCACTTTGAATTTTAAAACTATAGTGTCGTCGCTACCCTTATAACATACACTACTATAGGAAATATGACCTTTAGAAATGGTTCTGTCGCCCCTATGGCCTCCTGCCGGCAGAGAAATAGGAGCTACATTACTGCTATTGCTCGACAGGCACGAGTATATATGTTCTTGTCATTCTTTCTATAAGCAGTATAAACGACTTTCACCCCTAAAAGTCTTTTTTTTTTTTTTTGTAGTGATACATTATACGTGCAATTTGTCTCATTTTCATATTCAAAAATCAAAATATTGAATGTTATTATATAGATTAAATTAGTTACATGCATGAGTTAAAAAATTAAAATGGTTGTCACTGAAATAATGAACAAACCTGTTTGCTGTATTTGAAACACAAAGGCCAGCATGAAACAACAATGAAAAAGCTATTGCAAGGCACCTTAAAACTATAAACCTTTGTGCCCTCTCCATAATTATATCTACAATAACAAAACAAATTAACTGTTAATTATGAACAAATACTTGAAGCATGCATGTTAATTATATCTGTATATAAAAGAAAACAACATGCAAGATTTAAACTACCTTTGAAGAAGCTCGATGGGGAAGTAACTAGTTGTAGACGAATGGGAGAAGTTAAATAGAATTTATTACATGCATGTATATATAGCTACTCGTAAAAGTATGAATCCACTTAGTTGGAGACGAATGGGAATTGGTTGACTAATTAACAAATTCCGACATGGACAGAGAATTTTGAGTTAGGAATACATACACGTATTGTACTATTAGGCATGTAATTTTTGGTGGTATGTTATACTCAATAAAAATGTCTTAATTGTTGAAAAAAAAAATTGGTAGAATTAGGGGAATTTTCATGTTTCCTAAACGGCTAACGTTATTATTTCATTTTTATAATTCAAGTTTGAATAGGAAACCTAATTTAATTGGAACTAAATATAAAAAAAAAAAACGTGACAGACATTTAGCCACTAACATATTTAACTATTTAATTTGTCAAATAGTACATGTTTCTGGAGGTTCATTTTCAAAGAAGCTTTTTAGGCAGTTTGGCTAAACTTTTGCAGCTGAGCACTAGATTTCTTGATTTGTTTCTCGACAATTCGGTAACTATCGAATTGGAAATGTAACTAATTGAATGGTAATTAGACCGTAAAACGTTAATATGCAATACAATTGGACTTGGACTCCGACAAAATATCAAGTCGAATAATTCTAGAGATCGATTGTAATTACAAGATTACAACCATTTCGATTACACTTCACATATTGACTTTTTTTTTCTTTTTTTTTTTTGTTTTTGAATTACTCTTCACATATTACCCTAAGCATCTACTTTATCAATTTCATTTCATTATGTTAAAATTGGCTTCAATTTCGTTTAAGTGATGTTTAATTAATTTTACATCTTAATTTGCATGTTTTACATTTTTTCACAATCTACATTTATACTCACCGAAACTTGAAATTTAACTTTACTATTTAACCATGATTTATACTTTTTAGAATATTAAAATTTAACCTTTTTTTAAAGCGAAAAATGGAAAATGGTGCCAAGCTAGCATCGCTCCAAATTGTCTTAACTTTAATATATATATATATATATATAACGTGGCAACCTTAATGACAATATTTATCAAAGAAAAAAATAAGAATATTTTTTTGGCGATAGCATAGATATCCACGTAAAGTAAACAAGAAACTGCCAAACTCATTGGAGAAATTAATTTGCTAATACCCATAATAGATCGGATGCTACATATCATATCAGCATATTTAAAAATTAAAAAATAAAAAAAATAAACATAAACATGAAAGAAACAATTCATTATATCAATATTCTAAAAAATGCGAGACGTAACAAAACGTGAAGCACAAACTTCAAACTTTATAAGTGAGACGATGCGTAATAAAAACGAGATCGATGTGCAATAAAACACAAGCGTGGAGCATAAGTTTCAAATTTAAATATCCATAAATGAACATCAAAACACTCTTTTTAGAACAAAGCATTATATAATAAATAACCCCGATGTTGGAAAATATTGTTTTAGTCTAAACTGTAATATTGACAACATACATACAGCACATATGATCTTAAATCAATGCTTACAAAACTACCATGCCTTTTTAGGTAAAGAACCAACGTTTTAGATTCTAGATCTAACGTTGATTTCTTTACCAAAAAAGTAGACTGAATTTGTATTACAAAATCAGCTTTGGTGCCTAATTATTTTTCATACTTTGAGTCGAAGTATTTCGAATTAGTGTTATAGTAAAATAAGACCTGGATTAACCGATTTGATTGCTCCCTTACACACACTTTCTTTTCATCTCCATTAACCTTTTGCTCGGATTTGATAGTTAATGAAATTGAGCTATACTTAATTACCTATGGAGAAGCTTTACTAGTTTTGCCCATTTCGAGTTCTGGTCTCCTCTTAATGCTTATTATAGATAGATATATAACCATGAATTCTTTTATTTCCCTTTTTCGTTATATTAAATTTACAGTTCGGAATATATTTACATATTCAATTACATTTACTCACGCGCGCAATACTATTACAAAACAACGTAAAAATAGTAGAAAAATTAACTAGTAGTAATTATTAAACATGGTCAACTAATGTAAAAAAGAAGTAAAATAGAATTTGAGAATGCTCTTAAATTAATTAAATTAAAATATAATAAGACCAAGAATGAAAAAATATAAAATTGAATTTTTAAAGGAAATGCCCAGGAAATTCCACCAACCCCCTAAACCACACGGAACAATCGAAGAAATTGAACCAAAATTATAACAATTTGATGGTTTAAATTAAATGCTGAATCTTAACTCCTTTTTTTGTTTTCAATTTCAATCGGCCTAAATCTTAACTATAATTTCTTGGATTTTGAGTGTCTCAAGATAATATCTTGGATTATAGTTGAAAATCTATAAGTAATCCTCATCAGTATAGGATTCTTTGTGTTATCTTTATATATATTAAAAGCATTACTTGGGCTTTTTCGAGTTTCCCTCCTTTTTTCACTTGGGCTTTTTTAGTTAACCCGCTTCATTTGTGTTAATCTTTATATATATTAAAAGCATTACTTGGGCTTTTTCGAGTTTCCCTCCTTTTTTCACTTGGGTTTTTTTAGTTAACCCGCTTCATTTGTGTTAATTTTTTAATTATTTCATCTACTTACTAATTATTTAATAGATTTTTTTCAGTTAATCTACTTAATAAATTAGTTAAATGTCATAAGAATCAATCAATCTTTATTATTATTATTATTATTATTATTATTATTATTATTATTATTATTATTATTATTATTATTATTATTTTTATATATATTGAAAGCATTACTTGGGTTTTTTCAGGTTTCCCTTCTTTTTCACTTGGGCATTTTTATTTAGCCCATTTCATTTGTGTTAGTTTTTTAATTATTATATCCACTTATTAATTATTTAATAGATTTTTGTTGAAGTGGATTACTGATCCTTCAGACCTTGTGCAACACATCGAGACACACTTTGACAATTTATTCGAAAGTGGACTTCCTTCAAATGTTGACATTGATAACGCTATTGCAGGAATTGAAGTGTAGATTTCTCAGGATAATCTAGCAGTGCTGGAAGGTCCATTTACGGTTGAAGAAGTGGAGAAGGCTTTGGTATCTATTGGCCCATTTAAGGCCCCGAGCATTGATGGCTTCCACGCGTTATTCTATCAGAAACACTGGGCAGTCTTGAAGGATGAGGTTTTGGCTGCTTGCCTTGGGGTTCTTAATCATGGTAAATCAGTGAAGGCCGTCAATGAAACTATCATTGTGCTTATTCCTAAGAAGAAAAACCCGGAAAACATCATGGATTTTCGTCCCATTAGCTTATGCACGGTTTTGTACAAACTGGTCTCGAAAACTCTGGCAAATAGATTGAAGAGAGTGTTTGCACCCCTAACATCTATCAATATGATTATTAATTGAAAAATTTATTAAGATGCGGCCTTGCAAATAAATAAACAGTATATATGGTACCAACATCAATGAAATTCATACAAAGTTGATATTTGCATTATTGAAGCCATAAGGTATAGAGAGAAAGAGGGAGGGAGAGAGAGGGATTGCTGCCAATTTAATTAAATATATATATATATATTGCTAAGCACAATAAATTAGCGTATAACTTATTTCGAAAACTTATAAATTCTTCCTATCCTACTCAAATAAGTTATTTTTGGTTGGAAGATTTTATTTGAAAAACTAGACCTTATTTGAAAAGTTTATTTTACTAGCTTTTTAAATAAGATTATGAGCTTTTGATTTTTATTCCATTTTTACCTTTTTTTGTAAAAAAACAAACGTTATTATTTTAAACATATTTTTTCGGTTATCATGTATTTCTGACATAAGTTTTCAGCTAATTTTACCACACACTAATATTTAACTCCATTAGCTTTTCACTATTAACTATAAACTTTCAATTGGCTTATCAGCTATAAGCTATTTTATCATTATTATTGAGAGTAACAATAAAAATAATTATTAATTAACGAAATAAAAATGAAAAAGTTTTATCCTTATTGGCGATGCCTACTACCTAGCGTCTTCTGTTGATTTGATCTCATTTCCCAAAAGTTGATCGCTATATTCGATTATGGAGGATCTTTTAAAAATTTTATTGTTTAAAATGTCAAAATCAATTCATCAGTATCCTCCGTTTTTGTTTTCGACTAAAATTGGTCAAAATTTGTTGTTTAGTAAGAGGATGCACCTAAGAATATTTTTAATTAGTGGAAGATTTTTTGCAATCAGACAAGACAAAAATTGAAGTCCACTGTTCTATTTATTTTTTTTTCTAGGAAAAAGAAAAAGAAATATCTACTATCATTCCTTTTGGTTCTTCAAGCAGCTTACCTTGTCTTTTGAGATGATTTTAACAGAGATTTTTGTTGATCTTGATTCTTGAATAAAACAAACACATTCTTCTCCATTCTATTGATACAAAAAATAAAGAGAACGTTGTTATAATTAACCAAATTCAATGCTTGTTTTCAAACGACTTAGACACAATCCTACTTCAACTCTTCCAACGCTTTCACAAGCAAGTAGCTTCCTCGCGCACTATTGTTATTGTTTGCGCAATCTTCAACCATCATCCGCAAGAAAAATAGTTAATTATAATATATAAAGAAAAGTGAAAATTAAACAAGATTTCAAGAATTTTTTAACAGTGACTTCCTATATTTGATAGGATTATTTTTCATGATTTAACATATAGCAAATCCAAGTCAAATTAATTAATTAGCACTCCTAGCAGAAAGAATCACAAAAATCAAAAGAATCCATCGCCAAATCCAATTTTCTAGTTTCATGTCATGAGAGGGATCATCTAAATCGTCTTCGGATAATACATAAAATTAAATTAAAAAAAAAAGATCATCGCAAATTAATTTTATATAGTTCATATATATTTTTAAAATTTCGTTTAAATTATGTTAATATCTTGTAATTCCATCCCCGCAAATTAATTTTATATAGTTTGTTAACCATGAGTTGAGAAAATTAATTTTTATAGTTTGTTCCATTGCTATTATTATAACGAGATGCTAACGACATGCTTTTCAAAAAAACGATGAGTCACGGCACCTTTCAGCAATTCAACCTCAAATTAGTCCGTGAAAAGCCCCAAATTCCGCTAACTCGCGCGTCTCAATTCAGCCCTAAATTGGAGTCACGATTAGCTCTTATCTTCTGGACAAATCGGCGAGATCTGCTGTTAGGTGAGGAGAGGAGGATCCGAGGATCGACCTGCTGCGAGAGAGACCTTCTTGTCGGCGACAGAGACCTCCCTCTGTGCTGATTCGGCGAGAGAGCTGCAATTGCCAACGCTGCTTCTTCGGTAAATCGAGCCTTCTCTGGTCTCTGTCGTTCTTCCACTTTCCACCGAACAAGTTCTAGCTCCTGTAAAAAAAAAAAAAAAAAAAAGCAGAGAGCTTTCAAGATGTTTCACTTCAGGGGTGTAGATCATTCTCGATGCTCTTCTCAGAAAGAATCACAAACATCAAAAGAATCCATATTCAAACCAAATTTTCAATTTCTAAATTGCTTACATCCAAAAATTTGCATACTCTAAGCACTATATTATGTTTTTACATTCTTCATCAAAACAAGAGAAACGAAATCATTATTTACAAAGAAACAGATACCCAAAAACTCTTCATGTATTAGAAGTTGTAAGCTAAGTGCAAAATTCGAGACTTTACCTGGGAATGAATATAATTCCTTGGCCTTTCTTTTCTTGCGAGAGATAGAGAGAGAGATACGGACATAAAGAGAGTAGAATTTGCCATTGTTGATGGAAATTTCTACTCTCCCTGTATCTGTGTCTCTCTATGTCGTATCTAACTTTTAATTTAGAGAGAATAATCTAAAAATCAATTCTAAATAGATGAATATGTTGATGTGAATACCCATCTATATATAGTAGTACAAAGAATCCTATATTGATGTGGATTATAGATTTGCAAATATAATCAAAGATATTATCTTGAGATAAACACAATCCAAGAAATTATCTTTAGGATTTTGCTTTTAATTTAAGCCATCAAGTTGTTACTAGTATAATTTTGGTTTAATTTTGTAGACTATTCCGTGTGGTTTAGGGTGCTGGTGGAATTTCGTGGGCATTTCCTTTAAATATAACATAAAAATAATAATTTATCACAGTGAAATTAATTGATGAAATAAAAATGGAAAAGGCTTTATCATTAATATTGGAGATGCCTACCGCCTTATAACGTGTCCTGTTGATTTGATCTATTTTAATTTCATTTACCCATTTGGGCTAGGTTTACTTTATTTCATAAGTTGGTAAATTCTTGGGAAATTTGGTTCTACTGGTTGGTGGCACGTGCTTTGCATTATGCATATACTGTGGTTTTTCTATAAAAGTATTTACCTCTTATTTTCGATTTTCATTTTCTCAATTGTTGAAATTTTGATAATAGTTGAAAGTTGAATAACTTATAAAATAATAAAGAAAGAGGTGGAGTTGGGGTGCATGGGGTTGCGACCGCTCCTGCTACATTTTAAATTCTCTTTTTATTTTATATGTAAATTTTGAAATTTCATTTAAATTATGTTAATATCTTATAATTTCATCCCCTGCAAATTAATCTTATATAGTTTGTTGACCATGAGTTGACCAAATTAAACTCTTTTTAGTACAAATTTGGGGTGTGTGTCTCGTATTCGGGACAAACTCATTTTCTAAGATTTATTATAACGATAAATTAGTCTCGAACTAATTTTGTTCCACAAAATGATAAATATATGCTCCATGTACTAATTAATGAAAAGCAACTTGAAAATCATAAAACGGCTATTTGAACAAGCTATACTGTACATACATGCAATAGCAGCAAACTTCGAAAGAATCTCATTCATGCTCTCAAGAATGTGTCAAACAAAAACAATCGACGCCCAAATGAATAAATAAAGTAAATAAATTGTTTAATAATCATAAAACGGCTATTTGAACAAGCTCTTGAGTTTCATGTAGGCAAGCTTGGCCGCGTCTACATCTATGGCTACCTGGGCTTAATTGGGAATGAGGTTGTAAATTGAGGAAAATTAGAGGAACGAATCAGTGGTAAATTAGCTATTTTTTTCCTTTTTTTTTGTCACTTACATATTGTACTATAAATTGATGATTGCATGGCCGGTTCTCTTTTGAGGCAAGGGAGACCCTTGCCTCAGGCGCCTAATAGATGGGGGGCGTTTTTTAGTCTTCGGTCCAAATAAAGAATTTAACCATAAAGCCAAGCAGAACAATGCACTATCTGAATAAAAAATTGAGAGTAATTTTTAAAGTTGTCTTGACATATCACAAATAAATGCACAGAAGGATAAGAACTAAAAATTTGACAAACAATATTAGTTTTTAATTTTTTTTCTCCAAGAGCAGATCCGTGGGCATCACCGTTCCATCACTACTTTGATCTGGAACCTCAATTTTTGCTTCGATCTTTGTTTAGTCGCTTTTATGTGCTATGGAATTCTCTTCTTGTTATAATTTAAGGTCTCATATCTCCTTTTTGTACAAGTAATGACTTGCCCTTACTCATTTATTAGAGACGAATGTAACATTGTTAGCTAATGTGAATATGGCGTTGTCGGTTTATATGACTATGACCTTGTTGATGTTGTGTATATTAATTATTGAAATTGTTTTTGATCAATGTTATGATTATATATAGAAACTAACGCAAATGCTAATAAAACAAGTAATTTTTTTCAATGTTTGCATGTGCTTTAGTAGTTGGAGCTCTATTTAACAACTCATTTGCGTTGATCCACTATTGCCAAGGGTGATTAATTTATATATCGCCTCAGGCTATAAAAACCACAGGACCGGCACTGGATGATTGTAAAAGGATGAGACACAACACAAAATACAGAACTTGTCAAAAAAAAAAAAAGACGAAGAAGATGTTAATTTTCTTCTTCTGTTATGATAGATTTTAGAAAGAATACCTAAAATAAAATGATACAAATAACTAATGAGAAGATTGAAATTTACTTTTACATAATACCAAAACTCGCGAGAATTCTGAGATGGACCTGATGTAATGTAATGTAAATACCCTTTGCCCATATGTAATAACAGATGAATTCCTTTTCACCCAAAGTTAGAACCATTCCTTTTCACCAAAGTTCACACTACACACCAAAACAAGGGTAAATGATCACCTGCCCACTCTGCACGATGTGGCGCGCCGTGGGGGCATCACGTCGTGCAAAAAAAAAATTTTTTTTTTTTAAATTTTTTTTTTTTTTGAATCTACGTTAAGTAAGATGAATAATACATGTATTTGATGGCGGATACCATGTAACTCGAACATTTTTTTCCCTCCAAATTTGCATGTGTGGGCATGATCTCCTGCCCAGATAGTGGGCAGGAGATCATTTCTGCCAAAACAAGTTTATTGTCACATCAAGGGTCTTGGAGGAGTCACCGTTTGTAACCATTGCAGTTTTCGAGTAGCATGGTCACAATTTAAAACCGCTACCCCGATTTAATTATTAAAAAAATAATTTTAAAAAATTAACGCAGCAAAATCGGCCCAAATTGACTCACGGCAACTTTCTCCAATTCAACTTCAAATTGTTCCTTGAACGAGAACACGCCCAAATTCCGCTAACTCGCCCATCTCAGTTCAGCCCCAAATTGGAGTCACGGTTAGCTCTTATCTTCTCAACAAATCAGCGAGATCTGCTGCGAGAGAGACCTTCCTCGAGTTCAGCTGTCCTCTGTGCTGCTTCGGCGAGAGAGCGGCAATTGCCAACGCTGCGTCTTCGTCCAGTCGAGCCTCCTCTAGTCTCTGTGGTTCTTCCACTTTCACAAAAGAAGTTCTAGCCCTGTAAAAAAAAAGTTTATTACTAGCAGAGCTATACAAAGAAGAGAACGTTCAAGAAGTTTAGTTTCAGGGGAGATCTCGATGCTCTTCTCAGAAAGAATCCATATTGAAACCAAATTTTCAATTTCTAAATTTTCTACGTCTAAAAATTTCCAATCACTATATTATGTTTTAACATTCTTCATCATAACAAGTGAAACAAAATTATTTACAAAAATTAGACACCCAAAAACTCTTCATGTATTAGAAGTTGTAAGCCAATTGCAAAATTCAAGCCTTTACCTGTTAATGATTATAATTCCTTCACCTTTCTTTTCTTGCGAGAGATAGAGAGAGAGATACTGACATAAAGAGAGTAGAATTCGCCATTGTTGATGGCAATTTCTACTCTCCCTGTATCTGTATCTCTCTATGTCGTATCTGAATTTTAATTCGAGAGAACAATGGGAAAATCTCAATTCTGAATAGATGAATATGTTAATGTGAATACCCCATCTATATATAATAGTATAAAGAATCCTATATTGATATGGATTATAGATTTGCAAATATAATCCAAGATATTATCTTGGGAAAGATATTATCTTGAGATAGACACAATCCAAGAAATTATCTTTAGGATTTCATGTTTAATTTAAACAATCAAATTGTTATGATTTTGGTTCGATTGCGTAGACTATTCTTGGCGTGTTGGTTAGAGGGTTAGTTAATTTTATTAGTATTATTATTATTGTCAACTTCGCACGGGTAATTAATTACAGATCACCCACTCAAATTGCTTAGAGCCTGCAAAAGACTTCCTACCGTATTGTAACTAAATAATGTGGATTATGTAGAATCCTAATGGAATACAAATATACAATTTAGGAAGATTTGGTGTGATTGATTGGCTTTCATTTACTTGGAAAATATCACATCCACGACATTGAATTCCATTTTTTCTATTTGATGCACGAAATTTATCTAGAAAATGAATTCTAAGTACAAGCTTCTAAGACATGTTTTTCCCATTTTTCATGGAAAATCAAATCCACCTTAGAGGTGGATTTGACTTTCCGTATAAAGGTGAAAAATAAATTATTTTTCATGAAAGCCAATCAAACACACCGTTAGATAGAATAATACAATCTAAGCTGGAAAATAAATTAATTATAAATATAAATAAATATTAATAACTACAATTGCTTATTGTTAACTAATCTATATATTAATAAAACAAGCACATTTTCCCGCCACTTTCACCTATTTTTCTGAATTAAAAAATCAATTTTTAATTATGGCAACGAGTTTTACCGCTTCTACATGTCTTTTCCAGCTTGACTTCTTATTCAGCGTGTATACATATAAACACGCATCGGGTCCACCTATTTTTCTGAATTAAAAAAATAAATTTTTAATTATGACAACGAATTTTACCGCTTCTACATGTCTCCCCGTGCAACGCACGGGTAGAAACACTAGTTTAATTAAATTGGTTGATATTTTCTATTTTTCACATGCATACGAATTAAAATTAGTTTATTGTTATTATATTTTAATATATGCCTGATTTAATTAATTAATTTATTCACTAGTTGGAAATTGAGTGTTTTATTAATCGTAAAATACATGTTGATCAATAATTGTGGAGTTGCGCTCGGGGCACTTCAAAGTGCACTAGAATTCATCCCCCTAAGGCATCTTGGGCTACAAGACTCAACTCTTGATCAACTAGGTAAGAATCCTACTTCTACTCTATAGGCAAGTGTTATAAAATCATATTTTATTTTATCTATTAATATCTTACCTTATAAAATCAATATAATTAATATAATTGAACAAATTCATATCCATATCAATGTAGAAATTAAGCTGCATAGAATTAGTTTTATTTTCTGGAAACAAAAATAAGGGGTATATGATAAATTAAACACTCACACTTTTAACAACGTGTGATTCGTTCTTAGACCCATGATCAAACAAATTGAGCGTCTAAAATAGAGGTACAAATACCCCCTTGTGAAAAGACTGTTCAACCCTTTGAATTCTTCTTCTACCCCTTTTGCTTTCTCTATGTTCATTTTTTAGGGATCTTGCAATTAATTCTTAGTGATTAATGTTATGTATTCTTAGTGAAAATAACATTAGATTTATTGTTAGAACTTGATCACTTGGTTTTGGGCAGATTCATGTCCTTTGAAATTGGGGTTTCTCTGTGATCAAACATTTTTATTATAAATTTGTTCTTCGATTTGTATTTCAATGAAGTTTTCAAATTTTTCAAAGTACTGTTTTGTTCGATTTTACTTTACAAGTCCAAACTTTCTTGATTCCAAACTTGATTTATCTTAAAGCTTGGATTAGGATCAATATATCATTTTCTAGAAGTTGATCGCATATTTGGTTATGTACAAAGCTTCTTTTAAAACAATTTGTTGTTTAATAAATAAAAATCAATTCACCTTCCGTTTTTGTTTTATATGAAACCGGCCAATTTGATGTTTAATTAAGAGCTAACGTACACCTCGGAATAGTTTTTTGTGGAAGATTTTTACAATCGAACAAGACAATAATTAGAGTCCATTAACTTCTTTTACAATCAAACAAGACAAAAATTAGAATCCATTAATTTATTTTTATTTATTTATTTATTTTTGTTTACATAACCCACCAACCCGCCTAATTAAGCTCCCCGTGCTTCCAAGTGAAATGTGGCGCTAGATTTCCTAAGGCCATCTTCAACGCGGGAGTGAATTGGGGAGGGTTTGGCAGGCGTGGCAGTAGAGAGAGGGTAGGGAGAGAAAGGAAGAAAAAATAAAGTGGGGCCCACGGTTGTTTTAGTTTTTAAATTTTTTAATTACTTTTATCTCAACTATCCCACTTTTCTTCCACTTTTTCTTCATAGATACCCGTACCACGTTCAGATATAAACGCCCGTCTAGAATTATTCCACTACTATTTTATTATTATTTTTGAATTTATCTCTATCTCTCTTTTTTTTTTTTTTTACTTTTCCCTCTCTTTTTTCCCTACACTTCCTTCTATTCACTTTCCATCCATTTTTAAAATAAAATAATCTTTTGATCCTTTCTCTCTCTACCCTCTCTCTACTGCCACACCTGCCAAACCCTCCCCAATTCACTCCCGCGTTGAAGATGGCCTAATATTCACCGTATTATTCAATTTAATTCAATTCTAACCAAGCACATCTTCTACTATTCAAGTGCAAATTAAAGAGAACTTCCAGCAAAGGCATAACCTACATTCGAAGTAGCGAAATGACAAAAATGCGATGTATATGTCTTTTTGAGATGATTATACAAAGATTTTGGTTGATATATCTTGAATAAAATACACACATGATCTTGAATAAAATACTAATGATTCAAAAATAAGGAGACTCAATTGAATTAATGCTTGATCACAAACAAAACACAATCCACTTCAACTCTTCCAGTTTCTCACGCACCATCGTCGTTTGCGAAATCTTCAATCATCATCCACAAGAAAAATAGTTAATTATAATATTATATAAAGAATAGGACGCAATATGTTATCAACAAGCGAAAGTTAAGCAAGATTTCAAGAATTTTTTAACAACAGCTTTCTATTAATTTTTTACATAATCGTTTTCAACCATATAGGACTTAAAAAAATTATTTTTAAATAATTTTCTTTAGTTTCTTACCATGATTCTTTCGAAGATCATTTTTCATACATGTTAAATTAACAACATAAAATATTTTCTTCCTTCAAATAAAAAAGATTTATTTATTCTTGAATTAGCACTAAAGATAATTATTTTTCATGATTTTCACTATTTTGTAAACCACAAATTATTCTTTGAAGAAACGATGTTTCAGAAAAGAACAAATAAACAAAAGGAGAAGGTGTTTAAAAAAAAAATAAAGAGAGAGAGAGAGAGGAAAAGGAAAAGTAAAGACGCAATGAATTACAACCATAACGAACAAAAAAAATAAAATAAAATAAAATAAACAAACAAAAAAAAAAAAAAAATACAGCACGTTTGAGAAACTATCGTACTTGTTTGAACCTCTTGCCGTACACAAACACGATAAGGCTCTAGAGAAAGAAGAAGATGGAGAGAGAAGGGTCCGCAGTCCTAATTAATTCGACACAACAAACCCAGAAACCCTTCTCTCTGTCTCGTCGCTGTCTACACCTTATGCCTTGAGAGAGAAAATGCAAAAATCAACTTTCAGTGACTGAATTTCGTTGATATTGTGGATCATCTAAATTGTCTTTGGTGTCATACATATATTTTTTTTTTTTAAATGATGATCTTAATCGTCATCCTAAAAATTTCTGTATTCTAAGGACTATGTTATATATGTTTTTGCATTCTTCATCAAAACAAGTGAAACAAAATCATTATTTACAAAGAAACAGATACCAAGAAACTCTTTTAATGCATTAGAAGTTGTAAGCCAATTGTAAAATTTGAGCTTTTACCTGGAAATATAATTCCTTCTTCTTTCTTTTTATGCGAGAGATAGAGATAAGAAACACTGATACACAGAGAGTAGGGTTCGCCATTGTTGATAGCAATTCCTACTCTCCTTGTATCTGTGTCTCTCTATGTCGTATTCTTTAATTTAGAGAGAACGGTGAAAAAATCAACTCTCAACGTATGAATATCATTGATGTGAATACCCATCTATATCTAACAATCAAAAAATCCTATATTGATTTGGATTACAATTTTGCAAATATAATCCAAGATATTATCTTGAGACACCCACAAACCCATCTATATTTGACCGTGATTTCACAAACCCAGAAGGCTGCACTCAAACAAGCTTACAAGAATAAGAAAGTAGTATGCAATTAAAGTTTGAATTTTTAGTCGTTTGTTCTCAAATCAGTTTTGCTTTTTGTCTTTGTTTCTGATTTCTTACTCTCCGATATAGTCCCAAACTCACAATTGTTGTTTGAGACTTCGAAGTTAAGGATTGTTAAGCCGTTCTCCTTTAAAAAAAAACATTAAAAAAAAAACACCCAAAAACTCTTCATGTATTAGAATTTGTAAGCCAACTGCAAAATTCGAACCTTTACCTGGGAATGAATATAATTCCCTCGCCCTTCTTTTCTTGTCGGAGATAGAGAGAGATACTGACATAAAGAGAGTAGAATTCGCCATTGTTGATGGCAATTTCTACTCTTCTTGTATCTGTGTCTCTCTATGTCATATCTAAATTTTAATTGAGAGAGAGAACAATGGAAAAATCAATTCTCAGATGAATATATTGATGTGAATGCCCATTTATATATAAAGTACAAAAAATCCTACATAGATGAGGAATACAAATCCTATATTGATGAGGATTACAAATTCCAAGATATTATCTTGAGAAAGATATTATCTGGAGATACACACTCAATCTAAGATATTATCTTTAGAATTTTGTATTTAATTTAAACCATACTAAAATTGTATTTATCTCATGTGAATCATCTTTACATTAAACTATATATGTAATATGTAATATGTTGTTGATTAAGGTTATACGTATTGAACTCGTGAAATATATTTCCACTTTTTAGTCATTCAAAGTTTATTCCTTTCTGAATTAAGAATAATATTAAATTAAATCAAATAAGAGTTATAGCATTAATTGCAATAATTCTCATTACCACCCTCAAAATATTTAATGATATTGACTTGAGGATATATTTGATAAATAAATTAAAAAAAAATTGTAAGGGTAAACGTAGAAATTAAATGTTGTACATCTATTCACACTTTTATATGTTACTACTAATAGTAATATTAATGATAGTGATTAGTTCAAAGGTGTGGCAATGAATAGTTGATCCCAAAGAGGCGGAAGCGATTGGCCTTCGAGAAGCCATTTCTTGGTCGATTTCTTTGCACTTTACCCATGTCATGATTTTTGACATGGATGCTAAGGCGGTAGTGAATGCAATCGGCAGGGATGTGGAGGATATCTCCGAGTTTGGAGCTCTTGTTAAAGACTGCAATCATCTACTCAACCAAGGTATAGGCTACAACGTCCAATTGTTAAGTAGAAACCTTAATGTACTAGCCCTTGCATTGGAGAAAGCTTCAGTTTTTCTTGTTAACCCTTTGGTTTGGAGTGAGGTACCTTCGTTTTTGGTGACCTCGCTTTTGTACGACTCTCAACATGTTGAAGTTCAATAAATTGTTGCTTTCAAAAAAATTAAAATACATATATATATATATATATATATTGAATTTTTTTTAAACGGGAAACGCAATAACTTTTATTAATCAGCCTGCTCCCTCAGAAGGGGGGATAAAAAACAATCAGTCCATGTTTGATTACATCTTGATGAAGCGGCAAAGCCGTTAAAGAATGAACTATTTAATTCTGTACACGTGGAATATAAACGCATTTAACATAACCACTCCCCCCAAACATCTTTAAGAATGGGGCCGCAAGAAGCTAATAGAGATTTGGAGTTAAGTAGCTGTATATTTAACCCGTCGAGCATTGATTTCCGCCCGAGTCACCCTAAAGTAATTAGTTATAATACCATGGAGGAGTTTAATAAATACAAATTCATCTAGTTTAATAAATTGGAATTTTGGTGGCTAGCTGACACTAAGCTAGTGGCCTCTAAATATGCAATCACGCACAGAAAATTGATAGCAAATTATTTATCGGACATGACTAGCCAGTCTCGTGGTTTTAATTTGATTTTCAAACCTCGATTTACTATTTTAATCTTTGCCCACCTTTGAAAATGTCAATATATAGCTCCAGGACTGATCTGTTGTGCTCGGGTGCTCCATATTATGGAGCACCCGGCTGACGTGGAGGGACAAGGGCCTCGGCTGCAAATTCCGGAATAAAAGCAAAGGCCCGGTGCCGAAATTTTAAATAACCTAGAAAAACAGGGACTAAAGTTGCAATTTGATTGGCTTACAATTTTAAATCAAGTGTTATTGGTCAAATCCTTTTAAAATACATGTTGCAAAGACTAGAGAAAATGTTGCGAAGGCTAGAGAAGGTGTCGGGAATACTGGAAAAGATGTTGCGAAGACTAGAGAAGATTTACAAAGGCCTCTCTCTTTTTCAATTTCAATTCAGAATCTCAAAAAAGTTCTCCCTTTCAAAGTTCTCTGTATTTTTTTCTGTAAAAATTTTTCACTCGTGATCATGGATGAATACTTCGATCACCTAATCCAATCCGTGGCATTCATCCAGTCCACAATGGCCCGCTTTCAATTGGAACTTTTGTACTTGAAGTGAAAATTAATGAAAAAAGATCGACAGATTCAAATGTATCAAGATCGAATTGAGATGCTAAAAAGGGGATTGGGTGATGTCCAAGATGAGTCTCAAGATAGGAAAGAAAAAGAAGATGTTCAATTGAATACTAGAGAAGTTCAATTACATAGCGCAAAGGAAGAGAAACGTGTGATGTTGCGAAGACTGCAGAAGATGGTGCAAAGACCGGATAAGATGTTGCGAAGACCGAAAAGGTGTTGCGAATACTGAGAAGGTGTTGCGAAAATTGGAGAAGGTGTTCGAAAGATTGGAGAAGGTGATGCGAAAACTAGAGAAGATGTTCCGAAGACTAGAGATGATTAACAAAAGCCGCTTTCTTTTCCAATTGCAATTCAAAGTCTCTAAAAAGTTCTCACTCTCAAAGTATTTTGTATTCTGTATTCTTTTCTATAAAAAATTTTCAATTGTGATCATGGACGAATACTTTGACCGCCTAATCCAATCCGTGGCATACATCCAGTCCATAATGACCGATTTTCAATTGGAACTTCTATACTTGAAGTGAAAAATCAATGAAAAAGACTAACAGATTCAAATGTATCGAGATCGAATTGAGATGCTGTAAAAGGAATTGAGTGATGTCAAAGAAGAGTCTGAAGATAGGAATGGAGAATAAGATTTTCAATTGGGTACTAGAGAAATTTAATTGCATGGCGGCAAAGGAGGAGAAGCGAGTGATGTTGCTAAGACTAAGAAGATTGCTGGGAAGACTAGAGAAGATGTTGGGAAGGCTGGAGAATGTGTTCTGAAGATTGGAGAAGAAGATTGGAGAAGATGTTAGGAAGACTGGAGAAGGTGTTGCGAAGACTGTAGAAGGTGTTGCGAGGACTTGAGAAGATTTATGAAGGTCTCTCTCTTTTCCAATTTCAATTCAAAATCTCTCTAGAGAAGATGTTGGGAAGGCTAGAGAATGTGTTCCGAAGATTGGAGAAGATGTTAGGAAGACTGGAGAAGGTGTTGCGAAGACTGTAGAAGGTGTTGCGAGGACTAGAGAAGATTTACGAAGGCCTCTCTCTTTTCCAATTTCAATTCAAAATCTCTAAAAAGTTTTCTCTCTCAAAGTTCTCTATATTCTCTTCTGTAAAAAGTTTTCGATCGTGATCATGGATTAATATTTCACTGCCTAATCCAATCCATGGCATACATCCAATCGGTTTTCAACTTGGACTTCTGTACTTGAAGTGAAAAATCAATGAAAAAGACCGACAAATGCAAATGTATTGAGATTGAACGAGATTGCTGCAAAAGGAATTGAGTGATGTCCAAGATGAGTATGAAGATAGGAAAGAAGAAGATGATGTTCAATTGGATAGTAGAGAGGTTCAATTGCATAGCATCAAAGAAGGAGAAGCGGGTGATGTTGTGAAGACTAGGGAAGATGTCGGATAGGCTGGAGAAGGTGTTGCAAAGACTGGAGAAGGTGTTGTGAAGACTGGAGAAGGTATTGCGAAGACTGGAGAAAGTATTGCGAAGACTGGAGAAGATGTTGTGAAGATTGGAAAAGAAATTCAAGCTTCTCCAACCCCAACCCCTGCCCTACCCCTACCCCTGCACTTGGAAACTCTTTTTCCCTTCATTTTGAGGAGGAACAATCTGAGAAAATCCAAAACAAATCCCTGGTGAAGAAGAATCGTACCGCTCCCAAGCTTCTCACAGAAAGGCTCCTCACCCAACAGGCTGCTTGGTTGTGTGCACTGAAGCCTGGTGATGTGCTCAAACCTGAAGTAAAAGGAAAACAAAAACAGAACAAGAGACAGAGGTTTGAGAAGGGAGATGAGTTGGAGTTATAGTATAGTCATGGTCAGTATAGTATGATATATTATTATGTTTTTGAGTTGTTTTCTCTTTTCTGCAATTAGTATGTTTTTAAGTTGTTTTTCTCTGGTTTAGATGTTAATCACATTGTTCAGTATCTATTGATTTTTTTACTAATATTTTGTTTTAATTATACTGTTAATGAAGACAGTTCGGGGTTGGTTATGAGTAAATAGTAGCTTAATTTTTTATTCACCTTTTTCAATTTCAATATTTATTAAAATTGATATTGATGATGGTAGACTTCAATTTATTTAATCGTGAAAATTCCACTCTATTCCTGGAAAAGATTCCAACATTGAACGTAAGTGTGTCTATTAGAACACTCACCCAATAGGCTGTTTGGTTGTGGGCACAGAAAGGCTCCTCACCCTATAGGTTGTTTGGTTGTGTGCGCTGAAGCTTGGTGATGTCCTCAAACCTGAAGTAAAGGGAAAACAGAAACAGAACAAGAGACAGAGGTTTGAGAAGGGAGATGAGTTGGAGTTATAGTGTAGTCATGGTCAGTATAGTATGATCTATTATTATGTTGTTGAGTTGTTTTCTCTTTTCTGCAATTAGTTTGTTTTTAAGTTGTTTTTCTCTGGTTTAGATGCTGATCATGTTGTTCAGTATCTATTGATTTTTTTACTATATTTTGTTTTAATTATACTGTTAATGAAGACAGTTCGGGGTTGGTTATGAGTAAATAGTAGCTTAATTTTTTATTCACCTTTTCCAATTTCAGTATTTATTAAAATTGATATTGATGATGGTAGACTTCAATTTATTTAATCGTGAAAATTCCACTCTATTCCTGGAAAAGATTCCAACATTGAACGTGAGTGTGTCTATTAGAACTTTTCTATCTTTATGCTTTACAGGGTCATACGCTTAAGGGCTTTATAAATTATAATTCACTTTGATTTGGGGCATTCCATTTCTTATAAGGAAGGCAAAGATATCAAGCATCATGGTTTTGGGTCTGAAGACCAAAACAAGGAAAAACCTCACAGTATAATCCATATTGATGAGATTAAGCCCTGGCCTCAATCTCAGTGCAGTTGTGATTCAGTGGAAGCATGGTGATAAAAATTCGGGGTCTAATAACCAAGTTGTTCCTTTACTTGAAGAATTGAATTCAACGAGTCATTGAGGCTTCCTTTAACATTGATGAGGGAAATGTCTACTAAAGGTACAGAGGGAATGAGTTTTCAGAAGAATTGTGCTGTATTTAATCTTTATGAACCTCGTAAGGAGAACAGGGGCGGAGCTAGAAATCTCACCCAGTGCGGTCTAAAACTTCATGTCGATATCAAACTAGAGAGCCCGAGCTAGGGACGGATCCATTATTTATATTGAGCTAAAACGCTTGTTAACTATTGATGGCTATACCGTTGAACGTCAATGTTGACCGTTGATCATCAACGAAGAGTCGAAGGCATTTAATTGAATTGAATGATATTAAAATTTTTTTTGTAAATACATAGATGCATGAAAATATAGAAATATCATATAATATAAAAATATAATGTAATATAGCAAAAATAACGAGAAGATATACCTAATAAAATTTTAATTTGTAATATAAACTTAGACAACTTGTATTTTTAAGGTCTCATTAAATTTTCTAGATTATGGTTGAAAATTGGAAAAGATACATTAAAAACATAAAAAAAAATATCAAATCAATGTATGAGTGATTGAAAAGAATGAGAGAAAAAATAAATTTAATTTGATGAAATTTGATATGAATAGAATAAACCTTGAATTTTATATACTCGATTTCTGTCTATTCCGACCATCTGACTGAAAGAGTTAGTGGAGAAATAAGTATAATAAACTTTAATTGGGTCAATTACTAAGTAGGGTAAATGAGGTGTGGGTTTGCCTATTAATTATTAGGCCCAAAAGAAAATATTAAATTTAATCATATAAAAAGTCCAAAAGAATAAGCCGAAGTTCATCATCTTCTTCTCTCGGTTCCTGCTGTTTCTTCTTCAATTTCAGCTGTCAATGCGCTTCTTCATCAATTCCATCAATTTCAGGCGAGCAGCAAAAATTAATGGATACTCTGTTTTGATTTATTCATCTGCATAAAATTCCACTCTCACAAGCTCCAAAAATCGATAGTCCCCCACCCCAAAAAAAAAAAAAAAAAAAAAAAAGAGAGAGGTGAACAGTAGTCTTCCCAAGTTCAATGTGGTCCATGGACCGCACTGGCCATAAGGTGGCTTCGCCTCCGAAGGAGAAGTCTGTAAAAGGAGGAATTGCTATTCTTGACTCCGGCGGATCTTGGTGTCGTTAAAGAGCGTGTGGGTGGGTGTTACTGCTCCTATTAACTGCAAACGAACATTTAGGAACACTGCACCTTCTTTGATTTTCCTTTGTTCTTGTGTTCATTTCTTCCTACCTGGGCTTTCTATTTAGCCTCTCAAAAAATCTGTACATACTCATGGAGACGATTATGTTCACGCAGGTCTTTCAATAAGCTATTCAAGAAGGAGCCGTCCTTGTGTCATGAGACACGGAGTAACTATCACAATTAACCAATAAATTATTTAACTTCTGTGAAAAAAAAGGATTCGTACAGAGTTTACTAATGCCTTCTTTATGCTTTTTCTTATTCTATAATTCATAAGAATGATAACGTTTTTTGTTGAATTTTCCAGCTCCAAACCAAAATCAAAGCAATCATTGGTGAAATCAGAAATAGGTTTCATTCAGACTTCATAAGAATCCATCTTAGGACAGTATCAACTCATCTCAGCGGGCCATTTTATCCACAGGTTTTGTTCACGACTTGTACAAGAATTTTAAACATGATGAAATTCACTAGGGAGTACCATTTGGGAATCCCATTCCACCTTTAATGTAAAATTTATTTTCTGTTTTCATTCCAAAAAAAAAAAAAAAACCAATCTTTCGGTCATTGAATTTCTTTTCCATTAATTCCTCGTAGTGAGCCTTGCCTCCAAATTGGTCATTATGATCCAGATTTGAGTGTCCATCAATGTAATAGTTAAGCAAAGTCCACAAGTACTCCATAGTCTATTAATAGCATCTTTTGGCTCCTTTACTACCTGTAATCACTGGTGGTGCATCTAGAACTCGAAAGGGCCATTAAAAGAAATTTATGGGGAAAAAAAAACCTTTTTTCAGGAAATTATTTGAGGCCATTAATTTTGAAGAATTACTAATATTCTAATCATGGCTTTTGGTTCCTTTACCAGTTCTCCGAAGTTGAGGTTTTTGTTATAGAGATTTCATGTGTACAATTGTATCTAAGCGCATACTATGGATTTTTATGCTGCTAAATATCATTGTTTAAGCTAAGGATGAAGAAAACAGTGTGAGGAAACTAAATACACACTAGACTACAAATGCAAAACAGTGTGAGGAAACTAAATACACACTAGACTACAAATGCAAAATCACTTGTGTGGAATACCGTGTGAGTTTGTGGTTCTGTCGTGGGGTAGCAAAAATTTGTTACTTTCTTTATAAGTTAGCTTCTTCTCTTCAATTGGTTACTGATACGGTTACAGTCATCGTCTGTTTCATTGTTTTTCCAGGATTTGATCTCATCAGTGTCATCTTCTCTTCAACTAGTATGTAAAACTTATGCTTCAGTGGAGTTGTCTTGTACCAATTTTTGTCTTTATTATTGGAGGTTTTCAATTGTCGATAGCGTCCAGTTCATTATATTCATTCTAGCATCTTGTCATTCAGCAAAAAAATTCATACGAACGGAATGATTAGTTTATGATTACCTGAGAGTGTAGCAGGTTGTTCTAAGGACATTCGATTCGGTACTTGTGTTCCCTTTTGCGAGACTCTGGTTAAGAACAAGTATCTTGTCTGTCTATAAATCTGTATTAACTTCCAAAGTTTTTCGTAGTCTATAGAATTCTTGTTCTTGTGAGATAAAAAGTACAGATTGTTGGAAAATGCTTGTGGGGCCCATGATCAGTGAACTTTCAACAAAATTCTAACTTCATCAATTAGTATAAATAAATATCCAATCTCGACATTCTGATTGATGAATCCAGACAGGCCCCGACCGAGGCTCCCCAGACGTGGGCCCCGGTATCTTTTCAATAAACTCCATCGCCTCATCTAACTCTCCCGTTCGACCCAGCAGATCAACCACTATGTTGTAATGCTTTGTGTCAGGTATAAGTCTATTCTCATTCACCATGTTATTGAATATCAAACAAGATCAGTAAAATTATTAGAATGACTATCAAACGATAAATATTCACCTGGGAATGGCAATTGGGATACTCCGTGAGAGAGAGACAAAGAGGGATAGAGGGAAAAAGGTGGAGCTATTCGCCATCCTTTTGATGGCAAGCTGCTCCACCTGTCTCCGTCTATCTGTCTATATCTGATCTAAGAGAGGATTGAGAAATTGATTAGGATGCATCCTGTGCGTGGAATATATGGAAAAATTGATGCGGTGAAACAAGTCCTAAGTCTAATAGGAATAGGACTTTTTGTTTTTATCACAAGCAAAAGATTTTTAAAGATTTTATAAAATCAATAATTATTTTAAAATAAAATAATGTGGTAAATTTAATTATAATTAAAATATAACTAAATTAACTCAATTAAAAATTCAATTAATTTAATTAAATTCAAGTGAAAAAATAAAAAATAAAAAGAAAGAAAGAAAATGGATTCATAATGAAATAATTCATAAGTTGTGAAATTTTTCCTTTTTTAATAATTTTTAGTTTTTTCGGTATCTAAAAAACAAGAAGAAAAAAGGAAAAAACAAAAATGAAAAAAGGCTCTAAAATCGATTGGTGGATCCATAAGACGATTAGCCCTGATCCACGATCTGCGCCCCACATTGGCAGATTGTGGAGCAATGACAATCAAGACAAATTTTCATGGGGCAATAATGATTTTGGTCGATCTGCCCCATTTCCATCCCTAGGTAAGACACATCGATTTCCTTATAGGGAAAATTAGCTAAACCATATTTTTAATGATGAAAATATTTAGCATCAAAGTGACACGCTTATTTTTCACCCCTCTTGTCTTAACTACCAAACAATACGTGCGTTGCCCGTGATATTTTAAGTTGGCACGATTTAGATTATACAAATTTATTTATAACATAATAAAAATTTATGACCTCGTTACAATTTATTAAAAGTTTATGTGTCTTAATTATCAAAAAAATTATAGTATTAAGGAATAACTATATTGATATACACCCATAAAAATTTTGTAACTCGGTCATTGTAAAGCTTAAAATTTAAACATTTTTTAAACTTTCATTTGCAATAAACATACTCTTCAAAACAATATTATCTTTTACATTTTTTTTAATATCCTTTCTAACTTTTTAACCAAATATTATATAAAAAAATCCCACTCATTCTTAGAAAAACTCTTCGAGAGATGCTCTTATAGAAAATACAAATATAAGATATAATACCTCTTATTTTCTTGTCAACCACACATCTTCAATCGATTCTTTTAATAATTTGTGTCAAACATACCCTAAACACAATACATAAAGATGTGATAGTTTCATATTAGTGAGAAGATAAAGAGCCCAATTTTATGCTATCTATATCTATATTAATAAAATGAGATCGTTTTCCCGCTCAAACTATCAATTTTTAGAATTAAAAAATTAATTACAAAATTTCATTTCCCACCCAATCTCTATATATTTAAGATTAAATGATATATTTTAAGATAAGCCCAAATCTTTCATCAAAGAAATCTTACACAGTCCTTTCCTTCTCATCTTTATCACCAACAGTTCACACACGTCTTTCCTTATCAACACCTCAATAAATCCAAAAAATGCGAAAATTAACACATCTCAGATCCGTTCGCATCATTAATCTGAAAATTGAGCTGATCAAATCTTCATAAATCAGCGCCAATTGAGACAATTGGGTATAAGTTTTCCCGTGCAACGCGCGGGTGAAAACACTAGTTATTGATAAACATTACTATTGAAGGACTATAAAATAAATAAAAAAAATCTAATAGGCACCGAATGAGAATAATAATAGGTGGTAATAAATTTGTAAATTTAAGAAAGATGTGAGGGTGATATGAGTATAAAATGTTTCTCCATCTATTGACACTTTTAATAGTAGTATAAATAAATTAAAACAATATGCTTGACCACCAATTACCATCATACTTGGAACCATAGGCATTAAAATTGCACAACTGTGAAAAAAGCTCGAATAGAAATTTGCGAGTTTCCGCCGAGAAGATGGAATCAAAGTTTAAGTAAAGGAAAATTGTAATCTACCTCTACCTTTGGATCAATCTCCCCATCTCTTCTTTTTCTTAATCAATCAGAAGATTCTATCACATCCAAAATTTCTCCATGACTAGTTCACATACGGAAATATCTTTCGGCAATAATTTTTTTACTCGTCCTCATGCCGGACAGCCGGAGTAACCCATCGACCTATAATTTGTGACGGTGTGACTTTTCGTTATTGACCTTTCGTGACTGGCTGGTAAAAAATTACAACCACGATAGTTGTTGTGTGACCGTCAATGGTAGTTGTGTGACCATCGATGGATGGCGGTGGTTGTTGTTGTTGTTGTGTAACGGCGGCAGTTGTGTTTTGTGACAAGTGAACACTAGTGCAGTGGGTGATTGAATTAAAACCGTGTTGGTGGTTCGGTGGTAGTGTTTTTGTGACCTCAGTAGTGGGTGATTGTGTGACTAATGTTTGTAGTTGTGCAATCATGGTAGTATAGTGTTGATGGTGGTTTTTTCAAATCTAAGTAGGCCAGTCACACATGGTTCAAATCTGAATAAATGAGTCACACGTGGAATAAATACGAAAAGAAATGTTTTTTTCCCAATATGTGTGAAAATGAATGAGTTTGATTGACTGTGGATGCCCCACCCGTAGGGCCTTGTGGTGGAGGTAAATCGAGGGATGTGCATAAGTGGCAGGGTCCTGAGAGAGAGCCAACAGTGTAATCCCAGAACAAACCCCCACAATATTTCAGTGAGATTTTGCTCCACACGAGGTTCGAACTTGTGTTGCCAACCTGTCTACGCCCAAATTGTCTCATTATATTATGAAGTGGATAACCACATCAGCCCATACTACTTTAAAAAGTGGTAAAACATTAGGGTCCGGCTCGCAAGCTAATATGGTTATCCACATCAGCAATTTGAGTTCTATAAAGAACTCAAATTAGGCACTAGATCAAGAGTAGCACACACGAAGTAGACACAATCCTACTTAGGCCTTTCACAACTGTCACGAACCAACAAAAACGATAAACAAATAAAAATAAAAATAAAAATAAAAAACAAAACTTTTGAGAAATACTGTATTTGTTTCAACCTCTTACCGTACACAGCTTCTCTAAAGAAAGACGAAGATGGAGAGAGAAGGGTTCACAATCCTAATTAGATTGACCCTTGGGAGAGAATAATGCAAAAATCAAAATGAATTTCATTGATATAAATCATCTCTTCGATCTAAAAATTTCCATATTCTAAGCACTTCTTCATGAAAACAACTACAAGTGAAATAAAATCATTATTTACAAAGAAACAGAGTGCAAAATTGGAGCCTTACCGTATCTTCATCTCTCTATAATAAAATATAGAAACTCCGTGAAAGATAAACCAAGAGAAAGAGATGGAACTATTGGACTTCCTAAATTGATGGCAACCAGCTCCACCTATCTCCCTCTATCTCTTAGTCAAAATCAATAATTAAAAGATTTTTAAAGATTTTATAACACGTGCAAAATCAATAATTATTCTAAAATAAAATCATGTGACAAATTCAATTAAAATATAACAAAATTAGCCAATCTAACTCACTCTAACTTACACCAACAGTTGCCTCTTTAGACTTGATACTTTAATTGTAATGGAGGCGGCAGAAGCTATGGCGGTGGTAGCAGTTATGGTGGTGCCGCTAGTGGAACCTATATACTATTGAAGTGAGACAACTTATCTTCAACTACATGAACAATGAATATAACATAGTTTTTATCAATTAGCATCTTTGAAGATCGCTATGCACTATCCTAACTAAAATGCTCTATCAACACCACCTAATTTTAACAACAACTAATAAGTCTATCATTTGCTATGAAACTATGAACCTCGCCCCTCGCTTCAATCGCACTTTGACCCGAAACTTTCTTCAACCTTTTCTCTTCAAGCACCGTTCTAACACCAGTCGCATTATCCCATTTTCCTCCCTCAGCATACATATTAGATAACAGGGTATAGTAACCCGAATGCTCAGGGTCCAATCTGAGCAGATTCATTGCTGCCACTTCCCCCATCTCAACATTCTGATGAATCCTACATGCCCCAAGCAAGGCCCCCCAAACGTGGGCCCCAACCGGTCCTGGTATCTTCTCAATAAACTCCATTGCCTCATCCAACTCCCCCGTTCGACCAAGCAGATCAACCACTATACTGTAATGCTTTGTACCAGGTATCTGTCTATACTCATTCACCATCTTATTGAATATCTCAACTCCTTCTTTAGCTAGACCAGAATGACTACATGCAGCTAAAATAGACAGAAACGTTACCTCGTTTGGCATAATTGATGAATTCTTAACCATCCGATCGAATAGTGTTAGAGAATCTGTCCCCCGGCCGTGAAACCCGTACCCTGCAAACATAGAGCTCCAAACTATAATGTCTTTCTTGGCTATACCTTCGAAAACCATGACAGCATCATCTACACTACCACATTTTGAATATGATTCAATTAGTGAAGCAGCAACAAAAGAGTTATCACTAAAACCACCTTTCATAACAAAACCATGAATGGCACAAGTTTGTTGAAGCACCCCCAATTCCGAACAAGCTAGAAGTACTTTTACCAGTATAACCCCGTCTGGCCGTCCATCACTTGCCAACATATCATAGAACACCCCCATTGACTTGTCTGTCATCCCGTTCTGGATGTACCCACACAACAAAGCCGACCAACAAATAGTGTCTTTCTTCGGGATTCTCTTGAAAACCTCGAGTGCCTTGTCTGGAGAAGAGCAGCTCATGTACATGTCAATCAAAGATGTAGAAATTAAGATATCTGAGTCTAATCCTTTCATCATTGCAAGTTCATGTATTCTCTTACCCTCGTCAAGATTAGACGTAGCTTCACACGCTTGCAAGGCGGTGATCAGGATAACCGACGTGGGCTCCACTCCTCTAATCATCATCTCGTTGTAAAGCTCAAGTGCTTTATCTCCAGCCTCATTATGAGCAAAACAAGATATCATACATGCCCATGAAATCACATCTTTTCTTTCCATTTTCTTGAACAAGTTAGCAGTGGAAATTAAAGACCCCGTCTTTGCATATAAATTCAACAGAGAATTTGACAAAGATATGTTGTCATCAAACCCCATCTTTATCACATACCCATGAACACTTCTCCCAGCTTTCAACTCCAACAACTGTGCACAAGCTGAAACTACACTGACAAGCGTTATTGAGTCTACCATTAGCCCATTTTGCCCATCTCCAACCAGCATTCGGCTGAAAATCTTGAGGGCATCTTCAGGTGTACCATTCTGCTCACACCCTGTAATCAGTGTGGTCCATAGAACAACATCAGGCTCTGAATGCACCTCAAACACCCTCAATGCAGCTCCGATATCTCCACATTTTGAATACAATTCAATCAAACCCGACCCGACAAACAAATTCGAACCGCTCTCACCATTCTTTTCTGCAATTCCATGAACTATTCTTCCAAAGCCCAATTCTTTTAGTCCACAGCAGGCCTTGAGTGCAATAGGGATGGTATATAAATCCGGTTTTCCAGAAGATAAGAAGCGAGAAAAGAGGGCCAGTGTTTCTTTATACTGTTTGTGCCTACAGTGACACTTGAGCATGGAGTTCCAGATGTATGCATTTCTTTGAGGTATTTCGTCGAACAGTTTGCGGGTGGTTTGAACAGGCGCTGAATTTGAACATAAATCCAGCAGTTGCGCTGAGAAAAGAATGTCGTGAGTGAGGCCAGTTTTGATGGTGAGAGAATGCAACCGGGGAAAGAATATTCCACTTTTACATGCTTGGAAAAGCTTGATGAGTTGATCTCTAGTTTTCATGTACTGCTCCCTCCTGATGGGTTATCAGCGATGTTGCCCAAAATGACAACGTAACCAAGGATACTATGAGGTCTATTTTTGGGGAAAACTATGAGGTCGCGTTGTTTCTGGAATTTTCAGAAACGTTGGAAGGCAAGCATGAACATAGTGAACATGTAAATGTGCAGAACGTAGATCAGCTCCACAGGAGCTACAGTCTTATCAATATCGAATCTGTGAATGAACAAAAGAGCATATCGATGAGGAAAATCGACAGCAACGGAACACATAATTGAAAGCGAATGAGTCAGCAATTAGGCGAAAAAATAAAAAATAAGAGGGATTTCATTCATGTGGGATTTCTCAGCCGCAGCAATTGACGGGGAAATTTAATAATTCATTTGCTAATTTAATTAATCAAAGATGAGGTGTAAAATAAAAGACACATGTCATTATCTTATTTGATGCACAACAAAGAGCACAGGAAAGTGGCATAGCAGATTCGGGCTCGTTGGAATGGCATTCTTTTTCGCATTTTCATAAACAATCAAAAAATTTATTTATTTATTTATTTATAGAAAAAAAGGAAACCTGCAGTGACTTATCGAAAACATTGAAAATTCTTTTTAACTTTATTTACTTTTTATGTGAGTCTCCGATTATCACTGGTCATCACTGTCCCGACGACCCAGTGTCTTCAAGAATGGTTGAAGTTTATACAATGAATCATTGAAAATAATGGTAAAAAAAGAAAATAATTTTTTTATTAATCTCATCTATCAAACAAGTTCTTAGACTATGAGAAGAAACTTTTTCTTTTTGAAAAAATGACTTTTGGTTTATAATTGTAAAGAAAATAAAAATTTTAAAAGTTTGTTGTGAGAGAGTTAGCCGAGTAACAGAGACACTCCTTACTAGTGATTGATTCAGAATTCGAAACATTATCTTCTTATGAAAGGGGTGCAAAATGATACGAAAAATGATTTTTGGAATAATGCTAGTTAGAAAAATGCTCTGTCTGTCCTATGAAGATATATTTATTATTTTTATATAGATTAAAAAAAATCAATTAATTACTATATATTAATTAATTGTAGTGAACTATAACTTGTAAGGGAGAAAAAAGAATTAACAAATCTATTTTCACTGGACGGACGGTGTAAAATTTACAAACAAATTTTGTTTTTTCTTGGATTTCTTTTCTCGTATTTTTGTTTTTCTTGGATTTTTAAATTTAACGAATTAAATATACACGTGAACTCGTGAAGTGATCTCGGCCACAGAAGCGCAATTTGGATTCCTTGTCCGTTTTTCAGCATCGATCTCTCCCACCTAAAAAATCTTCAATCAATCTACTTCCAGAAATCATTCTTTTGTGCCTGAAATTTTTATTAGTTATATCTCGTTTTGCACAATTCCGTCATATATGCAGTAATAGCGAAGAAGGAGGACGATCAGTCGAACCCTAAGATTGCGGATCGGGAGAAGAATGGCGACGATTTCTCCTTCGGCATTGCAGAAGGTAAAATTATTTCAGGCAGAGACTATGATTTTCTCACTAATCGAACTATTTGTTTAGCAATTCAAGTTTTCTGGTGATTTTGATGAAATTCGGGATCGCAGATGCCACAAATTCAGTGCAGAAAAAGCGACAAAGAGAGAGGGAGAGGGAGACAAATTAATAACCCTTACAAAGTCGTTGAAATTACTCCTCCACCAAAGAATCTCGGCGTTCGTTGCTTTCCCTCTGTAAGCTATCATTCTTCAGAACTGAACTAGGAAATTTTGTAGTTATCATCCTTGTTATGGTTGCTGAATCTGTGTGAGTGAGCAGCTTTAGAAATGAAATCATGTTTCTATCATTCCATATGCTGAAGAAATTAAGATGATGACTAGTTATGGTTTGTGATCAGCATACATTCCTTGAAAAAATTGATTGGATTATTGGCTGCAACTTGGATTTTATGCTGATAAAGTTTTGAGTCGTGTGTCCAGGGGTTGAGCCATTTGATATAAGAATAGACAACTATTGATGCTTAAGACTAATAATGACTTGGAAAACCTTGTTAATAGTCCTCAAGAAAAGATCTAGGCCCCCATCAAGCGTACGGGACTAATCTGATTAGCATTTGATTCAAAACCTCTGTTATTGAAGCATTGGTTCATATGAAAAGGCAATCTAGGCAGCCGTTTGAGGCCTCTAGTATATAACCTTTTTTTCGTAGAAAAGTCCCCCGAAAATTGAACTTGTATAAGAAAAAGTCTGTAATATCAACTTTCGCCTAATTCCCCCGACATCTGAACGCCAATGTTGCTTACATGGATATGGTGTTCTATTTAGAGCTTTACCTCAAATGTGTCATGACATGCTATCTATCTCGAGATTATAACAACACATGATAGTTGAAAGTATTAATTTTAGCTTACCGTGTTTTTTGGATTTGGAAAGCATATCCAGATGACTTCTCAAAAATATGATGGCGATACCCTCATTGAGATGGTACATTTGTTGTTTCATCTTCTAACATGAAACGTAGATACAAAGTTGCTTGCTTCTGAAAGTGAGCTGTTTAGTATTGCACTTTCTCTCTTGCTAGCTGTTTATTGCATGTTTGGATGTTGTTGATCAGCGGTAGAAATGATGAATAATAGGAAATGAATACCCGATAAGTAGACAGTATTTGTTGATACTTGATACCAGGAAACATGCCAGATTTCTCATATGCTTAACATATCAGAATGGTATTATTTTTCTTCTATATAAGTTCGATTTTCTTATAAAGAGTATTTTTATATTAGGGTTCTGATCAAATGTATTAAATCTCTATAGAACCTGCAGTGCGGAGAGAGCGTGACAATCGAAGGGCGAGATTATATGATTTCGGCTGTAACTCATCGCTACGAGCTCCGGAAAGGAAAGTATGAACCTAGTGAGAAGAGGCTTGACGTACTGTCAACAGGAAGGTACATAGTGAACTTGTATTTGGAAAATTTGCTTGAACAATCTTGATTTAAAAAAAAAAAAAAAAAAAAAAAAAATCTTCCTTGAGATGATCTTATAATGTAAATGGAGGAACTGACCATACCAAAAAGTGAAAAAAAAAAAGGTAAAAAATAAAAATGCTTATGCCTAGTCACGCATATGCTTATTGAATTTGGACCTCACTAGGATTGCCAATGACCAGTAAAATGACAAGATACTTGACGTGGTAGTTGCAAGAATTGCTTGCCAAGTATTAACTTCTCCCAGTTACATTCCTCCCATTGCATGAAATTATATCCTTTTGTTGGCTTCCTCTTTGAATGTCTTATATTAAAATTCTTACTTCATCCTAGCTCTTTCACGCAATTAAACTCGAAGTCTCGAACTTTGAAATTCAGAATTGGGACTAATATTTATCCACAAAAATCTTATCGTTCCCCACCACTTTTTCAGAATTACATAATTAATTAAGTTCTCCACTCTCAATTTTATGCAGTCAATCCACAAGAAAAATAGATGATTAAGATATGAAAAGAATATGATCGAATAGGTTATTATTATCAACAAAGTTTCGACATTTTTTCTTTTTCAACAATAACTTTCTATTTTTTAGATAATCATTTTCAAGCATTTAGTATTGGGAAATTAATTTGTCATACTTGTCAATAATCTTTTTTAGTTAGTTTCTTCACCATGATTCATCTTTCTTGAGCCTTGATCGGGTGCCTATTGTGGGTCCCACTGGTCCCCCCCCTCAGGGATAGTTATGTATTTATTCATCTGATCTAACATAGATATTAAAAAAATGTAAAAAGAAATTTTTTTGGTCGATGACACGACGCTCTGTGAGGGTGCCACGTGGCGCAGGTTCGGCACCCATGTGGGTATCCAAACAAAACCTCTTTCATACCCATATTTAACAAGATCAGAAAGTTGCATGATTATACCAATAATTTACCAGTACGACGCATATAATTTGTCCTAAGGAAACAAACGGAAAAGCAAAGACCCAATGAATCAGACAGAAAGCACAAAACATTCACCTCGGATGTATATCCGGTTTCTCCATGTATGTAATTGTTTCTTCTTTCTTTTCTTGATCACATGCATATTACATAAGCGCGGAGAGAGAGAGAGAGATTCCTCTACCACGGATCTTTGAAAATATCATCTTTCATACCTTGGCTTGCTAACGTATTAGAGAGAGAGAGGGGGAGAGAGAGAGATTCCTTTACCATGGTTCTTTCAAAAAGATCATCTTTCATACCCTGGCCTGTCGAACAAGAATTACTTGCTAACATATTAACTTTCCCAGTTAAATTCCTCCCATTGCATGAAATTATATCCTGTTGTTGGCTTTTAGAGAAAATTCTCACTTCATCCTACTTCTTTAACGTAATTAAACTCAAAGTCTCAGACTTTGCAATTCAGAATTGGTACTAATGATTCTCCACAAAAATCTCTTCGGCCTCCACCACTTTTTTAGAATTACATATATAATTAAGTTGTTGATTCCCAATTTTAGATCAATATTTAATTGATAAATCTGGCTCTACTATCTCAATATCCCATCCTTTGCCGACATCGCCTTATTAACAAACCAACACCTCCAGTCGAAGGCGAAAGTGAAACTGAAACCGATCCATCCGGAGAAAACCACATGCCAAGATGAAGAAGAAACAGCAGAAGAATCATTGTCATGCATGCTGTTTCACATACTCCACAACAACTATTCGTTCCTTTCTCGTCATCAGCCGAGACGTCGAAGAACCAAGTGAGAGATAGAGAAAGAGGGAAAGAGATGGAGCTGTTTCGCCATCCCAAAATATTGATGGCAAAATGCTCCATCTCTGTCCGTCTGTCTCTCTACATCTTACCTGCATGCATTAGATTTCTTGATTGGGAGAACGCAATGTGGATGCATGTATATATACTACTACAAGGAGTTCTAGTTCAATTAGGATTAGTTTCTAGTTCAATTAGGATTAGGTATCTTCCTTTATCAACTTACTACTACCACGAGTTCTAGTTCAATTAGGATTAGATATCTTCCTTTGTTATCTTTGCATATATGTGTCCTTATCTTCTTGATTTTTATATGATATGCAAAAGCGTGTATTGGAGATTTGATTATATCTTTGTTAGCCCTAATCGTGTCCTCTTTCTCTCTCTCCTATTTACTTTGTTTTAATCTTTTACATGGCATGGTTGGTATTTAAGCATGAGATGATTACACCAAAAAAATTTTATTTCAGAAGATGGTATAGATTTAAGATTGCAAAATTTGAAATCAAATTAAAGTTAGGAGACTCAATTGAAATGTTATTAAAAGTGTTAGAAGAACAATAAGGTTGTACAACCGATAATAGCTAGAAAAGTGGATTCCACCAATATAAGGTAGAGTAAAAATGGTATTTTTTTTTAGAAAGTATTTTCAATCAAACACTTAGTTCCATAACAAATTATGTAGCAATACTCCGACAAGTTAAGCATCGATTCAATTTGCTTAGAAAAACAAGACTCATGAAGCACTTTTCAACACTCACCAGGTCTTCTAGTGTAGTGTACCCAAGGACCACATTACGTTTTTACCACATGACCAAAATAAGTAAGGAATAGAAGTTATATGAAGAGCATGAATTGACCTTTTTTTCATGTGTGTTCTACAAAATAAGTGAACAAGAAGTCTTTCTGTTATCTCAAATTACTTAGAATCTATTTGATCTAATTGACGTGAAAAAGAAAATAAACTCAATTGCTACAAAAAATAAAAACCGATTAACCCTTCATTTTTTTTTTTAAATGAAAGTTGGTGAATTTGTTGTTTAAATGGTTACACCTAGGAATAATTTCCGTGGAAGATTTTGACCATCAAAGTAAAAGAAATTTGAAATCCACTTGAAAAATATTAAAAATATATACATATTTTTGTATCTTAAACACCCTTAAAATTTTCTATCTAACACTCCCTTATTACATGACAAAGTTCTCTTACATTGATTTTGCTCATCGTGGCAAAAAAAAAAACAATCTGACCCGCACAAACCCAATGAATATTCGTCCCAAATGGTAAGAAAATGTGATTCACGAAAATTCATGACCAGCTGATGGGTTAAGTGGGTAGCCCACGGGATTACTTTATTAATATATAGATCTCACAATTCTTGGATAATGTCCTCTGCAATCTACGTTTCAATAGCATAAATACACAATGTATAAAAATAAGAGTTGGCATTTGTTGTCTTTATTATAAGAAATTGGATAATCAATTTGGTTAGATCGTTGAAATTACCCTAAAAAGATCTTTTTGTCTTGTGTGTTTTACGAAATTAGTGAATAAGAAGTGTCATAAATCTTTCCGTTATCTCAAATTATTTAGGATGTTTTTTATCTCATTCGTGTGAAAAAGAGAGTGAATTCCATTGTTATAAAAATCAAAACCGATTAACCCTTAGTTTTTGTTTCTACTAAACTGTGCGAATTGATTGTTTAAAAATATTACACCTAGAAATATTTTTCTTGAACGATTTTTGGCAATCAAACAGCACAAAACTTGTAAACCACTTGAATTCCTTTCTGTTTGTTTTTTTTTTTTTTTTTTTGTCTCTTAAATAAATATCTTGTATCAAACACCTCATTAATATTTCCTATCAAACACACCCTCACATCACAAAAATGCCCCACATTGATTCTATCTTAGCTCATCACGATTCATGATTTGACTGGAGAATCGAATTAACGATACATTAAGCATCGATTCAAGGCTATTCTTTAATTTTACCAGACAAGACTCATGAAACAAGAATCACACGTACTCCATTAACGGAAAGATTCAGTTTGCGTAATCAAAAGAATCTATATTCAAAGAAGAGCTAGTAAAATTTTCAATTTTCATGCCATGAGAGGGATCATCGTCCAACAATAAAAGAAGAATTTGATCATGATTGTTGTTATGAACTCGAAATTTATCTACATAACTACAAAGAACTGTCAACAACTCATTTGAATGCTCTAACTAAATCGGCTTGCTAACGGAGGATTATCCCCACCTTATTAACCCGATGTGGTACTTTTTACATTCTACATCAAAATATGTGCAACGGAATAATATATAAAATACAAAAAAATGTGTCCAACAGAAAACAAGTATTTTAATGTATATATGGCACAAATATTTTCTTTTTTCACTTGGGATACCATGTTTCTTCATGTATCTACTTATTTCGTCTTTCTTTTGCCTCTTCTTGATGAGATATTCCATAAATCTCTAAACTTTTGAGTGAGAGATGGACAAAGAGGGACAGAGGGAAAGGGAGAGAGCTGTTCGCCATCCTAAATTGATGACAAGCTGCTCTCTCTCTCTCTCTATCTCTCTATATCATATCTATGATTCCTTGAGAGAGGCAATGGAAAAAATCAATTTTGATTGAACTCTGATTGATGTCGATGCATGTATATATATATAATACAAATTAAGAGTCCCAAATTGATATGGATTATATATTTGCACAATCTAATTCAAGATATTATCTTGAGACATAACCAAAGATATACTACCGCTAAGATTTAGCGTGTGATTTAAACCATTAAGTTGTTATAAATTTATAATCATGTTTCAATGTTGTAGAATCTGCCTCGGCGTGTTTGCTTTATTTGAGGCTAGTTTAGTGGGTTAGTTATTTTGTTGCAATTTAACATATCTTGAGGCATAAGCCAAGATATACTATCGCTGAGATTTAGCATGTGATTTAAACCATTAAGTTGTTATAAATTTATAATCATGTTTCAATATTGTAGAATCTTCCTTGGCGTGTTTGCTTTAATTTGAGGAAGTTTAGTGGGTTAGTTATTTTGTTGCAATTTAACATATAATTAATTCAAGATCATCCACTCAATTTGCTTATATTCTAAAAACTGTATGCAATTTAAAGAGCATTACAATATTAAGAGAATAATATAAGATCTTCGATTAAAAAAAAAAAGAATAATATAAGATCTAAATTACAATGTTATAAAGCATGCTATGTAGTAGCAAGCATTGAGAAGTGATTAACAATAGCATTCTTGAATCTAATGATTGTTCATCATGGAAAGACAGGATTAGAGATGACAAAAAAATCCAGTCCGCGCCTAAAGCAATGAATATTCGCCCCGAATGGTAAGAAATGTTCCACTCAGATCGGTTGGGCAATAATGGTAAGAAAATGCGGTCCGCGAAAGTTCGTGGACAATCACGATACAGGGTCAATCTGCCACGCCAACATTTTTTGGAACAAAAAAATCATGATGAAAAAATTCTGAAGTTCTGAAATTTTTATTTGTTTCTTTTTAGTTTTTCCATCATGATGACTCAATGCGTTAGTTTTTAAAGTGGGTTGGACTTCTATCTCTAGTTTAATATCTAAAACGACAAAGAAAAAAAAGTTCACACATCCATTGGCGGATTGATAAGAAAATCAGCCTCGATCAGAGATCCGCCACAATTCGATCCACTCCACAATTAGCAGATCGAGGGGCAATAACAATCACAACAAATTTTCATGAGAAAGTTATGGTTTCGGCCGATCCGTCCCATCGCTATCCCTAGGCTAGGACATAGTTACCTCTTTCTTTGTATCCCTTTGTCCAAGAATCCAGGTTGAGCCCAAGTTGTCTCTCATTATGTTACGAGAATCTCCTCGAAAAGAAACCCCGCGTCTCAGAGTAATTGGGCCTGAAATGAGCCCAAACTGAAGTATGCCCAGCAATCGAATCCATTACTTGAACTTGGCCCAATCTTCATGATCTAAGAACCGACCACCAATTGGAATCTTTTAATGCTTAACAGGTTCAACAAAGACGCTTTTAACAAACCGTGATTCGTTCTTAGCAGCACAATCAGAAGACCGATCAATACTTTGAGTCATTCTCATTCTCCTTCATTGTTAGATATTGAGTTAATTTTGGGCAGATTAATTTAATCCGAAGTTTTTGATTTGAAACTGATTGTCTAAAATTATGAGTTCTTTATAAAATCCTACATTTTTCCCGTAAAATTTGTTCGTTGACTCATTTTTCAATAAAGTTTTTAAGTTTATAATAGTATTATTTTGTTCGATTTTACTTTTACAGGTCCAAACTTTCTTGATTCCAAACTTGTAGTATTATTTTTTTCATTTTTACTTTTACAAGTCCAAACTTTCGTGAATCCAAACTTCATTTATCTCTAAAATTTGGATAATTAGGATTGATTTAGTCTCGCCTTCTAGAAGTTGATTGCGATAGTCCATCATGTAGCGTTTTCTAAAAAATTGTTTCTTAAAAAATAAGAACTAATTCACCATTAGTTTTTGTTTTTTGCGATAGTTGGCAAATTTGTTGCTTAAGGGGGCTAGACCTCAGAATTAATCTCGTCGAACATTTTACTTATTTATTTGTTTTTTTTGAAACGTTTTCGTTGAAAATTTTGACAGCCAAGCAACACAAAAATTAGAGTTAACTTTTCTTGAAAAGAAAAGGAAAGAGAAATATTTACTACCAAATACACTTTTAATATTTTAAAAAACTTCGTCGAAGAGAAAATTCAACTAACGGAAGGTTATAAGATAAAATGTCGAAAAAGGGGAAGAACATAGATCCCACCACTAATTTGCATTTAATTTAAACCATCAAATTGTTATAATTTTTGATCGATTTCGTAGACTGTTCCGTGTTGTTTAGGGGGCTGGTTGAATTTCCTGGGCATTTCCTTTAAATTTAATACAATGTAAAAATAATAATTTATAACAATGAAATTAATTAATGAAATAAAAATGGAAAAGCTTTAATTTGATTAGTAAGTCTCATGGTTTCAATTGGATATTAAAACCTCGATTTACTATTTTAATATTTCCCCATTTTTTGAAAATGTTAATCGCTCTTACAGAATGTATGATGAATATGACTGTAAGCCTATAACTGAAAGCAATTCTTTTTTCTTTTTTTTTTTGGAAAACAAAATAAACTCAAAATCAAATATTATTTCTTTATATCGGACACACTTAAATTTTGACTGAATTTCACTACAAGAAGTGGTTCCTAAAGATTTGAATGATCGTCCCTCGGTGGTGTTGTTGATGTTGGGGAACTAGGCGCTGCTAATTCCACCCAAGATCAGTGGGACACAAAAATAATATGCAACTGAGAAAATAATGGACGCTAAAATAAGCACAAAAATGGAACACCGAGATTTAACGTAGTTCGCCAACGCTTACGCCCACTGACCCACACCAATATATTTCACTATCACAAAAAATGAGGAGTACAAAAATACCACTGTATTTTTCTCGCCACGCAAAGGCTTTAACACTCCACTCACTTTTATCTCTCGCAGATAGTTTCATGAAGCTCTCTCTTTCTCTCTACACAAGAAGGTATTCTTGGCTTTCAAGTGGTGTTTTTGAAGCTACAATGTGCCTTGTATTTATAGGAAAACTTGGGGTTGTTGGCACCTACTTTTATTGAAATTCAAGGAAACCTACCATTGTTTTTCTTGCCAAACCTTCATGTGTTCCCATTGTGAGCCTATTCTTTTGACCTTCCTTTTTTCCTTCTTTGTGTGCCACCAACCTACTAACAATCTCCCACTAAGACCGATTTCAATCTGTCTTCACAATCTGCTTTCACCTTGGGATATCTCATTTTGCACTTCGTGAAAAATATGATGTGGGTCACCACCTCTGCTTCATTGCGTAAGACCAATCAAGTCGAGCACGCCCAATTTCTCATAGTTCTTGTTTCGCCATCATGTCAATTTGGGTTTTTGGTACCTTGAATCTTTTCAAGCTTTAATACTCCATCTTCCAAAAGTGATCGATGAAGTGATAACGGAGCCCAATGTGTTTGGTTCTTGAATGAAATCTTTGAATTCTTTGCCGGATGTATCGCACTCGACTATCACCGTGCAAGACATTCGCTCGCTCAAAACCCAGTCGCCAACAAACCTTGTAACCATATCATCTCTTTGCTAGCCTCAGTATCGCCACGTCGCTCAGAGTTGATAACGCAACAATCTTACAGATCTGCGAAATCCAACTAATCGCAGAGCACCAACCGTAAAGACATAACCGGTAGTGCTTCTTCTGCGATCTACCTCGCCAGCAAAATCTGCATCTACGAAACCTCGTAGTGTCACGTCGCCTCGTCTAAAGCATAAGCATTTATCAGTAGTTCCCCGTAGATATCTCAATATCCACTTTACTGCATCCCAATCTTTGCTTTCAGGATTTGCCATATATCCGCCGCAACTCCCACTGCATGAGCAATATCTGGTCTGGTACAAACCATGGCATACATCAAACTTCCAATGGCTGAGGCATATGGAATTTTAGCCATGAAGTTTCTCTCCTCTTCTGTCTTAGGAGACTGGTCGTTGGATAGACGGAAATGATTCGCTAATGGCGTGCTGACTGGCTTTGCACTGCTCATGTTGAACCTTTGCGTGATTTGATCAATATACTTGGCCTGTGACAACTGCAAAACACCTTTTTGCTTGTCTCTACAAATTCTCATCCCTAGAATTTGCTTTGCTTCTCCCAAGTCCTTCATTTCAAATTCCACCGATAGTTGCTTCTTCAACTTCTTCATCTCATCCATGTCCGAGCAGGCTACTAACATGTCATCGACATAAAGTAGCAAAATGATATAGCTGGACTCGAACCGCCTGAAGTAGCAACAATGGTCAGCATTACACTTCGTGTAGCCATTTTTCTGCATAAATCCGTCAAACTTCTTGTACCACTGTCTAGGCGCTTGCTTTAAGCCATATAGGCTCTTCTTCAATTTGCATACCAACTTCTCTTTTCCTTTCACTGAGAAGCCTTCCGGTTGCTGCATATAGATTTCCTCCTCTAAATCACCATGGAGGAAAGCAGTTTTCACGTCTAACTGCTCCAAGTGCAAGCCCTCCGCTGCAACAATGCTCAACACTGATCGAATTGTTGTTAGCTTCACAACTGGCGAAAATATCTCCGTGTAGTCAATTCCTTCTTTCTGCTGGAAACCTTTGACTACCAATCTCGCCTTGTACCTCTTTGAACCATCATGTTCTTCTTTGATTCTGTACACCCATTTATTGTTGAGAGCTTTCTTCCCTCTGGGCAATTCAGCTAGTTCCCACGTCTGGTTGGAGATGAGAGACTTTATCTCATCTTTCATTGCAAGCTCCCACTTATGTAATCTCCCACCGACATGCCTCGTCATAGCATTCAGGTTCACCGTCGATGAGCAACATGTAGTTCATGTACTCGATTCGGAACATGAGGTCGACTTGACCTCCTCACAATGGGGTCGGAGCCGAGACTGTGGTGAATCACCTCCGAGATGGGCTCCTCTGCAGACCCTCATGACGCATTTCCTTCTAGAGTGTCGTCCGGAACAACATATGTTGGATCATCGTGGATTGTGTCATTGGGCTGCATCGCATTTCTGTCCTTGTACATCACCTTTTCATTGAATATGACATCCCGGCTTCTGATGAGCTTTTTGTTCTGATCATCCCAAAAGCGATACCCAAACTCGTCTCCACCATATCCAACGAAAGTACACTTTAGTGATTTGGAGTCTAACTTACTCCTGGCATTATCACTAATGTGCACATACGCGACACAACCAAATACTTTTAAATGAGAAAGTTTCACTTCTTTTCCGCTCCAAACTTCTTCCCAGATCCTCAGACTCCAATAGTACCGACGGTCCACGATTAACTAGGTATGCCGTATTGATGACCTTCCGCTAAAGCGTTTTGGTGCCTGCATGTATTCTCATGCTTCCGCTCTTTCATCAATGTTCGATTCATGCTCGCAACTCCATTCTCATATGCGGTGTTCCTGGCAACGTTCTTCCAACTTGATGCCATTTTGGTAACAAAATTTCTTGAACGCCAAATTTTCGTACTCTCCACCATTGTCAGATCTCAACTTCTTTACTCGCAAACCAGTTTCATTCTCCACCATGGCCTTCCACTTCTTGAACGCCTCGAACACATCGGATTTGTGTCTCAAGAAGTAAACCCACACCTTTCTCGAGTGGTCATCAATGAAAGTCACAAAGTATAACTTTCCGCCAATCGATGAAACTGCTGTTGGACCCCACACATCTGTGTGGACAAGTTCAAGCTTCTCTTTCTTTAGAGTTCTGCCACTTGTATTGAAACCCACCCGTTTCTGCTTCCCGAAAATACAACTTTCACAAAAGTCTAAATCAATAGACTGAAGCCCTGGTAGTTTTCCTTTTGCATGCATGTACTTGAGCCCTTTCTGACTCATATGCCCAAGTCTTTGGTGCCACAGGTTCGCATCCTTGCTATCAAAGAATCGCAATTGTCATACACGCATTAGTCGTGTATAGGGTGCCACTATCCTTGCCACGCAAGCGATTATCATGGCCCCCTTGGTGATTTTCCAATTATCACCAGAGAAGCTTGTGTCACATCCTTCTCTTGACAATTGTTTGACGGAGATCAAATTTTTCCTCAATTCTGGAATATGTCTCACGTCCTTTAATTTCCATACAGATCCATTGATATTGATCTGTACTTCTCCTATGCCCACCACGCTGCAAGGATGATCGCCTCAGAGATATACTTCTCAAGTTTCCGACACATAATTTGCAAAAAGTGTCGATTTGCGGTGGCATGGAATGATGCTCAGTCTATTACCCAATAGTCGGCCTTCTTCTCCATGGAACATATCAACGCATCACGCGTTTCTTGATCACGACATTGACCTCGGTCCTTGTTCTCCGCTTCCTTTGAGCCGCCTACACCGATTTTTGTAGTGCCCATCTGACCGCAATTCCAACATTCAACAGATTTTGACTTGTTGGAATTTATGTGATTTTGGATCTCGCCGCCATTCCTCGACTTGTTCGCCCACGCCGTGCCCTCTCGCTTTGAACTTCGCCTCGCTATCTACATTGAAAGCGGCCCCGGAAGTTGAAGCCGATCCGATCGCTCGGATCTCCTCGCCAAGATCATGCTCACAACGTCATCGAACTTCAATTTCGACTTACCGGCCGAGCCATCGATGGTCGTGGATCGCTATTCGACTCTCAGCAATCGCCAAGAATTAATAGAGCTCGAACTTCATCACTAAAAGTGATTTCCACCGTTGTCAATTGGTCTACTACCTCATTGAATTCGTTGAGGTGTTCTCCAAATCTCCCGCTTTCCATCATCTTCATATTGAACAATTTCTTGATCAAATGAACTTTATTTGCTGCAGACGGTTGTTCATGCATGCTGGATAGAGCTGCCATGAGAGACGCCGTTGTCTTCTCATTTTTAATGTTGAAAGCGACCGACTTTGATAGGGTCAATCTAATTGCTGAGTGCTTTTCGATCAAGCACCTCCCACTCGCCGCCTTTATCACCTTTCGGCTTTTCTTTCAACGGCTTATATAGGTCCTTCGATACAAATAGTCCTCTATTTGCATTTTCCAATATCCAAAATTTTTGCCATCAAATTTATCAATTTTGGAAATTCTCTCGTCTGTCGCCATTACTCCCACTCGAACAAAATGTGATTTTTCGAGAAATCGCTTCGATGTGGAAGATCACCACGCCTGCAACCACAGAGCATACTAAGAATTTCAAGAGATATCACAAACAAAGCTCGATACCGCTTGTTGGGGAACTAGGCGCTAATTCCGCCAAGATCGATGGGACACAAAAATAATATGCAATCGAGAAAATAATGGACGCTAAAATAAGCACAAAATGGAACACCGAGATTTAACGTGGTTCGCCAACCGCCACGCCCACGGACCCACACCAATATATTTCACTATCACAAAATGAGGAGTACAAAAAATACCACATCAGATTTTTTCTCGCCACGCAAAGGCTTTAACACTCCACTCACTTTTATCTCTCGTGTATAGCTTTCTACTGAAGCTCTCTCTCTCTCTACACAAGAAGGTATTCTTGGCTTTCAAGTGGTGTTTTTGAAGCTACAATGTGCCTTGTATTTATAGGAAAACTTGGGGGTTGTTGGCACCTACTTTTATTGAAATTCAAGGAAGCCTACCATTGTTTTTTTTCTTGCCAAACCTTCATGTGTTCCCATTGTGAGCCTATTCTTTTGACCTTCCTTTTTTTCCTTCTTTGTGTGCCACCAACCTACTAACAGTTGATATAGATCCACACATTAGTTTGTTTTAGGGACGGCAATGTCGTCCCTATATGGCATTTCAATTAAAAATTAAATAAAGTTGCACATTCCGTAAGCTCAGAGAGAGAGAGAGAATTAATTAGTTCCTTTACCACGATTCTTCCAAAAAGATCATCTTTCATACCCTGGCCTGTCGAGCGAGAATCACTTGCTATAACATATTAACTTTCCCAGAGACTTACTTCCTTTACCCACGGTTCCTTTGCCCATTGCATGAAATTATATCCTATTGTTTGCTTTTAGAGAAAATTCTTACTTCATCCTACTTCTTTCAGGTAATTAAACTCAAAGTCTCAAACTTTGAAATTCAGAATTGGTACAAATGATTATCCACAAAAATCTCTTCGGCCCCCACCACTTTTTCAGAATTACATATATAATTAAGTTGTTGATTCCCAATTTTAGATCAATATTTAATTGATAAATTTAGCTCTACTATCTCAATATCCCATCCTTTGCCTACATCGCCTTATTAACAAACCAACACCTCCAGTCGAAGGCGAAAGTGAAACCGAAACCCATCCATCCGGAGAAAACCACATGCCAAGATGATGAAGAAACAGCAGAAGAATCACTGTCATGCTGTTTCACATACTCCGCAACAACTATTCGTTCCTTTCTCGTCATCAGCCGAGACGTCGAAGAACCGAGTGAGAGATAGAGAAAGAGGGACAGAGGGAAAGAGATGGAGCTGTTTCGCCATCCCAAAATATTGATGGCAAGCTGCTTCATCTCTCTCCGTCTGTCTCTCTACATCTTATCTACATGCATTAGATTTCTTGATTGGGAGAATGCAATGTAGATGCATGTATATATACTACTACAAGGAGTCCTAGTTCAATTAGGATTAGGTTCTAGTTCAATTAGGATTAGGTATCTTCCTTTATTAACTTTGCCTATACATACTACTACCACGAGTTCTATTTCAATTAGGATTAGATATCTTCCTTTATATATGTGTGTGTACTTATCTTCTTGATTTTTATATGATATGTAAAAGCGTGTGTTAGAGATTTGATTATATCTTTGTTATCTCTAACTGTGTCCTCTCTCTCTCTCTCTAGATCTCTCTCCTATTTACTTTGTTTTAATCTTTTACATGGCATAGTTGGTATTTAAGCATGAGATGATTACACCAAAAGTTTTCTATTTTAGAAGACGGTATAGATTTTAGATTGCAAAATTTGAAATCAAATTAAAGTTAGGTGACTCAATTGAAATGTTATTAAAAGTGTTAGAAGAACAATAAGGTTGTACAATCTATAATAGCTAGAAAAGTGGATTATACCAATACAAGCTAGAGTAAAAATGGTATTTTTATTAGAAAATATTTTTAATCAAACACCTAGTGGCATGACAAATTATACAGCAACACTCCGACAAGTTAAGCATCGATTCAATTTGCATAAAAAACAAGACTCATGAAGCACTTTTCAACACCCACCTGGTCTTCTAGTGTAGTGTACCCAAGGACGACGTTACGTTTTTACCACATGACCAAAATAAGTAAGGAATAGAGGTTATATGAAGAGCACGAATTGACCTTTTTGTCATGTGTGTTCTACGAAATAAGTGAATAAGAAGTCTTTTTGTTATCTTAAATTACTTAGAATGTATTTGATCTAATTGACGTGAAAAAGAAAATAAACTCAGTTGCTACAAAAAATAAAAACCGATTAACCCTTCATTTTTTTTTTTGTTAAAATGAAAATTGGTGAATTTGTTGTTTAAATGGTTCAAGACCTAGGAATAATTTTCGTGGAAGATTTTGACCATCAAAGAAAAAGAAATTTGAAATCCACTTGAAAAATATTAAAAATATATACAGATTTTCGTATCTTACACACCTTTAAAATTTTCTATCAAACACTCCCTTATTACATGACAAAGTTCTCTTACATTGATTCTTCATCAACTCATCGTGGCCCAAAAAAAAAAAAAATCTGATGGGCACAAACCCAATGAATATCCATCCCAGATGGTAAGAAAATGCGATTCACGAAAATTCGTGACCGGGTTAACTGGGTAGCCCACGGGATTACTTTATTAATATATAGATCTCATAGATTCTTGGATAATGCCCTCTGCAATCTACATTTTAATAGCATAAATACACATCGTATATAAATAAGAGTCGACATTTGTTGCCTTTATTATGGGAAATTGGATAATAGATTTGGTTAGATAGTTGAAATTACCAGAGAGAGATTTTTGTCTTGTGTGTTTTACGAAATTAGTGAATAAGAAGTGTCATAAATCTTTCCGTTATCTCAAATTATTTAGGATGTTTTTTATCGCATTCGTGTAAAAAAGAGAATGAATTCGATTGTTATAAAAATCAAAACCGATTAACCCGTAGTTTTTTTTTCTACTAAACTGTGCGAATTTTTGTTTGAAAATATTACACCTAGAAATATTTTTCTTGAACGATTTTTGGCAATCAAACAGCACAAAACTTGTAAACCACTTGAATTCCTTTTTTTTTTTGTGTCTCTTAAATAAATATCTTGTATCAAACACCATATTAATATTTCCTATCAAACACACCCTCACATCACAAAAATGCCCCACATTGATTATATCTTAGTTCATCACGATTCATGATTTGACTGGAGAATCGAATTAACGATACATTAAGCATCGATTCAAGGCTATTCTTTAATTTTACCAAACAAGACTCATGAAACACTTAAAGAATCACACTACTCCACTAACGGAAAGATTCAGTTTGCGTAATCTTAAACCCACAAGAAAAATAGTTGATTACTATATAAAGGATCGGATGCAACAACTTATCAACAAGCCAAAATTAAATAAAATCAGAAGAATTTTTTTTTAAGACATCGATAACTTTATATTTTTCGCATAATCTTTTCGGACCACACAGCAGGTAGCTGATACCCAAAAAAAAAAAAATTACTTTTCAATAAAAGTTAACAAAATTAAACTATTTTCTTAAGTAAAAAGATTTATTTTCGATGTTACTTGACGGAATTGTTTTTCAAGATTTATCATATAGCAGAATCCAAATCAAATAAGTAGCACTCCCACTATCAAGAATCACAAAAATAAAAAGAATCTATATTCGAAGCAGAGCTACTAAAATTTTCAATTTTCATGCCACGAGAGGGATCATCGTCTAACAATAAAAGAAGAATTTGATCGGGATTGTTATGAAGAACTCGGAATTTCTCTACATAACCACAAAGAACTGTCAACAACTCATTTGAATGCTCTAACTAAACCTGCTTGCTAATGGAGGATTATCCCCGCCTTATTAATAGGATTTTATACATCTCATAACTCGATGTGGTACTTTTTACATTCTACATCAAAACATGTGAAACGAAATAATATATAAAATATAAACAAATGTCTCCAACAGAAAACAAGTATTTTAATGTATATATGGCACAAATATTTTCTTTTTCGCTTGGGATACCATGTTTCTTCATGTATCTACTTATTTCTTCTTTCTTTTGCCTCTTCTTTATGACATATTCCATAAAGCTCTAAATTTTTTGAGTGAGAGATGGACAAAGAGGGACAGAGGGAAAGGGAGAGAGCTGTTCGCCATCCTAAATTGATGACAAGCTGCTCTCTCTCTCTCTCTATCTCTATATCATATCTATGATTCCTTGGGAGAGACAATGGAAAAAATCAATTTTGATTGAACTCTGATTGATGTCGATGCATGTATATATATAATACAAATTAAGAGTCCCAAATTGATATGGATTATATATTTGCACAATCTAATTCAAGATATTATCTTGAGACATAACCAAAGATATACTACCGCTAAGATTTAGCGTGTGATTTAAACCATTAAGTTGTTATAAATTTATAATCATGTTTCAATGTTGTAGAATCTGCCTTGGCGTGTTTGCTTTAATTTGAGGCTAGTTTAGTGGGTTAGTTATTTTGTTGCAATTTAACATATCTTGAGACATAAGCCAAGATATACTATAGCTAAGATTTAGCATGTGATTTAAACCATTAAGTTGTTATAAATTTATAATCATGTTTCAATATTGTAGAATCTTCCTTGGCGTGTTTGCTTTAATTTGAGGAAATTTAGTGGGTTAGTTATTTTGTTGCAATTGAACATATAATTAATTCAAGATCATCCATTCAATTTGCTTATATTCTAAAAACTGTATGCAATTTAAAGAGCATTACAATATTAAGAGAATAATATAAGATCTTCAATTAAAAAAAAAAAGAATAATATAAGATCTAAATTACAATGTTAAAAAGCATGCTATGTAGTAGCAAGCATTGAGAAGTGATTAACAATAGCATTCTTGAATCTAATGATTGTTCATCATGGAAAGACAAGATTAGAGATGACAAAAAAATCCAGTCCGCGCCTAAAGCAATGAATATTCGCCCCGAATGGTAAGAAATGTTCCACTCAGATCGGTTGGGCAATAATGGTAAGAAAATGCGGTCCGAATTACGAATCAGGGTCAATCTGGCACGCCAACATTTTTTGGAAAAAAAAAATCATGATGAAAAAATTCTTAAGTTCTCAAATTTTTATTAGTTTTTTTTTAGTTTTTTTCCATCATGATGACTCAATGGCTTAGTTTTTAAAGTGGGTTGAGCCCAAGAATCAAGTTGTCTCTCATTATGTTACGAGAATCTCCTCGAAAAGAAACCCCGCGTCTTAGAGTAATTGGGCCTGAAAAGAGCGCAAACTTAAGTATGCCAAGCAATAAAATCCATTATTTGAACTTAGCCCAATCTTTGTGATCTAAGAACCGGCCAACAGTTGGAATCTTTTAATGCTTAACAGGTTCAACAAAAACGCTTTTAACAAACCGTGATTCATTCTTTGCAGCACAATCAGAAGACTGATCAATCCTTTGAGTCATTCTCATTCTCTTTCATTGTTAGATATTGAGTTAATTTTGGGTAGATTAATTTAATCCGAAGTTTTTGATTTGAAACTGATTGTCTAAAATTAGGGGTTCTTTGTAAAATCATGCATTTTTCCTGTAAAATTTGTTCGTTGACTCATTTTTCAATAAGGTTCTTAAGTTTATAACAGTATTATTTTGTTCGATTTTACTTTTACAGGTCCAAACTTTCGTGATTCCAAACTTGTTTTTAAGTTTATAATAGTATTATTTTGTTCGTTTTTACTTTTGCAAGTCCAAACTTTCGTGATTCCAAACTTAATTTATCTATAAAATTTTGATTAGGATTGACTTAGTCTCCCCTTCTAGAAGTTGCTTGCGATATTCTAGCATGTAGCGTTTTCAAAAAAATTGTTTCTTAAAAAATCAGAACTAATTCACCATTAGTTTTTTTTTTTTTTTTTTGGCGATAGTTGGCAAATTTGTTGTTTAAGGGGTCTAGACCTGAGAATTAATCTCGTTGAACATTATTTTTTTTTTTTTTTCTGAAACGTTTTCGTTGAAAATTTTGACAGCCAAGCAACACAAAAATTAGAGTTAACTTTTCTTGAAAAGAAAAGAAAAGAGAAATATTTACTACCAAATACACTTTTAATATTTTAAAAAACTTCGTCGAAGAGAAAATGTATCAACTAATGGAAGGTTATAAGATAAAATGTCGAAAAAAAGGAAGAACATAGATCCCACCACTAATGTAGCTAGAAAACAATCGAATATATATATATATATATATATATATATATATATATATATATGTGTGTGTGGAAAAAAAGTATGTGCTGCAATAAATAAAAATTATTGTGTGAATACAACTAATGGACCATGGTCCATGGCATGCCTACTACACAATGCAAGGAAATCGTCAAATTAGATCAATCTTTAAAGAAATAGTAATTTATTTGGTCTTCCACTAATAAATGCGCCCTTTCTTAATAGTAATATACAATTATAAGTTCTTAATACTCAAATAAGGCCTTTTTGGTTTGAAGAATTTATTTGAAAAACTAGAGCTTATTTGAAAAACTTCTTTTACTAGTTTTTCAAATAAACTTATGAGCTTTAGATTTCTAATTCCATTTTTACCCTTTTTTTTGTAACAAAAGAAATGCTATTATTTTAAACATGTCTTTTTCCGTCATTTTGTGTTTCTGACATAACTTTTCAACTAATTTTGTTAAATACTAATATTTAAATTCGTTAGTTCTCAATTGACTTATCAGTTAGAAGCTAATTTATTATTATGGAGAATAACAATGAAATTAATTATTAATTAATGAAATAAAAATGAAAAGGTTTTATCATTATTGGAGATGCCTACTGCCTAGCTTGTTCTATTGATTCGATCTCATTTCCCAAAAGTTGATTCCTAAACTCGGTTATGGAGGATCTTTTAGAAAATTTCTTGTTCAAAACATCAAAATCAATTCATTAGTACCCCTCGTTTTTGTTTCGACGAAAACTGGCCAAAATTTGTTGTTTAATAAGAGGATGCCTCTAAGAATATTTGTAATTGGTGGAAGATTTTGGCAATCGACAGGACAAAAATTGGAGTCCACTATTTTATTTATTTATTTATTCTGGGAAACAGAAAAAGAAACATTTACTATCATCCCGGCCTCTTGCTTCTTCAGGTAGCTTACTTGTCTTTTTGAGATGGTTTTAGTAGAGATTTTTGTTGATCTTGATTCTTGAATAAAATACACACATTCTTCTCCATTCTGCTGATTCAAAAATAAAGAGAATGTTGTTATAATTAACCAAATTCAATGCTTGATCACAAACGAATTAGACACAATCCTAGCAACCAGTTTCCTCACGCACTATCGTGGTTTGCCCCCTACAATTAATTGATTTATTCACTAGTTGGAGATTGAGTGTTTTATTAATTGAAAAATACATGTTGATCATTGATTAATAATTGTGGAGTTGTGCTCGAATAAGGTCTCCAACGCCTCGGGGCACTTAATCTAGAATTTGTCCCCCTAAGGTATCTTGGGCTACAAGACTCAACTCTAGATCAACCATGTAAGAATCCAACTTCTACTATATAGGCAAGTGTTATAAAGTTACATTTTATTTTATCTATTAATATCTTACCTTAAAATCAATATAATTGAACAAATTCATATCCATATCAATGTAGGAATTAAGCTATATAGAACTAGTTTTATTTTCTGGCAACAAAAATAAGGGGTATCTAACAAATTCTATACTCACACTTTTAACAAAGCATGATTCGTTCTTAGACGCGGGATCAAATAGATTGAGCATCTAAAATAGAGGTATGAATACCCCTTTATGAAAAGACGGTTCAGCCCTTCGAATTCTTCTTTTGCCCTTTTTGCTTTCTCTATGTGCATGGATCGACCGATCTTGCAATTAATTCTTAGCGATTAGTGTTATGTATTCTTAGTGAAAATAACATTAGATTTATTGTTAGAACTTGATCACTTGGTTTCGGTAGATTCATGTTCTTTGAGATTGGAGTTTCTCTGTGATCAAACATTTTTGTTATAAATTTGCTCTTCGATTTGTATTTTAATAAAATTTTCAAATTTTTCAAAGTACTGTTTTGTTCAATTTTATTTTACAATTAAGTCCAAACTTTCTTGATTTCAAACTTGATTTATCTTAAAGCTTGGATTAGGATCAACATATCATTTTCTAGGAGTTGATCGTATATTTGGTCACGTACAAAGCCTCTTTTAAAACAATTTATTGTTTAATAAATAAAAAATCAATTCACCTTTCGTTTTTGTTTTATATGAAACCGGCAAATTTGATGTTTAAGAGCTTACGTACACCTCGGAATATTTTTTGTGGAAGATTTTTAAGATCAAACAAGCCAAAAATTAGAATTCATTAATTTATTTATATTTATATTTATTTATTTTTGTTTACATAACCCACCAACCCGCCTAATTAAGCTCCCCGTGCTTCCAAGTGAAATGTGGTGCTAGATTTCCTAATAAATATTCACCGTATTATTCAATTTAATTCAATTCTAACCAGGCACATCTTCTACTATTCAAGTGCAAATTAAAGAGAACTTCCAGCAAAAGCATAAAATACACACAGGATCTTGAATAAAAATATAAAATACTAATAATTCAAAAATAAGGAGACTCCATTGAATTAATGCTTGGTCGTTCAGCTCTTCCAACGCTATCGTCGTTTCCGAAATCTTCAACCATCCTTCACAAGAAAAATAGTTAATTGTAATATATAAAGAATAGGACACAATATGTTATCAACAAGCCAAAGTTAAACGAGATTTCAAGAATTTTTTAACAGCCGCTTTTTCTATTAATTTTTGACATAATCGTTTTCAACCATATAGGACCAAAAAAAAAGTATTTTTAAATAATTTTCTTTAGTTTCTTACTGTGATTCTTTCGAAAAGATTATTTTTCTTACCTGTTAAATTAACAAGATAAAATATTTTCTTCCGTCAAATAAAAAAAGATTTATTTATTCTTGAATTAGCACTAAAGAGAATTATTTTTCATGATTTTCACTATTTTGTAAACTACAAATTCTTTGAAGGAACGATGTTTCAGAAAAGAAAAAATAAACAAAAGGAGAAGGTGTTTATTAAAAAATAAATAAAGTTGCACATTCCGTAAGCTGAGAGAGAGAGAGGGTTAATTAATTATTTCCTTTACCACGGTTGTTTCAAAAAGACCATCTTTCATACACTGGCCTGTCAAACGAGAATTACTTGCTAACATATTAACTTTCCCAGTTAAATTCCTCCAATTGCATGAAATTATATCCTGTTGTTGGCTTTTAGAGAAAATTCTCACTTCATCCTACTTCTTTCACGTAATTAAACTCAAAGTCTCAAACTTTGCAATTCAAAATTGGTACTAATGATTATCCACAAAAATCTCTTCGGCCTCCACCACTTTTTTAGAATTACATATATAATTAAGTTGTTGATTCCCAATTTTAGATCAATATTTAATTGATAAATCTGGCTCTGCTATCTCAATATCCCATCATTTGCCTACATCGCCTTATTAACAAACCAGCACCTCTAGTCGAAGGCGAAAGTGAAACCGACATCGCCTTATTAACAAACCGACACCTCTAGTCGAAGGTGAAAGTGAAACCGAAACTGATCCATCCGGAGAAAACCACATGCCAAGATGAAGAAGAAACAACAGAAGAATCACTGTCATGCATGTTGTTTCACATACTCCGCAACAACTATTCGTTCCTTTCTCGTCATCAGCCGAGACGTCGAAGAACCAAGTGAGAGATAGAGAAAGAGGGACAGAGGGAAAGAGATGGAGCTGTTTCGCCATCCCAAAATATTGATGGCAAAATGCTCCATCTCTCTCCGTCTGTCTCTCTACATCTTATCTGCATGCATTAGATTTCTTGATTGGGAGAATGCAATGTGGATGCATGTATATATACTACTACCACGAGTTCAAGTTCAATTAGGATTAGATATCCTCCATTATTATCTTTGCATATATGTGTACTTATCTTCTTTATTTTTATATGATATATAAAAGCGTGTGTTGGAGATTTGATTGTATCTTTGTTATCTCTAACCGTGTCCTCTCTCTCTCCCCCTATTTACTTTTGTTTTAATCTTTTACATAGTAATTATAATACAACAAGCATAATAATAAAAATATAAAGTCGAGAACTGCATTGTTCATTCCTTAGTTTTCCACCTAACTAGTTAATTTGAGGACATATAATTCTATATCCAAGTCGACACCGTGTACTTTTTGATTCTTATTACTTGGATTCAACTCCATCGAGTATCTTTAATTTGTTTATGAAATCTCTTATCAACGTTAATTAATTGCGTACAATATTAGTATTATATATACTTTTTAAAAGATACAACAACTTTGTTGTCTTTTTATTTCATCTTTGGTTGCTTTATACTATTTGGCAGGCTTGCTGATTGGAAAAGTAGAAAAAGTGGGAACATTTCATTTGAAAGTGTTCTGAGGAGGGGAGGCGTTGGACGTTGATTTCATTTTTATTTCATCAGTGTCAGCTTGACAAAGGGGGCGCTACGGAACAGCCTATGTGGCCGCTACGGGCTTTTAATTAATAACTAGTTTAAGAATCACCCAAAAAAAAAAAAAAAGATTTACATAAAACCGATCATATATAACTAAATTTTGTATTAAATAAAAACTTCCAAAATAAAGACATTAATAATTTAAAAAATTAAAGTTTATTTTATATTTAGTCTTCCAATATTTTGACCTCTCTTAGGCCTTAGCACATCATTGATTAAAGATAAGATTTCATTGACTTCGATCTTGAGACTATAATCTGTATAAATAATAATGATTCTTGCTCATCAAAATTAGAAATAACAAGTATTCAACATTTTTTTTTTGGAGAACTGTCCCGGCTAAAAAGTCGAAGTCCGGTAAAAATATGATTTACCATTATCAAAAATTCTTTAATGATTTACCATTAAAGTATTATTATTTATTCTTTTTGGGGGCCTTGGGCAGATTTAATTTTTTGGGAGTCCTAGATGGTTGTATAGACAACCCATACTCAAGGCCACCACTGAGAATGGGGGGACACATATATATCTCAATCTGCCCACTTATGAATATTGTACCATGCCTACAAATGGGTATTGGAACATTACTACTAGCTAGCTAATTCAATAAATATTTCATATAACAAGTTATACATAATAATTGATGAATGATAGTTTGACATTTATTTCGCCTAATTTTTATTTTTATTTTTTACCACACACGGCTTATAAATTGCTAGTAATAATAAGATAGCTCATTAATTACCATCTGTTTTAGACTTTAGACATTTTTGTAGTACTTTTCTGATATTGCAAAAGTTAAGAGACCATTAATGAAACCCACCCTCTAAAAAACTATTAAAACATGTTAGGTTTGTATTTTTTTTATACATTTTTACATATTTTTATCTGTTCTTAATTTGCGCTCTATTTTCAACTAGTAAAAACTATCTTCATTTTAGACCTTTTTATTCTACTAGAAATTATGTCTTTTATATATGGATGATTTTATCAAAGATTTAACTAAAATTTTATCTTCGGCTTTTCTACTTTGAACTATATAAATTAAGTTCAGAAAACACTAAATATATAGACACAATAAACAACAATAATTTATGATAAAAGGTTGTGAAACGCAATTAACTTTGTTTCCATCTGTAGGGATTAAGGGTCACGTAGGACTAGTAGGAATCTGGCTCTATTGACTTTGTTGATTCCCAATTTTAGATCAATATTTAATTGATAAATCTGGCTCTACTATCTCAATATCCCATCCTTTGCCAACGTCGTCTTATTAATAAACAAGACCTCTAGTCGAAGGCGAAAGTGAAACCGATCCATCTAGAGAAAACCACATGCCAAGATGAAGAAGAAACGGCAGAAGAATCACTGTCATGCATGCTATGTTTCACATACTCTGCAACAACTGTTCATTTCTCGTCATGAGCCGAGACGTCGAAGAACCTAGTGAGAGATAGAGAAAGAGGGACAGAGGGAAAGAGATGGAGCTGTTTCGCCATCCTAAAATATTGATGGCAAGCTGCTTCATCTCTCTCCGTCTGTCTCTCTACATCTTATCTACATGCATTAGATTTCTTGATTGGGAGAATGCAATGTGGGTGCATGTATATATACTACTACCACGAGTTCTAGTTCAATTAGGATTAGGTATCTTCCTTCATTATCTTTGCGTGTATATACTATTACGAGGAGTTCTAGTTCAATTAGGATTAGATATCTTCCTTTATTGTCTTCTTGATTTTTATATGATATGCAAAAACTTGTATTGGAGATTTGATTATATCTTTGTTAGCCCTAACCGTGTCCCCTCTCTCTCTCCTATTTACTTTGATTTAATCATTTACATAACAAATTAGCAACACGCCAACAAGTTAAGCATCGCTTCAATTTGCATCAAAAAGAAGACTCATGATTCACATCTCCATATAAAGCCGATGGTCGTTTCACTTTGCGTAATCTTGAACAATATATAAAGAATTAGGATGTGACATCACATAAACAAGCCAAATTTTGTCAAAAAAATCCAAGATTTGTTTTTTTTTTAACAATGACAACTTCCTATTTTTTTACATAATCATTCCGGAGGATATAGTACGTACCCCAAAAAATAAAATGTTTTTCAATAAAAGTTAACAAGATCAAATTACTATTTTCTTGCTTAAAAAGATTTATTTTCAATGCTATTTATTGGAATTATATTTTTTTCATGATTTATCATATAGCAAAATCCAATCACATTAGAAAATATTTTGGTATTTTCTGTGTTCAATTTTTGTTTTGAGAAATTTGAAAATGTGTTTGGTTTGTTGTTTTGAAAAATTATTTTTGAGAAGGGAAAATAGAAAATGTGTTTGGTCTATACTTTTAGAAAAATACAATTTCGTATAATAAAATTTACAAAAGGGTCCTCAAACTTTTCCAAATTCACTAGTACAGATAAGACTTAGGGTAGCGGTTGTTTTAATACTTAGGGTGTCGGTTAATTGGACGCCACCCAAAATGGCGATACCCAATGTCGGATTTAGGGTGGCGGTTGTAAAAACGCCACCCAAAACAACTTAGGGTGGCGGTTGTTTGGTTAGAACCGCCACCCTAAGTCTTTTTTTTAGACTTAGGGTGGCGGTTGTTAGCCAACAACCGCCACCCTAAGTATTTTTATTTATTTTTTTAAGACTTAGGGTGGCGGTTGTTGACTAACAACCGCCACCCTAAGTTCCTTTTTTTTTTTTTTTAGATCTACTACAAACATAGTATTAGGGTTGCAACTAATAACGAAATAATTAACAAATAAGAACAAAATAATTTTTATTCATAGTGAATCACCTCCAATTACAATTACAACAAAAGATGTTCTTAACTAACTAAAAATGAACAACAACTAAAAAACGAAAATACGAAATGAAAAACTAAAAATGGCGTTTTGAGGCCTTAGACGACTTCAGATCGGCCTTAGACGACTTCAGAACGGCCTGAAACATGGGGTCATGGTAATAGCCGTGAATTTCGTAGATCTCGTCACGACGATTCCGGAATGTACTTGTGGGCTGAAAACGGACATCGTATGCAAAAGTTTTGGCCATTTAAAGTTTGCATACCCAAAACTCGAAAAAAAGATATATTAACTATTATTTTTTTAAAATCTAACTTTAAAAAATACACGAATTTGAAAGTAATGGGTAGAAGAAGTTTACCTTGCATCAATTGCAGCTCCAATATGCAAAGAACATTAGCATAAAATGATGAAGAAAGCAAAAATAATAATGTAGATCGTGTGTTTCTGGTATTTATTAATCACTGGTTCAATAACGGGTGGCGGTTGTTACTTTAATAACCGCCACCCAAAGTGAATTTTAAAATTTCGAATTTCAAATTTTTTCGCATTTTGGGTGGCGGTTGTTAATAACAACCGCCACCCTAAGCAAGTGAATTTTTATTTTTTTAAAATTTTATACTTAGGGTGGCGGTTGTTAATAACAACCGCCACCCTAAGTTTTTTTTTCTTTTTTTATTTTTATACTTAGGGTGGCGGTTGTACAGTACAACCGCCATCCGTTTTTAGCATTGGGTGGTTGTTCCGTTCTACAACCGCCACCCTTTTTTCTTTTTTTTTTTATTTATATTTACTTTTGGGTAGCGGTTTTTTGTGACAACCGCCACCCTAAGCCTTTGGGTGGCCTTTTTTTAAACAACCGACACCCAATGTGCGACGCCTAATCTCCTTTTTGTACTAGTGAAAATTTCAAACAAGCCCTTATCTTCACCTACCCTACCCCACCCCACCCCCTGCAACCCCACCGCCAGCAACCACCGGCGGTGGTTCTCCAAGGTGGAGAACCACCTTCGCTGGTGGTTTCGCCGAGAACCACCAAGGTGATTCTCCACCACTGCGAGGTGGAGAACCACCATCGCGGGTGGTTCTCGACCTCGAGAACCACCTGCGATGGTGGTTCTCCGCCTGCGAGGTGGAGAACCACCTGTGCGCGGTGGTTCTCCACCTGAGAACCACCGGGACGATGGTTCTCAGGTGGAGAACCACCAGATATGGTGGTTTGACTTTTCCGGCGATGATCGGGATTGAAACGGTACGAAAAATAAAATTTGGGACTAAAATATAATAAATGTAAAGTTTAAAATCCGAAAACGCCCGTTTTTCTTGTTTTCAACATTTAACACTGAAAACGCCGAAAACGTTAAAAAGACGTTTTCGTATTTCCTATAAAAATGTGGAAAACGTTTTCGAAAATGAATTTTCGAAAATAATAAATAGAACTCGTTTTCAACATTTTCGAAAACAGAAAACGGGCTGAAAATGGCAAAGAGAACGCCCCTAAAAGTTCAATTTTCATGCCATGAGAGGGATCAAGACTAACCAAAAAATGAAGAAGAATTTCACTGTGAACGGTATTATGAACTAGAAACTAAAGAACCACAAAGAACTATCAAAAACTCACTTGAATGGTGAACATAAATAGCAGACAATAAATAAGATGGTAGCTTTTACATTGTTCATCAAAACAAGTGAGTGAAATAGAATAACAAATAAAATACAAAAAGTGTCCAAAAGCAAACAAGTATTTTAATGTATATCATAAAAAATACTTCCTTCTAAATCGACAGCGAGCTGCTCTCTCTCTGTCTCTCTGATCCACGATTTCTTGAGAGAGAGAATGGAAAAAATCAATTTTTATTGAATTTTTATTGATGTGGGATGGATGTGCATATATAGTACAAAGAGTCCCAAATTGATGTAGATTATATATTTATATATTAATTATACAATCTAATTCAAGATATAATCTTGAGACATAATCCAAGATATATGACCGTTAATCCAAGATATATCACCATGAAAATCCCATTAATATAAACTAATTTTAAAGAATTGATATAAATCAATTATGATATTAATATATATTGAAAATTCATATAGATTTGAAATATTGTCCTTATAATAATTGACATATATTAGTTACTGTATTCATGAAATTCAATTTCATCAACTAATATCAACTGGTACAAATGAATTATGATATTCGTATAACACAATTATTATAACAAATACAGATTTATAATTTATGTCATTTAGTATTTGAAATTGACCAATAATTACTCAAAAATTTTTTGCTTCTAAAATTCATGTAAAATAGTTATGCTATTAACATTAAATTTTTTAAGTTAGGATGGATTTAAGGTGATCTTGTAGCATACATCTTATAGTTGTAGTCACCAAACCATCCATCATGCTTACATATAGATATTATAGTTAATTATCTTTACATGGATATAGTTCAAATGATTTCGTATTTAAATCATATCCGTCCATGTATATTGGTACATCCCCCCTTCCCCCGGCGTGGATGAGTGCTCTAGTTTAAGGTTGGTTTACACTTTCCAACATACTGATAATTGATGAGGGAACTTTTACATAATTGGAAAAATAGAATGATAAAATAAGATAATTAAATAATTATTAAACAATTAGGAATATATCGACAAAATAGGTTAGATACAAAGAACAACAACACACATCTTTGTCCTTGCCACCATTTCAAGCAAACAGAAACAATATATTCACAAAATAAAGAACAATACATAAATAAATAAATAGATTACTTACACAGCAAATATTATGGATAAATACGTATACATAGATGTTCCTTGTTCTAAATTTGTATGAAGATTATCACAATATTATCATCAAAATTGAAATGATAATTAAGGGACTGTTTATTGGTTGCAACTGAAGTGTAAAATAAATGTCAACACCAACTTTAAGTATGCTTAATGAAAGAACATGAAACTCTCTACAAATGTAAATTGAAGGGGAAAAATCAAGTTAAAACACGTACGAAATCAATCAATTCATAATAATTTTCATTAACATAAGCAAAACTGATAATAATAATGATTTCAATTTTAAAATTTCTCATCATAAAATCACGTACGGCATAAGCTACAAAAAAAAACACAGAGATCAACATGCAAACTAACATTAAATAAAAGAGCTCACTCATGACTAAAATTATATATATATATATATATATACATACACATACAATAGAAAAAAATTAAAAAATAGTACAAATGTATAGTTTCTTAACGCAAGGTGAAAAGTCATTTTTACGTTTTTAGTTTATCATTTTCCACTCTATTGTTAGTTTACTGTGGTATATATAAGCTCTGGTTTTACTATTATTTTCCTTAAGTTTTATAAAAGCTATGGTTTTACTTTATTATTATTATTATTATTATTATTATTATTATTATTATTATTATTATTATTATTATTATTATTAGAAATAGTAATTCTATACCTGGTGAAGATGATGTGCATGTATCTTGTTTGATAATTCATTTTCTTGCTTTAGTACCGCTCTGTGTGTTTCTTCTTCATTGAATATACGAAAATAAGAAAATTGGAAATCTCGAGATCGGACAAAGAACACTTAAATGCTCAAAGTTTGCTGGTATTCGTGTGTAAGTTTCAAGACAAAAATAACTTTTCATTATTATTTTCATCTTTATGAATAAAGGTTCTTGGCAGAGACATGATGAAGGGAAGACGACAATTACAATTTTGAGATGGATGTGGGTTTACAAAGTTAAAATCATCAATTGCCACTACATTATTTGAAAAGTTTCTCAAGTATCGCTATATTTTAAATGGTCTCTGGAGTACCATTATACAATTAAAACTCTACCCTTAAATGCCACCCGGTTTTACAATATTTAAATAATTAATGGAAGTGGGGATGTGGTGCATTTATTGATGATTTTTAAAGAAATATATACCATTGCCACGTTATCAAAATCGTTTCTAACATGACACAAATTAAAAATAGAAAAAAATAATAACTTGCTGAAGAAAAAAATGTTGTTGATAACCACACAAAAAAGTAACTAAAAATTAAAAATGAAAAAAAGAAAAAGGTTGCAGCATCCAGGCAACTACGCAATTTATGATTTTTCTTTTTTCCTTATTATTATTATTTTTTTATTTCTAATTTTTTCCCTAAAATATCAAAAACAAAAAAAAAGAGCTTTAAATATAATGATCTTGATGCTGCAACCTTTTATTTTATTTTATTTTAATTCATTTTTTTGTGTCGTCACATAATGTTTTTTTTTACCAAGTTAGGATTCTTTATTTTATTTTTTATTTTTTAATTTGTGCCATGTCAAAAACATCTTTGGTGATGTGGCAATTTTATATTTTCAATAGTTATCCACTTATGTGCTATATTTCCACTTCCATTAACAAATTTAATGGTGTTAACTAGAGTGACATTGAGGTATAGTTTTAATAATATAGTCGCACTCCAAAAACCATTTAAAGTATAGTGGCAATTGAAAAATCTTTCAAATAGTATAGCACCAATTGGGGTTTTAACACCGGTTTACATGTAGAAATTTTCACTTTTAATCGTGAATGGACATTCGATGTGAATCATTAATTTTACATTAAACTCGAATTTGTGAAGCATTTATTTTCCATTAGATTTGTCATTAAAGAGCAGAAAATTAATTAATTAAACTAACCGCCCACTCAAGTATTGAAGATAGTAAGTTAACTGTATTTGAAGAATACAATTTTGTTTGCCCTCCTTTTATAGAATGGTTAGCATTACTCCCTTTGATGAGTGAAATCTCAGGCTTAAAAATTACAAGGAAAAAAATTGAAAATTTTGTTCCCTATAACACTTCATTGAGAGCTTCAAAATAAGTATGGTCTTAAATACTTAATATATATTTTTACCATTTTAAAAATGACGTATTCCAAAGGTAAATAAGCAACTTATAATTAAAAATAATTAACTTTTGAAATAGTAAAAATTACATGTCAAGACTATACTCATATTGAAACTCTAAATAAATTGTATAATATGGAATAATTTATTTTTTAATTACAATTTTCAATTTGATAAGCCTCAATTTCACCCTCCAACAAAATAAAGAGGAGGGTAATGTTGGACAAAATTGGACTCGCACTTGCAATGTACAATAGTACCACAGAAATATAGCAATTCTCTCAGATTTTGACATGTGGTAGAACCATCTAACTATAAAAGTGGCATGAATTTAAACATTGACAAATATCATCATATAAATGGATTGATTTAAAAAATACTAAAACCATGGCAATTTGTGAGAGAAATCTGTTATCAATTGAAACCAAGGTTTTAAAAAGTCAACTGCGTAAAAAAGCGTCGAACTTAAGCATTGAGTTCATGTGCACTTAAGCGCACAGATGCATAATAAGGTGTGATCAATATGTGATAAAGTTTAAGGCATGGCGAGAAATGAAGTCCAAATTTTGAGCGTAAGCGCCGCCTTGATGAATTTTTTAGAACACTATTTGAAATAGTTGCAACTTACACATGGTACTATTTAAATAGTACAACAGAGTAATAACTTTTTTTCTGTCAGTTAATTGTTTTCAATTGAAATTCCAATTAAAACTTAAAATTATATAATATATTGATTAGGGGCTATTGAGGAAAATGTGTATAAAAATAAAAAGATAGTTAAAATGTGCAAATAAAATTTGAAAATCGTAAAATTTGAATTTCAAAATTTCAAATGGGAGCACTACCATAAAAATAGTGAAAGAAGTAGTTGGCCACCCCAAAAATAGTGATTGTAAAACCATGCAGTGGAAAACAAAACAAAAACATTTACACAAAAATCAATTGGCGAACATGATAAATTATACACATGGCACAATGTAATTGATACAACAAAGCAATAACTAAATTTTTTTTTTAATAACTGTTTTTCAATTGCCAACTTCCAATTCACATTAACTTTATATAATATATATAGATATATAGATATAGATTTGAGGTTAGTTTAGTGGGTTAGTTTTACCTTGCTGCAATTTAGCGTATAATTCATTAAAAAAAACCAATATAATTAATTCTCTTTTAAGCCAATACATATAATTAATTCAGTTTGCTTATAGTCTAAAAATCGTATGTCTAAAATCAAAGTCTTGTTGTTTGCAAATAATAATAATAATAATAATAATAATAATAATAAAGTCAAAGTCTTACAATGAGATTTAAAAAGTATTACAATATTGATTTAAAAAAATGTATTACAATATTAAGAATAACCTAAGATCTAATTACAATGTTTTTTTAAAGATAGATCTAGTTACAGTGTTAAAAAGCATACTATGAAGCAGCAGGCATTGAAAAGTGATTAAGAACAATATTCTCAAATCCAATGATTGTTTATCATTGAAAAATAAGACAAGAGATGGCAAAAAATCTGACCCCGCACAAACCCAATGAATATCCGTCCCAATTGGTAAGAAAATGCGATTCACAAAAATTCGTGGCCAACTAACGGGTCAAGTGGGAAGCCCACGGGATTACTTTATTAATATATAGATCTCATTGATTCTGGTTGGATAATGCCCTCTGCAATCTACATTTTAATAGCATAAATACACATCGTATATAACAATTGACATTTGTTGTCTTTATTACGAGAAATAGGATAATAGATTTGGTTAGATCGTTGAAATTACTAAAGGGATATCTTTTTGTCTTGCTGTTTTACGAAATTAGTGAATAAGAAGTGTTACAAATCTTTCCGTTATCTCAAATTATTTAGGATGTTTTTGATCAAATTCGTGTAAAAAAGAGAATGAATTCAATTGTTATAAAAATCAAAACAGATTAACCCCTAGTTTTTGTTTTCTACTAAACTCTACGAATTTATTGTTTAAAAATATTACACCTGAAAATATTTTTCTTGAACGATTTTTGGCAATCAAACAACACAAAACTTGTAAACCACTTGAATTCTTTTTTCTTTTTCTTTTTTTTTTTTTTTGTGTCTCTTAAATAAATATCTTGTATCAAACACATCTTTAATATTTTCTATCAAACACCCCCTTACATCACAAAAATGTCCCACATTGATGCTCATCATGATTCATGATTTCACTGCGGAATCGAATTAACGACACATTAAGCATCGAATCAAGGCTATTCTTTAATTTTACCAAACAAGACTCATGAAACAATTAAGAATCACACGCACTCCACTAACGGGAAGATTCAGTTTGCGTAATCTTAAACCCACAAGAAAAATAGTTAATTACTATATAAAGGATAGGATGCAACAACTTATCGACAAGCCAAAACAAATAAAATCCCAAGAATTTTTTTAAAACAGTGATAACTTCATATTTTTTACATAATCTTTTCGGACCATATAGCAAGTAGCAGGTACCCAAAAAAATTTACTTTTCAATAGAAGTTAACAAAATTAAACTATTTTTTTGAGTAAAAAGATTTATTTTCAATATTACTTAACGGAATTGCTTTTTCCATGGTCAAGAAAACGGAATTGTTTTTCAAGATTTATCATATAGCAGAATCCAAATCAAATAAGTAGCACTCCCACTAACAAGAATCACAAAAATCAAAAGAATCTATATTCAAAGCAGAGCCACTAAAATTTTCAATTTTCATGCCATGAGAGGGATCATCGTCTAACAATAAAAGAAGAATTTGATCATGATCGTTATTATGAACTCGAAATTCAACTATAGACCTACAAAGAACTGTCAACATCTCGTTTGAATGCTCTAACTAAACCTATTTGCTAATGGAGAATTACCCCACCTTATTAATTGGATTTTATACATCTTATAACCCAATGTGAGACTTTAATAAATGCCAAATATAAATAGAAGACAATAAATAAAATAGTACGTACTTTTTACATTCTTCATCAAAACATGTGAAACGAAATAATATATAAAATACCAAAAATGTCTCCAAAAGAAAACTAGTATTTTAATGTATATATGGCACAAATATTTTCTTTTTCACTTGGGATATCATGCTTCTTCATGTATCTACTTACTTCTTCTTTCTTTTACCTCTTCTTGATGACATATTCCATAAAGCTCTAAACTTTTGAGTGGGAAATAGACAAAGAGGTACAGAGGGAAAGGGAGAGAGCTGTTCGCCATGCTAAATTGATGGCAAACTGCTCTCTCTCTCTCTCTCTCTCTCTCTATCTCTCTACATCGTATCTATGATTCCTTGTAAAAGACAATGGAAATAATCAATTTTGATTGAACTCTAGTTGATGCCGATGCATGTGTATATATAATACAAATTAATAGTCCCAAATTGATATGGATTATATCTTTGCACAATCTAATTCAAGATATTATCTTGAGACATAACTCAAGATATACTAGCGTTAAGATTTAGCATGTGATTTAAACCATTAAATTGTTATCAATTTATAATCATGTCTCAATATTGTAGAATCTTCCTTAGCGTGTTTGCTTTAATTTGAGGCTAGTTTAGTGGGTTAGTTATTTTGTTGCAATTTAACATATAATTAATTCAAGATCATCCACTCAATTTGCTTATATTCTAAAAATTGTATGAAATTTAAAAAGTACTAGTGTTGCACCCGTGCGATGCACGGAGACAGTTAAGATGGTATATTTACATAAAATAATACTATAAAAAATTATTATTTTATGAATTAATGAAAAAATAGAAAAATATATGTAATAATAAAATGGACTTCAATAATTCTAAGAATTTTTTTATCGGAATCGTTATCTTGTATTGGAATAAAAAAATTAAATATATTGAAGAAATCGAAATGACAAAATCTTTACGTCACTCGTACTTCATCTTAATATAATAATAAGAGGAGTGTCACCTAGACAAAGTGTCTAGGTGGCAGTGCCATGTTTGGTTTAGTTTTTAGGATTAATTATTTTTCTTATTCAATTTATTTTACTTTCCTTATTTAGTATTGTTTTCCTTATTTAATTTTTTATATATTTTATTATTTTCATATGTAGTCTGTTTTTCAAATTAATTTATAAATTCTTTTACTTCTTCTATATTTAGTCTTGCATCATTCATGTAAATGTGATATAAGATAAAAGTTGTAATTTACAATACTTATTCAATTAATTCTGAAAATGAGAATTATCATTTTCTATATACATTTTAATTTTTGGATATTACATTTTAGTTATTTTATACACATTTGAGTTTTGAAACCTATATATTATAAGACTTGAAATGCCAACTAGATACTTTGTTGGTAGTATTTTTTTAAAAAAAGAATATTCTTTAGGGTTTTATGGATTCACCAAGCGATATTACTTATTTATTTTTTTCGAAATCTAGCATATTGTATAATCCCTTTTGAGTCTTATTTGGACCGCTCTCTCTCTCTCTCTCTCTCTCTCTCTATATATATATATATATATATATCATTTATATGTATGTATAGGCTGACCGTAAGATTATTTTTAGTCTTATTTGAAATAACTTTGATCATTTTTATTGAAATAAGTATATTATCTAAATTTTGTTCCCAAATATTACATTCTTACTTAAAATCATTAATTATGATAATTGATATGATATTTTTTCTTACAAGATAATTAATAATTCGGGCCAAAATATGTAGATCGTTAGTGAAATCTAAAATATTAGATATTTTTTTATTAAATATTAATAAAAAATAATTTTCTTATTTTATAATATTATTTTATGTAAATATACCATTTAAATCGTCACGTGCATCGCACGTGGGTCATGCTAGTAATTTGACAATAATAAAATAAAATAATTTATATTAAAATGTAAAATGAACTAAATGATTAGATGAATTAATAAGTATTAAAAATGATTAACATTAACTTTCTTAATTACTGTTGGTTTTTTATTATTAAAAAAATAATAATAATGAAGAAAATTTTTTTATTGTAATATAAAGCCAATGAAAAGTTAGTCATTTAAATAATATTAACTAACTTACCATAAATTTTATGCTATATATCCCGTTCAAAAAAATTTTAAGAAAAAATAACGTTAAATAAAATAACATTTAATCTACATAATTAATTAGTAGTTAAAATGTAAGAAACTACTTATAAGAAAATATAGACTATCTAAAAATACTCAATTTAAAACAAACACGGGCTTAGTGTTGTTAGCACAATTAGGTCGAACTTAAATATGAGGTTAGCTGATGTAACTGATAGTGTCATGGTGATTGACACGCCCCGTCCCAAATTATCTCTAATAACTTGACACGTGACGTGCGCCGACGATGGGGGCCAGCCTGGCAGTGGGTCCACCGCCAAGGCAAACTGAACTTGACATGAAACTATAGCTTTTCTTTATTAAAATGAACTTATAAAAATTATGAAAGAGCTTCCCAAATAAATTCGACTAACCAATCCGAAAGTATTTAACATTATATGCGGAAATTGTGGGAAAAGAATTATAATTGAGAAAATGATGAATAATTCTAAACCCAATATTTTTAAACAAAATAGTTATAATAAATAAATTAAAACCTCAATCATATTTGACTGTATATCAAAATGTGACGATTGTTAAGTAAAAACATGAATCATCTGAATACTATGGTGGTCGGCTCAGAACTCCACGGGCAATCCAATAATGTTCAAGCTCGGTCATTCCTATAAGAAAACGTTAGGGGAAAATATGTGAGTTTTGTAACTCAGTGAGTGGATAAGTTCACAAATATACGTAGCTTTCCATCTAAAATACCGTCATAAAATCTATTTATAACCAAATGCATCAATATCATAAATAATTGAAAACCATCGAGGTAATACTAATAACTGAAACTTTTCTAGTTGAACAACACTGATTATACCGTTTCAAACGGATTTTGCTTTCTGAAACTGAATTCTGTAACTAAAAATAATTTACTTAAAAATAACATCAAAAGTACCAACGAGCAACAACACACTTGTGTAGAGCACTCTCAATACACGTGGTGTGTCGCGCAAAAGTCTGTTCTGTCTGAATATCTGGTCATACGTGCGCAGAGCAAGCCCCAAAGGCTAAACACCCCCATACACGGCCCAAAGCCTATATGTGTACGAAAGTGGGTCTCAAAGACCTCTGTAATTCTGGTCATACACTGTGGAACACATCACAACAGTGCAGAGCGGGTAATTCTAACAAGGCACTTTATGATGGCTTTAAAAGAATTTTTACATAATCTTTTAGAAAAGAAACTCTACTTAATAAAGTTCATGATTTTCTGAGATATTTATTGCAACAACATGTCATGGTAGTTTCTAAAAATATATTGGAATTTAAAACGTGCTGCTTCATGAAAATATGATTTTTCCACTCATAGAACTACGAACTGCTTCTAATTCGGTTGGTAGGCTTGCCCCAATCGTCTCGTCACCACCTGAAATAATAATAGTATTCTAATCAAAACCTATAAACATGAATTTCCAACCAATCGCATACCCACATTCAATACCAAACTTTAACTTTTCTAACATTCCCTAATTTCCCAATTCTATTGCTTTATTCCACTTCTTTCATTGATTTTACCATATTGCATACCGCTGGAACCATCCAATTGAATCACAAATAAATTCCCAAATTCCCAACATCTAGGTAATGTGAGTTTCAATCCACTTTATCATCTACAACTCAATTACCATCAATTTCACTACAAAATATCTAATTAGGGTTATATAACATCTTAATAACACCCAATCAATCCAAAATAATGATAAATTTCGAATCCCCAATTTCTATTGGTAAAACCCTAAAATTAATTCTACTATTTACCTTGAATTCCATGAGATAAAATTAAAAAAACGCACTTACCACGCAAAACCACAACGAATCCAAACTTTCTCCCTTCCTTTTTCCTTTTTCTTTTCTTTTTCTTTTCTTTCCCTTTTTTTTTTCTTTTTCTCGCGATTGGCTGGCTTCTGGTTTCTCACGCAGGTCACAAAAAGTTCAAGATTTGAGGGCTTGTTTGATTCATATATATATATATATATATATATATATATATATATATATATATATATATAATTGCAATTTATGTCCTTGTCTTTTAATTAAGAGATTTAAATTGGTCATTTGACCCTTATTTACGTTCATAGCCCACAAACTTCCAATTAAATCAATTAAATCCATAAACTTTCAATACGCAAAATTAAATCTCTTTAATAATTTGACTTTGACCCACTATTAACGGTTTTGACCAAGTAGTAGCCAAAATTTAATTAGCGGAAATTCGGGTCGTAACAGTGATTGAGTTGAGATTTGATTCCTATGATGATGGGATGCTAGCATTAGGTTAATCATGAGGTTCAAAAGTCTCATAATGTTTGTACCCTGTCGTGATCGACATGCTTAAGGGCCTCCAACACAAATAGTCTTAGCGGATTGTAAACCTCTAACCCGATTTGCAAGCACAAATGAAAACCAGGAATGGAACTTCAAGAACTTTGGATGATAAGAGGTGTTGGAGTACTAAAGTATCGAATATCTTGATTCCGGAGTTTTGAATTAGTACTAGGCGGTCACGGCGGCTACGGAGCCGGAAAAATTCGAAAATTCCCGCACTTCGCCAGTGATGATTCTAGATCTGGCCCCAGATTAAACGGGTCGACCGACCCACTTCAAAATGACATCGATGGTGTCAGTAATTACGGCACCATCGATGGTGCCGTAATTACGGCACCATCGATGGTGCTTGAAACTTTCTGAATAACTACCGACATGGCTCGCGCCATGTCAGTAGTTAATACTCATATTCATCTAGTTCACTTCACATAACACACTTGTCATAATAAAGACAATAAAAGTAAAAGAAATCATATATTTCATAAAAAAAAAAATGTTAACATTTTTTTACTACATGCTGCTTGAAAGTTGGAGCTGTAAAAGATAAAAATTACAGGTCATACAAAATGAAAAAATTGTGCAGCTATGTTTAAAAGAATAACTTCTAATTACTGAAAGATTTCACACTAAAGAATGACGTATAGGACTAGAAAGAATTATGTACTACACTACTAATTGACTTGTGGTGGGCCTTCGAGCCGGAGGTAATCGTACATGACCCCACTAAAAGGATATCTGCTTCTTGATTGTCTTAAGTAGATTGTGTTTCTTCCATGTACAAGTTGATATCCTGGTATGTTGATGCTATACAACGAATATAATCCATGAAGTCCATGACGTGCAATAGCATTATCCCTCCCTATCAACATTGTACTAAAAAGAGCACGCTGTGTGAACGGGTTATTGACTCGGACCTGTAAGAAGAGACATTAATCAACATCAACCTTTGTTCTTATTGTTTTAATTATTTATATAAGATTAATGAAAATAGCACATACTTGTATTTCAGCAAGGGTGGCAGAAGCTATGGCCATTTGGAGTGTATAGGTTTGTGTCCTCACCACATTTGCTAAATCAAATGAAACTTGCCAAGTTGTGGGCTGGTATGTATCGTTTGATTTCCTGCAAAACACATTATTATTAGTTTATAAATAATATAATTCGGATTTAGTTTGCCAGTTTTTGTAGAGGAACAAAATGATGACTATCAAATTAATTAAGCTTGTGCTAGCTAGCTAGTTATAGTACCTGTTGACATGAGCAAAGAACCAATCTTTGGTGAAATCACTGGTTCCAACAGTGTAGACTAAATCTTGATCCGGATATAAATCCGTATATCGATCCCACAGTCCGTATTGTCTATACCTAAATGTAAAAAAATTATTTATTAGATGAAATCATAAAGAGATTAGTTCTTGAAAGAAAAATATTTTATATATAAAAGTTGTCATGGTATATCAATCTCAATATATAGGAGCTAGCATACTTGTTAGTTTTGTTGTTAAATAAGCGGTTCCTTAGCTCGGGCACTGGATCAGGCACGAAGAATTCAGCAGGAGTACGATCGGGAATCCCAATTTCCCATAGGGTTGGACCATTTCTCGGAGGTCTATATACCAGATTGCCTAGTTGAATTTGGCTTCCTATACAAAATTAATAACAAATTTTTTTAGTAAATAAACTTTGTTTCTCCAATCCATAAATAAATTGTATGGAATTAAGCGTCCAAGTGTAAAACCTGGCATGATGAGAATATCAGTTTCGTATTTGTAGTCACCCATAACTCCTAGAACCCAAGCATTGAGGCTGTAAGTACCACCTCTAATGCCACTGATGGTGAAGTAGCCATTTTCATCAGTTTTATTCCAAAATTGATAGCCCTGGTAATGAAGAAAAATCATTAATTAACACCTTTTATCATATGTCTAAAATCTTATGTTGTTAATTTTAAAAGTTTATTCTAACCTTAACGTCTGTTTGCCAAGATCCGACGTCTCCTGGTGGAGCTAATCCAACATATGCTGATTTTGCAGGCATGAATTCTTGATCATGTAGATACTTGTCACGAACAAATAATCGCCCACTAATGCTACCCCGTTGATTGGCATGGGGGAAATCTTTTGAAGCTGGAAAATCATAGGGCCACTTTTTGGTTTCTTTTTGCATCTATCAATTGTAACAATGATGAGCAAGTGAAAATTTTAAAAGGTTTCAAATATTAGTTTGTTTCAATGAAAATTAGGCACCTGTTGTTTAGCATCTGTCCATAGTGTACTAGGGTTGTTACTTGAACCTGAGTTGAGGTACATGAAAACAGGCCCGAACACCTTTTTCCATGGCTCTCCATTTTGTAATCTAATTCCAAATTTTTTACCAGCATAATGGCTACTGAAAAATGCCTAGATCATTCAAAATGAATTGATGAATAATTAAGGATGTGCAAGTGAATTGAAATGCATATTCCTTGCACGAGAGATGTACTTACCGCTAAAGATGTTGGGCCCACATGAGATGTAAGATCATTTTTTATTGGGCCACCAGCACGAAATTCAATGCTTGGTGATATCACCCAAAATCCTATGTCTCTATCACTGCTAATCCATCCGTGCACCAAACTATCTTTGTTATCATATGAATATTGATACTTGTCGTCCACCTGATTTGATCAGTGGAGATTAAGTAAACCATTCAATATACTTATAATTAGTAATGAAGGATGCATATGCCTACCTCGCCTTTGAGAGAAGGATTGCTAGGATTTGTGAGCAACACGGCTTCTTTATAATCGAGAACTTGGCCTTTTGCACGATCACGAGCCGTTGGCATGATCCCTTGTATGTCGTCTGATATAGCCATATAATGGAACCTATATATAGATGCAAAATAGATAAAATTAAGAGCTCGCATGTAATGCATTTTAAGTATTCTAATTCTCCTATATATTTGTATGTACGTATATTAATTCTCACATGGAGCCATCAAGTTTGAAAGCAATTCTTGCTTGATCGATATTCAAATCAGGCCATCCTTGCAAATGTTCCATTATTGCATATGAATAGAAACCGGAGCTTCCACGCAACATTATATACCTACAGAAGAATTTTATAAATTACTGCATGCATGCATAGGCAAAAGTAAATTTGTTAAATATGACATCCAAATTAATTAATTAATAAATAAAATTCCATGGACCTTATATCAACATTCATGGGGTAGTAGTTATTATCGGAGGAATTCCATGTTCTGGAGAAAGAAATTTCGATCATATCTTGTGTTTGTGCTATGACTTCGAAACTTGTCCCTTCAAGCCTGCACGTGTAGTTTATTAATTTTCTAAATAAGTATTGTCAAGTACTTGAAATATAAATGCACATTTATATGTATATAAGGACCTAGCTAGCTCAGGAAGCTCCAATTAAATACCATTTGTTAATAACTTACTCATTGAAAAAACTTTCACGGTCTTGTGATCGACTCCATACGATATCCCAATACCTGAAAACATCCATCAGGTGAATAAGTGCAATTAATTATATTTTTTAATTTTACAATTTTATGTATTCTCGAAAATAAGTTGAAGTATTATATACTGACCCTCGCCTAGATTCTTTTAAGTTATGCTCGAGAACATTCATATCTCCTTTATATTGGATTCTGGCCATTAAACCACTTGGAGATAACAGTGTCAGTTTAACAATGCCGTTGTCTAACATCACCTGCAAAAATAGACAACTTTTCAGTCAATGAATTTGGATATATAGAATTAATTAAAGATGAGAAACAATAAATACTAGAAATTTACTTGGGCACTTATTTTAAATTTAAATACGTACATGATTTTTCCATGTGTTGATTTCGACAGGAGGAGATGATGTGTGATTTTCATCAACATTCCCAGGAATCCATCTACATTATAATATATAAAATTGCTTGACTCACCACAAAAAAAAAGCCTGGAAAATTTGTGTGTAACGTGACAGATTCTAGAAACAGCACTTTGAATTTTAAAACTACAGTGTCGTCACTGCCCTTATAATATACACTACTATAGGAAATTTGACCTATAGGAACGATCCTATCGTTTCTCATATAGCCTCCCAATAGAGGAATAAGAGCGACATCGCTGTTATTATTCTATAAAGACGCAGTATGTATTATTATTATTACTATAAGACGGCGCTGTGACGATTATCGCCCCTGAAAGTCCTATTTTTGTAGTGATACATTATACGTGCAATTTGTCTCATTAAAACGTCATATTCAAAAATCAAAATATTGAATGTTATTATATAGATTAAATTAGTTACATGCATGAGTTAAAAAATTAAAATGGTTGTCACTGAAATAATGAACAAACCTGTTTGAGGTATTTGAAACACAAAGGCCAACATGAAACAACAATGAAAAAGCTATTGCAAGGCACCTTAAAACTATAAACCTTTGTTCCCTCTCCATAATTATATCTACAATAACAAAACAAATTAACTGTTAATTATGAACAAATACCTGAAGCATGCATGTTAATTATATCTGTATATAAAAGAAAGCAATATGCAAGATTTAAACTACCCTTGAAGAAGATCGATGGAGAAGTAACTAGTATTAGCAGCTTTAGTTAGATTATTAATTAGTAGATGTAGAAATAATGTTAATGGAGAAGTTATATAGAATTTATTAGTTGGAAGACGAATAGGAATTGGTTGACTAATTAACAAATTCCGACATGGACCGAGAATTTTGAGTTAGGAATATATACACGTATTGTACTATTAGGCATGTAATTTTGAGTCGTATGTTATACCCAATAATAATGTCTTAAGTGCTGAAAAATTTTGGTAGAATTAGGGGAATTTTCATGTTTCCTAATTTAATTGGAACTAAATGTAACAAACATGACAGACATTTAGCCACTAATATATTTAACTATTGAATTTGTCGAATAGTATATGTTTCTGGAGGTCCATTTTCAAAGAAGCTTTTTAGGCAGTTTGGCTAAACATTTGCAGCTTACCGTTAAATTTCTTGATTTGTTTTTCTATAATTAGGTAACTAATGAATTTGGAAATATAACTAATTGAATTACACTTCACATATTACCCTAAGCCTCTACTTTATCAATTTCATTTCATTATGTTAAAATTGGCTTCAATTTCGTTTAAGTGATGTTTAATTAATTTTACATCTTAATTTGCATGTTTTACATTTTTTCACAATCTACATTTACACTAACCGAAACTTGAAATTTAACTTTACTATTAAACCATGATTTATACGTTTTAGAATATTAAAATTTAACCTTTTTTTAAAGCGAAAAATGGAAAATGGTGCCAAGCATCGCTCCAAATTGTCTTAACTTTAAAAAATATATCTAAGTAAAACGTGGCAACCTTAATGACAATATTTATCAAATAAAAAATAAGAATATTTTTTTGGCGACAGTATAGATATCCACGTAAAGTAAACAAGAAACTGCCAAATTCATTGGAGAAATTTACTAATACCCATAATAGATCGGATGCTACATATCATATCAGCATATTTAAAAATTAAAAAAATAAAAAAAGTAAACATAAACATGAAAGAAACAATTCATTATATCAATATTCTAAAAAATGCAAGACGTAACAAAACGTGAAGCACAAACTTCAAACATAATAAGTGAGACGATGCGTAATAAAAACGCGATTAATGTGCAATAAAACACAAGCGTAGAGCATAAGTTTCAAATTTAAATACCCATAAATGAACATCAAAACACTCTTTTTAGAACAGAGCATTATATAATAAATAACCCCGATGTGGGAAAATATTGTTTTAGTCTAAACTATAATATTTACAACATACATATAGACTCTGAGCACGTATAATCTCAAATCAATGCTTACAAAACTAACATGCCTTTTTAGATAAAGAACCAACGTTTTAAATTCTAGATCCAACGTTGGTTTCTTTACCAAAAAAGTAGACTAAATTTGTATTACAAAATCAGCTTTGGTGCCTAATTATTTTTCGTACTTTGAGTTGAAGTATTTCCAATTAGTGTTATCGTAAAATAAGACTTGGATTAACCGATTTGATTGCTCCCTTACACACACTTTCTTTTCATCTCCATTAACCTTTTGCTCGGATTTGATAGTTAATGAAATTGAGCTATACTTAATTACCTACGGAGAAGGTTTACTAGTTTTACCCATTTCGAGTTCTGGTCTCCTCTTAATGCTTATTATAGATAGATATATAACCATGAATTCTTTTATTTCCCTTTTTTGTTATATTAAATTTACAATTCGGAATATATTTACATATTCAATTACATTTACTCACCCAATACTATTACAAAACAACGTAAAAATAGTAGAAAAATTAACTCGTAGTAATTATTAAACATGGTCAACTAATGTAAAAAAGAAGTAAAATAGAATTTGAGAATGCTCTTAAATTAATTAAATTAAAATATAATAAGACCAAGAATGAAAAATTTTAAAATTGAATTTTTAAAGGAAATGCCCAGGAAATTCCACCAACCCCCTAAGCCACACGGAACAATCTAAGAAATTGAACCAAAATTATAACAATTTGATGGTTTAAATTAAATGCTAAATCTTAACTCCTTTTTTTGCTTCTCAATCGGCCTAAATCTTAATTATAATTTCTTGGATTTTGGGTGTCTCAAGATAATATCTTGGATTATATTTGCAAATCTATAAGTAATCCTCATTAGTATAGGATTCTTTGTGTTATATGTATGGTACCAACATCAATGAAATTCATCCAAAGTTGATATTTGCATTATTCAAGCCATAAGGTGTGGAGAGAAAGAGGGAGGGGGAGAGAACGGCTTGTTGCCAATTTAATTAAGTATATATTTGGTAAACACAATAAGTTAGCATATAACTTATTTTAAAACCTTATAAATTCTTCCTACTCAAATAAGTTCTTTTTGGTTCGAAGATTTTATTTCAAAAGCTAGACCTTATTTGAAAAGCTTCTTTTACTAGCTTTTTAAACAAGATTATGGCCTTTTGATTTTTATTCCATTTTTGCCTCTCTCTTTTTTTGTAAAAAAAGAAATGTTATTATTTTAAACATATTTTTTTGGTTAATGTGTATTTCTGACATAATTTTTCAACTAATTTTACCAAACACTAATATTTAAATCCATTAACTTTTCAGCTATCAACTATAAGCTCTCAATTGCTTATCAGGTTATAAACTGTCTTATCATTATTGAGAGTAACAATAAAAATAAAAATAATTATTAATTAACGAAATAAAAATGAAAAAGTTTTATCAATATTGGTGATCCCTACTACCTAGCGTCTTCTGTTGATTTGATCTCATTTCCCAAAAGTTGATCGCTATATTCGGTTATGGAGGATCTTTTAAATAATTTCTTGTTTAAAATATCAAAATCAATTCGTCAATACCCTCCGTTTTTGTTTTGGACGAAAACTGGTCAAAATTTGTTGTTTAATAAGAGGATATACCAAGGAATCTACATATTAATAAAGAGATGCACATTTTTTGAATTTGGTTGGAGCCCATTTTTCCCTCTCATAAAATTTCATTTATAGTAGCTCTTTTGAATTTTTTGAAGACTATTTTCCTATTCATAAAATAACAAAAATATCCTTATTTTATCATTATCCTTAAATAGCCATAATTATCCTACCATAATAATTATCTACATTCTATAATTCTATATTGTATATCTATATCTATAAAAAAATTATTTACATTCATGTTTTTTATTTATTCTTAATCTAGGTATATATATATATATATATATATATATAATAAATAGAGACCGATTTCGGAGGAAAAATTTTCGCTTATATTTTAGCATTTTTTAAATTTGGTTTTCCTACTCACAACACATTAATTACATTTTACAATAGATATATAGAATATATATTAACATATATATTAATAATGATTAACCTTATATATTATGACTCTGATTCTTTCCTTCATTTCTTTTTTATATATTGGATATTAACATAGACTATATATTAGGAATCCGATATCCGTCTTATTATCTTTAACTTATCATCATGTATGTATTGAAATATTTTATTTATAAATGAAGTAGGTATAAATTATAAATAGTAAGTATAAATTATAAATAGATGTAGACATACATTTTGAACAAAATTTAGACATAGTGTAATTTATTAGATATTCCGCCAAATTCTCTCCTCTTTTCTTGCGAAAATTACTTTTAAAAATAATGAACTGTTTTTAAAAATAATTAATTTTTAGATTTAAATAGCAAAGAACTAAAAAATAATTCGATACAAAATAAAATTAATTAAAATTAATAATTTTGTTAAGATTTAATTTTTTTGGGATACAAAATTACTATTCATTAAATTTTGACACAATTTTTTTTTAAAATGTAACATTAAAATTTAAAAATTACACTAGGCTCATTAATTTCTTTTGGAAATAAGTAATTATTTTTAAAAATAATAAGCAATGAAATTTAATTATTATTTGCAATTTCGCTAAAATTTAATTTTGTGAAGAAAAAAAATTATAATCCATTAAATTTTTAAAGATAGTGCAAAATTATAATCCATTAAATTGATGTTATGAACTCAATTTTAAAAGAAAAGTGCCACATGAAAATTAAAAAATTAGATAGAATCTTTTAATTAGTTTCATAAATAATTAATTAATTTTTAAAATAGAAATAGTTAAAAAATTAACATTACTTAAAATGAGCAATTTTGCAAAGATTTATTTTTAGAGTGATAAAAGAAATATGTAACATCAAATTTTCTAATTACTTGAATATATATATCTATATCTGTATCTTTTATATTAGAAAATATCTTTTAAATTATATTCGTACAATTCTTAAAATTGGGCTATTAAACTAATTATTTTGGAAATAATTAATTTCTTTTTAGAAATAATCAGTTTAAAAATGAAAATTATTGAAAATTATTTATATTGCACTTAATTATTATTCAATATATTACTAACATTTAATTGAATATTGTTTCAATGGACAAAGATTAATCAAAATTAATTATATTTTTCAAAGGGGAGAAATATAATTAATTTTAAAAAAATAATTAAAATTCATGAGCTTGCTACATTTAGCAAGATTTTCCCTAAAATTGAAATAAAATTTTTACATTGTAGGATATCTTTTAAATTACAAAATATCTTTAAAAGTAGATTTATATAATTAATTCTTTGAACTATATATTTGAAGCTAATTATTTTAGAAATAATTAAATATTTTTTTAGATAATTAGATAAAAATGAAAATTAATTCTGTGATGATTTAATTGGTTTTAGTTTCGTTAATAGAAATTTACATAGTTTTTTTGGATGAAAATTAATCAAAATTAATTATATTGCAATCTGTTGGCAAGATTTCTCCTAAAAAATGAAAGATTTCTCTTAATATCTTTAAAATTAAATTCATATAATTCTTAGAGTTGTGGCTATTAAACTAATTACTTTGACATAATTAATTCATTTTAGGAATAGTAAGCTTAAGAATGAAAATTAATTAAAATAAATTATACTAAAGTTAATTAATTCATTCCGATGACACGATCATGATGCGGCATGGATGGGAATTAGAATTTTCTAGCGGAGGCAGTTGACGAAGAATGGGTAGTTCCCCCTTATTTCATTTTCACTCGACTTCGATTAAATGAAGATATAAGACAAAGATAAGGACAAGACTGGGTATTGGAGTGCCAAACAGATTCACTACATTGTCATTTCTATAATATATTTATATGTTGATTATATTTCACAATAAAATTTTAGAAATTATTATTCATATATTGATTATCAATACCATATATTACACTGGTGTATAGTTAATATTCCCGAATCTGTATTCGAATATAATAGAATGCAAAATAATTAAAAAAAACCTATAAGCTCAACAAAAGTTAACAGAGTTTTTTATTTTGATTATTTTAATAATTATAGCATTTAATTTAATATTATTTTATTTTGTATTTATATTATCGCAATCTCTATTACAAATTGTTATCTCATTCAATACAAGGGAAACTTTATCAAAATTTTATAGAATTCTTTCACTATTATATTAATTAAGTTTAGTGCTCTAATCAATATTCAGTTTACATTTTTTGTTGTTCTATTTTTATACTATTAATATTTATCAAAACCTTTATTTGTTGTAAATTAAGAGGGTGTTTGCATACAAATTTTAATGTATTTTTATGAGTAAGAAGTGAAAGAATGAGTGAAACTGGATGGATGTGATTTGTTTGACCAAATTTTAATTTTAAAAAGTAGGAGAAAGTATGAATTTTTAAGAGTATGCTAACATGCTCTAAGTTTTGTGCTTTTTGGAAAGTTTTGCCTTTGATGTTTGTAGGATGGATTAGTATGAAATACAAGCGAAATTCTGTCGAAATTTTTATAAAATTATTTTATTGGCTATATTAATTAAGTTTATTGTTGTAGCATATTATATTTACTTTATTATCATTGAGGTCTTCTGGATTGTTTAATGAGATTTGTTCTTACTTGTGCTATTTTAGGTTACCATGTGTATCGATCATACATCCAATCCTTACGCATTGCGTGACAAGAAAGCCATGAAGGAAAGACTACAACATGTTGTTCATTGCGCATTCAAGATTGATGTATTTTATGGATTTTATAATATGTTTGGTATTATTGTCCTATGTAATTTTGTGGATAATTAACGAATATTATTATTGTTGGATACGAATGAAAAATTATGTTGTTCATGGAGATTTTCGAAATGTTGATCGTTACAAGTTGTACCGATATTCATAGGTTGTAATTGACCAAAATACAAACGAAACTCAATTGAATGTTTTTCTGTTTTTTAAAAGTGAATATGATTTATTTAAATCATGTGATGTTTTCGATTGCAATGTTATTTTTTGTAATCATTTTCAATAGTGATAATTTATATATATTAATAAGAATTACCCCGGATCCCCGTGCAACGCATGGGTGTTACTGCTAGTATTTTTAATTGGTGGAAGATTTTAGCAATCAGGCAAGACAAAAATTGAAGTCCACTATTTTATTTATTTATTTATCCCAGGAAAAAGAAAAAGAAATATTTACTATCATCCCTCTTGCTTCTTCAAGCAGTTTAACTTGTCTTTTGAGATGATTTTAACAGAGATTTTTGTTGATCTTGATTCTTAAATAAAATAAACACATTCTTCTCCATTCTATTGATTCAAAAAAAGAGAACGTTGTTATAATAAACCAAATTCAATGCTTGATCACAAACGACTTAGACACAATCCTACTTCAGCTCTTCCAACGCTTTCACAAGCAAGCAGCTTCCCCGCGCACTATCGTCTGCGGAGGGGGAAGATCATCGCAAATTAATTTTATATAGTTAATATAAAATTTTGAAATTTTGTTCAAATTATGTTAATATGTTATAACTCCATCCCCGCAAATTAATTTTATATAGTTTGTTAACCATGAGTTGAGAAAATTAATTTTTATAGTTTGTTAATCATTTTCTAAGATTTATTATAACTAGTAACGTTCCATTCCTCTTATTATAACGAGATAACGATGCTAATGACGTCCTTTTCCAAAAAACGATGCTGATGACATTGCTATTATTAAAACGATGAACAGCCCCAATTTCGAGTCACGGCAGCTTTCAGCAATTCAACCCCAAATTGGTCCCTGAAAAGCCCCAAATTCCGCTAACTCGCCCGTCTCAGTTCAGCCCTAAATTGGAGTCGCGATTAGCTCTTACCTTCTCGACAAATCGGCGAGATCTGCTGTTAGGTGCGGAGAGGAGGATCCGAGGATCGACCTGCTGCGAGAGAGACCTTCTTGTCGGCGACGGAGACCTCCCTCGAGTTCGGCTATCCTCTGTGATGATTCGGCGAGAGAGCTGCAATTGCCAACGCTGCTTTCTTCGGTCAATCGAGCCTTCTCTAGTCTCTGTCGTTCTTCCACTTTCCACCGAACAAGTTCTAGTTCCTGTAAAAAAAAAAAAAAAAACACAAAGCAGAGAGCTTTCAAGATGTTTCACTTCAGGGGTGTAGATCATTCTCGATGCTCTTCTCAGAAAGAATCACAAACATCAAAAGAATCCATATTCAAACCAAATTTTCAATTTCTAAATTGCTTAAAACCAAAAATTTGCGTACTCTAAGCACTATATTATGTTTTTACATTCTTCATCAAAACAAGTGAAACAAAATCATTATCTACAAAGAAACAGACACCCAAAAACTCTTCATGTATTGGAAGTTGTAAGCCAACTGCAAAAGGAATGAATATAATTCCTTGGCCTTTCTTTTCTTGCGAGAGATAGAGGGAGAGATACTGACAAAAAGAGAGTAGAATTTGCCATTGTTGACGGCAATTTCTACTCTCCCTGTATCTGTGTTCTCTATGTCGTATCTAAATTTTAATTAGAGAGAAGAATGGAAAAATCAATTCTGAATAGATGAATATATTGATGTGAATACCATCTATATATAATAGTGTAAGGAATCCTATATTGATGTGTATTATAAATTTATAAATATAATCCAAGATATTTTCTTGAGATATACACACAATCCAAGAAATTATCTTTAGGATTTTGCGTTTAATTTAAACCATCAAATTGTTATGATTTTTGGTTCGATTTTGTGGACTATTCTCGGCGTGTTGGTTAGAGGGTTAGTTAATTTTATTAGTATTATTATTATTATTATTATTATTATTATTATTATTTTCAACTTCGCACGGGTAATTAATTACAGATCATCCACTCAAATTGCTGAGCCTGCAAAAGACTTCCTACCGTATTGTAACTAAATAATGTGGATTATGTAGAACCCTAGATTGTGTAGAATCCTAATGGAATACAAAAAATCCGACATTGATGAGGATTACAATTAAATTCGAAAATATAATCCAAGATATTATCTTTAGAATTTTGTATTTAATTTAAACCATCAAATTGTTACTAGAATTCTATATATTATTATATGTAAATAATTTTTACATTAAACTATATATATGTAATATGTTCTTGATTAAGGCTATACGTATTAAGCCCGTGAGATATATTTCCACTTTTTAGTCATTCAAAGTTTATTCCTTTCTGAATTAAGAATAATATTAAATTAAATCAAATAAGAGTTATAGCGTTAGTTGCAATAATTCTCATTACCACCCTCAAAATATTTAACGATATTGACTTGGGAATATATTTGATAAATAAATTGTAAAAAAAATTGTTAGGATAAACGTAGAAATTAAATATTTTACATCTATTCACACTTTTATATGTTAGTAATAGTAATAATAATATTAATGATCGTGATTAGTTCAAAGGTGTTGCAATGAATTGTTGATCCCAAAGAGGCGGAAGCGATTGGCCTTTGAGAACCCATTTCTTGGTTGATTTCTTGGCACTTTACCCATGTGATTTTTGACATGGATGCTAAGGCGGTAGTGAATGCAATCAGCAGGGATGTGGAGGATATCTCCGAGTTTGGAGCTCTTGTTAAAGACTGCAATCATCTACTCAACCAAGGTATAGGCTACAACGTCCAATTGTTAAGTAGAAACCTTAATGTACCAGCCCTTGCGTTGGAGAAAGCTTCAGTTTTTCTTGTTAACCCTTTGGTTTGGAGTGAGGTACCTTCGTTTTTGGTGACCTCGCTTTTGTACGACTCTCAACATGTTGAAGTTCAATAAATAGTTACTTTCAAAAATATATATATATATATATATATTGAATTTTTTTTTAAACAGGAAACACAATAACTTTTATTAATCAACCTGCTCCCTCAGAAGGGGGATGAAAAACAATCAGTCCATGTTTGATTACATCTTGATGAAGCGGCAAAGGCCGCTAAAGAATGAACTATTCAATTCAGTACATGTGGAATATAAACGCATTTAACGTAACCACTCCCCCCCCCCCCAAAGGTCTTTAAGAATGGGACCGCAAGAAGCTAATAGAGATTTGGAGTTAAGTAGCTGTTATTTATTTAACCCGTCGAGCATTGAATACAAATTCATGGAGGAGTTTAATAAATACAAATTCATCTAGTTTAATAAATTGGAATTTTGGTAGCCAGCTGACACTAAGCTAGTGGCCTCTAAATATGCAATCACGCACAGAAAATTGATAGCAAATTATTTATCGGACATGACTAGCAAGTCTCGTGGTTTTAATTTGATTTTCAAACCTCGATTTACTATTTTAATCTTTGCCCACCTTTGAAAATGTTAATATATAGCTCTATAGAATGTATGACGAATATGAGTATAACTAAAAGCAATTCTTGTTTTCTTTTTTCCTTTTTTTTTAAGTTTTTAAAACAAATTAAACTCGAAATTAAACATTATTTCTTTATCTTAGACACATTTAAAATTTGATTGAGTGTTGATTAATTTCTTTTACAATGGGAGAACTATGTGCTTCACTTATTTGCAAGATACATGCGTTTTGTTGGCTATTTGCTCCGGTAAGAGCACCAGATTATGAATATCATTAACAATTGATCGACAGAGCACTCTTGTATCGATAAATAATTTTACGCTAAAAATATACTTTTTTATTTGACGAGTGGCTAGGACCAAGAGACACGAGTGAATAAAATAATTTTTATTGTATGTTGTAAAGTTCCGTTGTTTCGTAAATAAATAAATAAATAAATTTAAATGAAGTACACCCACTACAACTCCACAACTTAATAATTTAAAATGTCAATAATATTTTTCACAGCTTGTGAAATTAGAGTGTTATTTCTTAATATTTCACCCGAGAATCTAATTGCTGCATGTGAGCACAGCAATCTACTTGGCTGTAAAATAAAACAATGCATAATAGTTACAACAATCACTTGCTAACTATAATAATTACTTATCCCAGTTAAATTGATCCCATTACATCAAATTAATTACCTCCTTTTGTTGGCTTCCTCTTTGAGGTGATTAGAGCCACTATTCTGTCTTTTTCTAAAATCCTCACCTTCACTATACTTCTTCCACCCAGTTAAACTTTGAAATACAGAGCTAGTACTAATTAATAATCCACAAAAATTTCATTTATTTTTCAATAATCTTCTTTGATTCCTTACCGAGAAGATCATTTTCCGTACGTGTCAAATTAACAAGATCAAGCTATTTTCTTGTGTAAAAAGATTTATTTTCAATGCTATTTAACACAATTATCTTACATGATTTATCATACAGCAAAATAGTAGAAAGAACCACAAAAATAAAAAAAAATCCATATTCAAACCAAATTTACAATTTTCATGCCATGATCAAAGGGATCATCTAAATTGTCTTCGTCTAATACGTGAAAAAAAGGAAAAAAATAAAATAAAAAATATCATCTAAATTTCCATATTTTCGTTCTACGCACTATGTTGTGTTTTTCCATTCTTCATCAAAACAAATGAAGCATGGTCATTATTTACAAAGAAACAAATACCTAAAAACTCTTTTTCCTGTATTAGAAGTCGTAAGGCAAGTGCAAAATTCAAGCCTTTACCGGGGAATATAATTGTTTCTTTCTTTTTTCCTTTTTTTTTTTCTTTATTTTTTGCCTGTTAGAACTTAACCTGGGTATGGGTAGATTTAATTCGAAGTTTTTAATCCAAACTTGTTCTCTGAAGCTAGGGTTTCTTTGTGATATCAAACATTAATTTGTTGTGATTTTTTTCTTTGATTCGTGAAGTCCAAACTTTTCTGATTCTAAATTTTGATTTATCTCTAAAAATTGGATTAGGATCGACTTATTCTCGTCTTCTAGCAATTGATTCCACTATCCCATCATAAAGTGTCTTTTGAAAAATTGGTAATTAAAAAATCAAAACCAATTCACCCTAAATTTTTTTTATATAAAATTTGGCAAATTTGTTGTTTACCAGGTTACACCTCAGATTATTTTTCGCGGAAGATTTTAGCAATCAAAGAAGACAAAAATTAGAATATCCACTTTTTCAAAACAGAAAAAGAAATAATTACTATCAATTAATATTTTGGAAAACTTTGTCGCATAGAAAAATGTATCAACTATGGAGTCTTATAAGATAAAAAAGTTCTCATTCAAATATATATATATATATATATACTACCTCCGTCCCAAAAATATAGTGCACTATTCTTTTTTCGTCCGTCCCAAAATATAGGCGACATTTCTTTTAAAGATATAGTTAAAATATTACTTATCTTTTATGCTATAGTTTAATATACATTATTATTATCAAAATAGGGTAGTTGAAATAAAATATTTAATAAATAAAAGGATATATTAAAAAATAATTTTGAATTTTATTTTTCCAATGCTATTAATTATATTTTTTTAATTTTTGTGAAAATAGAAATGAGTTATATTTATGGGACGGATATAATAATAATAATAATAATAATAATAATAATAATAATAATAATAATAATAATAAGTTGCAAAAAGAAAAAGAAAAGAAAAGAAAATCATAGATCCTACCGCTACCATAATAAAATATGTGCATGCAAAAATGTGTGGAGCAATAAATAAAAATTACTGTGTGAATACAATTTCTTTCCCCAAGGAAAGGGGTAATAGAGACCACGGCGTGCCTAATACAGGTAAGCGGACAGGTCATCTTCCCATCAAGGATAGGCAATTGTCAAATTAGATCAATCTTTTGAGAAATAATTTATTTGGTCTTCCACTAATAAAGGCACCCTTTCTTAATAATAATACACAATTATGCCCCTAATTATGGTACATGCACTATTGGCCTACCCTTTAATTTCGTTACATAATGTTTGTGGGGTAGGGGACTGGTATATTGATGAAAACAAGGTTTGTCCTTCCAATTAAATTAAATCGATTCGATTTTAAACGTGCTTTATAGTATTGAAAAATTCAAAAAATTCATAGTTAAATACTTCTTAATGGGATTTCATCGTCAATCTTGGAGCCCCGTAGAATTGACCGAAAAACATGAGAAAATAGTGGATGCTTAGCTCTTAAGAGTCGAATCCCATATTGCTTTCTTCATCACAAGTTCACCGAAATTTTTTGGTGTTACCAAAAATAATAATAAACATATGAATGTTGTCAAATACTACACTAGTCACTAAATTCTAAGATAGAACTTAATTGAGTCATTAAAATTTTGAAATATCTCAATTTCATCATAGAAGTTCAATATGAAAAGTTTCTAAACGTAGAGTTCTACAAAAACGCTCATAAACATGTTTCTATTAAATTGTGTCATGTTCTCAAAATTTGAAAACTTCATAATTGACAATGAAGATACTATAATTAGATCAATCACATAAATATCACCTAATAGTGACAATTTGAAAATAAAAAAATGATGAAAATAAGTATGGTGTAAATCAATAAATGACATCGACAACATAAATGTTTTTCTTTTTTCACTACGACACTTATGACATGGCATAGTTGGTATTTAACTATTTATGCACGAGATGATTACACGTAAAATTTCCGGTTTCAGAAGATTGTAGGTTTGATATTGCAAAATTTGAAATCAAATTAAAGTTAGGCGACCCAATTGATGTTTTATTAAAAGTTTAGTGACCGTAGAAGTAAATTACCTCCGGTAACGTTGCTCAAGGGTTAATGAAAGCGTTACAACTTACAGCGCAAGAGAGAAAGGTGTGAGGTTTCTTTTATCGGGGCAATTGCAGCATTAGCCTTTTGCTTTGCTTTTTGGTTCCTTCTTCACCTTTGCTTCTCAACTTTCCTTCTTCTTCTTCTTCTTCTTCTTAATCCTCCTCTTGTTCATTTTCTCCATAGAGATTTATATAATTCCACCATTACACTGTCATACATTGATAATCTCGCCGTAGATCAATCATTACTGTTATCCACATAATTTCCGTTTCTGATCCGATCTGAAATTCTGAACAGAGGCCACGAATTCAAGTCACTGTATCAGTGTTTCGAAGATATCATCTCAAGAATCATGAATAACTGTTCATCAATCGGCATTCTGTGACTGTGATAAGGTAAACTAAGAACCTTTCTCTGTTTTTTACTTTTTTTGTTTTTCCCCCTTTTTCCTGTTCACTTTAGTTGATTTTGGTTTATTTGGCAATGTAAAAGAAAGCGAATCTTGAAATCGACGCGACACAAGAATTAAGAATTACTTTGTGATCAAGCAGATTAACTTTATCCTTGTCTGGGAAATTCTCTGTTTGTTTTGGATTTGATTAATTAATTGGGGTTAACAGTGTCTAATTAAAGTAATTATTCTCTGTTGTTTTTAGGGTTTTTTCCTTGTAATCTTACGGGGTTATTTCAGTAATGGTGGTTAGATTCTTAAATTAGCTTCGACAATTTCTTGATTCAACACAATTTGAAGGCATTGTGGATTTACTCTTTTTACAATCAATTTGACTTTTGAGTGCATATATCTGGTTCTAATTTTGTTCATTTCGATTTTAGACCAGTGCCAATGTCCATGATGAACGTAAAAGAATCACTTGTTGAGGGTACTTGTTCATTGCCAGTAAGTCCCACGTCAGAAATTTCCATACAGTATCATGCTTCAGCCACAGGGAGTACTCGTCCCCCTCTTGCGCCGTCTACAAAACACCATAGATATGATGTGTGCTCGACTGGATCTGATGTCATACATACAGATCCAAGGATGAAGAAAACTTATACTCGAAAAGATTCCACGACAAGTGCTAAGTGCTCATATAAAACATTGGATTTCAGCAAGCAGAAGGATGAGTTGCCCAATTTGTTTACAGAGCAGTTGAGATCAAATAATGGTGAAAAGAAAAATCTTGGCCATGGCAATGAAGATGAAGAAGTTGGAGAATGTTTACCTGTTGATGACACTGAGATTTCCCATTCCAATGGCATCTTAAACGACCCATCTAAGTCGGGGAATAGATACTGCCCTAGTCCTCAAAACAGCTTTTATTCAGCAACTCAGTACATGGAAGCCAAACAGAGCTTTACCAACACTGAAGTGAGTGAATGTGTGAGCAGCGTCAAGAAGTCAGATGACAGTGTGGAAGTTAGTAACTCATGTGAGTTCGTGGAGAGTCGAAAAATGAGTATCCATAGAGGCAGCACGAGCAGTGATGTCAGCGATGAGAGTTGCTCGAGTAGTTTCAGTAGTGCTGTATACAAACCCCACAAAGCAAATGACACTAGATGGGAGGCAATTCAAGCCGTTCGATCGAGATATCATGGATCGTTGGATTTAAATCATTTTAGAATGTTGAAGAGATTGGGAGGTGGGGATATAGGGACTGTTCATCTTGCTGAGTTGATAGGAACAAGAACTTATTTTGCTATGAAAGTGATGGATAAAGAAGCTCTAGCTAGCAGGAAGAAACTTCCAAGAGCTCAAACCGAACGGGAAATTTTGCAGTCACTCGATCATCCTTTTCTTCCCACGTTATATTCTCATTTCGAGACTGAGAAATTCTCTTTTCTGGTGATGGAGTACTGCCCGGGTGGAGATTTGCATGCTCTTCGGCAGAAACAACCTGGCAAGTTTTTTCCGGAACATGCTGCTAGGTATGATCTCCCATCCTCAACTTCAATTCTTAATTCTTATGTGAAGTTTTAGGCAGAAAAAAGTTAAAACAAACATGGGCGTAGTGTTGTTAGCACAATTATGTGAAACCTAAATGTGTGATTGGCTGATATAACTGATAAGCCTTGTTGAGTGTCTTTTTGATTGAGTTAAGATTTGATTCCTGTGATGTTGGGTGTTCAGCATTACATTTGATTCCTGTCATTTTGTACAAATCTCCAGATTTTATGTAGCTGAAGTGCTTCTTGCTTTAGAGTATTTACACATGCTGGGTATCATCTACCGAGATCTTAAACCTGAGAACATATTAGTCAGAGAAGATGGCCATATAATGCTTTCTGATTTTGATCTCTCCTTGAGGTGTGCCGTTAGCCCAACTCTCATCAAATTCTCAAACTCCACCTCAAAAGCCAAAAACTCAGGATATTGCATTGAGCCATCATGTGCCATCCAATCAGCTTGTATCCAACCCACCTGTTTCACCACACGCTTCATAAGCAAATCCAAGAAAGAAAAGAAGTCTAAGCCAAAGGTTGAAACGAATAACCAAACGAATCTTCTCCCTGAGCTTCTGGCGGAGCCCACAAACGCTCGTTCAATGTCATTCGTTGGGACCCATGAATATCTCGCACCCGAGATAATAAAGGGTGAAGGCCATGGCAGTGCAGTTGACTGGTGGACGTTTGGGATCTTTCTTTATGAGCTTTTGTTCGGGCGGACCCCATTCAAGGGGGCGGGGAATAGAGCCACATTGTTTAATGTTGTTGGGCAGCCGTTAAGGTTTCCCGAAACCCCAACTGTCAGCTTTGCTGCCCGAGACTTGATCAGAGGTTTGCTGGTGAAAGAACCTCAGCATAGGCTGGCGTATAGGCGGGGTGCTACAGAGATTAAACAGCATCCCTTTTTCCAGAGCGTGAATTGGGCGCTCATACGCTGCGCCAGCCCACCAGAGGTACCTGTGCCTTTTGTTATGAGAGATGACAGGTCGCCAACAGGTGGGAAAGTTGGCCCGGAGGTGGAAGTGAAGCCTTCCGGTAATTATTTTGAGATTGATTTCTTTTGATTGTTTTTTCGTCGTTGGGACAATGTCCTTCTAAACAACTGAATTATTTGTTGTTCCTTTGTTGGTTGATCAAAGTGTAAAGGACATGAAAATGCCTCAGTAATTCAAATGAACATGAATGACATTGATGGATCTTTACTCTCACAAATGTACCTTCATTTTCCTTTTACTTGCAAGTAACTGGTAACTTGTTTGGCCATCGACTTTTACTTTACTGTCGAAATATCTTAAGAACATATTATTTGCTAACGGTGTAAATTGAGTCTCTAGATACTATCTCGATATTTCGATATTTGTTTATGGTGTGGGGATTCGATACATGTAAGCAACATTGGAATGTAACATAATCGTTTATATATCAACACTATTTATAAATAATATTGTCTTATATTTTGCGTCTACTTATCAAATGAGAATGATAATAGAAGATGGATAAATCTGGTATCATATATCTAATACAGTCTATTTTTTATTTATATATTTACTTTTTGGGATATTTATTATTGTTAAACAATCTCATCTAAAAACTTATTGCATTTTATTTGGTTTCTATTGCAATTTTTGCTGAAAATAAAGTAAAATTTCGAAACAATTATCAAATTGTAATTGTAATTATTGGAAGGCAAAACACGTCTATTTAAATGTTCAGCCCTGATCCATTGCATACGCACCTAGTTATTCTATTCACGAGACACGTCTCATTGCAATTAGATTTGATCACCTCCAAACATAATATAATCATTTCGATTTCATCCAATGCTGAACTGATACGTGTCTAAAAGGACAAAATAAATTATGCACATATTGACACAGATCACGCATGTTTAAATATTATGCAACACAATTTTAATTTGCTATTATTGTTTTTCTAATTTTTTTCTACATGGACGTAAGACATTAGAAATTCATCAAAACTCTTTCATTAAACGAATAGAATATTGTTTTTATAAAGTACTTACTGAATATGCCTTTGAAAAGAAGGTGCCAAGAATGGGACTACGTATTTCATGGCCTAGAAGTAATTGACTATGATGTGATGCTTTGAAATTATGAGTTGAAAATGTTTAAAAAGAAAAACACCGACACAAAATTGAACACTAGTTAGAACCATGGGTCAATACATACAATTATTACCACTCGTCATTTCTACTTTTCTAGGCTTAAGATATATTTTCTAATTCTAAAAAACTTAAAATGCAAGTTAACAGCAAAATAAATATTAAATTTTCACAAATTTAAGAGAGTGTAATTATAAATATGAGGAAAAAAACCATAAAACATACAAAATGGTAAAATCAAACTTTACATCTAAGCGCCGATTACGAAAGGTAAAACTCATTTTTATAGAACATAACTCTAAATAATGACCTACATGTTGTATGTGTGACAGTTTGTTAGTAGTGAAGTTGATAAGGTCCTCGATGTTTAGTAATGGCTATAGAAAATCTATTTAGTAATGATTAATGACGAGAAAAAATTGCAGAAATGACTTACATATATATCAACTAGTTATGTTTAAAATTAGAAAATAAAATACTGTAGGAATGATCACTGCCTCATGTCTCTTTCCAATATATTTTATATTCCAATGTGACTCAAATCAAAATCTGCAAAAAAAGATAATTTTTTTTTAAGTGAGAATTTTTCACAGTATAAATAGAGTGAATTAAAAAGAGATGTTTATAGATATATATATATATATATGTATATATATATTCCTACTGTATATGAACTCTTCTTGATTACTTTGTTACTGTCAGTGACAAAAATCACTCGTCTCTTTTGAAGAAAAATGAGAGAAAACTCTAAAAAATGGAACCAAAACCTGGTGGGATCATCATCTCTTGTTGAGTGGGCTTGTCCCCCGAATGAGGATCCATTTCCATGTGCAACTTTAATAATTATTTTCTTTTTAATTATCAAGTTAAAAAAACAAATCTGTATGATTTCATATATAAAAATATCATATCTTTTTTCGATGAAGGCATCTTGTGTTCTTTCCCTTCTACCCCGCACTGTCCCTTCTTGTACTCGTCCAATTTAATTAATTAAGTGAAAAATGACAAAATAATTAGCTTAGTCCCCACTGTTTTCTGACTTGGACTTCAATTCCCTCCTCGGCTTTATCTCTGCAGATCAACCAACTGTACACAAAATTGAAGCTCAAACAAACTTCATCACCACCCCACCTCCTCCATACTTCGAATTATTGTTCTTTTGTACTTGATAGTTGATTCGATACAATTTTTTTTCTTATTAATTGATTTATGGGTAGTGGGAATCTATGAAATCATGTGGGGTTTTAGAAACATAAACATTTAGGGATTTTGGGATTTGGGGATTTTGGGATTTCAGTGTATGAATTTGGGTTTATGGGTTTTGATTTTTAGCTGTTTATATAGTTCATAGTTGCTTATTGAGTATATGTTGATGTGAGATTTACCTCAAATGTGTAGTGAACTACTCTGATAGTGTTAATCTTCGAATTGGGTATTGGATGAATAGGGCTTGTGGAGAAATGGGATCTGGGAATGGGTTTTATTCGGGCACAGAGTTCAATTTGGACCCGAAATGGTTGGTTGATCCGAATCTTCTCTTCGTCGGGCCCAAGATCGGAGAAGGAGCTCATGCCAAGGTTTATGAGGGGAAGTAAGTTGATTTTTTGCTTCTATGAATCTTGATTTCTGAAACTTTAAGGATTTTTTATTCTGTAGAAACGCTAGTAATGGAAGAAAGATGAGATCAGATGATATTCTAGGATGTTTTAGGCTGGGCAATGATATTCATAAGCAGTGTTTTATTAATCTTTAGTGATGTTTCATTAATTGATTTGTCATTTTCAATCTTACTTGAGGGAAAAAATTAAGATGGCAAATCAATTATAGCCATTTGATTAACACGCTATAGATGATGGATGAGCAGTGATGATAAATATCATTGATGTTTTGAATTTATACTATTATCTGATCTTCGTGTTTGTGGCGTGTTTTGCAGATATAAAAACCAGAACGTCGCAATCAAAATAGTTCATAAAGGGGAGACCCCAGAAGAGGTTGCCAAGAGGGAAGACAGATTTGCGAGAGAAGTTGCGATGTTATCCAAAGTCCAACACAAGAATCTAGTTAAGGTTGACCTATTATCATATTACTACTGTTCTAGTTAAGGTTGTCCATCTAGATGTTGAAAACCGGTGCTAATAATAGAGGGCTAGTGGCATGTTTGGTATGGAGGGTTCAATAGTACTCGACAGTATTATGAAACAAAAAAGGTTTAGGTCTATTAGTACCTCCTACCAAACAACTACCTATTGAATTTCAATTGCTATTATCATCTTAGTATATACAGTCATCTAGATGTGGAACACGGGATTATTTACATTGTGGTGTACTTATATGGCATGTTTTCTGTGGAGGGTTGGATAGGTACTGAATAGTATACATATACACCAAGCAACTGCCTCTTGCTTGAACCACCAGCTTAGTTATAACTTATATATGTTCATCTGGATGTGGAACACGCTTAGTGATGACATTGTGATGCACTCATACTGCATGTTTGGTATGGAGGGCTGGATAGTATTGGACGGTATTGAGAGAATTTATAGTTCTCTATTAGTATCAACTACTAAACAAGTAGAATGGAATTTCGCTTGCTTCCATCATCTTAAGATAACTTGTATTTGAACAGTTTATCGGAGCTTGCAAGGAACCTATCATGGTGATTGTAACCGAGCTTCTCCTTGGTGGGACACTGCGGAAATACTTGCTAAACTTGCGGCCAAAGTGCCTGGATTTGAGAGTTGCTATTGGATTTGCACTCGATATTGCTCGTGCAATGGAATGTTTGCACTCGCATGGAATCATACATCGTGACCTTAAGCCGGGTAAGAACTATTCCTTTCTTTTCATTGCCCTTTTATGCATATTTATTTTTATCGAGGATATGGATATTGATATCCGAAAGAAAGTAGAAAAATAGGCTGTTATTTATTGAAATCCAGATAAACTTGATGCACGGTGTTAGGGAGTTAGTGTTTGTTTGGTATGACTTAAGGAAGTAGGAAATGCTCATTGCCATAAGCATATAGGGCGTATATCCTTTTAAGCTTAGCCAAACATGGTGTATCAGTTTTTGTTTTTCATTATCCCTGTTTAGCAAAGGGGAATTAGCTTTCTTTCAACACTTGCGTGTGTATATATATAATCAAAAGTGTCAAGTTATACTCTTGCCCGGCATAGGCAGGAGATGTGGGTCCTGCACCCAATACACCACCAATCCAGTCTGTTTATGTTGAGCAACATAAGCTGCTCATCATGGGCTGGAGAGTATAGAATAGAGATTGTGGGATGCAATATGCTGAAAGTGTTAGTGATCTATGTATGATGGTTTAACATTTTTTCACTTTATCCAGAAAACTTGCTCTTAACGGCCGACCATAAAACTGTTAAACTTGCTGATTTTGGTTTGGCAAGAGAAGAATCATTGACTGAGATGATGACTGCCGAGACTGGAACTTATCGGTGGATGGCTCCAGAGGTAATTTAATTTAACTATGCTTTTACTTTTTCCCTTTTATGGCTTCTGTTAATTTTCCAACCAACAAGACTGCTGAAAAGCCCTTCCTTTTCCTGGTAAATGGTTACAGCTCTATAGCACAGTAACACTTAGGCATGGAGAGAAGAAGCATTATAACCACAAAGTGGATGCTTATAGTTTCGCCATTGTGTTGTGGGAGCTCATACATAATAAGTTACCATTTGAAGGCATGTCGAATTTGCAAGCAGCCTATGCAGCGGCCTTTAAGGTAATTTCCCATTCTTTTCAACTCCTCACTCATTTTTCTTGTAGAGTCGACGTATTAATTTTGAGTTTCTTCCGTCATCTTTTTCTTTTTCCTTTTGGGTTTCTGAAATGCCACTTTTCAAAACGTGAAAGAAAATGGAATTTTCGTACTTCTCAGAACCCATCCTGGCTTTTAAATTTGAATAGTAGTCAAGACCGGATGATGATGCGTGTGAATAATAAACGAGGGACGATTTGAAATGCATGGTTAATATTAAAGTTTGACTTTGGCTTAGAAGCTGATTTTCAATTACCAAAAAGTTGAAAAAGACATGAGGTGAATTTTAACTTTTATATTTACCATCTTTTTAAATCCTTTCAGAATGTAAGGCCGAGCGCAGATGATCTTCCGGAAGATTTGGCGTTGATCGTGACCTCGTGTTGGTCAGAGGATCCTAACTCAAGGCCCAATTTCACTCAGATAATTCAGATGCTCCTTCATTCTCTCTCTACAATATCACCACCCGAACATGTACTCCCGCCAAGAATTTTCACGTCCGAAAACGCCGTATTCCATCCAGAATCACCCGGGACGAGCTCTTTAATGGCGAAGAGGGATGACCATACAGGTGACACGCCAAAAACGCCCATGGAGGATAAGCCAAGAGGATTCTTCTTTTGTTTTAACCAATGCTACTAATGTCGAAAGAGTCATGTTTGGTACACAGTACTGAACTTTACTAATCCATGTTGCCAAACGTGTTACTAATCATGGGACCATGAAATATCTAAGTACGGTAAAACTGTTATTAATGTCGGCTGACTTAAATGCTAGAAACACTTCCTAGATTTGTGGAGTTTGGGTTGCTGTGATGTACTATAGATGTAAAAATAAGATCCATCCAAAGGCCTTGACTCCATTAATTTCTGATCAAAATGTCCTTGAAAAAGATGATTGAATAAATGTAACCTCGTATTATGGTTTTCTTCGTAAATGTGGGGCAGTTGCAAGGTGGTTCTGAGATGTCTGAGGATTTTAGGTGAAATTTAATATTAACAATTTTTTTTTTCTTTTCTCTGAAAGTCATGTTCGTGGGGCCCTTTTATTACTAACGGGTCAAGGAAGTTTTCTCCGAAAGACAAAAATGAAGTGGTTGTTCATCTTCACCTTATTTTAAAAAAATCTTTTTCTTTTCTCAATTTTTCTCAAAATTCTTCAATTTTTTTTTTTTTTGTTTAGCAAAAAAAATTATCTCCATGATCGGATTTTACCGTAAAAAGCGGTTTACTAGTATTAATAGTGAAAAAAAGGTTTATATTAAGGGCTATGTCTAATTATCCAGTTTGCCTAGTCTCAAGATGGTCACTGAAATGTTATTTAATTTTTAAAAAATTATACTAGTCTATTGAGTTTTGTTTCCGAATGAAAAATTTTACCCACTTGCGGAGGGAACTGTTCTCTTCTCTACAGATGTGGGTCCCACCGTGTGATTAATTATCATGACTCATGCAAATATGAGGGCCGTGTCTCCCACATCTCCATAGGATGATAGGAAGAACTGGGAATGTAAAGCTCTTTATTATTGAGTATTGATTTGACTCCAATTATTGGATGTATATTCAGCTTCAAGTTTGGATTAGTGGAGGTGTCTAAAGTAATTCGCACGCAATCAATTATTGTCAATCCTAATCAAGCCACGGAGAAATTAACAAAGAGAAAGGCAATGCTTTAAATAATTTTAAAAAATGAAAAAAGTTCGAATAATAATCACTTATAAAAAAAAAGATGTAAAACAATAGACTTAGAGAGAATCTAATTCCCCAAGCGAATTCTCGTGAATTAATTTCATTAATAATCGCTCTATTTATGTGAAACTTCGAATTCAGACAATCGTAATTACATAATTTCACTGCCAGATAATACTATTCACATATAATAATTACATCTTTTACCAAATTATTTCTCCACCAAATTATTCCTCCACTAAATTATTCCTCATAATTCATAACCACCACATTATTCTCAATTATTCATAACACCTAATAATTATTCTTTAATTATTATTCATAACACTCCCTCGAACGACTATTAATACAAACGCCTTTCCTGACTGCTGGGAGAAAAACCCAAAAAAAACTTCCAAACCGATTGTAATGATAAATGAGTTATATATACCGCTTCATCAAAACATTGCTCCCCGATGCCTATCACGCAAGATACGAAGATTCACGCCGCTCAAGTAAAACTCACAAGAAAAACCCAGCTGGGAAAAACTTGATCAAGGAAAAGAGTACACTGCCCGCTTGATTTCATATCTTGAGAACTGAGCATCTTACTCGTAAATGATTTCAATATCATCATCGCTTGATCTAAAGCATACTCCATTATAACTTGATCCAATAGATACAATCAGATCAATTTCTCATATCGCTCTCAATATACCATGAATATGCCTCTAAAACCTTATTAGAAAAAACCTAAATGGGAAAACCCTAATGGCGAAGAAGAGACACAGATTCTATGTGAATACACCTTAAAGTTGCTCATTAAAAACTCACAGAAACCCAATGGGATAAAACCTCACCAAGGGAAAAAGAGTGCAATGCGATTTTATACAAGTATGTCAGTAAGCATTTCAAAATCTTTCATACATTTGTATGAGTATCATATACATTGGTTTTATACTTTTGTTCATTTAGAGTGCATCAATTTTCTTACACAACTACAAAACATTCACCATGAACACATGTCTCCAAATACACAATTTAAAGCATATAAATTCATTGTAAAACATGTAAACATATAAGAAACCTTCATAACTAACTAACATTTAAAATATATCATTTAACATTTAATACTCACTTAATAGGTTATTTCATTCCCAGGCTTAGCTCACCCTTTAGGGTACTCATAAACACGTGGTTTAGCTCATCCGATCCTTAATTTCCTTTTGGTACTACACACGATCTGAATTTAACTTTCATGAGCATGCAACATATAATGACCACCATGCTTATCTTTAAACTTGAGCAATAGTCATCATCATCTCATCATCTCATAAGTTAAGGATTTCACATTCACCATTTATCATCTTCAATATATCTCAATATTTTCATTATCATTGATCATACATGTAGCTACATTTTCATATCGTGTATTAATTTTTCAATTTCATTTCTTTCCCCATATCGACATAACTTATCGAGATATCTCTTTATCAATCCTCTTGTAGGATTACACAATATAGTTATGTCTATATACTCTTCAAGAGTATATGCCTGCTATTAAGACCATCTTTATAATTTGCTTTGATATATATGTTTGGGGGAAATATCAACGCTTCTAAAGCTTAACTTATCAAAGATCGTGAAATGATATACGTGGATCGCTTCATAGCCTTTCATGCATCTTTGAACTTCAAGTTCAGATTTCAATTTCGAGATATAACATGATGCATTTCACATATTATTTTCAACCTTTAATACTCCCTCATGTCGAGAAAATTTAGAACACCAAAACTCATATAGTTGCAGTATGATTTTAATCATATATGTTCTCATCATTCAAATTTAATATGGGAATTTAGACTGCTTGCATTCTATTCTCGATATCGCAATTTATTTGAGGACTTTAAATAATTTGCCATATAATATCCCACTTGTATAAAGCATACCAAATCCTTTCGTGATTTATTCAAGTATTGGGATATACATTTACTAGCTTTATCATTAACTGAAATCATGCTCATACTGGTGAGCAAATATTTCAGAAATTTCAAATTACTTAATCATATACACATGTGACTATCTAGTGGATCCATATCATAATATCTAAGTAGTCTCACATGTGAGTGATGAGGGCCCATACTTCTCATCCTTTATTCCGCATATATTTGGGATTTATTCAATATCGCTAAGAATGATTTCATCATTTATCGAAACAATCATTAAGAATTCTTTTAATTTTTCACTTGAAATATTGATTTAATAATTATTTAAACCGATATCATCTGTTGCAAACGAGTATTATTGAACTTCTAGTTCAAGAAATTCTTATATCGATTTCACTAAGATTCCGTGATAGTGCTCAATATGATTTATCATAGAAATAATTCACCGACATATTCCATCATCTTTGGTGACATTATTGTCTACTATCGTTTCAAACACGGAAAGTTGCTGTACACCATACGATCACATCCGCTATTATTTAATTCGAAATCGTAGTTCTACGCTTCATATTATTTATTTAAAAATCGTAGTCTTATTTCATACGCTACGTATTATTCTATAAATAAATCATCAAAATTATTGCAAATTCATCCTAACAAGGATCTATACATTATAATGGATCATATGCTCTCAAATCTCGAAAATACTATCCATCACTACTCGATCAAAATCCTAAGAAGGATTTATCGATGTAGGTCGGAAAGATTAAGAATGCTAATGAATGGGTATCCCACAAGATATCCGATGCTTGATTGAAGCAAAGGTTCGATTATCCGTGAGGTTTCAATTCCTTCTAAATACATGCTTGGTATGGGTAAAAGTAGTTTTTCAAAGAAACTGAGAGCAAAAGATTAGAGGATGCTACAAGTGTGCTCTCAGGTGACATGTGACACTCGATGTAAATCTGGGTACTTGTCCGTAAATCGAGAAGATAAAAATAGCATTCATTAAGGATGGATTGAGTAAGGAGCCTTTGGATGATATTCAACAGGCTCTTGAGACACATCCTAGTGACACGCACAAGGTGAGCTAATGGCCTTACGGGTCAAATCAAAGATCAACAAACGCTACATGCCTTGAAAAACTTACTTTAGAAGATCCTCGCTTTGTAAATTTAGTAGAAAAATTTAGCATAATGATTTTCCCATATTTATGTAAGAAAGCTGTGTAATAACAAAGATCAATATATTTCTTTTATTTGTAAATATCGCTTTTCAATTTTAAGATATATATTATTTTTCAATCATCGACAATTATATGTCATATCACTAAAGAAAATTTCTGGCTTTTTCTTTCATATTTGTCAAAAAGTAAATAGTGCACTCAATTATTGGTTTTAAAATTTTTTCTTTAAATAGAGGGATTCATATATCTCCTCATGTTGAAAATATAGTGCAAAAAGAGAGATAGGAGTAGAGATGGATGTGGAGATTTTAGAATCATCTCATACAAGTCAACTTTTACTCTCGCCATATTAAACCGTATGTATTCTTGGTGGATCTAATCTGCAGGCCATATCCAATATGTGGATATGGCAAACCAACTCGTGAAAAAGAGTTAGGGAGACAAGAAATCAATATACTATACGGAGGAACCAACAACAAACTTTTAGCTAGACTTATAATGGCCGCACAATCATGGGGAATAAGAGTTTCGAGCGTAATACCTTTCCATCTAGTTGATCTAATACTGAATTGGAGCTAGTTCTACCATGGGTCCAGCAGTATAGTTACAAGCTAATCCATCCACAACCGCATGATGTATATGATGAATAATAGTGATGCTTTCATTGTCCTTCCAGCGCTACAACACACCTGGAGGAAATATTCAATATAGCCTCGCTGGCACAAAGGGAACTTTCATGTCAAACCAATAGGTTTGTTGAATATTAATAATTTCTTTGACGGTTTACTAGCTTCTAGATCGGTGGTGTAAATAATAAGTTTATCTCTCATTCAAATGGTAAAAATACTTATTTCTCGCTTAAGATCGCTGATGAACTACTCATCAAATTTCATGCATATGTTCAAGAATTGGTGAAGCCTGTCCGCTGATCACAGCATCACCGTGTCAGCTTAAAAAGAAATTGATCCTTAAATATTTCATTATGAATCCTAATGTTGATGGCAAGAGTAGTTACTGAGCATTTATACTCTCAGACGCATCCTCATTTATGGATTCAAGATGTATATTCTTTTTGCATTTCTATATTTTCGAAAGTGTTTAATGCCATCTTTTGATATTCTCAATATATTCCACTTCGATCGCTGACTTCTTCCTCGAGTAATAATAATATCATATCGCTTTATTCAAATACGTAAATCTAGTGATTATGCTTCTTCAAGAACATTTTATTCTCATATTAATACAATCTCATATCATCGATGAGATTACTTCATATAATTTCTCCATGCGATATATTATCTTTGATTTATCAACATGGGATCTATTCAAAGATTTTACTTTCGCACTATTTATCCAATGGTAACTTCCAAGTACCACTTGCTCAATTTTCTCCATTCATATTCTGCAGATATATGAAGAAGTAATTTTATTCTCATCGCCTACTTCTTCTCGAGAGTATGATTAGAATATTTGATCAACTACTTTCCTGAAAGAGATTCGTTATAACCAATCGTAGTATAACTCACCATATTGAAAATATGCACACCAATCGTGTGGTATTACCCACCACATCGAAATATATCAAACTATAAAGTGCATAAATTTAAATTGCAGAAATTAAATTTCCTCCAATAGGTGGTAATAACCTACCTTATGAATTATTGCAATAAATATAAATTTACATTTAATTTAAATAGCAAGAATTAAATTGCATAATGTTTAACTACTTCTTCAGGAGTAGGATCTGCTAGTAGAAGGTAGATACCCATCACTTAGCATATAAAGTGCGTAAATATATAAAACCTTCCGCTTAGTGACTCGCTGAACCCATCATCAAGTAGGAGGTATTGCAAGAATTAAATTGCATAAAGAATAAAGCCATAGAATTAAATATCAATCGCTTTTACGGAGCAAATTTGTTCTTCTAACAAATACTCATTACTTCTACAAGAGCACATTTATCCTTTTAGAATAAGTAGATATTACGTAATTAAACTCTTCTGAGTTAAAATAATATTCGATCTTTTAACTCAAATGACTTCAAGCCATTTTATATAATCAATGATTTAGAATTTCTTCATGAATATTCTATCCATTTTTCATCTGTCACAAAATTAGCTTCTGCTTTTACCCTAAAGGTAAAATTGTCAATTCCAATTCAGAAAGGTAAAATTGTCAAAAATATTTTATCAATATTTTACGATTGAAAATTATCTCCTTTCTATTTCAATTTATCAATATCAAAATGTTCAAGGACTATTTGTAACTTTTTCAAAAGTTGGTGTACTGATTTGTAATTTTGAAAGTTTGATAATAACATATTTCAAAACGCAGCTTATTACTCCTATCAATGCTGTCACAATCTAAGCTCTCGTTAAATCGAGATATACGGGAGTTTAGAAAATTTGATTTTGATAATGTATACCCTTTATATCTCGATAAACGAATCTTATAGCTTTAATATATTATTATATTATAAAATCATATGATTTACCTTTTTCCCTTTCTCTCTCTAATTATTCCATGGATGAGATTTACTGCAATCCATTTATGTGATCGAAAATTTTTGACTCCATTCTTCCAATTTTGGGATTTACATCTCCAAATGTCAAGGTAGAATTTATAATGGGAGAAGAATATGAATGTCGAATTTTCAAATGATGTAATTGCAGAGAGAGTTATTTAGATTGATGAGGATGAATTAATTCATTGGTAATAATCCGCTCGACATGTAAGATCATCTATAAGATGAATCAGAAAGATACTTCTTTCATATTACTCAAAGCGTTGAGATCACCGATAACGCCAAGTATAAAAGATGTAAACAATAGAGAGACTTGCAGAGTAATGAATTCTATGAATTCTCGTGAATCAATTTCATTAATAACTGCTCTATTTATGTGAAACTGAATCAAGACAATCAGAATTACATAATTTCATCAAGGGTATAATAGCCATTCACATATAATAATTACATCTTTTACCAAATTATTTCTCCACCAAATTATTCCTCCACCAAATTATTCCTCATAATTCATAACCACCACATTATTCTCAATTATTCATAACACCTAATAATTATTCTTCAATTATTATTCATAACAGCCCTAGGATTCTCGGTTGGAAAAACTAGTTTTATTAACCAAATTAATAATTATATCCCCAGTTTTCCGCTTGATTCCCCTAATAATAATAATAATTCATTTGCAAAGAAGCCAAGAATAATAATAATAATAATAATAATAATAATAATAATAATAATAATAATAATAATAATAATAATAATTTATTTGCAAAGAAGCCAAGAGACTTTTATGCATCTACTAAACAGCTGGAATTGTTCCATTTATCAACGACAAAAATCATCACCTATCTACTAAAAAGAAGGTATTAATGTGTTCACTACTAATGATAAATCGATGTTGGAAGAAAAATTAAGGTGCCAGTTTGTCAACATATTACTATAAATTTTTTTCTATTCAAAAAAAAAAAAAGAAGAAAAGAAAGTGAAAGCAAAAGAATACCTTATAATTTCTTTACAAAAGAAAGGTTAATTCCACACAAAAATAATAAATAAATAAATATTTTTTTGTTAAAAAAATAAATATATATATATATATATAGGATAAATTTAATGAATGGTCATTGAACTTTCAAGATGTAACTAATTACTCACTGAACTTTGAAATGTAACTAAATACTCACTGAACTTTATTTAACGCCATTTCTTCGTTAACTTAATATTTATTCTATTAGCGCATTGCACCAATTTGAATGACAATATCATACATGTAACCAACTAGATCAATTGCTGATAGAAAAAACTCACTCAAATAGACGAAAAGCTATATAAACAATAAGAAACGCGACACAAGTATTTTTTCAAACAGTGATATTTCTGATAATTTATTTAGTTTTTCTCTGATTTAAGTTCCTGTAGATGAATTTTATTTTGCCAACAATTAGTCTAACTGTCTCTACGAAAAATGTTATTAGTCATATACACATAATTCTTAAATATATTTAAATATTGAGTTAAAGAGTGATTATTAGTTGACAGTAAATAAAGTTTAGTAAGTATTCAGTTACATTTCAACGTTCAGTGAGTGATTAGTGATATCTTAAAAGTTTGATGACCATATATTAAATTTACCCTATATATCTATATATATATATATTTGTGTGGCACAAATAGACATTTGGATGTACTTATTATGAAATTGACCGTGGATAAATACCCTTTTTGATTTGGCAATGTGTATTGACTATACTCCTAATTCTGAGCTTCGCCTTACTTCTACAAAGTGACATATCAGGTCTAGGGCATCCCAATTGGATTATTGGGATGACAGTTTCTTATTCCAAAACTGGAAAATCATAACTTGGATCAAATCACATCGCAGTATACTTGGCCTTCTGATGCTAATTATTGAAACGTATCAATTAAAGTATGTGTGACCATCACATAGACAAGATAGTAACTTGATTATATTTGGGTTTTTTTTTTCTTTTGGGATATTGGCGAAAATGGTCCAGAAAAAGTTGGTTCAGTGCGCGTTTGATCCAAAATAAAATAAAGTAGCGCAAATAGTCCAGAAAAAGTTGGTTTGGTGTGGAAATAGTCCAAATGGATGATTTCTACCTTTAATTCATTGGATTTTGCATATTTTGTCTTTTTCTAGAATGGTATTTTGGTTATTTGGTTTAAAATAAATTGCACAAAAGGTCTTAAACTTTAAGGGTTATTACAATCAAATTCCAAAGTTCAAAATGTGTATGCTTTAGTCCCAAATTTTTATTAAATTGCAAAATTTTACTTTTTTTAATTTTATTTTATGGCTGCTTATTTGGTGCATAATTAATTTTATCGAACAAATTTGATACTAATTAAATAAGTTTATCAAAAATTTTCAACACAGTAGTATTTGTTCGCATTAGTATCATAACTTTCGAAAAAAATTTAAAAATTAGTTGCACATATTTGATTTGAACCAACGGTTAAAAATAAATATAATCAATGTATTCTCATAAAATATTAGTAGGAATATATCATTATAAAAAATATACCGAATAAAAAAAAGAAAAGAAGTAATTAAGTAATGTTTGAAAAATAATTTTACTGTATCTCTGTAAAATTTTGAAAATTTGTTTTTGTTAAATACGAAGTAACAACTAATAATTAACATGTTATTTTTTCAAAAAAATTAACGTAATTATCATATTACGATAAATATATCCTATATATATTAATAAAAACACACTGAATATAACAAAAAAGTATAAAAACTAAATAAATATATTTTTCAAAAAAAAAAAAAAAAAAAAAGCCCCCTTTCCCACCACACCAACCCTCCCTTCCCCAAAAAACAACGGATGGTGGCTGCGTAACCACCACTATCAGCTGGTGGTGGCTGTTCTTCACAGCCACCACCCATTTAGGGGCGGGGGAGGGGGAGGGGGGTTTGGGTGGGAAAATGAGGTGGCATTTTGTTGATTTTTTTTAAAAAATATATTTATTTAGTTTTTACACTTTTTGGTTATATTTAGTGTATTTTCATTAATATCTATAGGACATATTTTTAACAATCTGATAATTACATTAATTTTTTTAAAAAAATAAAATATTAATTATTAGTTCTTAGTTCATATTTAACAAAAACAAATTTTCAAAATTTTACGGAGATAAAGTAAAATTATTTTTCAAACATTTACTTAATTACTTCTTTTCTTATTTTTTCGTATTCAGTATATTTTTTATAGTGATATATTCCTACTAATATTTTATGAACATTGATTATATTTATTTTTAATCGTTCATTCAAATCAAATGTGTGCAACTAATTGTTAAAATTTTTTTGAAAGTTATGATACTAATACGAACAAATCCTACTGTATTGAAAATTTTTTATAAAAATTATTTAATTAGTATCAAATTTATTCGATAAAATTAATTATAGACCAAATAAGCACTCATAAAATAAAAATAAATTAAAATTGTGTAATTTGATAAAATTTTGGGATTAAAGTATACACGTTTCAAATTTTGGACTTTGATTGTAATAACTCTTAAAGTTTATGACTTTTTGTACAATTTATTTTATACCAAATGACTAGAATACCCATTTAGAAAGCGACAAAATAGGCAAAATCCAATGACGGTGGAAATCATCCTTTTGGACCATTTACGCACAAAACTAACTTTTTTGGATCATTTGCGCTACTTTATTTTATTTTGAACCAAACGCACATTGAACCAACTTTTTCTATACTCAAGTCGAGGACAAATCAGTAAAGAGGTACCTTACCATTAGAAAATTAAAGAAGACATATACTTTATAAAAATATAAAAATATATATATATGAAACCATTCAAATAAGTGGTTAATAATGCTTGTCCAAGAAAAAATATAATTAAAAATGGTAATTGAGAAAATAATATTCATTTTAAATTCTAGAAAACAAGCCTTTAGTTATCAACAACATTAGTTAATTACTAGATAATATTATCTTGATATTAATTAATATATCGCAATACTAGCATATGTCATTATAGACATGAAAATAACATTAGAAATATTAACACAGTTAACGAGTACTCTGTTTATATAAAAAAATGTTATCACAAGTACACTAAATTCTAATATGGTTACTGGTAAATTTTGATCAGTCTTGCTCCCATGACCACTAAGTGGGCATGGAGCATAGCCACATATAGTAAAATTTTGGGGAAAAAACGTGGGGCCTACATGAGCCCCTCGTTATTAGGGGGCCGTTATGTATTATTCATCTTACTTAACGTAGATTCAAAAAAAATAATAATAATAATAAAATTTTGGGCAACGTGGCACCCCCACGGTGTGCCACGTCGCCATGTGGGCATGCTCCCTGCCCACTAAGTGGTTAGGGGAGCAATAGCGAAATTTTGATATTGATTATTGTTGGATATCAATCGATATCACGTAATATCGCAAATGATCCGGTACCCACATGTGTATGATCGGATGATTGACATAGGATAAATATTCTAAATTTATAGAGAGTAATTGGTTGTTGGACAAATCAACACGTCACAATTTAGTGGGTTTGCTGGCGTTTTGTTGCCAACGTTGGCAACATAAGCGTCATGCCCATGCTGATGTGGCGCCATGTCAGCGTTAAAATTTTTTTATATCTATATTAAATTAAATGAATAATACATAATTGTCCATGATAGTTTAGGAGCCGATGGAACCCACACTAATTTTTTTGAGAGTATGAACACCATAATGTCCACGGTGGGTATTAAAACATCACCCCTAATCGGTATTTGACATTTTCTATAGATAAAATTCTACCATCTATATATATATATATATATATATATATATATATATATATAAAATGAGATCAATTTCCTGTTCTCTTTTATTTTTCTGAATTAAATAATTATTATTTTATTCTTAATTCCCTCTTAGGGTTTGAGATAACAGAATCCCTAATATTCACGAATTGATCCAAATTTCCATAGTTATCTCTATCTCTTAATTAAGTGATATAACACGGAGAATTTTAAGTTCCCATCGGTGGTTCCTAAAAATAAGGCACCACCGAGCCATTTTGGGGGTCGATTCGACCCCCGTTTTAAAATTCGGGACCAAATCTGGAATCAACGGCAGAGTGCGTGAATTTTCCGAATTTTTCCTACGACACCGTAGTGCCGTGACCACCGGTCAAAGTTTTTGGTGATATTTTTGGTCGTAGTGTTGATTCCAGATCGATCCCGAATTTCAAAACGGGGTCGAATCGACCAAAATGGCTCTTGGTTCCTTATTTTTAGGAACCATTAGGAACCACCGATGGGAACGGAATATTCCTGGATATAACACCTACTAAGCCAGGAATGTTAAGGTGCCATCGATGGTGCCTTAGTTACGATTCATCGATGGCGTTTTAGAGTGGTCGATTCAGTTTTGAAATCGGACCAGATCTAGAATCAAGATCTGGCGATGGGAGTTAAGAATTTTTCAATTTTTTCCGGCGATGATCATCAGTATCGGCCAAAGTTTTGCACTATTTTTGGCCAAAAATAGTGCCAAAACTTTGGCACTGTGATATCGAAAAATTCCTGGAACCCCATCGTCGTGTTGATTCCAAATCTGATTCCAAATTTCAAAACGGATATTGAATCGGCCCCTAAAATACCATCGATCGTGCAGTAACTGCAGCACACTGGATCATTTCCGCCTACGAAGACGTTGTAATAAAATTTGGAACATAAAAAACATGTGGATGCTCTAATGAATAATTTTGTAGAAAAAGCAATTAAAAAAAGTACATAATTAGCAAAAGTTTGTCCCCTTTCCTTCGCTTTTTACTCGGCGACTGTAAGCGATTCTGAATCTCCGTTGAAATCCAGACAGGAAATGCTGCAGCGAATCTCTTTTTCGCCTATCAGTTTTGTACAATTTCTCTTCAAATTTGATATTCTTACAAATTTTATAATATTATCATTTGTGCGCGTAGGCGAGATGGGTAATTGTTGAATTGAATTTTTGTTTTATAGAAACTACAAGAGTTTTTCAATCACTTCACGTTTCCCCCTTTTAGATGTTTTCTAAACCTAATTTCTCGTCAATGTATGGCCGCATACAGCTTTAAATTTTTAATTTTAGTTGACGTGCCTTAGTCTCCTGGTGTTTATATAGCTCTGGATTTAGTCTATTACAGCAATTTCAAGTATTTGAACTTGTAACCACCCGGTATCTATCTGGAAGTTTATATAAGTCGGTAAGTCTATGGATGTCGGCTTCTGCGAAGACCCTATGGATGTGGCCTTCTGCGAAGACTCCTCAGCCGCCTTCTCGTTTTCTGGGCTTTTTAGAGTTTTACTTTTCGTTGGATTATCGCGTGTTTCATGATATATATGACTATAGAAAATCAATAAATTCTCCAAATCGGAATTTGAAAAATACTTATCATTTTAAAACATCCCCAATTTGGTAGAGGCCAGTGTTTGATTTTATTCTAAGAGAATATTGTTCTGCAAGACAGTTGTCATAGTTTGATTTTTGTGACATTGATTCAAGGGATTTCTTGATTTTCTGGGTTTTGATCTGTTGGTTAAGCTGAGTTCTTTGTTTGAATTTTGGGGTAATTGATTCTGAGTAGCTTTCTAGATCCTCTGTTTCTTTCTGCTACAATTATTTTAGACAGGTTTCTTTGACTCTCTGATTAAAGCATATGATGATTTTGTAGGTAGCGTGAATTAATGGGAAATAGAAGTTCAAGTCCTCGGAACAGGAGGAGTTGGAGGCAATCTTCATCTTCAAATTCGTGGCAATACGAAGCTCCTCAATCATCATTTTCGCAATACACGCAGAATTATCCTGTTCAGAATCCTAATCCAGCAGGATATCCACCGCCCAATCAGTACTATGCTCCTCCTCAAAGTTATGGGACTCATCCGCAGCCACATGCTCCGCAAAAGAAGCTAGACAGGAGGTACTCGAGGATTGCTGACAATTATAATTCATTAGAGGAGGTTTGTATATAGCGACATCTCTAAACAAAGACTGCCTTGGACAACCAGAATTGGCATCACATATATGGATTTCACAGCCTGTGTTTTGTATTATACGTGCAGATTCCCTATTCTATTTTGTACAGAAAAATTAAAATTGAAACATGCAAAAGAGTTGATATCTACTTAGACTGTTTCTTGAACAGAATCTTGATCTAGTCTGGTTCCAAGTACAGACAGAATCGATTCATGACAATAGCATACACATCCTTCAAACTAGATAAGGGAAAAAAATGTGTCAACTATATGAGGCAAATGAAGCTTTATTTTTCATAATTGTAAAGCGACAATGAAGGAAATGTTTGCAGATTTCGTTTCCCATTGGCAATGGATTTAAGGAGTACACCAGATAAGTTTTCTGGATAAAGTAATAGTCAGCTGTATGCTATTATCTGGCCCGCTACTTAAATCTATGGTTATATAACTATAATATGACTGAGATGCTTGGTAATTTTTCCCAAGCTGTGTAGGGTTGCATTTTATTGGTTTCTACTAATTAGTACAATTTGAGAAACTAAAATGCATGTCAATATAATACAAGACATGAAAGGAACTTCATCATGCAGTTGGTAAAAGGCATATATTTTGTCGTTAAGGTTATATTTAGACACCTGACGGTGGCAAAGCTCATAATTTGGTACTTCCTAAAATGTTGCTTTATAACTTGACACATGCTGTATTTGATCGCCTCATTCTCCAATGGATAATTGACATTAACTAACGTGAGCTGCGTGCAAGCGCTTTCCAATGCATGTGCAATCATGATTCAATTTTTGATGCATAACTTGTCCTTTGCCATTTCATAAACACTTTCCTTGTGAGTATAGCAATTGAATCCGGTAGGAAAAATTATGTGATGGGATTTTAAATACATTGGAATTAGATTACAGTAAATTCCATGTATATTTGCTTATCTTGATATTGCATTCACATATGGTATTCGATGTTTCATTAATTATTGTCCAATTCTCTAAAATTTTCCTTCCATGCCTTTTGCTTCTACAATTTTTCTCGTCATTGTCCTTGATATTTAATTTTTCACAAAATATTGAAACACATCCACTATTTCCTTTAGGTGACTGAAGCTCTTGCACATGCTGGCCTCGAGTCTTCCAACTTAATTGTTGGCATTGATTTCACCAAGAGCAACGAGTGGACAGGTTAAACAACTTTTTATTCCTAAAGTTAATCAAGCATAACAACTTACACGAAGTACACTGAAACTTAAATCAATTTTTAGGTAAAAGATCATTTCATGGTCGGAGCTTACATCATATTGGAAGTGGTTTAAATCCCTATGAACAAGCTATATCTATCATCGGGAGAACCTTGGCGGCGTTTGATGAGGATAACTTGATCCCCTGTTTCGGATTTGGAGATGGTATTACTCAATAGACTTGTATTATTGTATCTCAAATCCTGGATTCAGCTTACTCAAGTCATAAACACATAATCGATTTTTTTTGTAATCAACATTTTTACAGCATCAACCCATGATCAAGATGTATTCAGTTTCTACCCTGATGAACGATTTTGCAATGGATTTGAAGACGTGTTAAGTCGTTACAGGGAAATCGTTCCTAATTTAAAATTGGCAGGTTCATAATCTACATGGCCTTTTGGATCAAATTTAATATTTGAAAGACAATTGAGTTATACACCTTACTTTCTCTGCCATTGCTGCAGGACCAACATCATTTGCACCCATAATTGAAATGGCCATGACTATTGTCGAGCAGAGTGGAGGCCAGTACCATGTTTTGTTGATTATTGCCGATGGACAGGTATTTTTCTTTTCTTGTCTTGGAGACACGCTACTTGCTTTCCACTTTAGTAGAATAAAATGCCAAAGTATCTTTTGCTTGGAGTTAAATTATAGGCTAAATGGCGATAAATATTTTATTTGAGGTTTCGTCAGGGACTCAAGATTCAGGGGCATATCCATATGTGACGACATTGTTGGATGATATCTATGTTGATGGTAGATTATTTAATATTTTTTGAGTTCATGGATACCAACATACTTTTAACGTTGTTATTGCATTGACCCAAAGAAGGAACTGCACAGTTTGGTTTATATTGAGAAGCCAGATTCTTTGTCATATTTTCTAGACATTCTCGTATGCTTGAATAGATCAAATAGTTGGTGAACAAAGCAATATCTTGCTTGTGCATTGGGTTGTTCACTTCTTGTTCATAATTCAATGTTGTATCTCATCAATTGAGATAGCAATTTTACCGAATTTTAATGTCCACATGCAAAATTTTAGTTTGCCAGTATTATCATGACTTCAAGCATTGTCTTCTCCTGTTAGTGTGCTTTTTGGATGTGTGGTTTACTTGGTCCTTAAGAACCTACTTTGTTGTGAATACTTTGGTGCTATCGTATGTATAAACATCACTAGGCGGCCCCCATCCCCGCGTCGTCCTTCTCTCTTCTTTCTTTTTTTCTTTTTTTTTTTTCCTTCCTTTTTTCCCTCCATCAAGTTCATTTATGATTTTAGGTAACCAGAAGTGTTGATACGGAAAGCGGTCAGTTAAGTCCACAAGAGCAGAAAACTGTTCAAGCCATTGTTGAAGCAAGGTTAACATTTGTAACTTCATCTTTTAGGTTTTAGCAGTTTACCAACTTGTTGGAGTCTTTTACATCATGTTATTGCGACTTTTGCAGCAAGTTTCCTTTGTCTATCATCTTGGTTGGAGTTGGAGATGGCCCCTGGGATATGATGAAGGAATTTGATGACAACATTCCTGCTCGCGACTTCGATAATTTCCAGGTCATATTACTTGATTGCTTTCTGTTATATCATCTAATGATGTGTTACATTTATTTTGACATACGTGTATGGTTAGCTGATGGGAGATCTTTCTGTTTTGCCAGTTCGTAAATTTTACAGAAATCATGTCCAAAAATACACAACAATCTCGAAAAGAGACAGAATTTGCTCTTTCGGCATTGATGGAAATTCCATCCCAATACAAAGCAACAATGGAGCTTAGCTTGTTAGGGTAATAATCATGTTCTGTTGTTCTCTGGGATAAATTTGTGTGCCCTCTAACCCCTCTTTGATTGTGATAAGCCTGCGTTCATTTCAAATTTTATTTTATTTTTATCTAAAAATTAACTTCTAATATTGAATAAGAGTCAAACTTCAATGTTAACCACATGTTTCAAATCACAACTCATTATTTACACATTTCATGGGTCCCACGCTAACTCCATTTTTCTTAACTTATTCAGTGGAAGAAAAGGAAATGCTCCGGAGAGGGTTGCTCTTCCACCTCCTCTGTATGGTGCAGCATCGGGCCGTAGTTCAAAGTTTGCACCTGCAACTAGTTTTCAACACAGCTCTAGTCCATATCACAACCAGAAAAGTTTTCAACACAGCTCTAGTCCATATGACGATCAGAAAAGTTTTCAACACAGCTCTAGTTCATATTACGACCAGAAAAGTTCAACTGCTTCTCCACCATCTGCTCCAAGCTCTACTTATGACAATCAGGTAACATTCTATCCCGAGCCAAGAGACGCTAATTTAACTACCTCTGCGCATGTGCTTTTTCAACCTTTGGGTTTTATGAATTCTACTTTTTCACGGTTAACAGTGGTGAGTTGTGTTTGTATTTGGCAGATTTGTCCCATTTGCCTTACTAATCCAAAGGACATGGCATTCGGTTGTGGGCATCAGGTGAATCTATTTCTATAGTGAATCAACTCATATTGCTTGGTTAAACGGAAAAAAATAATCTAAAAATCTTGGAGTTTATATCGTTCAATCTTATCTAGTACTCCTCTGTGTAAAAGTGGACAATGTCCTTCCAAAAAAAAAAAAAAAAAAAAAAAACACTGTACAATGTTAAATGGAGAAAATGAATATAAACATCTTGTAATAAGTAATTTGTGGACGCCTATATATATTTTATTTACATGAATGCTTTTTATTTTCTTTACCAGACTTGCTGTGAGTGTGGAGAAGACCTTCAGCTATGTCCAATCTGCAGAAGTCCAATCCAAACAAGAATAAAGCTCTACTAAGACCTTCAGCTAAGTCCAATCTGCAGAAGTCCAATCCGAACAAGAATAAAGCTCTACTGAGTACCCGTAGTTTGTAGCTTTATATCTCCGGTGCTAAAAATTGTTACAACTCGTTGTGATGTGAAAAAAATGTAGCTTGAGTCGATGCTAGTGCGTGGTTAGTTTTTACTTTATATTATCTTGGGAAATCATTCCCATATGCATGTACATTGTTTGATGATCGTTCATTGTTTTTATTTTTTCATTTTTTTCCGCCCTGAGTGATACCAGAATGTTCAAGTCTTTGTACAATTTGAATATCAAAACCTGTTTGTTTTTCTAATTTGCTTGTTTGGTCCTCGGATTGCAGTTGAGGGTTGAGGATTTTTCTTTTCTTTTCGATGTTGGAAAAATTTCTAGTGGCTATTCCTGACTGTAAATGTGTGTCGTGAGTCTGACAACTTTAAAATGTGTTTGATTTTATTATTAAATTCTAATATATGTTACTCCCTCGGTACTAATTATATGACCCATTTTATTTTTTCACAAGTATTAAGAATGCGATTGGAAAAATAAATCTTGCGATCTGTGTTTCCAATTTACTCTTATTAAAACTAGCTGTTTTACCCGTGCGTTGCACGGGAGACAAATTTTTCCAACTGATAACGATATTGATAAATGTTAATAATATTAACATAAAATCTACAAAAATAATTAAAATAAAGAATGAGTTACAACAATAAATTTAAATAATTTAACTTGAAACAATTTTATAAAAATTTCGAAAGAATTTCTTCTATATTTTGCATTAATCCATCCCACCAGTATGCAAGGAATAACTTACGAAAATTTACAAAACTTAATTTACTATTCTCCATAGAATAACAACTTAATTAGCATTTACACCTGCTTTTTGTATGGGATGATAATTTGTAGCAGTGATTGTGATAATATAAAATATTTTCTTTCATCATAAAGATTAATCTACTAATATAAATCCAAAATAAAATAACTTTAAATATTATAGTTATCAAAATAACTCTACTAACATTAGTAGAGCTTATTGTTTTTCTTTAAAATTGTTTTACATTTTATTACATGCAATTATAAATTTTGAGAGATATTAATTATACATCAGTATGATGTACGTTATTAATAATTAATATGTAAATAATGATTTTTAAGTTTTAATAATGAAATATAATCAGTATAGAGATATATTATAAAAATAACAATGTAATGAGTAATGCTCGACAGACCCTAACACCCCGTTCCTGCCCTACCGGGAAACACTTATCCTCATTCAGGCCCATCCTCATTTACTCTAGGGCGGGCAAGGATGATACGAGAATTACAAACTTCCATTCCCCATCCATGCCCCGCTAGAAAATTGTCATCCCCGTCTACGCCCCATCATGATAGTTTAATTGAAGACTTTTATTTCGATATTTTATTTCTTCAATAAATACCTTCTAAATATACTAAACACGTGTATTAATATATTATGTATAAACTTACTAATTTAACATGTTCGACATATTAAATATTGAATGATTTGATATAACATTTAAATTAATTTGGATAAGACAAATAAATTGAAATATAGATGATTAATACTTAAAATATACAATCTATTTGATGAAATGTAAAAATTAAATAAAATCTCAATTGCCAAAACGATATAAAATAAATAATTTAAAGTAGGTGGCATTTTTAATATTTATTTAGGAGATGTAAATATTTAACATAGTTGAAAGTCAGTTAAAATATTCTAATTGAATCATATAATTCCAATAATTGATTGAGTCGATAACCAATTGTTTAGCAAGAATTCTTAGACTTATTCCCTAACGAAAGCGACATATTGAACCAAAGAATTATTATATAATTGTTGGTTTGGGTAGTACCAAAATAAAAAATAATACTATTTGAAAGTGTATTTTTGAAGCTTGTTACTTTAAAAAAAAATGAGAAGATCCTTTGAAACACCCGTAACTATGCGAAAAATTTATCAACTGTAACTCAAAAGAAATATTATAGAAAATCAAAAATACATGAGAATCAAAAGAAAAGCATGTTTTGAAAAAAGCATGATATTGAAAAAAGTAAATAAAGTTAATTATGGACTAATGAGCAGTCGACTTACTTTGCAATAAGATATAACACCCCAATTCTAAGAATCCAGAATCTTATAGGTGTTAACTTAATTTTATTTTAAAATACGTAAAAAGATAAATTAATTTCGTAAGCATATTTTTCTTCCCCGTAGCAATCTAATTAATTTTAATAATTTTTCACTTTTTGAAATAATTATGTTTCCCCTTTTTTAGTAATTTAATTAATTTTGATTAATTTTTGTCTAATAAAACTCTCTCAATTTTCGTCAAATGAAAATATATCCAATTAAATCTAAGAAATATAATTAATTGTAATATAATTAATTCTAATTAATTCTTTTTTATCTAATTATTTATAAAAATAATTTATTATTTCTAAATAATTTATTTTTTAACCACAGTTTTAAGAATTGTAAGAATCTAATTTTAAAGATATTTTATAATTAAAAAGATATCTTACATGCCAAAAGGTGTCTTTCATTTTTTCAGAAAAATCTAGCTAACCACGGTAATCTAATTAATTTTAATTATGTTTTATTTTTTAATTAATGTTATTTTTCTATTTTAAAAATACAATTGATTAATTTTCATCTAACGAAATCATGTCAATTTTCACCCATTGAAACCAAGTCCAATTAAATAATAATAGTATTACTAATTTTAATTAATGGCATAAGAATTTGATTTGATTGATTTTCATTTTAGCTAATTAATTATGAAAATAATTAATTATTTCTGAAAGTACCATTTTAATATTTACATTTTTAAGAATTATATAAATCTAATTTTAAAGAAATCTTATAATTTAAAAGATATATTACAATTAATTTTTATTTTCATTTTTAGGGAAATTTTGCATCAATTTAATGATTTTTTTAAAATTAATTATATTTTCCCCTTTAAGAATGTAATTAATTTGGATCCATCCTTATCCACTGAACACATGTATAGTAAAATATTAGCAACGGAATTTATCATTTTAATTAATTATGATTTAAATAATTATAGTTAATTTTTTATTTAATTTAATTATTTCTAAAAAAATTAATTATTTCTAAAATAATTTTCTTCATAACCATAATTTTAAAAATTATATGAATCTAATTTTAAAAATATCTTATAATTGAAAAGATATCTTGAAATTTAAAAGATATAGATATAGATTTAATTAATTAAAAAATCGATTAATGTTACAATTGAATGATTAATTAAACAAAATTGATGTTGCACGTTTCTTTTAATTTTTATGTAAACATTAAATGAATTATAATTTTTTTATCCCACCAAAATTAAATCTTAGCGAAATCGCTAATTTTAATTAATTCTCATTTATTAGCTAATTATTATTTTGAAAAATAATACATTCATTTTAAAATTATTTAAAGGGTCCAAACTAAGTTTTAAAATTTCATGTTACACATTTATTTTAATTTTTATGTAAAAATTTAATGAATTGTAATTTTTCATCACACAACAATTAAATCTTCCAAAAATTGGTAATTTAAATTAATATTCGTTCCTTAGCTAATTATTTATAGAAATGATCAATTGTTTCTAAAATTAATTATTGAGTCCAACCGAATTTTTAAATTTTTTAATACAAATTCGGAATCGTAGTGGTGGGATTTTGTCTCAAACTCGAGCCAACTGTCGGTAAGTTTCTTTTTATTTTTGTGTAAAACTTTAATGAATCTTAATTTTGTATGACAAAAAAATTGAATCTTAGTTTTCATTAATTTTTGTTTGGTAGCTAGTTATTTATAAATTAATTACTTATTTCTAAAATTAAGTAACGTGTCTGATCTTATTTTTTGATTTTACTGTTAAACGTTTATTTGAATTTTTTTTAAAATTTTAATCAATGGGAATTTTGTATCTCATAAAAATTAAATCTTAGTGAAAATTGTTAATTTTAAATAATTTTATTTTGTTAAATACGAAAATTATGAAAAAATGATCGGTCAAAAATTCATTCGAATTTCTGGAACACACGTATATTGTTCAAGACATAAACTTATAAATTGAAGATTTGAAAGAAAAAAAAAAGAAATTTTGAAATTTACTAATTCAAAATAAAATTGAAATTTATCACAAATATATAATATTTGTTGATTTTGTGTAATTACACGAGAAATTGTATTTAAGTACTATATCAATATATAAATTATTATTTTAGCAAATTAAATATTTATTAGGAAAAAAAATTATCTAGTTTTAAACATAAAATAAATCTAGCTTTACCATATATTTGCGAGATAAACAAATTGAAGCATTATTTTTCATTTAATTTATTTTCAACGTAAATCAAATATGGAATAGAATTAAAAGTTAAAACAATTTATATATTTCATTATATTTGAATTTTACGCAAAAACATTGATTAATTGTCGTAACAAATTATTAATTTATATTTAAGTTGGACACTAATTTATATATTTGTGGTAAATTTTAATTTTTCAAAAAATAAAAATTTATGTACTAATAGTATACTTATTTTAAAGCTCTCATCAAGCCGAGTCAAATAGAATAACAAATTTTTTTTATATGTAGAAAATGAAGAAAAAAAGGAGAGAAAATGATAGAGAAAGTATTTAGATGTTATGAGATTGGATAAAGTAGGATAGAAATAATAAAATAAAATCTATATATATTAATATTAATATATTAGGGAGGGAAAAAATAAAGAAAGTTGGATATGGATTTGAAAATAAAAAATAAAAAATAAAAAGAGATTTTTTAAATGGAAAGACGGATTTAAGACAATAAAAAATATAATAAGAAAAAATCATCACTTTCTATATATATGTAAATTATTCTATATATAGATAGAAGATTATACTAGGAAAATTTAATAGGCGGGAAAAATTGAGGGTGCTTTTAGGTGGGAAAAATGTTCTTTTTATATAGATGATTAACTTTTAAATTAATAGTTATAATTATAAATTTATAATATTAAATATGGGCATGCGTGTAAAGTAAAACAAAATATGTTTTGTAATATGACAATAAGATTATATAATTGGGACAAATAAAAAAGGAAAAAGGAAAGATAGATCATATAATCGAGACGGGGTGGAGTATTTAAATATTACATTGTGTTAATTTGTGTCCAGTGCATTATTAGTCTAGGTCTAGAAATTATCAGACACATTTCTCAAGTTAGACTCTAGCACAAAAATCAAACGCATTTCTCAAGTTCGGCTCTGGCACAAAAATCAAATCCAATGTTGTTTTATGCTCGCGGACAAAGTTAAAACCCCCAACTGCCACTATATTATTTGAAAGGTTATTCAGCTGCCAGTATATTTCTAATGGCCTGTGGAGTGCCACAATAATATCCCCTTGTGTCGTTTTCTTTAATACCATCAAATAGTTAATGAAAGTGGGGATGTAGGGCATACGTGGATGATTTTTGAAGAAATAAAATTGCCACTAGTTAATGAAAGTGGGGATGTAGCGCATACGCGGATGATTTTTGAAGAAATAAAATTGCCGCATGACCATAATCATTTCTGATGTCACATATAGGTGATAGGGGTTGGTTTTTAATGATTTTTAATATAATAATGTAGGAGAGAGAATGAGTGGAGTATAATCGTGGAGATTTGTGGATGTGACGAGATGTGTGGATGTAATTAATTTAGGATAAAGAAAGAATGTATAAAAAAGTGGTAAAAATTGTAAAAAGTTGTTTCCTATAATAATAATAATAATAATAATAAAGAGATTCGTTGATAACAACACAAAAAAAAAATTAAAAATTAAAAATTAAAAATTTAGGAGAAAAGGAAAATAAAAAAGTTGCAGCCTTCAAGCCACTATGCAATCAATGATTTTTTTTCTTTTTAATCATTATTTTTAATTATTTTTTGTCATTTTTAATTTTTTCGTAAAATATTAAAAACGAAAAAAAAAAAATCATAGATTTGCTTAATGATATGCTGCAACTTTCTTTTCTTTTCTTTTAGTTATTTATTATTTTTTTTGGTGTCCTCGTCAACAATACTTTTCTTCTATCATTCCATTTTATTTGGTGACGTAACAATTTCATATCTTTAAAAATTGTTCACGTGTGCGCCATATTTTTTTACTTCCGTAATTGTTTTAACGGTGTTAAAGAAAACAGTATATGGGAGTAATATAATTTTAATAGTATAATGGCACTCCAGTGACCATTTAAAGTATGGTGATACTTGAGAAACCTTTCAAATAGTATAATGACAATTGGGGGTTTTAATTCCTTGCTTCTTACGTACGTTCAACTCTGGCATAAAAGTTGTAAAATCCAACATTGTTTGATGCTTATCGATAGATCAAATATTGTAGGATTATCTATTTAGTATTGCGATGGACTATGATGAATGGACTACGATTGAGGGACGAACAATCCTTTTATTCAACAATTTTACTTATTCAACTCAAGCAATTGAAACTCTGAATGGTCGATAGAATTTAAAGTGCCATTCATCTTTTTGTGGTTGCACGTTGCCATACTCAAACATGTGCTCTATAATTAACAACAAAACTTCCTTACAGTTTGAATAAGAACAAAAGACCAAAACGGCGAGACACCTTCAACAGTTTACAACTCACAAGTCATATCAGATTGTGAAACCAGAAATTGCATTTAGTTCAACAACCATAAAAACTCATACATATATGCATATATGTCTAGTTTAGTACTTTCCTTGGATAGTTTAGTTCATTGCTATCGGCTCATGCTCTCCTACACACTATGCGTGCAAAAGCACGCACACGGCACACACTTGATGTGGAGCCCACCTGGTCAGAGGCCTCCACATTAGGCGTCTACATGCTATCCTACACGTATAGGAGAGCATCAACACATTAATATATTGCATGAAGAGAACATCCGAGGTTTTCACATTCATAATTTTTATTTTATATTGAGCAGGAGTACATGGTACTAACTGCTTGAAAACATTGTAAAATTTTTAAGCAATTAACACAGGGTACCACCAACTAAATTAAAAGAAAAAGAAGGTAAACAAATTAATTTTTCCATCTTCAATTTCTTCTTGTCCTTATGTGTATCAAGTGGAAGAAAAGGAACTGCTCCCGAGAGGGTTGCTCTTCCACCTCCTCACTATGGTGCAACATTGGGCCATCGTTCAAAGTTCGCTCATGCAACTAGCTTCCAACACAGCTTTAGTCTAGATCACGACTAGAAAAGTTTCAACACAGCTCTAACATTACAACCAGAAAAGTTATACTGCTTCTCGACCATCTGTTCCAAGCTCTACTTACGACCATTAGGTAATATTCTATCTTGAACCAGGATAAGTTAATTTAACTACCTCTGCACTTGTGCCTGATGGTCGTATTTTTCAATGGAGATCATATGTGGTCAAAAATACGCCGAAAATATCGTAACTATGACACTCAGCTCCCAGGAGCAATAGAACACTTTCGGGCTCTGTATATTAACTTTTTTATTTAGAGAATGAGTTTGACTCTCTAAAGCTAAAGTCAATCTTTATAATTAAATGTATTGAAAAAGTTTCGACTTTCCATACCACATGTGGGGTTCAACGGTTAATTATTTACGGAAAATAATAGAATGCTATAATTATAATTAAGAAAGAAACACATAAAAAAATAAGAAAATAAAAAAATAATAATTATTTCTTGAAATAAATAAAATAAAGAATTTAAAATAGAGAGACTATTGGAGTAGTTTAAAAAATAACTCTTTAAAATTATAAATACTCTTTAAAACACAGAAGATGCTTTTTTAAATTTAAAAAGACTCCTCGAGATGCTTTTGCGCGTATTAGGGTGTGTATTTTTATGTGTTTTGATGTGATATAGGAGAGAGAGAAAATAGAATTGAATGGTGGAGATTTGTGTAGTACAGATAGGTCCCACGAAATGGATAATGTAAAAATGTGTAAAAATATGTAAAAATTAGTAGGAGAACATGCGCTTTTTACGTCCATCGGCTCTTCCCAAAGCAAAAGCAAAGGAATTATCTATTTTGTGGGGCCAATAAACAATTAATTCTAACAAATAAATAATAGAAAAATGGAAGGAGAATAGCCTCTGGCTTTTTGTTTAATGAAGGTGGGTTCCAGGAAAATGTTCAAGAACAAGCAAAAGTTCCATAACTATGGAACTATCACGCCATTTTGAAGGCCCGTCCGACCTCCATTTTGAAATCCGGGACTATAAATTTGGCCAAAAAGTTTGACCGGCCCCACGGCATCACACAGTGTCGCAAAATTTTTGGAAAAATTACCGGAGCTCCCCCTCGCCGTGCTGATTCCAGATCTGGTCCCGGATTTCAAAATGGAGATCGGACGGACCTTCAAAATGGCGTGATAGTTCCATAGTTATGGAACTTTTGCTTGTTCTTGAACATTCCTGGTTGTGTTCCAAGCATCAAATTGCACTCTACCGCTAAGTTATGTCTCGTCCCCGCCGCCCATCGAGAAATGGAACTGACTTATCCTAAGTATGTAAAGCGAAAGATTTGGATTAAAATGAATAACTTTCCTTTCAAATGTTCCAAATAGATTGACACAATCTTCTAGCTTTGGGTGTTAGGATGTATGTAAAAATAAATTTTTATGTGTTTTTATGTGATATAAGAGAGAACGAATGGAGTTGAATGGTGAAGATTTGTGTAGTACAACTAGGTCCCACGAGATATGTGAATGTGAAATAGGAGAGAGAATTAGTGAGATTGAAAAGAATGTGTAAAAATGTGTAAACGTATAAAAACATATAGAAAAAAGGGGGCGAGAAGCCATACATTAATATTATTATTAATTAGTATTTTAAAAAATATAAATCGTGATGAAACGATAATATAAAATTCAAGCTATTATGAGCTTAAACGGGCATAAACAAATTAAAAGCATAAATATATATATATATATATATATATATATATATATATATATATTAAATATGTAAAGAGGCAAAACCAAACTTTTCATTTAAGCGTGTTATAAGTACATTTGTACATATAAGTCAACGTTATGCGCTTTTAAATTTTTAATTTTATCCTTTATTTTCATGTCAATTCATCGAATGAGGGATAAACTTAGAAATTTATGTGTGTGGTTAGTGAGTTGTATTAATACTTATTATAACCATCAAGAATACCCTGATGGTCAGAATCTCTCCTGATTAGTAGGAGTTTTAAGATTCGAACTCTATAAATATTCTTAATAAGATTGTCTTCACACCCTATGTGGTGTTTGTGATTTGTGCACCATTATGTAATGTGTTGGCACCTTGGTGACGTGGCACGGACTCACCTCAGGTCCTCAGGACAACATGGACCCCCCGCTGACGTATAGCGGCACTAGGTCGGCCGGTGATGTGTCCAGTGTCCCAGGTCGGATTGACCCTGGAATTCACCTCATTAGAGAATAGGTGGAAGGTCCCAGTCCAGCTCGGCTGGGCCGGCCTAACTCGGCCAAGGGCCCAGGTCGGCCGAGCTGTTCCCATCGTTAATGTATGACCGACGGTCCGAGGTCAGCTCGATCATGATGTGCGTCCAGTCCCGCCCGTTACAGTGGCCGACAACAAGGACAATCCACCTGCCATCTGACACATCTGACACCACCTACAACTGACAGAGCATCTTCTCCTCTCATAAATGCAATGACGGCTACATCCAAGCAGTGCCGGTCCTATGATTTTCGGAGCCTGAGGCGAAAGTCATAAAATGCGCCTCCTAAAATATAATAATAATTACTAAAATTTGTAAGTGCTTTACGAAAATTAATATTAACTAAAAATAGTACAATAATAGAAAAAATCTTTATCATGCCATATTTTACATTATAATCGTATAACAATTTCAAAATTTAATATTTGTTATTTTGATAAAGAAGGAAAAATATTAATCAAATTTTCAATAATTTTAGCCTTTTTACCTTACAACTCATAATTCTAAAATAAAATTTTAAAATTCATAAAGTATTGTTTGATCTCTATAGTTTATCACATTTTGTTCATAGATGATATTATTAATATGTATAAAAATTATATTTTTGTTGTTAAATAAATGTCATGAAATTTATACAATCTATTTTGAATGTTTTTCATTCTTCATTTTAGTAAAAGGTGAAGATGAAGATGGCAAATCGAATTGAGATCGATTATATATATTGATAAAGGAGTACTTTTACGATTAGAAAATGCACCTTAGTATGTCATTTTTAAAATCTTTTATAATTTATTTATATTCTAAAGCAACATGATTGAATTATTCGGCATACAATTTGTTTGATAATATGAAATTTTAAAATTATATATATATATATATACACACATGCACTCACACACATATAAAACTAAACAAACTATTTCAAATTCTATTTATAATTAAGTTTGAGCAAACTTAATTAGATGATGTTCACTAATAAAGAATTAATATTAGTTTTATAAAATTTTAAGTAAAAAAACATAATAATAAATAATAATATGAAAAGTGCACAATGGAGGACTCGAACTTAGTTGGAGGGCAATACAAAACAAAAACTTTGTACCCACCCGCTGTGCCCCGTGCAATGTTCAATAGTATTGGCATTGTTTCCATATATAATGTAAATTGTTGTGTATGAAAAAAAAAAAAAAAGTCGCCCCCTCCGATTTTGCGCCTGAGGCGACGATCTCACTCGCCTCAAGAATAGGACCGGCTCTGCATCCAAGTCCCGAGATCAACGCCTTAAATGCAAGAGGGCTTGCAGATGCAATCATCATGCCTACTCTGACGCTCGTACAGTTGCCTCATGATTACCTACCGCCGCCTACCTCTTTCTTGCGCTATAAATAGAACACTTAGTGATCATTTGAAGAAGAAGATGACACACACGAAAATCCTCTGTAATCAAGGGCTAGCTCGAACTCGGACATAAATACATATTTACATTCTTTACTTCTTCAGTTACTGCTAATTATATCCTAGCACTCACCTCAATTGATACTTAATTAATCCTTACTGATTTCGACATCAACATAATGGTTTATTTATTTTGTTTGTTTATGTTATTTCGTTATTATATGATGGTTATGGAGCTCTGTGATATATCCTTAGATTCGTTCTCTATGAATTCTAAATCTAGATGAGAATGAATTATGTTTTAAATAATTTAATAATATATTCTGATATAATATATTTAACTCATAATGTACCATTCAAACAAAAAATTATATTTTCTATGGAAAGTCTTACTTGAAAAATGTGTGACATATTTTGCACCTTTGGTTAAAAATCGAGATCAATGGGCTGAGCATTTCGCCCATTCTTAAAGTGGACACCTCAACAAGAGCCCATCTACAAGGGTCCGAGTAAATTGGCCGCAACCCAATCTAGATGTCACGGTGTCGAGCCAATTAGATTGCCCTGACCTTGCCTGTTTCTCTCCCTCTCGTCTCGTTCTCGACTTCTCTCGACCTTGACCTTGGTTCTCACCGGAAACCAACTTCGACCCTAGTGCACTAACGGCCGGGGGCTTCTATTGCCTATTTTTGCTCGGTAAGTGAAATTCGACTTAGGCACTTGGCCCTAATTTTTGGTTCACTGAGTCTGAATTCGGTTATAAAGAAACGGGTTGAGTTCCCAGCCTCTCCAATTAAGGAGCTTACAGCAGCCGAAATAGAGAATTTTAGACTGACTTGAGTTAGAGTTGAGTTCGAGCCTATCGATGAAAAAATTGGGATTTGAGAGGACCACCAGCTAGCAGATCTTTTTCGAAATAAAGTAGAAGCTTTTGTTGCTTTTGGGGGATGGGTGTTACATTTTTGGGTGTTTTTACTATCAAACTATGCCTATTTATTATTGTTTGAACGTGCATTTGTAATTGTTGGAAAATTAGATATCCAATTGATGAATTGAAATAAGTTAAATAGCCAATTAGTGAGAAAAGCCCTAATTTTGTTCCAAGTTCAAATGCGGAAAAGCCCTAATTTTGCTTGATAAGTGAAAAGGTTTATTAAATGGCAAATTGTGGTTGAAGCTGGGATCTAATTTGGTTTATTGGTTGCTTTAGTTTGATTATAAGATTCGACAGTTATCAGAAATTGTTCATATCATTAACTTTTATTGAATATAATTCTTCTGTGATTACTTTTTTTTTGTTTTTCTCCCCAGTGGAACTAGTTGATTGCAAATTATGCAATAGCCATAGATTAGTTTGCTTTTGTGGTTTGTTTATTCTGTGAGTTTGTGATGGATTCCATAGAACAATTCTCAAGACTATTATTTGATTCCGTTGGAATCCATATAGTGAAGCTGGATAATGTTTGAAAACGTATTTAGTTTGATATTGTAAGTTGTAAGCAGTAAACCAATTAATTAATTATACTTGAAGCTGGTTAATTTGTTTATTAGTTAATTGGTTTGATATTGTAAATTGAAATTGTAAAGGAGTTTATGCTTGAAGTTGAAATTCGATTTTGGGTTTATTCTTGGAATTAATTCTTGTTGGATATTTTAGATTACGGAGAGACATATGAAAAAAGAGTTTGTTCAAAAAAATATTGTTAAGGAGAGCACAACAGAGTTTTCAGAGAGCTCAAATGGAGTTTAGGAGAGCACAATCGGAGGTGAATAAAGCCCAAATACAGTTGGAAAGAGCTCAAACATGATCGAGGGATTTGATGCTGCAAAACTTCCCTCTAATTCTAGACCTGGGATTCCAATTGAAAACTAGTTAAAAAAATTGTAAATAGAGTTCAAAGTGTGAAAACCTGTAAAGAACAATTGTAAGATATTACTATTCAATTATATTACATTTTTGCTTTTCTTAAAATTTCGGATTGCACTGATGAAAATTCCTGGCTATGCCTCTGTGAATTCCTATTGCTGTTCCTGTGCTATGTTATCCATTTTGGAATATAAATTTATGCAAAAATCATGTTTTTAGTTGGAATTTTTCTTAACATGATACTATAATTGAAATTATGGATTAGTTAGATATTAGGATATTAGTCCACGGTCTAAACCGTGATAACTGGATGAATTTGTTTCTGAACATGCGGCCACAAATGTGGATATGTGAGATTATGATGTCTCGAAAATAAAAGAGGTTTATGTCTTTATCTTTGTATCTTGCTTGCTTATAAAACTGAATTTGAGAGAGATTTAGTTGTGTAGTTCTTGGAAAGGGATGAAACTGGATAGTCACTTCTTGATGCAAAGTCCGTTTTAGTTGTTAGGTTTCTGTAAAATTATTGGGATTTTATTGGACGATTATTTGATCACGTCTTTAATTGACTAAGAACCTGATTTTTGAAAAGCGGAATTTATCTAGCAAATTGAAGCTATAGACTTTCAACCCAATAAAAATTTGATGGAGTGGGGAATCTAAGGCACGTACTAGGAATTCTTGATTCACAGTTTTCAAGTGCAAAATTTTGAAATATATTTCATCTGCTAAAATCAAATTGATGCATTAGGTTTATATCCGTTAAAAATGGCCGAGGAAGAAGTGGTTGAAAGAACAAGTTCTGGGGGTGAAGAAGATCCAAGCTCTAGGGACGCCATAAAGAAGGAAGAGCGAAAGAGAAAAAGGAAGCGTTTCCAAAATGAAACTGACAAGGCAGCCAAGCGTGGTGTTTGCTATTTAAATCGAGTACCTCCTCACATGGATCATTTGAAGCTTCGCCAGATTCTCTCTCAGTATGGCGAAATTAAAAGAATTTATCTCACCCCTGAAAGTCAGTATCATAACATTGTCACTGTTATTTGTTCGCATTTGCATAGCATAGAAGATTATTGTTTGACTGGATTGTTTCATTGACTTTGGTTTTGTTTTGGTTATCTTTTTTCAATTGGGATTTTTCTAGTGTTCCAACGTACATTATCTTGCTGCCTACTTGCAATGTTTTCATGCAGAGCCTGCTAAACAAATACAACGTAAAAAGGCTGGTGGGTTTCGTGGACAACAATTCTCAGAAGGGTATGCTTATATTCCCCTACTTATTTTTGTTATACTTTTTTTTTAATAAATCATACGGATTTACGGAAAAATTTCATGACTATCCTTAGTATTTCTGGGACCGGGTCTAGTTTATAATTATACCTTAGAAAATTTTAACGTGTGTCATCATATTACTTGTGTGGTTTTTAAGACACAAATCTCGTCAGTCTGGTAACTCTGATTGCCCCTATGCAGGTGGGTTGAGTTCACCAAGAAGAGTGTTGCCAAGAGAGTTGTTAAGATGTTAAATGGGGAGAACATAGGTATATTCAGTGAAGTTTCTAATCATAAATATTTTCATCTGCTCAGTGCTTACTGGCTTATATATTGTGTTTGGCAATTCTTATTTCTTTTTCCTTTTTCCTTTTGGAGAATGTGGTATCATTCACACCTGAATGCAACTGAACAATATCAGCAATTTGGTAATCTATGTCATATTTACATGGTAATCGGAGTTGTATTCTGCTAATCAACGGCACTTCTCTAACAGATCACACACTCTAGCATCGTATTTCAATTTTTCACACTGTAGAAATAGACAGTTACAATTTAGTTTTCACCGTGATTTTTGGTCGCAGGGGGCAAGAAACGGTCAAGATTCTATTACGATACTTGGAACATTAAATACTTGAGTAAATTCAAGTGGGATGATCTTACTGAAGAGATAGGTATATAAGTCTTTCGCTGACGCAATTGATGTTGTATTTTATGCTTCGAAATTATGATATGAATGTCTAAGAAACTCAAATATTTGCAGCACTCCAAAGTGCCATTCGCGAGCAGAAACTGGCTTTGGAAAATTCTGCTGCCAAGAGAGAGCGAGATTTTTACCTCTCTAGAGTTGATCAGGCCATAGCCTTAACTAATATAGAAGAACGACTAAAGAAGGTGAATCCACTATTTTCGTGCAACTTTTTCTTTCTTTTTTTTTTTTTTGGTGCACTCATTTTCAACTATGAACACTTGCAAAATAGGTATATTTTTCGTGTTTCTTTATAAACTTCATACTTTATAACCACACATTGTGATGCATTGTACCGTGTTATTTGCTCTGCAGAGGCAAAAGGGCGAAGTGGTAAAGAAGGTGATGCGCCAATTCCCTCAGACAAAACCGGTTGCAGTAGAAACTGAAAAGAAGGCTCAACTATCTCGGGATATCCTTGCCGGAGTAAGTATTATTTCAACTTGCCCAGCTTATGATGAAATTAGATTACCAAATTTTCTTACTGTTAATTAATGAAATATATGTTGATATCAGGTATTTGGCGGTTCTTCATGATCAAATTTGGTTTGGCTTGCTGTTTCTTGCGGTTATTGTCCTTGTGTAATGCGGAACTCGTGGGGTGGACCCCACGTGGTGAATGACAAATGTCTAACAACTGGGGTAGTAGTTTTGAGTTATGTTTGAAAAATTGTTCAATGCCTCAATGGGCGATGTTTTACGCATTTTTGCATGTATTCCGTATTCCAAGTTTTTGCTTGGGTTATGAGAGGTTGAAACTTCCCTCTAATTTTTTTTTTTTTTTTTTTTGTTTTTTGAGTGGGTTGAAACTTGATCTTAAATGCTGGTGCGGTTTGAAATATGCACATGAGATTGAGAGGTTAACTGAACTGCTTAGAACAAAATGCACAAAAAATGAGAATGTGTAGTAAAATATGAACACGTGAATTACGCTTTTTACCAATGGTAGAAATAGTAAGAAAAAATAACCATTGATATCGAAAGTGTTCTGCGCTGGCACTCATATTTTATTATAACACCAACTTGCTAAAAGAAATAAGATTCTATGACTGGTTTTTAAAATGTAACACTAGATTCTAGAATTTAATATTAGTACTTCCGTTTCAAAAATATAATTCATTATTCTTTTTTCGTTCGTTTCAAAATATAGGTCACATTCCTTTTAAAAATATAATTATAATATTATTTATCTTTTATGTACTCATTTAATACACATTGTTATCATCAAAATAAAGCAGTTGAAATAAAATATCTAATAAATGAGAGCGCATATTAGGAAAATAATCTTGAATTGTACTTTTCCAATACCATTAATTGTATTTTTCTGAATCTGTGTGAAAATTAGAAAAGTGCTAGAATTTTGGGACGGAAGTAGTATAATTTTGCTTACTTTTGTATGATGATATTATAATAAGATACGAGTATTGATGTCAGATCAAACCCGAGTATCGAAATTTCCTAGTTAATCTCAATATATAACAGATAATTGTGGTTGGGTATAAATAACGGTGAGTACGGGAATCAATTTTCCACTTCCAAGGTTTCGACATTGGAAAAAGGTAGTTTTTTGCGCATCAAAGATTATAGTCGATCTTTCAGGAATTCAGGTGAGTTTTTTTGTTTCAGTTAAAAGGATACAATAATGCCACAAAATTGCATTAGCATGAAAACTGATGATTTTTGTTACCAAAATATTTGATTCCATGCGTGGGGATCTTTAACTATCTCTTGGTGCATATCTCATGGGAGTCGTGAAATTATCTTTTTCGTGCTCAACTCTTTAGTTTGTGCTCATTGCATTTTGTTGTTTTATTTCATGTCTTCTAAACAATTTCATTTAATTAAAATATTTTTCATCATTGAGATATACTTGGCTGTATCTGTGAGCCGTATTAATTGGATGAAATTGTTAAAGAGACAAAAAATGAGAGAACAAGTCAGTATTCCTTTAACCTTCCTTAATATGTTTCGACTTTGAGACTTGAGAGCGAATCTTTTCTACTTGATAAACGAATTTAATTTTGAATCTTTTCTACTTGATAAACGATTTAATTCTGTTGTCTCATTTCTTGTACTCTTAATTTTTGACAATTTACTCATTCAAAAAGATGAACTATTACATAACACTAAACCTAACGAAAAAGAACATATCACAAACACAAGGGGACCTCGTCCTACCCATGCTTGTGTGATATATACCCCAATAATTATAAATTATTATTAGTAGTAGTAATAGAATATGAAACCCATAAGTGGCCGACACGCTTTGTCTTGTAACCCTAATTATATGGATTTTGGTCCCAACATGGATATTCTTACTTTTCAGACATACACAATTATGGGTTCTTCTTAGTATTTTACCCAAATCCGAAGAAACCATTCTTCGTCTGATTATTGGACTTTCTTCGTATCCATGCCATGTGGGGTTGTCAAAGTCCGACAGGTTTTCTCAAATTCTCACATCTTCCATTATGTCTCCTCTTTTTGGCTTCTTAAATACATGCACAATCTTCATGAACATATATAATGCCTCTTCACTCAATGTGATGGTGTGATATTGGAGCCAAACCAAGTTTCAACTAATGCAATTAGTACAACGCCAAATCGCCAATAAAAGTTTTGGCGTACTATTTGAGTTCGATATTCATTAGGTCTTTAGATCTTCTTGCCATGTAGGATATATCAAAATTAAAAGATCTAATACAAGTTTCAGATCATCACATCCCGCTCATTTGAAATTGATCGGCCGATTTATCTATTAAGTTAAGTAAAGAACGATCTGGCAAAAAAAGTAAACATGAGATCTTGTATGATATAGACATTAAATCAGAAAGAGACAACGACAATAATAAATAACTTAGGTATTCAGATATAGCGAGTTTAATTGCAATACTGAAATATTTTCTTACATAATAAAAAGAAAAGAGAGAAATATGGTTTTTGAAATTTTAGTTTGTTTTACTTGAATCCTTAAACTTTACTCTAGTTTTGAATATTACCAATTCATCATATTCCATCACCTAAATTGTTGAAAGTCGAAAATATACAAAAATTGTTGAGTTCACAATTATAAAATTAAATGATCTTTTTTTAAAGGAAAATTAAATGATCTTTCAATCACTGTATGACAGTTAAAAATGTACATATAACACCGTTTTTAAAATGTTTTAAAATTAGGCATTTGATTGAAATTACATTGAAGTTGAAGGTGACTCAATTAACACAAAATTAAAGTTTAGTCACCGAATTGAAATTTCGTTGAAAGTCGAGTGACTGCAAACGAAATTTACTCTTTCATGCGCACATAGAATATATTTTATATTTATTACTAGCTCCTACAATATACAAGTAGCATACTCCAGCACATCCTCCCCCCTTCTTGCTAGAGTTTAGAGAGAGAATCTAAAATGATCAAGTTGAGGTCAAAGAAGTTCTCAAGAAGCAGCTCTAAGCAAGGTGATGGTGGCGCCACCCATGCAAGTGGTGGAGCCGGCAAGTCGTGTGCACCGATCGTCGGTGAGATAAAATGGGAACTCCGTCCGGGAGGCATGCTTGTCCAAAAGAGAGAATGTAAAGAAGGTGTTGGCGATAGCTTCATCACAATCAGAGTTTCTACTGTCTCCCAATGGCGTGATATATCAGTCCAACTAGTGGCGGATCCAGGATTTTTAGCCGGGGGCTGTAATACAGAAAAAAATTTAATTTGGCTAAAATTATGTATAAAATTTTTTTTTCTACATAAACTTTCGGAATTTTTTTTGGGTCGGGGGCTAGCACCCGTGCCGGGCCCCCCTTAGATCCGCCCTTGAGTCCAACCAACTTCAACGTTTGGTGAGCAAAGTCAACTCCACTATGAACTCTTTTTTTTTTTTCCCCCCCTCTAAATGCGACGCTAATGTTCTATTGATAATTATTCTTGCCCAGGGGAATTGAAGATGCTATTATCATTATTAACAAATTTGGAACCCAAAGAGCAAAGGCTATTGTTCAAAGGCAAAGAAAGGGAGGACCGTGAATATTTGCACATGGTTGGTGTTGGTGACAAAGACAAGGTTTTGTTGTTAGAAGATCCAGCCTTCAAAGAGCAAAAACTACGCTCCATGGAGAACGATCGAGTCGTACCGTCATCTCACTGTATCAGCGTCTAGTCGATATCTAGTTAATCCATGTAGTGAGCGTTTTCTTTCTTACACGCTAACCGTGAAGATTTTAACTACTACTGAACATAATCAAATTGTACTGTTCAGTTTTGTCCGATAACCCACCGTATATCAACTTAACTATTCTAGGAACTTTTTTTTTCTTTTTGTGGATGCTAAACCCTTGTCAGGTAGCGCTTATATATATATATAAATGAAAGCGGATGCATTTCCAAGTCATTTTGATTGGATTGTCATGTTAATTTGTACAATTTTTAGTTACATCTTGCTTTCTCAACATTCATTTTGTGCTTTTGTCGTACATATAAATTAATTCACGCGTGCAAAATATACTCAAATAAAGATGACTGGAAAGTGTTGAGAGTACCTAATAAGATTCCATTGTATTGCTTAGGTAGCTAAAAGGAAAAGCGAACTTCTCGTGTAAAATATTCATCAATCGTCCTTTAAAATAATCATCAATCGTCTTTCCCACGTTATAATAGTCTATTGATTAAGAATATTAAATCATAAACTCAAACAAAGAAAAAAAAATACTAAATCATGTGTACTACATTGAAATTCTTTTAAAATTTCTTTATTTTATAGGCAAATTCGAAATTTTGTTTATTATACATAAATATACACATAATTCGCCCTTAATATTTTTCTCGCTTTCGTTAAGTAAATTTTCAGACTTTGACCATGAGACCAACAAACCATCCACTGATCCTACTATATATTATATTGGTTTGACTTATTTCCCTCACACGTTCAATCTGGTTTTATATTTGACTTTTGACCTCCTTAATCATCCGCAGTCAATCTCTGTTGACCAGATTGACAGTTAACACTCCCACTATCAACCCCTCCCCACCCCCAGAACTAGCCACTCCTCACGACACCCCATTTCCCTCCGACCTCCGCTAATGAAGTAACTACTACTACTATAACCGCAAATTGCACAGTATACATATAACTGATGAGTTTCTTCACTGCTTATCAAAATCAAGAAGCAGAGAGTTTAACTTCTCCAGAATTTGAAGAAGCTAACAATGGAGTCTCGTTCATTCAACTTCACCATCCAAATTCTGCTACTATTCACCACTTTTACCGCAATTAAACTCATCCGTGTATCTTGCTTCGAGTTCCAAGTCGGTGACAGAGCCGGTTGGATAGTTCCTCCGATCAATCAAAGCAAATTCTACAACAATTGGGCTTCCCATGAACGATTCAAGATTGGCGACACTATTCGTAAGTCCTAAAATAACTCATCTTTCGATATATAGGTGGTTAGTTTTGCTTGGTCACATGATATGCTACTAAAGTTTTGTATTTTGTCTTTCTGAATTTGTGTTGGATTGTTTTAAGGTTTCAAGTACAGGAAGGACTCTGTGATGGAAGTGAGTGAAACAGAGTACAAGAACTGCAACACAACAAGGCCTACTTTCTTTTCAAATACTGGGGACACTATATTCACACTCGATCGACATGGATTTTTCTACTTCATCAGCGGTTCGTCTGGACACTGCCAGAAAGGCCAGAAGATTATCATAAGAGTCATTGAACAAGATCAGAGTCATACTGCAACTTCTTCTTCTGCTTTCAAAACCCCTACTGTTTTCTCGTATGGGTTCTTCGTACTAGTTCTTCTTGTTCTGTTTCTTGCCTGAAATATCTTTCCTAGGATCAGTTTTTTATTCATACTTTGTTTCTTATTTTATATTTGTTCTGGATTCTATCGTGTTATAGGATTTTTCATTTTGATGTGTTATATTGGATTGATGAATGATGGCACTGTTTAATTAGTCATATCAATCATATCATAGGATACAGCATCGAGTCAACAAACATGGATTCAATATTTAAGTTAAGAATATATTTAGTTTTCACAATGGGGTAGAAAATATTAACAAGAGAAACTGCCTAAATTGATATTAGACATTTTAAGTAAATGTTAATCATCATTTCCCCAAAATAATTTTTGGGAAAGACAGAGATCTGAAGAACTAGGTAACATGTACCTTAAAACAATGTTAATAACAGAATTCAATTGCATTTCGATCCTGTTGGTTTGACAGGTCAACTAACTCCATTTCCATCAGATACCTCGTTCTCCAATCCATAACCCCAATATATGCATAAACCTTTAGAAACAGCAAAGCCACTTTTTCTGCATCAAAGTAGCAGTTCCCATCAACCAAACTGTATTAAAATCTTTGACCCTCAGAATAACAAATTGGTCCTCAACCTTTCTATATAGTTGCCCGATAAATTCCCCCAGCAATTTTGGGAAGATTTAGACATTTTTTGGTGTTGGGACCAATTGTAAAACTACAACCAGGTTCAGGATTAACTTGCTCAACTTTACAAGTTGGGGACCAACTTACTATTCTAGCCATAGGTTGAGGACCAACCACTCTTGTTTGGGTTAAGTAAAATTTGTACCTTCTCAGGATACTCATAAGAATCACTCGGTTGAGATAGAGGTTGTGGTGGCGGCGCAGACGTTGCAGCAGTTCCTGTGGCTTTCTTTTCATCTCTAGCCTTGGCAAATATCACTGTAAATCCATCGGCGGATGCGGGATTGTTTACGTCCCACTCTCCAAATTTAGGCAATGGCCGACCTTTCTCCTGCTGCAGATACACATTTATATCTAACAAATTAAAATTACAAAATGAAATACACACTTAGTGATTTTCTTACTTGAAGGGCAATATTGTCTGTTGAAGCATATCATTTTGGGTAGTGTTTCGCCAAAAGATCTATAGGATATAATTGCAATTTTGACTAATATTTGTAGATTATGAAGTTTTTATGCATTGAAAAGGAAAATTGTAGGGACCATATCTATATATAAAATGTAAGTTTCAAAAAAATAATGTAATATTATTAATTAATAGAAGGCGATTCAGATGCATTTTGCATCATATTTATCTGTTCATTGTCTACAATAATGGTTGGATCGAGATAGCATGAGTAACACACTCAAAGGGGCATTCTTGAGAAGGTCATAAGTCATATTGTCACCATTGACCATTGTTTCATAAGTAATAGAGCTAAAATATAAGGTAATTCTCCCTAGTTCACCACTATTTTTACATGATATACATTTTCTATGTGCTTGCGAATACTACTTATTCTACTTACACCATATTAATTTTCAAACTCTTCTCCTCCTTGTATGATTGCATAAGTCTTAACAATAATTCTTAAATCACTTTATAATAGCAATCCTGGTGTTGGGGGTAAAAACCCAAATACCCATAGGGGGAAAATCCATTTTTGGATGGATCAGGGGAAAAATCCCAAATTTGGCCCCTCCTTTAGGATTTCCCCCTCCCTTTTCCCCGTTTCCCCTTTTCCCCTACCTTTTCCCCCCAACACTAGGATTGCTCTAAGAACATTATTTGTCAAAGCAATGTGTTCTTACTATAGAGCTTTCGACTATGCAAACCTGAACAACAACCTACAACTCATGCATTGATTTCTTGACTAGTTAACACAGAACATACATGCTTCAGCCTAATTCATAATGCCTATGTTGATCGACCTTATTTTTTTGTTATCCATAATTGCAATTTTTTTGGCAACAAATAACATGAATAGTAAAAAGATATTCGATCTTAGTATCAGACCAATAAATTTTTGGGGAAATTATTCACATCTAAAGAGACACCATTAGTCCCCAAGTTTATTTCTTAAGTTTTCCAACTAGCCCTTCAAGCCAACGATATATAAAGGCAAAAACTTTAGAGGCGAGGTATCAGAAAATTTGTTTAATTGCACATGTACTTTATAATCTACACACCGAATTTATCAGAGCAAGTGCATGTATTAGATAACCAGTAGAATTGTATGTTACAACTAAACAATTCGTGAAATAAAACTTTAAACTCACACAATGCAGTTAATTTTAATTAGAATTCCCGACATTCTGGTGTTATTAATTTAGCTATTATTCTAATGAAATAATTGTGAAAATTCCATTGCCAATACATATTTCATTTGAATAATTTCTAACTCATACATTGTGATCAAGGAAGGCAGGATTTCAGGAATTTTCTGTGTGCTCAAAAAAAATTAAAACAAAAATCTTAATTTATTGTTAAATTCCCATTCCATAAGTTCCAACAATAGATTATCCCGCGAAAATCATCGCATAATCAATCAACAATTACAATACACATTCAATCGGAATCGAACGAAATCGAATCGCTGAATGAACTTAAAAACAAAAACAAAAATTGAGAGCGATAGAGATAAGGAGAAAACTTACAGACGCCATCTCGGATTACAGGTCTGGCGCTCAGATGGATGAGAGAAATGAATAATTTAGAGAGAGAAGGGGAAGAGAGAGGGGAGAGAGAGAAAGAGTGACCGAGGGGCGATTGGTATTCAGAGCGAAAGTATAGGAGCAAGAGAGATATAAGAAATAGTAGTACACCAATGCAAAAATAGATTCACACAAAACATTTTTGTTAGATTGATAATGGGTAGGCCTAAATGCACCCACCCACTTTATTTTAGACATTTATTTTTTATCATATTCTCATTCTATTCTCGCACCCTTTTCCTTCTTTTCCATTTTTTTTTTAATATGTTCGCCCATTGGGAGCGAACAGGCCAAAAAGAAAAAAAAAATTGTTCTATTATTATTTTTAATACTTATATTCGACACTAATCTAATAAAGTTTATCAAATAAATTTTGAAATTTATCGCTAAAGTGGTTATAAAAAAAGGTAAAAAAATTTGAAATCACTCGATAAATTAGTTGTAAAAGATTTGATTTTTTTAATAATTATATTGGACAACAAAGCCAATTACTATATCATCAAAAAAATTTTAAAATTTATCGTCAAATTGGTTGTAAAAAATTTCTAAATTATTTATCAAAGTGATTACAAAAATTTGAAAAAATTGTATCGATCAACAAAGATAAAATTATTTATTTTTATTTTAATTTTTTTAAAATACTTGTTCGCTGTGTTTCACAGCGAACAAGCAAAAGAAAAACAATAAAAAAAAAAGAGAGAGTGTGGGGTGAAAGGGATATATTAGTTATTTTCTTTTTAATTTGAAAATTGGTGCACCAAACAAAAGGGTGGGTGCATTTAGACGTATCCTTGATAATTTGCTTATTTGTGCATTAAATTTTCTCAGTTGGTTTTTGTCAGAAGTTCTATTAAAAGAGTGCCTAAACATTAATGGAGGGGTGGTGCTCAAGTTAGGCGGCTTAGAGTTTGCAATTTATTTTAATTGAACTTTTCAATATATTATCTCCGAAGACTATGTTGTTTAATGGTATTCAATTTGATTTCTCGTCCTCTAAGTTTAGAGTTCAATTTCCATCCTCTATACTCTCTTGTAATTAAAAAAAAAAAAGAAACCTTCAATTTATTTATTTATATTTTTCGTTATATAAAAATACTTTCCGATATAGCATGGAAATAAGTTCCACATAACAAGTTTTGTTGAGGGGCCGCTGCATCTCAAACTTGATCAGCATCCATGTTGAGTTCAAAACCTTTCGAGCTAATTTTCGTGTTGGACAAGCTATTTCAGAGGAAAATTGATTTTTGGAGACAATTTGTAGTGAGATATATAAGTTATGCAACAACGTAACCATCAAATGTGGAGACGATCCTGATATAGTTGGCACCATTAGCACCTTATGGTGCCAATTATATTGGCATCAGATCACTAGCGCCATCAAATGAGCTTTTTAGACAACTATTCTCAACCAATGTAAAAATTAAAATTTTACAGTTGAACTTGTGTCATTTTTATGATAATTTATGTATATTGTATTTCGGGTTTGTTCTACAGAAGATATTATTGATTTACTTGAACGACGTATTAGATGTGTGGTTGAAAATTGGAGAAAATATATTTTAAAAATATAAAATAATTGTATGAGTGGTTAAAAATGATGAGAGAAAAAAATTAATAGGAAATTAGTGGAAAATGATGGTTTGTAGGACAAACCCGCATTGCAGTAATTTTATATTTTTTGATTAATCGATTTATTTAAATGTATCTTTGTTCTTCCATATAATTGAAAATTTTGAACTAAAATATGTGTATAGAGTTACTTTGATGTGCCAATCTCAAGATGTTAGAGATCATAAGAAATTTCATTGTTCAAGGTTTCCAATTATGCAAAGTTCAAGCACGGCGTTGCGGTGGTATTGTTTCCATTGTCACTCATACTTTTGGTTCAAAAACGGAATGGTTGAGTTGAGCACAACAAAGTGCAGCATAGAAATACTAAGAGGACCAAAAAATTGGGGGAATGCAGCCTGCCGCTGTAGTAAGTGGACAACGCCACGCATCAAGAAGCTTGCAGCAATCTAGAATTGGACGTGTGTACAAGTCCATCCAACAACGAGAAACCAATGGGTTAGTGGTGGTATTTTGTTGCACTCAATATCATTGTGATCTTTGAATAAAATTCTTTTGTTTGTTATAATAAAATAAAATTCCGAATTTGTAAAAGCTCTGATTTACACTAAAAAAATTTCATTTTTAGATGCACAAAAAAAAAGGAAAAATATATTTTAAAGCATTGCAAAGTGAAAAGAAAGCAGTTATTACTCGGTGATGATAATAATAGCCGAGTGACTATTTTCCAACTGAACCTTTAAGTATTTCTAGATTTGAACTTGTGAAACCACTTCTAAGATCTCAAAAATAACTTTTCATAGATCCCTGTGGCATGCTTCAAAGATCATACGAGATCTTGAAACTCTAGCTTTCAAACTTCAAAGATCATACTAGCACTACTATAGCGCAAATACTAAGGAAAATGGACAAATCGAACAATTAGAGATCGATCACGCAACCATTTGTATCAACACTTTTATATTACAATACTTTTATAGATGATGTTTGCAACTGCTAATTAGCACTAACCGTCACACAAACACCATGTTTGTAGCAAAATGGATCATACTAGCACTACTATAGGCTCTAAGTATTTCTAGATTTGAACTTGTTTGGACTCATTGATGGTTACAAATGAATGCATAGTCTCTATTTATAGCTCCACCCCTTCTAATGAATGGTGGTGATAATTTCAATCTAACCACCTATATAGTATATAAAACTCACAACTTCTCCTACAAAAATATTATATCATATATAGAATTCCCGATTGCTTCTACAAAAATATCGAATTTTTGGTGATTGTGTCCATATAGAAGACATGTCAATTCAAACATAATATAATCATAGTAACATTAATATTGAGATACTAGACACAATAATTATTCTAAAAACATGAAACATGATTAGACGGTAAAGACCAACTTTAAACGGTAAAGGCTAGCTTTGACTTTAAGCAGACGTAAATATATGTTGTGTTGAAATAAGATTGAAAAGAGCGGGCAAAATAGCACGATAAAACTTCAGATTTAAACAAATTCAAAGCGAGATTCTGATGATACAATAGATCTATGGCGGTCAAAATTAGATACCTTTGTGATATTGCTTATGTCTACTGTCAATGTGGGAAGTGAAAGTGACATTAACAACATCCGTTGAACGGTGACGTTTCATTATTCTGGAGCGCATATCAAAGGATTCTACACTAGCCTACCACGCTCCTTTCTTCCCAGCCGATCGTTGCGCGTCCGACCTCACTAGACCATGTTTGGCGAGCTTTAACGTTTCACGAATTACGACTAGGAAGTATTTTTATTAACGAAATTAAAAAACGGACGAGTGATTCTGCACAAATATTATAAATTAATATTTTTAATTATTATGGAGGATGTGTCATATTTTTATTAAATAATAAAAATATACATTAACTGATAAAAATATATATTTCTATCACTCAATAAATAAATGATATATCAGAATATCACTTTAAAAATCACTATAGAATGTCTATAAAAAATTATTTATTATGGTAAAAATCAGAACGTAGTTATTTTAATGCTAAGTAGGTATAATTATGCAATTCATTAGATTGTGCAATTTCTTTTTTAAAAAATAAATTACAATTATGTGTTAAATCTTGCCAAACAAACTCCTAAACCGACTGTAACAGATGAGCTTTAAAGTTATAAACAGATTATGCACTTAAACGTCTGCCAAACATACCATATACCTGACGCCGCTTTCAGATTAGCTCCCCCTAATATCAATCTCTGTGTCTCCCAACGACCATCGATCATCAATGGCAACTGGTTTGCTCCGGCGAGCAGTAACTCGAGTTCCGGCGACGATGCCGGCGGCGAGAATAATCCTAAACCGGGCCCACGCATCGGAGGCCCAGGCTCAACAAGTGGAGCCGAAGGCGACATCCGCCAGCAAGCCGAAAACCTTCCAAATCTACCGATGGAACCCCGACAATCCACAGAAACCAGAGCTGCAGAATTTCGAGATTGACCTGAAGCAGTGCGGACCTATGGTTCTCGATGCCCTAATCAAGATTAAGAACGAGATCGATCCGACCCTGACCTTCCGCCGCTCGTGTCGGGAGGGGATCTGCGGTTCGTGTGCGATGAACATCGACGGTAGGAATGGGCTTGCTTGTTTGACGAAGATCTCATCTGGTGCGCCCACTATGATTACTCCGTTGCCGCACATGTTTGTGATAAAGGATCTGGTGGTGGATATGACAAACTTTTACAACCAGTATAAGTCGATTGAGCCATGGCTGAAGAGGAAGAATCCACCCGAGAATCCGGGTAAGGAGATTTTGCAGAGCAAAGAGGATAGGAAGAAGCTTGATGGAATGTATGAATGTATTCTCTGTGCCTGCTGTAGCACATCCTGCCCTAGCTACTGGTGGAACCCTGAGTCTTATCTTGGCCCAGCCGCTCTTCTCCACGCCAATAGGTAACCATTTCTTCTTACTTATTTGGGTTTACAGATTTGGCTGAGTTCGTATGAATTGAATAAAGAAGCAGAGTTTTTATGTAATATATGTTAAAGATATTTAGGAATATAGATACTCTGTTCATAGATATATTCGAGAAATAGAAGTCAACGAGTTGAATTGCAGTCGAAGTATAATTGTTTAGTTCCTTCATTACATTACCAAAATCCATTTGTGGTATTGATAACGATCGAGGAAAATGGAAACTTCAAAGAGGCCTTTCTTGTAAGCAGAGAATTGATAATATGCTTACATATTCAACATTGGTACTGGTAAAAATATAAGTCAGTTTAATTTGTGTGTAGGATAGACTCATGTGTAAATTTAGTCTTGTTAAAGCTTATAGATATAAATATTTTCTTCTTGGTGTGTACTCAGCCTGTGTATGGCCTTAGCGCACAGTGGAACTTGTACAGAAGTTCATGCGGACGTCGCTAAATAAACCTCTTTAAACTAGTTTGAGAATTATCCAGTCAATTGTAGAAACGCTATTCACGCACTTCAACCTGAGAACTCTCTGAAATGCGTACAATTGAGTAAAGATAAGAGAATGTGTGATGCCAAATTTAATAACTGCTGTCTGCTGTGTTTTTCATGTTGTTAATGTGAGAGATTAGAGGTCCAGTATTTTTCTCCTTTGATCTTTTCTGTTTATCGGAACATTTGTATTGCTTTGGTATTCGAGTTTTAACTCTCCTTGTCCAACATAAAAGTGTAAGTATGCCCCCTGTCCGCCTTTAGAAATGGATGGTTCTAAGACACCTTATGAGGACTATGAGAAGTTTGTTGCAACGATTATATAACACCATCTCTTATCGGTGAACAAAACCTACAAGAAATATTATTTACTGGTTAAGTGACACAATGTGCGTGTACAATTTTGATATTATAAATTGTTCTTTCTTAAAAATTCCTTTTTGCAGTTTAAATTTAGGATGATTGATATTAGTTTGCAACCATTATCATGGCTATAATGATCCTTACGACTGTACTCACATAGCAACACAATGTACGTGTCCGTACGACTGTACTCACAATGTACGTGCCCGACACACAAGTATCCAACTCAGAGACACTAGCATTGCACTTTTACTTATTTATCCCACAATTCAGTGCTAACTTTCTCCCTCTAAATCCACACTTAACCATGTGAGAGACTAGATGAGACTGGATTTCTTCCTGTTGGAGGAAAATAGATTTTTATTTTTTATGTTTATCAAACAATAACTGGGGATTATAGGAAGAGTTGTGGCAAGCCAATACTTGCTTGACTAAAATGGAAAACCTATGTAAGTATGTAACACAAACATCCACATTATGGACTTTCTAGAACACATCGAAAGAATTTCAGCTCTAAAATTTATGGGTTGGCCTCTGTGTTCCACCGAAAATGATCTTATGTAGTTGTTTATATGACCATATCATCAGCTTGAAATTCTATCTAAGCTTTTCTCTTAGTATCTCCATGAGGATAAACCTGTGAGTTTAGAGCTTCCACCTGCAATGATCTTGCTGTTGGGCTGTGAAATGACTCTGGTACTCTAGGTTGGTTTTTTGGGTGTACTTATGCCTACATTTACTCCTCGAGCATGGATGAGCTATTAAGCATTCTGTCCGCATATTAGGGCATCTCCAATGGTAGTGGATGTTAAGGTGTGATGTGGAGGAGAGAGATAGAGAGAAGATGATTAGGTGGATTGAAAAGAGAATAGAGGATGTGTAGTGAAAAAAAGAGGGAAAAGTAAAAAAGTAGGAGAGATGTAGAAATAAATTCAAAAATAATAATAAAATAATAGTGGAGGATGTGAAGTTGGATGTGGGAATGTAGAGATGGCACGGGAATTTAGGAAGAAAAGTGGGGAAAAAGTATGATAAAAGTGATAAAAATGATTTTAAAAAAAGAGAAATAAAAAAAAATTATGGGACCCACATATATTTTTGTGTCTCTCTCTCTCTTCCTTGCACATTCAAAGTGGAAGCTAGCATTGGAGATGCTCTTAGGTCTCACACTTAAGGGGTGAACTTTGTGTGTGGTTTGCTTATTTTCACTAGCTTGATCGCTCTCCTATTTGGGATTAGGACTTGGTGCTTGTTTGGAGTCCATTTTGGAGGAAGCTAGTTCTTGAAAAACTCGTTGTTAATCACTACTTAATAGAAGTATAGAACCCACAACTTCCTTTTCTTTTCAATCATTGTTCAATTGGATTCTCCCAAAAACTCACTATTTCTCTGAAAGAACTATAGCAAGCAAACACTTTGGGTGTGTTTGATATGCCAAAATTTCGATGGAAAATGTCACTTCAAGGAAAAGGCTTTTTCATTTGGGTGTTTGATGCAAAATTTTTTCCTAGAAAATGTTTTCTAGGTACAAGTCTCTAAAGCACACATTTGGGCCATTTTCTTGGAAAAGTGAAACTCCACTTGAGGTGGGAAAGCCTTTTCCTAGAAAACATTTTGCATGAAAAAGTTTTCCACCTCCATTTCCATGTTGAATCAAACACACCCTTACTGAATAAGCTTCCGTAAAGTTATATAGTTTGCAATCTGCTAGGAAGCATTGAATTTTGTAGTTTTGATTATTCCTTATGCATAGACATTTGATGATACATGTATTAGGACCCTGTAAAGTTTCTAACCAAACTTTTGGCTGATGAATGCAGATGGATAATGGACAGCCGTGATGAGTTCACAAAAGAGCGCCTAGACTCTGTAAACGATGAGTTCAAACTCTACCGTTGCCATACTATCTTGAATTGTGCTAAAGCTTGCCCGAAGGGACTGAATCCCGGAATGCAAATTCAGAATATCAAGAAACTTGAGCTTACAACTTAAATAACAAGTATGGAAACTGCTTTTTCGTTGGGCAGGTCTTGTTATTGGGGACAGTATTTGTTACTGTGAGGGAAAATAATGTAGCATATTGTAAGTTTTTTCAAACTTTCTCCAATTCTATTTGTGTACCTTAGGGAAAGGCCTTCTTTTAATAATGAGATTATGTCAACTGTGCTTTCTTGTTCTATTTTTCAGTAGAACACTTTTTTATACTATATTATTATCGTGCTATATCTGTTCTGTGGTATGCTTGTAATATATGTTTGATATGTTGTGTGTCGATCAATGTATGTTGTTACTCCACTGCTCTGGCTATTTGATAAAAAATATGTTTGACTGTAAAGTTTAAGATAAAGATAATATGTTGTTTAAAATGCATCAATAATTCATTCTATACTATAGGATAAAATAACCTTATGTTAGACGACTCTTTGAAAGGCTTGGCACTCGTACTGTAATTTTTTGTCATTTATATCTTTAATTACATAATTCAATATGACAGTAGACGAGTATGCTAGTCTTTTGGTCTATTTTTACCGTCTATTTCTTCATTGTCTATCACGTAGTTTTACAGGATTCATAACCCACATTAACCACTTTTCTAACTAGGGTGGGGCTAAATGCCGCCCCCACTCCCCCAAAATCTTCACACCCACTTTTTCCCTGTATCCCTATTTCCCCTTAGCGCCCCCCTAAAAAAAAAAAAAAAGAATGAATTTTGCCCTGTTCAGCTGGCACTGGCCGAACACCCCCAACCTCGTTCAGCTGGAACTTTGCTGTCAGAAATTACAGCAAAAGAAGTTGTCAGCTTTTTATTCTTCCTTTTAGCTGCAATTTCCATTTTCTTCCTCTCTCTTTTTCTAAGGGTAAAATGGGGATATTGGGAAAAAGGAAGTCTGTTTAGAAAATGGAGAGCGCATTTAGCACCCCCCCTTCTAACTAATATATACAGTTCCCTATTTCCTAAGGGGAAGGCAGTTTTCGAACAAAATAATAAACTTCAATTTCAAGCCAAATGAAGAACCCGATTTATATATAAACTTGAAATTTGTTTTCTACAAGGTCCATGCATTACACAACATGGCAAAACTATTACATACTCAATGCTCATCATACGTTCAAATCTACAATACTCTTCCCTATATGCATTCTTTAACAAAGGCGATGCGCGAGTACGCACATTCCTCATTGAAGAGGTCAACCGCCTGCTACTAACAAGAACAAATACTTATACTCTGATCTTAGAAGTATTATTTTGAGAGAGTTGTCTTTATCAAGAATTTTGCGAGACTGGCACTGAAATGGTGCTTCAACGGGCTCTTCCTAGTAAGCACTGAGTCACTGCCGAGGTCAAGCCGGAAGATTCTGCAACAAACAGTTACCAATCGTCATACTGTGAACTATTGGAGAAGAATCAAGTAGTTCTAATCTTTTGAAAATTATTATTGATGAACGAGTTCAAAACAGTGCAATTTTCAGTCATTATAATTATTATAATAGAATCATATAGTATGTTTCCTATATATTTGTTGAATATTGTAATTTTGTCTATGTATACAAAGCAATTGAATGAAATACCAGACGAAGAGTTGAATCATCTCTGTGAAGAGCCAATTTGAACTGGATCTCATAATAGTATTATTCTTTCAGACTTGAAATTAATATGAGAACAAGTTCTTACAATTGTTCAATGACATCTTCATTACAGTTACTTTTAACATTGGCTAAAACAGTGAAGATTGAAGTCCAATTGTGTAAAGGTATACCTCTTTTCATCTGTAAGAGTTTGGTGTTTCTTATTTCTTGTAGAAATCAAGCTGTGAAGCACAAGAATCGACGTGCTTTTCTAACTTTTCGTCCGGTATTCTCCTGCAAAAACAGAGCACTCAACTAAGAAACTGTTCATCATTAAAATCAAGATAGAAAATCTATGTCAAGGGTTCAATAAATGCTTTAATTTGTTTGGTACCTGTTCTTCAGCGTCGATTCTTTCTTGACGAGTCTTGAACTGGCTGAAAAACAAGGATATCATAAGAGAATGCACATAGTTTCTTTACAAACCAATCGTACAAATTATCTGTATACGCAGCATGATTGTTTTGTTTTATTAGATGAAGTACCTTTTGTTTGTAATTTCAGATGTTTTAGGATGAAACCATGATTTCAACAAAGAAAGAACTGATTTTTTCTTTCTTGCCATGGGTAGCTCTAGCTTCTCCCTTTCGGCTATGGAATTTTGCTGCATTGGCACAAAAAATACGAGTTTCAAAACACTAACCATTGGTTGGTGATGAGGATTAAATATTAATAATCTAATACTGTATACTAAACATGCCCTGAATAGTGAATGAATAAAATCATGGGCTAGAAATCTACCTTGTCGAATTCTATAACCTTCAACAAAGATTTCTCCACCTTTGGTATATCATCATTAGCCTTTGATTCATTGACAATGTCATTGTTTTCAAGATTATGAACTTGGTTCATCGAAATTTTCCTCGGGGGAGTCTCCATCAAGGCTTCTTTTTGGGTCTCCGGCGGTTGATCGACCTTGTCACTTTGTACTTCGTTTGGTACGACTTTTTCAACATCTTCATTTTCCTCATTTTCTTGTTCCTTGACATAACCAAAAAAAGAGATAAAAATGAATATCTTATTATATTGTTCAATACTGTGCACCAAACAAGCTCTTACATGGTGGATGTTTTGTTCATCATGAGAGTTTTCATTTTCTTGTTCGGACAACGCGGCCGCCTTTTGGGCGGCAATTCTCTTGTAATGGGCCTCGAAAAAGGCCTTCTTTTGGGCTACCGAACCGGGCTTGGAGTACCTCTCGGCCTCCTCGACGTATTTCTTGTGCGAAAAAGTCGACCATTTTTCCCACGACAAGGACTCCGACATAAACCTCCCGAAAGAAATCGACTCCCCAAGAGCAAGCATAGGGTTCTACACGCAAAAGTCTATAAGACTTCATATTCGATATTACAATTATAACCATCCGGTGAATATTAGGTCGATTTACAGACTATCCAACACAAGAATATGCTAATATGGTGTTGATAAATTCATAAAATAAAATCAGAAAATAAGAAAAATTGAAATTGAAGATTGATACCTGTTTGGATTCATTGGATAAGTCAGAAGAATAAGGGAAGGCGAGAATGAGAGCTCCAGAGTCCCCCATGCCGGCCAAGAGGCAGATTGAGAAGAAACCTTCAAAGTTTGCAAAACAGAATCTGAGGAAAAATCTCAACTTTTTTAAAGGTTTTTTTTATGGCTTATAAGTTAGTTTGAATTTGAAATTCAAATGGAAAGAAATAGACAAACGTTAGTTGTAAACAAAGTAGGCCAAGGAGGGAGGTTGCCAATTGTTCAATTCTTGGTTGTGGGTTTTTCTTTAGGTGGGCCCACTAATTTGTGAAAATAATTGGTTTTTTAAGGTCCAACTTTTTTATAAATTGCTGCCCGTAATTCTAGGGAAAAACATTTTAATGACGTGTCGCAATCTTGAGGAATGCAGATAAAGTTATAGTGATACTTTCTCAGTTCCACTCAAACATGATTGTTTTCCATTTTCATTTGTCATAAATTATAATTTAGTTTTTATATTGACAATATCATTTATTCGTTGCTTGACTAAAATACTTTTTTTTAAGATAATTGGAATAAGAAATATCAAAGTAGGGGTTCCATCTCCGAGATTTTTAAATCTTTTTATATTATTTTTTGACCATTTAATATAAGGATAAAATAGAAAAAATATATAAATATTTCATAATTTCAATAATATTTAAGATATTTTCTTAATATATGTAGAAAATAGTGATGCTTATCTTAATAGGATGAATGAAGTATACCACTTCATAAGATTGTGACAATTTTAATGTCAACCATGGAGTATTGTTGCCGCTTCACATAAAAGACGTTATACGCTGCCACACACGCTAATGACTCACACGCCTCCTACCATCAAGTGACACACGTCGCACATCCGCCCATATGCGACATCACAACTACCACACATGTAAAGAATCTTAACAAAACATATCAACCTTGATATAGATTATGAGGTGTAACTAGTATTGCCCTTTTAATTATCCTTGTTGCTGGACACTATATTTTTAAAATTTATTTGATACAAATTAAATTTAATTCATTTTTTATCTCATCATTTCCAATTATATGATTTGATAATTTTTTTAATATTTCTTATTTTTCAACCACACATCCAAAATCTATTTTTTCACTAATTCATATTAAACATACCCCTAGTCACCAAATAATAAAAACCTACTCGTAAGTCATAGACCTCCTATGCGAATTTAAATCTGAAGTCTCAATTTATATTTCTCTTAGATAATTGGATCATGCAATAAAGAGGAAAAAAAATTAAATAATAGATTTCGACTCATACACTAAGAATATTCAACATTTTCTTGCGTAATTCCAGATTTTGTAATGCAAAATTTTGTAATATACTTATATACACGAAATTGTAATGTAGGGTGGAGTAAAAGAGAAAAAGGGTGCGGGCATGAAGTAGAAGCAAACATTATCAATACACCGTTGGTGGAAATTGATGTAACAAGGTAACTGATTTTTTGTTAAAATATCTAATCATTGTATGGTATGCAACTCGTCTAATGAGGTATCAGATAATACTAAAAAAGTAAAACAAAAATAAATACTATATATTTTTACTTTAACGTCTAATCAATTTCAATTTTTATATTAAATTGTAGATTTAATTATTTAGAGTATGATCAGCGAAGTATTTATGAACATTATTAAAGTTAGACTTACTATTTTAATTCATAATAATTTAATTATATCATCTAATTAAAATAGTTCATATACTTAGTTAAAAATTTATTTGGGAATATTCCATATATTCAGTTAAGGAAATATGAATTAAAATAGTAGATCTGAACTTATTTGTACATAATAGTAGTTAACAAAAATAGAATGTTTAAAGCAAGCTTAATAAAACAACTATTGCGATATTATCGAAAATGGGCAAATAACTTACTTTTAAGCTTAACCAAACATGTTTAAGAGTGTATTGGATAGCTACGATTAGCCAAAAAGTTTACTCTTTTGTGGATGTCCATTTCATAATTCCATCCTTCCAAACCATGTGGTGTACAATGATTTTGACAAATATACCCCACCTTCATCCAATTAAACAATCAATCAAGTTACGGATTTGGGGACCAAATGATGACAGGTCCTATGGGGCTTTATGGCATCACAGAATGATTAATTATGAGTTCACGAGGTGGGGCATGTTTGGGTGTTATATTATAATAAAAGATGCCCCCAAAATCCGGTCAACAACTAATCACTTTTTAAGTAAAAGTTTAAGTAAAATTGACTTCTTAGTACGTGGGAAGAAGAGCTATCCCTATTCGGCGATTTTGCTCAAATGCCTACAGTTCAATAGATCTTCGACACGTATCGCCATTAATGGTGGGGTAGGAATACGTGTTCCAATCTACTCACTTCTAGGGGTCCTATTCGATTACCAAAATTTACTTATATATATCATTTTATTACTAGGAGTCGTACAATAATCTATTTAATTCTATAAATAGTGTCCTTTCTATAAATATATTATTAACGTTGGTAGAATTGTTCAACATTTCTTGTATTCAATTCTTTGATAAATCAAAACTATTCAAGACTACACAGATGGTTGCATTATTTAGCTCCCAGTAGAGAGTATTGAGTCTTTGATACTCGACTCCGTGGAATTTCGGGCAATGAACAAACAATAATTCGCCTTTCAACGACGGAAACAAAATAGGGTACAAAACTTATGCATAGAGCCCAATCTGGTAATTAATCTCACTTAGAACACAACCTCATCGTCTAATTATACACAACATTTTTCCAATCCATTTCCAAAGCTACAAAAATAGTAATCACAACAAAAATAAAGATGTCAATGTCTATGTGAGTGTTTTCGGCTGCTATGATAAGTCTCCCCCTTTTCTCTGTTCCTTCTCTGAATAATCCTAAAAGCAAAGGAAACAACTCCAATGGCAGCCATGGGGTAAAATGCTCGGTATGGCGCTAAGGCCAATGTCGTAAGATAGGTGAAATAACCAGCAAGAAGATATGCAAAGCTTGGTCGTACTTTCAAGGTCGGTATGCCAGGAACTGGAAACAGAAAGAAATCGAACTCGGGCTTTAAATCACAGGTTCCATGCAGGATCACACCAGTGCAAAGTATAGAATCCCAAAACCACGGAAAGTTTTGACCAATGCTGATCCTCTGCAAGCACAAGAGCGTAGTTTTATCATTTGTCTTGACAAAAATGAAAACACAATTCGATCGTGTTACTTGCTATTCAAGAAACAAGCAGGGGAAGAACATTGGATGTAATCAAACAAGACAACGGTGAAAGGACAGTTGATATTTCAGCATGTCAAACTGGAGACCTATTTTTTCTGTAGCCCTCGATGACTTTATTTTTTCTATTTTCATTTCAAATTTTCTCAGGCTTTTATCTATTTCACATGTTTATAAATAAGATATGAAAAATCTAAACTGAGCCAAGAAAGATAACCCTTCGGATTTTACTTTTCATGTCAGAATTATGTTCTGAATCGTTGGGTAGGAATCCAAAGGTGAAGAGATACAAAAGTATCACTATAGTATAAATGAAGACTTTCAGAGTAAGTTCGAGATACATGTCATCTGTGAACAGCGCCCCGCCCCCCCCAAAATTGCGAGTGCTATCCGATTCACCTCACTGAACTCTTTAGGGTTCATGCAAGGTGAATAGGGTACACTATTTAGCATTTTTAGCTGAAAAAGGGAATACAATATATCACGCATACCTGAATCCAGGCCAAAAGTGAAGGGACAAACATTAGTGTTGCAAGCAGATGTAAAACAAGCAACCCATGCCGGTAGTAGAAGATCTCTAATTGTGTCTCCCCATAGCTTGTCCTATAGTCTGGGCTACCAGTGGATTTCTCATCCATATCAAAGACCTCACCATCATACCCGGGATTAAATTGAACAGTACCCCGGTTAATGCCATTTCCAGATTCAAATAGCTCCTCACTCCGAATGTGACTGTGAAATGAAGCCATCAAAAAACTGTTTGCGAAGACAACAAATTGACCCTTAGATCGTTTCACTCGTCTTAGGGAAAGTGACAAAACAATCACAGGCATGAGTTACAGGAAAATAAATGATTTTCCAATTGATGATATATCTGCACTCAAAATGTGTCAATCTGACAACTAAGGTCCAAAAATTCATTATCAGGAAAGACAAGATCCACAGAGACAAAAAAAAAAAAAAAAAAAAATGAAATGCTTGTGGCACATTAGAATCCCCGGAACGGAATAGTTATTCAAATTTATGCACTAAACACTCGTGATTTCTAAGGAGAGTTAAGAAGTGGTATACCTAGAGAGAGCATTGTGACAACACAAAGCATGAGATAGGAGCAATATGCAGAGACCCAGAGCAGGATGCACAAGAAACACCAGTGCGATAGCAATTAATGCTGTAACAAGCAATGAATTGGCTTTCAGAATCCTTATCACCTGCTTCATGAAAGATGAGACGAGAAAGAAAAGTTACACAGATCTTTAAATCGTGCAAGGAAGATGAAAATAGAAAGGAGTTGAAAAGTGTTTACATTAATTGCTGGAAAAGTACGAATTAAAATTACTTGCTTTCACTGTTTTGATAAAAGTAGAAACTAAAGGCTACCAAGCAAAATCTACAACTATGAATTAGCTGCCTTCATCGTGAGTACAAGATTACCTTAATAGATGATAGGGTGGAGGAGAGATTGATGAACCATTTAAGGAATGAAAAACAGCACCTCCCTTCCCATGCTTGCCACCTGCAGATATAATGTTGTTTTAGCACTGCATAAACCATCAGTAATACTCTTAAAAATTTAAAATAAAGAATGAATCATTATGAAAAATTTATGCGGATATGTACACATGCACCGTTGTCCGAGAAAGAGGAGGGAGGGGCTACTAACCGTTTCTTAACGAAAACATGGGATGAAGCAAGTACGTAGAAAACCAATTGAGAAATTGATATGACCACAATCACAGCCCCATTTGCAACCACATAGCATAGTATTGAGACGATGATGAAGCTCAAGATTGGAGGAAGTTTTTCAGAGCTCACGCATGAAAATAATAGGGCGAAGAATGTGGGCATTACGGCAAGAAATAAAAATGGAACGGGTATTCTTAAATTTGATTCAACGGCTGATAACAAAGACGGTATTGGCAGATCGGCTTCCCAACTACGCACTTGCTGCAGAAGAGCAAAAAACACAACAGCAACACAAAGACCACTGATCTGCATTAAAGTGAAAGCTAGTTAGATCTTGTCAAATACATTAAACAAGCATATTAAGTTACAAAGGAACAGATGCGATGTGAAACTATGCAGAACAAATGCAGAAATAAATTTTTCTCTGCAGAGAAGGCAAACTTTGGGCATAAAACACGGATAAATATTTTCACTTTCATTCTAATAAGTCAATGAGCGTTGCAAGAGATGAATTAATCATTGGCACTTCAATTGATATTGTTCTCCATATTAGCTCCATTGAGATTCAAGGAAAATCTTGCTCTGTCAAATCTCTGCCTTCTTGCACATAGTTTTCTTCTCAAAGAAAATAAAAATATAATGTAGTTGTTTCTCTCTGTAAAAGAAAATAACAAAGAACTTAATTGTCATAAAATTCATGACGTGTTCTTATCAGTCAAATGAATTTAGCTAATTCAAAATGATGGGTGATATAGTAAAATCATTCTACTTCAGCCATCCTATCCATAGTTGGCGTGGATGATTGAAATGATACCATAATTCTTGGAAATTCAAGTCAAATGAAAGATTTACCAATATGGGCTACATCAAAAGCCATCCAAAAATTAACTTATTCCAGGTAAACCATAGTATAATGAATAAAACAATGAAGTGCTCAACTCAATTCTAGAAAGCTCGTGTCAAATTATGAATTTACCTGAGAAAAATATAAAAGCAAAAATCTACCAGCAAAGGCAGTGACAGAAACGCTTATGCTGGTTTTGTATGAGCAATGTGGATCCACCTGCAGAGAATTCAACAATAAACGAAAATAATTTTTTGTAGTTCATGAACAAAGACAAAAAATTTACCAAATTTCATCCCCACCAAGTGTGGTTGGGAGAAAAGAATTTATAATTTCTAATCTGAGAAACCATACCAATAATAAAACAGTTGTTTCCTCAGAGTCTTGAGTAGAGGTCCAGAGTGCTGGAGAGGAATCAACAGTGATTGTTTCAGAATGCAAGTTTGGGTATATATGGAGACCAGATGTAGCATCCCAAGCAAGTGCTACAGGTGGGAAACAGCGGAGGCTACAAAATCCTGCAATCCGAGGGAATTGATTAGCATCTCCAATGCACAACATGGATTGGGAAAAATTAGTGCCACATAAGGAAAAAAGACACTGTGCCTTAAAATTCTTCTCAAACGCATTATGTGATTATCGTGTGAACCTTAGGCGGCATTAGAAAATTAGAAAAAATGGACAATGTGATATGTCTGTATTTAGAAACCATGTAGGAAATTGTGACTTAACTGTTTAAAAAAATTTTAATTAATTTAATTTATAAAATATTGCACGATGGGAAAAGTTCCATCCCTTTTTTAATATTTAAGTAATTTAATTACATGCCATGTAATCAGGATATTAAATTGTAGATAGAATCCATTGGGGAGTAATTTTGAGCTACATTGTCTATTTAATCCATGTGGAATACAACTCCATCTATTTCTTTGCCACAGCCCATTGGGGATACTCTTAATGGTATAGATCAGAAGTTATTAAGTGTCTTAACCAGGATGGGTTGAACCAGAATATATTCAAGACTAGGTATGTTATTAAGTATCTTAACCAGGATGGGTTGAACCAGAATATATTCAAGACTAGGTATCTTTACAAACTCCCTCAAACACTGAACTAACATATAAACCATAAAATGTCCAACAATGCAACATCAGAGTTGATGTTCAAGTAAAATAGACAGCAGATGCAATGGGTTTTAGGGTATGTTTGATTCACAACAATTTTTTTGTAAGTTTTGTTTACTCGAATTGCGTGTAGATTATGTGGTTGAAAATGAGAAATAGTGTATTAAAAAAATATAAAGTAATTGAGTCTGTGTTTGAAAATAAGGAGAGAGAAATTTTTTTTGAAATTTATTGTGAATCAAACATACCCTTACTCTCAAAGAGTTTGAATCATTTGGCCTCAATCAAATCCACACCTTGTAATTTTGTTACGAGGCACCAATACAAGAGACTTAATTTTTTTTTTTTAATTACATAAAGGAAGTGCATCACCAGCTTCCATTACGCAAAAATGCTTCATTGCATGCCCAATTTCTTTAGGACTTATTCTTACAAATTTTGAACATGCTAAGGCCAAAAAACTTATAAAAATAAATTCTACATATCCTTTCTCGATCCAAGTAAATACTTGAATAAGAAATGAAAGACTGTTAATAGACAAGCAATGTCACATTAAGTTGGCATTTTGAAACAAATATTTTCATATACAACTAGACAAATTCTTATTACCTGTTTTCATGTCTCCTGGCTCTTCAAAAAGAAATTCTGACGCCTTAATTCCACAGCCTGTGGTTCTAAGGGTCAATGACACAGGTAAAAAGCCTAAGCTAATAGAGAATGTGAGTTTAACTGCAAGAGGATGATCCTCTTCCAAATTGATTTCCTGTAACAATCAAGTCATTTAGCAATGAGTAATTTGCAGCCAAGGTAAGAGTCTGAGCTTCATTATCTTGAAATCTTTGTGTCAAGTACGATGTATTTATGAGATGTTAACCTTTTGTGAAAACATAGAATGAATCATTGACATAGAAGAGAACGCTTCCTCCCCTTCTCCTGGATTGAAAAATTGTCCAACACCCATAGAAGTGGCTGGTGGAGGTCTACCTGACACGGTCTGCTCATAGTGTATATAAATAGAAGTCTCAAAACATTATAAATCAACTGGTGTTTGACTTATCCTACATAAAGCTTGTTTGATACAACTTATTCAACAAATCATTCATCTCCACAATCATTTTCCACCATTTATTAGATTTATTTGACAATTTTTTGTATATTTTGTTGACATTCTGTTTACTTCTCAACCAACATCCCAAAATCAATGTTTCTATAATCTCTGTCAAACAAACAATTAATAAGAAAACAACACATAAATCCGAGAATAGAAAGTGAGTATCTGGTTCAACTGGCGATAGACATTGTCCGGAGCTATTTATTAAGAAATTAAAATGGCGGATAATCATGAGAAGTACTGGTGCCATTTTGCTTCAGAAGAAATCTCCAATCCTGGTGAAGGGGGGTAATACTGCTTCTACAATGCATGTAGAGAGAGAGAGAGATTCTAGTGGACAGCTCATTTAAATGGGTGGCGGTGAGATTTGAAGAACCTTTGTCAACTCTAATATCATGTTGAACCACTTAATCTAAAAGTTTAAATTAATAGATAGGCCTAGATGTATATGATTTATATATTATCTCCAGCAAAAAGTGCAGTCTCACGTTACAAGAAAGAAAATCCCCTTCCGGCAGTTTAAGAATGAAGTCAACATTGGAATGAGATGCACAAAACATCAAGTATGAGGGTAGGCTTCTCAAGATCTAAGACAGCATGAGGGCATGATCAAACAATTTCTAACATATTTATCCATTTAAAGTACGCCTTCAGGCTTATCATTGATATTTTTACGTCCAAACTGCCCTCTCTCTCTTACTCTACCTACACAGTTTCTCCATATTAGAGAGAAAAATCGTGGAAAAAATTTAACCAGACTAAAGAGAGCACTAAACGGACATTATGACAAGGGATAAAGATGACAGGCTCTGAAATTACTTTCATTTGTTCTACTGAAAAAGAATGTACTAGGCGCACTTAGTGCAGGGAGCTGGTTTTCTTTATTGTCTTGAAATGCATTAAAAGAAAAATCCTTAACCATGTTACGATACTAAGAAATTCAAACATTTTGACCAACTAATTGTGCTGACATATTACAACGTATTAAACGATCGACATATATCCTTTTCAAAATGTACATTAGATTTATTTTATTTATTTATTTATTTATTTTTAAAGAGAACTCATACCAAATACTCCCTCTATCCTGCAAAGATAGTCCCACCTTGACTTTCACATAGATTAAAAATTACAATTAATTTTGTTGGAAAAGCAATATTTAGTTATACATTTTCAAATATATCCTACATTAAATGATGATAGTTTATTTTAATTGGTAACAACACATTAAATAGGGGTATAGTGGGAAGTGAAAGGTTTTAATACACCCTAAAAAAGAAAATGGACTATAATTCGGGACGGATGAAAAAGGAATATGGTGCTATCTTTGCGGGACAGAGGGAGCAATTAGAAGCACATTGCAAGAAACTCCGATAGAATCTTCTTGATCAGAATTTCTTGAGACAACTTACTCAATGAACTATGAAATTGCAAAAGAATCTCAATATATAACATGTCTCAGGAGCAGGAGGTAATGATATACCAATTGAGTTGTAATGTCAGATTACCGGGCGAGGTGCAACTGAAATTGTCAGAAATCTGAACCCATGCATAGTCTGAGGATCCAACCAAAGTACAGCAGATGGCGGTGCCTGCTCAGTCTGACTACCTGGCTCAACCTTAACCACATATCGCATTCATAAAAATGCATGTACGTTTTAGAATTTTTCATTTAAAAAGGATCAGGCGATAACACGGGTTTATAACACATATACCTGCCTTGGAGCTGGGCCAGATGGAATATGCACCATCTTTGATGTGACTTCAATAACCCAATTATTTGTTGAGAACTCTGAAGTTGAATTTCCCTTTTCCAGCCAGAGATGCAATCGCACACCAAAACATGGAGGGAGATTTGTAACAAAAACGAAGTGTTTTCTTCCATTTGAACCCTGAGCATTGAATGAGCACTGTCATTCTACTTAATAAGTGTATCAATGTGTTAAACTGCCAATTGATGAATGGAACCATTAAACCTCTTCTATCTGAGAAAACTCAAGTCCGTTTTCTTCTCAACCTTGATATTTCTTAGAAACTTAAACTCATATAGGACTGAAAACTTGCAACTGATCGTGGCGTTAGACCTTGGCCACAAGTATAGATGCATATGTTGGGAAGACGTAGCAGTTTAAATAAAAAACATAAAGAATCAGTTTACTATAGATGGGCAGGATAAAAATTCCTGTTTGTGACTTCTAAATAAGCTAACCAGTTTTTGGATGTCCAACCACCGCCTCCTTCCATCCATAGCTAACACGGTGACAGTAGTATTGTGAATCTCAAGATCTTTTTCAAGTCCATCATTGTTCCAAACATTACTCGGGCAAGCTGATAAAACTTTTTTTCCTGTGTCATGGTAACAAACAATGAAATTCCTAAAAGACTATCACATTTAAATTTCGAGAGACATCTCATCGAGGAGACCCATACTCCAACCACAAACTGAACATCATAGGCTAGGTCACTAATCAATCATTTATCCATTAGTGCTGATCTCAAATAAGATCAAGGCCTCCATTCAAATCTTTTCAATAGTCTACATGCGATTCAAATCTTTTCAATAGTCTACATGCGATTTATTAAAAGTAATATCAATTAGTTTCATAAAATGTGTGGATAATAAATCGTAAGTATTTCAGAGTGTGTGGAAGAAGATAATGTTTAACTAAATTGGTTGCCAAACAATTTGAAAGTTCACTGCTTTGTCTTTCTAACCTTCTCCCTGTGCACAAGTGCTATTTTTCAGTAATAGGAACTTCAGAAATAGTGGATTCAGCCAAAGTAAAGCTTGATCCACATACAATAGGCATGCAAATTTCAAAAACTTAACATACCCTGATTAGGAAAATCTGCTGACTGTTGTGATACAGACGTTTCTCTTGACCAATCAAAGTTCTCCGGAATTCCACTGTAGAGCATTTTTGTAAATATAGCAAGTCTCTTTCGTACATCACAGAAAGGATGGCCAGTCTTTGCATCTATCAAACTGAGAAGGGTGTGGGACACCTGAAAAGTTAAAAAGCAATTTTTGGACCTTCCTATGTTGGAAAATAGATGGTTTCATAAGAAGAATTATGACTCACTTGCACAACTAGTTGATTACACCATAAGATAACCTGGTGCTCCATTGACAGCCAAACATTCTTTATGCTTGTGCTACTTATCATAAATCCATGTGTAGAAGGGACAATGCCATCAAGGGACTCCAACTTCGATCGCACCTAGTTAAGGAAATTTAATCATTTTGGTGCTTTGCTGTTAGCAATAAACCATCAGAGGATGCTGAAGAAAGTAATTTGACCCCGCTGACAAAGCAAGCAAAATAGCAAAACATAGTTTTTCAATTTTGAGAAAATAAATCAACCACATCTCCACTTTCTCAAGTAGATGAGGAAGAATGCATTAGCATTTTAAGTAAACACTGCACACAAAATTCAGAATAATAATTTATCCATCCTCTTACTGCTAAAAGAAAACAACATAGGAGTATCCTTACAAACTAGCAAGTTGAAGGGATAACGAACATGTCGATGACAAGCATGAAGGACCAAAGGAAACATGAGTTACAAATGGACTAAACTGACAACAAAGGTGAATTCGTTAATCACCTAGCCAAAAATTAAAAATCGTCTAGCAACTCCCACTGAGCAAAAATTAGCTAACCTAGCTGCTGCTAAACAAAAATGTCAAGAGACCAACCCGGATACTATTTGGAAAAAACATTGAAATAAATTAACAGTCTAACATAGTTATTTAGCACAAAAAACAAAATTTGACCAAAAAGAAAGTATGCAGCTATCACTCGGCTGAGCAAAAAAAAAAAGAGAGAAAGAAACCCTTGATAAGGCAAAGAACCTCAGCATATAGACAAACCAAAAATAAATAAATAAACGACGAAAAGGGGGAGGGCACACAGTTGCCTTGCCTGAAGACCAAGAATGACGCAAAATTATTCAAATCTATGATATTAATCTAATCAATCTTAATATATATCTTTTTTTATGATTGGTGTCAGTTTGCTTAATAATATATGTTTAATATAGACCACTTGGAGCCAAGACTCATGTAGTCTAATGGCATCCATGTCGGTTTCCCATCACCTAGGTCATGGGTTCAATTCCCTTCTCCTCCTACACTCCTACACTCCCCCTTGTAATTCATATATATATATATATATATATATATATATATATATATATATATGGAGACCAATTGAATTGCATAGAATGGCATAGCACTATGGAGTTTGAAAAATCGAGCTAGTGTTCCTTGCAGGCATTATTCCATTGAAATGCCAAACTCAATCATTTTCATTCGTTATGTAAGTGCACATCAATTGTCAAAATTGTTTAATGAAACAATTTTCAATTAATGTTTTAGAATGGTGTTAAAGTGCACACTTGGTGGCTTAAGGAAGGTAGACAATCATCCAGCCAGAATGCAATAAAGTTGCAAGTGGAACTGAGAGATAGCAAGGCTCAAGCCACTATTGGCCTAACAGCCTTCAAAGAATTTTCATTAAGGGAGGTTGAGAAGGTTACTGTAATCTACTATTCAGCAATGAAGATCATAGAGAGGCTTATGATGATAGCAGCCTCTAATGATGAAAAACATTTCACACTGGCTGGGCACCCTCACGTTAGAATGGCCGTTGTCTGATCTCATTACATGCTAAATGTTAGAGCAGGCCAAGAAGTAGTTAGCAGTTTCTATGCATTGCCTTTGTTGGCCACGCCTCACCTTTGGTCCAATCAAGGAGCATGCTGCCATCCAGTTTTAGGATGATGTCAATTAGTTGCCAAACCCACTATCGCGTAACTTACACTTTGGACATTTATAGAAAGCAAAATGGGCATGTTCTGACAGCGGTTAGAAAAGTTTAGGAGAAGGTGCAATGTCGGAACGACCACCGCTACTAGGGAACAATGACACCGAAATAACTTTGATAAGTTGGTAACCTCCTCAAGTACCGGGTTAACTTTTTCAATGCTCTCTTTCTTCCCCTACTGATTCTCATGAGACGAAGTGGACACAGGGGAGAAAACCCTAGTCACTTCTTGTAGATTCTTACCCAAAGCACTGCCACCGGCGTAGAAGTAGAGGTCGAGCAAATCACGCAACCGACAATTGAGCATTTTCAGAACCATCCTTCTACGCTTTTACATGAATGCAGAAAGAACATAGTTTATTGAAAATCAATGACATGACAAGATCTTTGGCCCTTCCGTTAACAAAAGGCTAAAAGGAAAGATGTAGATACCTGGTAATCATTGTAGCCACCAGAAATTGAGATAACGGCAACTTGAGAAAGCAAAGGGTCAGACACATAACGCCCACTTCGTGAGGTTTCGATCTCATATCCTCTTCTCCATTCCTGATTCACATGAGTGTAATAGTGACCTAAGGATGGCTGCAGCGGTACAGGAGGTGACCTGGATAAAGGAAAAATGCATTTACAAGTGCCATGGTTACTGCAGAGAAATGAAACCCAAAAAAGAAAAGACAAATATATTAAAATATAGTTACTGGTGAGGAGATGAAAGCGTTAAAACAGTTTCAACTGCGGACTTCTTCAGATGTGGGTGCACAACTGCGGCCCTTGCTACAAAACCACCCATAGAGTGACCAACCAGTATGACACTTTTCGGAAGACCCCCAGAAACAGAAGAACCTTCTTTTGCTCGAGCATCATGAGACTCTTTGTATTGATCTAAAATCTACAAGCATTAATTAAATGAATTGTGAATAAGTACAAAAATTTAAACTAGGTCATCGGAAAATACGGCAGAAGAAAATTTAAACTAGGTCATCGGAAAATACGGCAGAAGAATCACAAAATAACCGAATGAAACTCAATTTCCACGATGAGAACTAAAATAGGTTCCACGTCAAATAACAGAGAAACTTCAACAGTTTTACTTCAAATTTTTCTTTTAAAGCCTATATTATCATTTATTATGATCCTACAGCTGTTTATTCATGTTTCTTTCAGGACTATAAGTCATTGAATCCAGATTGGCATATAATCCAACCTTAAAACGTGCTATCAGGAGGGTATGCAAAAGTGACAAAAATGATACCCTGTGAATGGCATATACTACATATTCTGTATGTTCTTGAAGTATCCGACCATCCATTGCAGAATGTTCACCTTCAAGATCCACGGCAAACCAATCAAGCATGGAAGTGTATTTACTGGGTAATGAAAATCCGGCAACATCAGTATCCACTCCCCTTCCCAGTTTCACAGAAGCTTCTTGGTAAAAATTATGCTCAAGTGGACCTCCGTGATAAGCCCGATCAGATTCCGCAGCCAGGGATCTCACCTATATTAATGAGAAGCAGAAAAACAATAGATTCCCACTCAGAATATATCGGTTCAAACTTTTAAGCATCTTTGATCAATCTACAAACTGAAATTTTGCTTTGATCATTTCACATTATTTGAGAACCATACAGAAATTTACAACCTATGTGGCATCTGAATCAGCATATATAAACATCTTAGAAATGCAAAACCATCAGCAGCATTTATTCAGCATTTGTCGATAAACACAAATCATAATGTAAATTTAACATCCCTCACCACACAAGGTGCAATAATATTAAGGGTGATAGGATTGAATTTTTTATGGTTTTTCATGGATTTTTATGTGAAATAGGAGAGAGAATGACTGGAGTTGAATGGTGAAGATTTATATAGTGCATGTAGGTTCCACAAGATATGTGGATGTGATTGATTTGGGGTAAAGAAAGAATGGATAAAAATGGATAAAAAGGTTGAAAAATTGTTCCCTATCACATGCAATATGAAGCATAAGTAGATACAGCCATTCGATGGCTGTATGGATAATTTCTTTTAGTGATCTATGGCCAAAATTTTACTAGCTTCGGTGAATATCTTCATAACAAAACACCCAAGAGTATGCCAGACATCAAAAGATCAATAGAGAGAAACTTGCCTGTTTGTAGCTTCCACCGTTACCAGGGATAAAAAGAACGGGAACACCACTAAGCTTCTTAAGGTGCTCATTAAAATCAATCTTTCTCCATCCTTCATGGTACAAATATAAACCATATTTGGTAGACGACATGTTTGCCGGTGAGGAGATGGGAATGTATGTCGGATACATATAGGTCATGACACAACCATTTGATATTGGCCTCAACAAACCATAAAGACCAGCAAGGCCAATCCATAAGGCAATGGTAATTACTATCGCCAGTCTAAATTTCGTCTTAAAACCTCTCGTCCTGGACTTGCCTTTAACTTCCCTCATCAAATTCATTTCCCCAATCATCTGCTGCGGGCAAAAGTTTCCATCCTAAGCAAACAACAAGAATATCAAAACAAAGCACCAAGTGTCGAAACTCAAACTAAAAGCAAATAGTGGAATTTCGAAAAAATAAAATAAAATAAGTAGGCTTAGTAAATGAAAGTTATCAGTGTAAATTCTGCGATAAGTTCAATTAAACCGCCTTAATCAAATGCAAACACCAAAACAATTAACAGAATGCAGAAATGGACCATCGAAATCATAAATCATCAAATGTGTCAGAATTATCAAATTGAACTTGCTAACTAACAGAGTTGTAAGTTCGAGCTGATTTAGATCCTTAATCCTTACAATCCAGTGTAAATATCTTTTCACGGAAGAATGCCATCACTGTAGTCAGTAGCAACTCATCCAGAATTAAGTTCCTCCCAAAACGATAACATAAACGCAATGAATCGAAAGAAGAATGTGAAAAATATACCAGATGGGAGATCCAGGTGAATAAGAGTTGGGATAGTGATGTAGAAAGAACAAAGTGATGATTGCGACTTAATCAGATTCAAAAATCTCTGTTCTTCTCAATCAATAAACACAATAATTGATTTTCAAACTGGGATTTAATACATACATGGATTAATAGTTGACTCTTGCCTTTTTTCGGCGACACTTCTCTCTTTATTTTTATTTTCACTGAAAGAAATATTGTTATGCAATATCTGGTTAAAATAGTATAGAAAAAAGAATGATTGAAATATTGATGTACTAGTATACTGTTATTGTATCATGGAATTCGTTGTTATCCAAAAAATTTTATTTTAAAATAAAATTTAATCAAACTAATCATATTTATATATTTTATTATAGAGTTCGATATTGAATTCAAATTTAATGCTTAAACAGGCTGATAAATTTTTTTAGTAAAAAATGTGGAGGTATAATTGATTTTCAAGATGGGTGAAACACCAAGTTCTGAAATTGTATGATGAAGGATGAATATTATTGTTGTATTGCATTCAAAATAATGACATATTTGATAGAGATTTTTAAATATGCAACTATAAAGTGAGAAAAAATTAGCATAAATTTTTTTCTTAAATGATCGAATCAATTGAATAGGAGATTGAAATAATTGAAAATTTAATTTTTATTTAAAATTACAACGAACAAGCTTTAAAATAAAATTTAATAGTAACCCATAAACATCGATCGTCTAGGTATAGATGATTGCGTCAATGAGCTTTTAGTTGGCTTGCAACCATCCTCTGTTTGTTAAAAATAAAATTATAACTCTCGACCAATACTCATTAAGTACTTGAAATTTTTTTTATTTTGTTTGTAACTTATTTGCCGGTATTGGAATTATATTGCAAACCGTCACGATTTGCATCATTCAATTAATCCCATGATGAGGTTAATGTTTCTTTTAGGTGGCTGGTTGATTATTGAGTTTGTTTGTGTGTACAATCAATCATGATCACAGCAGCTAGAATTGCAAAAATTGTGAATCCTATACAATATGTTTATATGTAGTTGAAAATGAGTTCGAAGATTGTAGATTCTAAACACATAACAAAACCCAGTTCCCAAATAGAAAACTTCTAGTTTAACAATATCATTCTATATGAGCCAACGACGAAAACACCAAAATCAGTAACAAGTTCCCTCAATGTAACACTGAAATGCAAGCCATCAACTCTCAAGTTCTTCGTCTCCAATTATGTATATACATCCGTCGTCTCAAAATCCGAATAAGCCCATAAGCATTAACCTTAACCCTGTTCGTCTAATATGCCCAAAAAATCAAAAGCACAAGAACAACGACCAGTCGAGCACAAATATACCTCCATTCCCATGCTATGCAAATTCCAGGTCAGTGCTAAAACGAGCAGAATAATTCTAAATAGACATTTTAAAGTAACACCCTAACGTATCATTTTTTTCGTTGTGTGATGAAAAACTGCACATGTATTTCTCACTCATTGCACATCTTGATCATCCAATGAAAGAAACAATGATACGTCAAAATATCGCTTTAAAATATCAATTTAGAATATCCATGTAGAATTACTCAAAACAAGCAAGACAACATGGTATCAGGTAAGAGAGTGTTATTTTTTAGCCAGACAACATTGTTGAGCTGGTCCTGTGAGGGACGAGCACTGGTTCGTTACTAGAAACTTTCATGGCAGCAAGATCTTCTAAACGCTTCCAAGTGGCTTCGCGTTTTGTTCTGATTTCTTCTTCTTGCCCTTGGTCCTCTCTGTACTTGAGCAAACACTCCTCGAAGAGCTCAGGATCAGTATCTGAGAAGATTTTTTGAACATTTAGGGTCAAGCTCTGCACTGCCTGGTTCCAGTGATTTCTCGTGTTCCTCTCTAACGCAGGGAAGATGATCGGTAAGATAACTTTACGGTTTTGTTTGATCAAGTTCTCAATATGATCGTTGTTCCAGAGAAATAAAGCTCTCTCTGCCACCTGAAGAAACAAGAATCAAATGGCTACCTCAAAACATATACGCTACAATGAGCTAGACTAAGAACTTGTTTGGCACAGATTTTTCCCACCATCATATTCAATTACATTCAAAGATCTTGATACCAGGTGCCCACTTTAACCATTTTGTACCCAAAAAACTGTCTTCCACTACTATGTCCAATCCTCCTTAGGTGGTAGTGTTTTCTGTGCAATTCTTAATAAGTCAAGACTCACATTTTATATTCAAATAAAAGCTATTATTTTCCTTTCTATCTTTCATATTACACAAGGTTTCAAAATGGCTACATGACCTTGGGAAATATTTTAGTACATTCCCTGGACAAACATTTTCACAAGCAACCATATTTTTGGTAAGTGTTTCTAACAAGAAAGAAAGGTATATGAATGAGTGTACACTTTCCTACTTTTCATCCACACAATTTTGCATACCACTTCTTCAACTCTCATGTTTAAAAGCATGTCGCTAGATATACTCTAAATCATGAACCCAAGAACAAGCCAAAGGTTTGAAAGTGCAAGGAATAGAAATTAATGAAGAGCCTTAAAAGTGGGAACTATAACACAGTTTCACAACAGAACTCTCTTCCGTATATTGTTTCATCCCCTTTGTTTATTCGTGTCATATTTACTTTACACAGCCCCTGGTGTACTCAGTAACGACTCAAGACTGCAAAAATGGCAAGTTCCTATTCACAAAACCCAAAAAAAGAACAGATAACCAAAAGAAAGAAAGCAGAAAGCCAGAATAGCAATGAACTTCTCTAATAACTGTACACTGACAGGACAGGGATTCGAAAAGTCAAATTATGGGACTAGACATTTCTGGATTAGAAAAAACTGGATAGTAAACAACTCCTCCTGTTTATATAGATCGTTTCTACTTGAAAAAGGCCAACTCCGTATTATTCAGTCAATGTCAAACATCATCTTTAACCACACATCTCAAATCACTTCTCATTATTATCCACACACATCTCATGGTCCCACCAGTATTCCAAGTAAAAGGATAGCTTTTAGCAAATTAAAAGTACCCAAACACAAGCTAACAGAGCATTAGCATCAATAATGTCTGTAGAAACTGGAAATTTAACAGGGTGTGTCCAAAAATGCCTCTCACTGCACCCACAAGAGTCTAATGCAACTTTCATGAATTCAAATGAGGAAAGGTACAAGGAGATAAAGTTTGACCTAACCAACCTGAAAATGTGAACTGCTGAGGCAATGGCGGATCTGGAGGAACAAAGGAACCATACAGCGTTGGAACTCTGGTGGCTGAGTTGCTTCCAAGACTTCCTCCAGTTCACCTAAGAACATGACCTCCTTCGAACTGTTTGTGATTGGCCAATATTTCAACAGGCCCCTTATGACAGTATCGGCAAGTTTGCAGTCCTTCTCTACAAATTGCGTGATGCAATAAGATAGTTGCTGATGGTATGCTGGTACACATTTTGGTTTGTGAAGTGGAATAAGCACCCTAACAAGGAAAAGCTTGTGCTCTTCTTTCAATGGCAAAGCAAATCCATTTATTATACTGCCCAAGATCTCTAACAGTTCTGCAACTCCATTGTGCTTCTCGGTTTCAAAAATGAAACGGTAGAATATATTGTTGATGGCTTTTCTAATGAATGGCCGGTGAACCATGAATTTTCCATATATACGGTGAAGAACAGTCTTCAAATACTCCCTTTCTCTGGGATCTTCTGAATCAAAGAGATCTAATAACCTTAGAACAAAAGAGTGATCAATATACCGCTTAGCCAACTTTGCATCAGTCTCTGGTGAAGCCACAAACCTGAGAAGGAATTCGTAGACAATCTGCAAATGGGACCACGCGGGGTCCATCAAGGGCTCGTCTTCTTCCAAATCAAAGGCCTCCAAGACTTTCTTTTCACGAGGTTGCGTAGAGAGTGTGCGAAACAAATTTATGGATACCATTCGTACTATCTCTTGCATAACAATTTCTGGGAATTTCCCATTTGCAGAAGTGATGTAATCAACAATATCCACCAAAGTTTGCCGTTTGACTTCTTTTTCTTTCAAATTCTTTGTTGGGTCAGTAAAGTCAAATACTACACAACACAAATTCAGCTTCTTGATTAGCAAGTTTTGCTTCTCCGAATTTGGGACATCTTTAAAACCGGGCAGCAACTCATATGGTATAACTCCTCCATTCCCATTCACCTTCGGATTTACTGAGTCGTTAAGCTTATTTCCGCCATGGTTTATACTGGAATTCGAATTAGAATTGATCCCAAGATGAGATCCAGCATTCGAATTGACCGACCGGGAACCAGTGGTGTTACTGTTTCTCGAAGTAGTCAAAGCATTTGAAGAGATAGTAGATGATCTTCCATCCCGATTATCAACTAACTTGCCTTGTTTCCGAGGGAGCTTATTGAGTATATTCTTAATCATCACTAAAACAACAAATCACAATCTTCTTTTACTGACCTCAACCAACAGTATCAATGAAAATACTAGAATACCATTAAGAAAAGTTACTACCCTTTGTACTTGTACAGGCCTATGGGGAATGTCATCTGTAAAAGGAAAAGGGATTAAGAATAAAAAAATATATATATATATATATATATATATATATATATATATATAGTAATAATAAACTCAATGCACCTGAAGAAAACCACTACGAATCTTTCAGTAAATACCTAAAATTTCAAATTACACCTAAATTTCCCGTATACAAACAAATGAGATTCTACAAATTTGACTTCCTTGAGCTCTAATTCGGAGAAAAGAATGATTTAAACTCACCTCGGCATTCCTCTCCTCCACATTCAAAGATTCACAATTATTCAGCTAGATCAGGAACTAACAAGATCTGGCCACGATCCACAAAACCTAGAAATTATTCTTCGTCTAGAATCACCTACGATGCAGATTATACATCAAAAACCCAATAAAATTATACACGCGCAGGGCCAGAAAAATAATTTAACGGGCCAAAAGTTGTGAACGATTGATGCTCGCTGGTGATTTTGAATTGACAACAAAGCAGATGGAAGACGATGAATGAAGAGAATTGCAATCTTTATGGTTGGGTGATTGAAATCTGAGAATATGTGGAGAGAGAGAAGAGAGAAGGGAAAAGTGGTGACGAGGTGGGATCAACACGAAATAATTGCAACACTTGTTCTTAATGACATTGTTATTTTTGTTTACTGTAAAGTTGGAAATTTGTGTAGTACTCACTAGATGGATATTATGGCCGTGTTCTACTTTGGCATTAACTTTATCTGCACGCAATTCCGTATACCTCATACTCATCTTCAACCACACACATATTTTCCAAAATAATATCAACCACACAATTTTATACGAAATACCGCGCACATTAACTTTATACCCAATCAAATAACCCCTATATATGGGAATGTGATTGATTTAGAATTTATTCCATCTATCTTTAAAAACGAAAAATTGTGCCAATTTCGTATAAGATTGGCAGTTGAAATTTGGAAAAAAAATATATTAAAAAATATAAATAAATTATTAAATTAATATTTAGGTTGTGAAAAAAAGATAAGAGAGAAAAAGTAGAATTAAATTTTTGAAATTTAGTATGTATAGAATAAAGCCTTAACGAAATTTAAATTTCAAAACAATTAATTAAAATAAGGAGAATAACATGGCCTAATGCGTGATATAATTTTCACAAGTAATTAATAACATTTTTTTTCGAATGTAGAAATTAATAACATATTAACAATAATCGTCCATTGATCGAAATCCTACAATGGGCCCTGTTAAGTTCCCTGGGAGAAAGATAGTCTCCCAGCACAGGGAAAAATAACTGCTCCCTGCATTCGGGGGGCTGTGAGTGAAAATGGGACGTCAGGAGATGCTGGGAGCTTGTTTTGTTGTGAACATAACTTCTTTGATCCTATAATTGTTGTGATTGTGGAATTGATGGTAGTGAGAATTTACCAGATCGAGACACAAACATAAAGTCGAACAAAGGAGTGAGATTACAAAACTTGAATACGTTCTCTTTACTGTCTTCAAACAGTATTTTATTCTATATTTTCTAAAATAGTGAAACATGTTCTCTTACATGTTTTGGAGACCACATTCCAATAAATAAATAAATTGTAAAAAAAACATTACATTTTTTTTTTTCATCTTGGACACTTTCTTGATGAAAAATTAGAAAAACAAAAAGTTTTCAAATTTTGGATTTTACAATAAGTACATTCAAGTCTTAACTCTTTTTTTTTTTTTTTTATCATTATTTTAGTTAGGAATGATTACAAGCTAAGAATGTCAAATTCCCAAATGTTAATTATCTATTTGTCAATTACTTTTTATAAATTATAAGAATAAAAACATTTTCAATATTGTCAAGTAGTAGGACCATTTTACCATTATCTTATATCCTATAATATAAGATTTAGAAATTTTCTGCTAATAAAATTTCAATACGAGTGTAGTGATCATCTTTTCTACGTGAAAACTCCAGCGACTTTATCTTCTCTAATCAACGAATCACACTTCAACCGCCACTTATCATATTTCAACGAATCCAAATCTAAGATGTTTTGTCCGACAAAACATATATAGTGTCATCATTACTAGTTCGCGACCACCAACCAGTGGTTGTTGGTTTGCCAAATCTGAGTGTTCTACAGAGTTTCTCATAAGGACTTTGATTTAGAAATTGTAGAAACCCCCATCAATAGAGGTCATATATTGCACGGTAATGTGCACGGTAATATATTGCAATCCTATCCTCGTGCACTCATTTATGATACATAGTGGACCCCAGGGCAACGTTACTTATGTACATAACATATACGAAACCTCCCACGCACATAACATTTTTGGTACTTTCAAAACATGAACGAACACATAATGAGTCATAAAGACTCAATGGAGAAATAGATATGGATGCAAATGCATGACGTGCATGTTACATACTTTCTTTCTTTGGGCCCTATTGTGAATCATGTGAATACACTGGCCCCATCTTTTTCATCTTTGGCCCGGCGTTTATCACGTTTAGGGCTTAGATCCCCCATTCAACCATCGCCCAAGGGCTTAACTCACTCATTACCACCACATAAGGCCATGTCCTCAAATATGGGACTTAGATCCCCCATTGAACAAACTTAACTTTCGTACTTGGTAAACACATGATAGGTAACGTTACGTTCAAATGCTTTCGTGTCATGCAAATGTACTTTATGACATGATCGTGCAAGCATTTACCTCTTTAAGCCTTGGTTTCATTCGCTCATCATTATTGATACGTATCATATAAGCAAGGCTTGACAATCACGTCCTCATCATAAACATAAGGCATTACGCATTCAATACATTAGACATTTCACATATAACGTCCCGTAGTGCCATATTCAAACATATCATATGCGCACATAAACTCATCACCATCAATTCACATTAACACATACGTCATAATCATATCCTCATCACATAGTACTTCATATTCGTTACATATGACATGTCATAGTGCCAAAGTCATCACATAAAGCATTACTTCTTTGGTTCATTACATATATACATTATCATTCATTCTATTTTTTTACTTTCATGCTTTCATAGACCCTTGTAGCTAGATAACTTATGGAAATGAGCATTGAGGATCACATAGGTCACATAAACACACACACACACACACATACACACACACACACATATATATATATATATATATATATATATATATATCATACATCATTATCATATCACAATATAGCCATCATAAAGCAAGGCCAATAGATCCTAGCATGCTTTTTAGCTTCATAAACATCAATAACATATCCATTTCTTTATCAATTCAATCAAAACCATATAATTACCTCTTAACATATGTAAAACATCTACTGCCCACCTTAAAACAAGTACAAGCAAGCTTTGAGAGCATTCCCTTCTTCCTCCATTCTTTTCTCTTTTTTTCTTCTTCCTTACTTTCTTCTTGGAAACATAGATCAAACATGGATTACATCAATAATATGGGGAGGTTGAAGAGTTTAGATATGTTCTTGATGGTCTTGGGAGTGTTTTAGAACCCTTAGAACTGAGGTTGGTATGATATATCTCAAGAAATGGAAATAAAAGTCTAGAAATACTCAATCTGCCGACTTGAAATTATGGCTGTATCCTTCAAAATTACGTTCGTAAATTACTAAATAGGGTTGTATCTTGGCCTCTAAAAAATTTTCACATCTTGTCTTTCATCGAAATTACGGTCGTGTACTCATAAATTACAGCCGTAACATGAACCATACGGTCGTATCACTTTCTCATACGCCCGTATAAAACTCTCTAAAAATCTTTCACTTCTTCTTATTGACTTTTATGGTCGTAACTTACCTTTTACGGCCATATCCCCAGTATTTATGACCGTAAATCTGTCTCTGCTGAAATTTTCCATTTCTCATGAATTAAAAGGCCGTCACGGTTCCCGAGGCATCACATATACGTATAAACACATCGTAAACATAACATATACATATTCATCATATCAAAACATAATCATAACATTTCATATCGTATACGAAATCACTTACACATCATATACGAACTCATATACGTATTTGGGATGAATTCGAGCGGGGCGTTACAGGTCAAATCTATAATTTCTTGACTTCAAATTAAATGCTTGAGTTTTTCTACCATAGAAACTTGCATTTAGCAAAAAAGTTTGCAGAAAGTTTCTAAGGTACGTTTGGTTTCTTAGGTATGCTCGAACTAATCCATAGTTAGCTAGTTGACAATGATTGGTAATTTTTAAGCATATATATATGTTTTTAGAACTAAAATTCCGGTGATTACCGTAGAAGATGACCGAAAATGATGCTCGGAGATCCACTGGAAAGGATGATCGGAGATTAGAGAAGATGATTGTAGTATCCATTGGAGAGTTTTGAGAGGACTTCGTTAATCTTTAATGGGGGTTTGAGGGGTGGGAGGGGGGTAGGTTGAGGGATGGGTAGCAATTTGGTCAGGACACATAAATATTAACAAAATGGTAATTATAATTTTTCTTTCGAAAAATTTGTAAATCATAATTAAAAGTTGACGATAATATAATTATTTCTTTTAGTTATCAACCACCACTTGCCACCGTCATCCCACCCACCACCTTCCTCTTTCCACATCTCTCATTTGCCGAGAGGGACAAAGAAGGGATAGGTTGGTGTCGGTGTTGGGGCGGAGATTGGTAATGCATTAAAGATGAGGGTCAAATTACACCATTCGAAAAGTTTATGATGTTTATGCAATTTTATCATACTAGTCATACTTAACGTATGATGCACATTATTTGTACATAATTTTGGTAACTTGTAAATAGTGGTAACAATGTGGTGAATATGCATACAAGTTGGCTTTATGTACAATTGAAATGAGTGTTGATAACAACAAAATGCTATTTTCATGCTCGAAAAAAATGTATAAGGAGAATAAGTTGTTGCGAATTTGAGAGATGTTAGCTTACTTAATAGCTTAATTCTTAAAAACCTTTAACAACTTTGAGGTGAGCGTTATTTGTGAAATTAGGAATTATATAATGAATTGAGATATCGAGTTTAAATAGTTGAAGATGTGACTTATTCGAAACATGTGAACATTTTAATGTAATTTAAATTAAATGCATTGAGTTAACTCAAACATTTATGAGATATATGTAACCATTATTTATTGCATCGTGTGACAAGTGCAAGGAATTAGATTAGATGTATGGATGACGATTTACTTTATTAGCATCTTACGTACAGTTGAATTTTGTATTACATTAAATTAGATATTAACTCAATTTTTTGGGCCACACAAAGTTTTTTTTTCTTTTTTCTATCGAAAGGTATATATATATATATTGATAAAAACAAATATCCATGGGCAGACCCATGCTTACATTGCAAGATGTGTTACAATACAATATGTAATCAAAATAAGACGACAAATATAGTTACAACGCAAAACGATTCAATGATGAATCGACAATCAGTAGAAACTATAAAAACTATTTTGCAATCAAATGCTCATGTAGGTGGCTAAAAGGGTATGTTCTCCCTATTTTTGCCCTTCTTATGCCTCTTTTTCAACTTTTTGGTCTGCTCTACCACTTTCTCAATGTTAATAGTTACAATGACAAACGATTCCATGATGAATTGACAATCCATAAAAACTATAAAAACTACGTTGCAATAAAATGCTCATGTAGGCGATTGAAAGGGTATGTTCTCCCCATTTTTGCTCTTCTTCTTATTCCTTGTTTTCGGTTTTCTGGTTTGTTCTACAACTTTCTCAATGTTTTTGCTTTGCGACGACTTAGTCGTGATTGGTGTTTCAGTCGATTTTGCTTGGGATCGATAGGTACAATTCCTGCCTTTTCTACTTACCATTGTTACCATTCAGAGCTGTGTTAGTGTTACCATCGGTAGTTGAAGTTGGTTGTTTTTCTAAAAATTCAGTACCTTCACTGCCTTGTGCATTTTATTGGACTTTAGGAGAAAAAATTGATAGAAGATATCATAGAGATGAAATTGCAAAGAAGTCAAAAATAGAAGTGATTTGCACTATATTATTTAAAGGTAGGACTTTAATAATTACCCTTCACTTAAAATCTCTATTCTGAAAAGCGTTTCGGTGTTCACTTAAACTCGTTTCAACTTGAAATTTGTGATCCACGTTTCGCCATGTCTTGCATTTTATTGTACTTTGACCTCGCTTTTATCACGTATCATCCGTTTAAATACGCTAAACTTGAAGCTCGTGCTTTACGCTTCACCACGCCTCACGATTTTTAGAACGCTGATTAAAATATACACCAGTGCTCTTTTACCCACTTATGGATATGGTAAAATGTCTACAAATGGGTAGATTTGAGATACGTGTCCCACTGTTATAAACAACCAATCATAAATTAATACATGGGCAAAGGATTTGGAAAGCTAAATTCACTTTACTTACTCAACAAGGTTGCGCTATATTTTAATTTTCCAATTAGTTGTCTAATCCAGCTTACACGTCATAACACTTGGTTGGTCTATAGATAATTAGAACTTAAACTTTTATCAATATTCATAACTTAATTATATTATTTTCAAAGAATTGATTGTAATCGTAAACGTAGATTGCTTGGTGTCAACTTGGAAGTTTGAAATTGTTGAATGTTGACTAAATAAAATGGTGTTTGCATTGAAAAAAAGATTTCAATTCGGATTCGAACTCTTAGTTGACGACAAGTAAATGCGAGTTGTGGTTGAAGATCAAGAGTTCAATTTTGATTCGAACTCTTGAATGATATACGTCATCCATCCATTTGCAAGTTCAAAGAAGAGTTCGATTTGGATTTGAAGTCATAATAACAGTATTAGTTGTGATTGAGGTTGAGGAATCCAACTTGGACTTGAAGACTTGTAGACAACCAAGCGCTAGTTGTCAATGATAGTGGAAGGTGTTGATCTCTATAAATAGGGAGGTTGAAAGCCATTATATCTAGGTTCAATCCAATTCAACCCATATAGTAAATTACACCAAAGTGTCACCGAGGGTGACGGAAAATTCTAGGCTAGCATTTGAGTGTTTTTTTTGTGATTTGTCAAAGAGATGAAAAGTTTTGAATGTGGGATAGTCTAGTGGGTGTTGTTGGGATTGTAATCGGGGGGCTCGGTGTGAGATTATATACGATTGTAACAATTTTTCGTATAGTAGAATATCTCTGATAGTCCGTGGTTTTTTTTCCAACTTTGGAGTTTTCCACGTAAATCCTTGTATTGTGATCGTGTTATTATTCTTTCATGTCATTTCTGCATTCATGTGATAAATTCGACAACCAAGGAAGATCCTGTAGTAAATCCGAAATCTAGTTAGGGTCAGTGTTTTCCAATGGAAATTTACATGATACGTACGTAGTCCGCGCATGGCATCATGAACTCAAAATAGCAAAAATAGCCTAATGAGGGAAAACTGATAATATTAAAAAAACTTTGTTACAAGTATCCCTCTCATCTGTGTTCTTTTCATTTGTTTGTCAACTTCTTAGCACAAGTTCCTTTAAAATTTAAATCTGTATCTGTAAATGAATAATGCTTCAGCCTATTCATCCCATATTATTATAAATAAAATCCAAAGTTTCTTTATTTATTTATTATTATTTTTCAGTATTGGTCTTTTAAGATTTACGGAGTGCACTTTTTCCAATCTCCATTTACCTTCTCACACAATGAATAAATATTTGGATTATGACATTTTTGTTAAACACATATACATGTTAAAATCATTGTGAAGAGCTACAAATTATATCAAAATAGTATCCAAACCATGTTTTGAAATTCAAATATTATATTACTTTTTTAAAACTTTCATGCGGCTTAAAATAGGATTTTTTTTTTTTTGGAAGTATATTTTACTTCAACATATCATATAACTGATAGATTAAACTATAAATATGAAGAGAAAAATTTCTCAACACCACTGCAAGCTAGGTAAAAATATAATTATAATTAAAATCATAATTGTCTTTATTCCTCGCATATATATTCTGAAAATTTATAATGAACTTAGCGCATAAAATATCTTGATTATATGGTAAATTTTCTTTTACAATCATGTACCAGGTTATAAACATTTTTTCACATATTTTCAATTGTATTTAAATTAAAAATGGAAAAATATATGTCTGTGAACAAAAAATTTCTCCTCGTATTAATAAGAAATAATACAATGAAATTTTGTTACAAACTGAATTTGGGAAATTAAGGTGAATGGATCTCTTGAGATCATGACGAATCTTGAATCCTCCGATTAACGATCCGCTGTGGTGAGTGTGGGGCCACGTGGCTTGATTCCAAGCGTCAAAGATTTTATTCGACTTGATTTTAATCTTTAGAAGATTGTCTACAAAGCTCTTGAATTTGACTTTGAATTGGAGAAGGCGTTTCTCCAAAACTTGTTCGATCTTGGATTTGATTTGAAATTGTAGAAGATCGTGTTCTCTAATCTCTTTGCTTTGCTGACTTTTGTTTTGAATTAGAGAAGACTGTGTTCTCTAATCCACTTTACTTTGATTTGATTTCGATTTGGAAAAGATCGCTTTCCAAATCGTTGATTGGTTGAGGCTCAGAAGATTTTGTCTTTCTTGATTGGTTTTGATTTGAGAGAGTTTGTTCTCCGGATTTTTAAGAATTTCTAAGTTTTTGTACTTAGGGTTCTCTTCTTCCTTTTTCCTCCTCCTCCTCCAAATGAGCCAAGGGGTTATTTAAGAGAAAGTTTCGATACAGCCTTATCACCATCAACCCATTTAATTTGAATTTGAATAATTTGAATAACAAATCCTTAATTATCCAAAATAATTAAATATAATATATTCCAATTACATTTAATAAAAGTCGATGGGCTTTGTTGGGCCTTTTCTAATTAAATTTAATTGGGTCATGGACATTTGTGATTTAGGACTTAATGGGCCGCTTAACTACAATCAACCCGGTCCATATAAATTAAAAGGCCAATTAAAATTGACCGTCAAGAGCACTTAAAAATTTTTAGTGTCTACCAAATGCCCTCAAGATTTATTTATTTATTTGACAAATAAATGGATAAATCTTGAACTTAAATTTAAAATTTGATTGAAAATTTTAACCTCGAATCTTTCCCAGGCTAAAAAGATTTTTTTTTTTTAATTTTGAGTTTTACTCAAGATAAAAAGACATTTTTTTTAAATCTCTAATTTTACTCAAAAAAAAAAAGATTTATTTTTAATCTTGAATTTTTCTCAAGATAAAAAGATTTTTTTTTTAAATCTTGAATTTTGCTCAAGATCAAGAGATTTTTTTTTTTTTAATCTTGAATTTTGCTCAAGATCAAAAGATTTCTTTTTTAATCTTGAATTTTGCTCAAGATAAAGATTTTTTTTTTTATTTTGCCTTTATGGTTTTAACCTTGAATTTTGCTCAAGGTAGAATACTTGATCGGAAGCTCAACACACGATCAATGGATTGGAGCAAAAGTATTTTTGACCTTTCTTTGTGCATATCTTCACCTGAATTCAATTTGCACAAGACTTCAATCCTTTTAGGCTTCTTGTGATGCGCATGTACACGTTGAATCCATATAGGTCAACCTCACTAAAAATTTGAAATTGTGGAATTTCGTTGGGATAATGACAACTCTTTTAAGGATAATGGCAAATCTCTTCTACTACAATCAAACTTGATCAACCCAATTAATCTCAAGATCCCATGGAAATTGTCAAAGCTTGTCAATTTGGTCAAAACAAGTCTCCCACAGCTTACACTTTGGCGTTTGATTTGTTCATATCCAACTAAAACTCTAACATGGCTTCATCATCTTTGTCTTTACCTAAATTGAACTAAATAGGGATTAGGCTTGGCAGTAGGTTTATGAGATAAAGACAAAAAAATCCTTTGAACTTATCTTCTCAACAAGACTAAACTGAGCACCCCCACCATTTAATTTGGCTAGACATGCATTTTGACCCCAAGATTAATATGCATGGATAACGATTGGAAAATCTTCGCATCCAAGTCCTATCCACGACCAACATCCACTCACTCTTTATTAGAGTGAAAGTTGCCATTGTATTAAAACTAGTATGTCACAACCCAAAGCCGAAAGAACACACCACCATTGAACACGATTTGCTATTAAAATTGGGTGAGGAAAATTTGACCCCAAACGTAATTCCCCTTCATGAGGAATCCATAGAAAGAACTTCTTTAAGAGAACCCATTACTGCGTTCTTCATCGCGTTAGCCAGTGCTTCTACAATACCTCTTCCGTGGTTTAGCCATTGTATGCATGTACCAAGGTCCAAATCAAAGCACAAAGGGGAGGTTAAGCCGGATTTTCGAGCCACATGTTTGTCTCACCCCCATGAATTTACGAAGACTTGAAATTTGGCTTCGTTCTTGTCCTCTTGCTTAGACCATATGCCATCGAACTGCTTCTCCCATTGACGCTTCATTGGCTTGAATCATCGGGCAACAACTTGGTGTTATAATTTTCTTCTTTCTTAGAGTTCGTCTCCCCATCAGTTGCTTGAGGGTCCCGATTGCATCTTGCAACAATCTCGTCACGTTAGACTTCTCACCTTCCTTCGCCACTAGAGTTAATCTTCACGCCTCAGGAGCGGAGAAAGGTATAAAAACTTCAATCCCAATTTGTCATAACTATATACACCGTGAGGTAATGGGCGATGATGGAAGCTTGTGTCTTGTTTGTTGTCCTTGTTCTTCCATCATTTTCCATAATAATAGTGTGAGGGAGTAAAGATGAAGCGGTGGCGGAGTCTCTGAAATTCCTTTGGACCTTTCAATTCTTCCTATCATTTATTTATTGCTTTTCCTTTTTGACTATTTATTGCTTTTCCTTTTTGACTGCCAGGACATACACGCCTCAGATGCATGCATATATTACATATATATGAAACATAAAAGGCCAAAAAAGGATTGGTGGTCAAAAGATATCATGGCATGCCTTGAAATTAAATGTTTTGGCCATATGTTTACGTGTTTGCTTGTCCCTTCCCTTTCGAGAATCTTGTTTCTATGGACACTAAACTCCTTTTTTTTTTTGCAGATTTTTAAGTAATTTGAAGATTTAGCTTTGTGGAGCATTTCCAATTTCGCCAAAACATTTGTCATAAATAGAAGATCGGTAAATGAAATCAATTTGTCTCATTGACACCAAGTGCAAGGACTCTTAATGTCCAAAACATTTCTCGTTAAGGGCCTCGAGCGGTACTTTGTAGAAGCTCAAAGTGGAGCCCACCCGCACATTTGAAGATTTTAGATTTTGCCCAAAATTTTGGAGAGCGTCGAGGATTTTTTGTTTCATTGCATAAGCTCTCGTGTTGAAGATTTGATTGTCTCGTGTGAGACCAAGTATTGGGACTCTTGAGACCAAACATTTAGTGTAAGGGTCGAGAGCCATTACTGCCAAATTGAAAGTGTGGCTTGTCCGGTATTTGAAGATTTGAACTTTTACTCAAGATTTGAAGAGCATTGGAGGATTTGTTTGTCAATTTGCTTGGAAACATTTGTATGATTGAAGGTTTCACCGCACATCTCATGTGAGACCAAGTGTCTGGACTCTCAAAGGCCCAAAACCTTTATGTTGAGGGTTGAGGATGGATACTTTGTAGAATTTGAAGTCAATCCCAATTGGATGCTTGGAAGTTTTAGATATTGAAAAAATTTAAAGAGCGTTGGAAACTTGTTTGGCTAGCATACTTGATTTGTATGAACACTTGTATTGAAGATTCGATAAGTCGCTCTCATGTCAAACCAAGTCTGATTCTTAAAACCCAAAGTATTTAATATGAGTGTTGAGAACTGATACTTTGTAGAATTTGAGAGTATAGATGAAGACATTTGAAGATTTGACACTAGCCAAAAATTTGAAGAGCAGTGGTGGACTTGTTTGCCCGCTTGCATGAGCTCTGTTTGAAGATTTGACCAGGCCGTCACGTGTGAGACTAAGTGTTGAGATTCTTAAAACCCAAAACATTTAACGTTAGGGTTGAGAATCGACACTACAAAATTTGTGAGTGTAGTCAGGTTGGACATTTGCGGGATTTGGATTTTGTCCAAAATTTGAGGAGAGGGTACTTTAACGTTTAAGATCCATCAAAAATAAGGACTAAATCCTTTTAAAGTCCAATACTTTTAGAGTAAAGGACTAAGGTTTAGTTCTTTTCTTCTTTTTTTTTTTTTTTTTTTTTTTTTTTTGCGAAGAAACTTTAAAGTGATTTTCCCCAACAATCAAGGATTAGCTCTTTAAACGATCCGAGATGTTTAGTGTCGAGGATTAGGCTAATTCTTTTCTTTCTTTTTTTAAAGAAAATTTTGAGCCTCTTTATTTTCTTGGGACCGGCCCTTTCAAAGTCCGAGGCGATTAGTGTCGAGGACCGAGGACTTAGTTCTTTCTTTTTTTTAAAGAAAATTTTGAACCTCTTTATTTTCTTAAGGACCAGCCCTTTCAAAAGTCCGAGGCGATTAGTATCGAGGACCGAGGACTTGGTTCTTTCTTTTTAAAGAAAATTTTGAGCCTCTTTATTTTCTTAGAAGAACCGCCCTTTCAAAAGTCCGAGCGATTAGTGTCGAGGACCAGGGATAGTTCTTTCTTTTTAAAGAAAATTTGAGCCTCTTTATTTTCTTAAGGACCAGCCCTTTCAAAAGTCCGAGGCGATTAGTATCGAGGACCGGCGGGACTGGTTCTTTCTTTTAAAGAAAATTGTGAGTCTCTTTATTTTCTTAAGGACAGGTCCTTTCAAAGTCCGAGGCGATTAGTGTCGAGAGGCGAAGAGGACTTGGTTCTTTCTTTTTAAAGAAAATTTCGAAGGCTTCAAACTTTGAATTAAGGATCAATACTTTTACAGGTCGAACGGGTTTTAGTGCCAAATATCAAGGTCTGACCCTTTTAATGGAGCACATTTTTTCCTCTTTTTTTTTTGTTAAAGAAGGCATTTAGCGACCAAGGATCATTTCTTTGTAGGCAGGGCGCTTTAGTGTCGAGGGTTAAGGTTTGATTCTTTTCGGAGTTCTTGAAACCCCAGATTTTGATTTCTCCACTTTTGGAGTATAAAGTCAAAACAGTCAAATGCCTTATATTTGAAATCCTTGACATTTTTTTATTTTGATAGTAAATCTCAAAAGAATTTACCCCTTCTTTTTTATTTCGTGACTGAACTTGAATTTATATTTTCATCCAAACTGCCTACGTACCCTTAAAAGGGATCAAGTCAAACGTAGTTCATTACAAATGAATTTCTTTGCATTTGTTTTTTTGTTTTGTTTTGTTTTAGTGCTCACGCTTATCCTCTTGCGGGTCGGGAGTGAATAAAGAATTTCTTTCTTGGGAAACCTAACAAAAGAACCAAGAGACTTCAGTCAGAGAAGCGCTCCAAAAATTTTCTATTGATCGGTTCAATATGTAGTCCATTTTTATCCATGGTACTGTACACACTTCATTCTTTGGACAACAACATACGGGCCGTCCCCATTTTTGGTAGAACTTGCCTCGACTTCCTTATGATTATAATTGGCCTTTGCAGAATACACCAGGATCATCTCCTTGGAAGGATCTTTAGCCTTACTTTCTTGTTGAAGGATTTTGCCATTCGTGCTTTGTAGCATTCTCGGGCCGAGCTTGAGCCTCCAACCTCTTCTCGCCCAAAGCTTCCGGCTCTTGTGGACTGAGACGAGGCCCTTTTTGGATGGTAATCCTTAATGATTTTAATCTAGCACTCCAAAGTGAGTCCAACTCAACCCACTAGAGAAGTATTAAGTCACGACAAGGATATGAGAGTGTCTAGCCGAAGATTCTTGAGTTATGGGTCCAGTCCCATCCGATCTCCACCTATCAAGTGATCAAGACACTACTGTGGGATACAATGGCTTTGGCGAATATTAGATGAAATTTGTGTGAACTTGGAGGGGCTTCACATTTCTTTGCAAAGTCCACAAGGTTCTATACTGTGGTCCACCAATAGTACCCCATGATTTTCACTTGAAATGAAGTTTTGACAAAATTGGCGAGCTCCACACACTCTTGGAGTGAGCTTCTTCATTGTTGGGAATTTCTGGTATTGAAGAGAATCAATGATGGATCGTGTCAAATCTTCTTCTTCACTGTTGGCTTATATAGTGATATTTTCTTCCATATTTTTTAGGTGATAATCAATGGAATCACCCTCTTTCGAATAGTTGACACCAGGTGGATTAAATTTTTAGCTTACCTGCCGAGAGCAACACCCAGATTTGCTAGGGCATTGGCTTTTCGATTTTCACTCATTAGGACGAATTTGACTTCTGTCGACTCAAATTGTTCTAGGAGTGCAAATGTGTATTTATGACATGGCTTTAGAAATTGAATTTGATTTGATTTGTTGGAGACTTTGACTCCGGAAATCTCGCATCGAACTTCTTACTTTGGCGTTGTTTTGAAAAACTTTGCCCTTAAGATTTAGCTTGGCTAGGAATCTTGAGATTTAAACTTGACTTCTTGGATTTCGGAGAAACTTTGATCTCCACAGCTTTAATTTCACTTTGAATTGGAGAAAAAAAAAAAACTGTTATCCAAAGCGTTGATTTGACTTTGGATTAGAGAAAATTTACTCCAAAACTTTGATTTGAGTTTTGAATTGGAGAAGACTTTATTCCCAAAGCTTCGATTTGACTTTGGATTGGAAAAATTCATCCTCCAAAACTTTGATTTGAGTTTTGAATTGGAGAAGACTTTATTCCCCAAAGCTTCGATTTGACTTTGGATTGGAGAAAATCCATCCTCCAAAACTTTGATTTGAGTTTTGAATTGGAGAAGCTTTGATTTGACTTTGGATTGGAGAAAATCCATCCTCCAAAACTTTGATTTGAGTTTTGAATTGGAGAAGACTTTATTCCCAAAGCTTGATTTGACTTTGGATTGAGAAAATTCATCATCCAAAACTTTGATTTGAGTTTTGAATTGGAGAAGACTTTATTCCCCAAAGTTTCGATTTGACTTTGGATTAGAGAAAATTCATCCCCCAAAACTTTGATTTGAGTTTGGAATTGGAGAAAATTTATCCTCCAAAACTTTGATTTGAGTTTGGAATTGGAGAAGCTTTGATTTGACTTTGGATTGGAGAAAATCCATCCTCCAAAACTTTGATTTGAGTTTTGAATTGGAGAAGACTTTATTCCCAAAGCTTGATTTGACTTTGGATTGGAGAAAATTCATCCTCCAAAACTTTGATTTGAGTTTTGAATTGGAGAAGATTTTATTCTCCAAAACTGATTTGACTTTGGATTGGAAAAATTCATCCTCCAAAACTTTGATTTGAGTTTTGAATTGGAGAGACTTTATTCCCCAAAGCTTTGACTTTGGATTTGGAGAAAATTCATCCTCCAAAACTTTGATTTGAGTTTTGAATTGGAGAAGACTTTATTCCCAAAGCTTCGATTTGACTTTGGATTGGAGAAAATTCATCCTCCAAAACTTTGATTTGAGTTTTGAATTGGAGAAGACTTTATTCCCCAAAGCTTCGATTTGACTTTGGATTGGAGAAAATTCATCCTCTAAAACTTTGATTTGAGTTTTGAATTGGAGAATACTTTATTCCCCAAAACTTCGATTTGACTTTGGATTGGAGAAAATTCATCATCCAAAACTTTGATTTGAGTTTTGAATTGGAGAAGACTTTATTCCCCAAAGTTTCGATTTGACTTTGGATTAGAGAAAATTCATCCCCCAAAACTTTGATTTGAGTTTGGAATTGGAGAAAATTTATCCTCCAAAACTTTGATTTGAGTTTTGAATTGGAGAAGACTTTATTCCCCAAAGCTTCGATTTGACTTTGGATTGGAGAAAATTCATCCTCCAAAACTTTGATTTGAGTTTTGAATTGGAGAAGACTTTATTCCCCACAGCTTCGATTTGACTTTGGATTGGAGAAAATTCATCCTCCAAAAATTTGATTTGAGTTTTGAACTGGAGAAGACTTTATTCCCCAAAGCTTCGATTTGACTTTGGATTGGAGAAAATTCATCCTCTAAAACTTTGATTTTAGTTTGGAATTGGAGAAGACTTTATTCCCCAAAGTTTCGATTTGACTTTGGATTGGATTTATTCTCCAAAACTTTGATTTGGACTTCAATCTGGAAAATATTTTGTTCGCCAAAGTGTTGACTTGAATTTGGCTTCAAGAAGGTTTTTCTCTTCTTGAATAATTAAAATTTGAGAGAATTTATTCTCTTTATTAAAGGTTTTTTCCTGGCCTTTTATGTTGGCAGGGCATGTTGAGGCTCTCTTGCATACCGGGTTTCGGATTTTGGACTCACGTGCAGGCTTCTTGAAGCAATGTGATCAATTGACACCACATCTTTATCTTCATTACTCTTTTGAAGTCGAGTATTTTTTTTTTTTTGTGGGTCTTCTTTAGACTTTTGGGATTTTTTCCTTTGGACTCACTATCATGGATAAATGCCATGTAGCCTTTGGAGGATTAAGACACTCACATTCTTATTTTGAATTCTTTCAATTAGCTCTTCCTACTTTTCTTTTCAAATCTACTTAAATTCGAACATGATTGGGTTTGAGGAAACCCTTTTTTTTGTGAGCTTTGGGAACTTGAATTGTATCCCAATCTATAGTTGCCACAAAAGGCTGCAAGTGTCCACTTGAGAAAATAGAGTCAAGGCCGCCAACTTTGGGGTTGTCCTTTTTCAAAATGCGTCGTTCTCCAACAGCTTCCTTACTTGTGGCTTATTACATCATTTGAAGATTTTCTTTGGTTTATCACCATTTTCGGCAAACTGCGAGGTTGGCATTGACGAACTTAGGCTGTGGAATTTTGAGTTGCTCGATGCACTTGTTGTGGCCTTGGAGTGCCAAAAACTTCTTGCAAGTTCACTCACAAGCCCTTGGTGGTGGCAACGGTAAGGAATCTTTGGGAATTAAGAAAGTCACTTGTTTGCAATCTTTTAGCATTTGTTGGCATATGTTGGGATTGTCTTCCTCAAAAGGATTCCCCGAGGATCATGCTTTGGCCTACCTATCTCAAATCGATGAAGCGAGATTGTGACTTTGACTCTACCTCTACTTATATTGTCAGCTTTTGGCAATCCAATTGGATGACCATTTTCCAAGAAGAACTTTGTACCTACAAAGTATGCTTCTTTGCTGAGAGAATATTTTGTTTATTTACAATACATTTAACTTCGCATCTTAACTATACTTGAAGCCTTGGTGCCAAATTGAAGGGCGAATCCTGGTCTCTGATAAGACACATCCAAGGAGTAGTTTGTAAGGCATTTTGGTGTCAATGAGATGGAAGAGAGCCGAGGAAGTGGCTCTCAATATATTCTCAACTTCAACTTGGATTGTGTCAATAGCTCGTTGACCTCTCTTGTTGACCCTTGGATCATGGTGTTGTTCTTAGCAAGGTCAAATCTGCATATCCCAATCTTTTTCATTTTGTGGATGACCAAGCTTGATGCGAGGGTGCAGTCATGATTGATACGTCGAATTCTATACTCTCAAATATAATTACGACGATAACGCCGATTGAGAACGCAGCTTGAAAATCATCGTCTTGAAAGTGATGATAGCATACAATCTTGGCGTGTGGATCGGCTTGATGGATTTGAAGACCTTTTACTCTTCCTCTTCTTATCGGTCTTCCTTGAGCCTCCTTAGGCTTGTCGGTTTCTTTTACATTTGTGGCGTATGAAACCATGGGTTCATCCTTGAAATAACCGAAAGAATAATCTCCCAAGGTTACTTGTTTTGGTAGAGTTGGTACAGTAGCTATCGCTCTTCGCCGCTTTCTTTGACGTCATTTCCTCCTGGCAGCGGACCTTTCCTTTGGTTGTTTCTTGGTCATTTATTTTGCTTTTGTTTTTTTTTTTCATCACGATTGTTATAGCATGGGATCTTTGATTCTTTTGTTGTGTCTTGTTTCCAAAAGGGTCTATACTCTTTGTTATCATTTGGATTTGCTTCTTCAATGACTCGGACTTCTTCATGTCGTGCCCCTCAATGTTTGATCTCAAGAAGCCGGATGTGGGAAATGGTTCTTTACCATTTTCTTACCCAACCTCCAGTAGTCTTTCAAAGACATGAAGAGCTTTTTACTAGTCAGTCGATTATCCAGATGGTCTGCGATTTGCCGGATGATCACCTCGATAAACAATTTCACGATTCGACGCTCGATTGGGTACCTATTTTCTTCAAATATCTTCAAACTTGGGAAGCCCTTTCTTTGGACTTGAACCTTCTTAGGCCAACATTCTTGCTTTGAGCCTTGATTAAGGCTTTAGTTTCGCTTTGAAGGCGATTTTTTTCTTTGGAGTGCGAGAAATGACCACTGTTTTGTTTGACTTACTTGGTCTCGCCCTTTTTTTTGACTTTCTTCTTCAACTCCTTTCGCACTACCTTTTTGGTCATGTATATCCCATTTTTGCTCGTCTTCATGAGCTTCGGGATCTTCACTTTTAGAAAAGCCTTGACCTTTGGGGATCATATTCCTTCACCGAGCTATTTCTTCTACAACTAATGTACGAGAGCGACAATATGGACGACCTTCTCTTATAGAGATCGCTAATTTTTTCCTTGAAGTCATTTGTTAGAGTTTGTCATTCGATTCATGACCCACTCTAGTGACCAAAGACGCTTTTTGGGTGACTTTTCAAAATTTGTGTAATCTCCCCATTTTTGCGGAGAGACAACTTTAGTTGATCCAACTCGGAGCCTTTGCTTGAGGCAAAATTGGGGCGGGGTCTCTTTGAAAGAGAGAGACTTATTGGAAGAGTCTTACTTTGCCTAGTGAACAAGAGCTATTTTTCTTGAGATTAAGGATTTTCCTTTAACTTTCTTAGAGAAATCTCCTCAACGATGACCCCAAATTGAGACCTTACAGCTCTGTCTTTGAGGCTGAAATTTTTGTAGATCCCGAAAGACGAGAGGCAAGAGAGTCCCACCAAGTCGTGCGAGAATTTGTGAACAAAAATTTCTCCTCGTATTAATAAGAAATAATACAATGAAATTTTGTTACAAATCAATTTGGGAAATTGAGTGGGTGGATCTCTTATTTATGACGAATCTTAATCCTCCGATTAACGCTGGTGAGTATTGGGGCGCGTGGCTTGATTCCAAAGCGTCCAAAGATTTTATTTGACTTGATTTTAATCTTTGTAGAGATTGTGTTCTACAAAGTCTTGAATTTGACTTTGAATTGGAGAAGACTGTGTTCTCCAAAACTTTGTTCGATCTTGGATTTGATTTCAAATTAGAGAAGCGTGTTCTCTAATCTCTTGCTTTGCTTTTTGACTTTGTTTTGAATTAGAGAAGGCGTGTTCTAATCCACTTTACTTTGATTTGATTTCGATTTGGAAAAAGCGTGTTTCCAAATCGTTGATTGAGTTTGAGGCTCAAGAAGATTTTGTTCTTCTTGATTGGTTTTGATTTGAGAGAGTTTGTTCTTTCTCGGATTTTTAGAGAATTTCTAAGTTTCAGACTTAGGGTTCTTTTCTTCCTTTTTCCTCCTCCTCCTCCAAATGAGCCTAAGGGTTCTATTTATAGAAGTTTCGATAGGCTTCTATCACCATCAACCCATTTAATTTGAATTTGAATAATTTGAATAACAAATCCTTAATTATCCAAAATAATTAAATATAATATATTCCAATTACATTTAATAAAAGTCTGATGGGCTTTTGTTGGGCCTTTTCTAATTAAATTTAATTGGGTCATGGACATTTGTGATTTAGGACTTAATGGGCCAGTTAACTACAATCAACCCGGTCCAGTAAATTAAAAGGCCAATTAAAATTGACCCGGTCCAGAGCACTTAAAAATTTTTAGTGTCTACAATGTCATCAAACGAATAAATCTTACCATTGATATTTAGACCTTGAAATTATATTAACATTTTAAATTTTGTTTTGTTTTTTTTTAACAAGGAAATAGAGGGGCAACAATGTGGTTCAAACCCTGACTACATGTCAGAGATTTGACAGTTTTAATCACTGCACCACATTCGAACCACAGTATTTTAAATTTTGTTGAATGCATATGCAATTCCCAATTTAATATTTAAAAAATTACTCTAGATATACAAAGTAAAACATATCGATTGAGGAAATATCCATTGATTTGTGTAATTTAATGACATTAATATAAATAGTATTTCCATAACTAAAATTCACTACTTATCAAGTTACTATGTTTTTGTTTTTAATTCACAATACTAAACATTTTTGTTTTTAATTGACAATATTGAACATTTTGTTTTTGTACTTTTTCTTAAAAGACCACTTTTTAGACACGGTCATCTGTATGTTGAAATATTTAGAATTACAAATATTTTAGGATTGAACATACTTATTTGCGATAAAGATGGCAAGTTGACCAATATTACTAGTTTACTACAAATCTTGTATTTAAAAAAATCTTTCAAAATTTTAAATCATTTTAATATTCATACTATGTCCCTAACTAATTTACTGGACTTACCAAGTGGCCAAAATTTTTTTCCCCTCCATGGTTTTTTTTTTTTTTTTTTTGGGACTGCCCTCCATGGTATTTAACATTTATCTACAACAATATCCGTTCATAAGAGCATGTGAGTGTGAGGTTTCGGGGTTTTCCTTTTTTCGATCGTGTTCTTTTAGGAGTTTTTCTTTTCTATCAAGTGTTAATTTCTATATTTCTGATTATTTTTATATAGAATGCTGATTTAGGAGTATTTCTTTTTTATTTTTCTATATTGCTGGGTATTTTAATATACAACTTCTATCACCTTGTTTTTTTTTGTAATGTTGATTCCTTGTTTCTTTTTTCTCTACAATGTAAAAATTTTAAATAAAGAGATGAAGAGTATGTCATTAATCATTTACTATTTTCATCTTATTGCTTAGTGTGCTAGTTTCACTATATTTGTTGTTTTTACTTGTATTTATATTGATTGAGAATATTCTTTTAATATTGTTTTGCATAATTTCAATTTGTTTTTAGCAATAGTGAAATGACGACATTCTAACACGGGACCTTGCTATATATGCAATTGAATAATTATTATGAATTAGTTTTGAATCAGTCGATTTTAATTGCTTGGGATCGATAGGTACAATTCCTGCCTTTTCTACTTATCATTAATTGTTACCGTTCAGAGTTGTGTTAGTGTTACCATTGGTAGTTGAAGTTGGTTGTTTTCCTAAAAATTCAGTACCTTCACTGCCTTGTGCATTTTCCATGGTTTTCATGGTATTCTCAAGTGAAGCAGTCATTGATTATGTTTGCAGTTCATTATTATTTGGATTTTTGGGAGCCTTAGTTGTTGCATTATCATTGCCCGTCGTAGCTGCATATTTTTGTGATCCATATGAGTATTTTTTTTGGCTGCGATTTGTTCAAATGCCACACCAAAGTTTGATTGTACGTATACAGTGATTATTGCCGAAAGTCACGAAGAAGGGCACACATCAGTTGTCATTAGTTTTACTTTACCTAATTAAAGGCTTGCATGATACTAACATATATATATATATATATATTCATTTTCTCCTACCCTCATGGGTATGTACCCATGTTGGAAAAAAATTTTTTGGCCCTCCACCATTATGGAGGATATGTATAATTCATCCAACCTAACATGGATATTAAAAAAAATTTAAAAATTTTTTTAATGATGATGTGGAGCCACCACAGGGCGCCACGTCGGCAGGGGTATCTACATGGGTAAGTGATCAAATCCGCATATATATATATATATATATATATATATATATATATATATATATATGATCTTCGTAAATAATTAAATATGGCCGGGCCAAAACGGTTCAAAAAATGATTCTCACCTTAAATCACTTTTAATATAGTATAGATATAGATATAGATTAAGTTATCGTTTTTCAAATATTTAAACTAAGCATGTTTTTCCTTTTTGTTTTTTCAATAATAATAGTTGTTCAAAAATCAAAATGAAATATTAAATGTGTTCTTTTTTTTTTCCTCAAAATAGTATACAGAAAATCAAAAATATTTTAAAATTTGAAAATTAAAACACATAATGCACCCAAATTTTTTCCAAGTTACGGATGAAATTTTTTTGATGAAGTCGATGAACAAGATTCTGATGATTATTATTATTTTTTTTTGAATGGTACATTGCAAATTAGATATATTACATCAGAATACATCATTAAATTATCTGAAACACAATCCATTCCAAACTCAATTTGCGGGTCGCGGAGAACGAATTTGGGGGCGCATCCCAGTGCTCCATAACCACCATATGACAATGAAATGAAAGAACCAAACAAACCACCACATACGGATGGACAAACCACAAACACAAATATAACATTATTAATGACTTTACAGAGTTTCGAACCTTAGACCTCCTGCTAGTCAAGAGAGGTTCTGGCCATCAGGCTAATCCTGATGGTTAGATTCTGATGATTTTTTGGAAAGTGGAAAAGTTGATATTTGTTTCTTTCTTTTTTCTCATTCTTCTTTTTATTTATTTATTTAATTTAATTTAATAAGGAACCATGGATTTTTGTTTAAGGGGTGAAAATAGACTGAAATTTACTTGCTTCTTTCATTCTTTCTTTCTTTCATTTTTGTTTTTTTACCTAACCCTTTTTTTTTACTTTCCCACGTTGTCGGAAATTATTTTCTTTTCTTCTCACCCCTGTGCTTGCTAACACTTGACTAGACAATTGTTTGACAACATTTTTATAGAATCATTTTATACTGAAATTCAATTATTAACGTTTGTACAACTTTTTTCACTTTTCCATTGCAAGTTTTATTTTTTTAAAAAAATCATTTTTTTGATATATAATTAGCATCGTCAAAATGCGCCATCAATCTTTAAAAAGTGATTGAAAAACGAAAAGATAAAATAAAATATTATAAATTTCACACGTTTTATTAGAAAATGAATGGAGAAAAAATGCATATCCGAGAAAATTTGAGATTGTGGCCATTTTTTTTTTTTTGGCATTTAAGATTGAGGCTTTCTTCAAAGCTTATTCGGTACAAATTTATAAAAATATATCGATGTAAATTCATTTTAAAGAAAATATTTTACGAGATACATAGTTTGTATGCCAACATCTATATATACATGTCCTAAAAGAGATCAATAATTTCAAGTAAAAATGTCTTTACCATTATTTTGTAATTCCTTATTCGAATTTAATATCATCTTTCAAAAAAAAAGGGGAAAAGAAAAAAGGAAAAAAATTGTATTTTTATTTTCTAATTGTTTCGTGATGGCTCCGTTAATGTTCAAAACTCAAACTTCAAACGATTCACTTTCACATCATCGGAAAAGAGTACGTGAGCTGTAATATCCGAACTAGATCGAACCCTTCCAGACATCAGAACACAACTTTTAGATCGCAGTTGATTGTTAAATGTCTTTTAATTTTGTTAGCCTCCATTCTATTAAGATTTATATACATGCTTTGATTTTCTTTATGATCCTTTTATTTTTTTTATTGTTTTCTTTCTATCTTTTACTTAGTTCAAAATTAATTGATTACACATTATATATTAAAAACTACATTTATTATTATTTGGAAGATGATGACGATTTAATTATTTTTTCATTTTTAATGAATTTCCCTGACTTCTAATCCTAAATTTACTGACTCCTAGTATGTAACAAAACTTTATGTGCGTCGCACGTGTTACATGCTTATTCACTAACTTTATGTGCATCACACGTGTTACATGCTTATTCACTTAAAGGGTAATTGATGAAAAAGTCCTTTTTTTTTTTTTGTTGACCGTGTGGGGAGAGGGTAGGATTCGAACCCGAGACAGAGGCTGAGAGCCTTTACCACCTCGTCACTTGATCAAATCCTAAAAGTCCTTATGTTTCAATCCATGTTATGTTCCGAATCTTTAAAATCTTGATAGATACAACTACTTATTTCTTTAAACGAAAATATTTGAGGGATATTTGAGGGTCAATATTTTTTACATTGATAATAATTTTTTAGAAAAAAATTCTTTACTTTATTTATTTTATTTTATTTTTGGTTTCTAAAAGATAAGTGAAATTTTGTCATTTATTAGACTTTAGGAGAAAAAATTGATAGAAGATATCATAGAGATGAAATTGCAAAGATGTGAAAAATTAAAAGTGATTTGCACTATATTATTTAAAGGTAGGACTTTAATAATTACCCTTCACTTAAAATCTCTATTCTGAAAAGCGTTTCGATGTTCACTTAAACTCGTTTCAACTTGAAATTTGTGATCCACATTTCACCATGTCTTGCATTTTATTGTACTTTGACCTCGCTTTTATCACGTATCGTCCGCTTAAATATGCTAAACTTGAAGCTTGTGTTTTACACTTCATCATGCCTCACGATTTTTAGAATACTTATTAAAATATACACCAGTGCTCTTTTACCAACTTATGAATATGGTAAAATTAAATGTCCACAGATGGGTAGATTTGTGATACGTGTCCAACGGTTATAAACAACCAATCATAAATTAATACATGAACAAAGGATTTGGAAAGCTAAATTCACTTTGCTTACTCAACAAGGTTGCGCTATATTTTAATTTTCTAATTAGTTGTCTAATTAATCCGGCTTACACGTCATAACACTTGGTTGGTCTATAGATAATTAGAACTTAAACTTTTATCAATATTCATAACTTAATTATATTATTTTCACAGAATTGATTGTAATGGTAAACGTATATCCCCAGTTTCAATGCCTTGTAAAACTCACGAATGAACTAATATAAATAGAGCAATGTTAGAGGAAAAATTAAAATGTACAACTAAATATATAACCCTCTAATAGAGGGGTTAGACCCCACCAATACAGGAGGATAAAAATGATATTTTCCATATCTCTCTATTAGAGAATTGTACACCTAATCGTACAAATTGATTGTTCATCTAACATTATCCATATAAATAAATAAATTATGACAACCGCACAATAAATAAATGAATATCAAAATATAGATCGAAAAATAGCACCCGAAGAAGTGTGGTGGCATAGCCAATCTAGTTACTAAGCATATATTTCGACAAAGCCAATATTCGTCTAATCTAATGACATCCGGATTGGTCTTGCATTCTTAGGTGAAGAGTTTAATTCCCATCCCTACGCTCGTTATAATTCAAAAGTATATTTGAATAAATATAATATAATTACAATAATGAATTTTTTTCCCAAAAAAATAAAAACTTTAGGCTCAAGTTGGTAAATCCGCGGCAAAAACCTCTCTCCCTCGCTCTCTTCTCTCTCCATTTCTTACCAAATATAAAACCCCAACGGTTTGATTACGAGTAGGAGTCTATCTTCTTGCAGCCAATCACTTTCAAATATGAGCAATGTTTGGAGTACACACTTTTTGTGTGGTAAAATACCACACACTAATAGGGGTATGGGCCCCCCACATTTACGGGGCATTTTGGTCGTTTTGTATTTTGTGTATTAGGGTGTGATATTGTGTGGTAGTGAATTTGTGTGTACTTCTAGCATTTTTCTTCAAATAATATATATACATTTCACTATTTCCACTCGAATTCGGCTTTCAATTTCCTATAAATAAATATTCATCCATACGTCAATGATTTACCATCTCAGTCAATTCCTCTAATGAGTGCTTCGTTTTAATCTCTATTGATTCACCGTCGAATTTGCTTTCTGCAAAACAATGGCGACTGCAATAGTCCAGAAGCGTGAATTCTCCTCTGCTACCAATCCATGTTCATGTTTCCTCGAGAAATTTCGAATTTCTGAAACAAAAAATCTAACGAGTTGCGATAGTTGTAAATTCAAATTAAATCGCAAATTGGACTCTGCTATTATTCGTTGCATCGAGGCGTTTGCTCGAGAGTTTACAACTGAAGAAACCCCCAAATTTATCAACATTGATGATGAAGATAATTCCACCATTAGTACTCTTAATTATGGCTTTACTGATTCTCTAGAATCTGGTTTGTTCTTAGCCGTTGATAATCATCTTGGTATCAGCGGTGTTTTTCGGGTTGAAGATGTTCGTAAAATGCTCCCCGATGAGGTTCAAGACGATCCACTACTATGGCAAAGTATTCACATAGATTATCCATTGAATCAGAAGATCACTGACGATGAGCTTCTCCGGTTAACCGATCGGGCCCACGGCGGTGTTCTCAGCCTCAGCCTCTTCGAGTGCGTCAACATCACTACTTATGGTTTGAGACGTGTTTTCGAGACCAATCCTGGTTTAACCAATGTAAGTATACGCAACATTCATACACACATCAGTAAATCAGTAATGTTCTAGTATCAGCGCTGGTATCATAAGTGGTACCGGCACTGGTACCACCACATGCAGTTTTTCACATGAAATCACACGTGGTTTAGTAGTGTTGGTATAAACTTATTAGATCATTTCCAATACAGACATATATGAGTACATATAGTTGTGGATTCCACGGTTTTAGTTATTAATACTTGGTGGGTTCTTTTGAATGTGTAGGTCCATACGGTGCTATTTGGAGTGACAATAGCGTGTACTGCGGGAGGGTATGTAGAGTGGGGAGATGAGGAAGAGTTTGCTAATGAAGACTATGAAACTCTACTCCCGTGGGACCCGTTTTCATTCGAAACATTCGACCTAAATCTTGCTCCAGTCAACTATGAACCCGAGGCTGAAAATCTCACCGGCGAGGATGACTCTGAACTTGACAACTCTACCGATCCACACGGTGTAGATTATAGAAAAGGTGCATTTGTCAAGTCTATTTTGAACTGGATTAATAATGTTTCTATGTAATGCTATGTGTACGTCTAACGTTTTAATTTATCACTTGATTGACAGTAAGTTATAAGTTCATGTGTTACATATATATATATCTAGTAATTAATGTCAATCAAGCGGTAAACGGATTAATTTACATGTCATTTTTGACGTTAAACTCTAATGCAAGTGTAGCATGTGACGGTTCTTTTGCATGAAGTCATCAGCCAGCGTACCACTCCACGTTATTATTGTAGTATAGCAGATAGATTTAGTTGTATTTAATTTGCTGAGCTCTAATTATAATGGACTTGTAGTGTCCACTTCTGAGTTCTGCTAACTTATAATTTTTCTCATAGTACGTCGTATAAAAGTACGTAGTATAGTTAGATTTAGTTATATTCTGGGACAATAAAACATTTTTCAAGTTGTATTTTGCTGATTATGTTGTTATCCAATTTTTTTAATTTTAGTGAAATAGAAATATGGTGTTCGACTTGTTAATTATTTCTTGTCGATTTTTCTTGTATCTTATTATTGTATCAATCAACTTACATAATAATTAAAAAGATCTGAAAGATAAAATCCTCCTAAATACTCAACAATATTAAAACCCATTTCAGGAAAAAAAAAAATGCAACAAAACTTTTAAGTGCATCACACGCATTAGCATTCATTCACTTAAAGGGTAAGTGTTGTAAAACGTCCCATGTTTGATCATCTACATAGTGCTCCTATCTTTAAAATCTTAATTAACAATTGCATCTTCTAGTAGATTATTTATTATTTGCGCTAGACATTCTTTACGTAACTTTCTTTTTGTGAAACCTTGTAAAATGACAAATTAACCATTATCATTTAAGAATTAAATAATAATAAAGTAAATAAAAAATTGTAGAAAGATCCCAAATATTATTATTTTAAAATGCAAACATATTCTATTTTTTTCAGAAAATTAAAGGCACATTTTGAGCTCAACATTTTTTATATCAATAAAAAATATTTCTCTGTACTCTATTTACTTTCTTTTTGTTTTGTAAAAGATAAGAATATATATTTTTTTATTAAATTTTAGAAGAAGAAAATGATATAAAAGATTTAAATCTAGAGATGAAATTGCGAAGATTTTAAAAATACTAGTTGATTTGTACTATATGATTTAAAATTTTAAGTATGAATTTTTTTGCTTTAGTTACCCTTCACTTTATAAAATAATACTACTTTCATTCTTAGGCTAATCAACCATAACAATGCTTTGCACTTTCGTTTCCAACATTCTTTTATCTCGATCGACAAGGTCCCCAATTAATTTCTGAAAAATTTGACAATGCAGACATCCCTTAACTTTTCGCAACATTCATTTTTCTCGTCCTTTCCCCCGATCCTCCCATAGCAATTAAAAAGGACGCAAAAAACACATTGGGTATATCTTAGGGGTCGTTAGATACACTTTAAAAATTAAAATCATTTTTAAGTCTCGTCATTATTATTATTTTTGTCAAAAGAATTACTCGTATGGTAATTTGATAAATTTTTAATACTTATTATATATATATATTTTTTTTTTCACTTCTCAACCACCTTACATCTAAAATTTATTGATTTCAACAATTCATATTAAACGCACCCTTATAAGTATTCAAACTGGAGTTGCATGCGCGAGTGTGAGTCAATGAGTTGAATAAACATAAATCTGGCGAGCGATTCTACACAGACATTTGAATTTGATATTTTTCATTGATATTGTTGATGTGGTATATTTTCATTAGATGATATAAATCTATATTAAATGATACATAGTCATCATCCAATGAAAGAATGACATATTAGAATGTTACTTAATAATGTCAATTTGGAATATCTATTTAGAATTATTCTAAATTTGGCTAGTATTCCTTTGGACAAACACTGTACACATTGATTTTTTAATAGTGTATTATCTACGCATACTCAATTTTTTAAATTATACTCATTGAAGATTCATTTATTTCGTAAACAATGAGAATTTAAGTATGTTCACTTAATTAAAAATTAATTTTTTTAGGTTACATCATATATAATGAGATCACGAGTATATATAAATAATAATAAATGATGATGTGAGATGTGCGATTTATATTAATTTTTTATTTTGATTAACACTATCTAATTGTAAGCCGTAGAAAAAACTTAAAACAAACGGCTAAATTATTTTTTTTTTCAAAAATAAAAAACCGAGAATTCGCGCCAATGAAAACCTCCATCCCTCGTTCTCGCTCTTCTAACGTATCTAGGAGTCTTCACTCTCCATTTCTTATCATATATTAATCACACTAATTGTTGATTACAAGTAGGATTCGATCTTTTTGTCAGCCAATCACTCTCACGTACACTTCACTATTTTTCTGCTCAAATTCGGCTACTTCACTGCCTCTATACATTTGATCAATGCATCAAGGATAGCATCTCAATTCCTCACTAACGGTTTTTTTTTTTCCTTAATCAGGGGAATATAGGAGTGGAGTATGGTTCGCTCTTTAGTCACACGCTAGAAATTTGGAAGTTTTAACCACTGCACCATATTCAAACCACATTTTGCATACTTGTTAGATGAGATTAATTACAAAATCCTCTGACATTTATTTTTCATTTTCGGGATTTTTCTATAGTGAATTAAAACATCAAACTAGAATGGAGAAAAGATTAACTAATTAAACACGTGTGGAAAAGAGATAAAAAGTTTATTATGATAAATAAATTTATTACTTTACTATGGAAATAAGGATACCCTATCTCTACGGGCATTAAACGTTTTGAAATGTTCAATTGGTTTTTAAATTAGATTAATTAATAAAATTAAATTATGTTTTCTTTTTTGGTCTGCCTTTTTCCTTTTTATTCTCAACAAAATATATATGATATTGACAATTTTTTTGAAATTTTAACTTCATATATTAGTTAATTTTTGTTTTTGTTCTAAGTGTTTTCAACATATATATTTTTAATAATTTCTTTTTTTACATTTATTTTCAAGTACGTAGTCTATATATAAAAGATATTATTTCTCCATACTCTTATACTTTTAACACTCCACATTCTTCACAAAATCATTTTTCCTCTACTAAGAGTAATATTAATATTAGGGAAAAAAGCAAAGTAAAAAATGTGATAAGAGTTAACCCATTAGTTCAATCACTGAATCATCGGTTTAACAAACAACCCAACAACCTAGCTCTTTTTCCTGAATTAGTGTTCAGTGTCTCGTTTAATACATATACCTATCGAAATTGCTGTAAAAAATGTAGAAAGTTATTAAAACATGTAATAATAATTTTTAATAGTATAATTAATTATGTGTTAAAAATAATTTAAAATGAGTGTAGAAAATAATGTCAAAAATAAATATTGAAATACCAATGTTAGATGCATTCAAGGACGTAGCTGGGGGCTGGACTAGGCTATAGCCCAGTCCTACCCCCAGCCTACTCCTAATGTAGGAATGTCCAACAATTATATTACATACACGTAAAAAGTCCTACCTGTGACAACAAGCAGCCTGTTTGATGAGGTGGAACAAGTTTCTCTTCATCCCAAGGTGTAGGGATCAAGTCCCTGTGTGTACCCCCTTTTTTTCTTTTTGATAAACCCATATCTGCCCCTTTTTTGGAGGAAAAATCCCTACCCTTTCTTCTTCTTCTTCTACCTTTTTTTTGCTTAAAAAGCCTTCCATTCTTCTTTTAGTCACTTGTTAATTGAAAAATCCCTTCTTCTCCACAGTGTTTTTTTTTTCCTTTTCTTTTATTTTGTGTAATTATTACATTACATGAGTTTTGGTGAATATGAAATTACAACTTAACTTTCTCACTCAATTACTAATTAAATTAAATACGCCAATTACTTTTCTCTCTATTTAAGTCAAAAATTTCACTCTCATATTTACGTAAATTTATTTCTCTAACTTTTGAAATCATGAGCCCCGATTGGCTTCGATTTAAAAGTGTTTTAAATACGTTTTTCAACTTTTTTCTCTCTCTCAAATCAATCACATCCACATATCTCATCACATCCACAAATTTTAACCACTCAACTCCACTCATTCTCTCTCATTTTTTACATTAAAAATATTTAAAAACCATTATAATCTATTCCCTATCACCCTTCATAACATGGACTTTGTAAAAATATGTAAGTAAGCTAGTTTATGAATCGTAATTGTTCCCATTATATGCATTTGTGTATCATATATATTTCGAATACTTCTTTTATAGTTGTTAATTTGATTTTTTGATTAGTTTGTTGTTTATTTGCAATGACTTCATTCGTTAAGCCATCTACATCTGATAACAAAGACAAGAGTAACATTAAACAAAAAAATTTAAAATTATTTTATGGGAAACTTATGGAAATTTTTCATTTTCAATTGGCTTTTGTGATGCTATTTGTGAATGAGAATCTTGATTCTTGATATACTTGTTTCGGTGGCAAATGAAAAAATTTATCGCATTTTTTATTTATTTTCCCATATACTATCAATATTATTTCCTTTTACATCAATAGTCGCTGGTGATATCAGTTCTCGACAAATTTAAAGGCGAATTTATCAAATAAGAATATACAATAAAGTTAAATGTAAATTCTATCATAGTTTAATCTCATATAAAAATTGCTGTGGCCCACTATAATAAATACATTTATTACTATATGGGTAAAATTTGTCGTACTTTACCCTTAACCATTATTTCTGGCTACGCCTCATGCATTTCACCACTGCAATAAACAGTGTGTAGGCAGTGTGTAGGCGAACATTAGACTATCCTTGATTGCTTTATAACATCCCAAATTCCAAAATAAAATAAATTTAACAGTGGAATACTGTGGTATGTTTGATATGGAATATTGAGAAAATAGATAAATTTGATGTGTACAGTCAGACGAACCCCTTATTACCCATGGTAACATACCAAGAACAAGTCTCGCGCCGCATATTTCACAACAAAATAGCAAAATTCTATAAAAAATCCCTATCCACCACGCGACGCGTCTCTCTCCTGCCCCACCAAAAAACTACTCCATTCTCTGATTCCCATTGTATCTCAAAACACAGTATATACACATACAGCTACATATAAATAAGTATTTGATTCTTTGTGTGTATACCGTATAATTCCTGCAGAATGCTTAATGGGTCAACGATTGATTACAGTTAGGATTAGATTCCCTGTAACCGATTATAACATTCTCGCCTCTTTTTGCTCTGGCCCTCTTTGAAATCCGATTTGGGTTTCTTTCCTTTTATATTGCACCTATTTGTAGATGTTATCTTTGAGCTGGGGTTTCCATGTAAAACGAGATTCTTTCTGTTATTGCTTCAACTAGAGGTCAGTTTTTTCCATCCAACCCATCCATTCTTTCTCATTCCTCTCTAGCTTAATTCTTTTATGTCTCGGCATATCTATCAGCTTACATAAATAATTTTTGGGGAAATTGTTGTTTGAATCAATGGGCTTTGTTCGATTTTGGATGAATGCTTAGGTTTTTGGATTAATGGACGAACACACGATTGCGTTGTCTCGAAAAGAGGGATTGCTCCCCAAGATCAAGCTTGATAATGGGTGTATAGATACACGAATTGAAAATCTGAAAGCTTTTGATGAATCTGAATCAGAGAAGATTGATGAAGATGTTGTTGATTTGTTGCCTAACGACCCCTTTGGTATGGCAATTAGCATAAGTTTGCCTAATGATCCCTTTGGTATGGGAATTAGCATAAGCTTGCCCAAAGATCCCTTTGGCATGGATATTAACATAAGTTTGCCTAATGATCCTTTCGGCATGGATATTAATCTAAGTTCCACTTCGATCACAGGTTGGATTGAGGATCTTGAGTCAGGGGCTTGTGGGTTTGAGATTGAAGAAACATCTAAAGCTAAAACAGTAGACGACGAAAAATGTTTGGCGGAGGTGAATTTTGTTTGGAGAAACTCTAATGAATTAGTATCAGAAGTGGGAGATAATAAGATGGGCTATGGAAGACACTTGATACCTAGTGATGCAGCTCGTGGGCCAAATGGGGTAGAAAAAGATTGTAGTCACAATGAAGGAGGAGGCATGGTGTCAGATGCTATATTTTTTGCTCTTGGTTATCTTAGCATGAAGGATATTCTTTCTGTTGAACGGGTTTGCAAATCCTTGCGTGATGCAGTCCAAAACGACCCCCTTCTTTGGAGAAATGTTCATATAGATTGTCCATTGAATGGGAAGATCAAAGACGATGACCTTCTGCAGTTAACTAACCGAGCTCAAGGTTCTCTTCGCAGTCTCAACCTTGTCGAGTGCATAAAGATCACTGATGCTGGTCTTAAACGTGTGCTTGAAAGCAATCCGGGGTTAACCAAGGTCAGTATACTTTTAGTCGGTAGTACTGCTATTGGAATTTAGTACTTCCTATGAGAGCCTGATTTGTGGCATTGATATATTTTCTGTAAATATATTTATATCTAGCAGTTGGTAGATTGAGATGTCCAAGAATGATTCATATAGCTGTTTTATAATAGTGTTGATAGTAGCTTCTCTGTTAAACATCCAAGCTGATTGCAATGATCTATCTTTAGATTTAATTATTTATCAAAAGTAATCACACATGTTTTATTCCTTGATATGTGCAGTTAAGTGTGCCAGGATGCATTCGACTTCGTGTTGAAGGCCTTTTGCGCAACCTAAAGGTCTTTAACTCTGTTGGTGTTCCCGGTATTAGATGTCTACGAATTGGTGGACTTCTTGGTATAACGAACCAGAACTTGGAGGAGTTTAAAGTTTTGTTAGGCGCAGATAAGGGCAAACACTCGAGCCCCCATAAACCACGATACTATGGTGCTGGACAATTATATCTTTCTTTAGACGATGAACGGAATATAGACATTGAAACATGTCCACGGTGCCAGCAAGTGAGACAAGTCTACGATTGCCCCACAGAAAGTTGTCGAGAAAAGCTAAAAGACATACAATCGTGCAGAGGTTGCACCTTTTGCATTGCTCGCTGTATAAATTGTGGATGCTGCTTGAACAATTCTGATTATGAGGAGACGTTCTGTTTTGACTTACTTTGTTTGGAGTGCTGCAACCATCTCTTGAGTTCTCAAGAGAGAGTGAAGTTTTCTTCAAAGACTAGTTGTCTTCATCAACAAGGAGGTTACCGAGTTTTTCCTTTGTGGCTAAAGTTAAAAATTTGGTGTCGGCGTGACATCATATAATCAGCTTATGGTGATTAGTCAAACATATTTGTGGCGAGTTCGAAAAATATATGTTGGCTTCAACGGTATCAAAGAAGCCAAATAAGTTCAAATCTATTGCCCATATGGCGAGCTTCAATCCTTTTCAAGTAAAATTTTCAAATACTCCAACAGTATTAATGACCTGGGGCTCCCGATTAATAACTGCTGACCACCCACATATAGGGGTCACACATCAGCCAAATACACGTGGACTTGTGTGTAGGTAGTCAGTTGTGATCCGCTGGAGTGTTGAATTGCAGTGCTCAATGCTTTTCCTTTTTGGAATATGATGAATTTATTCTCATTTTGACAGCTTGTGCTTGATTGGGTTATAAGCTCAGCCTTGTGAAATCCTTGATGCAAGTATTAGTGCCTAAGCATATCAGGTGGAGACAACAACTACTCCAGCATTATGCGGGTATGCTTATTTCGGTTTGTAAATAGTGTTGAAAGAAGTTGTTTTTGTCATTTCTGTTATTAATTAAGTCTAGCATTCTGTAACTACGACAACAACAAATTTTTTTGGTTAAACTATGTATATTCTAAAATTTTTCTATTTTCTGTATGTCAAGTTAACCCAATGTTTTGTAACTCTGATAGCTTGTGTTGTTAGACGTCTGAGTATACATTTGATGTAAGAGTAATGCTATTTTAACTCTCTCTCTCTCTTCTTCTTCATTTTCTTTCCCCTTCTCATCAGTGTAATGCAATGTTCCATGTTTTGTTCATTCGTTCGGTGTATAGCTTGTTTTAAGACCATATGTTAAAATTACTAGTAATCTGCATATATTACAACACTACAACGTTACTGAGTGTGCTAACAGTTTCCAATGCCAAACATTAACAAGGTTCTCAAATAGTATTAACATCTAGATCATCGCCATTCTTCTCAATGACGGAGTAAATTGAGACGACATCGAAATCATTGTGATTATTATCATGATGTAAATATGTAATCCATAAGTGTGTTATTTGCGACTTTTTTCTCAGTCCAATGTAGCCATTGATTAAAAAAACCATCCTTTCATCCCATATTCCCAATTCGTTTCACGTTTATCTTAAATTTGTATTCAACGAGTAGATAATGAGTTCTGATTGTGCAATAGTTGAATAGATGAAAAAGAAAGAAAAAAAAAGGGAGAAATTGGGGCTATGAAGCATACAGAAGGTGAATGCTTGACAAATTGTAAAGCTTCTATCAACGGGATAATCTCTCATACATTATTCTAAAACTTCGTGGAATTTTATATTTTAAATCTCTAGTATATTTTAGTTATACTTTTGTATGATGCTTAGGTTGATTGATCTCTACCATCCATTCAAATGAAATGCTGTTATAAAAAGGCACTTGGGATTCATTGGTAACTATGAGAAAAGTTTGAGTCTTCATAACTAAGAAAAGTTCATAAGCGTGACATTTTCACGCTCAAATTCATGTGTTGAGCTTTCTAATTTTCTACTCCGTAAAACTAGCGGTTTAGCTTCTTTGTAACTTTCTACTTCGTAACAACTAGTGGTTTAGTATATTCTATCTTGCCTGAAAGACATCCAAATTGTTTGTTGATGGTTTATCCCAAACTTTTCTCTCTCCTTTTTTCAACCACATACACACTTTTCAATACAATATTAACCACATATTTTACACGGAATACCGCGCATATCAATTTTATACCCAATCAAACATACCTTTAATTATTGATAATCAAAATTAGATTCCGAGTGAAGGATTTCTGTACAACTTCACTCTCTCTTGATAATTCAAGAGATGTTCAAACACTGCAAACAACATAAGTCGAAAGAGAGCGTCCCCTTAAAATCAAAATTATTTAAGCAGTGCAAAGGTTCAACCTCTGCATGGTTAGTACATCTTTTAGCTTTTCTCGGCATCTTTCCGTGGACAATCATGGACTTGTCTCACCTGCTACCATGGACGAAGCTATAGGTGAGTTGGACTCAACTCTAGCTCGGTGCTAACACATAATAATTACTGAATTGTGCAAGAGATTCATAGCTAGTTGGTTAGCTGAGTTGGCTGGGTTTCGTGTTTTGTAACTTAAGGACTGGAGTTCGAATCCCTTTGAAAGCAGTTACTTCTATTTATCTCCCTTCCTCGTCTTCTTGGCTCTGCTTGACTTGCTTCTCTTGCAAGTAGTTTCTTTTTATATTATTATTGTTTGACTTGCTTCTCTTGCAAGTTGTTTCTTTTTATATTATTATTGTTATTCTCTCTCTCATATTTTCTAACTCTAGGTATTTCATTTAAAAAATTATTCTTTTTTCCCCTTACAATCATTATTTATTTTTATATGATTATTATTATTATTCTCCCTCTCTCTTTATTTTTATTTTTCTTATTACAATCATTATTTATTTATTTTTATATGATAATTACACTCTCTCGTTATAAGATTTCATATTTAGTTTGTTAAATTATTGCTTTGAGTGATCGAAAAAAATAGTTTTAAATATTTTTTTATAATTTTGGAAAATAATATGACATAAGAACTTTCAATTTTGAAGTCCAGTTTGAATATCCAATAATTAGTTCCATTTTTTATAAGTCCAACAATACACCAAGAAACAAACCTAATTTAAAAAACAATCAAAATTTGTATATAGCAAAACAATCAAATCTAATTGTAATTTCATATTAATTTGCTTATATTTTGTAAAATCAATCTAGAAAATCGTTATTTTAGATAATATTTTATGTAAATAAGTTTTATATAGAAAACTTTTGAAGCTAACATTGATACTTCATCACGGGATCACTTGTCAAGGAAAAAAGTATTCCTTAAAATAAAAACAAAAAAAAAATTTCGGGGGCGTTGCCTTCGAACCCCCGCATCAGCTCGGTGCTCCGAGAATTCCTGGCTTCATCCCTGCCTGCTACAAAGTTGAGGACCTTCAAAGGCCTTTGATCCTGAGTCGCTAAGACATAAAGATGATATATGAGTTCTAAAATACCACATAATATTTCGAAAAGATCAAAATGAGATATTCAACCTAAACGAATCATTCTTGGTCGGTTTGATATATTAATTGGTAGACATAAAGATATTTGTAGACAAATACATTAAAACCACATGACCTGGGGCCTTGATAAGAATACTAAATCACGCTATTGCCACAAATTATTCAATATGCCAAACAACTAAATGCAATTGGAGTAGCGCTGTTTAAAAGAATAATGACCTTGTTTAATGCCAACTTTATTTCAAGCACGCATTTAAAGACCAAAATCAATCATCTTTATGCACTTCGTGAGATTGAGACTGCGAATAGAACCTTGAGCCTGATTAGTCAACCATAGAAGGTCATTGTCTTTGACCTTTGCGTTCACGGACAGTCCATGTGCACGTTTTTCATAGAAGCGGTTCGTTTTGGACTGTAACATTCAAGCATTTGCAACCCCGTTCACCAAAAAGAAGGTTCTTCATGCTAAGATAACCAAGAGCAAAAATTATAGCATCTGACACAATGCCTCCTCCTTGGCTGCAATCTTTTTTCCAGGCCATTTGGTTCACAAGTTACATCACTAGGCAGCAAGTAGCCAAGTAGCCAAAACATACGTCTGACATGTCCTCATAGCCAAACGTGGAACCAATTTGCCCAACCGTTTTATTATCTCGCAAACATTTTTTTTTTTTTTTTGAGATTTTCAAACAAATTCTTTTGACATAAATAGTAATAATTATAATCTATTTTATTTTTAGGTTTAATTTTCTATCCAAGATAATCACAACTATGGTGATGGGAGTATTGACATTGAAACTTGTCCGTGATGCCAATGAGACAAGGCTATGACTATGTGATAAGATAATTAATGTACAGTCGCGTAAAGGTTGCACCTTTTGCACTACTCATTGCTTGAACTTTGAATACTTATTCTCATGAGAGTGAAGCTTCACTTGAAAATCACTTCTTGTTAACACCCCATTAAGAAGACATCTGCTAATCAGCTATTCAGCTTATCAGTTTACGGTGGTTGGTGAAAATGTTTATGGCAACTTTATAATGAGTTTGTTCAACATTATTAAGAAGCAAAATATGTGTTTATTTGTAGAGTTTCAATCTTTCCTGAAAATAAATAGTAAAATAAAATTTCTAGTATTTATTTTGATGTGAATAGAACAAATCCTAATGTCTTTGGGATGCCTACTTTTGTTTGTACCTGAAAAAAAAAAAAGCTTTTGGACCGGTCCATATAACCAACCCCCCCACCCAAAAAAAAGAAATTTGATAACAACAATAATAATTTACTACTGTGCTAAAGGAAAATCGTAATTGACATTTAATTAAACTTCAAAAGCAATGGACCGGTCCATATAACAACCCCACCCCCAACCAAAAAAAAAAAAATTGATAACTGTTATGAATATAAAACGCACCCGAGGGAATCGAGGAAATAATTTATATATATTTTAATGATGTGAATGACTATTATGTCCCTGATGAAATTATGTAATTACGATTGTCTTGATTCAAGTTTCCTATAAATGCGCTCAGTTATTAATTAAATTCATTCGAATTCCTTGTAGAATTCATTCTCTCTAAACTCTCTCTATTATTTCTATACTTTTATAACACGTTATCAAAGACGAGTCTCTAGCCTTGAGTAATAAGAATGGAGTATGCTTTCTACAGATCTAACGATGATCCTCTCAGATCGTAAACCTGATTAAACATTTCTCAAATAACGAATTGTTTTTTAATAAACTTCTCCTACACGCATCTTCTCTTCAATTGTAATTGAAACCAGAAAGTACTCACAAATCACACCGTGTTACTTCATGTCTTTAATTCCTAATCAGAAATACGCAGAAACGAATTCAGAGGAAGGAAAATCGTAAAAGGGCGGAAAGGTATATATATTATTATTTTATAATATAATAATATATTAAACTATAACATTCGTTTTCTCGAGATATAACGAGCATACATTATCAAAATCAAATTTTCTCGACTCCATTATACTCGATTTAACGAGATCTCCGATTTGACACCAATATTGATAAGGTAAACTTTCAAAAATTTACAAATCAGTACCCCAACTTTTGAAAAAGTTACAAAAGGGTCCTTGGACTTGTGAATATTTACGTATTAATCCTTATACTATTAAAATTTTATAAAGAAATATGTGTAATGCCACGCACTTGCCAAAGCGCATCGCCTTGAATCGTAGCGGCGGCGGTGAGTATGTATTAATATTTTATAAAGAAATATGTGTAGCGCCACGCACCTGCCAGGCGGCACTGCCGCCGGCAACTGGTAGCGGTTGGTAGCAGACGATCGTTCGACCTCCGGTCGTTTACTTTGACGACAATAAACAAAAATGGATAGAATATTCCCGAAGAAATTCTAAATCCATTAATTACGACCTGAAGTCCATTTGAGTTAAAAGATCGGAATATTATTTTAACTCAGAAGAGTTTAAATACATAATATACTTATTCTAAAAAGGATAAGTGAGCTCTTGTAGAAGTAATGAGAATTTGTTCTAGAAGAACAAATGCGCTCCGTAAGCGATTCAATATTTAATTCTCGTACTTTATTTACTAATTTAAATCTTTGCCAATACCTCCTACGATGATGGGTTCAACCATCACTGAGCGAAGGTTTTATATATTTATGCAATTTATATGCTAAGTGATGGGTGATACCTTCTACTAAAGCAGATCCTACTCTGAAGAAGTAGTTAATCATTATGCATTCTGCAATTTAAATTAGTAAATTTATATTTATTGCAATAATTCCCATAAGGTAGGTTCGACCACCTATTGGAGGAAATTTAATTTACGCAATTTAAATTTACGCACTTTAAATTTCGCATATATTTCCAATGTGGTGAGTTATATCACACGATTGGTATGCATATTTTCAATATGGTGGGTTATACCACACGTTACGAATGCTTATTACAAATGTGGTTGAATTAAACCTCACAATTGGATAAGCGATTTATATATGTTCGATATGAATATTCTATTAAAGAAGAGATTTGAGCAAGTGATACAAATTTACCGTTGTATGTATTGATGAAGTGAAATTGCTCAAAGAATCCCATTGTGATAAAAGAGAAAGAAAATATACTGTGGTGAAAAATCTCATTATGAGATTAGTATATTGTGATATGATGAGAAATGCTCTTAAGAAGCATTTAATAAAGGAATGTTCACTTTCCACGTCTATTGAATATTGATGGAGAAAATTGAGTAAGTGGTACCTGAAGTTACCATTGGATAAATAGATGAAAGTAAAATGCTCAATAGATCCCATGTTGATAAATCAAAGAAAATATATCGCATGGAAAGATTATATGAAGTAATCTCATCGATGATATGAGATTGTATTAATATGAGAATAAAATGCTCTTGAAGAAGCATAATCACTAGATTTACGTATTTGAATAAAGCCAATATGATATTATTATTACTCCAGAAGAAGTACAAAACAGTCGAAGTGGAACATATTGAGAATATCAAAGATGGCAATAGACACTCGAAAATATAAAAATGCGAAAAGAAAATACATATTGAACCCATAAATGAAGGGTGCGTTTGAGAGTATAAATACTCGTAATTACGCCACCCTCAACATCGGGAGTTCATAATGAGATATTTAAAGGATCCGAATTTCTTTTCGCTTGACACGATTGATGCGTGACCGACGGATGCAGGCTTCCATGCATTCTTGAACATATGCATGAAATTTGATGAGTAGTTCATCAGCGATTACTAGCGTAAATAAGTATTTTTCTCGCTAAATGAGAGATAAACTTATTATCTACACTGCGATCTATGAACGCTAGTAAGCCATCAAAGAAATTGTTAATATTCAACAAACCTATTGGTTTGACATGAAAGTTCCATCGTACAACGAGGCTATATTGAATATTTCCTCCAGTGTGTTGTAGCCGCCTGGAAGGACAATGAAACCATCACTATTATTCATCATATACATCATGCAGTTGTGGATGGATTGCGCTTGTAGCACCAACCCTGCTGGACCCATGGTAGAAGCGGCTCCAATTGAGTATTAGATCCAACTAAATGGAAAGGTATTACACTCGAAACTCTTATTCCCCATGATGATGCGGCCATTATAAGTCTAGCTAAAAGTTTGTTGTTGGTTCCTCCATATAATATATTGATTTCTTGTCTCCCTAACTCTTTTATAAGTCGGTTTGCCATATCCACATATTGGATATGGCCTACCAATTTAGATCCACCAAGAATACATACGGTTTTAATATGGCGAGGTAAAGGCTGACTTGTATGAGATGATTCTAAAATCTCCATATCCATCTCTACTCCTATCTCTCTTTTTGCACTATACTTTTAATGTATGAACATGAGAGATATATGAATCCCTCTATTTAAAGAAAAATTTTCAAATCAATAATTGATTGCACTATTTACTTTTTGACAAATATGAAAGAGAAAAAGGCAGAAAAATTTTAGTGAAATGACATATACCTGTCGGTGATTGAAAAATAATATATATATACATATATATATATCTTAAAATTGAAAAACGATATTTACAAATAAAAGAAATATATTGATCTTTGTTATTACACCAAGCTTTCTTACATAAATATGGGAAAATCATTATACTAAATTTTTCTACTAAATTTACAAACAGGATCTTCTAAAGTAAGTTTTCAATCTTCAGAACGCATTTGTTGATCTTTGAATTTGGCCCATAAGGCCATTAGCTCACCTTATGCGTGTCCACTAGGATGTGTCTCAAGAGCACGTTGAATATCATCCAAAGGCTCCTTACTCAATCCATCCTTAATGAATGCTATCTTATCTTCTCGGTTACTAGACACACGTACCCATGATTTACATCGAGTGTCACATGTCCACCGAGCACATTTGTAGCACCCTCCTAATCTTTGCTCTCCGTTTCTTTGAAAAACTACTTTTACCCATACCAGGCATGTATTTAGAAGGAATCGAAACCTCACCGGATAATCGAACCTTTGCTTCAATTAAACATCGAACATCTCCTGGGATGCCCTTATTCATTAGCATCCTCAACCTTTCAAGTTTACTTGATAAATCCTTTTTAGGATTTTGATCGGTAGTGATGGATAGTATTTTCGAAGATTTGAGAGCAAATTATCCATTATTATATATGGACCATTATTATGGTGAATAATCGTAAAGTGCCGGATAATTTATAAACGCCAGATGAGGTAAGGCTCGCGTTGGAACAAAGATTGAAACATGAAGCGTATGTGCTAAGATTCCACGCTTGAACAGTGATGTGTAATAATGCTACCAAACATGATGGAATATGTCGTGAGCTATACATATGATGAAAGTAATAAATCATGTTGAGCACTATCTGAGATACTAGTGAAATCGATATAAGAATTTATCAACTAAAAGTTCAATAATACTGCTTGCGTAACCTGACCGACCATCCGGTTTAAATAATTATTGAAATCAATATTTCAAGTGAAGAATTAAAAGAATTCTTCAATGATTGTTCTCGATAAATGATGAAATCATTACTAGCCAATATTGGGAATAAATCCCAAATATATCTGGAATAAATGATGAGAAATATGGGCCCACTCATCCTCCATGTGGACTACTAGATATTATGATATGGATCCACTAGATAGTCACATGTGTATATGATTCGTAATTTGAAATTTACGAAATATTTGCTCACGGTATGAGCATGATTTCCAGATTTAATGATAAAGCTAGTAAATGTATATCCCAATACTTGAATAAATCCCTGAAGGATTGAGTATGCGCATACAAGTGGGATATTATGTGGCAAATTATTTAAAGTCCTCCAATAAATTGCCAATATCGAGAATAGAATGCAAACTATATAAATTCTCATATTAAGGCTGAATGATAAAAATATATATGAGTTTTAGTGTTCTAAATTTTCTTAGCATGAGGGAGTATTAAATGTGAAAATGATATGTGAAATGCATCATACTATATCCTCACAATTAAAATATGAACCTCAAGTTCAAAGATGTATAAAAGATGTTATGAACAATCACATATATCGCTTAAGATGCTTTGATAAGTTAGCACGCTGTAAGCGTTGATATTATGACATTTCCCAATCATATATATCAAGCAAATTATTAAAGATGGTCTTAATAACGGAGGCATATACTCTTGAAGAGTATATAGACATAACTATATTGTGTAATCCTACAAGAGGATTGATAATGAGATATCTCGATAAGTTATGTCGATATGGGGAAAGAAATAAAATTGAAAGTGTCGACACACTATGAAAAGATAGCGTTACATACTATCAATAATAGTGAGGATATTAAAATCCATCGAAAATGCCGATGCTGAAATATATGCCCTTATGATTAAAGTGTTCATGCACGGGTTTAATGAGAAATGAGAATGAAACTCTTGAAGAGGTTTCAAATGTATTATTGTATCAGTGCATGCAACGGCTCAAAATATCTACATTGATATTGTTGAGAAATTCATATGCTGTACTCTTTTCCTTGATTGATGTTTTTGTCCCAAAACAGGGTTTTTCTCAAATAAGGTTTTTAATGAGGCAGCCCAATCTCAACTACTATGAAATCTCCAGAAGAGATTTAGGTATTTATCTCGATATAGTGAGAAAATGAGATCGAAGCTGTTGATTGCATATATGCACTGAATATAACATGATATTGTATAACATCTAAAATTTCATTCACGTGGAGATGAATGAAGAGTATGAACCAATGTATATGATACTCATACAAATCTATGAAAGATTTTGAAATGCTTGCAGCATACTTGTATAAAATACGCGTTGCACTCTTTTTCCCTTGAGTGAGGTTTTATCCCATTGGGTTTTCCTAGCAAGGTTTTTAATGAGGCAACATTAAAGGCGTATTCACATGAATAATGTACTCTTTTTCCTTCATTAGGATTTTTCCCACTGGGTTTTTCCTAATAAGGTTTTAACGAGGCATATTCATGGTATATTGAGGACGACAAGAGAAATCAACACAGTGTATATATTGGATCAAGTTATAATAGAGACAATGTTTTAGATCCAAACAATGATGATATTGAAATCCTTTACCAGAAGTAAGGATATCGGTCCTCAAGATATGAAATCAGATGGAGTAATCAGATTCTTTTTCCTTCGATCAAGTTTTTTCCCACCGGGTTTTCTTGACAAGGTTTTAACGAGGCAAAGACGCATTCTATATTGGTGATCGACATCGTGGGGAGAAATATTTCGACTAAACAAAGATATGACCATTCTAAACTTTCCTACAATCAGTTTGGAAGTTTCATTGGGTTTTTCTCCAAACAAGTCTAGAAGACAAACAAATAGTCATTCAAGAGTGTTATGAATATAAAGCACTGAGGGAATCGAGGAAATAATTTATATATATTTTAATGATGTGAATGACTATTATGTCCCTGATGAAATTATGTAATTACGATTGTGCCATTCGAAGTTTCCCTATAAATAGGGCTTCAGTTATTAATGAAATTCATTCCTGTGAATTCCTTAGAATTCATTCTCTCTAAACTCTCTCTATTATTTCTATACTTTTATAACAATAACAACAATAATTAATTTATCTGCTAAAGGAAAACCATAATTGACATTTAATTAAACTTCAAAAGCATTCAAACAGTCATCAACGCTTTTAAAACATTTTCTAAATTTACATCTAAGGAGTTAGACACTTTTTATTTAAAAAAGGGAAAAAAATTCTAATTGTCAAACATTCAACTCTTTGGATGCGTTTGATTGGGAAAAGTAGAAATTATTTTTCTACAAGTAAAATCACCACCAAGATAGAACCAATCGATGATGATAAATGAGTCAAAACAAACCTTAAAAAATTGTACTTAAAATTGAATTTTCTAAAACATGTTGTATGACAATGAGCAGGAATAGAATTTAATCGCAAATGATCACCTGCCCACTTAGTGGGCAGGGAGCATGCCCACAAGGCGATGTGGCGCGCCGTCAGAGAGCCACGTCGCCCAAAAAACTTTTCTTTTTTTTTTTAGAATTTATGTTAAGTAAGATGAATAATACATAACAGTTCCCATGATAGCGGGGGACTTATGTAGACCCCATATTTTTTTCCCCCCATATTTTACCATGTGTGGGCATGCTCCATGCCCACATAGTGGGCGGGAGATCATTTATGAGAATTTAATTTGGACATCTATAATATATATAAAGCAGAGGAGTCTGGTTTTCCCTTTTCTGGAAGTTGTTTTTGGACACCAATAACTAATTCAAAAACAGTTGTAGTGGAAAACAAGAAGCCACGTGTCCATTAATTGAATTGTGAAAGTGATTTTTTGACACAAAAAACCAATTAAATACCATCTGTTTTGGACAAACATCAGCCACGTCACATTCCTTTTCAAATAGTTCAAATATTCTATGAATTTTCTTTACCTTTTCAAATATTTTATTATTCATTTCTTTGTCAAATGGAAATTGCGTGACGTCAAACTTTATCCGTTTCCTAATACGAATGGTCACGCTCCAAGAAACTCATTTTCTCTGAACAGTCCATAAATACTTCCCCAATTTCCATTATAAATAGGATAAGATCAGCATCAAATAGAACATCTAATAACATATTAATGGAATGGAAAAAAACGTCACTAATGCAAAGAAACCAACAGCTTCATAGGAACAATTTACTTCCACGTCTGACTCACAACTCCCCCCTCCACTATCTTTTCAACTTCCTCATCCACTAAGACCATTACCAAATGATCCATAAATATGTTCCTAATCTGAAATATTAAATAAGTTAGGATTTTCTGAGCAACAAATATAACATAAAATAGAATGATATTCAATGGAAATAACAGATTAAAAAAAAGTCTAAAAATGGAATGATACCACAAACCAGGAGCGGTTTTATTAACTGGCACGTATCTTCACTAACTCCATCCACCAACACAGCAGTTTCTGACCACTACACTGTATGTTCTGAGAATGGCTTATAATAATTAATCTTCACAGCACCACGCCTTACCAACTTGTGCAGTCTACTTCCTACTCTAAGAAGAAAACAATAATAAAATGGGTAAACAATCAGAACTTGTGGGAGAGATCAACTCAAGAAGAATGGACTGGAAAATTAGAGTTTTCTGTGTCCGAAAGTGGCGTGTACCAGGAAGAAGCTTGGAGTTCGTGTTTTATGACAGAGAGGTAACAATCGATCGAACATGTTATTTCTCGGCTCATTAGTAATAACCAACAAAACATATTCGCTTTCTGATTTTTCTTTCTTTTTTGATATGGCAGGGCACAAGAATCCAAGCTTCGCTTGGAGATGCTCGTCCAATAAAACAAGAGAAGAAAGATGAAATCAACAAGAAAATTAATGAGGGAGGCGTTTACATAATGATCAACTTTTCTGTTGTTGAGAACAAGGGAAAATACAGACCCACCCGACCACAAATTCAAACTGAATTTCGTATCTACTACTTTAGTAGCAAAGTTAAATGATCCAAATTTTCCCAAAATAGTTTACAACTTCAAGACAATTCCTGATATACAAAGCGGGCAATTTGGAGAAAATTCAGCACTTTTTGGTCAGACAACTTTTTCTTTTACACCTACTGCACTGTCTAAGGCACATTTTTATATTTTTTAAAGTACATTTAAACTTCTATCAACGCATGATATAGATTTTTTGGGAGAGGTTGCAAGAACAAGGGAGAAAGACCCTAATGACAAGAGAACACAAAAGTTCTTTGACTTCATCTTCAAAGATTTACAGTAAGACATCTATTTTCTAACCAATGTACATTTGACAGATTATGTAAGTGAATGTCATAACAATATGTTTGGACTTAGGAAAAACGAGATTGAATGTACACTTTGGGATGATTATGCTGAGATGGTAGAAGAATATGTTAAAAAACACGAGAATGAACATGTCATAATTTTGATGCAAATGTGCCGCACAAAGAGCTACAAAGGTACCTCAACACCTATTACACATGATCTCGGTTACTAAGTTACCATCTAATAAACTTTTTCATATCACACAACTAGGTACATACGGGGTCTCAAATTCATACAATGTAACTAGAATTATGGTGAACGATGACTCAATTCCAGAAATTTTAGATTTCAGAAACAGGTAACATAGATCAACTTTTATTTCGTGTCATTACCTAACATGTATGCCAAGCGAAGTAATCATATTCTATGTTTTACAGATTGAACTATCAGGATGACTTGCCTATGCATCGGATTACTCATGTGTGTGATTCAATTGAACCACCAATTGAACAAGAACTTTGCAGCCCAAGGGCGTCAATCCTCACAATAAAGAATTTGTTTGCACTTACAGAGATCCCCAAGGTAAATGCTACATCTAAACTGCCAAATGAAGCATACGCTTTCATGGATCAGCTAACCACATTCGTTTTTCAGGGGAAAGACATCTGGATTAGTGGAAATATATCATGTATTTTATCAGAAACAGATTGGTCATACCTTGCCTGCAGGACGTGTGCAAAAAAGCTCACAAGAGACGAAGACAAGTTTTGGTGTGAAAAAGATCGAAAGCATGAGAAATCTCCCCTTCCCAGGTTTAGAGTAAGAGTGAGGGTTGTTGATGGTTCTGAGGAAACAACTTTATTGCTTTGGGATCAACATATCAGGGGTATGATAAATAAAAGCGCAACAGATCTAGGAGCAAAGATAGTCATGGTAGGCTACACATATTTAACAATTCTTTACATTTTCCTGAAGTTCTCATATGTCATTGTAACCACATTCCTCCCCCACATACCGCAGGATTATGATAGTGATGCCACTAAAAAAAGAAAATTTCTAAATATGGGAGTCTGCTGCCCAGAAGAACTACAAAATCTGGTTGGAAAAGTGGCTATTTTCAAACTCAAACTACGGGAGGAAAACGTGAATGGTTCAGACACTACATACTCCGTGGCTAGAATATCAGAAGACAAGAACTTAATTAGCAAATATAAAGTTGCAGATCATGCAGTTTACACTGAGGTCAGAAATTGAGAAATAAACCCACGTACTACAAGATGAATTTTTTACTTATCTACATTCGTTTTAACAGGATTTGGTCGATCGTGAAATTCTAGATCTCATTGTACTCGAGGCAGACAGTGATGGAGCAGAAAACACACTTCCTACATCGAGTGTATGCGATGAATCCACTGCAGATGTTGTTTCATCAGGCCAAATGTCTTCAAACAAAGGAAAGAAGATAAAAGTCGAGGAGGAATAGAATGTACTTAACTTATGCAATTTGGCTAGGAAACTTTTAGTCTTGATTATCATTAGTGTTTTCTATGTAGGATGTTACTTTTATGCTTTTGACAATGTAAATATTCCCATTTTAGCACTGCAATTTCTCAATGTCAACTTTATTATTAACCTATACTGCAGTTTATTACCGCGATACACTTAATCTATAGCATATACAGCTTCAGTCATTTTGAAAAATAAGTTAATACATGTGACTAAATTAATAGTGCAGTTAGTAACCGACGAGTACTAAAAACAGGTGTTAACTTTCACATTCACAATTAAATGAGTAATTTCGAGTACGTTTACCTATATTACCATTAATGCATCTATCACATGTCAATATTAAAAGAGTAAGTGTTACGGTAAACATACATTACCTATATAACATAAAACATCTTTCTATACATTCAACCCTAAAATTACGTTCATAACATACATGTGGAACCACATACACGCCCACTTCAAAACCAATTCAATAATGTATTTCCAATGCCTAAATCTCCTCAGATTCCATTTCTCTCTTGGAGAAATGGACAAAGTAAGAATTAAGGATTGAATTTCCCTATCACCGAATGAGTGAAAAATAAATAAAAATCAAGTCATCTACACAATTCAATAATGTGTTTCCAATGCCTTAATCTCCTCAGATTCCATTTCCCTCTTGGAGAAATGGACAAAGGAAGATTTAAGGATTAAATTTCCTATCACAAAATGGGTGAAAAATAGATAAAAATCAATTCAACTATGACACTACTATATACGAGCACTGAAATTATGTTCTAAATATATATTTGCATGCGTATGCATGCCGATTTGATAAAAGAGGGGAACAGTATAGAAAAATACCACATCATCCACATCACATCATTTAACATCCAATAATATAATATAGAGCACAATGCATCTAACTGATAATGCTATGTAGTGGCAGACAAATTGTAACTGCCACACTTCATAGAAACGAGCATAACATAACCGCTTAATGTAACCATTTAGTAACTCCCAGCTTTATGCACTAAAGAAATGCTACATTTCATATCAACACAATCAAAAAAAATATAATTACCTACCCACTTTTTCCAGCACATACATCAAACGCAGAAAAATTTAAAAACTGCACCCAAATTTAAGCTCTAAATAAGTATTTAAGTATCATAGCAACCACGACTGTGAATAACACAACCATTGAAGGAATCACAGCGCAACAGGGCAGATCAAGGATGGATAAGGAAAATATCAATCCAAGAAAGCGAGGTTCCATACAGCCTTTATCAGATTCCGGTAAAATTTTCTAGAAATTTTAATTTGCTATGAATATAAGATGATGTAATTTCATGTTTTAAGCATACCCAATGTCAATTCCAGACCTCAATAAACTTATGCAAAGTAGCAGAAAACGAAGAATGGCTTCCCAGATGCGGAATGCATTTGGAGAAGGTTCCTCTTCCCGTTCAAGTGCAATAAGCACAAAAGATGTAATGTCTGGTATGCGTACTTACTCTCTTATAACCCAATATGTAGTCTTAATTTCTCAACATTAATAATTGTGATCAACAGAAGAGCAACTCTGTCTACAAACCAGCAAACATCCAAGGCAGAATTTACAAAGGCAGACAAGGAGGAGACGGATTCAATCGAACAATAAATGTAACTACCACAATGCATTTAGGGAGCTCAGGTGTGTTTAATACTGTCACGTGTTAACTAGGTCTGTTATAACTCTTATTTTCCTATGTTAGTTCTTCCCTATTTATGCATCGCACATCACTGCATGTTGCCTATAATATATAAATACTGATCAATGAACATACAAGAACCATACATACTTTTAGGATAGCATATGATTCACTACGGCAGTGATAGCAAATAAACTTTGCAGACCTATATGTTTTCAACAATGGATAACAATTGATTACTTCTACTTAGGAGGAAGAAGAAAAGAATTTACCTGTGCTCACTTTGATTAAAGTGAGGTAAATTTTGAACGTACCATGGTTGCGATTCAAAAAGCTGTAGGCTACACGTACAAAAAAAAAAAAAAATAGAGTATAAGTAGCGGTACTAATTTTTGTTCAGGGATAAGTGAAAACATCTATTAAAACAACTGCTGCTACTAAGGACGTATCTTATACCTTTTTCGGAGCACGGGAGGTAGAATTGGGACATTTTTCGAGGAAGATATCGCCTCTTCGTGATTTCTTCTTCAGTGTTTCATATTCCAAAATTACAAGCGACTCAAAATAAACAAATTTAATTTACAATCACCTCAAGGAAATTACACACTACTTAATTACATAATTTAACAAATACAAATAACAAATAGATTACAAATAACTTGAAATCATATACATTTTCATAATTACATTATCCATATAGCTGCAGTGTTTGGCCTCATTCCAATATCCTGCAACCCAAAAAATATTGTAGTTTTCAAACGTTTGAGATTTAATTATGCCTGATTAAATATAAGTTGAGAAGCATATAGTCAAACTCATCTTAACACAGCACATGTTTGTCTGAGTATGAAATGCGTGGATGATTAGGTTCTTCTCTGAAGAAAAAAAATTAATCAGATCATTGAGAAATTTATGAACAGCGATGTCTAATAACCTATAAAATATCAGTAAAAGTAATTATTAGAAAATACATTCATATTCACACAGATAGAAGGAGAATGTTATGGGTAAAATAGGTTTGAGTTATGATTATTGAAAAATTGTCGAAAATACAAACAAAATGAACAAAAAAATACGTACACCTAACTCAAAGACAATCTGGAAATACACCTATATGTGTGCATAAATGAATTAAAAGAAAAAAGTAGACTTCTGTATAAGCCGTTCACCTCCGATTGGCAGAATCTCCTTCAACTCCAAATCGATTGTGTCATCCTCTGCGCAGACTTCTACATTTCCAAATTCGAATTTATTCTGTAAAAGGGAGAGCGAACATTAAATCGGCCGTACGAAAATAAATCTGAAATGTAAAATGAAAAATCACAAAATATACTTATCTTCACTTCCAGATCTGACGGATATTGGCTATTTAGATGAAATTTCAATAACAAAATCGGATAACTCGGGGATATAGTCGAAGAGAGTATTGCAGGGACGGGGATAGCACGGCTAGACGAAGATGATGGCATGAGCTTTAGTGTGGAAAAGGATTTAAGCTGAAATTCGATCTGATCTGTTGAAAAATGGGAAGAAATCGACTGAGAACAAAGAGGAGAGGAAAAGCTAGCAGCGGCGTAAAGAAAATGAATTAGGGTTAGGACACAGCCGAGCTAAAGTCGTTATATATAGTGGAGTCTGGAAGCTTCTGTTTTTTCCACCAATCCGATCACGTGTTCGTATTTCTTTTTTTTTTTTTTCATTTCCTTTTATGGGCTGCCTAATGAATGGCCCTTCACTATTTTATCTGTATTGGATCACTATTTTATCTGTATTGGATCGGGTAAATATAAAAATGTATGTTTGCTTCAACATGTAGGCTTTCAGTTTGTGGGCCTAATTCTAATACAATTACTAATGTACTGCCCGTGTTTATGAGCCTTAATACATTTTTTTACAAGAATTATTGCTTAAGTGGATAAAATAAAACCTTATATTAATAGAAATTAAGATATGCTTTCACAAAAGAAAGAAAAATTTGTCGTCTTTTGGCTTGAAACTATAATTAAATACGAAAAACAAAATTACAATGTTGGTTAATAAGTATTAACCAACAAGGGAAGAAATTTTAAAAGATGCACTAATTTTTCTCTATCTGTTTGAATATAACAAGAATTTTTCATTTTTTTTTAAATTGAGCAAGTTAAATAGAATATTACTTAATTACAATGTTGGTTAATCAGTATTATTTAATATACGAGCTTCGCGGATAAATTTTACAAAATATCTACCAGGTTTATGCATAAATTTGAAATGACTAGGAAAATAATTAAAACATAGTAACTAAAATAATTACAATTCTTAATTACGTCCAAAATTATAACGATGGGGATGGGTCGTTACCACATAAATATTAACGGATGAATTCAAAATCGCACTTTAGAATTCGAAATTCAAAAATCCCATAAAGATGTATAATAGTTTCAATATTAATAAACCACCCATATATATTTTTAAAACATAAAAATAAACAAACCACTCTTACAAAAGCGCCACATGTGGCAATAGTAAAAAACAAATAGCTTTTTATGTCGTAAAACAACGAAAAATGTATTTGTATTATCCTAAAACCACTGTAAAAAATAAAAATAACTTGCACCTCTACTTTATATATTATAGATTATAGATATTATAGATATTTAATTGTTTGTAGGCCTAATTCTAATGCAATTATTAATATCGGACCCATGTTTATTAGCCCAAATGCACGTATCTACAAGAATTTTTTCCCACCTAGATTAAATAAAAATTATATTAATACAAAATAAAATATTTCTATGACAGAAAGAAGAATTACAATAGAACTCAACCAACCATGGCGTTTCCTCGAACCCATGTTTCGATAGTCGGGCATCAATAATTATAAATATTTTAATATTGTAAAATATTTTAATGGTACTGTTAATATTCCAATAGCAAACAAATTTGTTTACTTTATTTCTTAGTTCAATTAAAAAAATAGTAACATCATACTTATGTCTTTATTAATTTTTTTAAAATACAACGTACGTAGATTTTGGAGAGGCATCCTTCAAATGTTTATTTTGTAATGCAATATTTTCGTATAACTAAAGAATTGGGAAGGGGTATAACACTTCAAAAACCCATGCCTCCGTTTCTACATTAGCAGTAAATTTCAATGATTTCTAGCCAAACTATATATAAATGATTTTCATAATTAATCTGGTATAAGAACAATGATTTATCTGTTAAAAAAATAATAATGTGATACTTATATCTTTATTAATGTTTTGAAAATACAGAGTACCTAGATTTTCGAGACGCGTCCCACAAATGTTCATTTTGTAATGCAATATTTTGGTATCACGAAAGAATAGGGAAGCGGTATAACACTTCAAATCCGATTTACTCTATGTGCTGCTTAAAAGGAAAAGTTAAGCTTCCACCAATTGAGGACCCTCCTTCTCTGTTACGGGAGCTATTATATGGCAATAGTGAAAAAAGCAAACATTTTGCGAAGAATATTCGATCATACAATATGATGTTTTCCTTTACTTCGATGGGAGGTGAGATACAAAAACGCTCGAATGCTGGAAGAAGTCCTCCTGTATTTACCATACATGGTCAGAATTATCATTTACTTGGAAGTTTATTGCCTACAGTGGGAAATGACCCAAAGTTTGCTCAGTTGTACATCTACGATACTGACAACGAAATATGTAATAGGATGAGAGCTATTCGGTATGATTATCACATATATTTCAATGTATTTTCGTTATTCGATTTTGTGGAAAGGAGTGTTTTGAACGTCTGTTATCTTTTAAAATACAGGGGATCTTCAAATCCATGCGATTTGGATGAAGAAATTGTTTCAAACATCAAAGTTATGTTAGATGAGCACAATGTATTAGTCCAGACATTTCGAATGGTGAGAGATACAGTTCGCGGACGGTCAAGTTGTAATGTAAGATTACGCTTAATTGGTAGCCGTAGTCGTGATGCTCGAGAATATAATATGCCAGAAAAGAATGAGGTTGCAGCTTTAATTGTTAATGATTTTGATGAGTTCCAAGGTAAACGGGATATTATTGTCGAGACTCAGTGCGGCCAGTTAAAGCGCATACATGAATTTCATGTATCTTACTTACCGCTGCAATATCCATTACTATTTGTTTATGGTCAAGATGGATATAGAGATGACATTCCTTACAGGGGAACAACATTGAGCAGTGGCCGTGGACGACAGAGGGTTAGTATGAGAGAATGGTTTGCCTATCGACTTCAGGAGAGAGATTCTGAATCCTCGAATATTTTATTCTCCAGAAAGTTGTTCCAACAATTTGTGGTAGATGCTTATAGCATGGTTGAATCTGAACGCTTATCTTATATACGTTTCAATCAACAGAAATTGAGATGCCACATGTTCAAAGGCCTGACTGATGCATTATTTAGAGGTGAAAGGGATCCTTCTTCTACAGGTAAAAGAGTGGTTATACCAGCAACCTTCACAGGTGGTCCGCGATATATGATTCAAAATTATCATGATGCAATGGCCATTTGTAGATGGGCTGGATATCCAGATCTTTTTATTACTTTCACGTGCAATCCAAAGTGGCCTGAAATCATGAGGTTCTTAGGACCCATGGGATTACGTCCAGAAGATCGCCCTGATATTGTTTGTAGACTGTTCAAAATGAAATTAGATCAAATGATACGAGATATAAAGGATGACGGTTTATTTGGTGACGTCCGAGCAGGTTAGTTGCTCATTTTGCGTTTTTGTTTTCTAGGTTGCTTAGTAGAATGAATTTACATCTATAATAATTTATATCTTCTCTTTCAGTTATAGTAGAATGAATTTACATCTATAATAATTTATATCTTCTCTTTCAGTTATTTATACTATAGAGTTTCAGAAGCGAGGTTTACCGCATGCCCACATCCTGGTGTGGATGTGCAAAGGAGCTAAATTTCCTACACCGGATAGCATCGATAACATAATATCTGCTGAGATACCTGATCAATCAACTGATATGGAATATTATGATGCTGTTCGTGATTTCATGATTCATGGCCCATGTGGACATTTGAGGTCTGATTCACCTTGCATGTCTGACAATAGATGCACGAAAAAGTTTCCTAAACGATTTGTTCCATTTACTATGATGGACGACGATGGGTTTGCTACTTATAAGCGTCCAGACAATGGGAGGACGGTGAACAAGAACGGAATTGATCTCGATAATAGATTTGTTGTTCCTCATAATCGCAAGCTACTCCTGAGGTATCGTGCTCACATTAATGTTGAATGGTGCAATCAGTCTAGGTCAATTAAGTATTTGTTCAAATATGTGACCAAGGGAAATGATCAGATATCGCTAGCTTTTATAATTCAAATGAAGTGAAGCAGATCCGAGGATAATGTAGATGAAATCAAAATGTACTATGATTGTCGTTATCTCTCTCCATGTGAATCTATCTGGAGATTATTTCAATATGATATTCATTATCGACATCCGTCAGTCGAACGGTTATTCTTCCACCTTCCAGATGAGCAACAAGTAATGTATTCTGAGAATGATCGTTTAGAAAATGTTGTTAATCGGTATACGGTGAAGCAAACAATGTTCACAGCTTGGATGGATGCAAACAAAAAGTACCAAGCTGCAAGATCACTAACCTATGTAGAATTCCCGAATAAGTTCGTCTGGGATGCTGAAAAAAGAGAATGGCGTCCACGACAGTTGGGTTTTAGTGTTGGTAGACTAGGATTTGTCAATCCTGGCAGTGGGGAGCTGCATTACCTACGCACTCTGTTGACTAAAGTTCGTGGCCCTACGTGTTACGAGCATATTAGAACATATAATGGGGTGACGTATGCTACGTTCGTAAAAGCTTGCTATGCAAGGGGTTTGTTAGACGATGATAGAGAGTACGTGGATGGAATTATAGAGGCAAGTCAATGTATGCTCGGAGCTTCTATTATAGGTTTGTTTGCTACGTTACTGATGTCGGAGTCTATGTCTCGACCAGAATCAGTGTGGGAACGATGTTGGGAGTACATGTCTGATGATATAGTACAGAGGCATAGATCCAATATGGGAAATGCAGGTACTGTGTTATTTCATTAAAGTATAATCATTAGTAGGTTATTGTAAATTGTTTATTTGTCAAGGCTCATTTTGATTCGATTTTGTTACCGTGCTATGCATTTAGGTTTAGCATTGTCTGAGGAAGATATTAAGAATGCTATACTGTTGGACATTGAAAGAATTTTGAACAAAAGAGGTAAAAGTCTTCAGGATTTTCCGTCTATGCCGTTTCCTCAGGATGTTGACGCAACAGCGGGGGAAAATAGATTCATACGAGAAGAAATGGCATATAACAGGAGCGAATTGGCTAATGAGTACAAAAAATCCGTAGATTTGATGACAGGGGAACAAAGAAATGTGTATGATACAATCATGGAAGCGGTTGTGATGCTTGTTGGCGGTGTGTTCTTCGTTTATGGATATGGAGGGACAGGTAAGACTTTTATTTGGAACACACTATCTGCCACTATAAGGTCTAGAGGAGACATCGTTTTGAATGTTGCGTCCAGTGGCATAGCCTCGCTTCTTCTACCGGGTGGTCGCACTGCACATTCTAGATTCTTGATTCCTTTGAATCCTACTGAAGAATCTACTTGCAATATAAGTCAGGGCAGTCCTCTTGCAGAGTTGATTTGTAAAGCAAAACTCATCATATGGGATGAAGCACCTATGATGCACCGCTATTGCGTTGAAGCGCTGGATAGAACGATGAAGGATTTGTTGCGTTTTACGAATCCGTCCAGTATGGAGCAACCATTTGGAGGCAAACCTATTGTATTTGGAGGTGACTTTCGCCAAATATTACCGGTGATTCCAGCAGGCAGCAGACAGGACATTGTACACGCGGCATTGAATTCTTCACAATTATGGAATCATTGTAAAGTGATGAAGCTCACAAAAAATATGCGACTTCGCAATGCTGCCAATGAATCTGATGCTTTTGAGATGGAGGCTTTCTCGGATTGGATGTGCAGTATTGGAGATGGTACAATTGGGGGTGAAAATGACGGTGATGCAACTATAGATATACCGGATGACATGTTGGTAGATGTATCTGGTGATTACGTCCAAGCGATTGTTGAAAGTACATATCCGTCCTTCGCTAATAAGTTTGGAGATGCTTCGTACTTGCAACGAAGAGCTATTCTGGCTCCGACGCTTAGTGAAGTTCAGATAATCAACGCATACATGGTTTCCAAAAATGAATCCGAAGAGAACGTTTATTTGAGTGCTGATTCAGTTTGTGATTCAGACGGCCAGGGAAGTTTATTTGCAGATGTTCATTCACCAGAATTTTTAAATGGAATACAGTGTTCCGGTGTGCCGAATCATGAGTTAAAACTAAAAGTTGGAATTCCGGTGATGTTGTTGAGGAATATAGATCATACTATGGGATTGTGTAATGGAACGAGATTACTTATTACACGACTCGGACGTCATGTATTGGAAGCATCGATTCTTTCTGGAAGTAACGCCGGGGAAAAGGTTTTCATCCCAAGAATGTCGCTGACTCCATCAGATATGAGGTTGCCCTTTCGATTTCAAAGAAGGCAATTTCCAATCATTGTATCGTATGCCATGACCATTAATAAAAGCCAAGGACAATCACTTTCACATGTAGGCCTCTTTTTGAGAAAGCCCGTATTCAGTCATGGGCAGTTATATGTTGCTATTTCTCGAGTTACCAACCGTTCAGGATTGAAAGTACTTCTTTGTGATAAAGAAGAGAAGCCGACCAGTGTGACTACCAATGTTGTATATAAAGAAGTTTTTCGAAATTTATAATGTTGTTTAGTAATCATTAAGACTATGTAATTGTTTTAAGTAATATTATTAGAACAATATGATACTTTATTATTGTATTTATATTACTTTTTCTATTTAATTTTCGGAGCTGTTCATACTTCATATTACATAAATTTAATCCCCGTGCAACGCACGGGTGTAAAAACTAGTTTTAATAGAAACTAAAGTATTGAAATTTAATTTAGGAAGTAGTATTTATAAACATACTACTCTGCCATTTCCCAAAAAAAAAAAACACTTTTTATGCTCCAAAGCTCACATGGAACAAAAGAAGCGAAAAAGTCAATACAACCCTGAGGACACGGTAAATTATTCAAATTAATGGCAGATTCGCGCGATTTCTACTCTCCACTGAAACTGCTCACAATTATGCAAAACTAGAGGTTCCATTTCTTCTAAGTTTCGATAATTCCGCTTCTTCCCTTTTCTTCAATGTATAAATACCTAACTCACTCGATGATCCATTCATTACTGTAGTTTTTTTGCCCTTTTAGAGATTATTAGCCGCGTTTTTGTATTTTTGTCTTGAATTCACATCATCATGGCCAAAATCAAGATCGGAATCAACGGTGTCCTTTCATTTCGTTGTATTTACTCCTTTTTCCCCAATTGAATTGATTTCGTGTGTGAACGATTATATTTTGTTGTTTTTGCTATCAGGATTTGGTAGAATTGGGCGATTGGTGGCAAGAGTGGCTCTCCAGAGCGATGACGTTGAACTTGTTGCTGTCAATGATCCATTCATCACCACTGATTACATGGTATCAATTTTTTTGTTTTTAATTCTCTCTGTCGTTTTGTGCGCTTCAGAGGATGTTCTGTTTAGCTCAAATGCTACTAAGACCACAAAAGGTTGGAGTTATTGGCAAGAGAAAACAAAAAATTTAGTCAAATTTGGGCAAAATGAAGAGAATGTATTAAACTGAGAGAAAATTTCAATCCTAACATGTGAGGATCATAGACCTAACGCTCAGAGTGTGATTATGGTCTTTGGTTGTAAATTAATTGATGGATCAATGTTTTAATGACTCTGGTCCATTGTATATAATACTTTAAACAAATTTCATTCTATCAACTAGTTCATTGTTAATCTTCATTTCTTCTAGTTGGATGCAAAACGATCTGTTAATGCATTATACGTGTGGTGCTTATGTTTATGAGTCATATGGTCACTGCAACTGAGAAAATGGGCACTGGATTCTGTTTTTAGGGGATTATCTATTATCAAATCGCTTAGCTCTATCGTCAATTTCTCTTATCTTGTGAGATGAATGAAGTAATGACGATCTCATCCCTATCATTGTTTCTTATGTGCAGACCTACATGTTTAAATATGACTCCGTTCATGGTCAATGGACAAAGCATGATATTAAGGTCAAGGATTCTAAGACCCTTCTCTTTGGTGAGAAGCCAGTTACTGTCTTTGGCTCAAGGTACCGTCAAATCTCACACCTTAGCTTGAGGTACAGTGGCATGTATTTAATTTGTTTGATGAAATAGGAATCCCGAGGAGATCCCGTGGGGTGAAGCTGGAGCTGAATATGTTGTTGAGTCCACTGGTGTATTCACCGACCAGGATAAGGCCGCTGCCCACTTGAAGGTATAATTATTTATCAACAGTCAAACAAAATTGAAATCTGAAGTAGGTGAAATATGATCGAAGACTAATTATTTTCCTGATGCTCAGGGAGGTGCGAAGAAGGTGATCATTTCTGCCCCGAGTAAAGATGCTCCCATGTTTGTTATGGGTGTTAATGAGAAGGATTACAAACCAGATATTAATATTGTTTCAAATGCTAGTTGCACTACCAACTGTCTTGCTCCATTGGCGAAGGTTTGTTTATAAATGATATGGTGATAACCAAAGAGTTGTGTCGTTTCTATAATGACTAAATGTGGATCAAATGTCGTTGAATTTTGACAGGTGCTTAATGACAGATTTGGCATTGTTGAGGGTCTTATGACAACTGTCCATGCCATGACCGGTAAGTAATTCGATAATTTTTTTTGTTTTTTCGTTATACGTGGTTGAATTGAACTGTTGTTGATGTCATTGGTTTGATGTTGTTTCAGCAACACAGAAGACTGTTGATGGTCCATCGATGAAAGACTGGAGAGGTGGAAGAGCTGCTTCATTCAACATTATTCCAAGTAGCACTGGGGCTGCCAAGGTACTTTTCTTGACTTGCAATCTATGAGAACATGTTATGTAACATATAAATTACTCATATGTAACTGCACAGGCTGTTGGAAAAGTACTGCCGGCTCTAAATGGAAAGCTTACTGGAATGGCTTTCCGTGTTCCAACCGTTGACGTCTCAGTGGTTGATCTAACTGCAAGGCTTGAAAAGCCAGCCTCATATGATGAAATTAAGAAGGCGATTAAGTAAGAATCAGAAATATGTCCTTTTGGGCCTCATCAAGTTGACTAGTGTGGGTTGCTAAACCTTTGAATGTCATCTCTTGAATATTATTCAATAACCTCTTGTTTATTGTTGCGCAGGGAGGAGTCCGAGGGTCAATTGAAAGGGATCCTTGGTTACACAGAAGATGATGTTGTTTCTACTGACTTTTTAACTGATAAAAGGTACAATATATGTACTTCACTTTCCTTGCCTATCTGTTACTGCCTTTATTGTAAATGTCGGTAAAAACTAAATTATGAGACGTCTGCTTAAAATTGAAGTATGATTATATCTAAATAGTAAAAGTAAAAATTAGTTTCTAGATCGAAAAAAGCCACACAGACTTCCATCAAATATGTAATTTATTTTCTTCCTCGTCCAATTTGGCAGGTCGAGCATTTTCGATGCCAAGGCTGGAATTGCTCTGAATAACAACTTTGTGAAAGTCGTATCTTGGTACGACAATGAATGGGGTTATAGGTAGGCATTGTATTTATTACTTTTATTCTTTGAGATTTCGACCACTTAGATAAGATTGTAATTTGTAAGAACAGTAACAATATTTTCTCTATATTTTGCAGCAACCGTGTTGTTGACTTGATTCGACACATGGCATCAGTTAAGTAAGTTGTTTTGTCGGAGATGACACTTGAAGAAAAAGGATACTTTCGTCCGCTTGTTGTCTAGTTTGGTCGTTTGATAACGGTGTCGAATAAATGAGATGTTGAATCTCTGAAAATTTTGTTTTCTTTTCCCCTTCATTTGGGGTGCACAAGTTTTGAGAATGTGTAGAACAGAATCATTTAGGAAAAATGCGGTTCTGTTATTTCGATTTATATATAGGGTATAAAACTAGCTTTCGGTTGTGATTTTCTGACATTATTATCTGTTAATTGTTACTTTGAGAATTGAGAGGCTTTATTTGCCATGAAGTTAAATTATTAAGTGGTTACTACATCGTTTCTCTCTTTCTTCATTCTTTCCTTTTTATCGGTAATATTAAATTATATAACCAAATGAATAGTACTGTACGACGGCTAACTTGTGTTATCCTTATTTGATCAAAGAAACAAATCCCAACGGACCATGTGGGGATTGTAGAAACATATTAGAAATAGGAGTCCTTTTCCATGATGGAGTTTGCAAATCCAATCCTTTTCCATGATGGAGTTTGCAAATCCAATTCTGAGTCGAAATAGGAATCCTATCAATGAAAAGACTACGAGAGCGTATCTATAGGCTTTACGTACCTGTAAATTGTTTTTTTCAATTCATTACATATATTCACTAGTACAAAAAGTGCCTTTTATATTACACATTCTGCAACGGTTTTACGAATAGCCGTTGTGGAAAAGCCACGCGGTGGCATTTTTGTAAAAAAGAGGAAATAATACAAAGGTAATCAGCAACGGTTGAATCTTAAACCGTTGCAAAATAGTGAACTAAAGATAATCTGCAACGGTTCTATATTTGAACCGTTGCTAAAAGTGAATCATCAGCAACGGTTGCAAGGTAACCGTTGCCAATTCCTAATATATACATGTACAGCAACTGATATCGTACGTTCTCCCCATTCTTCGATATCTCTCCATTCTCAGACTCTTCTTCCTAGCTCGTACATGGTCTCGTTGATTTCCCAGCCAGCCAAACGTAGCAGCCCATGACGACGGCTTGAAGGATTATCAAACAACGTCGCACTATTCTCGATCTATATTCTCGATCGAAACCTGCGGCCTGGCCTTCTTCTCTTGCTCCACCCGATTTTGGCTTCTTATTAGCTATCTAATATCACCTATCTAGCAATGTGGAAGGATTTATCCAACATTATTGCATTATCATCTCAAAGATTAAAGGTAAATATCTCAATTTCCCTATGGATGAAAATTAGGGCTATATATATATTTTTTTTTCCCTTACTTTGTGTGTTGATATGCATATTAACTCAATTATCATCTCATTCTAGTAAAAAGGAAGCAAGATTGAAGCATATTTTTCCAAAAAGACTCAAGGTAAAACTCGCCTCTTTTGCCCCCTTACAATGTGGACGAAAATGGCCAGTATATATGCTCTCTTTGTTGGGTTTTATTTTGCTATTTTGTTGTTAATATATGCATATTGAGCTTGAATAAGAACAAAGGCATTTGACTGTTGCCTTGAGAAATTGCTTGTGCAGCAATAGATTGATCCCTGTTATTTTTAGATTTCCAGTTAGGTGGATAACCAATGAGGAAAAACATTTACCCTTTGTATGTCAAGACTTTCCACAATGATCGCAAAATGGCCTTTAGATTTCCAGTTAGGTGGATAACTAATAATTATCTCCAACCAATACATTTGACACAAGGATAAATGTAGGATGATCCGATAGGTGATGAAAATATGGAGATGTGACAACAATTGTGCCTTCAGTTGACATTGGTATAGATACCAAAGAATGCCAAAAAATAATAATAATAATTCTCCTAGGAAATGGGTTAGAACTTCAAACAAATTAGCTCTGATGTCATGTTAAACTTCAGAATATATGGGATATCCCGTATCTCTGTAAAAGGAAGATAATAAATAATACAAATAAAATATACAACAGATGGAAACTATAGTAATTGTACAATGAAAATGACGGGGGTCTAAACGAGTAAAATAGTAATTGGGGCTGCCGTTCAGAAAGAAGAAGCACTGGATCGGCCTTCGCTAGGCTACCGGCCGCTATTAGCAAGAAGAGCGCTAGCCGGCCAGGAGCTCGCCGCCGCCACGCTAATGCAAAGAGCAAGTGGGTCGCCACTATCGATGCTAGCACCCAACATGTATTTTTTCTAATACCCAACATGTATTTCTTCTAATGCTCTTTCTTTTTTTTTTTTTTGTAAATTATAGATGAATTGGCTCCAAGTTGATGATGTCCTCCAAAAAAGTTTTCAAATTTAGCTAGCAACTAAGTGTCATTAATTGTTACGCTCAACAAGGTAACTATGGACCATATATGTCTTCATTAACACTTAACCATATTGCATATATATAGTATTGAGGGCAATGCTGCTCCAGATTGGTTTGATCGCGGAGGCTATGTGTATGAAGACAGAAAATGTAAATTACATGACTCATGCAATGCATGAATAGCAATCGTGTAGATTCATCCTTGCACCTTATTTTCAGAAGTGAGACTGTTCATCCTCTATATTTATGTCTCTTTTGTTATTTTTTTCGATATCATTTGTGATTAAACTTCTTTTATATATATAATGTAGGCAGTGTGACGCCCCGTTCGTTTTCCGTACAAATATGTGATGTTGATGACCTCATTTTGGGTGTGGCTTGCATGTGCAGTGTTGTCATATGTTGTTATATGTGTCTGGATGTGTTCCCAAGTGTATATGAGGGTATGTATGGTTTCGGGTCGTTAAGGGTACGTCGGGTGCACAACTGCAGAAAAATGGGAAATTACGGCCGTAAGGTCTGGATTTACGGCCGTAATGTGGTCGTTACGGCCGTAAGGGTCGTATGTTACGGCCGTAAGTTTGCACAGTGCAAGTGCTTCAAGATGCAGAGAGTAAATTACGGCCGTATAAACTCATGATACGGCCGTATATCAGGAGTTACGGCCGTAAGAAGGTGTATTTACGGCCGTAAGTGCCAAAGTGGAAAATGCGTCATATTTACAGAGAGTGAATTACGGTCGTATGTGGTTCGAGTACGACCATATTTCTTGGGTTACGGCCGTAAGAGATATATGATACGGCCGTAAATAGAAACAGTACCAGAATGTGAAATTTACAGAAACTGTGTTACGGCCGTATAAATGTATGTTACGGCCGTAATTTTGGATTTTACGGCCGTAAGATAGAAAGTTACGGCCGTAACGGGTAAGTCGGCAGAATGGTATTTAGGTCAGCAGAAGCCATTTTTGGGGTATTTTCTTCATGAGCTCGACCCTAAACCCCCCAAAAAGCTATTTTTTATCATTTCCAAAGTCTTCAACTTGGGTATAAGCAAGGGCTAGCTTGTGATTTTGTTGAGTTGGTTGGTTGGTGAAGATTGAAGTGAAGTAGTGATCACCTCCTTGGTTCTTTTCCCTTCTAGTAAGGTGGGTATTGCTATATTAATTATACTCATGGTAAGTAGAGGTAGAAAGTTCTCTATGTAGTTAGGAAGTTCTAGATATGCACATATACCTCTTGAGATGTATAGTTATGACTTGAGTAGCTATGTATAACATGATTTAAGTGTTATCCTTCTTACTCATGACCTAGAGCCTTAGGGTTTATATAATGCTTGAGGTGATATATGATGTTGATGTTTGCTGTATGTTTATATGTGGATATCACCTGAGTAGCATTACCGGAAGTAGAGGTATCGGAAAGGTTAGCTTCTTGTACTTGTTATGTTGGCAAACATGGTCATGAAGTGTGAATGTACTGTTGCTTACCAAGGAATACACCTATGTAAAGTTATGTCTAGTCTCACGGGAAAAGGCCCCGCAAGAGGATTGAGACTATTGGCCGTCTCACGGGCGAAGCCCGCATGAGGATTGAGACAATTAGGCCATATATGTTATGTTATGTTGGCGTCGGTGTATCCACTTGAGAAGCAACTGGGCCCAATACATGAGTGTGACATGCATTGCATTTAACTGTATGCCCACTGAGTCTTTGGGACTCATCAGGTTTTCTTTTATGTTCTCACTATAGGTACGTCAGGGCAGACACGCAGCTTGGGTGACGGAAGGGAAACCTCTCGAGATTGACGCGTGAGAGATTGTGGGTGGGGAAGAAGAAAGATGCTGAAGATCCTGTACTTATGCTTTTGAAATGAACACGGGCAATGTTTTGATGGTGTTTTGTAAATGATAAACCGTTTGAAAAAAAAATGTGAATCACCACCCGTATCGTTTTGTGAAATGTAATTGTAGCGTCGAGTCTAGTTCCGCAACTCTAATTTCGTGGGATTAGATTGGGCGTTATAGGCAACATTGGGTTCTACTTGTCATATGTACTCAACAAAGTATGGTGTATGTCCTGGACCCGTTGGAGAAACCGAATAAAAGTCTCCAATTAAAACGTTGGTTGGATATGTAAGTAATTATGACTAAGCAATGCAAAAAGGTCTTCTTAGAATAAATTTCCGTTGAATTGTTTCTTGATATTGCAGGGCTTTCAGACTCCATCATATGCAAGGAGGTCAGAGGCGAGGGCCCAATTTGCAGTGGAAATATCCTATGGTATATAAATACAAAAAAATGTGTGTTAATTAATCACTTCACATGTATTTTTAATCTCATTACTAATGACATTAAGTATATATGCAATGCTAGTGTCCAAAACAACCTGGTGGTAGTGAATGCGGATATTACGTGATGCGGTACATGTTGGAGTTTGTGCAACATCATCATGCGAACAATTCATTGGACAAGGTATACATCCATAAATTATCAAACTATAATAAAGAATTCTTTAGTACATACTTCGATCATCAACTTGTTTTAAACTAATGAAATTACCGTGGTATTCATTTAATCTTTTGTAGGTGAGTTTTGGAGAAGAATCATATACACAAGAGCAAATCGATGAGGTTCGAAATTTATGGGCTGAATACTTTTTGTATGACATGTAATAGTTTGACGATTTAATTAGTTTGGTCTTGTTAGTATTATTATTTTTTTATTTTCGAAATACGCTTTAGGTTGGCCTTAATTAGATCGTCGGATGTTTTGTGGTATGTTGATGCTTTGTGTAATATGGTGTAGTGAATTGTGGATTTGATTTTAATATGGTAGTGGATTTGATCGTTGGATGTTTTCTGGGAATTTTGATGCTTTGTGAATATGGTGTAACGAAATATTGTGGATTTGATTTTAATATGCTAGTGAATGGAGTTAATAAATTATAGTAGTAGTGTTAATGCAGGTATTGATCTTGTAATATAATGCAAAAATGTGGGGTATAGCATTGCTAGTGAAATTCTATTTTAAAAAAAAAAATTTTTTTATCCGCAACGGTTCCATTAAAACCGTTGTTGAATGTAGACATTTAGCAACGGTTACATGTGAAAAACCGTTGCCTAATGTGGATATTTAGCAACGGTTCCAGATCAAACCGTTGCTAAATATTGACATTTAGCAACGGTTTAGAACCGTTGCTAAATGTCCTGACATTCTGCAACCCCTTTATACGCAACGTTTGCAGAACCGTTATTAAATGTCAAAATAACCGTTACAGAATGGGTATTTCTGTACTAGTGATTCAAGGAGAAATCAAGTATTGTAGAAGCAAATCAATGACAATGCTTTTTCAGAAATTTGGTAACTTTGCGAACAAGTCGAGTTTCAAGAGCAACAAAAGTGAAGACAAGCTACTGATTCATCATGACATTAATAATGGCAGTAAAAAGGGTTGCAAAAATGAAATTCAGGATGTGTGCATTCCCATTTACGTGGGGAAAAAGTGCAAGAAATATTTGGTTCTAAATTCAAAATTTTGGATAGTGAATACTATAATTGATCGTTATGATGTACAACTCAACCCTCAATCGCCTATCGCGCTGCCTTGCATCACTCCAGAGATTTTTGAAAGTTATTTAGTTACCGCCGAAGCCGAAAATTAACTTTTATGTTGTTTTCTTCCTTGCATTAATTCACTGAAATATGAGATTTATTTATTGAATTTTAAGGGTTTTGTTCATGAATTTAAATATGTTGCATTTATTGTATATCTATTTGGTTGTTTGTTCAATTAAATAATCGACCCAAATATAATAAAACAATTTAACTCATAGAAATTGGGGATATAAATTATTTTAATTGCTACGAATAACAATCTAAACGATATATGGAATGAGAGGCATCCCTTAGTATTATAGAGATTAAAAATACCAAAATTTTAAAAACAAGTCCTCAATTTGCAGGGAATCAAACAAAAAAGTTGAAATTTTCTCATCTCATTAATAACTAATCAGTAAAAAGTAAAAATTCTCCATGTTAAGTGCAAGATCAATCTTAACGAGCAAATCAACGAACAAATCATTGTGAATTTGTGACCCAGAAAAAAAATTCAAAACTAAAATAGATTAGACAATTAGGGTTAATGAAAACGAGCGAACAAAAAACTTCACCATTACGTTCGACGGCCAGGACTGACATTCACCATTATGATTGACGGCCAGGATTAACACCGAGAAGCATGTTGTTACCATTAGGGAGATAGATCACATTTCCGTTCCTGGACATGGTATCCACATTCTCTTTTGTCGCCTCGATTTTCCTCAGTTCGATTAGCCCCGCCCCAAACGACGCCGTCGCATCAGAAATCAGTTTCGCAGATTCACTCTCCCCTTCAGCCCTAATAATCGCGGCCCTACGCTCCTGCTCCGCCTTCGCCACCTCAAATTTCGACCGCTCAGCCTCCTGCTGCGCCACCTGCTTTTGCTCCACCGCCTTGGAAAACTCAGCCCCGTATGATAGGTGAGTTATCGCCACGTCATCCAGTACGATATTAAAGTCCCTTGCTCGCCGGATCAGAGACTCGCGGACGAGGGCGGAGACCCGCGGCCGCTCCGTTAGGAGTTGATCGGCGTTGAACTGAGCAACCACCGCCTTGAGAACCTCGTTGCCGATGGACGGAAGGACTTTATCGGAGTATTCCCGGCCTAGGGTTTTGAAAATGTTGGGAAGGGAGGAGACCTCCGGCCGGGAGAGGACACGGAGGGTGAGATTCACCATCTGGAGGTCCTTGGTGCCGGAGACGGAGGAGAATGTGTGCGGCCTAGTGCGGATGTCGAAGATGTAGGGCTTTTGCAGCCATGGGAGGAGCAAATGAGTTCCTTCGCCGACGGTTTCGTCGATGACGCCGCGAAAACGGTCGAATATGACGGCGCGTTGGCCGCCGTCGACGGTGTGGATAGATGAGTTCACGACGGCGGCTCCGACGCCTATTCCGACGACGCTTGCAATTTTGGCCAGTAATGACATCGCAGCTTTGTTACTTCCAATTCTCGTTGAATTTTTGCAGAGGCAAAAAACAGGGTTTAATGGTTTTGTATGGTATTGCAGTATACAGGTTATGGGTAAATATGGCTTGTTCTCCAAGCACACGGTACGGTTAAGAGAAGTTGCACCTCTAGTCTCCAACGTATTTCCTTAGCAGTAAGTTAGTCCTCAGATATTAAAAGATAATAACAAGTTGGCTCTTAAATATTTGTTTGAATTGTTTCCCAGGGATAATCGGTCCTTTTTGATGGAAAATGCCTAAATATGTGTTAAAAATTCATTGACCTTGAAAGAAGATTTTGGGAAATATCAGAGAGAAATATTGGAAGGAAAAAAAAAATACTACTGCGAAGAGATTTTACGAGCTTCTAATTTGACTGAAAAGAAAATATATGATATTCTCTTCATGCTAAATATTTAAACAATTTGATTGTGCTAAATAATAGGATAATAAAGTTTCGATTTTGGACAATTGGACCTTCGCTAAGTGGAACGATCAATGCTTATACAATTTGTAACTTGATTTTGGGATTAGTCAATTTTCTTTGAACTTATTTTTTCTTTTAAAGTCAGTACCACTTGTTAACAAGGTTGCATCGAGGCACTTTATGCAATTAATGTAGATTCAACAATTCTTTATATATATAAAAAAGTGTTAGAAACATATGCTAACACATCACATAAATTAAAGAGTCAAACCATCATTTGTACACATTTTCTATACAACTATCTTTTTCAATGCCATTCAAAACAAATCCTTAAAATAAATTAGTGACGTTAACCAAGTGTATTCGTACAAATTTATTTTTATCTAAAAACTATTTTTTTGTATAAATAATGCTGGCGACTATAAGATGTGTGGATAATAATTAGTGATAATTTGAAATGTATTATTGATATTAATATTTGATTTTTAGGTATAAATAAGTAGAGACGAACACGAAACTTGAGGGGTACAATAATTATTGAAATTTCGAGTTTGAAAAGTTATTGGGAGGGAATCTAAAAGCGAAAGTTTGGATGGTTACGGAGGCCCATCTCAGATACGGATCACAAATCCATTAGCAGCCCGTTTGTCCTTAAATGCCATGTCAACCCAATGATATAACCCAGCCAGGCCCGTTTTATGCCAGTAACCATTTATTCGGCAGTTCAGCTCGAGACTACAGAGAGAAGCCGCTCAGATTGGGAACAATCTTTAATCTAGCTAGGTATTTGTATTGATCACCCCTGTCACCAATCTATCAATCTATCAAGTGTTGCAGTGATTTCTACTCGACGTTTTCATCGTCAAGCTTGGAAGCAAGGTATTATCAGATTTATTCATTTTTGTCAAATTAAATCCTGCTCGACCAGATTGGTGTTAATGCATCGAAAGCAAGGTATTATCAGATTTATTCATTTTTGTCAAATTAAATCCTGCTCGACCAGATTGGTGTTAATGCATCGATTCCTTAGAATTATTTATATATTCAGTTGTTTTGCAGAATTTTTGTTTCATGATTGTAATTAATTTTCCGATACCAACATTAATTTCCCCAGAAGCATAATGCATTGCTCTTGATTTTTGATGCTTGTTGGTTATGGTTTTATCCTTCCCTGCCTTTAGAACTGGCCGCCAATTAGGTTTTAATCAATCGGCGAAATTTTTACCCCAATATACGTAGTGTTGAGCGGAATAATGAACTAAAATTCGAACATCAAATAGTTTGAGTTATCAAAAGATTGAAGGTAAAAATCGTTGTTTTGAACAGAAACAAAATAATAGTTCATTCATCATTACATGAAAATTACATCTTCTTTTGAAAATTCCACGTTACAGTAATAGAAAGTTCTTGCTTTTGGTGCATAGCTGGAATATAAGTTGATCTCTTAAACACTGTTAAGGTAGTAAGTTTATTTCTGGAGATCTTTTTCTTTATTATAGATTTATAGTGGATAGTTCACTTCGACCTGGGTGTCATGTGAGTCCATAGTCAATACCGCCGTAGATCTCCGGGACCCTACTGCCCTCACCCTAGTGTATAGAGTTTCACTATGACTGCATGGGAAGTACAGACTCGTCTTGGTAGAAGTGAACCCTGTAATTTTGTTGGTAGAATTTCACTAGTGTATGGAGTTTCGATACGTTGAGTGTGTCAGAATTGGTGGCACAATGCACTGCACTTGTCACCAGCCACTAGCTTATGGTGTAGCCTTTCGGTGTTGTAATTTCATAAACATTGATAAAGGGGGGATCTGGTCTAACGTATCATTGTGATTAAATAATGGAAAGTTGATCGTTGTTTAAAAATTAAGCAATTCGCCTTGTGTTTGTGTGTGGATATGATTAATCAAGGACCGCGGATATGTCTCAAATGCATATCTTACAAAGGAGGTTGTTTGAATTCCAAAAGAAGCCATTAGTGACTTTGGCATTTTGTTCAAGTTAAAAGGCTTTGGTAGAGATTCTTAAGGGAAAGATAATTTTTTTGGGAAAAAAAAAATGTTTAAAGGACTGAATTCATTTTAGCTTGTATTAATTTCTCATAAACTTTCTGTAGGGACGAAGGTAGAACCTTTTGAGGAGTATCTTCCTTCCAAAATCACCTTGTCCATGGCTAGAAAGTAGAAACCATTGTTGTGGACCTCTGAGAATTAAAAAGGACCCCCCATTAGAATAAGAACAAGAAAGTTTTCTTATCCGAAATACAACACAAGAACAATTATATTTAGATTGGTATTAGGTGCATTGAGCATCAAATTTGCTTAGACACGACTGACATTTATGATCACCCTTATTCATACTGCAGGATCAAGCAATGTCAGTCAATCACATCAAATCCCTGAGAAGCATCACCATCTCAAAGGATGTAATAATTCGTGCAATCGGCCAAAGAACTTTCGCTGCTGGTGCTAAAAAGAAAGGCTCCAAAGGAGGTGCTGCTGCTGATGCTCCAAAGGTATCCATACTAAGCAAAGAAGTTAAATCCACTACCGTTGTCGGTGCCAATATCCTAAAGGATGGGGTCGACCCTAAAGTCTTGCCTGATAATGAATATCCTGATTGGTTGTGGCACCTGCTCGATAAGCGCCCAGCTCTTAGTGAGCTGAGAAGAAAAGATGTGGAAAGTTTGCCGTATGAAGATCTTAAACGGTTTGTTAAGCTGGATAATCGAGCTAGGATCAAGGAAAATAACTCTGTCAGGGCAAAGAACTGAGAAGGAATTTGCATTTAGTAGTGTTTTGTTTTGAATGTTCGATGTATTTTTGTCATTGGCCTGTGCTTTGTTAAGTGAAGTGTGTTCTTGAGTTGATGAAGGGTAGTCAGTGAAATTCATGGTATGTTACTAATCATTAGTTGTTGCATGATTCTTGCTAGAGTTGATACACGGCTTACTGTGTTCATAAAATTCTTCCATATGACAATTAAGGACACAACTATATAATGAATGCAATAAAGGCCAACAAATGCAAAATTGAAGGGATAAAGTACTTGTGCAAATTGAAGGGATATATTATACATGATTGAATAGAGTAGGCAAGGCTGTCTCTTGGAACGTAATGTGTTGTAGAGCAATGGAAGTACGAAACCCTCCTTTGAACTTTATCTGGTGCGAATTGATTTACATGCACTTTGGCATCATTTACATGTGTTTTGTGGTTACAATTATTTCATATGTCTGTAGATATTAGATTACTGTTATAATTTGTGGTTATAATTATTTCATATGTCGGTAGATATTAGATTATTGTTATAATTTTTATTTTTAAAACTAAATATTAGAAACGAACATTAGTGGTTGTACTGTGATGTTTCCGTTTATTAGAGTAAAACTAATGTGAGAGAATTTGGGCTTTTCCCCATTGCAAGATTTTGTAGTAATTTTGAGACAATAAACCAAACTTGAGAAGTTATTCTCCAAATTAGGGAACAAATTGGATTCGAATTTGGATACTAGTCTCTCCGAATGTGACTTAATCTACATTAAGTAACACTTTAGCCTTGTTCAATGCACAATTAGTGGAAAGTGTTAGAATTGTGTAAATTGTGTGGTAAAATCTATACACAGATTTTTCTCCCTACTTTTGTACCTTGTATATTGACCTTGTATGTTAATTGAGAAGTTCTCCCTAAATTTTTCTTCTTAGATTTTTTCTCCTTAATTTTGTGTCCCACATTGGTTTTACTTAGATGGTAGAAAGATATATGTCAAGATATTATATTTCTTATTTCTACATTTTTGTTTTCATCACATTAATATTAATTCACATCGTTTCTCTCTTTCTTCATTCTTCTTTCCTTTTTATCGACAATATATTAAAATATATAACCAAATGAATTGTACTATGTGACGGCTAACTTGTTATCCCTATTTGGTGAAAGAAACAAATCGGCACGGACCATGCGTGGGAATTGTAGAAACATATTAGAAATAAGAGTCCTTTTCCTTGATGGAGTTTGCAAATCCAATTCTGAGTCGAAATAGGAATCGAGTATGAGAGTGTATATATATGCTTTACCTGTAGTTTGTTTTTTCAATTCATTACATATTCAAAGAGAAGTCAAGTACTGTAGAAGGAAATCAATGACGATACTTTTTCAGAAATTTGGTAAGTTTGTGAACAAGTTGAGTTTCAAGCACAACAAAAGTGAATACGAGCTATTGATTGATCACGAGATTAATAACGGCAGTAAAGAGGGATGCAAAGACGAAATTCGGGATGTGTACGTTCCCGTTTACGTGGGGAAACGCCGCAAGAAATATTTGATTCCCGATTCAAGATTTTGGATAGTGAATACTATAATTGATCGTTACGATGTACAACTCAACCCTCAATCGCCTATCGCACTGCCTTGCGTCACTCCAGAGATTTTTGAATGTTATTTAGCTACTGCTGAAGCCGAAAATTAACTTCTTATGTTGTTTTCTTTATTAATTCATTGACATGTGAGATTTATTTATTGAAGTTTAATGGTTTTGTTCATGTGTTTAGATGTATTGTATTTATTCCATATCTTGCATTTATCATGTATCTATTCGATTGTGTGTCCAATTAAAATAATCGATCCAAATATAATAAAACAATTTAACTCATAGAAATTGGTGATGTAAATTCTTTTAACAGCTACAAGCAACAATCTAAAGGATATATGGAATGAGAGGCATTCCTTGGTATCACAAAGATTGTACCAAAATTTTAAAAACAAGTCTTCAATTTGAAGGGAATCAAACAAAAAAGTTGAAATTTTCTCAATTAATCCATAATCGGTAAAATGTAAAAATTCTCCATGTTAAGTGCAAGATCAATCTTAACGAGTATATCATTGTGACCCAGTAAAAACACCTAAAACTCAAAACTAAAATAGACTAGACAATTAAGGTTAATGAAAACGAGCAGAAGACTTCCCATTATGATTAACGGCTAGGATTAACACCACATTCCATTAGGGAGAGAGATCACATTTCCATTCCTGGACATAGTATCCACATTCTCTTTTGCCGCCTCGATTTTCCTCAGTTCAATAAGCCGGGCCCCAAATGATCTCGTCGCATCAGAAATCAGCTTCGCGGATTCACTCTACCCGTCAGCCCGATTAAAATAAGATTTATTCATTAAAATAAGATATTATTTTTCTTATTTCTACATCTGTGTTTTCATCACATTAATATTGCTTGGACGGTTGAAAATAAGTGTACAAAAATATTTTTTCAAAAATAATTTTATCAAATATTTTTTTAACCAATAACAATCATAAATATTATTGATAGTAATGTCAGCAGCATTTTCATTGATTAATAGCACCCCTTCACTGATATTATCGACGAGAGTGTTGTTGTTGTCACGTAGTCATTCTATTTTTACGTTTTATATTACTCGATCTAAGAACGTGTATTGCATGGATTTTCTGTAGTTAATTTCAGAATGTTTAATAAAGTAAACGATAAATAAGAATCAATTATCATTTTCGTGGGTAGAATTGATCAATATTAAAATGTAGAAATAGTTATGACAACTGAATGGTTTTGAAATAGGGATATTGAATATTTAATTTATTTAATTTAAAAGAAGAAAATAAAATAAAATAAAAAGAAGATGTTTCTTTTGTATTTTCAGGAGTAGAAAATAGTAAATATAAGGATAAAATCATTTGTATATAGATAAAAGATTCAAACTATTGTCATCTAAAAGGCTCAGAAGCGGGTATTAGGTGTAAATTTTTATAGATTTTTATGAATTTTTATGTAAAATAGGAGAGAGAATGAGTGAAATTAAATGGTAAAAATTTGCATAGTATATGTAAATCTCATGAGAGAAGTGAATGTAATTAATTTGACCAAAATTGAGAATGAATCAAAATATGTAAAAATTTATTAAAATTTGTAAATTAACCCGCACTTATATATAGATAGAAATTTGATAAGTTAATTGTTAATTGTTAATTGTGGAGATACAATAATGGAGATACAATAACGTTATTCGCCTTATCTGTTGACGTGCCAGCAGTTCAGTATATTTGCAAAATCAAGAACTGGATCCCACTGCTCACGTGTTAAGCTCAATTGTTGACATATATAGTATATGAAGAGAATAACTCTTCATCAAGTATATACCTGCCATCGCAATTCTACAAATAGCATATTTCAAATACCCAATAACATTACTCTCAAGTTAGGGTATGTTTCATTGGTGATAAAGTTAATTTTTTTGATATTCGTGTTGAATATGTGATTAAAATTTGGGGAAAGTATATTAAATAATTAAATAAGTGATTATAAATGATGAGAGAGAAAAAATTAATAAAATTTGTGTTGAATTATGTTGAGTAGAACAAGGCCTTAAAGTTTCAAAGAGTAAATTTTATTGGGATAATTAAGCATAGGATGTCAAAAAAAAGATAGATTTGTCAAACACAGAAACAAATGGCAAAAAAATTGATATTGAGGAAGGCTATCCGAGGATCATTGATTGAGTTAAAAGGTAAATGAGATACTCCCTCCATCCCAATTATATATGCTTACTAATTTTTCAAGAAGTAATCTACCCTCATTTTGAGCACTATTACAAAATGCTCTCATAATTAAACATATTAAATAAAGTTATTTTGGTAAATGAGCAAAAAATACTATTTAATATAAAAGCAAGATTGTATATTTTAAACATCCCAAAAATAAAAATAAACCAATATATATATATATATATATATATATATATATATGGTACGGAAGGACTATTAATTAGCAAGTAGCAACTCTATTAATTATTAAACTAGTCATCCAAAGAAGATGATGAAAATGTGATTCTAAAGTTACATAAAAAGATGAGTCCTTTGTTAATTGTGTTTTATTATTTTTATTATTTATTGTTAAAAATGCTTGGGAATCGTTTGCAAATTTTCCTTTTATTTTAGCCGACAGAGGTACCATTCAGCCAATGGAAGTTCCAAGAAATTGGTGGCAAGGATAAGTTCTATAAAAATGTGAAAGCAATAAAAAGAGGAGTAACATGAAAATGAAAGTGTCTAAAGTAGATGCATTCTCCACCAATCACCATAAGAAATAACTCATATATACACACACACATATATATTGTAGGTAAAGCAGTTTCCTATTTATCTGAAAAAAATTAACTTTTACTATTTAATGTCACATCAATATTAATTTAATATTTCATATTTCTCATTATTATCTACACAATTATTATTAATCACAATCACTATTCACTCTAAAAATCCAACTTAAAAAAAAAAAAAAAAAAAGAGCTAACTTTTTGGGGCTAACTTCAATATAATTACTCAAACATTAAGCAAAACTCGTCTAATTACTTTTAAGGGGCATGAAGGTTTTGTACGAGCTGGCCTTGCGAGTGGGGTTTCAGAGTTTATTGGTTGGTGTGATTGGTGGGGTTGGAAGAAATATATAATAATTATAAAGAAATGGTACCAATCACCTTCAATTTATAATAATCTGAATCTGAAATACAGATAGGTTGACACGTTACATGTTTACTAATTACGAGTACCTATCACTTGATGGCGATGTTTTCACTAACCACCACATTTTTATTTCTGACACCTTACTATTACTGTAGTGTTGCTCGCTTCTCTATGGTGGATCCTCATGCGTATCTGATCTTATTACGTACTATGCAACTTAAATTTCATTAAATTGCAGAGTTGATCCTCAATCTTCTGAATCAAGTTTCAGAATAGTCCATTGAAAATGACAGAAAAGCAGATGGAAGAATGAAGATAAGAACAGGAGGCTATATATATACATATGGATTGGAAGGATATGGCTGTGAATATGAACTTTTAGCTATCAATTCCTACAAATAAGAAGTGTTATCTTCTCCATGGATGCTACCGGCCAGGAAAAGAATAAAAAACGTAATAAATTAATATTTTACATGAGAGAATTAGATAGCTAAGTTAGGTTATCTTAGACTTAGAGTGAAACCAGCTACAACTAACCACATCAACTTATTTATCATCATGAAGTGTTTAAATTAAGAACAATTATATATTGAGGATTGAACAAGGGCCGAGCGGTACGAACCGCGCCCGTGCCGGGTGTAGACCCGGGTTTGATTCCTCACCCCGCCCCTCATAAAAATGGCTTTGAAAATTTGTGGGATTTCCACGCCCCCCCCCCCTCCCGGTCAAAAAAAAAAGAACAATTATATATTAAAAACACCAAAGATTTATCTAGGGCATCAATTAATGGTTAGCTCCTTTTCAAATGACCTACGCATTTTTAATCCAATGTATAGTTCTCACCATGAAAATAAATGTTATTTATATATGGACTCCAGGTATTTTTTTTGCTAATGAGATTTAAATTTGTATAACACAAGGAGACAACTATTTCTCTACTTCCGGTATAAGTTATCGATTATGTTCAAAAGAACAAAATGATACATATTTGATAGCACATAAATTTTCAAGAATCGAGGTTTGGCCAAATATGTTGTGCATGCATGCACACACACATATATATATGTACGAGTTTAATTCAGCTTCACACGATTTAAAGTCGTTTTGTTATCGTTTGTTTTGTTTAGCACGGGGACGATAAATTAAAGAATGGTAAGAAGGCAAGAATTTAAATAAATCAGAGAATTAATTGTCTCAATAAACACTGAGGCTCAAAGAAGTTAAAAGTTAACAACTTAAAAAATTTCTTGTTAAATAAAAGCCTATAGGTAGCCCATAGAGTGTGGTGAATAAAGAGAAAGATGGATAATCAAAAGCTTCATATGTTTCACACAATCATTACATTCACACATTGCCTCTTGATTCACATATATATTAAAATTAACTAGAAAACATTATATGCACATGCTGAAGTTTAGGTTTTTCAACATGCATCCCGCTGTAAATTATTACTACCCAAATAATACAAATATAAAATATAATATTTATAATTTTCCTTACCTTCATTAACTTCCCTTCGGAAATTAAGCAGCTTCATCTTCCTAACCTCAGCGCAGCTTCGGAATCGAGCCTCCATGCAAATCCCCCAAAATCCATCTTCCACACGTCACACGGCATCGTTTCATAGTGCTTCTCCTTCCCCCACGGCTGCGGATACACAACCCTGACTGTGCATGCAAATGCAGGCCACTGTACGGCGATTTCATCCTTAACCACCAGCCACACCATTATCTCCGCCGCTGCCGACGACTCCTCCGCCGTGTCCAGCGGATCCACCATCCGCCGGTAAGCCAGATTAAACCACCGCACCTTATCGAAACCATCCGATATAAGACCCGGACACGTGTCCACCTCTAGACTCTTCATTTTCTCAAGGTCCGTACTTCCTAACCCTCGCCTATCCACCCACGTGCTCGTTATTCTATCCACCATCACCCACGATTCTACCACTCTCCTCGGCGGCGTTGGCGCCACCGACGTCCGATCTGATTGATCCGGTGCCAAACCGACGCCGTAGTTGGCGATACTCTCCGGATTATTTAAACTCGTCAATATCGGTTGCTGTTGCACCGAGAAATCGAAAGTTTTCACAGATCCAGTCGAGGCCTGAGTCTGTAATCCTAGATTTACAATCTCGCCGTCAAACTGTAAATTTTTTCGCTCTTTGTCATCATTTACCGAACTGTTGCACCTTTTGCTGTTCCTCTTAACCCTAACGTACTTTCTCTTCGTTTTTCTTTTGGTTGACACCTCGGATTTGTTCTCCACCGGATTCGTGCCGGAAAATGAACCGTCTGTCACCGGCTTCGGAGCGATCGGACGGAACTTGAGCATTATCCGGTTGATTATCGTCTTATCCTGCGCACCACCGTCGCGCCCTGGGGAGAGCCAGTCCATTGCACCATCCATACCTAGCTAGCTCTCAACCAGCTCAGTACTTTCTTCCAAGCTTAAAGCTTTCTCTCTCTGCTGAGTTGAATATATTGCCGGGCACCATGCTACAATGCCATAATAAATACCATAATGGTTGACATAATAGATATGTGGCATGATCCTACAATTTCAACTACTCCATCACTTTTAGATGGACGGTTATTAAATATGCCAACAACCATTATGTCAACCATTATGATATTCATTACAGAATGCAGATTTCCCATATCACGGAGGCCTCCGAACCGTAATTATTGAGCTGCTTCTGTATTTTTTTAAAAAAAGTGAACCACATTGCGATAATTAAGTAAATTTTTAAATTTTATTTTTACCTAAAAACTTTTAATTATCCAATTAGTCACCACCCTCTGCTCATTTTTATCCAATCACAATCCTTTTTACCACTCGGTGACTCACTACTCATTTTCATCATATTATTATGATTTTAACAATTTTTCAAGCATTTCCCATCAAAATCGTGATAAAATTTTAAGTTCATGTTAGGATTAAATTTTTATACATTTTTATGTATTTTTATGTGAAGTAAGATAGAGAGTGGCAGAGTTGAATGGTGGAGATTTGTGTAGTATATATAGGTCCTATAAAACATGTAAATGTGATTGGTTTGATTAAATTCAAATTCAAATAAGAATAAATTTAAATGAATTAAAATTTGAATCCTACGATGCACAGAATTTTAATATTTACTAAGACCGTATATTGGTAATAATTAATATGAGATTAGTTACAATAATTGATTTATATGGTATTGTTCTAGTGCTAACGGTGGTGTCATAGTAACGGCACAACCGCTAGCAATAGAACAAACTTGTTGATTTATATATCAAATATTATCTTGGAAAAATAATAAGTATATACACATGTTTGCACTCGCATAAAGATATAATGGAAATTACCATTTTAAAATGGTAAGATTTAAAATGATAAATGATTACATCACTTGTTTGTGAATAACATTATTCATTTAGAATAATATATATAATTTTATTTGTATACACATTTATAAGTAGCTATGAGCTAAATTATTGGAGAATTAATTTATGTTAATTTCTTTTGATATTTATGAATTATACTAATATTTTAAAACAATATAAGGTGGACGCGTGTCTAGGGTATCCATGGTCACAGGGAGGAGCGTTGATTGCTGGGGATGGGATCAGGTGGACCGGCAAGTAAAAGCAGCGTATCAAATGACACGGAGGAATTTGATTGGTGGAATTTGTACTGACCAATAAAAGATGGGACACGTATCCAGCACTCCCAAAAAGGAATGCACCTTGAGGGAAGCAAAGTGGCAATGCTTTTGGTTAGACACACCATTAACTAGACGCGTGGCATATGTCTCTAATTTTATATATCTATCACTCTCACTCTCTTTACGAGAGAGTGAGTTACAAGATTTTCGAAATTCCGTTTGTGACCAAACTCAGGCCCCTAGTTTGAAAAAACGACTCAGGGTCCCTATCTCATTTGTGCTAAACTAGACTCCGTCAGTGTCGAGCATGGAAAAAAGTTGATTTTTATTCATTGGCTGTTGTTGACAAAAATGTTCAAAAATCATCAAAAGTTTTTTAACTACGGAAACTATCAACTTATTTTGGTCATTCGTCGGCGTTCGTTTTGAAATTGGGACCAAAATCTAGAATTAGATGCGGCGAAGTGAGGGCTCAACAATTTTGAAAATTTTAAAGCGTGTGGACGTAGCGGCCAGTCAAAGTTTTATCAACATTTTTAGCCTAAAAATATTTAAAAACTTTGACCGGCCGCCATGGGTTGTCACGGTATCATTAAAATTTTCAAAATTCTTGAGCTCACTCATTCTAGATTCTGGTCCTTAAAAAGATCTGACGGACCTCAAATGGGCCGATGGTTTTATAGTTAAAAAATTTTTGATGGTTTTGGATCATCTTTGCGGTTGTTGAATGATTTAAGAGAAGACGAGACGTAAAATTAAGGAAAATTATCAAATTTTTGGATGATGCTACTCGAACAAGATGACCGATATAGTAATTGATTATAATATAATATGTTAAAATCTTATGAAGCGAGATAATGGTGATTGAGATATCTTATTTTACAAGATTTTAATATAATACAATTGTGCCGATCACTGTACTCGTATAAAATTTCTCTAAAAGCTTGCATTGATTTGGTACCGTATTTGCTCGTATTTGGTTAATATTAAAAGCATTTCTCTAAAAGCATTTCTAATCATCAAAGATTAAGATTATGCTCTCTTGTCAATCGAATCTAGAGGGTGATTTGCAGAAATTCACGTATCTACCAAAGAATATTGGGGTGTCTGTGGGGTCCAACGTGGACACCACCCCGTTGAGATGGTTGGGCGGGATAACCTTTTTCGCCAATTTACAACTCATGCAGAGGACTGCATTATTTGCTGAGAGATGACCCTTGATAGTACACTGCAATATGTATATATATATATATATATATATATATATATATATATATATTATATATATAAACAGAGTCAATCTTGCCTTGATGTAGATTACGGGTTCCCAACACTAGAATCTCCCTAAGTTTTAATAATGTCGTAAGCATTATTGACATTGAGGTCACATATCATAATCATAGGTATTAAGGTATATAGCCCGTTAGCCAATTATTTTTTTTATTTTTTATAATTTTTTTATTCATTTTTTTTTTATCCTAAAACAATCACATCCATATATATCATTACATCCACAAATCTCAATCACTCAGCTCAACTCACTCTCTTCTTTTACATTAAAAACCATTATAATCTATTCTCTATCACCCCTATAATAAGCATTAATATTATATGTCACAATCATATAAACAATCTCGATCTCAATCAAGTAGTAAATTATGAAATATATATAGCATTATTCTCCTTTTTTTTCTTATGAATCACAAAGTTTAGTGTAGATCCTAGTGTTCGTTGTGGCCTGCTAAACGTAATGTTTAGATAACGATACGAGGTTTGAAATACTACAACAAACACAAAATTTGAAAAGGTAAGAACAATTACTAAAAGCTAAAACCGAGGATGGGGCATAACGGGTATTCATTGTTTATGTGAAGTAATAAAATCTCCCCATTCCGATAATGAGGAGAATAAAATCTCCCACATTGGAAAGAAAACGGTAGTGGCATCGAAGAGTGGCTATAATACAAAATTTTTAGAGTCCAGAGTAAATTTGGCTTTGGGTGTATCAAACTCGTTCCTCGTAGTTAAGACAATTGATCAACCTATACATGCATAAAAGGCAAATTAATTAGTTCGTAACTACACAAAATACGAGATCTTTTTTCCCCTCGGCTTACCTCATCCAAAATATATTCGACTCAGGCCAATACACTAAATAAGATAGTAGAGTACATTACATGAGATCACAAGTAGCAAGCTTCCATCAAAAAACATAGCATTTGATTATTGGATGCTAACGGATATTGGCTTTCTTTGTTAGTTCCATGCAGAAAATTTATTTCTCTAAAGAATAAAGAGCAGTTGCATTGTACAACTGAAACCAATACAACTTCACACTTACAGAGAATTCCCATCAGCTCAAAATTAATCCCCCAGAAAACAAGAAAAAACTGTAATTTGTACTGAGTTCGAATTTCTTATTTCTCACTTGGAACAAAAATGTTCTGCCTTAACAATAATGCTCGAACCAACTTAACATGGAAGAGAAAAATTGTAAGAGGAATATGATTATTTGCTCATTGCAAAGACCTCTCAATGAATTCAATTAACTTACAGCCATAGTGGGAAGCTGTGGAGTCTAGTTGACGACATCAACAACCAGTTTCCGGGACTTAAGAACAGACCACCTCAGGCGCCGGTAGTAAGCAGCTTGAAGAAGTGCTAACGATAGTACTAAGATCCACTTGAAACCCATCTGCAAAAGCAGGGGGATATGTCAAACCGAGTGGACTTCATGCATTTCACGCGTGTAAATTATAGCTTACCAGTTTTCGTTCTTCCATTTCCGGCTCTGCAGCCCATGATAAAAATGTCACGACATCTTTTCCCATCTAGAAGGATAACATGCAAAATGAGCAGGAGATTAGTAAAACCCAAATTAAGGCTAAGCCTAATCATGTGGTATACTTATCTCTTGACAATGCAGTACAGGGCAGGCACAAAAGATTTTTGCGTGTTCAGGGTAATATTTTGGTAAAGATTGACTCTTCAAGTTGTATGTATAGATAATAATGAGTACTGATTTGATATGTATGGTTAATATTAAAGTTTAACTTTGATTGAGGAATTTAAGTTAATCTTTAGACAGTAGTGCATAAAAGACTCCAGTAACAACATAAGTTCTTGAATTTGGTGAAGATTAAGAGGGAAACCTACCTGAGCTTCTGTTGCAGGAGTACCATCTTCATACTCAACAGCACCATCATTAAGCATTTTAGGCATGGCAATAGCTCCCCCAGGGAAGTAGGCATTGTAATGCAATCCTTCTCGAATCTACAAAATCGATACAGCTTGTACGATTGGGCTAGGAAACCACACATCAATGAACAAGATTGTAACATTACAGGGTATGCAGAAGAACTTACAGAAACACCAGCAGGAGGATCACGATAGCCGGTCAGAAGGGCAAAAACATAATTTTGACCATTGTGACGAGCCTAGAACAGAAAGTAGATAAACAAGTTAAGACAGCCATGAAGAGCATTCAATCTAATAAATGAGCCAATTTCAGAAGGCAGGAAATACTTTGGTTATGAGACTCAAATCAGGAGGGTAGGCCCCTCCATTGGCGAACCTAGCTGCCTGCTCATTTGCATATGGCTGGGGGAAACGATCACTCAATTTGCCCGGACGGGTAAACATCTCCCCCTCATCATTAGGCCCATCAACAACCTCAATCTCGGCTGCCATAGCCTTTGTTTCCTCCTCTGTATATGCCACACCAACCAAGTCTCGATATGAAATCAGGGACATGGAATGGCAGGAAGCACAGACTTGTTGATAAACCTGATGACCACGACGAATCCTGTTTGGCACCAACTGCAATATATCAATGTAATGTAGAGTAAAATGTTCTATGGCCCGTTGATTCATTTGCACAAACCAGAGAATTATATTTAACTATTCACAATCACATATATTAGCAAACGGAGAGAATAGGAAATTCATAAGAGGGTGGGAACATATTATTTTGTATAATACTTTCTAGAGAAAACTCGCCCACAATGGTCATGTAACAAATACGTGAAATCCCCCTTTCAACAGAGCACCCACGTGTAAGTGTACACTTTCTGATTTCGTCACATCCAAGAACTAACTAGGCGTGGATTTGTTTCAACTTTCTGTCTTTCTTGGCTCTAATATTTTACTTTGAAACTCAAAGTCAAACTTTAATTTCAACATCAAATTCAAAACTGCTACTGGTCGTTATTCACACCGGGTTCCACTACTATTAAAACTAAGAATTAACTTTTCAAAGTTTACATAAACACAAACTAAGAAATCCTTGGTTAACATTTTTCCCAATAAAAAACTTGAATCAACAAACTAAATCTTATCCAAACAAAAGGAATAAGTACTATGTTTTGGGAAAATTATATATATGCAAAAAAGTTATGTGAGTTTTGCACCAAACATAAGAAGCTGGAAGTAGAGATATTTTATTTTAACACAATACAGCGCATAAAGAATAAAGAAAGTGTAAAGAACAAATAAATCATAATATAATGAAACAAATATAATGAGTAGGAATTAACCCATGGTATCGAGTTGGGACTTCGTAAAATCTCAAAAAGTAGCAACAGATCCACAAACAAAGAACTTATTCAGAAAATACTTGACAGCAAACTCACGAAGCATGGTCATATGAACTGAGAATGCCCTCGTGAGGCCAAGGATAGTTTGAGGCTTCCAAACCATGTTCAGCCTCATCAGAGGATGCTATTGTTGCAAAACTTAAAAAGCCTGACACACCAGCTCCAAAGACTGCCAGTGCCCTCAAGGACTTCATGCCTGCTCCAATGCTTTCCTGCTCTTTTTCGGAAACAAGAGAAGATAAAACTGGGGAGGCCTGAAAATTGAGTTTAGAAAAGAAAGGAAAACAAACCAGAAGTCAATTTACGCTACCAATTCATATTGAACTAGAAAACACCTAATTAATTTAACAGAAAGCCTACAAAGTTTTAGAAAATGAAAACCATGATGCTAATTTTCCCCCACGGAACTTAGCAATAGTCATGCATGTGGCTTAATTGCTTCTAGGTTTAAGGCTGTTCAAATGGAGAGATATGTTCAGGCTGCATTAGAGCAATTTTGCGTGAAGAAACTATTCTAGGAAGCTTGACCAAGACAAGCAGCATTAAGGATGGCTGATGCCTGACAAGGTGCTTACAAACACGGATAAATTAGTCCAGGAGAAGTTGTATGCAGTTATATGTGAGGATAGAAAGCGGTTTGAAGTTTATAGGCATTTGTCACCTCAAGAAACACATGATCAATAATATGCTTAAGTATACTTAAAAAATACCATTCAGAAAATTATGTTGGTAAGGGAACTGAGTTCCCACCACCTCCAAATGCAACTGTGAACGAAATTCGACACATGAATTTATATGGATATACAGTTTTCATTTTCATTCTCATTCATGCAACAGGACAGATACTTTCTTAAGCACTTAATTAGTAGTTTCGAACCAACAAGATTTAGCCACCGAACACAAAACCTAAGTACTCCAACAAGAGACTGCAAAGACCGCTAACTCAGTCCCAGAAAACATTTATTTTTATTTATTTTATATTTTTTTCACCGTGAAGAAATGAAATCTTCTTTATCACAGGTTCACTAATTAAGTAGAGTAGTTTGAGTTGAAATGACAATATTAGGGGACGAGTAGACGCCTAATGCACATGTGACCCTTGCATGCATATAGAATAGACCTCACTCTCCCTTGATCACTAGATATATCAGGCTACAACTTGAGGCCATATTGGGACATAGCAGGTCAATGCCAAAGCATGAACCTTGTAAGTATTACTTGAATGAAATAAAAGTGAAGTGCATTGAAAATTTAAATTCAAAATTAGAAACTTTACAGTGCTTTGCAAATGAAGCCTATCTCTCAGCAACCGGTGGATTGCTCTACCTCGAAACATTTTACTTGATCACTCTGCTTACACAAAAAAAAATAAAACAATTGGGTATATGATAAACAACATTTAACACTGAAATATCAATACAATATATGTATAGCAGATACAAGCATGGTTTGAAACAGTAGAAACAGATATTGAGGGATTTTTCCATTGTGAGGTGAGGAGTTAGACCCTCAGCACTTTGAGGCTTAAGCCTCACTGTGAACCCAAAGAATTTAGCAAAAATATAAAAAATTTGAACATACAGTAACATAAACAAGATGTAAACAGCAAAAGTCCCCAAAATTTCGAATCAACTACTGGATAAAAGCAAACAAGAACAAAATGAAATCAATATTAGATTAGCTTAGTTGGCTGACTAGATGTTCAGTTCAGTTAGTTACATTCTAACTCAGTTAGTTACTGTTTAGTTAGGCAAGTTGACACCTTTAGTTGTACAGTCAAGCTAACTCTCCTAATTATATAAAAGGGGATATGCTGATGTAAATACTGAGTCTCATTACTCAATAAAATGAAATACATTTTCTTTATCTCTTTTCTCCCTCTACAAATCGGATAATCAACAAAGAAAAGTACCCATTCAAACCGAAGTACAAAATCATACAATTTTGTGTCAGAGCTATAATTGGCTTTGTATCTGTATATTTTCCTTTTCCTCTTTTATTTTAGGATTAATCTCATTTGTTTCTTTATATTTATAGTAAATAAAATAATTAATATTTCTTTTAGTATCTTACAATTTGCTTAGATTACCCACATAGATTAGGTGCAGAATCCCTTTCCAGAAAATGTAATTTAATGCGATTTTTTTTTTGCTCCAAAATTTGGGAACCCTAGATTTTTACGAGGCATCATTCGTCCCTTAAAAAAACAAAAAGAAGTGTCCAAGTACTTTTTTCTAGTGCCTCAGGAAATTTTTTAACCCATGGATACCAATTTACGACCACATGAGAAGAGAAGACAAAGCGTCATATTTTATTAAACGATGATGAGCGGTATTGGCTCAGAACACCTCCACACCACAAGAAACAAAAATATGGACAAACTAAAGCATATTCCTAGTACCTATATAATGAAATTTTGAATAACATGGATTTCGGTGTATTTTAGTGTAATATCCAAGTCCCTTTACAAGATTAGGAAAAAGTGATTAGGAAATACCTTGAATTTCCTTCATTTTTTATTCTTAAAGATAAAAGTTGAGAGTTTAGTGCCCATGTTGTCATAGCCATCTTCATCTTGGTTCAAAACTAACATATTAAAATATTTCTGCTATTTATTTGTGCACAAAATCAGATTCCCGCATCCCTCATAATTACAAAGCACCCCAAGTGAAGAAACCATTGTACAATAAATCACACATAAAATGAATGCTAGGATATCTTCAGACTTCTAATTCTACTATGTCAACAAATAAACAATTAAAGTAAAATTAAAATTAAAAATTCCATCAACTTGCACAAGTGGCCGTCGAGGATCAAATTGTTATCCACTAAACAAAGAGCAAAAAAATTAGCTTAAGAAGAAAGAAAGAGTAACATCAAAACCACATGGCTAAGCAGAATCAATAACACCACCAGACCTACATGAAACCCTCTAACATCTAACTACATACTAGACAAGTTTAACCATCAGTAGAGCATTGTTTGGCAAAGCCAATGACTTATAACCCACAGGCCCCATGAAATTTTGGTAAGGTTCATCTAACTAACTCTTATTTTGTTCAGCACTAAGTCCTCATGCATTTTAACAGCAAATTTGTGGTGGTCTACAAGCTAGGAGCTAAATTCCCAACACCTGTTCTAAATCATTTAATCATGGTTACTTATTGAAACCTTTAACTCAAACCACAAGGAAAAAATGACCCAATCACTTCCTAAGATATTACTGATAAAAAATGCCCAACCAAGGAGTTCATAGGCATACATATCTGAATGGCTATTGGCCACTGCACATAATGGAAGGTTGTGGAATGTGGATTGAGAAGATGACAGTTAATGGATCTGCTGTGTGGATGTTTCCCATTAAACTTCTCTCTACAAAATTTAACTGCAGTCATAATTTTCCCATCCCTCTGCATGCATGCGTTCATTGGCATGCATGATGCAAGGATGGTTCTCATATCCAATGCTGGTTTTACTCTTTTAGGTCTAAATAATAAAAACATATAACTATCCTACAATAGAGAGAAAAATGATCTTCTTGGAATTCACATTTCATAAATAAACAACATTGACAAGAAAATTAAGTTTAACTACCAGACTTCAGACGGGTCCTCTTGTATAATGGTTAAACTTTGAACTTTAAGGGATGTCCTAAATTTGACCTCTATATGCAGAACGGCAGAAGGAACAACACAGTCCAATTCGTGAAGCATACATTACTGTGCTTGCAAAATCCTCCTCTATTAGCACAGACCATAAATTGATGGAGACGTGATCGAAATGCAATTAAATGGGGGCACTCTCAACACACTACACGTCTAGTCTGATTATTGGGTCGGGAAAAACGGGGTGGGAAGAATAATTAATTAATTATGCTATTAGCAATCCACAAACAACAAAAGTCCACAATTTCTGAAAAATGTAATTCCATAAACATGAGCGGGGCGAAACAACCTGAGGTCTATTGGGAGCTTCAAGTTGAGAAATAAGAAGCTCAGATCAAGGTCATGTTGAAATAAAAATGAATCATAATGATAATTAATTGTTAGGAGCAAATAAATGAGAATCTCAGATCGAGGCTGTGTTGAAATTAAATCATTCACGAGAATCTGATCGAGTGTGCGAAATCAACATACAAATCCATTTCTAACATAAACAAATCAGAAAGTACCTTCAAATAATCCAAGTTTGCCGATGACGAAGCTCAAATACGATGCCAGATTCGCGCGTGCCCTCCTCTTGCTGTAAATCCAGTGCTGGTCATATAATGCAGTGTTCTTCTACTGATATGGGCTCTTAATTGGGCTTTAGTGGCTCGTACCAAACAGTACAAGATGGACTCTTTTCATATCGGTCAGTAGGCCCAATCACTTAGTTCTCTTCCCTTTGCGGAAATTACAGTCGGGTCACCCGGGTGTTTGGTACGTAAACTAGTATCATTTCGATGCGTTCTTTGGGATGAAAAATATTCAGAAGTGCGTCGTATCCGATGGAAAAAATAATTTAAGTAACATGCATTAGATGAATTACAGTTGAAATAATTAAAAAGAATAATGTTGGAGAATTAATATAAAATATTTAAAATACGTCTCACGTTAGATATAAAAATATAGCTGAACAATATTGTGTGATAATCGAACTAAAACAATTATAAGGTAAAGAGCATTAGATGGAAGTGCATTTGAATCGTGGACTAACATTGTGGTGATATATCAAATTAAATAAATATTATGAATCATAAAAATCATTTTATATTTTGAAATACTTCTTTAAACACTACATTCGTTGTTTAATTTTCAATTTACTACCAGCATCACAAATCAAAATCATCAGTGACTCTCATTAATAACTCTAGAGGCTGACAATATCCAATTGTCCATGTGAATATCGGCCTCCTCAAATAAATGTCAGCATTAGAAGCAATTATCGTCTTTGATCGTGATGTCATCATATAAGAAACAAATAAAGGTAACTCGCTCCGTTGGAACTTAAGCGGTAATCATGGATTAGTTGAAGTCAACGCGTCATTCTAGGAATGAATATTTTGTGACCTTCATTGCATCAAAAATAATTTTGCCTCAACCACGTGTTCCCAAGTCTTGTGATGATTAATCGGGTTCCCTTTGCATAAACCCACTAAGCGATTAATGTTTTCCAACAATAGTAGAGGAATCTGCAGGCTTTTACTTTTAGTTTATGATTTGACACGAGAACTTGAATAGTATTCAAAAATTTGATTCATCGACAGTAAAGCATAGACATGTGTACCTCAACAATCATCTTCTTTCCCCACTGCTTACACCTCAAGTATTACAAGTCATCCTTCAATTCAATTTGCAAAATGGTTTGCAACAATACAAAATGAATTGTAATTATCAAATTAATCCTAAAACATTTTAATTTTTTTAATAGAATAAATGATTACGAAAACTAACAATAACTTAATGAGTTTGTTAATTTAAAAATGATTTCTAAAGCTACCATCCATATTTAGATTTTATATCTTAATAGTTAATTCTAATCATCTTGTTAATTAATATAATAGATTAACTAAAAATAACAATATAATCTCTTAATTAGATATTAATTATAGTTTTGGATTATATACATTGTTTTTAAATTAAAAAGTTAACAATTGTTCTAAAAATTTATAATTGATTTCTTATTGTGCTTTCATTTTCAACATCCTAGGAGTTTTTGAGATGACATAAACTTTTAATGGAAAAGCACAATCAATAATCTTGTTCATTATCGAGAACCACAAATTCGTACTTTAACCTCATGTAGGCACAAATTATGAGAGCCACTATAAGATTTTCATTCATTGTTATTAATTAAAAATTAAACTAAAGGAAACCGGTCATTCGGGGGACCGACTATGAGATTTTCGACCATTCAATATTAAATAAAAGCCACTAAAGTGTCATTGTACTAACCTCGAATTTGTCTTGCATTGTGAAACCACTATGGAATTTTCATCCATTATTATTAATTTAAAATTATTAGTAAACTAAGGGAAACCGCAAATTCCCTCAGTAGCCATTTACCTATAACTTGTAGATATTTAATAATAATTAATATTTTATAGTCGTATACACACTCTTTTTTTTTTTTTTATAAGCGCAAAATGTGGGATTTTTAAATAGCATATAAATTATCACATTATCTAAACTTTTGGAAGGAAGTTAGAAATTTGATTTTTGAAGGACTTCAAAATAAATATTTCTCAAACCAGAAAGATTCCATTAACTTGACATGAAGTTAGTTATGTGCTACATTAATTCTTAAAAAATAGTATTATAATTACGAATAATTAATATTATGTTTTATCTAAAGAAATAAAAATCGTGATTTTTATATTAGCAGTGTACACATGTTTTCATATGTGTAGTGCATATATATATTAACCGTATTACCATATTTGTAGAATCGTATTACCATATATGGATTCTGCTGTATACTAAACCACATAAAAAATTTAATAAAAAATAAGTTCCACATTTCTTTTAAATTAATTTTTGTTTGAAATATAAGTAAAGGCTCCAATCTAATTTCTAGTTTTAATGTTACACGTTTATTTGTATTTTTATGGAAAAAATTAATGAATTGTGATTTTTGTATCATAAAAAAATTCAATCCACGATCAAAAATTTATAATTTTAATTAATTTTCATTTATTACCTAATTATTTATAACAATAATTAATTATTTGTAAAATAAATTAATAGGCCCGATCTAATTTTTGTAATCTATACTTACTATTAAAAGTCTAGAAAGGATGGGAAACATTTTTTTTTTCATTTTTACCCTCACATTTTAAATTAAATTACATTTGCATCATACCTTGAAATTATTAAACACCCTTTCAATTGCCCTTTTAAATTGTAATTAAGAACAATTTTTTTATTTTTAAAAAATATTTTGACACTAACATAAAATGATTTTTTTTGTCACTCTATTTTCCATTTTCTCATTGCTTTTATTCTTTTTTGGTTTATCATTCATTATTTTTCCTCTAAGTTTTGATGATAGCTTCCAGGGATCGATCTAGGGATTGGGGCAAACATATTTGTAGGTCGCCCAAGTTTTATTTTTTTGAAATTTTACATAGAAAAATTTGTACAATATAATCTTAGTCGATTAATTATTTTATTTATTACGGACCGTATCATTAAAATTTTTAAATCTGAGTGAAATTATTAATTTTAATTAATTTTTAGTTTCTAATAATAATAATAATAATAATCATCATCATAGTAGTATTATTATTATTATTATTATTATTATTATTATATTATTATTATTATTATTATTATCAGGTTGTCATCTACCTTTCTAAGTTACACCTTTAAATTTCATTTTATGTATGCCAAATTTATTATTATTTATACATATACACTTTTTCCATATTCCATACATGTATATGTAATTCAACACGATTTTCCTTTTTTATTTTACGATTTTATTTTTATTTTTACACAAATTTCCATTTTTATTATACACAATTTTTCTTTCCTGATATATAGCAATGCTGAAAAAAAAAAGGAAATAAATCTTTTGTTTTTAAATGGGGGAAAGTATGAAACTGTATTTGGTGGATCAGCTTTTATATATTAGTATAGATGTGTAATATATTTTGAACATATTTTTCATTCTCATTTTCTACTTCCATCAAACACGCGGAAATTTTGATCAGATTGAACTGATGCAAAATATGGTTTTTGCAAGGCCATGAGCCTTGATGGTAGCTTGTTTTTTGACACAAAATTTTGACATTTGGTATTTTTCAAGGTCATGGAAAATATTTTATTATACCCATGATGAACTAGTGCCTAGTAATGTTCAATTACATATAAAGAAGGACTCCCTCCGTTCCACATATATAGTGTACTTTTATTTTTTTGATTGTACCGCATATATAGTCCCCTTTCTATACTCGCTCGTTACAAAGACGTTGGCAAGAACATAAGTTCGCCAACACCCCCATTTTCTGGAGGCAAAAAGATAGAGTGGGTGAGACTTCACCATCAAAAAGAAGCATGAAGAAACATATCACTTGACGTAGATTCCAAAAAAAAATTTTTTAAAAAAATTTCAAAAAAAAAAAATTTTGGCCGGTGACGTGGCGCCCTCACGTCACACATGTTGGCAACATAAGTTGCCAACATGTTGGCATTAGATCATTCACCCCCCTTTCTAAAGTTGATAGCATTTTCTATATTCATTTACAATTATACCCTACCTATATTATTGAAAATATAAACATATTTATGATTTCTATTTATTTAAATAATGGTATTATAGGAAATTTATTTATAAATTTACTTTTTCAATATCATTCTTAATCCTTGTGTAAAAATCAAAGTGAACTATATATGTAGAAATGGAGTATATTGTTTATTAATTGTAATCTTCTATTAATAAGTGACTAATATGAGTAACTTTGAACACACTCACAATAATAATTTTTTCTCACTATTCTGAGGGGGTATACCCATCAAGTTTTTTGCTTCAGCTTTCAAGTTTCAAGCGTTCCTACTTTTTGTCTTTTTGGCGAATTTTAGAACTCCCGAGAAGATTTGCGAAATGAGAGAGGATTCAAAACCAACAAAGAGACCGATTTGAGAATTCTATTGTTTTATTTCGAAAACACAAACAAACGCATTCATACAATTGTTCCCACTTTGATAAATTTTTGAAATGGAATTACCATTGGACCCTTCCGGCTTTCCCATATTAGGAGGCCTCCCTCCCTCTCTCTCTTTCTCTCTCTCTCCCCCATTAGTATATAGATATTTATACACATTTTGTGTAGTTGGAAGAAGGGAAAAAAAAAAAAAACCACAAACCGTGGGGTAGATTTTCATTTCCATTTAACATAAAAATACATCAATTACAACCTGCAGCATTGCAAATGCAAATGCCTCCTCATTCATGCTGGACGCTCATTAGTCCTTACAAAGACACACTTCAATCACAACACAACCTGTAGTTAATAAAATACATGGACTTTTCGTCTTCTTGAGCTTTTGTTTGGGAGGCAATAAAGTGACAATCAAATCTTACAAAACTTCATTTACGCTTGGCCGCATTTGCTTAAACAAGCAACTCCCTCTTCCAAATAATCTTGCCGGCTAATCCAGAATTCAGGCGCATCCTGCAATATTGTTAGACGATCTCCAACTTTTACCATCGCATCTTAAGTGGGAGACTTACATGTTAGACCACACTTAAAGAAGTTTATGTAAGCCCTATTAGAAAGAGCCACAAAGATAACTACTGTTGCTACTCAATTAAAGTCAAAGTTCAATATTAACTGCACATCTCAAAGCACTCCTCACCATTATTCAACTTCAAGAAGTTACTTTTGGGTCAATAAAAATTACCCTGAACTGCTATTGGTTTAATGCATTTTGTGTACATGAGTGATGAGAGAGTATGCACCTTCATTATTCCAGCAAGAACGGCACCTCCAAGATACACCATATGCTTTCTTCGCGGTGGATCCTCTATCCTCAAACGTAGTTTCTGTTTTATACACGACAAGTGGATCATCCACTTCGTATAAAGGAAAGAATGGAAGACTGAACACGAAAGATACATGTCCAAAATTTTAAGGAGCCTTGAAAACTATTTGTTTATTTAGATTTACCTTCAATCCATCTCTGTTTCCCTTTAAAACAACATCAAGATAACGATCCATAATTTCTTTCTCTAAGCTGAAGAAATGAGAGAGAAAAAACATAAGTTCTCTATTTGACGTGCCGGCGAAGAAATTGCGATTTTCAAACGGGTTGTAGCTTTATATAAAGCAATGGGAGTTGAATCTTTTACCGACTAGGCAATCCAGGATACATTGTGCTTCCTCCGCTTAAAACTATATGTTGGTAGAGCTGCAAGACAAAAGATTGATATTGGAGGAGAAATTAAGTGTGTGTTTGTTAGTGATTAATGAAAAAATGATTTTTGAATGTGTGGTTGAGAAGTAAAGAAAAATTTATAAATAACAATATCAAAGTAGTCAAATCATTGTAATGAGTAACTGAAAATGTTAGTAGAGAAAAACGATTTTCTGTGAATGGTGTGTAACAATCAAGCTCTAAATAAAGTCAAGGTAATTTTAATACCGTCATGCGATTGTCAATATCCATTTCTTGAATGCAACGAAATACCATGTCAGCCATGCCATCTCCTTCAACATCTATAAGTTCCTACAAAAGTAATATCAACGAGACCTTACATTTAAGCCACGATAAATACAACCATATTTATCCATAAGATCACATGAAGAAATAGTTCATAGGACATATAACCAAATATGAAGATTAAGCAAAAAGCACTGTGTTGAGCTTACTATGAGTAAAATTAAATGGTAGGAACATGCTTACTGGAGTAAAGAGAGCTTCAGGTGCTTGAAACCGCTCGGTGCCAACTTTAATGACCCTTCCATCTGGCAGCTGTTAATTAGAACACCTTCAAATGTAAAAATGTTTTCTACACAACATGAAAATAATTGGGTATTGTGCATTTGTGCTCATAGAAAAATTGTAGAAATTAAGAGCTTGTGAGGTAAAGCTTTTACAAAATGTGATTATTCCAATACTCATTTTTAAACGCGCATTCTTCAACAGAATTTACTTCATTAAAATTCAAACAAAACTATAACGCTTCAAATATGGTATAAAATGTGCGATCTCAAGTGTAGGGGTCTGGATAAAAGCTAAAGGATTCCTAACTTTGTAGCTCAAAATTTGTTGGGCCATCAGAGAAGGATGACAAGTAAAAAAGAAAAGAAAAGAAAAAAAAAAATGGATATAACTTACAGTGTAATTCTTTACGAGGATCGTAGTCTCAAGTCCCAATTGATATTCTCTTTTGTAATCATAACTGTAGCAAATTAGAAAATATATTAAAACCTTTTATTTTAGTTACAAGCATATGAAGATATGAAGAGCAATTCACCTTATGTAGCACAGCTTCTCTTTAATATCCCTAACAGTTTCGAAGTCAGCAGTTCTATTCATTGCATACCTTCAAAGACAAGGAGGTAGGACCATTGTTTCACATCCAACAATTATACTGTAGTTTATACTTCACAGATTTTTTAATTTTAAAACACTTACCCTCTCCTAAGAAGCAAATCAACAAGATAAGATGTAATGTGGCGCCCAGCTACATTCATTCGTTTAGTAAGATGTGGAAACGAGTATCCATCAACAACTGGAACCTGGAGAGGAGAGAACACACAGCTAACATCACTGAGAACTGTTTCCAATAATTAACTGATCAGAGGCGCAACTAATGAGCTGAATAAATTGTGAAATAGGGCCAACACAGTGATAATAAAGGTATGTTTGATAGAGATAACAGGAAAAATAATTTCTTTTCGCGTCGTGAAGAAGTGAAGAAAATGTTTGAAAATGATGGCAGAGGAAAATGATTTTTTGAATAAATGAAGAAGCCCAATACACATTTTTCTTCAAGTTATATAATAACAAAGGTTTGCTATAGACATGACGCGTTAGTTGCACTTTGCAAGATTGCAGAACTCTCCTGTCTACTTTTCAGTTGTCATTTGTCAAGACCGAATACTTTCTCTTTCGAGAACATTTAGCAAGTAAATTACTTATATATGTTGTCCAGGAATGCAGTTGAAGTTAAGAAGCGGTATTATACCCCCAAAACACAGTACAAATATATTAATATTGAGAATCTTACCACGTGAGTGACTCCGTCACCGGAATCAATGACTAGTCCCGTCAGTAAACCTGAGTCATTTGAAGATGACAATTCGCAAAGAATTAGAATTCCAAGCGGTATGTAAACATAAGTTGAAAAGCTAAGCATATCTATGGTCCTATTCAGCAATTATTAAGTTCGTTGTAATCTCTAGCAACCAAAATAACAGCAGCACATGCCTCCAACTTGGAAGAATTCAACTATAAGCACCTTGAGCGTACAATGTCAGAACAGCTTGAATTTGGATGAATAAACCAGAAAAGTTGTATTTCTCAAACATAGTCTCAACCTGTAACAGAGAAATACTAGAAGTGTGAATCACGACAATCTCAATTAAGAAACTTTACAACCACTGACTTTAGAAGGAGAAGACTAACCATCTTTTCACGATTTTTAGACGGATTTAAAGGTGGGTCAGTAAGCAGAATGTTACATTCTTTTGGATCTACCTTCAAGAAGAGGTACGAGATAATGAAAAAACCAACTATATCAGGTAACTTCACACTACAAATGCTGAATATTACTTTAATTAGAAAGCTCAAAACATCGAACAATATGTTAAGATAAGAAAATGTTACCTTTAGTTCATTGTAAAATGCATGGTCCCAAATATGTTCCATATCATCCCAATTTTGCACAATACCATTATTGACAGGATAAGATATATCCAATTGATGCCGGTACTTTAAACAAGTATCTCCAACAACAATGTCCTGAAAAGGAAACATAACAAAATTCTAAGCAACATTCAACAATCTTTCTTCAGCTTATTGTGAACCCACATGAAATTTGAATTCTTAAGCTCCTAATCTTCTCTAAAAAACAATGGACTTGTTTGCCTCCATGTCTAGGGATAAAGAAAGAGAAACTGATGAAAAAGAGACTGCACTGATCAGTGGTTTGGATGGTCTTAGGGGGTATTACTTGAAAAAAATATAGGAAAAATAAGTCAATTTCCTAGGATGTGATGTGATAATACAAAAATTCTGAGGGGGTAAGATTTAGGGCTTGTTTGGTAAGAGTTTATAAGAAATGAAAAATTTTAGTCATGAAAATATACTAATGAGTGGTGAAACAGAGGATAGTAGACGCGGGTGTGGATAAAATGTGCGCAAAGCCTTACCAAAAAAGGTCTATATATCCCAAATACTCACTCACATCGCCGTTCCTTGGGAGAGGATTATTTCGTTGGTTCAGCACTGAAGTCCCAAAAATCAGACCTCGACAGGAACTAAATAGAGAGGATGTCAGTTAGGCATGTGAATTTCTGTGCTCCTCTTTTAAGGATGCAAACCATTATGCTTGTTTTCAGTTTTCTGTGTTGATCCCAAATTGATTTTAAATAGGTTCACTTGGTTCACAATTGATCTTAATTACATCTGCTTCTCTCTTGTCTGCTCTGTTTGTCCCAGTGTTTCCTTAAATCATTTTCCTTGAAACATATGCTAAGGTACAGATTCTGTACACCTAAAACTCTCCTCTACAATGCAACCACTTTTTAACCAAAGATTCTCGAAAAGGAATCCTTCTTCACTACAAAAATTTTACTCCCGAATACACTCCCATATGGTGATTTAATTATACTCACAACATTCATATTTGATTAACTGTCAAATCATCTGAAATCATCTCAGACAATGAAGGGATTCTAATTAAAAATGGAAGTCGTCGAAATAGAAAGACAAACATGGGAGGAGAAAATAACCCGACCTTAAGATCCTGTTCCATGAGGGATTCTTCATACCGCAGCATTGGCCTTCCAACTACGCATGGGAATACCGATGTGGGGAAATTCTCACCAGCAAAACCACATTTCACATACTGGATTCATAACAAAAAAAATTTCAGATTATTCAACAACTTACACACAGGCATGACGGATCAATTCAAAATTTTGGAAAATTCTGGTGAATTTTAATTATTAAAAATACTGAAAACTGATTGATCAATGGAGTTAAATGTAGAAAATGGGAACATTTACCCCAGTGCCATTGTCACAGACGACCACGTTTCGATTATCCATTCAAAAGAGCGTCACAACAATGAGAATTTCGTGTAATGATGGAAGCCTTTTCTGCGTTAATTCAGCTCAGAGGGAAGAAATTAGAAGACTCTTTTACAGTTGAAAGTGGTGACCGGTGCACCTACAAGCACTATCGTCGCATTGAGAAAAGTAAAAAAGAAAACAATTGAAAATTACAATGTGATAGAAATTTGGGAGAAATAATTAATCAAAACAAATGCAGAATGCAGAACTTCAAAGTCATCGAGAGTAACACTAAAATTACAGCGATTTTGGGCACAACATCAGGGACATTTCATATTAGAATCATTATTTCAAATATGATATGTAAAGATAGAAAGCAAAGCTAATAAAACCACAGATTGACAATTACTAATTACAATAAATCATGGCAACATAAACCCTAAACTTTAAATATAAGATTAATAGAAAATGAAAAGTAATAAAATACCTTTATCAATCACAATGTTCACTTGCCGAATGAAAAGCAATCACAATCACAACGAAATGAAAATACGAAACTACGAAAATACTTGAAATTGCTTTGAAAGTTGAATTGGATGACCGAATCAATCTTTGTGGACTTTTATGTAATAGCTGGACCTCTTAATAGAAGGCTGGACTTTTTCCACTGCCAACAATTGGGCCTCATTATGACCTCAGCCCAAAAGTTGAATGCACCATCGATGCTATGAGATATTCGTCATTGGGTAGGCGAGTGAAATCTATGTGTATATATAATAATTAATATTTTTTGCATTAAAAAAAATCATACTGAGAATTTTGATTTTATTGGGTACGTGTTTTTAAGATTTTAATAAAGATTATACTACAATTTTTAAAATTCTTATCAAGATTTTAATGAAAATTTTGGTAAAATTATTCATCAAGATTACAATTCTTTTCCCTATTCATAATTATTATCAAGAAACTTTATTCTTTTAATTCGAAGGTCAGCTAAGCCATATTTGTTTTTCGAGTTTCTTTATCTAGTTTTCGTGAGCGCGATGCAGTTGCATACAGGTGAAGATTTTTATTGTATTTTATTTTATTTTTAAATGGGGAAAATTAATTTATTCTTCCTTAGAAGTTGGAATACTTTTTTCGTGTATGAGGAAATTATCTAGATGAATCTTTTTCATATTTTTTTACCAATATTTTTCACTGGTCTGTCAAAATTAGCTATCAGATATTTCTATCAAAATACTTTCCATCAACATGTTGCAACTTCATTTGTTCTCTCATTCAAAGCTTTGTCAATCTTGCTAGAGTGGTGTCTCACACTCTCACAATGAAAAAGAAACTTCGTCATGGTGATATTTAATTGAGTCCAACATAAATGTTGAAAATAGTTAAACTGGCAATTATTGTCTAATCAATTTATGAAATAAAGAAATAAAAACTCCAAAATCTTTCATTAAAACTGTATATCATTTCACCACGTTCTCAATTTCCAATTGTTGAAAATTGGAACATTACAAATAAAAGCTTATGGAATATATGGAGAATCTGAAAAAATAGCAAAATGGAGAACGTAACTCTCATATTCCCCCTTGTTACTAAAGTATGCTCATGCTCTATATACCTTGAGCGTTTCAAAAGACAACACCAACAAAGTTGCTTTAATAGCTTAATAGATCACGTAGGGTGCATTGCTGACCAGAAACACCTGTGTTCACATGAAGATAGAAGCAAAATCAAAATAATCTATTAATATCGCTAACAGAGTAAGTGAAATTGTACCAAAATATTATGTTATGTTCTCTTTGTTGTTTTACAATTGTTTTTAATTTTCAATTTTTAAAAACGGGTGGAAAGCGCGATCTATTTCATTTTTCTGAAAAATGCATGTATTTCCAAAACAGCAAAAAATGTTTTATAAAGAAAAAAATTTCATTTCAGGTGTTTTCAGTATTAAAAGTAGTAAAAATGAAGAAAATAAGTTTTTAGGTTTTGAATTTCACATTAACTAAATTCAAATTTATACTTTATTTCCATCTTCATTCTTGTCCTTGATCACCATCCACCGCCAGCGTCATGGCGGCGCTTACCCCACACTACAGGATTTTTAAAGTTTCAGGGATTGTTCTATAGACTATAAATTCTCACTAACTGTCACTAATATTTTCTCTTTTATTAATTATTTTCAATTACTTATATAATTACTTTATATTTTTTAATATATTTTTTCCAATTTTCAATCACGCATGTAACACGTTATTCGAATAAACTACACACGTTGTGTAAAGAACAAGCCCTAATACTTTTTGTCATAATTTTTTTGTGTATCAATTTACTATTTTTTAAAAAAAAAAATTAGAGTCAATCATGTCTTCTAAATTTGTGTTTTAAAAAACAGTTTTTGGAAATGACAAATGAAAGTACAAAATACATTTTAATTTTCTCAAAATAACCACTCAATAAATAAAATTGAAAATATTTTCAAATCTGAATACTTAAAATTCAAACATAAAGAAAATTCAAACATAAAGAGAACACACCCTCACCTTTTGATTGATTTATATGATATAGATGATAGAGTCACTAAAAAATAAATTTATGGATCACTACAAAAAAGAATTATGAGTATAAGATTACTTACAAGTGTGAATTCCGACTAGTGAAAGAAACAATAATTAAAAAAAAAAAAACAACATTTCCATAGTTGGTATTTGCCATGTTGTTGTCAAGCTCAAAATGTCCTTGTGCAAGTTAGTATGAATGTAAGAGTTGCTGCTCATTATTGTCAAAAAAGAGTTGCTGCTCATTTTATGTAAATTTATAGATTGATTTGAAACGAAATTAATTATGCCTAATTATTAGATATACTTGTTTACAAAATTTGTATACAGAATTACGGATAGGATGGATAACTAATTATACCTATGGACATGATAATTAATTATTTACTAAATTATAGTTGATTGAAAAATAAATTGATTATGACAAATTATAGATAATTAACTATTTTTTACATTTACAGACGAATGGGAAAATAAATTAATTACCTAATTATTAGATAGTGAATCAATTTACTAAATTTATAGTACATGCAAAAATTGATTGATTTTCTTAATTAATTATTAGATAGTTGGTTATTTACGACATTGTAGATGGGTGGGAAAATAACATTTATTGCCTGATTATTAGATAATTAATTGTCTACAAAATTTATTGGTGGATGGGAAAGAAATCTATTTATGCGTAATTATAGATAATTTATTTATCTCATTTAACAAATCCATGGGTTGATGGGGTATATGTGTAAAAAAAAAAAAAAAAAAAAAAAAGAAGGAGGAGACAGCGTAAAAGAGTGGCTGTGCTATATAGCCGATAGGCCCTCTTGATGTTTTCAAAAAACTATGCACACATAATATTTATTGTTAGTGCATGATTTTTATGTGTTTCTGATTGTTGCAAAATCAATGATTTATTGATGTGATGCGCATCGTTCACGATTTTGACGGGTTACGGAATTATTGTGAGGAAAATCTATTTTTCCCGGATTATATTTAGTTATTCCGTTTTAGTTAGCAAAAAACATTTTAAACGTGTTTGCACAAATTGTTATTGTTACTTTGTTGAAAATAACATATCCGATTAATTACGTATTATTTAACTTATTGCGTACAAGTGAATTTTTAATAATAAAAAATCAATTGTTTTAATTCGCACGAATTTGACATTTACCTACTTTAATATATATATATATATATATATATATATATATACACACACTAGTATTACACCCGTGGGATGCACGGGAAAATTATGATCTATTTAAAATAATGTTAAAATTACGAATTAAAATAATGTTAAAACTACGAATTAGACAATGGAAATATGTGAAAATATTTCGATCCCCGCATATATTTTTATAAAAGAAATCACATATGATTTATCATAAATATGTTTGATTTTTGTAATAAACCATATGTGGTTTACTGTGTGGGTATAACCAGCAAAGGTTCTAGAAAATCACTGTGGAAATGTATTAAAATTTGAATTAAATAAAAAATTCATTTTCTAACCGTTGAGCCCCTAATGCACATTATTGTTAAAAGTTATTTAAAACTATCATTTTAATATGGTAAAAATAAATAAAAAATGATTTTTATTTAATATTTTTAAATCAATAAAAATAATTTTTTAAAACAAAAAACCACTGCCAAAGGTGACATTGTACTAAGTTAACATTCAAATTTCTATTAATTATATATATATGTATATATATTTCAAAAATTAAAATGTATATAAAAAAGTTAATTTTTATTTTTTAAAATAATTCAACTACCATTGTAATTTACAATTTTGACCTTATAATATCACATTTTCACTAATGCTTGTATATAATTCATTTTAAATTATATTTATCATTCCCAAATTAAAATTTATATAAAAAATTAAAATAAACATAAAAAATAAAATAAGGAAAAAATACTAAATAAAGAAAGTAAAATAAATTAAATAAGGAAAACAAAATAATAAATATTTATTTAATGTTTATTTTCAAAATAAAACTTTCTTTTTTTAGTTTAAATAAATGCGTGTCAACTTGGCACTGCCAACATGGCACAGTGCCTAGTTGGCACTCCAATTTTTTTAATATAAAGATATATTAAATAATAACAAAAATAAAATTTATTACCAAATTCATTTTTTGCATTGATACATATAAATTAATTATAAGATTGATATAGCTAATTTATTGCAACTGATTTAATATCTGATATTTAATATTTATATTGATATATAATTTAGTTAATTTAATATCTTATTTAGAAAAAAAAATCATTCATTCAATAATTAAGATGAATTTATATTCATATTGATAATATTAATTATTGTAGTCGACAAAAAGTTAAAGTAGATTCAATTTCATATCTGAACATTTAAAAGAATAAAAGCTATTTCCAAATATTTGTTCATATTGATTGATGCACTTGATTATTTCTATAATATAAATTAAATATTGCAATTGATACATGGATTTAAGATTCAATTCATTTTATATATCCTTTTTCCTTTTTTCTTATTAAAAACAAAATTATTTTTGCGCTTCGGGAACGATATGACACGCATCAAAGATAATGGATTTTGATCACCTACCCACTGTGGGTACCGTATGGTACCCACAGTGGGCACGTGGCGCCACCACATGGCGCCACGTCATTGCACCAAATTTTTTTTTTTTTAAAATTTTTTTTTTGGTATCACGTTAAGTTAGACGAATAATACATAACTGGCCCCTGATAGTGGGGGGCTCACCCGACCCTCTATGATTTTTTTCCCACTTGTGGGTACCGTAACGTACCCACAAGTGGGTAACGGAACATGACTGCAAAGATAATTTCAAAGTTTTGAAAAACTATATCATCTCGTTAATTTCAGAAATTCCTACTAACAATTGCAAAGACTTTCCTTCGTTCATCAATTTTCTTTTTCACGTGTTAATCAAATCAAGAAATACGAGATACTCTTATATTTGGCCATTTAAATCTGTGTTTTAAATATGTATATTCGTTTAACTGTTTTCTACTTAAGAATCTACTACTACAAGTCAAACATCAATATCAACCACAATCTCACATCTTCACTCATTATTATTATCCACATATCTTATAATCCCCACCACTATCTATCTAAAAAAATTAATTTTTAGGTAGTTTTTAAGTTACAAAACGAAAAAAAAAAATTTACCGAAGCACAATCGGGCGAATCTTGAAATGAACTCCATCAATGGAGTTGCAGAAAAGTTGTTAGAGCTCATTCGATCTAACCATTTCAAGAATCACGTTTTCCTATACTAATTTTCAAACATGTTTCACCAATATATATATTTACAGCTCTCGATCCGCTGTCCACATGTTACCGGATGATGAGAACATATCTCCCCACTATCAAAAGAGACACGTGTACCTTAGGGTGCCTATACGTGCACATTTGATCATTTGTGATATATTCACGTTCTTTATTTTTTAACCACACAACACAATCACAGAATCACTTATGGAAAAATCTACATGGAAGAACATGAGGCCGAGTTGCCAGTGAAACTACTTGTTCAACAGGTACGAGCCCAAATCTGCTCTCACATACTCACATTACAGCTACTCCTCTGCAAGAGGGATGAAATAAGCAGTTTGGATGCACGAAAAGCACAGATGCAAAATCATAACTGATAATCTTAGACCACATTGATTACTGCCAGTATTTACACTGTACTTGGCAACAAAGTACTGCCTCCTTTGTACAATTCATTGTAACATAGTGCGAAATCAAGACCCATGGGATCAGAATGTACAAAAAGCAGGTGAAACAAGCTACATGCACGACTCCAAATTGCCAACTCATAAACACAATCACGTTTGTTGGTTTCTTCGTTGCTACAAGGCTCCAAGATCGACCTATAAAAGGACTGCCAACAAGAATAATAGAAAAGAGAAAGTTGCTTCAGTTAAGAATATAATAAGGAAGAACCACTACAAGAGTATTACAAGGTGTTATAATATTTCATTCATCATATATTACATAATAAACAAATAAGTCTTTTAGATCATAACATAAGAGTTTGTAGTACCTTGAAACCTGGACGTTCTAGGTTTCAGTTGTAAACTTTAACACCAACAACAACAAAATGACTTTACCAACCTGATTGCTTTCTGCCCATTTAGACTAAAAGATTGCAGCATTCCACAGGGTAAAATGATCATGATATAGATTCTTCACCTGAATTATGAACACCTTATTTAGAAATATATGACGTCCCAATCGAATGAGGATATATAGCGTGAGGGTAAGAGAGACAAAATACCTATTTCAGAATTGGGGCATAAGGTGCTGGACATGGAGATACAGAATGATCAGGTAACTGGTTTATCAGGTCTGCGGTGGCTTGCAAGCATGCAGTCAAGATTTTCTTCTCCAACTTTACAAGTTGTGTGGCTACCCGTCTTTTTGGATTCAAATTACAATCTGACAGCTATAATAAGTGAAAGATATAAATTGAAGCACGGATGTAATGAAATTCAAATAATTGAAGAAGTTCAAGCTCAAGGAAAGATACCAGAGCCTCGTCTTCAACAAGGGTAGTAGCGTATCCAGCAAGCCTTGTTTCAAAATAACCAGCAAGCTGGTCTAAAACTGCTCGCTCCATACAAGGGCTCACCTATATTCATGAACCAAAGTTACCCACTTAGAAAGACAGCTCACTATCCACATAATACAGAACTTGCAAGATATAGAGCTTGTTTGCTACAACTTATTTCAGAAATCATGTTTCTCAGCTATCATTTTCAATCATTCATATCGTTGATGTGATAACTTTTTCATATTCTTAGAAAACTTCAGTTTACTTTGCAATGACGCATTCAAAAATCATTTTTCCCAGAATCCCTCCCAAAGATACACATGCGCTATTTTGTTTTCACTTCCTTTGCCCAGTATGGGAATCACCCTTTGAGAATGTTTCTTTAAGAAAATTGTGAATGTCACGAGGAAAGCTCTTACGATTTTCTGTTCTTCAAGTGATGCCTTCATATAAGTCAAATTTTCAGAGGGATACATCTTCATGGTATAACAATTTCTTTCACCCCAGAAACAACATTTGATCTTCAAAATTTATTTAACTAAGGATTTCAACCAGAACCCCCTTTCCACTGAGAAGTCTATGAAACCTGAAAATTGAAAGAGCGTGACCACTGTATATTTCTTGGAACCAGAACTCAGATATTCTTTCATTTCTCATCCAGAAAAACCTTGTAAATGTGAAAAGCAGCTTCAACCTATTTAAACTCACCCCCCATTGTTGATTGAAGCGCATCAATCTACCAAAATATTAATATCCGACTTCTCATACATCACCTTAACCTCTATGGTCTTTACTCCTCAGTGAGTTTTCATTCATTTGTAGGTGACCTATCCAAACGAAATTTTTACAGGTTGGAAGCCCAATGAACTCAAATTTCCTTGTTGGTCGACATTAATTGAGGCAGGCAGATCATTCATGATGAAAAGGATGAGCTTTATCTGAGAACTTCATATTAGACTTCAGAAATATACAGAGAAATATGCGTCTATAGTGGAAAATAAAAGCTTCAAGAAATTTGAAAAACAAAACAATATTGATTCATCAACATTTCAGGTACCTCTGGAAAAATTAGAATAGCCAAAGGCGGTAAAACTATTAGAAGGTAAAAGAGAAAACAAGAGTTTCTAATAAAAAAAAAATTGTAAAGGAGAACTGCCACATGAACCAAAAGAAGCTCTAGCGTACAGGACGCAGATCTTATGAACACCTTTTCGGAGTCCAACAATACAAATTTCTCTATGCACCAATGCTTTCCATGGTGAAAGGCAGAGAAGGGGTAGTAGATATTTCACGAAAGATGCAAGCCTACAGGAATGGGGCATATGCCTTTTGGCCATTAATTTTATAAGGCAGCGTAATGAGATACACAAGCAAGAGAACAACTAGGTGCATGATGTCAAGCAGTGGCACAAAAAACCTGAAGTTACCACATGGAGAAATGGAATCGAAAGAAAAAGCATCTATTGCAGTAAGAATTTTTTTTTTCCCCGAAAAAAATAAAAAAAAATAAAATAGAAAGAAAAAAAAAAGGAAAGAAAGAAAAAGAAAATGAAAAGAAAAGCCCCTAATTTTTGTATTATTATTTTTACTTCTTATTTTTCAGACTTAAGAATTGCATTTACTTGTATAGGACTGGGTCTCACCAAGAGGCACTATATCATATTCAAGGTACCCTCAAGGCGATCCTCATCGCTTGGGGAATTAGTCTGAGACTGAGGAAACTAAATTTCAATATTTCACTGCCTCCAAGTGCTTGAGGTCAATTTTACATAACTGGTAAAATGAAAAGGAGAGGTTAAATGCTAATGTGTATACCACGGGGTTAGCTGCTCAAAGCCAATTAAATACTCTGTTTCATAAATGTTTAACTGAAGACTATCAACACGAGCATACCGGACATATTGGACCTTGTGAGGATAGGACAGATTGCATCTCTGAAGCATCTGAAACATATCCCAGTCGCAAATAAGGAAGCATGTCTAATACAGCCTCTCTTTCCTTTCCTGCATAGACCTGTCTTGACCGTGTTATATGACTTTCCAAAATCATTATACACAGAACAATAGGAAAAGATGACTCGTACGTGGAAAGATTGGACAGATAATTTTCCATTCCTTTGAGCAGCCATTCTCTTGTCCTGGTACTGAGGATCCTCGGTATTTAAGGCAGCCTGAATGGCAAAGGAAAGGTCATTGCCTTATGGTATAGATAGCAGGGACTGGGGACCAATAAGTGTAATGGGAAATTACCTCAATCACCATGCGATCATAAGAATTGTCTTCGTCAACAAAACCATAATTTATGAGTAATTTCGAATTAGGTTGTGGTCCACACCTACAAAGCAAATAAAAATTAATCATTATCCAAAAATTAGACATGAATGGGCAACAAAAATGTTGGAAAGAAACCTTCTTCTAACAGGAAAAACAAAAATGCAGTCGCATAACCTAAACTAAGTATGTTGCGATGAAGAGATAGTGATACCAGACAACAATGGGCTCCCCAGTTTTGTAGGGACGGTCAACTACCAGTTGCACAGCACCCTCAGCGGCAGTTAGCATTGCCTTGCAGTTGCTTCTATAGGATAACAGAGGGGGTCCTAGCGGGACCAACGCGAATCTCCTGGCCAAACTGACTTTCTGGGTTGACAAGGAAGTTAGAATAACTACAAATGTTCCTTACAATGTTGGACAAGTGCGAAACTTCTTGCTTTTGAGCTGTTTTAGTGTTAAAAAACTATACCGATGCATTCTCCAAAGACTATCATTTCCACACAGAAAACCTACCTGTAAATGCACCACACAGGATTGAACTGCAACAAAAGCTTGCTTGAAAATTTCAAAAGGGAAGGCCTCTGTGGGTATATCATATGGATATTGCTGCAGAAAGCCAAAAAATGGAAGTAGATAAAAAAAAAAGGAGGTTCAGAATTGGACATGATAACTGACAAACAGTAAGGAGATACCTCGAATTTAGAACTTCACGAGACAAATTAGTGTAGAAATATCGACCCAAAACCAAACGTACCGACCTGAAACAAAGATCCAGCCATGAACCAGACTGTGTCGAGTTCATTATACTCTCTTTTGATTCCTTCAGCTCTCTCCAGAACTTGAGCCTGAATCATCAACAATATCCCATCTAAGAACTACTGATCCACAAAGTGGATAATTTTTCAACAGAATGAAAGATGGAAGTTGTCACTAGGTTGTAACTTAGTAAGGGCACCGAAATACCTTCGTAGGACTTCCAGCCAAATAGTTTAGTTCGGCATCCGACCACAAAAGCGGTGATTCCACCGCTAACTGTCCCCGACCTCGCTGACGATCAAGTTCTCTAATATATGGATACCAGAAAGATTTTTTTCCTTGTTTTTTCTCATACATTAGGTATAGCGCCAGGCAGGCTAATTCTGAGAGTTTGTTTGTGGTTAAGAGTTCCGCTGCATTAAGAGTTCAGTGTGTCAAACTCAAGCTATGTTTAACTTTAGTCGACTCAAAGAAGTATCATGGCCACTGAGATAGAGTAAAAACATTTCTGACCCAAAATACAGATAGAAGAAAAATATTAAAATATTCCGACCAATTCTATGAGTTAGGGAGGCAGTGGCAGTGGTAATGCATAGAGTAAGCAAAAGAAAGTTACCAGTGACAGAAATGAAGGTGAAATCTATGCCAAAGGTTTCTGCTATACCCTCCAACCAGAAATGTCTCCATTATTCATAGAATTTGGTTTCTATAGATCCACAATACCTCAAAGGAAAAGCAAAGCTTAATCCCAAGAGATGGTTCATACTCTACCTGATTAGAGCCAGAATCCCTAATATTTTCCTTGTACCGGAAAGGATATCAGAAATAGCAGACAAAATTCAAAATCATTCAAAAGGATCTAAATTCTTCTGAAATGCAAAAGTAAAGCAGAAACATATGCATCCTTGTTCCTACTGATTTTCTATGCATCCTTGTTCCTAACATTTCAGCACATTGGGATCAACCATTTATATGGGTCTGAACTTCTATTGACGGTAGAGAGATGAAAATTTTCACACGTAGAGTTTAACAACAGCTTAGAACTTACAAGTTTGAACAAAAGTCAGCACTAAACTGAAGCAAAATTCATAAAATACACCACAGAACCTTACCAACAGTCTCGTTCCCCAAAACTCTCTCCAGAGTCACCACCAATGAATTTGGTACAGAAAACGCAATATCGCCTTCCTGAAAACAAACAAAAAATGCAAAATTACAGAAAAGATAATAATAAGTACTTCCAACCCATGTTTGGCTAATCCTAAAAATTGTATAATATCTCTAAGTAAATTTTTTCCATCGATTTACTTCTTTTTATTTGATTTATTTGAGTAAAAAGGTTTATTTTATTCGAATAACTCATTTATGAACTTCTTTTGGCCTTGATTAACGACTAAAGAGGCCAATATCTAAACATTTTATTCGCCAACTTTGACCCAAAATTTACTTAATTTTCATTCAAAAAAATACAAAATAATAATAGGAAAGAAAGAAAGTGCTACAGAAGTAAACACACACTTCAACCAAATTTATCATTTCATACTTAGCGAAACATGGTCCAAAGCATAAAAAACATTACAAACTGAACTGCGAACGTTCACCTGAAGATCCTCACTTGCAGCTACATAATGAATCGAGCGATAGTTTGGATCATGAGAAGACCTCTCTTTCAGCACAACCTTGCAAGGCGGGAGTCCATTCCTATGCATCCAAGACTTCAAGTCATAATCCTCATCCTTCTTCGAGCTTGAAATTCCACTCGATTTCCTCTCCTCGTTCACCTTTCCGGTCAGCATTGCATCGGATTTCGAAGCTAAAGACAACTTTCTACCTACACCGTACGATTTCGCATTTCCCGTTTTTCACTGGAAGAAAATGCAAACACGAGAACCACAACGGAGTGGATAGTGAAGCGGAGGGCAAAAGGGCGAACAAGTATTCCGTAAATAGGACACGTCCATGGATTGGAAGGTAAGATTTAATTGAAGTTGAATTATTGCATATATTTTGGTCTAATTGCTAGGGTTTTGAGATTGAAATGGGTGAATTTGAGCTGGGAGTATGTCAACTTCGTTATTTCTGAGGTCTGTTGTGTGCTGAGGTGAAGATGAAGATATTTTTTCTGGAATATTGTTGCGGAAAAACTACGGATATTGTGACAAATTTAACACAAGTGGGGGATTGTTAACGGTAAGTAGCCGATATCCTCTCACGCACACATTTCAAATCGCAGAGCATTTCCTCTTATAATTTAACTTTTTTTTGTTCCCTTAAAACAATCATATATTAGGTTCATTTTCAAATGTACAGGAAGTTTAGATACTATAATTAATATTATTAAAAAAATAAATTTTATTATTGTTATATTTTATTTATACTAGTATACTGTTGCTTCTTTGCAGTGGATCCAAACGTCGGCATGTGGCGGAGGAGAAGATTGCCGGATGTTGAAGAAGCCAAGGAGGAAGCACTGGAGAGGATTGAAAGAGCGAGCGTTGGAGCGGAGCTTGAGCAGAAGGTTGGGTCTTGAAGACAGAATGATGAAAATGATATATACATATATTTTTTTCGTGAGTGGGTAAGAAAACCTCTCTCCAGTCAGAATTAATAATAATGCATATTTGTATTTCACATGAATGAAAAATTCATTACAGATGACATGGTAAATGACTTTTGAAGACAAATAAATAAGAGAAAAAGGAATTCATCTACATATTATCTCCTAACTTGTGCCCATAGATTGTTTACACAACAATGTGTCTAGAACGTTAATTAAAATTTCTGAAAATAGCATTTGTTTGTCTACTTTTTTGAATTAAATTATTTTTACTACCAAGTGAAATTAGGTAAATTTAAAAATCAATATGGACCGTATATTAAAATAATTATTATACATTATTATCATCGCAAAGCATCACCAATCAACGGTTGAAAAGAAGTTTCCAACAAATTAGATTCCTCTAACTCAAACTTCAATTGGAAACATGAATTCTCACTAGATATAGATCGGTCGTCCATTTTCATATTCATCCGATCAAATTAGTCCCCATTATTTAATTAACACTTAGCTAAACTCCAAAATATGTGACTGCTAAATATCAATTTTTATTTTCTTTAATGAAGGGTTCAAAAGGAGGAGGAAACCTATAAGCAAAATGCAAAACATATATAGGAAGAGGAGGCTATATATATGGTACTCATCAGAGCAAGAAAATTATTCAAGGGGAACAAAACTTTACACCATTTCCAATCTACCACCACATTACAACACTGGGAAACATATTTTTGCCAAATAAATAGTCCAGAGGCAGGTGCTATGAAAGCTAAAATTTTGATCAATTTCACCAGAAAAAACATTTAGTCCAATTCACCAGCTTCTGCAGCGACGCCTTCCTTCTTTTTGCCTTTTGCTGTGTATGTGCTAACACCTTGTTCTTTTTGTTCCGCTTTCTTCTGAGCTCGAATCATAGCTCGTCTTGCACGCGGTCGCATTTCCCGCACCTGTCGAGGTGGCATCTCATATGGCTCGAGTGGCCTGTCATGAAACGGGTGTTCACTGCCTGCAAATATCCTCAATTTTCTATCTCTATCCTACAAAGAAAAGAATGGCGTCGAGGGAAATCATTCAGAAAAAGAAATTTTGATTTGAAAACTCAAGCAACGGCAATTAAAGATCAGGAGACTGTGTAAAACATTACTAAGAAGCTGCAAATTTTGATTTATGAATAATACTATTCATCATCACTATTTATCCATCATCAGTTGTAATGTGTACACATAATTGATTGTAATTGATTTGTAATTCTAAATGTAATTTTCAGCAATGAATTGACCGATAATTGATAATTATTGCTTGTAAACAGCATTTCTCTTGATTTATAGCGTTAGGAGAAGAAAAATGTTCTCAAAGGTACCAACTTACATCGTGCAATTTATTTCGAGGTAGCATACGTAACACGGCTTTGCGGATTACTTCAGTAGGATCCTTGGCCATCTGGTCTTTCAAACTCCTTTCCTTGAGGTGGCCAATATACCTATCAAGGTCAAAAGTTTAGTTGTTCTGTGAGATAACAGGTCCCATAATAAAAGCCATTTCCTCATAATACAAAATCTCAACAGTAAAATCATGGCCATCTCAGCTTTTGTATTTCATATAGCAAAAAATCAGTACTCAACAGCTTAATAAAGCAGATGGGATCAGCCAACTAAAGAACCGTTTTCTGCCTAAAAATTAACTCCTATTATTCAGTCACACCATTCAGACACTACTATAGTCACAATTAAACTTCAATGTGATTGACTTCAATATTAATCACAAATCTCTCAATCTCTACAACTATCAACTTAACAAGTCAGTTTTCACAAGTCATTTTTTGCACAATCAATTTCAAGCATAATTTCTTTGATGTGATAAATTTTCTCTACCTTTTCACCCCATATTCCAAAAATTAATTTCTCAAAAATCTCTCATAAACATAAACATACACTAAATGGAATTATCGAAGACAGATTAAAAAAGAAATGGAGAGTACCCAGTATGCCATCGGTAGAACTTATCAGTTAGTTTCCTCCCAGTGACACATACGTCTTTTGCATTTATCACAATGCACATATCCCCTTCATCATGATTTGGTGTATACGTAGGCTTGTCCTTGCCCTGTACTACAGTTGATATTTGAGATGCCAGCCTCCCAAGTACCTAATCAGAAAAGTAAAGGATCATTCATAGACTGTTCAGGGTTAGTAATATGTAGTGGTCAAGTTAAGCCAGACTTTCAGCAAAAGAGGTGCATTTAAAACCTGTCCTTTTGCATCAAATACTCTCCATTTCAAACCTTCTAAGTTAATTCGCCTCAGTCCAGCAACTGCTTTCTGCAAGATTAATGAATATATTCAGCTTAGCAAATCATACAAGGGTATAGGAGAATAGCATACACTTCAAAATTATGCTAAAAATGATGTTTCTAATCCCGGATTTGTAAGTGAACTGGAAAAGTCAAGGAAATGGCATACAAGGGTATAGGCATATAGCATACACTTCAAAATTATGCTAAAAATGATGTTTCTAATCCCGGATTTGTAAGTGAACTGGAAAAGTCAAGGAAATGGCATCTATACAAAATGATATAGGCATGTTCTGGAAGTGTTTATCAGCACTTTGGTGAAAAACACCCTTTGGTCAAATCACTTTCTATCCTCACAATTCATAGGACTCAACAAGTACTATCAATAATATACGCACTTTTACAAGCAGTTTTTTCAAAAACAACAATTTGCTTACTAAATTTTATTATTATGAAGAATTTTGCTATTGAAAAGGTTAGACAGTCATAGACCATAATACCCATAACAACACATAACAGATTCACACCCTTTGTATTAGTTTATATAACAACCTTACCGACACAACAAACCAACCACTCCCTCCCCCCAAAACAAAAAAAAAAAGGAAAAATTCATTTCTTTAGATCTCTAAAGGTTTAGTTATTATGTCAGTCTCATCAAAAAGACCAATTTTTCTCCCATTCATCCACCCTCCATAGGCTAACTTTCAGTTGAGTCTTTTCAGTTACTGCATCATCAAGATAATTTTGTTTCATTTTCAGTTTTACAAAAAAAATTAAATATATTATTTTTCAATTGTATACATAAGACCCACTTCTAAAGGAGTTTCAAGCAGGTCGCAGTATTTTTAGGCTGTAGCTACTTTAACATTACATCTACCCCAGACAATGAAGCAGCAATCACAAAAGTCTTTTGATTGTGTAGAGGAAATGTTCTTGCTAGCATATATTTCAGCAGCAGTACTGCCCATTATCTACAAGGGAAACACAATATTTTGATAGACTGAAAAAGCTAACAAACAAAGGACCAATCAAATCTCCTATCCTTATTGAGAAAAGATCAAAGTCTACTCTTATCAGACATAGCAGTTCCAATTACCTAAGCTCAAAAGAAATGTGCATTTTGATATGAAAATAGCCTGCTATGGATTTGAGATATGTCAGCATACATGGTAGAATGGATAGCCCAATAGCTTTGTTCTAAAAGGATTGATTTGACCTCACTTAACGACACATCTTCACTTTGCAGCTTTGCGACGCTTTATGCTTTTCTAGGCTTGTACATCACCTAACTTACACTCACTTAAGCTAGTAAAGTTCAAGACTTCAGTGCTTCACGATGCCTATTAGTGACATTTTACACTTTTCACTGCCTAGTATATACCAATGCCTTTGAAAAAGAGAATGAACGATGAAGTTGAACTCATGTTGAGTATTGCACTCCATATAGTGATATCAATTGCTGCATACTAACTGTATCTGAATGGTATTGCTGACATACACTACAGAAAGTGATTTTAATTATATCACCAGCACGTCTGGTAACTGGAAACAGCAAATCCACAATCAATCACCATATTTATTGTTAAATTTTCTTTAATGCTGAATCATCCTTCATCGATTCGACTCTTTCTAAATCTAATAATAATTACTTAAGAAGGGCCATGAGTTTTGACGGCGACTCTTGCTTTTTACTCCACTATACAAATGTAAATCCGTGCCGCGAAATGTTAATTACAAATTGAACACACTAAGAACACGATTTGCAATACAATATCTTTCAATTACATTCACAGACAGCATTTAATCAAACACCTACCCTGTCAATAGAATTTTTCCAATTTACACTCTCGAAAGAACTAGAAAAATATTCTAAAAGTTAAGATGAAAAATAAGCCGAATTAAGCAAAAAGAGGATAATCAAAACTAAAGAAGAAATAATAGAGAACTTACCTTCAGATTACCATTGAATGACTGAGCTGTTGCCGTCATGCTCTTTCTCGGTGATGATGCAGATGAAGACGACGACAATGGCAGCTTTCGGATGTTTGTGGGCCTCTTAAACCCTAGAGAAAGCCCATTTCTGATATATGGGCTTATCCTCTAGTTGGTCTTGTTTCTCTGAAGGGAATAAACGTGTTTGCTCCAAATTGGAAATATACAACGCTTGCCTTTGCTCGATCCCTCCCCGCAACGCGATTTATTTAGTCTAACACGATTTTGCACGGAACTGCCGTCTTCATCTTCTCCAACCATGGAATAAACCCTATTACCCTGCAAATTTGCAGATAAACCCTGAATCGAATCAAGGTGAATAAATGGCGATCTCACTTAGACGAGCACTAATTTCTTCTCGCCACGTCTCATTTTCACTTCGAACAGTCTCTCTTCATTCACACTCATGCTTTTCTTACTTAAATTCCTCCTCTCCTTACAATACCCACGAATCTGCCATTGATAACAGCGTTTTGAACTCTCCAGCGACCAGATTTCTTCTGTTTGAGTTTAGAAGAGGTTTCGCCAAAGGCAGGAAGCAACCAATCAGTAATGCCTCTTTCTGTACTATTTCAACGAAAATTTGATTTCTTGGGATTTAGATACAAAGATCTTGTTGAATTAATTTTAACTGTTAGTATGTACTTTTCCAGTAAAGTTGTTTATTTTTGAAATTATTAATAGCTTTGTTTAAGCCAAAGATGCTAAGGTTCAAGCTTGGAAAATGTAGAATTTAGTGTAAACGCCAGAATGTGGTGAGTCTCGAAGAGCTTTGCCACCTCAAGGACACTGAAAATCAGTACTCACCTTTTTCCCAACACTGCTTTTTACTTGGTGTGGATTAAACATGCTGGTTAGATGAATGGTCGTATTGAATTTGTTTGGTGCCTCTTTGCCTGTATGAAGTAGTTTACTGATGATTAGTCTATATCCTGCTCTCCACATTTCTTTATTTCTGAATTATCGAGAGTTTAGTTTAAGCCATATCCGTGAAGGTTCACACCTAAAAGGCTTAAGAAATAGTGGATTATAGCGCTAGAATGCATAGAAAGAACTATTCATTAATGGGGCATCTTTAGCCCTGGATACAATTGGACCAAAAAAATTCTGATGTACAAACTGGCTACCAACGTAAGTCCCAAAGTTTACTCATAGCTTAGCTCAGGCCATGTGTGCCAAGGTTCACATTTGAAATGCTTAAGAAATAGTGGAATTTATAGTGTGAGAATGCATAAAGAGATTGCTCAATTCATGGACGGAGCCTCTTTAACCCAGGAGACAATTGGACCCAAAAAATACTTCTCTAATGTATTATGCAATGACAATCCAGCACAAATCTCAAATTTTAGACCCCTCCTGTTATGATTCTCTTCCTTTCTGTAATCAGTGTCAATTTTTTAATGCTAAATAAGAACACAGAGGGTCGTCCATCTTCTATTCTTCAATGGGTGTTTGATTGGTTTTGTATGGAATGCATTTCTGGTCTTACATAGATTTGTTTCCTTTTTCTCTTTTCCCTTAAAGAGGAGCATGATGAAGACGAGGAGGACCTTGAGGATGATGATGGGGATACAGAGCAAGATGTAAACTTAGGATCAAATGTTAAGGCTGCTTCAATCTCCCAAATGGAGGCAGCTATTGATGCGTTATCACGTGAATTGGCTAAATTGCGAACTGGAAGGGCATCACAAGGTAGAGTAATTTATCTGCTGAAACACTTTACCATACTGTTTTTTTAGCAATAATAGGATCGTTTCATATATTTACTTTTTAATTATGACCATTTTTCAAAATGCATTTGTAGGAATGCTCGACCACATTATGGTCGAACATTATGGTGTTAAGACACCCCTTAACAGGATGGCAGTTGTCTCAGTCTTAGACCCAAAAACCCTTTCAGTGACTCCCTATGACCCAAATGTATTGTATTTTAACTTCAATCAGTGCTTTTTTTTAACTTCAATCAGTGCTTTCATACGTTTATCATGTTATCTGCTAAATTAGATTACTGAGATTGACTACTCTTGCAGGCCCTAAAAGAGTTAGAAAAAGCCATAATTTCATCTCCATTGGGTTTGAATCCCAAGTCAGACAACCAACGATTGGTTGTACCCATACCTCCGTAAGAATTCTATTTCCCTGATATAAATCCAGCATCTGTCTGTTCAAACTTTTATTTCACTAAGACTAACTTTTTAAGTTAAGAAAAGTGGTGGGGACCACCTGTTTGTCTGAATAATCATGATTAGTGATGTGTGGTATGTGGTTAAATTGCAGTTTGACTTTGACTGAGTGGTAGAAGTCAATTTTCAGGTAGGAAAAAGTTAAAACAAACACAGGCTCTGTCTTACTATTACTATGATTGAGGACATTTCAGCATGTTGATTAGAACTGTTCACGGCAAGAACAATTTCAGCTAGTTCACAAATTTTCACCATTAATTATGCTGCCTGGAAAAGTAGTCTTTCTTTTTATGGGAAGAAAGTTTAGACTTTGTGAAATAAACTTATTACACTAGTTTGCTAACTGATATTTTGAATGCTTGTTATGTGCAGAATGACCAAGGAGCACATACAAGTGAGGCATTAATTTGTTCTCCATCAAAATTCAATTTTGTTCATCAACTTCTTACTACCTACTTCTTATCTGTATTAGAAGTTAAATAATTCTGATGCGCTAATGTCTTTTTACCAGGCCGTGTGTAAGGTGGTTGCCAAATCTTCTGAAGTTGTTAAACAAAGTGTTAGAAGAGCTCGCCAGAAGGTATTCTTTGGTTTTCCTCATGCAAACTCTACAATTTCTATTAGCTGCTTCCTTCTTTCAACCCCCCCTAAACCCCTCCCCCCCACACCCGACCTTATCTTTCAGTTTGCAGTCTAAAATTTTTGAATGCAAAAATGTCATCTGTGTCCTTATTGCTATCCAAATTTAGGGTTTTCGACCGTCTCCTTCCTCGCCTGCTCTCACCCCACCACAACCAAACCTTAGTGTCCCCTACTTGGCAGCACCAACCTTGGGGCTCTGGATTCACAGCTCCAACACTCCAACTATACTGTTGTTATGAAACGTGAATTTTATTTTTTTTTCGTTTGCGCTTTATCAGATTATGGACATATCCACAAATTCCCTGTGATATCAATTGTTACATTTCTTATAGAAGGTGAACTTGTCATGAGCAGGCACTTGACACTATAAAGAAAGCCATGCCCAAAAAGAAGGACAAAGATAAAGCAGCTTCAAGTGTGTCAATTTCTGAAGACGATGCAAAAAGATTGGAGAAAGAGGTAAGTTGCATTAAGCTGCCAATGGCAAATATTTCATTGAGAGATTCAATTTTAACACATCTCTTCATTTATGCACTCAGATCGACGATTTAACTAAAAAGTTCATCAAGACAGCAGAAGATATATGCAAGGCCAAGGAAAAGGAAATTACTGCAGGCTGAAAGGTTGCTTTTGGTAATCGTAAATTATGATTTGGATTGGCTTGTGTGTAATTTCTTTGGCAATTCCGCTGTTTTAGCAGGAAAAGTATAGAAGGTTAATTTATTTTCTCGTATTGATAAATTTCTTACTTTAGAGGTCATAGTATTCTACCTATGGTGTGTTCGATTGGAGGGGTGGAAAAGGAATTGGAATGTCAATTCTCATCCCTTGGAATTTCCCTTGGAATTTAAATTCCGTGGTTTCAAGGAAAATAGTGACTTTTTGGTTGAAGATGGAATTCCAATTTCATAGAAAATAAAATGATTTTGATTGGAAAATGGAAAATTTAGGTTAGAGCTGACATTTTTTGTAGAAAAATAATTTCAATCAAACACACCCTTAGAGTTTGATTTAGAAAACGACAATGTGATTCATCATTATTGCTGCTTATTGGTCATTGGTAATGTGCCATTTAGTTGGGTTTACTACTTTACTTAAACTTTAATGTCATATTTTTAATATGACAAATCACTAATGCAACATTTTCAATGATTTGGCATTTGATCATCAGTGATGTGGCATTGATTGGTTGTAATTGATCGAATGATGTTATTTATCATGACTGTTTCTCTAATCGATGATGTGACATTTAGTTAATACTTGGACATTAAGGGTGTGTGTGATTTGAAGGTGGAAAAGAAATTGGAATTCCAATTCCATGGAATTCCAATTCCCTCCCACCCCATGGGAATTCTAATTCCTTGATTTCAAGGAAAATGTGCACTTTTTGGCCTAAGTTGGAATTCCAATTCTATGGAAAATAAAACATGTTTGATTGGATAATGGAAAATTTGTGTGGAAATTGATATTTTCTGTGAAAGCAATGCCAATGTTTGGATGGAATTAGGAAAATGTGTTCCATGGAATTGAAAATTTTCCTATCATCTCCTTTGATGCAATTTTCCATGGAATTGGCCTAATTTGTGCATCATGTACATGGAATAGATTTTTCATGGAAAATGTCTCTAAAACCACAAAAATTGGAGTGCTAAACCCTTTTTTTTTTTATTCATACGTGAATGGTATATAAAAGAAAAAACAATACCTTTATTTAGAAGTAAGAAAAACATATAGATAAGAAATGTTTTGGCCTCCAAATTATACTTGTAATTTTGACAATTCTTTAGGCGCAAATTTCTTCTCATATTTTTAATTTTTTTAAAAAAAATTATTTTTAGTAATATTTCAACAATTAGAATATGACTGAGATCTCTATATGAACTTTCGTACCTAATAGTGTTCCAGCAGGGGAATGTGGCATTTGTTATGTTATTATTATTGCTGTAGATATGAGATGTGACGTTAGAATGAATCTGTCGACTAATATAGGAAAAAGGGTTATTTTCGCATTACCCCCCAACCTTTTCAGGTTATTTATAATTCCCGAATTCTTTTTGGCTCAAAAGCGCACTCTAATATAATTAATTGTCATTGACAAGCTCAGATATGATTGCCCAAATCTACCGTTAACTCTCAATTTTTTGTCTTTTTATGGTCTTCCCTTGAGGGGCATTGTAAGCAAACCATTTTTCCTTTATTTCTTGACCCACTTGACCCATTTCTTGCACCTGATAATAAATGGCAAATTTTATACGCTTCCGTCAAATCAAAAGCCACTCCCATACGTACAACCCTTCGAACTACCAACCACTCCAAACCTCCCAACCACCAGAATTTGTGCTTTGCAAGTGCTCGCCGCCAAAAAATAGCGATGGATGGTGTACAATAGTGATGGAATGGATGGTGTAAAATATTAGTGGATGGTACTTAATTTTACTTTGTAGATTGTATTTTGTTGTTGTTATGACTTGAGGTTCAGTTGTAATTTGTGTTATGCTATGCGGTGGTAAGATTGGAAACGAGAAGGGCGAGAGACAAAGGGTTGTATTTTGTTGTTGTTGGTATGAGTTGATGTTGATTTGTAAACGTATTTGTGCTGTGCGTGATAAATTGGAGAGCAGGATAAGGGTAGAGACAATGGGTTGTCGTGTTTCAGAATCCGTTAAAGTAGATTGTCATTACGGAACCCCATTCTTTTAAGTTTGTTTCATTGTAGAACCCCATTCTTTTACATGTGTTTCATTGTAAAACCCCATTCTTTTTAATATGTTTCATTACAAGATCTTATTCATGTAGGACTGTTCTTCAACTCTAAGACAGTTCTTGCTGCTGGAGCTATATCTCTAAGCTGAACGTTTCTTTCCTCCAAGGCTCTTAAACGAACTTCTAGCCATCCATTTTCACCTTCGAGAATGCGGATTTAGTCTTCAGATCTGCGAATGTTACGCAGTAGCCCACGCACAACCACCTTCGAACGGTCGCAGATTGGTCGGTCATACCAGCAAAAATACTTATAGTTGAGTCCCTACAAGTACAGAGCATTAACTGTGAATGCTACAAATTAAATAGTTAAAAAATATGAGCACTTACTGGTTTTTCACACAAAAAGAAACGCCGGCCTGGATCAGTATCAGTTTAAGACGTTTTCATTGATAGTAAACCTCCATAGTGGCAGCGATGCTCATCCATAGGCATGGTGGTCTCAGAAAAATTTCCCAAATTTGAAGAAGAAGAAAGAAAATAGTTATTGACTGAAGATGGGGCAAAAAATTTGCCATTTATTATCGGGTGCAAGAAACAGGTCAAGAAATAAAGGAAAAATGGTTTGCCTACAATGCCCTTCAAGGGAAGACCACAAAAAGACAAATGGAAAGTTAACTGGAATTTGGGCGGAATCTGTTATCGGGGTTTGTCATACGACAATTAATTATAGGTTAGCATTCACTGAGAGTGAAAAGAATGAAAAATTGTGAAAATTAATGGCAAAAGAGGGTATCTGAAAATAACCCTAGGAAAAAATGTACAAGTTAATGAGAGATCATTTCAATTTCATTACAGCACATTCCTCCATGGACACCACCAATCGACAATTACATTATGCTTTGATCACTTTGATGGCAACGTGTCGACCTATTGCTTATTATTATGTTAGGGGGCAATAGCATGAATAGCAAAAATAGGGGTTTTAATACGATGAAAATGAAGAAAATTTTCATTTAGCAAGAATAGCAAGTGTGAAAGATTGTTATGACAAAAGTGCCCTTCCACCTTCACATTTTCTCTCCTCCCCGATTCTGGTTGTCTTCTCCAGTGAAATGGGAAATTCCGGCCAGCTTTGACCATTTTTTCAGGCCCAAATTTCAATTTTTCGGTCATCGATACCAATTTCTTCTCTCGGTCATTTCTCCTCCGTTTCCGGCCAAATCTTATTCATCCGAAATTTGTTTTAAATTTTCTTCAAATCATATTTTCATCACCGGAGATCTCCGACAAACCAGATCTAGTTCTCAGATTCGGAGAAGAACCAAATCCGTAGTTGTTGGACAAGGAGCTAGTCTTGGTGCAGCTTGGTCCCTCTTGTTAGAAGCAGAAGAAGCAGATCCACAATTTTAGAGATATTAGCAAGAACATCGGGCATTTTCTAAGCAGACAAAGCAAGGGACGAAGCACCATGATTTTGTTTCAAATACCCAAGTGAATTCTACGTGTTGATTCCACTGGGAGTGCCAAGTGCCCAAGAACTCAAACTGCAATTCAATTGGTGGAAGATCAGGTGGGCGGTGGTTCCACTGGGTCGAGGTGGTTCCATCCATTGAGAACCACCATGTCCATCTGGTTTTCCATTGGTTAAGGCCCCAGGGGTATTTTGGCCTATATGGATTAATTGTTGTTAGCCTTGCAAGTGTAAATTTTATATGTTAATATAGTATTTATGTAATTAAATTTTAATATTTTTGCTAATCTCTCTTATTTTATTTTATTTTATTTTATTTTTAATGTGCATTCAAAACTTGTTTTTCTTTGTTAAACTCTTTTTTACTTTAAGAGCTTGTTTTATACACTATTAATTTTTATTAATTTTTCTCTCATCATTTTTAATTACTCATATAATTATTTTATATTTTTTAATATATTTTCTGTAATTTTCAATTACACATCTAACGTGTCATTCTAGTAAATTTACATCTTCCCCAAAAATCCCAAAAAAAAGCCCTAAAATTAATTTTATTTTAAGTTGAAACCAAATGTGGCCATGTTATTTTAATTTTAATTTTTTTAAATTAAATTTGGTCGAATCAATCATATTTATATATCTCATGGGATTTATATGCATTATATAAATCTCTATTATTTAATTCTACTTATTTTTCTTATTTTCACATAAAAATATATAAAAATGTGAAGCATATGGGTTGTTAAATATCAACTATATGAATTTAAAATAGTTAATCTTTATAAACCAAATATTTCACTGTCTATACTAAACAAAAATAAATAAAATCAAATATTGCTCAAAATTTATTCGAAACGTGCAAAATACAGAGCTTGTTTATTAACTTTATTTTCTGAATATTTAGAAGAAAATAATAAATAGTTTCAAGAAAATATATGATTAAAAATAGAAGTAAAATAATTTTTTGTTTTGTTTTTTGAATCAAATAATTTTGTGTTTTTAAATAGTCAAACAAACAAGCTCGTAATCTTGGGCAAATACAATTCGTGCAGTTTTTTTTTTCATTTTTAATAAATATATAAACACTTGCATCTGGGATGACGGCACCACCAGTGAATGGACGAAATTCAACAGAAATGGAAAAAAAATTTTGTCGGCGAATATTGCAGCCACAGCAAGCGCACAAACCCACCACGGAGCAATGCACGCGCTTTTGTCACACGCTTCACCGACTTCTCGTATCCGTACTATTTCCCGGTCACCAACTAAACGGATGTGTTCTGTGTTCACTTGGGATTATAGGTTAAATTAATTTTAAATTTGTGGTTGAAAATAGAAAAAATAATATAAAAATTATGGTGATAATAAAATCAATAAATGAGTGGTTAAAAATGATAGTCCTAACCACCATTTTAACAAGCTTCTATTATATTTTTAGGTGTCCTTAAAAAAAAAATATATACATTTGCTACCAAGAAATAGATGGATAAATAACTTTTATTTTCCTTTCCAGAAGTCGTTTTTGCATTTTTTTAAATTAAAGTTCAATTCACCATTTGCTCATAAGTGATTATTTTTTTTCTCAAAGAAAATGAATTGTTAATGTAAAACTTTTCAATATAAATTTACAATCATCAGTCTCTTTGACAATTGGAAATATTTAAAATTTCTTATTATACTTATTATGTGTGTTGCAGTTCTATCCACTTGAAATTTCAAGGAAATTGCAAGTCAAGCAAATATGTCAACATTGTCAACTAGGTTAAAAAAGGCACAAGCTTATAATGTCTTATGCGTTCAGAAAAGGTAATCAAAGCTTAGAAGGTGGTAACATCTAAGTTCATGAATACTTTCCAATTTTTTTATTTTTTATTTTATTTTTGGTCACACTTTTACTTAGATGCGGTTTTGAAGTATGTCTAATTTGAGAAACTTAATTGCAACGTTTTTATCATTTTTTGTCGCTCCAAATCAATCTAGAAGGAATCCAATTTTGTCACTGAAAAATGAAAATGTTTCTTTAGTTGGCAAGAAATGATTGTTATTGACATATTTGTACAATTTTCGATGGATTGACATGCAAAGTGAGGTGACAATGTTATTGTTTCATTGTCGACTGCTAAATTATCACAATCTCATCATAATAGCGAAAAACTAATTGTGAAAATAAAGGTTATAAGAAACTGTCAACATAAAACCATTTATCATGCATTAAGTATGATTGTGGAAAATTACTTCTCAATACTATATCAACCGGTAAATAAACGAATTATAAAAATATTCAAAGATTCAATTATTTGTTCTCTCGAAAACAATGTATGTTTTTCAGGGGATTATTCACACTTGGATGTATTATCATTATTTGAAAATCAGGTATTAAGCCTTATTTGTACTTGTAATTTGAATTTAAATATAATAAAATTCTACCTCAAACATAAATTTTTGGATTGAGATAGTTTTAAAAAAATATTTTGAGAGAAATTTTGGAAAAATAATTTAAAATTATTATCAAGAAGCAAAGATAATTTTAAAAGCTTCAAAAAGAATGGTTATCTATAATATAATATAGAAAAAGAATGGAACAAAAAATAATTTTTAATCATTTTTTTATTCTTTTCCCGCTCATACTGCTACAGCCAATCAGAATTTTGTTTTTTTAATTATCTATAATCTATATATATATAAGGAGCCTTTTTTTCCCTCTTAAACACATCCTCAATTTTCCCCACCTATTAAATTTTCTTAATATAATCTTCCATCTATATATAGAATAATTTTTATATATAGAATTTTTTATTATCTTAAATCCATCTTCCCATTTAAAAAAAACTCTCTTTTTACTTTTTATTTTTTCTTTCCTAATCCATATCCAACTCTCTTTCTTTTTTCTTTCCTAATATATTAATATTAATATCTATAAATTTTATTTGATTATTTCTACCATACTTTACCCAATATCATAATGTCTAAATACTCTCTGTATCATTTTCTTTCCCTTTTTTTCATTTTCTATGTATAAAAACTTGTGATTCTATTTTACTCAACTTGATTAGAGTTTTAAAACAAATATACTATCAATATATAAATTTTTATTTTTTAAAAAATTAAAATTTAACATACATATATAAATTAGTGTCCAACTTAAATATAACTTGATATTAATATAGATTAATGACTACTGATGTAATGAGATTAAAAAAAATTGATAATTTGTTATGCCGCTTAATTAATGTCTCTGTGTAGAATTCAAATATAATGAGATGTATAAATTGTTTTAGCTTTTAATTCTGTTACATGTTTGATTTATCTTGAGAATAAATTAAATGAAAAATAATGCTTCAGTTTGTTTATCTATCAAATATATGGTAAATGCATTTTTATTTTATATTTAAAACTGAATAATTTTTTTCCTAATAAATATTTAATTTACAAAAATAATAATTTATATATTGATATGGTACTTAAATACAAATTCTCGTGTAATTATACAAAATCGACTCAAATTCTTTTAAAATTTATTCGAACGATATAAAGAATAAAAAAGTAGACGAGATATATTAATATGGTACCTAAATCAAAACTCTCACGTAATTACAAAAAATAGACTCAATGAATATAGAAACAATTTTTTAAAGTGGATTTTTTCATTTCGTTTATGTTTAAGGTAAATCAAATATGAAATAAAAAAATAAAGTTAAAACAACTTATGCATGAAATAAATCTCATTATATTTTAACACCTTTCACATAAAATAAATCTCATTATATTTGTACTTTTACATACAAACATCAATAACAAATTATAAATTTAATTTTTTACCTCATTAGCTTCTATTATTATCATATGTAATTTAGTTAACCTGGACAAATATTATATATTTGCAATATATTTCAATTTTATTTTGCATTACTAAATTTCAATTTTTTTTCTTTCAAATATTCAATTTATAGCTTCATGTATTGAACAATATAAGGATATGCTAAGAATTAGAGTGAAATTTTGACTGATCGTCTTTTCATAATTTTCGTATTTAAAAAAAAATATTTCAATTTAACAATTTTCACTGAGATTGGATTTTTATGCCATACAAAATTACCATTGATTAAATTTTTACACAAAAATTCACATAAAAGTTTAACATTAAAATCAAAAAATAATGTCAGACACATTACTTAATTTTAGAAATGATTAATTAATTTATAAATAACTGGCTAAAAAAAATTATTAAAATTAACAATCCCGCTAAGATTCAATTTTTCTACGATGCAAAATTATGATTCATTAAAATTTTACACAAAAATAAAAAGAAACTTACCGGTAGTTGGCCCCGACTTTGAGACAAAATCCCACCACTACGATCCGTAATTTGTACTAAAAAATTTAAAAATTATGTAGGACCCAATAATTAAGTTAAGAGACAATCAATCATATTTATAAATAATTAGCTATGGAAACAAAAATTAATTATTAATTAAAATTATGAATTTCTGTAAGATTTAATTAATTATATAATAATTCTTTAGTTCAATATGTGGAATAAGTCTAAGAATTCTTACTAAACAATTGGTTATCGACTCAATCAATTAGTGGAATTATATGACTCGATTAGAATATTTTAACTGGCTTTCGACTATGTTAAATATTTATCTAAGTTTCTATATCCTAAATAAATATTAAGAATCCTACATACTTTAAATTATTTATTTTATACCAAATTTCCCAGTTGAGATTTTATTTTATTTTTAGATATCATCAATTAGATTGTATATTTTAAGTATCAATCATATATGGTATTGTTCAAGTGTCATCTATAGCATCATACTTGCTTTGCCATCGGGAGCATTTATGGCTCGTCCTCCTCAGTTTTGAAATCAAAGGCAGGATCTAGATTTAACACTGGCGATGTAGAGTTTGACAATTTGAAAATATTTTCGATTGACAGTGGTGGCCGGTCAAAGTTTACCCATGTTTTAGGCCAAATTTTGGCCAGGTGCTACATGGTGTGTCGCTTCAAAATTTTCTAAACGTCATCCATCACGAAACGATTCTTGATCAGTGAATTTCAAAAGGTCGAAGGCCAGAATCGACGAAAATGCCCTAATATTCATAAATGTACGATCTGTCGATAGCAGCCAGGATCGTGCTATAATCATATATATTTCAAAGTATTTGTCTTGCAAATTAATTTAAATGTTATATCAAATCATTCAATATTTAATATACCAAATATGTTAAATTAGTAAGTTTATACAATATGTTAATATATGTGTTTAGTACATTTAAAGTATTTATTAAAGAAATAAAATATCAAAATAAAAGTCTTCCAATTATACCATGATGGGTGTCAAGCAGAGGATGAAAATTTTCTAGCGGGGTGGGGATGGAGAATGGAAGTTTGTAATTCTTAAATCATCCTCTCTCGGCCTAAAGTAAATGAGGATGATCCGGAATGAGGATAAGTGTTTCCCGGCATGGCAAGAGCGGGGTGTTAGAATCTTTTGAACTATCTTTGAGTACATTGTTATTTTTATAATATATCTCAATACTAATTATATTTCATAATTAAAACGTAAAAATCATTATTTACATATTAATTGTTAATAATGTACATCATACTGATGTATAATTAAATATCGCCCAAATTTTATAATTGCATATAATAAAATGTAAAATAATTTTTAAAGAAAAACAATGAGCACTAATGTTAGTAGAGTTATTTTAATATGGTTATTTTGATAACTATAACATTTAATATTATTTTATTTTGAATTTATATTAGTAGATTAATCTTTACGATAAATAAAATGTGATATATTATATAATGTCAGCTACTGAATTATCATAATGTAAAGACGGGTGTAAATGGTTAAATGCTGATTAAGTTGTTATTCTAGGAGAATAGTAAATTGAGTTGTGTGGATTTTCTTGAAATTGTTTCTTATATATTTGCAGGATGGATTAGTACAAAATATAAAGAACACTCTTTCGAAATTTTTATAGAATTATTTCGAGTCAAATTATTTAAGTTTAGTGTTGTAACTCATTCTTTATTTTAATTATTTTTTTAGATTTTATGTTAATATTATTACTATCGATCAATATTGTTTTCAGTTGAAAATTTTGTTTTCCGTGCAACACACGGATGAAACAGCTAGTATCTATGAAAAAAATTGTTAAAATAAAGTTCGAAAAATTGATTTTCTGGAAAAAAAAATTGTGGCAAAAAATCTCCAATCCTCACCCCAAAACGGCGAAGCGGGCATTAATGATTTTGTTCCCACACGATATTGTGGCGCGCGTATACCATGATAGTCACACTCTCACTAAACATTCTTAAAGTAATCACCATAATCAAACAAACACTAAACGCAATTAAGAAAACAATTAAAAATTGCATCATTTTTATTCTCAAAATTAAGCTTTCTCATAAATTATTATTTTATTTGAGCCTCTCTGTTCATGAAGCACTGAAAAAGACATTCCAAGCTCTGGTCACTTCACAAACTCAGTAGCATATTTCTCTCTCCCTCACATGCTTCTGCTCGAACTTCCATGAATGTGTGTTTAGGCTTCCTTCTTCCTCGCATTCGTTGTTGAGTTCACCGTAAGTCCTTCAAATTCAGTTATTTTTAGTTCTGCCTTTTTTCTCGGTTGGAAACCGTCGTGTTTATCTTTAATTCTGTCGGTTTTGTATGTATACATGCTTTTTTGCCGCCGCATTGTGGTGGAGCTGTTTGATTTTCGGTAGTTTCAGCTACTGATTGTGTGCGCCGATCTGGATCTGGTTTAGATGATGATCAAACTGTTTCGTATTTACTGATTTTTAACTTTTTTTCCCTTTTTATTTTTCTCGACAGTGATAATTTGTTTTAATTTTACTGTTATGAAGACAGTTCGGAGTTTGGTTGAACTTAGTAGCTTAATTTCATCTGCACCTTTTCCCATTTCGTGTATTTACTGAAAATTGTAATGATAGGCTTCAATTTATGGAAGTGCATTTAATCGCGAAGTTCCTCTTTGTACACATGTTCTTTTCAGTGAAATAAAGACTTGCAAAATTCCATTCCTGGTAAAGATCCTATTTATCCCAACATTGAACGTGAGTGTTTTTATCCGAACTTTAAATTCATCCACATGCTTCTATCTTTATGCTTTACAGGGTCACGTGCTTAGGGGCTTTATAATTCACTTTGATTTGGGTCATTGCATTTCTTACTTAGGGGCTTTATAATTCACTTTGATTTGGGTCATTGCATTTCTTACAGGGAAGGCAAAAATATCCACAGCTCTGGCACCATGGTTCTCGGTCTGAGGACCAAAACCAGGAAAAGCCCCTCGGTTCAGCTTGATTACATAGTCCATATTGAGGAGATTAAGCCATGGCCTCCATCTCAGTCATTGAGAACACTTCGTGCAGTTGTGATTCAGTGGGAGCAGGGTGATAAAAACTCGGGGTCCACTAACGAAGTTGTTCCTTCAATTGGGACTGGGTCTGGTGTCAGTGATGGAAGAATTGAGTTCAACGAGTCATTTAGGCTACCTTTGACATTGTTGAGGGAAATGTCCGCTAAAGGTGGAGAGGGAATGAGTTTTCAGAAGAATTGTGTTGAGTTTAATCTTTATGAACCTCGGAGGGACAAGACCGTAAAAGGTCAGCTGCTGGGAACTGCTATTCTGGACTTGGCAGATCTTGGTGTTGTTAAAGAGTGTGTGAGCGTTTCTGCTCCTATTAATTGCAAACGAACATATAGGAACACTGTACAACCACTTCTATTCCTGAAAATCCAGCCCGTTGAGAAGGGTCGAACAAGCTCATCCTCGAAGGACAGCTTGATTGGAGAAACTTCTATGGATAGGAATCAAGGTGAATCGGTTTCTGCATTGATGAGTGAAGAATATGCAGAAGAGGCTGAGGTTACCATGTTTACAGACAACGATTCCTCCCACTCGTCTCTTGCAGCTTCTTCATCAATAGGATATTCATCGCCTCAAAATAAAGAGGTATCTTTGCTATTGGTTATTTGTTTGCTTGTAGTGACTTCTTTTCTCTGAAACTTACCTGAGTTTACAATTCCTTGAATATCTAGATAGGGTTACCACTGTGGCACATGCATTACTCACATACTAAGTAAAATTCCTGTCAACTAAGATGCTATTGATGTAAGCATCATATAATTGTCATTTGACAAAAACATCTGCTGTTTTTCTTCATGTTAGAAAAATATTACAGTGTAGAGTAATAGAAAGATTATGATCAATGACAGAATGGAAACGTGACTTTGAATGGGAGTGCTGGAGAGGTGACACTTGACCTTGTCGCAGATGCAAAACAACATTTTGCAAAATCAGATGAGCAAGCTACTGAGCATCATGTTAATTCTAAAGGCAGTTCTTCTCACTCATCGACAAATCTGTCTGCTGATCTTTTGTGGATCTCAAAGAAAATTAGTGCCCATAGTTTGCCATCGTCAGCTGCATCCAGAGGACCAGATAAAGAAAAGACCTCGAACAATGGCAGTGGGATAGAAGCAGTAGAAAAAACAGAGGAGTTGAAATCCAACATGAAAAGCAACAACCATGAAAGACAAGAAGAGAATATCAAGGAAGGAGTTGTCATTAATGGAAGTGATGTGTCAGATCAACAGATAAAAGGAGAAAGTATATTAAGTGACACTGTGGCTGAAAAACCCTTGGCAGATTTAGAATGTCAAAGAGGTGAAAATTTGGACTTGGTTGAATATTGCAAAAGTCATTATGATGATATTTCTTCGTCTTCTAGCGTAGAAGATCAGGATGAGGCTGGACAAACTAATGTTAAAGAAAGCAATTCGGTGGAGAGTGAAACCAGAGAGAAACATCAAGAATATACACAAGAAAGAGAAACTGGGAAAGTAAAAGGACAACACAATGAAGATAAGCCAAATAATGGATTTTCTCAATATAGTGTTAAAACGCAAGTCTTATTGGGAAATGGTGTCCTTTCTTCTTGTAAAGAAAATCTTGCAGTTAAGAGTAATATCTCAAATACCAATAGATCAAAGCATGGAAAGTCAGTACGCTCACCAATGGACTTGAACAGGAGCAGTGGATTAGTGTGGAGGAAATCATTCAGACAACACTCACAACAGCACTCGAGGATCCATGAGCAGTGAGCGAAGAGATAATGATGTGTTTTCAAAGGAAACAAGAAGTTCCTCTCCAGATAACAGAATTCAGCATTTGGAACACAGAATAAGGATGCTAGAAGGAGAGTTGAGAGAATCTGCTGCTATCGAGGTTAGTCTTTACTCGGTGGTTGCCGAGCATGGAAGTTCCATGACTAAGGTTCATGTTCCAGCTCGACGGCTCTCTAGGCTCTATATTCATGCTTGCAAACAAAAGTCAAAATCAAGGAAAGGCAGTGCTGCTAAAAGTGCTGTATCAGGATTAATTTTAGTTGCAAAAGCGTGTGGGAATGATGTTGCAAGGTATGTTTTTGCACCCGAACATCCTAGTCCAAAAGCATGTCAAACTCACACTGAGCTTGAAACTCATAATGCCGTAAATATTAAAATTAGCTTGTCCAGTCTTTGTTTCTTGGTCTAACATGGCTGCAAAGTTCATGCGTTGGCTAGCTAAGTTTGCAAATCCATAGTTTCTAGCAGTAATTGTTCTCAGGTGTGGTTTGCTTAGTCACACTACAAACAACCAGGTCATTGTTGAACTCAACCCGCAAACCCTGTGTGGTATAACTGCTAATCGCTCATAAGTGAATTGACTTTAAAATATGTGCCAGAGCAATGATTAATTGCCGATCTAAGGCCACTGCATATAGGGACTCAAAAGTCAAACCAACATTTCCTTTTTTGTTACTGAACATGACTCAGTTTTGGTTGTTGATTGGAATTATCATATCTAATTCTTCTTTTCTTTTTGCTGCTTAATACAGATTAACTTTCTGGCTGTCAAATTCCATTGTTCTGAGAGCAATTATCAGCAAATCCTTAGAGGAAAGTGATTTTTCTAATTCTGTTAAACCAGCCAATGGAATGGAAGATGACAATAATGGGAATAAGAAATCATCATCACTTCAGTGGGACTCTGTTTTGTGCAAAGGTGTAACAAGTGCTATTGAGGATAAGTTCAGTGACTGGGAGAACCCTCTTACATTTTCATCTGCGCTTGAAAAGGTCGAAGCATGGATATTTTCTCGAATCATTGAGTCTATCTGGTGGCAGGTACTTTCTTTATTCTCTTAATTGATGCAACAACTAGCATGTAAAGCTTATGCTTCAATGGATTGATCTTATTAAGATGCTCAGCTTTTTGAACACCAATCACTTCCTACGAGGATAAGTTAGTTCTAATTCAAGTGAACCAATCAGTAACTACGTCGATTCTGTGTCTCCTTCCTACAGACTTTCACTCCACATATGCAGGCTGGGGTTGCCAGTGAAATTTGTAGAAGTATGAGTTCTGGCTTGATCAAGTCCTACCAAAGGACATATAGTTCAGGTGACCAACAGCAGGAAAGTTTTTCCTCTGAACTCTGGAAAAGGGCCTTCAGGGATGCATATGAAAGGATTTGTCCTGTTCAAGCCGGTGGCCATGTGTGTGGCTGTTTGCCAATCCTTTCTAGACTGGTACAACTTCATCATATGTTATCATAACAAGTTCAACCTTTTAATTTAAATCATTTAATTTAATGGCTGCCTTGGAGTTTGCGAAATTTGTGTATCTAGCAAAAAGTGTGACTAGGACAGACGGAGAGATAGGTTGTTAGTGTAGTCTGCAAAACCTTCTTTACACATGGAGTATGATCTCTAAAGTCTAAACAAGTCTTCTCCTTCGATGACCAGATAATGGAGCAATGCATTGCCCGATTGGATGTGGCTATGTTCAATGCGATTCTCCGTAAATCTGCGGATGAAATACCAACTGATCCTGTAGCTGATCCTATTAGTGATGCTGAAGTTCTTCCTATTCCAGCCGGACAAGCTAGCTTTGGGGCCGGTGCACAACTAAAAACCACGGTGAGTCCAAAATCTTTCATTTTTATTATTTGTGTGATTTTATACAAACATTTTACATCTGTATGAAAATAAAAGAAATTTTATAGTATCAGAGATTGTAAGTCAGTATTCTAAAACAAATCTGGTACAAATGGCAGATTGGGAACTGGTCGAGATGGTTAACTAATCTGTTTGGCATTGAGGATGGTGATTCACTCCAAGATGAGAATTGCTCGGATGCTGATGACAATGATGATGAGAGAAAATGTCATTATGCTTCATTTAAGTCTTTCCATCTCCTCAATGCATTGAGTGATCTCATGATGCTTCCGAAGGATATGCTATTAAGTCGCACAGTCAGAAAAGAGGTTTAGCCAAGGCTTGGAAGATTTCTCTTTTTACATTATTATCTTGTAGGCGTATTTTTTCACATTCTTATCTTACTATATAAATTATTGTATGTTCCTAGGTATGTCCCATGTTTGGTCCATCACTAATAAGAATGGTTCTTCACTCTTTTACTCCGGATGAGTTTTGCCCCGACCCAATTCCTCGAGTTGTACTTGAGGCCTTGGATTCAGAGGTTTGTCCAATGTTGAAGAATCTGAACATATATTTGGCAAAGTGACATTTCTCCAAACCACCTTTTCACGAAGCATTTACTCATCCATAACACAGTCTAGCACACTCCTGTTCTAGTGCAAACTGCTGATGTGGCATGATTTGGACCTACCATAGCAACTGCTTACGAACTTGTAGCATGATCTAGAGCTTGCCACCACAGCTTGTGCACCACATCAAGAGTGCTGTCTAGAAATACCTTGCCAAACATACCCTTATTATTTCCCTTTTGTTTAAGTTTCCCGTAATCCAAGTGCTCTCATGTGCTTCTTATAGGATCCTTTCGAGGCTGGTGAAGATTCCATTGTAGACTTCCCATGTACTGCAGCACGTGCCACATACAAGCCACCATCAGCTGCTTCTGTTGCTGCTATCCTAGAGGGAGAAAGTGGTGGCCATCCTCACCTAAGACGGAGTGGATCGTCACTACTCATGAAATCATACACGAGTGACGACGAGCTTGATGAGTTAGATTCACCAATCACATCTATCATCATGGACTCACCGTCTTCTCCAAATCCGAGTTGGATATCAAAAGAATATGGAAGCCGAAATGCAATCAGGTATCAACTCCTCCGTGAAGTATGGACAAGCGGGGAGTAAAGGTTAATAAGTTGAGCACCTTGAAGCAAGTTAGAAAACTTTGTAAAAATCTAATTATGGATAAAAATGTTCCATCCGGCGAGATAAGGATAAGAAACAGTTGTATCATCCCTTGGCAATAATTTGTATAAATAGCCGGGGTTTTTTTTTTTTTTTTTTTTCAATTAAGTGGTGTTTGTAAAATATTTTTTTTCCTCTTCCTCTCTTTTAAATTTCAAATTTGGTGAAAACAAATCACATTCTTCTGTCTCATAAAATTCATTTGTACTAATAAATCTTTCCGATTCTGCTTGTGATTGCCCAATTAATGTATGGATATCACTTGACACATTTGCTGAATTTGCTGAACCTTACTCATATTCAATCAGCACTAGTCACTTATCCAAAAGAAATCCCTTCACGCATTCAAGGCCAAACAAAGCTTCTACCCGTTATTTTCCATCATGCATTCAACGTTAATTTATTTATTACTTCTTTTTTTTTGGTGGGTGAATGCAGTGCCTGCCCATTCAAGAAAATACTAGAAAGTACATCCTAGTTTACCACTTGATAACCAAATTGTATGTTATAATCTTTCAAGCTCCAACAATAGAAGTAATGGTACGTTCTAATCTTTCAAGCTCCCACAGTAGCAGTGCAGTGCACCCTAGAGTAAACAGAATATAATAGCATTTTTCTAGACACAGTAATACAGTGCTGCATAAACGCCAAATCTTTCTTCGCAGGGACAAAATTACACTCACTTCACTGGAACACACTACTCAACAGGCCAAAATTCAATCTTGCCTGCCGAAAAAATAGATGTTTTACTACAAAACTTCAACGAACACTCCTACGTTCGTATTTCTCAATATTTACTACCAACAGCAAAAACACATCGATCAAAATCAAGCTGCCAACTTCTCCGACTTATTGAGGGAAGAACAGACAGCATTCACGCGCTGCAGATGCAATGCAGCCAGAAGACCTTGCCAAGTTTCCCCAGGGCCACCCGCCACTTGAAACTCAAGGAGCTTCTTCTGCTTCTTGTAGTATTCTTCTACGGGCTTTCTCTGAACAAAAAGAAAAAATTGAAAAAATTGCATTATTAGACCATCGCTTATTGCTCAGCCAACAAATTTAAAAACACTTCATAGCATGGCAACCAAAAATTTATCATCCACATGAGTTTTATGCTGTCCCACAGTCTCACTTTATAATTCTTGGGAAAAGTAATCTTTACCTTTAGTTTTCCATATATTCAAGCTGAAAGTTCAGTTTGGTTGGTAATAGTATACATTAAACTAGGGTATATTATGAAATGAAAATTTCAATACACCTTCACCATAGACAGTGAAATATAAATTGTGACGGATGAAAAGGGAATACAAGACTGTCTTCGTGTGATGGAGGGAGTATAACAAAATGCTACATAGTATAATAGGTGCAAAATGCCTTTGTAATTTATCATCCAACGAGTGATAATACATAAATTTATAGCATAAAATACACACTGTACAGTTTAGATGATCGACTGAAGTACCTGCTCTGCATATGCATGAAGTTTGCCCTTCAAGTCACTATCTTTGCCAGCAGGCATGCAATGAAATTCTCGAGAAGGCGAATATATTCCATTGCTTATGTTTTCTTTTAACAAATACTCAGTGCATTTAAGATTCAGCACCAAGTCTACATCAGTAATTTGGTCAAGGATTTCCTGCAAGAATCATAAATTCATAATTGCAACAAACCATCGGATACATCATCACCCCCCCCCCCCCCCCAAAAAGTACTTCTTGAGAATCTAGTGACGACTGAAAAGACCATATGATATCCTACTCCTATTGCCTATTGGATCATAACACTAGTCGAAAGCTAGGAAAGAAATCACATTTCAATTAAATTTAACACATCTAAAACAGATTTATGAGGGTGAGAACCAATTTTAAGCTTGAAAATCTTGATCAACTAAAGCTCTTCTTTGTCCATTGAAAGAAATTGAGGGGAAGGGATTATTGTTACTTACAGCCTGCATTCTTGTCCGAGGTACTCCGTCCAAAATAAAACCAGTTTCGCCTCTGCAATACCCTTCCTCCAGTCTCTTTGACAACAACCCGAAAATTACATCCTCAGGTACTAGTTTCCCTTGGTTCACTGCATTTGCAATCTGTTTTAAGACCAAACAGATGAATTTGAGGACACTTAACACTAGAGCAAACGAATAAAGAAATTATCATTATCAATGAAATATTTTCAAGAAGATGAAAGAAATTGTCTAAGGTGTGAAGTGTCTCATTTCTTGAGCATTCATCAAGTAAAACATAAATTTGGAAACTAATGAGTGGTGTAAAAGATCATCTTGAACAGCAATTTGAGAAAGAAAATACTAAATACTAGTATACTACTACTATCAACCTAATCTTCAAATTTCTCAAATTTCTTGATTTTATCAGGACAACTCCTTTAATTTAATCTTCTATCCTAAATAATTTTCATTTCACAAAATAGTGTTTCGGAAAAGCTTAAATCATAAAATTGTGAAAAAAAGCAAATCTCAATTAATATCATTATCTCAATTAAGGGCTAAAACGCCGACATTTCTTCATTTCCTCAAATTCTCCTCAGATTGAACCTTCTGCTAAAAAATTAATTCTTAATTGTTCACAAAATCATCGAATTTCCTGAAATTATCCCTAAAAAGAAAAATTAGAATAAAAAGCAACATACCTGTTTGTAAAGAGAGGAGTGAGGATGCAGCTCTTGGCGAACAAGTGTACCCATGGAAATATGCGGAACATCTAGAAGCTTCGCGAGCCTCTCAGCGTACACGTGTCTCCTAGCCACTGGATCACCAATAATGACCCACTGCACCCCACGCCCCACCCTATCCCATCCCTCCTCCGATTCCTCCAACGCCCTAAGCCTCCCGTTCCTCTGTTTTTCCTCTTCGTCACCATAATAATAGTAATCATAGTCCAGCTGAGCCGCAGCTGCTGATCCGTAGGTTCGGCTGAGTCCCAGCCGACGCGAAAGAAACGGCCGAGCCGCCACTCTCAGGTGGCTGAGCACTCCCATGGCGGCGTACACAAACTTGCAGAAGGGTTTCGAGATGGCGAAAGAGGAAACAAAACAAGCGAGCGAGCGAAAGTGAAAGGAGGGTTCGAATCTATTTATATCAACTGGTGTATGATAATTCGGACTGATATTGTCCACTATTTACGTTTTATGCCACTATGATTGGGTGGCGATATTTTCTTGTTGAACCATTGGAGAAAGATTTGGATCGAACCGGCCAAATCCATCATCAAAGTCATGTTTGGAATGCATTACCGCCCCCGTTCTTCTACATATTTTTATACTATATTTTTATACATTCTTTTCAATCCCACTAATTCTCTTTCTTATTTCATATCACATATCTCGTGGGACCTACCTGTATTACACAAATCTTCACCATTCAATTTCACTCATTCTTTCTCCTATATCGCATAAAAACACATAAAAATCCTAACACCATTTTAACTATAGAAAAAAGGGCAATGGCAATGGGAACTATAGAAAAAAGGGCAATGGCAACTACAGATGTATTTTCCCCCCTTCATATATATATTTCTAAAAGTGGTCTATTGTCTTATTTCTTGTTTTTTTGCCCATCATATTCAACGAGTCTTGATCTCATTTCAATATGGGGGAATAATATCCTCTCATTATTTATGTGGATCAATCAAATTTTATTTGTATTTTATATGTGAAGTCACCTTATCATTTCAAAACCAACAAGAAATCGTCACATCCCCATATGGGAAGAATAACATCTCCCCACATGGGGAAGAAGATCATTTTTACATATTCAACAATCAAATAGTTTATATCATTGAATTAATTCATTTGATGATACACATGCATAACTTATTTTAATTAAATGAGATAATCAAGAAAATAATAAGTGTGATAGCAAATTTGCACTAATAGAACTCATATTATTTCCTTTTTGAGAGTGTATAATAAACAAATAAATGATGGGACAAGGCGCTGAAGGCTTGCAACATCAGTGGGATGCGATGGAAGCTCAATAAGACCTTTAGAAGTTTGAGAGACGGAATACGTTCCAAAAGGTTCCAAGGTCAAACAACAAAGGAAGTCTCCAAGAATATTGGAAAGACTTACAGAAAGATTTGAAATTCCAGAATCTAAGATATAACTAAATGAACTAATAGATTATAAAAATTAAGGGTTACAGTCGAAATAAAATATATATAGAACATCAAATAATCGGTATTTTGGTTCTAATGATCTTAATTATTTTTCACTGAATAAAATAACATAACGAGGATGGTCGACTTCGTTTCATATTAGATAAAGTCAAAAACGAAATTTTAATTCGACCTAATACTTATTCAAATTACTCCGACTTTGCGTCATTGATCAGGTCATGACATACTTTATTTATATTATTTTCGTCTTACATGTTTACATTTTTCATACAAAGAATAAAATAACGCAATAAATAATAAGTTCCTCTTCAAGTATAAAACAATCTTTATCCTCTAATCTTGGTATGTGACATGCATGTGGTGGCGGCATTTCTGGAAGTTTCCAGAGAAAAAAGGTGGCCCCACTAGTGCTAAAAATATGAGGAAATTACGTGAAAGAATTCTGAGTAGGCCGTGGTCCGTTAAATCATCCAGTGGCATCCACACGCCTGAGAGATTCGCCTGAGTAACGCGTGGACTTCCTAGCATCGATCATTCCGGCTTCCCGTGTTGTCCAGGAGTCGGGTTGACCTGACATAAATTTATCTAAAGTGAGAAAATTTTGTAAAGGACTCTGAGCATGTGTTTGCGTTAACTTATTTTTATTAAAAATTATTTATATTATTAAAAATAAAAATTAAATATTAATATAAATTTGTTATAAAAGTATAGAAATAATAGAGAGAATTTAGAGAGAATGAATTATAAGGAATTCACAGGAATGAATTTCATTAATAACTGAAGCCCTATTTATAGGGAAACTTCGAATGGCACAATCGTAATTACATAATTTCATCAAGGGTATAATAGTCATTCACATAAATAAAATATAATAATTTATTTCCCTCACTTCCCTCATTAATTATATTATATTAATATTATTATTATATTCATAACACTCCCTCGAATATTTATTAATATAAATGTCTTCTAAACTTGTTTGGAGAAAAAGCAGTGGGAAAAACTTCCAAACCGATCATAGGATACTTGGCAGGTGGTTATATATCTTCATCAAAACATTGCTCCCACGATATCTATCAGCGGTATAAGAGTATTCACGCGTCTTTGCCTCGTTAAAACCTTGTCAAGAAAACCCAAGTGGGAAAAAACTTGATCGAAGGAAAAAGTACAATTTACTCCATCCGATTTCATATCTTGAGGACCGATATCTTTACTTACGGTAAACGATTTCAATATCATCATTGTTTGGATCTAAAGCATTGTCTCTATTATAACTTGATCCAATAGATACACTGTGTCGATTTCTCTTGTTGTCCTCAATATACCATGAATATGCCGTTAAAACCTTATTAGGAAAAACCGGTGGGAAAAATCCTAATGAAGGAAAAAGAGTACATTATTCATGTGAATACGCCTTTAATGTTGCCTCATTAAAAACTTTCCAGGAAAACCCGATGGGATAAAATCTCACCAAGGGAAAAAGAGTGCAACGCGTATTTTATACAAGTATCTCAAAGCATTTCAAAATATTTCATAGATTTGTATGAGTATCATATACATTGGTTCATACTCTTCATTCATTTCCACGTGAATGAAATTTTAGATGTTATACAATATCATGTTATATTTAGTGTATATATGCAATCAATGACTTGATCTCATTTTCTCACTATATCGAGATATATACCTAAATCTCTTCTGGAGATTTCATATTACTTGAGATTGGGCTGCCTCATTAAAAACCTTGTTTGAGAAAAACCCTTTTTGGGACAAAAACGTCAATCAAGGAAAAGAGTACAGCATATGAATTTCTCAACAATATCAATGTAGATATTTTGAGCCGTTGCATGTTGCGATACAATAATACATTTGAAACCTCTTCAAGAGTTTCATTCTCATTTCTCATTAAACCTGCATGAACACCTTCAGTCATAAGGGCATATATTTCAAAGATTGGCATTTTCGATGGATTTTAATATCCTCATTATCATTGACAGTATATAGCGCTATCTTTTCATAATGTGTCGACACTTTTAATTTTATTTCTTTCCCCATATCGATATAACTTATCGAGATATCTCATTATCAATCCTCTTGTAGGATTACACAATATAGTTATGTCTATATACTCTTCAAGAGCATATGCCTCCGTTATTAAGACCATCTTTAATAATTTTCTTTGATATATATGATTAGGGAAATCTCATAATATCAACGCTTCTGGCGTGCTAACTTATCAAAGCATCTTAACTGATATATGTGATTGTTCATAGCATCTTTTATACATCTCTGAACTTCAAGTTCATATTGTAATTGTGAGGATATAGTATGATGCATTTCACATATCATTTTCAGCATTTAATACTCCCCCTCATGCTAAGAAAATTTAGAACACTAAAACTCATATATGTTCTCATCATTCAGCCTTAATATGAGAATTTATATAGTTTGCATTCTATTCTCGATATTGGCAATTTATTGGAGGCCTTTAAATAATTTGCCACATAATATCACACTTGTATGCGCATACTCAATCCTTTAGGGATTTATTCAAGTATTGGGATATACATTTACTAGCTTTATCATTAAATCTGGAAATCATGCTCATACCGTGAGCAAATATTTCGTAAATTTCAAATTACGAATCATATACACATGTGACTATCTAGTGGATCCATATCATAATATCTAGTAGTCCACATGGAGGATGAGTGGGCCCATATTTCTCATCCTTTATTCCAGATATATTTGGGATTTATTTCCAATATTGGCTAGTAATGATTTCATCATTTATCGAGAACAATCATTGAAGAATTCTTTTAATTCTTCACTTGAAATATTGATTTCAATAATTATTTAAACCGGGATGGTCAGTCCGGTTCTGCAAACTAGTATTATTGAACTTTTAATTCAGTAAATTCTTTTATCTATTTCACTAGTATCTGTATAGTGCTCAACATGATTTATTACTTTCATCATATGTATAGCTCACGGACATATTCCATCATGTTTCGGTAGCATTATTACACATCACTGTTCAAGCATGGAATCTTAGCACATACGCTTCATGTTTCGATACTGTTCCAACGCGGAGCCTTACCTCATACGCGTTTATAAATTATCCGGGCACTTACAGTATTCACCATAATAATGGTCCATATATAATAATGGATAATTTGCTCTCAAATCTTCGAAAATACTATCCATCACTACCGATCAAAATCCTAAAAAGGATTTATCGAAGTAGGCTTGAAAGGTTGAGGATGCTAATGAATAAGGGTATCCCACAAGATATCCGATGGTTGATTGAAGCAAAGGTTCGATTATCTGGTGAGGTTTCGATTCCTTCTAAATACATGCCTGGTATGGGTAAAAGTAGTTTTTCAAAGAAACGGAGAGCAAAAAGATTAGGAGGATGCTACAAGTGTGCTCGGTGGACATGTGATACTCGATGTAAATCATGGGGTACTTGTCCGTAAACCGAGAAGATAAAATAGCATTCATTAAGGATGGATTGAGTAAAGAGCCTTTGGATAATATTCAATAGACTCTTGAGACACATCCTAGTGGACATGTACAAGGTGAACTGATGGCCTTATGGGCCAAATTCAAAGATGAACAATCACGTTATAGTCTTGAAAAACTTATTTTAGAAGATCCTGTTTGTAAATTTAGTAGAAAAACTTAGTATAATAATTTTCTCATATTAATATAAGGAAGTTCGGTGTAATAACGAAGATCAATGTTTTTCTTGTAATTGTAAATATTGTTTTTCAATTTTTAAGATATATATATATTATTTTTCAATCACCAACAGGTATATGTCATTTCACTAAAATTTTTCTACCTTTTTCTCTTTCATATTTGTCAAAAAGTAAATAGTACAATCAATTATTGGTTTGAAAATTTTTCTTTAAATAGAGGGATTCATATATCTCTCATGTTCATACATTAAAAGTATAGTGCAAAAAGGGAGATAGGAGTAGAGATGGATATGGAGATTTTAGAATCATCTCATACAAGTCAGCCTTTACCTCGCCAGATTAAAACCATATGTGTTCTTGGTGGCTCCAGACTAGTAGGTCATATCCAATATGTGGATATGGCAGACCAACTTGTAAGGGAGTTAGGAAACAAAATATCAATATACTATATGGAGAGACTAATAACAAACTATTAAGGAGTCTTATGATGGCCGCACAATCATGGGGATAAGAGTGTCAAGTGTAATACCTTTTCATCGAATTGGAGGCGAATCGAATTGGAGCTAGAAATGTCATTAGTCCAATTTGGATTGATGCTACAAACACAATCCATCCACGATCGCTCGATGTACATGATGAGCAATAGTGATGCTTTTATTATTCTTCCAAAGCGCTATAACATGGAGGAAATATTCAATATAGCGTCATTTGCACAAATGGAACTTTCATAACAAACCCATAGGTTTGTTGAATATTAATTATTTCTTTGATGGTTTGCTAGCATTTCTAAATCGGTGTAGAACATAAATTTATTTCTCGCTCAAATGAGAAATATACTTGTTTCTGCTAATACAGTTGCTTATCTACTCATCAAGATTCAATCGTATGTTCAAAAATATTTGGAAGCTGAAACCCATCGGTCACAGACCATCGGTGTCAAGCGAAAAAGAGATCCTTTAGATCTTTCATTATGAACCCGAATGTTCAGGGTGGCAGAGTTACGGAGTATTTATACTCTCGAGACGCATCCCTCATTTATGGATTCAGTATGTATTTTCTTTTCGCATTTCTATATTTTCGAGTATTTATTGCCACTTTTTTATATTCTCAATATGTTCCACTTCGGCTGTTTTGTACTTCTTCTGGAGTAATAATAATAATATCATATTGGCTTTATTCAAATACAGAAATCTAGTGATTATACTTCTTTAAGAGCATTTTATTCTCATATTAATACAATCTCATATCATCGATGAGATTACTTCATATAATCTCTCCATGAGATATATTTTCTTTGATTTATCAACATGGGATCTATTGAGCATTTTATTTATCCAATGGTAACTTCAGGTACCACTTACTCAATTTTCTCCATCAATATTCAATAGACGTGGAAAGTGAACATTCCTTTATTAAATGCTTCTTTAAGAGCATTTCTCATCATATCACAATATACTAATCTCATAATGAGATTTTTCACCACGGTATATTTTCTTTCTGTTTTATCACAATGGGATTCTTTGAGCAATTTCATTTCATCAATACATACAACGGTAAATTCTTGCATCACTTGCTCAAATCCCTTCTTTAATATCAATAGAATATTCATATCGAACATATATAAATCAGTTATCCAATCGTGGGGTTTAATCCAACCACATTTGTAATAAGTATTCTAAACGTGTGGTATAACCCATCATATTGAAAATATGTATACCAATCGTGTGATATAACTCACTACATTGGAAATATATACAAATTTTAAAGTGCATAAATTTAAATTACAGAAATTAAATTCTCCCCAATAGGTGGTTGAACCTACCACATGGAAATTATCGCAATAAATATAAAGTTACGAAATTTAAATTGCGAGAATTAAAATGCATAATGATTAACTACTTCTTCAGGAGTAGGTTCTGCTTAGTAGAAGGTATTACCCTCCACTTAGCATATAAAGTGCATAAAGATATAAAATCTTCCGTTTAGTGATGGTTGAACCCATCATCAAGTAGGAGGTATTGCAGTATTTAAATTGCAATAAATAAAGTGCGAGACTTAAATATCTATAGAATCAAATTTGTTCTAACTATTTCTTCAAAATATAATTATCGTCAAAATAAACGGCCGTAAATCGAAATATCTGCTGCTGCCAAACCGCTACCAGTTGCCGGCGGCAGTGCCGCCTGGCAGGTGCGTGGCGCTACACATATTTCTTTATAAAATATTAATACATACTCAGCTGCTGCCAACCGCTACCAGTCCTGCGGCAGTGCCGCTGGCAAGTGCGTGGCGCTGCACATATCTCTTTATAAAGTTTTGACATTATAAGCATTAATACGTAAATATTCACAAGTCCAAGGACCCTTTTGTAACTTTTTCAAAAGTTGGGGTACTGATTTGTAAATTTTTGAAAGTTTACCTTATCAATATTGGTGTCAAATCGAAGATCTCATTAAATCGAGTATAATGGAGTCGAGAAAATTTGATTTTGATAATGTATGCTCCTTATATCTCGATAAAACAAATACTATAGTTTAATATATTATTATATTATAAAGTAATATAATATAATATAATATATATATATATATTATATACCTCCCCACTTTGACAGCCCACAACAATATGTTCTTCCTTGGTTAATGCAGACAAAACTCCCTCTACAAACTTTGGATTTTTAACCTGGCCTTGTGGTGTGATGAACATGTACGGAATGTTGAAGGCTTTCTCCACATGACCATTCTCAAATTCTTCTACTGTTATGTGTTTTGTATGTATACTGTATATATATATATATATATATATATATATATATATATATATATATATAGGAGTGAAAATGGGATGTGAGATGTGAGAGGTCAAGAGCAGGGAGTAAAATGGGAGCTATAATACAAGGCAGTGTTATAGAGTTATAGAAAAATTTGAACGAGAGAGAGAAAATATCATGTGCTTGATATTTTTGAAAATTTGAGAGAATTTGACTTATAATTATATAGATTTCGTTAAAAATTGAGTATTTCAAATTGTAATAATCCAGGTCGACATGAAGATCATCTATAAGATCTGTAGAAGCATACTTCTTTCATATTACTCAAAGGGTTAGAGACTCGTCTTTGATAACGTGTTATAAAAGTATAGAAATAATAGAGAGAATTTGTAGAGAATGAATTATAAGGAATTCACATGAATGAATTTCATTAATAATCAAACACTATTTATAGGAAACTTGAATAAGACAATCGTAATTACATAATTTCATCAAGGGTATAATAGTCATTCACATAAATAAAATATAATAATTTATTTCCCTCACTTCCCTCATTAATTATATTATATTAATATTATTATTATATTCATAACAAAATTATTATATATTGTAAATTATCATTAATTATTATTCACACATATCGTGATTTCTACTATTATTTATTTTAAAAATTAGTTTTTAATTATTTTTAAGTGAAAATAAACTTATACGAATACAACTTAATGTGACATAACCGTCCAATGGAAAAACCACTCTTACTCGTGCCTACCTCAAATAACGGTCAACTCCAGAGCAATAAAAAGCAGAATCAACAAAGTTTCTTGCCAATTAATTACAGATTTTTAACTTTCAAATTCAAATGTGAAATGTGATGTAATTTCAACTATGGGAATCATTCAAATTATTTTATTTCACAAGGAAGGTTTGTTGAACTACATATCATGAAACATGTTGCATGTTCTTTCAACGAAAATTCTCGGAGTCTTCAAGAAAGTTGAATTGGAGAGCGATTTTTGCACTCCACATATATCATCTAACCAATCGAGCGCTGAATTCATTGTCTCAATTTTTCTAATTAGTTGTCTCACCTAATGACAATAGCTTACACACCCGGTCATGTATATAAAACAACTAATACTAATTGTTTTGTTTAAATGTGCCAGCTAAAAAAAAATACTTAAAAAAAAAGATAAATTAGAATAACGGAATATTGATCGAAGTTCTAACCTTTCTTAATGCAGTCGACAAAAATTAGACTTTATACTCTCTGTTCAGTGGGAAAGAACACAAGTTTCGCCATTTGGTTGCTGCTTCAATTAATAATCACAATCCAATTTGGCATCCTCCCAACCCCATCAATGAAACGAAACTCCCATTGAAGTCACCTCTATTTGGATATTACTTAGGCCTTGTTCTTTTCACAACAAAATTTATCAATTTACGCTTACTTTTTTCTCTCTCAACCTTTTCAACCACTCAAATATCGATTTGACAAATTATTTATATTTTTTAATATATCTTCTCAAATTATCAACCACAAGTAATGATCTGTTCCCCATTTGTGGGTACGTTATGGTACCCACACTTGGGGAAAAAAATTCGTAGGGGATCTGATGAGCCCTCCCACCATCAGAGAGTATTTATATATTATTCATCTAACTTAATGTAGATACAAAAAAAAAAATTTGCTCTGGTGACATGACATCACCAGAGTTCCCCACGTGGGCATTGGCCGTGGGTACGTGCTCACATGGGAAACAGATCAAAAGTGTATCAACCATACATCTAACACAAAATTCGAGTAAACTATAAATATTGTGAAAAGAACAAAGCATTATAAGACGAATAGTTGATGACCTCATATGGGGTTGACTCTAAAATCAATGATGAATTAGTACATTCTTACTTCTAAGTCGTGTAGGTTAGCCGAGACCCATGTGATCCAGTGACATTCAGGTTCGTCTTCCATCCCCTAAATCTAGGGTTCGATTTCCCTCCCTTACACTCCTTCTTAATCTTGTAATTCAAAAAAATTCCTATCAAAGATAAATAGTCGTATACATTATTTGACAATAGTGTGATATTTTAGCAATAGTTCATTACAAATGTAACTAATGTTCGTATTATACGAAAACATGCGTATTTCAATAATAAATTAATAATTAATGTTGAAATGTCACGTTAACACTGATTTTTAGGACTATTATTATTCAAAAAAATAAATAAAATTACAATTGAATGAAGTTGCGTAATGAAATAAACTCCGTGTCAATCGATTCTTGATCTCCAGTGACAGTATACTTTACCCAAAAAATAAATAAATAAATAAATAAAATTCTTGAAATGGCAACCAAAAACTCGAATCTTGAGTTCCAAAAATCTCATTCATACTTATATACTACTACCTCCGTCCCAAAACTATAGTTCCACTATTCCTTTTTTGCCTGTCCCAAAATATAGGCCACATTCCTTTTAAAGATATAGTTAAAATATTATTTATCTTTTATGCCCCTCATTTAATATGCATTGTTATCATCAAAATAGAGTAGTTGACATAAAACATCTAATAAATGAGATGGCATATTAGGAAAATAATCTTGAATTGTGCTTTTCCAATACCATTAATTACATTTTTCTTAATCTGTGTGAAGATAAGAAAGGGGCTATGGGACGGAGGTAGTAGTATTTTGTAAAATTGCCAAAATGTTTCAAAGAATGGGACATTAGAGCTTATACTTTCCAAGAATTTCACAACCTAGAATGATGCGAGGAAATTACTACTACTTTATATCACATGACAACTATTCAATTCTAAAATTCTAAAATTCTAAAATTTTGAAATTAAACTTCATGAGTTGAAAATCATGCTCTTGAAAATTAATTAATTCCGTCCATTAACAGGTCAACGGAAAACATAAATTTCTCCTAAACGTGTTGCCTCCCTTACCTACACATTAACTGGTTATTAGAGTTGCGCCGGTTATCAAAACATTAAAATAATTATTCTAACTTTCGTCAAACAAAGTCTTAGCCGTTTTGAATACGTATTTTTTTCCGTAAATAATACAATCATCGGACGGTTCCTGGCACGTTCCGGAAGCTTGATCAACTGTCCAGATTCGTTACGACTTTCCTGGTCAATATATCCTCCCCTTCAACAATAGGAGCTAAACGCGTTAAACTTTTCATAGATAAATACCACATTTTTCATCAATTCCCAGTTCAGAAATCTGCAACTTGGCTCCAATCTTAAATACTTGATACGCCATTTTCCGTAGCGCTGCACGTTGTTTAATGGACAAACATGAGCAATACAAACATGTATTCAACCACTTCGACGAAAACGGAGACGGCAAAATATCGGCTAGTGAGCTTCAAAAGTGCGTCGCCTTGATAGGCAAACCGATGACCTTAGACGAGGCCGAAGAAGCCATTGTGTTAATGGACTCCGACGGAGATGGTTTATTGTGTTTAGATGATTTCGTGAAGCTAGTCGAGGGCGTCGGAGAAGAAGAAAAAGCGAACGATTTAATCGAGGCATTTAGAATGTACGAAATGGAGGGATGCGGGTGTATAACGCCGAGGAGTTTGAAGAGAATGCTTAGTAGATTAGGAGAGTCGAAATCCATTGAGGAGTGTGAGTTGATGATATCTTGTTTTGATATCAATGGAGATGGACAACTCAATTTTGATGAGTTTAAGGTTATGATGTCTAGTTGAGGTTTTGTTACTTTTGTATATATAGTAAGTACTTCATTCATTAGTTTGTCATTCTTTGGTTCTATGAGGGTATTGGACATTCTTTTCTGCCAGGCATTTCTTGCAAAATAGGTTGTTCATACTTCATATCATATCATATTTGATGTTACTTTGTTCTTTGGAATAAATATTCGTTCTTGTATTATATATAGACTTTCTAGAAGAATCAATCTCCTGGTTCAATTTTTATCTCATTGGCTATCTCATCGAATCAAAACATCGATATCAATATGAACTATTTTAATTGAATGAAACGAGAATTAGGACAACAGATCTCAACTAAGTTGCAATCGTAATTGAATTCCTCACCAAGGAATAAACATATAGACTATATATAGTCACCATTATTTTGAGACACAGCATGGAGAATTGAAAATGTAGTACAAGACTTTTATTTATTTACATTAATTTATTATTGTTTTGTAATTGAAAAGCTAGGTCTTAATTGATTACAAGTTTTCTCATGGCATAAATATTGTAGTTATAATATATATATATGTACACACATCCGGATGTATTATTAATTCTTGATCAAGATTCAAGTGTTATTTGAAGCTGCCTTGACGAGAGGTTTACAAGAGCTTTCACATACACTAGATTGGTCCCTTTCTTGTAATTCCTCGACTAATTGCAACAATTTCTCGACGATCTCTCCGGCATTAGGTCGTAAACAAGGATCATCGTCTAAACACGATATCGCTAGATCAGCCAAAGTTACGGCTGAATCTAGCAAATAATTCTCCCCGAGTGCACTATCAATCAATTCCCTCAATTCCTCGATATTATCCGATTTTAAGACGAGCTTAAACTTATCGGACATCTTGATGTAACCATCGCCTTTCTCGCCTTCCTCGTCTCCACTTGTTATAAGTGTTTTTCCCGTTATAACCTCGAGTAAGACGACCCCATAAGCGAAAATGTCCATGCTAGGGGCAATAACACCCGCTTGGATATACTCAGGCGCCAAAGTTTGCGACTCTTGCTCATTATTTATGACGCATCTCGCCATGCCGAAATTTCCAACTTTCGCGTTGAACTCCTCGTCCAAGAATATGTTCCTAGTCCTAATGTTCCTATGGACATAACTAGGACTCATGATATGATGCATATATTGTAAGGCCGTGGCCACGTCTAGACAAATCTTGAGCCGTTGATTCCACGACAAGAAACAATCGCACGAAGTGATGAAGTGACTCTTCATCGCCAATCCGCCGTGAAACCAATCCTTTAACGATCCGTTCTTGGCGTACTCAAGAACGATGAATGAATCCAAGCCCTCGACCGCACACGTTCCAAAGGTCCTAACAATGTTTGGATGATGGTGAATCGCGTCATATAGAAGCCCAATGTCGATCTTCGACATGATGTCATGGGTGATCCGTTTTATTACGGTGTCTTTTCCCTTGAGTCGGGCATGGAAAACTGAACCCTCGATTAGATTATTCAAACTAAAGCCCTCCGTGGCATTAAAAATATCGTCATAGGTGTAACTCTCGACCAACGTCTTGTGTGGAGTGGTGGTAGTCATGTCGACGGTTTGATCATCGTTCGACGAGTAATGAGATCCCCCGAATGAGACCTTTTGTTCACTAGTTGTCCTAATGCTCAAACCTAGTTGTTGCTGTAGCGATTCAAAAAAAAAAAAAAAAAAATTTTAAATTTCCGTTTTTAACGAATTTTTCCCCAAATCTCGTCTAGCCCTAAAATTAACAACCCTAATTTTAACCTATTTTCCCCCAATTCCTAAACCCTAATTCCGAATTTCAGCCCCCAAATTCGAGAAGAACACGAACCCTAATTCTTGCCTCCCAAGACTTTCCAAAATTAAAATGATTTATCTTCCTAAATTAAATTATCTTACCTTCCTAATTTACGACCCTAAAACTCCTATATAAACACCTCTTTACACACAAATCATTCACAAAGAAATTCACTCAGAAATTTCTTACTCGAGTTGTTTTTTTCTCTCTCGAGCTCTCGATCTCTTTCTCTGTCTCTCTCTCTCAACACGCTTGACAATGGTGGCACACGATGCTTGATCGCCGAAGCGTGGTTTCCGGAGAGAACCGAGGCGAGGGTCGGCCGAGACGTCTCAGTCTCAGCTTTTTCTTTTCCCTTCCCAGTGAAACTCGGTGTATCTGAGAATGAGGGAAGAAGGCAAGCCTGGGTTTTATTTCGTTATTTGCACCCTGGTCCACTGAGCTTTCTTAGTCTATTTTAATTAGTCCATTACTTTATTTATGTACTTAGCCCAAAGGTTTTCAATTCCTTCAATTTAGTCCTTCAATTTTAAAGTCTGGTCAATTGCAGTCAAGACCCATGGCTTTCAGTTGACTTACGACTTAGTCCCTGTATTTTATTTATTCCACAAGTCCTAAAGTTTTAAATTATTTTCGATTTAGTCCAATAGTTTTCAAATTCGGTCAATTGCAAATTTGACCCTCTAATTTTTATTTGACCTTCAAATTAGTCCCTCAAATTCTCGATTTTACAAATTAGTTCCCAACTTTTTCAAATTTAGCGATTTCAATCCCTAAACTTTTTATTTATTCGATTTCAACCCTACTTTTTAAGAAATCCTTTTTACTTTTGAGACACCCGTTTACCCAAGAGACTTAATAGAGTTCATTTTATTATTTTTAGGACTAGACAGGCGCGACAACCTAGCAATTTGCGTAACTAAGGCTCTAACTCACGAATTAAGGTAGATCTCTATCTACAAATATTTTTACTTTCAAATGCATAGATAATTTATTCTTATTACATGTTTATATGTGGTGCGTATTTCCATGAGATTATGTGCTATTTATTAGCATAAGAGAATTTGCTTGATCAAGCCCAGACATGAGATTATTATTGCTTAAATGCAATCAATTATGAGAATTTTCTTGCTTTAATGCATGAGATTAGACTTGAACTTGTATTTATTACTTGTTCATGAGATTTACTTGGATTACATAAGCATGTATATTATATTTAATATTGAATTGTTATCTTTGCGCGAGATCTACTGAGTATTTCTATGAAATACTCATATTTTCTTTTAACCAAATATTTGCAGACTGAGGGGTTGCTGGCGTGGCGAATGGCAATGGACCATTACCTAATTTTATTTAAATTATTTAGTTGAGACTCAATTTTATTTCTGGTTAATCTTATTATTCCAAAATATCATGTTTAAACAATTGTGATTGTTTGATTTTAAAGTTTAAATAATTTCCGCACAATTAAATTCTATATATTACCGTTGCTTGAATTTTCAAAAGTTCGTTTGAAAAGTGACGTGGCATTCCGAGTCATTGGAACTCGGGGCGCTACAGTTTGGTATCAGAGCAGGTCTATGTTTCTGTAGACTTGTAAAATTTTTGAAAAAAAAAAAAAAAGGGGTTTTAGCGACATTTTAAAGAGGTTCCACACGCCATCGCCGCTCCGCCAATTCCAAGGTAACAGAAAAGATTCACAGTTATTTATTTACTTATTTTTCGGATACTCAGACTTAGAAATTTTATGAGAACTTTGAGAAGATTTTGTATCCGATTAGAAGAAAACGAGTTGAGCATAAATTTTAATAAATATTTTTCCTTACGTCCTCGAATTTAGCTAAGAGAAACATTATAACCCCGACCAACTGGACCTTGTGTAATTGGACTAGGAGATGGCTGGGAATAATAGGACCATTGCCGACTATGCCCGAAATGCTATCTTGGACTATCGTAACCTTAGGGCCCCACTATATTGGTATGGGGATACTCAGTGGGTGGAGCGTGTGCGAGTTTCGCCAATCGCCATTAGGTGGGGATTGGAGACAAATGATGTACAATCCATTAACCACTTGATTGACACCTAAGCCCTCATAATCGAGAGGTGGCTAATAAGATCCTCTACGAGACATGGCGTGCCACGAATGGAGCCGTTAATTACTGACGCGTGCACGTGAGGCATTGGTGCACTACGGCGGTGTGAAATCAAGGAGTAGTTCGGCCTCAACCTGGACTGACAAGTGCGGAAGAGGACCGGGAGGAGGATCACGAAGAGGAGCCGGAGTATGAACCTCAGGAAGAGCCTGAGTACGAGCCTCAAGAGGAACCTGAGGAGCCTCAAGAGGAACCTGAGGAACCTCAAGAGGAAGCTGAGGAAGAACCTCAAGAGGAACTACAGGCAGAACCTCAAGAAGAGGATGTTGAGGTAGAGCTTGAAGAAGAACAAGAAGAGAATGAAGAGGAAGAACCAGAGGAGGTCTCAGAAGCAGAGTCCAGTATCACTGATGATGATTAGATAGATGGGCTAGTAGAAAAACTTTGTCAGTAGATGATTCATTATTTATTTTGCAACTTCATTTATGTACCTTATCGGGAATTTGAGATTTCAATAAAGTTATCTATTTTGATTCATCGATGCTATTCTCTGTTTCCTAATTGAGATGACTTCCTCTACCTCTGTATTGAACACTTATTATTCAAACGCAATAAACCAACTTTTTGTCTTGTCAAGGTCATGGCACGACAATCAGATATTATCAGAGAGCTTTTGGCAACGGTGCAAGCGCTAAGGCAAGCACCACCTGCACCAGTTGTGTCGACCGTTGAGCAATTTCGTCAGAGGTACAACCCTCCTACATTCAACGGCGGCAAGGATCCACTCGCAGTTGAGGAATGGTTGCGTCAGATAGAGAACATCTTCGAGCACATCGAATGCCCAGAGAATAAGAAAGTGGCGTGCGCTAAGTTCATGCTGCTTGGTCCTGCAAAGATGGTGGGCTTGACCATGCAATCAAAAGCGAAGTTCAACGGCAGCCGTAGAATTTGGGCTGATTTCAAGGAATAGATCAGGGAAACATTCTTTCCCCAAGGGTTACGAGATAAGAAGGAGGCGGAATTCTTGCGTCTTGTCCAGGGTGACATGGAGATTGTTGCCTATGAGCGGAAGTTTGAAGAACTTTCACAGTATGCCCCACACCTGGTGGATACAGAAAACAAGAAAGCCCGACGTTTTGAACGCGGTCTGCGAAAGGACATTCGTAGAATTGTGACGGGCCATGAGTTACCCACCTATCGGGAGGTGGTGAAGAAGGCTCAAGCTATATGCTTTGCGGATGACGAGCCTGAGGAGAAAAGTTACCCAAAGGATCAAGGGAAGAGAAAGTGGCAAGACAACAAACAGAATAAGAATAATGCTCCCAACAAGAAGCCCAGTGGTGGATCAACTGGAGGATCAGCTTCAGGAACCACCCCACCCTGCCCTAAGTGTGGAAAGCCACATCGTGGGGAATGTCTGCAGGGCAAGGGAGTGTGCTACAGTGCGACCAACCGGGCCATATGATATCGAATGCCGTTCGCCGACCAGGGAGCAACACGCCCGACCAAACCGGTGAAAGCGAGCCAAGAAAGGAAAAGCTAGGGTGTTTGCGATCACGTGAGGATGCTAGCCAGGACAATGACGTGATTACGGTATGCTATCAATCTCCGGCATTCTGTATATGTTTTAATCGATTCTGGAGCTACGCATTCCTTTATGTCTATTGCCTGCTTGACTAGGCTGGAACTAGTAGGAGAGAAAACTAAGAGCACACTTGAGGTTAGTTTACCATCAGGAGGAACGATTGATACTAACACGATAGTTAGAACATGAGATAGATTTTGTGGGTTAATTTTGGGAGCAGACTTGCATGTGATTAAGATGAAAGACTTTGATATTATATTAGGAATGGATTGGTTGAGTAGTAATCATGCAACCATCGTGTGCCATGAGAAGGAGGTCATTTTTCGCAGAAATGGAGAGGAAGAGTTCAAATTCTATGGGTCTAAGATTAGGGTGATTCCCAGTCTCATCTCGCCATCGAGGCAGAAGTTGTTATCCAAGGAAGGTTACCAAGGATTCTTGGTCAATCTCCAAGAACAGCGGCGGAGGGACTAACCGGACCTTGTGCTGTTGTACAAGAATATCTTGGCGTGTTCCCAGGAAGACTTACCAGGAATTCCACCAGAGAGGCAAGTGGAATTTGGCATTGACTTGGTGGGGCCACTCCTGTCTCCAAGGCCCCATACCGGATGGCACCCAAAGAGTTACAAGAATTGAAAGTCCAATTGGAGGAGCTTCTTGAGATGGGTTTTATTCGACCAAGTGTATCTCCGTGGGAGCCCGGTATTATTTGTTAAGAAGAAAGGCGGGAGCATGAGGATGTGTATAGATTATCGTGGCCCGAACAAGTTGACAATAAAGAACAAGTATCCTCTCCCGAGGATTGAGGATCTATTCGATCAGTTGAAGGAGCAGCTATTTTCTCAAAGATCGACTTGAGGTCAGGCTATCACCAGTTGAAGATTAAGTCGATGATATACCGAGGGCGGCATTAGGACACGCTATGGGCATTATGAATTCACGGTGATGCCCTTCGCTTAACCAATGCCCCAGCAGTATTCATGGACTTGATGAATAGGGTCTTTCATGAGTTCTTGGATAAGTTTGTCATCGTCTTTATTGATGATATACTAATCTATTCGAGAGACCCACGACAACACGAAGAACATTTGAGGACCGCCGAGTACATTGAGGAAGGAGAAGCTTTATGCCAAATTCAAGAAGTGTGAATTTTGGCTTGAGCGAGTTGGTTTCCTAGGCCACATTGTGACCGCCAAGGGAATCAAGTAGACTCTTCCAAAGTTGAGGCGTGGCTAATTGGACTAGGCACTGCGATGTTGGTGAGGTAAGGAGTTTTCTAGGATTGGTGGATACTCTGGCGATTCATAGAAGATTTCTCAAAGATAGCGGACCTTTAACCCAATTAACCAGAAGGCGTGAAATTCAATTGGGCGGATAAGTGTGGCGAGCTTCAATTGAAGAAACAGGCTAGTATCTGCCCGGTTCGACCATCCCCAGACGGTTGAGATGGGTTTGTCATCTATTGTGATGCATCAAAACACGGATTGGGCTGTGTACTCATGCAGAAGGGAAAAGTCGTGGCCTATGCTTCCGAGCGGTTGAAGCGATGCGAGCAAAATTACCCGACCCATGATTTGGAGCTCGCAGCAGTAGTGCATGCTCTAAAGATTTGGCGTCACTATCTATACGGAAGTAAGTGTGAGATCTACACCGACCACAAGAGCCTCAAATACTTCTTCACCCAGAAGGAGCTGAACATGAGGCAACGACGGTGGTTAGAGCTGGTAAAGGATTACGACTGCACTATACTTTACCATCCGGGTAAAGCTAATGTAGTTGCAGATGCTTTGAGCAGAAAGAGCAAGGGACAGTGGTCAGCATTAGGCTCTTTACCAGACCAGCTGGTACGAGATTTTGAGAATTTGAGGATTGAAGTTATTGCTCCGTCGACTCAAATGCCGGCTAGACTAGCAACTCTGACTGTTAAGCCAGATCTGAGAAATCGGATTATTGCTGCACAGAAGAATGATCCGTTTCTGGAGAAGATCAGATCGGAAGTCGGTACTGGGAAGAGAATTGGTTTTGAAGTTTCGACGAACGAGGCACTTATGTTCAGAGGTCGCCTCTGTGTGCCGAAGGATGACCAGATCAGAGACGAGATAATGACTGAAGCTCATTCAGCCCCTTATGCGGCTCATCTGGTGGGACCAAGATGTCTGAGAGATTTGCGTGAAATGCGTTTTGGTGGAGAAATATGAAAGGAGGTATCGCCAGATTTGTCGCTAGGTGTATGGTCTGCCAGCAGGTGAAGGCAGAACATCAGAGGCCATCAGGGCTTTTGAATCCGCTAGAGATACCCGAATGGAAATGGGAGAAGATAGCTATGGACTTCGTCGTAAGTCTTCCAAAGACGAGTAAGGGGCATGATGCTATTTGGGTCATCATTGATCGACTCACGAAATCCGCACATTTTCTGCCCATTACGACTTGTAGTATGGATCAGCTGGCACAAGTATATATCAGAGAGATCGTTCGACTTCACGGAGTACCAGTGACTATAGTAACCGACAGAGATCCAAGATATACATCAAGATTTTGGAAGAGCCTTCAGACAGCGATGGGTACTAAGTTGACGTTTAGTACAGCCTATCATCCTCAGGCCAAGCGACGATGCTGAGCGAACTATTCAGACTTTAGAGGATATGTTGAGAGCATGCGTGCTTGACTCAGGTGGCAATTGGGAAACCTATCTGCCATTGGTGGAGTTCGCATACAATAACAGCTTTCAAGCTACTATTGGTATGGCTCCTTATGAAGCACTATACGGTCGTCGATGTCGTTCGCCCGTCTATTGGGATGAAGTCGGAGAAAGAAAGATGTTGGGACCAGAACTCCTTGAAAGGACAGTAGAAGCTATTGAACGGATCAGATCTAAGATCAAAGCTGCTCAGGACAGACAGAAAAGCTATGCTGATAGAAGAAGAAAGGATTTAGAATTTCGATGCAGCGAAAGGTATTTCTTAAGATCGCTCAATGAGAGGAGTTTTCCGTTTCGGAAAGAAGGGAAAGTTGAAGCCTAGATTTATTGGCCCATTCGAGATATTGGAAAAAGTTGGAAATGTGGCTTATCGTCTGGCCTTACCTCCAGAACTCTCAGCAGTACATAATGTATTCCATGTTTCCTTACTAAGAAAGTATGTACATGATCCTAGCCATGTGGTGAACGTTGATCGATTGACGTTGACCCGGACTTGACATATGAGGAGGCGCCTGTGCGCATTTTGGAGAGAAAAGTCCAAATGCTCAGGAATAAAGAAGTTCCGTTAGTTAAGGTCCAGTGGGGTAAACACAGTTCAGAGGAGGCCACCTGGGAAAAAGAAAGAGATATTCTAGAGAAGTACGGACCTCATTAATCATGTAAGTTAAATTTCGAGCGAAATTATTTTAAGTAGGAGAGGTTGTAGCGATTCAAAAAAAAAAAAAAAAAAAAAATTTTAAATTTCCGTTTTTAGCAATTTTTCCCCAAATCTCGTCTAGCCCTAAAATTAACAACCTAATTTTAACCTATTTTCCCCAATTCCTAAACCCTAATTAGAATTTATTTAAATTGAGAAGAACACGAACCCTAATTCTTGCCTCCCAAGACTTTCCAAAATTAAAATGATTTATCTTCCTAAATTAAATTATCTTACCTTCCTAATTTACGACCCTAAAACTCCTATATAAACACCTCTTTACACACAAATCATTCACAAAGAAATTCACGGTAAAATTTCTTACTCGAGTTGTTTTTTTCTCTCTCGAGCTCTCGATCTCTTTCTCTGTCTCTCTCTTCTTTGAACACGCTTGACAATGGTGGCACACGATGCTTGATCGTGAAGCGTGGTTTCCGGGGAGAACCGAGGCGAGTCGGCCGAGACGTCCTGTCTCGATTTTTCTTTTCCCTTCGGTGAAACTTCGGTGTATCACGAGAATGAGGAAGAAGAGCGAAGCCTGGGTTTTATTTAGTTATTTGCACCCTGGTCCCTGAGCTTTCTTAGTCTATTTTAATTAGTCCATTACTTTATTTATGTACTTAGCCCAAAGGTTTTCAATTCCTTCAATTTAGTCCTTCAATTTTAAAGTCTGGTCAATTGCAGTCAAGACCCATGGCTTTCAGTTGACTTACGACTTAGTCCCTGTATTTTATTTATTCCACAAGTCCTAAAGTTTTAAATTATTTTCGATTTAGTCCAATAGTTTTCAAATTAGGTCAATTGCAAATTTGACCCTCTAATTTTATTTGACCTTCAAATTAGTCCCTCAAATTCTCGATTTTACAAATTAGTTCCCAACTTTTCAAATTTAGCGATTTCAATCCCTAAACTTTTTATTTATTCGATTTCAACCCTACTTTTAAGAAATTTTTTTACTTTTGAGACACCGTTTACCCAAGAGACTTAATAGAGTTCATTTTATTATTTTTAGGACTAGGCAGTAGCGACAACCTAGCAATTTGCAGAACTAAGGCTCTAACTCACGAATTAAGGTAGATCTCTATCTACAAATATTTTTACTTTCAAATGCGCATAGATAATTTATTCTTATTACATGTTTATATGTGGTGCGTATTTCCATGAGATTATGTGCTATTTATTAGCATAAGAGAATTTGCTTGATCAAGCCCAGACATGAGATTATTATTGCTTAAATGCAATCAATTATGAGAATTTTCTTGCTTTAATGCATGAGATTAGACTTGAACTTGTATTTATTACTTGTTCATGAGATTTACTTGGATTACATAAGCATGTATATTATATTTAATATTGAATTGTTATCTTTGCGCGAGATCTACTGAGTATTTCTATGAAATACTCATATTTTCTTTTAACCAAATATTTGCAGACTGAGGGGTTGCTGGCGTGGCGAATGGCAATGGACCATTACCTAATTTTATTTAAATTATTTAGTTGAGACTCAATTTTATTTCTGGTTAATCTTATTATTCCAAAATATCATGTTTAAACAATTGTGATTGTTTGATTTTAAAGTTTAAATAATTTCCGCACAATTAAATTCTATATATTACCGTTGCTTGAATTTTCAAAAGTTCGTTTGAAAAGTGACGTGGCATTCCGAGTCATTGGAACTCGGGGCGCTACAGTTGCATTTCCAAATCTTCGTGCAAATTCTTCTTCTTCTTGTTGTACTTATTCTTCTTCTTCTTCCGATACAAGAACGCACTTCCGGCGGTGATCACAATCACGATAAGTGCAAATAAGCCGACCGCAGTGTATACTCCGAGCTTTCGAATTTTTCGCTTTTTCTTCTTGTGTGAATTTCTCACTCGAATGCTCGATGTGGGAGGGCGCGGTGGGGAGTCGACTAGCGAACCGAGTGTAGGCCAGTCTTGTACCGGGACTAGAAAGGTCGATAGTGGATTGTGCGATGGGTTTTCGTTATTATGATGAGACGAAGATGTTGAATTGCTAGTAAGAAACTCATGGCTAAGTGAAGATACGAGTACATATTGGAACAAAATTAGCAAAGCTTTGAGTTGGAATTTGATGCTCATGGTTGGAATGTGAAGGAGCATTAGACCACCTGGCTTTCACATGGATGACTTAAAAGAAATGCATCCGTTTTGAAGTGGGGTGAGTCAATGTTTTGGATCTTCATTCAATATGTAGTCATCAAGAAAGTATCGAATCACTGAAATTTTTTTGTTTCCCTTACTACAAAAAAGATTCCCAGACGTCAAATTTATAGGAAAAAAATGTATGTATAGTACGAAAATGTTTTATTGCTCCCGGGAGTGCCGTCTAGGGTGTTTTCCGGTTACATACGATCTCCGTTGGGAAATCAGACCAGATCTAGAATTAGTACAGCGAAGGAGAGCTCCAGTAATTCGGAAAAATTTCCGTCGACATTGTAGCCGCCGGCCAATATTTTTTGTCATTGTATGTGGCAAAAAAAAAACACTCGGGATGGCACTTCCAGGGCCATGATATCATGCCTGATGTATCTTTGACATTTCAATACTGAGCTAATAAGAGAATTGTAATTTTTTTTTTGCCCTTTGTAAGTTGGGATGGATAATGATTAAGAGAATTTGGAGACAGGGTTCTTGAATTTTGCAATCGTAACACTAGAATTTTTGTACTTGCTCTCTAGTTTGTCGGTGAGTCGGTGACCCTTAAAAACTTGTGCTTGAGTTGAGTCAAATATTCATCAATCCTATGTGAACTTTCCGGTGGTTGTAATCATGATTATTCTTTAAGCGAGAACAAAGTTAAGTTGAACTTGTTTGTTTCAAAAAGATCTGCCTTTTGATGCATTGAAATTAGTTGAAATTCCTAAAGTCTAAAACCAAGTGTGTGGCAGAGATTTTTTGAAACAAATAATTTTTATACTTTCGGTTAAAAATATAGAAAAATCCGGTACAAGTGATCATGAATATATGCATCATCAAAAATTTATAATACTCTACGATCATTAAATATTGGTCATCCATTTAAAGTTACAGGTACCAAAATAAAGAGTCGAACCTAAACTCTAATGGCCCAAAACAAATTATATAAATTGAGTCTTACAAATACATAGTGTCAAAATAGAGTCTAATTTATTATTACAAAAATATCATAATTTTAAAACGGATGTTTTAACGAATTAGCGCTTCATTTTGTAGCTTGTTTGGCGTATATCTAGGTACAATTTTAAATTAATATGATTCTCTATTCGTAGTTTAGTGAGTGATGAGAAGTTGATTTGAAATACTAACAATCGTCTTTTAAAAATGCGAAAAAAAGTTTCCGATGAACAAGATGGCATGTTATGACCTCGGGTGGCACAAGAGGGATGACATAGACTTGGGAAGATAATGAATCCATCGACATGACCTGCATGCACGATAAAGCACCGGCATGAATGGAAACGTACAAAACTAAGGTGGATAGATGGGTCAAGTTCTCATTCATTTTATTGGATGAAGAAGTTCTCACCGTAAAATAAAATCACAGTTCCACTTATAAGAAGAACGATTAATTCTTTGGTTGTTTTATTTGACACGATCTATTTTAAGTAGATGTAACATATAAAGAAATAAAAAACGAAATAATAGATGTGATGACTCATTAACATCATGTTTAGTATACTTTTTCACCTTTTTTGTAAGGAAAAAACTTTAGACTTTTAAATAGTGAGAGATGTTGGATACTGTTTTTTTCATTTTTTCCCCGTCTTTTAGTATAAGGGGGCGGTGGGATTTGAATGTTGGTGTTCATTAAATAATGGTCGTCTCTTAATCACTGAAAGATGACACTTGATCATGTTGGTTAGAATTTTAAATTTCAATATGGTATCAAAGATTCATTAAACTCATAAAATTGAATGTAAAATTATATTTGGAAATAGATTCAAGATAATTAGCTGTCTCATTTTTTATCTGTGAAGTATTCAAATAAGATAGTATGTATCCAGATTCAAATATATTAATTAAGTGATATGAATTATTTTGATTAGATAAGATAGTTAAATATCACTACTGCTCCTCTACCTATAGCGTGAGTAGGGAAGATGCTCACACTTGAAAATTTTGGGGGGAAAAAATTATGGGGCCCACATGAGCCTCCATCATCAGGGGACCGTAATGTATTATCCATCTCACTTAACATAGATGTTAAAAAATTCTTTAAAAAAATTTTGGATGATGTGGCGCCCTGTATCATGCGTAGGTATGGCATCCTGCTCACAGCGTGGGCAGGAGAGCACTAGCTAGTCAAAGATATATAAAATGAGACATCAAAATTGTCTCTCAAAGACATTAGACAACAGGGAACTTAGTGGGTTTATTTCTATTCATGAGATAAATCTTCTAATGAAAACTAAAATGTCTCTTAATCATTTAAATGAAAACTAAAATGTCACTACTTTTTGTTATGGGAATCATATTTTCCTTTAGAACACACAAACACCAAATATTAATTAAATATAGTAAATTAATTTGTGTGTAACTACAGAAACTTTTCTTGGATCAAAAGATGTGATCGTGACTGCACGTGCATGCAACTAAAATGCTTTGAAAGAGTGGGACGACTCTAAAAATTCCGATGCAATGAAATGCATTATATTGGAGAATGTTTGTATCTCAAAAATCTGAAATAAGAATGTTTTTCAATTTCCAGCTTGTTTTATATATGCCGATTTTTCAACTCTCAAGTGATCGAGTGTGAAATTTTTTTATCATTACAATTTATAAATATTGTTTGCATAAATAGCAAAGCAGATCATATTAACATTATCCGTAACGTACGTTATAATTGAATCTCCTAAATCACAAGATTATTAGTCAACAAAATTGATTTCATCTCAAATTTGACATATAGCTCCAAAACATCTCATTTATTCTACACAATTGAAGCACAACATTGACTAGCTAATTAACAATCTGCTGCCATTCTTGCTACCAAACTATGCTCCTTTCTACCTAATGATTTGATCACAAAAGTTCATACTTTTCCATAATTGTGGTACACATTCATGTGTATTAAATATGTCCAAAAAAATTACAAATTAAATGTTAAGAAAAAGTTACGAAAATTCCAAAAGTGCTAATCTATAATACTACTATTAAAAGTCTAGAAAGGATAGAAAATATTTTTTTCCATTTTTACTCTCACATATTAAATTAAATTACATTTGCTTCATGCCTTGAAATTGTTAAACAACCCTTTCAATTGCCCTTTCAAATTGTAATTATGAAAAATTTTAATTTTTTTTTTTTAAAAATTGACACTAATATAAAATGATTTTTTTACTGCTCTATTTTCCATTTTCTCATTGTTTGTATTCTTTTTGGTTTATCATTCATTTTTTTCCTATGAGTTTTGACGATAACTTCTAGGGATCGATATCGATCTAGGGATTGGGCAAGCATGACTGTAGCCAGTGTCGGCCCTATTTTATTTTTATTATTTTGAAATTTTATAGAGAAAAAAAATTGTACAATATAATCTTAGTCAATTAATTGTTTTATTTATTACAAGCCGTATCATTAAACTTTCTAAATCCTTCCCTAAATTAGTTTCAAATATAGGCGTGACGTCATTATTTAATGAAAAAGTATAGAGTTGATTGCATGCAATAATTCTATCAAATGCTGGCGAAATAAAATGAAATAGTACGTACATAACTTTAAAATTGAAATCAGAGGAAAAAAATCTTAAAGAATGATTTTTTCGATCTGTTTAACTTTCAAATAAAAGTCTCTGAATATCAATTCCTTCTCGAAAAGTAAGTTATTGATGAAATTTGATTAATTATCATGCAATTAAGTTGTATAAATTAATTCAAATAGTATGTAATAATTAAGATATTTAATACAAATAACCATCTCAAATTTGTGCCATGTTTTTGAAAGAAAATTTATATCATTTAAAAAGAAATTGCAAACTATTTTAAGTAATAAATTTTAACTCGGAAAAATCTTATTGAAATTTATGAAGGCATGGGAACACTATAATTTCTTTTCAACGTGTTAATATTTCTCACAAACTAAATTTATCTTTTCCAAAATCTTTCTCTTAGCAAATCAAATTCTATATTGAATCGAATAATTAATATATAAGTAGAAAATATATTTTAGAATGTATTTGAAAATAATAACGTGCAACGCACGTTTACAAGAACAGGTTCTGATGCCTTGTTGTCATTGTGGAAATCGTCTACACTGTCACCGTCGTTAAATTTTGAATCCTCGGAAGAAACTTCTTGCTCGTCAATATGTATTAATTTAATAGATAATCAATATTACCTCCATGTGATTCATCTTCAAACAACAAGTTCAATCACGTCTTCATGATCGACTGTTATATTATACTCTCTTTTTCCTTTCAGAAATGAGAAAAGTTGATAGAGACCATCCACAATAAATCTAATATCTTCCGGAAGTTTCTTCCGAGACACTTCACAATTAAAATATAAACCCGAGTACAGCTTTGCCAATGTTGGAACAAAAGGCATAACGCGGTGGCCGTAATAAAATATATCATCCGGCATCCGCAATGTCAAATACAAAATCATTCTTGCCCCGTCGAATGTCTGAAGAACATGAGCGCAATATCCTTGCTTTCTAATTTTGTGTCGAAATTGCCGCATATGTATGATCATAGGTATATATAAACTAGTTATTCAATACACAGATGCAGAACACCAGCGAACCTTGGACCACTTCGAGCAATTGGCCAAATCCATAGTCCCGATCGTGAGGTCCCTCGATATTTCTGGGCCGACCCTTTCCTAGATCAGAAGCAAGAATTTTGCAGCCATTTAAAAGCCAGTGCATACAGCCATGCAAGTAAACTGGGTCGGAACCTGGTCTTGGGTGGAGTGATTCTGTTGGAAATTCTTGTGGATCAGTTTCGTTCCAACATTGGATCGAATCAAGCCCAAATGTCGTGAAACTAAACATTGTTCTGTTCTCCGGAGATTCATGGACCCAACTAAAGAAACCTACTAACCTGAATCTATATCTATAGGAATTTTGACTGTCTCGGATTGAATCAACAGCTAAGCCAACTGAATTTTTTGCCACGTTGCTTGGGACAAGTCGGAATTCTGCTGTGATTGTTGAAAAATAATTGTTCAATAATTATTTGAAGGAATGAATAAGGAAAAAAATATTGAAGGGATGCGTCTATTCAGATTTGAATTCACGCCCTTTAATTGAATAGATGTTTCAACCGACAGGCAACTACTGAAGTTGTGTGAGATTTGGAACTGCTCGCATTTATTTCATATACTGCTATTACTACATAAAGTCACGACTTTTAGTGAAAAAACACACCAGCTGTACAAGTTCTTATTCAGAACTTTGAATCGAGTTGCTTCTTTCAATGGCAAACGTTTGATGATCTCGAAAATTAGATCATTGTCAAGGTCTCCCATTGTTGGTATTAATGCTGATAGAATGAAACAATTGCAGTAGAGCAATGGATGTAGATGTGAGCAAAATTTTATGATTAGATCATTTTAATTTGACAATAATAATACTTTTAAATACAACGATATTTATTAACAATCAAAATTATTAGAAATAAATTTTCCTAGATAACAATTTATTTCCATATACATGACTTCCTATACATGGGAATTGATGATCGGATGATTTTACCTAAAATAGATCAAGAATCCATTACAAAACCTCTAATAGATTATGAATCCATTAAAAAATCTCAAATTTTAGGTAAGGGGCAATGACTTTGACATTGATATTAATTGTATCTCACCTATAATCGGCTTCATAAGTATATTTGATAAGTCAAATAAGCTAACTTATAATTTATTTGGAGAGCTTAGCTCATTCTGCTCTAATAAGTTCTGTTTAATTGGAGAAGTTTATTTGAAAAGTTTAAATTTATCTGCAAAAACATCTTTTACTAGCTTTTGAAACAAGCTCCATGAGCCTTTCTTTTTCTCTTTCTTTTTTTTTTTAAATTTATTTCATTTTTAAACTCTTTCTTTTTAGACAAAAAATTATTTTAAACATATCATTTTATATAATTTTATATTTTTGAGCTAACTTTTCAACTAGTTTTGCCAAACACTTATATATCAGCTAAGTTTTCAGTTAGTAACTTTGTTTGCCAAGCATAGCCTATATTGACGGATAAGTCCCAAAAAATTAACTAGTATAAACTCTACACAATTATGATCACACAAACTCTAATATATATGAATTTATATAGAATTGTTCTAAATCGAGGACACTTAGAATTTTATAAAATTTTAAAATCTATTAAATTCCATGTTGTAGACACCCGTCTTAATCTCTTGATAATTTATATATCAGTAATGATCTGTTTCCCACAAGTGGGTATTTTATGGTACCCACAAGTGGGGAAAAAAATTCGTACGGGATCGGGTGAGCTCCCACCATCAGAGTATAGTTATGTATTATTCATCTAACTAAATGTAGGTACAAAAAAATTTTAAAAAAATTTTGGTATGATGACGTAGCGTCTTTAGAGTTCGCCCCATGGGCGTGAGTACAAGCTTACGTGGGAAACTAAACAAAAGCGATTTATATATATTATCATTATAGTTACTTTAAACCTTTTTATTTAATAAATAAAAGTATAGGCTCAATATTTATTTTGGGCTTCTTCCATAATGTTGAAGACCCATAAATTTATAAATAGAAAAAATTTAAAAAGTTCAATAAAAAAGATGAACCAAACCAAGGGCCTTGTTATTATGGTAGAAAATTAACTCCTTCAGCCTCACCCTTGTTTGTTTGATGGTTTGAAGTACTATCTCACCCTTGTTTTCTCCACTTTGTATTCAAAATAACGACAACAATAATACTATGGACAATATGTATATTTGATTTCACATATCAAACATTGCTTGAGCCATAAATTATTTTATGAACACTTTATTCAACCTATAATAACAACATTATTTTAACAATACCTTTAGATTTAATTCGATAACACCATTCTAAATGCTCTTTATAAATTGAAGATGTTCTAGTAGAACATCTTTAATAGCTTTTTTATTTTTAAAGAATATTTTTCATATTATAAAGAGCATTTTCTAGTTTAAAGAGATTTTTTTGCAGGAAAACAAATTTATGCATTATTATATCGAAAAAACAAGTACATCATGAAGGATGGGTGGGCGCATCCCGATCCATTCCATCGAGCTTGACATTAAACTAACTACCCCAACTAATGTGTGAGCAACCCAGTAGACCCACAGACACAATAGAGAGAAAATTTTAATCATTCCAACAATTTCTTTATTTATACTTTTTATTTTGCTTATGTTAAGAAACAATTAATGTCATGATACTTTATTTTTAATCAATATTTACATCTTAATTGTCTTCAACAAATAAGATTAATTGTTGTTTGGGTTAACCAAGAAGAGTATGAACATCTATGTCTGTTAAATTATAGAGAGCGGACTTGGCTCTCCAAATTTGCAGAGTCCAACTCCTCTCTATTTAAAAATATTAAAATAAATAACGTATTGGAGCTAGATTTTAGTACTTGATTCTTTAAGACAAAGAGTATTCTACATTTAAAGAACCTATTGGAGCAAAAATGATAAATTCTAGCTCCTGGAATTTTGTTAAAATTCCAATATTTGACGTAATAGTTGTTCGCTGCCACGTGGCAACATGATCCACTTATCAGTCACACTGCTGCTTCATGGCAACAATAGGACGCGCTTTGTCAACGTGAAACTTTAAAAAAAAAAAAGTTTCAGCATTGGGAATATATCATTCATATCTATTGGAGAAAAAAAGTTTCAGCTTTAACGAATCCATAGTTAATGCAGCATTTATAAAATCAAGTAGAGCATCATGAAACCAAGTGTGGGTTCATATAGAAATGAAAAATACGGATTGTTTTATGTAGCATCCCGCATGGGTATCATAACATCCGTACTCGTATTTTAAGTTATTTATATTGCATTTAAATTTTTTCCTCAAACGACCTAAAATTTGTATATAATCTTATTTTTTTATTTTTTATTTTTAGGGCTTTCAATGGCAATTATTTATTCATTCATTTAAAAGGAGATATAGAAAATCTCGCCAGTCATAGGAATAATCCGCTGCTTACGGATCGACCTCATTTTTATTTATTTATTTATTTTTATTTCCCCCAATTATTACTTGCGTAATTATATATTTTCAACACACTAAACAAACGTGTCAATTTCAATTTTCAAATGTATAATTTTGAAGTCTCAGACATGTGTACGAAAAAAAAAAGTATATATTCATATCACGATGTGATAAATAATTTATTTAAGATTTTAATTCTTCAGACTTCAATTATTTGGTCCATAGATAATTTGATTCGGTTGTCTATTGGCTGTGATGTGTTGGAAACTTGGAATGTGAACTCTTGTTATTCAATAATAATAATCTCCCCACGTCTTAAGCCTTCTTAAGTCTTAACAACCAAACTCAAATTTAAAATCTATTTTCGGAAGTGTGAATAAGGCATTAATTTAAAGATCAGATTTCAACTTTTTTCAAGCTTATTTGCATATAGACACATAAAAGACAAGGAAAAATTAAAAAATAAAAGAAAACATAAACTATGACTATTGGGGTGATATGGAATAGATTATAATGATTTTTAAAGGTTTTTAATGTAAAATAGGAGAAAGAATGAGTGGAGTTGAGTGATTGAGATTTGTGGATGTACGTGAAGAGATATGTGGATGTGATTGATTTAGGAGAGAGAAAAAAATTGAAAAAAGTGTTTAAAATACTTTTAAAGAGGAGCCAAAAGGGGTATATATTGTAAAGTATTAAGTGGACACTAAGAGTAGTCTTTGCTTAAACGAGATTTAAACGAGTTTCTGAGATTGTCTCGTTGGTCTAAGAATTTCAATGCTCGACGTGAGCTCTAAAAAGTAAAAACATAAATCTCCCGGTGCGAATTGTGGCCCATTTTTTTCTTTCTCTTGTCTAACTTTTTTTTTAACTTAAAAGTTTAATCTTCATTTTTACGACTTTTCATTTCTTTTTTGAAAATAAAATTACGAATTGTGTGCTTATTGTTGAATATTAATTCGTCAACTGATTAGAACAAAAATCAATTTTGCAACTGTTGGATACATTTACCTCGTTACAAGGAAACTGTGATGTGTAAATATAAAGAAGAAAAGCAAATGAAAAAGAGATATGCCAAACCCCGGGAGAATAATAAAATATAGAAAAAATTTACTAGTTTTGTGTTTTATCCTCCGTCATTTTATTTATTTTTTGGTTGACAAATTTTTTATTCCAATTTTTCTTCTCTGAAAAATTAAATTAAATAAATTAAATTTTCTAGAGAATGTATAATGTATTGTAAACTAAAGGAGGTTATACGAGCTTCTTTTCTAATGCAAATGTGTCCCCTTCAAAAGAAAAAAATGTAAAATACGTGATTGAAGATAAATATGATAAAATTAAAATGCATGCATTATGAACTTTGGGTATGTTTGGTAAGCCAAATAAAGTTTATAGCTTATTCAGAAGCTTATAATCTCTTACTAATTAAATAAACTCCGCTTGGTTGGAGGAATTTATTTGAAAAGCTAGTAAATAAGCTTTTCAAATAAGCTCATCAGCTTTTCGCTTTTTATTCCATTTTTTACCCATATAGTTTTCGAAAAATATATTTTAAACATATCTTTTTGTGTAATTTTCTATTTATGCGCTAACTTACCAATTTTTTACCAAACGTTAAAATATATTTTAAATATATCTTTTTGTGTAATTTTCTATTTATATGCTAATTTATCATTTTTTTACCAAACGTTTTTATTTATATCGACTAGTTTATCAACTATCGGCTATAAACCATAAGCTATCTGTTCTCAATTAACTTATCAGTTATAAACTAATTTATCAATTATAAACTAACTTATCAACTAATTCTATCAAACATACCTTTTGCCTAATAGGCTGATTGAAACTTCTTTTTCATTTTTCTTTTTATTATAAGGCTGCCAGTCAAATCATCTTATTAATGATTATTTAGTATTTTTTTGGTAAATTATTCTACACGTGAACGACACCATCAACGTGCTTTATCAATTGAGAATTATATTTAATCAATATATTATGTTTAAATTTTGGGATACTCGAGATCCGTTGCACGAATATAAGTTATTATCCATTTAATTAAACGTTTCAATTCTATTAAAAAAATAAATTAATTAAACATTTCCGTTTTAATTTTGAAAACTTATCGAGTCAATTTGATAGACGTCTAAACATGATATTTGATGCAATAATTATGGATATTTTTATTATAAACTCTTAATTTTTTACTTTCAAAAAATCTCTTAATGTTCTAAATGAATAATTTAAATCATCTCGAGTCTCAAAGTTGTATAATTCTAATAATCATCTCGAGTATCGTTCTATCAGTTGAAAATATCATTTTGATAAATACAAAGAAAATATTTCACTAAAATAGTGACATTGCACGTGAACCGAATAGTGGAGTAAATTGACTCCTTTGGAAAAGACTGGATAACCACGAAAGAAAATTGCAGTCACTTTTGATGGCCATAGAAAAATAATGCCAAATTTGAAAATCAGAAAACGTTAGTTGTGTCATGTGTGTTTGTGAATGTAACGGTACACTGGCGATTTCTTCTTCATGTAGGGAGAAATTATTCTCTCCATATGTCAGTATCAATAGATGAATATATTTGAAAAATTAAGAATTGAATCTCATTGCTGATGTATTAAATTTATCTGTTGATACGTGGTATATGGGGAGAATAATTTCTCCCCACATGAGAAGGGGATCACTAGTGTGTAACGATCACTGGTGACACAATTTTTAACTATAAAAATTTTAATTTCCCTATCTACTTGTGAAATATTCAACTATAAAAATTTTAATTATTTTTTAATTTTAATTTATAATAACACATTCTATAAAAAGTATTATTTTTTCACATTTCCGTCTAATTTTTCTTACTTTTAACTATACGTGTTCATCAGCTTTGTGAATAAAAAATTTCATTTTACTTGAAATAAAAAGGGAAAAAGAAAAAGAAAAACACTTCTTTGGTCTTTTTTTTTTTAAATGTACTGGGGGCAGGGGGGGCGGGGGCGGCGGAAGGAAAACTGACAGTGAAATAGGAAGGTGGTTAGAATGAATAGTTGAATAGTATATATTTGACTCACCTATAAAGTGGAGCTAGCCAAACATGGTTCACGTTGGTCCTTCTATTGTATTTTTATTGAATAAAAAGAATTGCTAAATATCCTGTCATCTATTCTTGTACTATTCAAAGAAGGCAAGTATCAAAATTTTGACATGTGTTATAAAATTATAGAAACAATAGAGAGAATTTAGAAGAATGAATTCTAATCTAAGTCTAGTGAATGAATTTCATTAATAATCAGTTCTATTTACAGTGAAAAGCTTAGAGATAATCGTAATTACATAATTTCATCAAGGGTATAATAGTCATTCACATATAATAATTATATCTTTTACCAAATTATTCCTCATAATTCATAACCACCAAATTATTCTCGATTATTCATAACACTTGAATCGATTATTAATACAAATGTCTTACAGATCCATGTTTGGAGAAAAATCCGGTGGGAAAAACTTCCAGGTGCAGGAGAGTTTGGAGTGGTTATATCGCTTCATCAAAACATCGCTTCCTCCCACGTGTCTACTCGCGGTATAGGTGAGTAAATGTCTTCAGCCGTTAAAACGACATCGAAAACCCAGTGGGAAAAAAACTTGATCGAAGGAAAAGAGAGTACAACTGCTTCCATTTGATTTCATATCTTGAATCGATATCTTTACTTACGGTAAATGATTTCAATATCATCTATCGTTTGGATTTAAAGCATTAGCTCCATTATAACTTGATCCAATAGATACCTGTATCAATTTCTTCCTATTGTTTCAATATACCATGAATATGCCTCGTTAAAACCTTATTAGGAAAAAACCCATGGGAAAAACCCTAATGAAGAAAAAAGAGTACGTTATTCCATGTGAATACGCCTTTAAAGTTGCCTCATTAAAAACCTTACTAGGAAAACTCAATGGGATAAAACCTCACTAGGGAAAAAGAGTGCAACGCGTATTTTATACAAGTATCTTTAAGTATTTCAAAATCTTTCATACATTTGTATGAGTATCATATACATTGGTTTTATACTTTCTTACGTTCATTTTAGAGTGCATCAATTTTCATACACAACTACAAAACATTCACCATGAACACATGTCTCCAAACACACAATTTAAAGCATATAAATTCATCATTAAAAACATGTAAACATATAAGTAAACCTTCATAACTAACTAACACTTAAAATATATCATTTAACATTTAATACTCACTTAATAAAGTTATTTCATTCCCGGGGGCTTAGCTCACCCTTTAGGGTACTCATAAACTCACGGGTTTTAGCTCATCCGATCCTTTAATTTCTTTTCTGCACTACAATTGTGATCGGTAATTTAACTTTCATGAGCATGCAACATATAATGACCACCATGCTTATCTTTAAACTTGAGCACTAGTCATTATCATCTCATCATCTCATAAGTAAAAGTGATTTCACATTCACCATTTATCATCTTCAATATATCTCAATATTTTCATTATCATTGATCATATGTAGCGCTACATTTTCATATCGTGATCTATTAATAGCACAGTTCATTTCATTTCTTTTCCGCATATCGACATAACTTATCGAGATATCTCATTATCAATCCTTCTTGTAGGATTACACAATATAGTTATGTCTATATACTCTTCAAGAGCATATGCCTCCGTTATTAAGACCATCTTTTATAATTTGCTTTGATATATATGATTGGGAAATATCAACGCTTTTGGCGTGCTAACTTATCAAAGCATAAGTAGGCGATATATGTGATTGTTCATAGCACTTTCATGCATCTTTGAACTTCAAGTTCAGATTTCAATTTCGAGGATATAACATGATGCATTTCACATATTATTTTCAACCTTTAATACTCCCCTCATCTTTGAGAAAATTTAGAACACCAAAACTCCATACGATTGGTATGATTTAATCATATATGTTCTCATCATTCAAATTTTAATATGGAAATTTAGACCGTTTGCATTCTATTCGATATCGGCAATTTATTTGAGAACTTTAAATAATTTGCCATATAATATCTCACTTGTATATACTCAAATCCTTCAGTGGATTTATTCAAGTATTGGGATATACATATTTACTAGCTTTATCATTAAATCTGAAAATCATGCTCATGAGCAAATATTTAGTAAATTTCAAATTCACGAATCATATACACATGTGATTATCTAGTGGATCCATATCATAATATCTAGTAGTCCAAATGGAGAATGGGGCCCATACTTCTCATCCTTATTCCAGATATATTTGGGATTTATTTCAATATTGGCTAATGTGATTTCATCATTTATCGAGAACAATCATTGAAGAATTCCTTTAATTCTTCACTTGAAATATTGATTTCAATAATTATTAAATAGGGATGGATAGTCAGGTTTGCAACGAGCATTATTGAACTTCTAGTTCGGTAAATTCTTATATCGATTTCACTAATATACGATAGTGCTCAATATGATTTATCATAGAAACAATTCACCGACATATTCCATCATCTTTTGGTGACATTATTGTCACTACTATTCAAACACGGAGTTACTACATACGCATCACATCAGGCTATTATTATTTAATTGAAATCGTAGCTCTTACGCTTCACATTATTTATTTAAAATCGAGTCTTATTTCATACGCTGTCATTATTCTATAAATAAATCATCAAAGTATTGCAAAAATTCATCCTAACAAGGGTCATACATTATAATGGATCATATGCTCTCAAATCTTGAAAATACTATCCATCACTACCGATCAAAATCCTAAAAGGGATTTATCGATGTAATTTGGAAAGATTAAGGATGCTAATGAATAAGGTATCCCACAAGATATCATGCTTGATTGAAGCAAAGGTTCGATTATCCTGGTGAAGTTTCAATTCCCTCTAAATACATGCTGCACAGATGTAAAGTAGTAGTTTTTCAAAGAAACTGAGAGCAAAAAGATTAGGAGGATGCTACAAGTGTGCTCAAAGTGGACATGTGACACTCGATGTAAATCTGTGGGTACTTGTCAAGAAATCGAGAAGATAAAATAGCATTCATTAAGGATGGATTGAGTAAGGAGCCTTTAGATGATATTCAATGTGCTCTTGAGACACATCCTAGTGACACGGCATAAGGTGAGCTAATGGCCTTATGGGCCAAATTCAAAATCAACAAAGCAGTTCTGAGTCTTGAAAACTTACTTTAGAAGATCCGTTTGTAAATTTAGTAAAAAATTTAGTATAATGATTTTTCCATATTTATGTAAGAAAGCTCGGTGTAATAATGAAGATCAATGTTTTTCTTGTAATTGTAAATATTGTTTTCAATTTTAAGATATATATATGTATATATATATTATTTTTCAATCAAGCGGTATATGTCATTCACCAAAAATTTTTCTACCATTTTCTCTTTCATATTTGTCAAAAGAAGTAAATAGTGCACTCAATTATTGGTTTGAAAATTTTTCTTTAAATAGAGGGATTCATATATCTCTCATGTTCATACATTAAAAGTATAGTGCAAAAGAGAGATAGGAGTAGAGATGGATATGGAGATTTTAGAATCATCTCATACAAGTCACTCGCCATATGTAAAACCGTATGTATTCTTGGTGGATCTAATGGGTAGGCCATATCCAATATGTGGATATGGCAAACCGACTCAGAATAAAGAGTTAGGGAGACAAGAAATCAATATACTATACGGAGGAACCAACAACAAACTTTTAGCTAGACTTATAATGGCGTGCACAATCATGGGGAATAAGAGTTTCGAGTGTAATACCTTTCCATCTAGTTGGATCTAATACTCAATTCGGAGCCGGTTCTACCATGGGTCGAGGGGTTGGTGCTACAAAGCAATCCATCCACAACTGCATGATGTATATGATGAATAATAGTGATGCTTTCATTGTCCTTCAGTGACTACACAGCTAATCGGAGGAAGTATTCAATATAGCCTCGTTGGCACGATGGAATTTTCATGTCAAACCAAATAGGTTTGTTGAATATTAATAATTTCTTTTGATGGCTTACTAGCGTTTCTAGATCGGTGTAAATAATAAGTTTATTTCTCTTTCACGAGAAAAATACTTATTTCTACTAGTAATCTGTTGATGACCTACTCATCAAATTTCATGCATATGTTCAAGAATCTGTAGAAGTCAGTCCGTTCGGTCCACAGGAACATTGGTGTCAGAAAAGAAATTGGATCCTTTAAATATTTCATTATGAATCCTAATGTTGATGGTGGCAGAGTTACTGGAGTATTTATACTCTCAGACGCATCCTCATTTATGGATTCAAAGTATGTATATTCTTTTGCATTTCTATATTTTCGAGTGTTTAATGCCATCTTTTGATATTCTCAATATGTTCCACTTCTGTTTTCAGTACTTTTCTACGGAGTAATAATAATATCATATTGGCTTTATTCAATGTAAATCTGTAGTGATTATGCTTCTTCAAGAGCATTTTATTCTCATATTAATACAATCTCATATCATCGATGAAATTACTTCATATAATTTCTCCATGCGATATATTTTCTTTGATTTATCAACATGGGATCTATTGAGCATTTTATTTTCATTTATTTATCAATGGTGACTTCAAGTACCACTTTACTCAATTTTCTCCATTAATATTCTGATATATATGGGGAAGTAATTTTATTCTCATCGTCTACTACTTGAGTATGATTAGAATATTTGATCAACTACTTCTTCACGGAGTAGGATTAGATTATAACCAATCGTGTAGCATAACCCACCACATTGAAAATATGCACACCAATCGTGGTATTACCCATCACATTTAAATATACTAAAACTATAAAGTGCATAAATTTAAATTGCAAGAAATTAAATTTCCTCCAATAGAGGTCGAACCTACCTTATGAGAATTATTGCAATAAATATAAATTTACGGAATTTAAATAACAAGAATTAAATTGCATAATATTTAACTACTTCTTCAGGAGTAGGATCTGCTTAGTAGAAGGTATTACCCATCACTTAGCATATAAAATACAGAAATATATAAAACCTTCCGTTTAGTGACTGCTTGAACCCATCATCAAGTAGGATATTGCAGGTAATTAAATTGCAAATAAATAAAGTGCGAGAATTAAATATTGAACTGCTTCTACGGGAGCAAATTTGTTCTTCTAGAACAAATACTCATTACTTCTACAAGAGCACATTTATCCTTTTAGAATAAGTATATTATGTAATTAAACTCTTCGGGAGTTAAAATAATATTCCGATCTTTTAACTCAAATGGACTTCAAGCCATTTTATATAATCAATGGATTTAGAATTTCTTTATGAATATTCTATCCCATTTTCACTGTCGTCAAAATTAGGTCGGTTTTACCCTAAGGGTAAAATTGTCCATTCCAATTCGTAAAGGTAAAATTGTCAAAAATATTTTATCAATATTTTACGATTGGAAAATTATCTCCTTTCTATTTCAATTTATCAATATCAAAATGTTCAAGGACTATTTTGTAACTTTTTCAAAAGTTGGTGTACTGATTTGTAAATTTTGAAAGTTTGATAATAACATATTTCAAACAACGAGTTATTACCCTATTAATATTGGTGTAAATCAAGCTCGTTAAATCGAGTATAATGGAGTCGAGAAAATTTGATTTTGATAATGTATCTTTCATATATCTCGATAAACGGATGTTATAGTTTAATATATTATTATATTATAAAATAATATACATACCTTTTTCTTCAATTATTTTTCACCTCCAAAATTCATGTGTTCTAATCGCAATCAGCAGAGAAACAAGATTGTACAACAAGTTTTGCAATCTTGTATTCATCATTTTTCAATGTGAAGCCTGATTATCAAAAATAATGTTTTCTATTGTGAAAAGAAAAGTGTTTCTTTATCTGAGCATCGAATCCAATATGAGACCGACAAATGCTTGAGTGCTTGAAGAGAGATTTCGTAGAAAATTGAGTATTTCAATTTGTAATAATCCGGTTCGATCTGAGAAGATCATCTATAAGATGCAACTGTAGAACATACTTCTTTCATATTACTCAAAAAGGTTAGAGACTCGTGCTGATAACGTGTTATAAAATTATAGAAACAATAGAGAGAATTTAGAGAGAATGAATTCTAACGAATTCTCAGGAATGAATTTCATTAATAACTGCTATTTATGTGAAAACTTGAATGGCACAATCGTAATTACATAATTTCATCAAGGGTATAATAGTCATTCACATATAATAATTACATCTTTTACCAAATTATTCCTCCACCAAATTATTCCTCCACCAAATTATTCCTCATAATTCATAACCACCAAATTATTCTCAATTATTCATAACAATATGCTAATTTTAACAGGCTACATAAAATTCAAATTCTCAAAATCATCCAAATTCGATCCGTGGACTAGTTACAAGGAATAAAAGATAATTCGGTTTTTGTAATTTGAAAAATGTTATATATTTTGGAAGATAATTTAGTGATATGAGCAATATAATTGATGTCCATTGTAAATTATGCTGCCAAGTACAATAGTTGTCAAATGAAATGTAAATTGAGATGTATCTACATTATGACCATTTTAATTGAATTATTATAATTATATTCATTATTAGTGCTTACTAGTCATCATTTATGTGACAATTAATTTGTACTGCACTAATTAATTTCTGTTGACTAGAAATGTTGAAGAACCATCTAGCGTGCTATAACTAGATGGTTTTTCGGTCTCATATGACTTTCTTTGAGAAAATCAAAATCAAATCTAGAACCAACATAGTGAAGCGAAACTCGAGCAGTTCAAAAAATTTTCCAGCGACGTCGTTTGCTCAAAATCAAATTTTTTTATCAAAGTCAAAGTTTTTTGTTAGAAAACTTTGATTTTAAGCAAACAGCATCACCGAAAAATTTTTCAAAGTGCTAGAGTTTCGTCTCGCCATATTGATTCTAGATCTGGTCTCGATTTTTATTGACTTATTATTTTAAGTGTTATCCCAATAATCTTAAGATTTAAGATAGCAACTCAATTTATGTGACAATGTTGTTCATTAGTCATTATTTGCTTATAAATTGTATTACTCTATGTAACTTTTTTTTTTTTTGATAATCATAGTCCTTATAATTTATAGAGAGGATTGGCAAACAATAGTAGGTGATTAACTTATAGACGTGTTATTGAAATTAACTGGAATTTACCGAAAATAATAATCTACAGTAATCAAACAAAGGCTAATATTTATAAAATTTATCCTGGTAGGCAGATCATATGGCCTTTAGATAGAAATAAAAATGCATAATGTATCTATTATATTAATGTTTGCTACCCATCAATTTATTTTTATGGAATGGTTATTTTAAATTAATTAAAACCCAAGAAAAAAAAAACAAAATCAAGAGAGAGAAAATTATATTGAATTGTTGTGTCGTTGTGCATGGCAGTCAGAAGAGAACAAAAAGAATCCCAATATTATAAACTCCAATAATTCGACCTTTTGTAATTGGCGGGTCCCACACTTTCATATGGAATGAAACTTCCCCTCATGTACAAATATCAGTGTTTTCAATTCTCATTTCCTCTCTCTTTCGGAATCGTTAATTTCATTTTTTAATTCGTCAATTTATTACAAAAATACGAGAGTTTCGACGTATAATCTCCGCGAATAGTGCCTGATGCAAAATTCCATTTTCCGTGTTTGATTTTGAGATATTCGATCGATTTTAACTCCTTTCTACTTCACACTTCGCACAAACACACACACACACACTCTCTCTCTCTCTCTAGAGTTGAAGAACGAAGAAATATATAATTTTTTTTTTTTTGCGAAAAATGGGTGGATGTATATCGGTGGACAAAGGTCCTGAATCCGCAGCAAAGCTTCAGCTTTCGATCGGGTCCGAAAACGAGAAGCTGTTGATTCTATCGCCGGTGAAGGAGAAGCCGCCGGAGAAGATCGCCGGAGGGGGTCAGACGATTGCTGACGTGGCTCTCAAGTTGCAGTCCTCGCCTGCTTTACGTGATTCAGGTATGGATTTGTGTCAGGCAATTTTTTTATTTTTTATTTTTACTTTTGCCAGTTAACGTTTGTGTTTCGATCTCTTATCTTACATGTATATTAATTAACCTTCTTCATCTTCTGCGATTGTGATCAATTGATTGGATATAACTCCACGGCTATGGAAACTGGCAGATTAGCACTTAACAGTTATTTTTAAATTTGACTTATGAATGGTTAAAAATTTTCTTTTGTTTCGGATTTTGAATGAGATTGTTTTTTTTAATGGTATATATCATTAAATCATTTGAAATACAATTCATTCCAATCTCGACTGAGACTCTTAGAGAACGAATCTGGAGACGCATTCTAGGTTTACATAACCACCATATTACTAATAACATTTATTTATAGAGTTCGAACTTTGCACCTCCTAGCAGTAGGGAGAGGTTCTAATTCTGATAGTTTGAATGAGATTGTTAATTACTATTTATTTTAGTCCGAGTACTTATTTGGCTGGTGAACATATTTCTTCTTTTAAATTCATTTCAACAATTATTCACACCCCTACTCACTTTTCAATCCAATTATTGGAATACACATATTTTTTGTATGGCAAAATACCACATACTAATAGGGGTATGGCCACATTCAGAGGGAATATTTTAATCTTTTCGCATTTTGTGTATTATGATGTGATAATATATGATAATAAATTTATGTGTAAATCTAGAATTATTCTTCAATTAATTACCGGTAAAGCATTTGTTCCCTCAAAATAGTAAACCCATAAACAAGCATTGAGTTTGTACATGGACCCACAGCCAATAAAAAACTCCTTTGATATTATTTATTTATTTATTAATTTTTTACAGGTCTCCTTAGTGTATATTTATATCATTTTTTAGAAGATTCAATCAATTCAAATATATCCTTTTTTTGGAATAAAATTCAAATATATCCTTAATTAAAATAGTAAACATAAAGATTGGCATAATTTAGAACATAAATAATAAATGCTACTAAATAAGTAAATATAAGGTGAGGAAAATTTTATGTTATTCATTATACTCTAGACTCTAGTCTTATAGCATAACTCTTTCTTTAATACTTGGATGGCGTTGTGTTTTATCATGTAATAACTAATAAGTTTCCTTGTATCTTGTTTTCTTGTAGATAGTAAAGAAGAAACCTTCTTTGATTCAAAACCTTGGCTAGAATCCGATTGTGAAGAAGACTTTTATAGCGTTAATGGAGGTAAGACATGTTCTACTTACTAGCACAGAAACTTAATTACTTAAACAATTCTAGTCAATGAAAATGGGAAAATGTAACATGTCTAGTAAGATAGATTAGATAGTACTCCATTCTAATAAAACATTTGATGATTGAGAGGAAATCTAATATGCATTATTTTAAGTATAGAATTTACCCCATCTCGTGGAAATACTCCAATCCATCACAACTTCTCTACGCGAATCAATCCAGTAGAATCTACAACACCTCCCAAAAAGAGAAAGAAACTTTCCGAACTTTTTAGAGAGAGCTTTCAAGGAAGTGATGAAGACGTCGACAAGCAAAACAATGCAAGCGATGAAAATCAAGTGGTCGCAAAGATGGAACCTTCGTCTAAACCCCCCAAGTGGAGCATTTATGTCCCTAGAGCCAAGGAGAAACCAATGTACTCTACACAACGATGCCTCCCGAGATTTCTCTCAACTTGTAATTGATCTACAATGCAAAAAGGGTTGGCCCTTTGTATAGCTTTGGATTATAAACGATGTGATTCTTTTGCATGATGTACGTATACCTATGTGGTGCAAGGGAAAATAAAATTTTGAAATCACAAAGAAGTAAGTTAGCTCACTATATATTATTATTGATGGTTCATTATATATTGTGTATGGTTAGCTCACTACAACTGGATTGATGGTCGATATGTTTAGGTTTGAATGAGAACCGAATTAACTTCAACCGTCACATTAGTAGTGTTCAAAATTATTTTTCTTCTTATTCATTTTAACTATTCATTACACTAGTCTATAGCTTCTGAGCAATGGAATTCGACCGTAGAAGAAAGTTTCTTAGTGAGGCCAAATCGATGATTTTGTAGGAAAATTTGAGAGATTTTGGAGAACTTTCATAGGATTTATGGTTGTTAAGGATAGACGTATAATATACTTTCCTTTTTGGATGCTGTGGAGGCAACACTAGCTCCCTCCGATCGAGTGATTAATTTGACAATTTATTTTATATTTGAAAAATATTTTATGCCTTTTTTTCATTATTAGATGATTGATCGACGAGAATGAAATTGAACAATGGGGAAAAGCAAAAGTTACCGAATCAAAAGAGCATAATCCACAACAATATAAAATCTATAATAAGTATATTAAAAGACAATAATCTATAGGAATAGTTTCCGTCTAAAATAATGTTGCAGGTAAGTTAGTTGCTATCTCGAAATCAATCTGATCTGCATAACCCTTTTAGCGATAATGTTACAGGTAAAAAATTAATTATTGTCTTAAAAGATAGAGTACCTTGATTGTTCAATAACAACCAATAACGATAAAAACTTATATTCTTTCATTAATTTGAATTTAAATATAAGAACGAATTTTGCTTGGATTAGTTTCAAAATGTATCTCTGCAAGAACATTAACCCAACAACTTATTTATTTGGCCAAGCTCAAATATATGCCATTATTTATTTCAACAAAAAACTTTCGAGTAAAATATCACAATTAAATATTTAAGAGAAGAAACACTGTTTTCTTGCAACTATAAAGTAATATAAAGTGATTTTTTTTTTTTTGGAAAATGAAATTTAATAATTAAATGGCATTATACAAACCTGCCACTCTAAAAAGATTAATTCTTCCAAACCATAATATTTGATTTTTTAATAACAAAAATCTAAGATTTAAAATCCTTTAATAATAAAGGTTATTATTTACATGCTTTACTAATTAAAAGTTATTATTATTATAAAAAAATTGTTTCCATTTATTCAAATGAATTTATTTTTGTTTCCATGAAATTTTAGATATGTAGCTCTCCGAAAGGCAATCGTGCTTATTTGTGATAAAGAGAGGAACCCTCATCTCAGGGGAAAAAAATAATGAAAAAGAAAGAAACCCAATCAATGTCATTTGTGTTTAAAGAACTTTTTAAAATGTCTAATAATAACAATACAATACTCATCAAAATTATTCGACTGAGCGCACCTGTAGCATTTTTAATTCGTTTTCAGTTTGAATCATTTTTTTTAATATAACATATATTCATAACAATTTATTTTCGTGCAACGCACGGTATTAAAACTTAGTAAAATTCAACCAGAGAAAAAACACCGAGTCTAGCTAAAAAGGTCGTTACTTGTCTATGAATTAAATTCAGTCTAAATTTCATAACAATTTCCTCCATGTCCAGCCATATATAAAGCACACAGATTGAAGCCAACCCAACTAATTGAGACAGCTAATGCAACAATAGATTTAAGCTGTAGAAGGAACCCAAAGATTTAAGACAAGTAGAGACAACGCAACTAATTGAGACCAGAGCGGGTCCTGAGATTTGGAGGCTCTTAAGCGAAATTTCAGAGACCTTTAATAAATAAAATTTTATCCCCAAAAAACCTATATATATTACTTTCAAATAAAAAATTTTATTAAATGAAAACTTTTGTAATCTATATATATATAAAATCAGCACATTTTCCCGCTCATTCTACATATTTTCTGAATTAAATAATTACTAAAAAAATCATGTTCCCACGCAAAGGATAATAATCTTGATATTTACTTATTTAGATTTTTACAGATCCCATTATTCCCTTATCACAAACCCAATACCGTTCATCACTATCCGCCTTCGGGTGCAATTTTCTTTAAAAAAAAAGTTTGCAAAATACAAAATACACCCACGGATTCTAATTAAATTATATTTTAAATATATGTATTCCCGTGCAACGCACGGGTAGAAACACTAGTTGTAATAATGATAATGATAATATAATCTATCAAGAGATTAAAATTGAACTCTCTCTAACTAAATAAGTAGTAGCTTAACTTTTATTAAAACAAAAATTATCCTCTTCATATAGACTTGCAAATTTTAGAGTCCTTATATTTTTTGGGTTCTAAGCGGCTGCTTAAGCTGTTTAGGCTCAGGTTCAGCTTTGATTAAGACAAAAGATAAATCCATAACCAATGCCATGATATTTGATTGATACGCACAGTACAATGATAAAATCATAACCAAATACTACAATGGATTGATTAATTACCATTAAAAAATTAAAATATCGACTGGGAAAACCTCGACAATTTTAAATTTTAGTACCAAAACAACCAATATTATGTTGTACCCATGTTAGAACCAAATCATTTAAAAAACTGGAAACATGTCGTATGTAAACCACAAGGAAAAAATACTAAACATTATGGAGAATCAGGATTAATTAAACACAACATTGTACCCGAAAATACAAGAGGGGAGGCAAAAAATAATCATGAAATTAAGCAAAAGATAACCATAGAGAAATTAAGATAATAATGTAGTTAAATAAAATATTCTCCAGACACGATGTCAAAGACAGGTGAATTCGAAACGACACGGTATTGGATAAATGTCACATGGAAAATGACTGGATTGGACTTGGTCTCATAACACAACTAATTGAGAATAAATCCCTAACCAATGAGACCAAGGAATTGACCCAAACGTGAAGACGAAGGAACTCACCCAAACATTTTCTTGTGGGAAAATTTAGGTTGAAAGTCATTGATTGGATGAAAAGTCAAATGGCGAGCTGTAAAATTTTAAGAGGAAAAAGTTGAGATGAATATAATGCAATCAGAAAGAGTTTTTTTTATAAGCATAATGCATATGGAGTGCATGTCCCTATATAAAGAGATTAAAATATACAAAGGAAAAAATGACGTTCTTGTGTTTGTGCACCTATACCTTGAGACTTGAGTGCTTGTGCAAGTCTTGGGAGAACGGATTTTGTTAATATATCATGTTACGACAATTGTCATGATAGAGGCAAATATTATAGATAAAACTGTACTGCCCTAAAACTAAAGATAGCTTCAATCTATCACCTTGTTCTCAGGGTGGTCCTGAGGTTAGACGATCTAAACAATCGTTTAGGGCCTCTATCCAAAAAATATTTTTGTAAATACAAATTAAAAAGGGTCCTAAATTTATCAAACTCATTGATTAAAAGGCCACACTGTACTAAATTTTGCCTAAGCCCTCCGATATCTTCGGCCCGGCCTTGGGCACCCGACAATTCTACTTCTAGGTTTGTCAATCCGTGTGTTGAGGCTACTTTACTAGCTATTTAGACCACGTTTGGATTGGACTTGGGGAACCTCAGAGACAATATTTTGAGAAAGAAAAGCTAATTTTGGGTCGTTTACATTTTGTCAAGTACCTACAAGAACACAAATAGTAGACAATAACAGTTCTTGTTTACTACTAAAAAAAAAAATCAAAGATGATTTTCTCAACAAAAATTAAAAATGATAACACTTTATTTACCTAACAAAATATATCTCAAAATTAAAATAGACTAAATAATAATATGAAAAAAAAATTTATTTTTGTTTTAAAGAAAAAGTGAAAAAAACCTCTATATGTTTCACTTGCAACTTAATTGTCTCCATTCTAAACACAAATAATTATTTAAAAAAATTTTAATCCCAATTGAGCTTCTTGATTCTCCTTCAACGGCATACTTTTAAATCCACATTTGTTTCTTGAATGATGACTAAATTTCAATAAAAATTTTATTTTTAAACCAAAAAAAATGCATAAGAAGATGCTGTCAACATCTCAGGTAGACGTGAGGCATTTCTAGATCCAAGATATGAAAATATGAGCATTACTTCTCTGGAAACTATGTTAGAGCTTATTTTCTCAAAAATAAGTCTGTTTACCATAAATTGACAAATAAATTGAATAAAATTAATATCCTCCCCATCTTATGAAGATTTTTTTTTTTTTTTTTTTGTCCATTTCAAATTGTACGCCAGTTACTTATTTGATCATTGATTTGTCCATTTAGTTTTTGTTACATGTGCAAAAAATGAGATGGACAAGTAGAGGGCATCTATTATTTCATGAATCACTTAAAAAAAATTAATCATTGTTAAGACACACACATAATTTTTGATACAAGTACTTTTCCTTCTCATATGCTCATATGCCCTTGTTTGGAGTTCCTTGTTATTATCCCAAACTCATGCATCAATATAAATTAGTTTTCCCAAACCCCCTCAACTGGTCTTTAACGAAAGATGCTTAGTTATTAATAAGAATACATCAAGAAAATTGTTTGACTTATCTTTTCAATTATATTAATTGCATTTTTTCATTCCATCTAAAAAAAATTAGTAAACTCGCAAGACGGTCAGACCAGAAGAAGTAATTTATCCGTCTAAAAAAAATTAAACTTATAAGTAAATTCAATCTACTTTTAATTAAGTAGAGCCAAACATTGGGTATACTTAACCTCGCGTCTTAATCTCCTCCCTATATGGGAAAAGTAACATCTTCCTATTGTTGATGTGGACCAGTAAGATTTCACATGTGGAGTCATATGATCATTTCAGAACTAATAATATCTCCCCACATCATCATATGTGGAAAATAATATCTCCCACATGGAGAGGAGATCAAGAATGACTTAACCTAACCTCGTAGAGATAAATATAATATAGTACTAGAAAAAGAGGTTGAGACTTCCCACGGTAGATAAGCACAAAAAGGAGTTGAGTTTAGGTCTCCAACGTCTCTTTAATTTAGTTGAAAAGAACGATGATCTTCGTGTCCAATAAGGATGTAACGCAACAAAAATTAAGCCAATTATAAAACAATTTAGTGGGAGTTTTAATTAATCTCTAAGATTAGAAAAAGATAACTTTGATTAATTTAATGTTAATCTTCCAAAACTATGGGCTTTAAAGCTGACACGTTTAGACCAATCCTAGTAAACTTTGTCCTCTGAAAATTTTTTAATGATTTTTTTATTTTAATTATGAAATATACCGATCATGAAAATGCTAAGCCTACACGACTATGACTCCGACACTAATTTAAAATATACGAAAAGCATAACCAAAAATTAAAGGCAAATCCACTCACTAATCAGTGGAGAGGCAACACATAAGCCTTTCCATTCTTTTCTAGAAATAGGTCGTTAAACAAAAATGAAAAAGAAAATTGGGCCGAACCGAGACATTGGAAGTCTAGATGAAATTTGATATTTGAGATTTTTTTCCCCATGAGTTCGATGTTTACGAAACATTTTCGCATTAATTAAAGAAAGTGTAAATTAGAGTTTCGGATGGTCACTTAATTTTGGAATTGTCTCTGGACGAAAATATTATATCGACACTCTGCATAATGCGTATACAGTAAGGTGTTTTACTTTAAACACAAACTGGTGAAATTACTATTATGTTCTCTTTGTAATTCAACCCGCGTGACACAAGAGTGTCTATATAATATGTGTCGGGGGTGGGAAAGGATATTGAATTAGTAAAGGTCTTGTATATCAAGAGGACAAAGACTTCCACCATGTGGTTTGCGGCGTGACCAACTAAATAGTAATAGTAAATAGCAAGATGGGATAATTGACCGACCAAGTTGCTAAGAGTTTAAATTTTTATATATGATGACAATTCACGAGTTTATTTTTTTAAACTGAATTTCTGAATTTCTACGTGGAGTCAGAGATTGAGCACCACAATTTTCTCTCTCTGTAATGATAAATTGAGATACGTGACTCCTTCACAACTTGTTTTTTTCTATTTCCTTCAAAACTTGTTCTATATTCACCATTTACCCTACAATCAAAAAAAAAAAAAAAAAAAAAACAAAATTGTCTACTCTCATTTTCGATCATACGTTCCTTTTTTTTTTAATCTTTTAATAAATTCATTTACCACCTTTTCCAATAATTTTCCATTACTTTTCAATAACGTATGATAGAAATTTATTTATTCTTTTTTAGAGAAGAGCTTCGAAATAAAATCTTATATACCAACAGTAAATATAATAATATCATAACAAAATTGCACATCATTTAGTAATTTCAATTTTTTTTAATTGAGAATGTTAACATAGAGTCGATCAGAATATCAAAAGTTGAAAATTATCCTTCGCCGTGCCTTTAATAAAATAAAATGATTCTAGCACATATGTTATTCTAGTTCTTTTTGTCATCGCGTACTTAATTGTTATTTTACAACTATCCTTGAAATTAAATATTTGATACTCTTATTTCTTTTTAACAAATTAATAGAAAGATGCATGAATGTAACACATTTGAGTTCCAAAAAGAATATTTTTATATTTTTAGCAAAAGAATATGCTTATATTGTACTCCTATAATTTATAATTGTTCTAAACAAAGTACTTATCTTTGCGCTCCTAATAGATTGAGTGCTCATTATTTTTTACTACTAACTGTTGGTTGTCGATTGATGGAGTATCATAATTAATAAAAAAAATGTGACATTTATATATGTGTGGCCATTGGTGATTATTGTAATCCATAGAGTAATGCTAATTTATTGTACCACATTGCACATTATGGTGCCCCTTGAGTTATGTAGTTTCTCGTCTAATGTATACGTGTATTGTAGAGTAATGAGTATTATTATTAGAGTATTTATTTTTGGAAAAAAGCAAAAGGGAAAAAGGGACCTTTTATATTTTATTAAAGGATTAATAATTATTCCTCTGATTTTGTCATCGTGTACTTGTTATTCTACAACTATCCTAGAAATTAAATATTTGATACTCTAACAAGTTATTTCTTTTAACAAATAGAAATATGCATGAATGTAATATATTTGAGTGCCTAAAAGAATATTTTTATATTTTTAGTAGAAGAATATATTTATATTGTACTTGTATAATTTATAATTGTTCTAAACAAAGTACTTATTTTTTCACTCCTAATAGATCAAGTGCTCATTATTTTTTACTACTAATTATTGGTTGTCGATTGATGGAGTATCATTATAATTAATTAAAAAAAAAAAGGTGACATTTATGTATATGTGGTCATTGGTGATTATTGTAATCCGTAGAATATGGAGCTAATTCAATGCTAACTAGCTGGCATCATAATGTGCTAATTATGTATTATTAGATGAGTGCCACATGTCCTCCACCATCCAATGGTGAATGTGTAGACACGTATCGACAATCCAAACATAATTGATGCCGTAGAGTAATGCTAATTTATTGTACCACATTGCACATTATGGCGCCCCTTGAGTTATGTAGTTTCTCGTCTACCGTTCCTGCTCTGTCAATAGCGCTGGCAGAAGAGCATGCCAACACTCCAAAAAGAAGGGAGAAAAAATATGGGGCCCACACGAACCCCCATTATCAGGGGACAGTTATGTATTATTTATCTCACTTAATGTGTAGATACTAAAAATTTTTAAAAAAGACTATAATTAGGGTGCCACATCACCGTATTGGCATCGCCAGTGACCTTCTCGTGTAATGTGTACGTGTATTGTAGAGTAATGAGTGTTATTATTAGAATATTTATTCTTGGAAAAAAGAAAAGGAAAAAAGGGACTTTTTATATTTTAATTAAATGATTAATAATTAGAGTGTGTTAGCGGATGAATTTTAATGTATTTTTATGAGTAGGAAGAGAGAGAATAAGTGGAGTTTGATGGTGGAGATTTAATAAGTGGAGAGATATATGGATGTGATTTGTTTGACCAAATTTAAAATTTGAAAAAAATGCATTAAAATGTGTTAAATACTCCATGCTAACACCCTTTTAATCCTCCCACTGGAAACTGTCATCTCTGCGGTTGAAAATTCAAAAATTCCACTATGAATAATAAAACCCACGAGTCAGAATACACAAATTCTTCTTCCTCTCTCACGCAGATGAACAATAAAAAACTCTCTGCTTTCCCCAAATCGACGATGCCATTTTTGTTGTTGCCAATGTTGCGTCTGGTATCAATTATTATTTTACAGCATTTTTTTAATCCCTTCAAGCCAATGGAGGGGTCCAAGAAACCACCCCCCTCTCGCATTATACAATATATCCCCCTCTGCGCCTCAATGCCCGCAATCCCCTTTTCTCTTTACGTATTTCAATTACATACATGTTTTTTTTATGTATATATGTCTTCTTCCTTCCTCTATTTATGCAGAATGTAAATTAGGGTTTATGTTTTGTTGGTCTTAGTTGAGACGATGTGGCTTCTTTCGTGACTAGGCTATTCGGGTATCCGGGTGAGATTCTATCGCTCTCTCTTCGTTGTATTGCAATTAGCGTATCTGTGTGTGATTCTCATCAGTTTAGAAATTTAATTTTGTAGATCTTCACTCTTAGATTGGGGCTAAATTGTTCTGATTTTCGTATTGTTGATTTGGGATAGTAGACTTGCTTTACAGCTTCACCTTATTGTGTTGCTAGATTTTGAACTAATTTTCCTGTTAATTTTTTACCCTTTTGGAAATTTATACTTTTATTCTTCTCCTAGTTGTGTGATAAGATGATGATGCTGCCGAGATTTGGATGTCTTGTTATATTGAAGTTTTAAATGAATTGTTCTTCATTCTTCATTCAGTTGAATGGTGTTTTATGCTTATGATTACTTGATGATCATACGATTTCGGTTTGTTTTCTTCTGATTAGATGAAAATTCGGAGGATCTCTCGTGTTGAAAGCTTTAAATCAATGCCTGGAGAAGACGAAAGAGGAAGTAAAAAAGAAAAGAAGGGTAGAATTAGTGAAATTCCCTATTGCTTTGATCGAAAATCTTGGTTTGATTTGAATTTCACTTGTGAAGATTGGATTAAGGTGGTTGGGATGTGGGAAATCGGGAATCAATCATCCAATCCTTTTGGTAATGGCGTTGTTACTAACGGTTTGTGGGGTGAAGAACCTCAGGATGCAGATTATTCTCACATGCCATCACTTAGCTATGAATTAGAGTCTCTAATTTTTGCTAGGTTTCCTCGGTCGGAGTATTGGAAGTTATGTTTTCTAAATAAGAGGTGTTTAACTCTCTTGAGAAGTGGTGAGCTATACAAGATTAGGCGTGAAATTGGATTTAAGGAACCCTCAGTTTTCATGCTAGCAACGGGGGAAGGTAATTGGTGGGCATTTGATCGAGAATTTAGGTCGCGGATGAAGCTTCCCATTCTCCCGTCCGATCACTGTTTCGCTTTGGGGGATAAAGAAACCCTTTATGCGGGTACTCACCTCCTCGTCTCTGGTCGAGAAATTGATGGGCTTGTTATTTGGAGATACGAATTGGCCCAGAATAAATGGTTTAAAGGCCCGTCCATGATAAGCCCGAGATGCTTGTTTGCGTCCGCCACTTGCGGGACCTACGCTTATGTGGCGGGTGGGATTGGCGTGGAGGCAAATAGTGGAGCCTATGACACGGCCGAGAAGTACAACCCGGAGAGTGGCTTGTGGGACCCACTTCCGAGGATGAAAAAGGGGAGACAGCTTTGCTCGGGGTGTTACATGGATGATAAATTTTACGTGATCGGCGGGAGAAACAACGATGGGGAACTCACGTGTGGTGAATTTTATGACGAGAAGAAAAACAAATGGGAACTTATACCCGACATGTTGAGGGACAACCCTGTTCAATCCTCCCACTCGCCACCACTACTGGCGGTGGTGAATAACGAGCTCTACTCAGTCGAGTCTTCGTCTAATCAGCTAAAGCTTTACTTGAAGAAGACTAATACGTGGAGGTCGTTGGGGAGTGTCCCCGTGAGAGCTGATTACAACCGAGGCTGGGGGGTTGCGTTTAAGTCGTTGGGCAACGAGTTGCTCGCTATAGGAGCCTCGGCTGATTCTTGTGCTAGTAATTGTATGGCGATTTATACCTGTTGCCCCGATGTGGATGCTAGCGAACTACGGTGGAGAAGGATTGATAGCGGTCGTAATCGGCTTAGTCACTTTATTTTAAACTGTTGTGTTATGGTGGCTTGAAGAAGGATTGTTGAATAATTTGAATCCATGTTGTTGTTGGAAAAACGATGCTTGTAAGAAGATTGTTTGTCGTGGATGTGTAATTGTTGTGTTACTACTTGTACTCTACTTCAAAAATATATAAATATCATCCCATGTTCTTGGGTTTGATCACTGATTCACTGGATTTACTTACTTCTAAGAATGTGATTGATCGCATGATGTTATCGTCTTTTTGAACTTCTGGGTCACCCCCCCCCCCGGGGGGATCCCACCCCCCACCCCACCTCCTCTTCCCATATTCAGTGTTAAGGAAAATGAGTTTTATAAAATGAGAAAATTCAATAAACATAAAATATTATCGTAATCTTCGTGGGATAGTTGGTTTTTCATGAGTAAAACTTGATCGGTTTGCTCGGCGACACGAATGAGGGCATGACTCATGAGTTGTGTGATTGATGGCTCTCCTCAAAAGAATTAGAGAGTAGACGTAGGCAATGATAGGAATCAATTTTCAGTGATTCTTTTTAAATTTAAATTTGGTCAAATCAATTACATCCACGTATCGTGTGGGATCTACATGTAATATACAAATCTCAATCATTCGACTCCACTCATTCTCTCTAATCTTTCACTTAAAAATATTTAAAATTCTTAAAATTTTCAGTTCTTACAAGGGCTTTAAAAAAAAATAGAGTGACAATTGATTGTTGAGTGTGATGATGAATGGTTGAATTCTCATGATTAAATAAGAACCCTATAAATAAACAACAGCAGTAATAAGTGAGATGTCATGTCGAATGAGTTATCATATTAAGATTCATATTCTTGAGCTCGACTCGACATATTTGTGATATAGGTCTATGAGTTTGCTAATTTATTTGACCCTTGTCTTAGCACGTCTATTTTCAATGTCTAAAAAAAGAGAGAGATAGATACATAAATTTTTGTAGGTCTCATATTTTATCTAATTTTCATTTTTTTAAAATTATGTCTCCCTCATTTACCCCACTTTTTTTCTACTTTTTTTTTTACTATTTCCCGTTCATTTTCCAAAATCACACATATATCTATACACTTTTTATTATTATTATTTGTGAATTTTTTTCTATCTCTCTCATCATTTTCACTTTTCCCTCTTATTTTTCTCTATCCCCCTTTCCATTCTATTTCTATTAAAATAATCATCTTTTCTCCATCTCTCTCTTTCTTTAATTATTGAAAGTGACTTTTACATTAAGATGCTTCTTCATATCAAATAATTATAATCATAATTTCCGCATGGTAGCTATTTCTTCATGGCAATTAACAAAATAAGACCACCCGAATGAGGGCATGAGTCGCATGATGGTTATATTCTAAAGATAAAAAAGAAATTAGAAAGGTAAAAAAAACTATAACAAAATCACGGTAATTAAAATTAACTTTGCCAATTTATTTCTACACTTGTTTGACTCTTTCTACAACTACACCTCAAGATCATCAATAGCTATACGTTCATAACAAAATTAAAGTGAGAAGTAGAAAAATCATTTAAAACAAAATAATAATAATAATAATAATAATAATAATAATAATAATAATAATCATCTCAGATTTAAAATACCACACCTCACCTCTATAATGATATGATCTCAAATTTGCAGGAATTTTTAAAAACCATCGATGGGTTTTTAATTATGGCACCATCAAGTCATTTTTAATTATGGCCACCGTGATCTCAAAACTTTGATCATGGTCACTGAGTACTGTTTGGAAAAATTCGGAAAAATTCCCTAACTCCTCTCACAAGACTAATTCAGATCGATCTCGAATTTCAAAACGGAATGGGCGTCAAAATGACTGATGCTATAAGATTCAAAACCACCGATGGTTTTGGAAACTTTCTGCTCAAATTTGAACTAAAATAATAGAAGTAATACTAATAAACAGAAGCTCCAGGTCTTACAGCCCATAACATACTGGACTTGTATAAATAGGCCCAACCCGACTTAAATGACCATAACCCAATCGGAACCTTCTCACTCCATTGTTGAGTTGCTAAAACTCGCCGAGCGAGTCAACTGCGGAGAAGGAAACTCCAAAGTTTCCACTTTTCACCTCGCATCAGTGAGATCCTGTTGTAAGACTTTAATAATTCCGATCCATTATTTTCCAATTTCTGTAACTTCTGAGCTTTTGTTAATTTACATGATTCTGCATTGTGTAAGATTAGGGTTTAGGTTTTTCCGTAGTCGCTATCCCTTTTGGCTGCGACCAAGTTTTGATCTTTCCGTTAAGATTAGCTTTTTTACGACTAAAATTTCCAGGTTTTACGGCAGCGGTGATCAATTACCTTCTCTTGAGCTGTTTGGGGGGTTTCCTAATTATTGTTGTTAGCTTTTAGGGATTTATATTATATATATAGTGATTAAGTATTTATTTTAGGTTTTAATTAGTTCGTAAATCCAGGAATCCCTGTGATTTGATGTATCCAGGAATCCAGGGATTATCTGAAATAATTGATTGTTTAATAAATTAAGGTATGTCTGCAAATAACAATAATCCACCAAAGGCGATTGGGGCTTCATCCCCTTTCGGCAATTCATTGCCTGTAAATCCATCAGCTCAGCAACCAGCCGGAGCTGGTTTTCCCGGTCAGTTTCAGCTGTCTCAGCTCAGTGCAGCTCATGTCCAAGCCATTGCTCAAGCTCAGTCGAAGGCTCAGGCTCATGCCCAAGCCCAAGCTCAGGCCGCTCATGCTCAATTCCAAGCCCAGTTACAAGCGGCCCAAGGCCTTTCCTTCAACCAAGGCCACACCAGCGGGGCAAATTTGGGCCCATCGCCCTCTGTCTCAGGAGCTGCTGGTGGTCCTGCCGGGGTGAAAAGGTTTATGCAGAAGCCACCTATTCGGCCTACTGGCTTCACACCCACCAACACGGTTTCTCCTATCCGACCAATGGATGCTTCGCCGCAGCTTCGCCGGAAAAAACAGAAGCTGCCGGAGAAGCAGTTACAGGAAAGAGTGGCGGCAATTTTGCCTGAATCTGCTCTTTATACACAGCTTCTTGAATTCGAGTCTAGAGTTGATGCTGCTCTGACGAGGAAGAAGATTGATATCCAAGAGGCTCTAAAGACTCCAACTTACATACAGAAAACACTAAGGATATATGTATTCAACACTTTTGCTAACCAGATTAGTAGTATCCCCAAGAAGCCTAATGCGGAGCCACCTACGTGGACCCTTAAGATTGTAGGGAGGATTTTGGAGGACGGGGTGGATCCCGACCAAGCTGGCATGAACATGAATCAGAAATCAAACCCATTTTATCCAAGGTTCTCTTCGTTTTTCAAGAGAGTTACTATTGCATTAGATCAGAAACTCTATCCTGATAACCATATGATCACATGGGATAGCGCTAGGTCTTCTGCCTCTCACGAAGGCTTTGAGGTAAAACGAAAGGGGGATCAAGAATTTACGGCTAACATACGGTTAGAATTGAATTACATGCCCGAGAAATATAAGCTTTCATCGGCTTTAATGGATGTCTTAGGTGTTGAAGTTGATACTCGGGCAAGAATTATGGCTGCCATATGGCATTATGTGAAGGCTAGAAAATTGCAGTGTCCAGACGACCCTTCTTCTTTCAACTGTGATCCTCCACTTCAGAGATTGTTTGGGGAACAAAAGATCAGATTTACTGCAGTAACTCAGAAAATAACACCCCATTTATTTGCTCCACAACCCATACATTTACAACACGAGATCAAACTTTCGGGAAACTGTCCTTCAGGAAGTGCGTGCTATGATGTTTCTGTTGATGTACCCTTCCCAATACAGAGGGAATTGACTGCTCTTTTAGCCAATACTGAGAAAACTAAAGAGATTGAAGCCTGTGATGAAGCAATTTGTGCTGCTATAAGAAAGATCCATGAGCATCGTAGAAGAAGGGCGTTCTTTCTTGGTTTTAGTCAGTCGCCAGTGGAATTTATTAACACACTGATTGATTCTCAAAGCAAGGATCTGAAAGTTGTTTCTGGGGAAGCAACTCGCAATCCAGAGAAAGAGCGGCGATCAGATTTCTACAGCCAACCCTGGTATGTTCGCATTTTCCTTCTTTATCTCAATTAACACCTTTCAGCTCATTACTCATTGAAATTATTGTTCTAATGTGGTTGGTAATATAAATAGTTTAACTCGCGTCACTCAAAAGTCATAATCCCTTTGGATGAAATTAGGTCTGTACATGATTCACATGAATGCATGCTATGTACTTAACCATGGCATAGACTTGTTGAACAAGAACTTCTTTTGGAGCGTGAGATATTCCAATTAGCTTGTCTGTTTAAAAATTAAATTCGACTACTTAGTCAAAGTCGAGCTTCAGTATGTATTAACCAAAAATTAATACATACTTCCTCCGTCTGTCAAACATGTTTCTTTTTTCTTTGTCCCAAACTATAAACAACCACTTTCCATGATTGTATGCATTTAATTTCTTCATTTTCCCATAATGCTCTTATTGAATGTGCATCGTTATTAATAAAAATGCATTGTAATTATTTAATGGGTATATTTGAAGAAATGGGACTACAGTTTACTTTTTCAACCATAATTAAAATTTCTTGTTCTATATAAAAGTCAAACTAGTCTCCCTTTGTGGGACAGAGGAAGTACTACTCACTATTATCCCCAAATTCCGTTGTCTCCACTACTGTTATTTGAACCGAAGTTTTAGACAAATCAAGGTTTCACTAATTCGGACTTGCTTTCTGGCTTTTCACTACGGAGTTGGACTCATAATTGAAATCGATGTCTCTTCTTGACAGGGTGGAAGATGCCGTTATACGCTATCTAAACCGTAAACCACCTGCAGATGCTCCTGGAAGCACAAGTAGGCAAGAACAGTAAACCTTCTGTTGATAGCTTATCGGTAACCTGCCTTCAAAAGCTTCTAGAAGCCCAAGTAGACAAAAGGCTGCTAAAGATAAGTGAGCAGGCATCAAAAATCTATGCTGGCTTTTGTGACTGGTCACATTTTGCTGTGCTAATGAACCGTGCGTCGGTATGAAAGAGAGTACTATTCACTCAGAACTGCTGTTTCACTTCTTCCTGGTTGTGAGACAAAAATGTGTTATGGTTTTATCCTTGCCAATGTGCAATAGTAGTTGTAGCTTCGGTCGTATGGAAGATTCTATGTCATCACTGTGTAGAAGGCAGCCTAAAGGAGAAACACTGAAGAACTCGATGATTGTAGTAGTTATTTAATGGATGCTTTATCTTTTTGATCTGTTTGCTATTTGCTCTGAAGAAATTTATCCCCATATCCCTCTTATTTAGAGAGTACTTATTTTCGAGTCAGTTATATTAAGCTCTGTTGGGTGCGTGGGCTTGGCATTATATAAGGGCATGCTGCTTGGTTGATAATGAGGTGGCGTGTCACAATATTTTGTATGTTGTAGAGTGATATATCACAATCAATGTGATTGTAAGAGGACTGACACACTACTTAATGGTCAATTAAGTGGTAAATCAAGATTTTCTTGTATTGTTACTCGTACCTAAATGAAGAACCATACAAGGTTCCCTGACTCTATTTGTTAAGAAAACTTTCTATTTAATGCTTGAGGCAATCTCTTCGTCAGGGTAGCATGTCAATCTTTTATTGTCTGGTTATTATCAATGGCTAGATTTATCATCGTGCACGGACAAAAATTTGATGCGCAACGCCGTAGACAATTAATAATTGTTTAACCAGATTTTTGTTTACACAGATATCTCCGAAACATATACTGGAAACACTAATTCAGATTTATATAACAAAACGGCTCCAATTTCCGGCAAATATTTGCAAGAACAAGACATTTATTTTTACACGGTTAAAACGTGAAATACGGAAGAGAAAATTGTACAGTTGATCATGAAAACTTTATGAACGACATGTTATCGGTATGCAAAGCAAGCAGAAAGCATTGAACCAGAAAACCCACAATGTGGGATGTCGCAATTCTGCTAAACGACTGCCTCGTCTACATACTGGAATGCCCAACCCGAACGTGAACCCTGTGCCAGGAGGTGTTCAGTATTCCTCTCAAGTTCCAAATGTCTTCTACCTTCTCGGGTTGTACATTCGCAGCTGTGTCCACCTGCCAATGACAGGACATTTAAAAATAAAATAAAATTCCACACCTAACACGTTAGAGTTTGTGTGGGTGATATTTTCTAAAAATGTCCTCAAATGCCTCTTCAATTACATCTTTTCATTAATGTGACAAATTTTTTATATTATTTAAAACTGTATTTTTTTTCCCACTTTTCAACCGCACATTGAAAAGTGATTTTTTTAAAAAAATCTCTCACAAAGAAGCATTAAGGGAAGAATATTGATTCTCGGCTAATTTCTTTCCTGTACTCGTAACAGTTTCCAATGAACACATCTTCAAGTTTTCAAAAAAGATTTTTATTATTTACACATGCTCTAGATTATCCAAAACATAGAGCCGCACATACAACTAGATCTCAAAATAAACATTAAAACATACCGCTTTAGCCACAATCTCAGCAGTTCCTGGGATATCAGCCTCTGCTTTGAAGAGAACCCATGCCCATTTGTCTGAGCTTGTTTCGTCGGAAATGTAAGGAATGCCAGCTTTCTGGAATCTGGAAGCTTCCACCCAGGTTTTGCCACCATCAATGGACACATCCACTCTCTCTATGCCACGTCCACCTCCTGATACTGCATAACCCTTGATAACTATCTGACAATTGACACAAAGTATATCTTGATGTAACTTTTACCCGAAAGACAAGTGAGCAAAATACAGTGACAACAAACTACTCAGCCTCATGTTCAAGAAATATTGGGTCAACTACATGAATCTTTCCCTGCCAATCCACTATTACTAGAAAGATCTATGATGGGATTAAATTCGTACCATGGAAGAAGGAAGCTAATGCACAGTCACAAGCCAATGGCCTAATTGTTACAAGCTCGGGATTTTGCAAGTAAAGAACAACAAAAATCAAGGGATAAAAATACGGCAGAGCAGCTATTGATTATGTTGTACAACAAAATTAACAAGGATTCTAACAGATGGAGTGTCAATGTTCAAGAAAACTTTTCATATTCCATCAAGTTCACCAAATTTCAAGTGAGTACAGAACAAAAAAAAAGAAGTTGTTTCACCAGTGCAGTACTCCAAAGCAACTAAAAGAAAATTCGCTTACATAGTTATAGGCATTATCTCATTTCAGATTCAAAATGTGATTTTTTGAGAGTAATAAAAAGGAAAGGAAGTTTTAAGGGAAAAAGTGAAAAATATTTTTGTAGTGTGTATTGTAGAATTTGAGTGTTGAAAAACCGTTCTCAAAAAATTTTGGCAAACAAGAACTAATTTCAATATTTCTTAAGAATTGATAATTCCAATGCAAATGAATCATATCTCATAAGATTTTATCAGATGTGATCTTACATGTTAAGATGCATTATGTGATTTACCTCTTTGATTACTATACCAATCATCGTGTTGTCGCACAATATGATAGTTATAGTTGTACTTATCATTAAAGCATGAGCATCGTGTATCATGTCATGCATGTATTTAATGTGATAAATCTTAAAGTATCATTTGCATATTAATACGACGTCAAGGAATGACATTATGGGCATTTTTAGGTGTGGTTCATCAGTTGTCACAAACGTCGATTAATTAGTCTAGTAAGAGAACACCTGACGAATCATCTATTGGTACGAGGACTAATAAGCCTCACAAGAGACCACCTAATGATTCACGTAGTGGTCTGATGATTGGATATAGGCTCAACTGATGTGATTTATTTGGTGATACCTAGATGGTGACAGATCAAGTGATCCATAATACAAGACAAATATAAAACTCAACTCCACCATTCTGTCAACTAAAAACATGTCACAGTGGCACAGGGAGCATGTTATTCTGCTCATACATTTTGTAGGCCACCAATATCCATGGTACACCTATTTAGTTTGCAAACCAGAATCTGATTCTGAACGATCACTTAATAAGGAGTGAAGAAACAAAAAAAATTAATTTTTATTTATTATTATTTTTAAAGAAGGATCACAACATACTCACCATCCCGGGTTTTACAACATTTACGTCCTCCAGAGAACATATTGCAGACTGCAAGCAGCATAAATTTGAGAACCAGTTAAGTAGCTGTGAAGGAACTTAAACACGAAAGCTAATTGGAGTTTCCATTAGTAAATAATAATAATAATAATAATAATAATAATGAGAGAGAGAGAGAGAGAGAGAGTTCTCCCTACAGATTTGCAGTTTGTTTAACTAAAATCTCCCTTCATTCCTATCTTAAAACTGGAAAACAAGCAACATGTCTTAGAATTTATTTCTTTTGTGCTTCGTGAGTGGCTAACATAGTAAAACAAATTTGTACATATGATGTTCTATCCATGTGTAACATTGCAAAAGTATTTAGAAGGCTCTAAAGAATGAATATTTCATATTGCATTGCACTTTCCCTCCTTGCATATTTGACTACATACAGGTAACATGCAGAAGATTTTAAGAATTAACATGCAGTCCTGAATAAACAATTCTTTTATTAATTCCACAGACTCATTGATAAGGAGCAGATTTGTAGATGAGTAACTACCTGGACAGGAAAATCCATTTGTGGCCTCCTTGTAGACCAGTTGATATTATCCCAATTGACTGAAGGCGGAAACATTTTGTAATCCCTTTGCATAAAGAATCCCTAAACAGCAGCAACATAAATTTAATAACCCTTAGCAAAGAAGAGCAATAATTCTTCAGAACAACTATGGATGAATTTCTACCTGGCATTCTTCCGCAAGGATGTTGATGGAATCGAGCCATTTGACAGAACGAGCACCAATGACACCAGGGACAATAACCCGCACTGGGTATCCATGATCCCTGTTAAGAGGCTTTAAAAGCATATCCAAAACACAAAAATTAGATTAAAAAGGAAAACGAATTGAAAGGATGGTGCTAAACTCTTATCACAGTAGAAACTATAGAACAGAGAAAAATTATTCAAACAGAATACAAATCCAAATATGTTAAACATGTTAAAAGAAAGGAAACTAGGTTTGCAATCAGATGATCAAGATCAATACAATATAAACCATCAAAACTTGCAAGCAGAGAGGGAAACTTAGTACAAGCAAGAAAGTATAGGGCATAAGGCAGGCTAGTATGAGGTCTAGTCGACTAGTCTAGGGCCTATATATTTTAAGATCCTGATTAGATAGATAAGATCGTACTATGACTTCAAAAGATCCCATTGACAGGAAGTATATTTGTCTTTCAAGAGTTCTCCAGGGTACATATAAGAGCAATAACGAGCATAGCGTGCTCACAGCGTCCGTATTCTTATTTGTTGCTTTCCAAACAATTAGATCGGTAAGAATTTCACAAAATCATAATGGATATTCAATTTGTTCAATGTTTCATGTATTTTATTTTATCAAATTGAGGCCCTGTTTTCCCCACATTTAACTTGATTTACTCAAACCACGTGTTAGATGCATGGTTGAAAATCGGAGAAAATGTATTAAAAATATAATGTACTTGTATGAGTGGTTGAAAATGATGAGAGAGAAAGAGTCAGTGAAATTTAATGTTTATAGAACAAGGCATGAATCTATTCATATAAAACATAGGTCATGTAAATAGTAAGTGCTTCAGAGTAGAACTTTGGCAGGAACTGGTTCTTTTATTTGAATGTGTGTGTTGTCGAAATGTGAGAAAGGTTGCGACTTCCATAATGCAATATTGTGAGTACCATTTACCTTTGAATTGATTGGGTAAAAAGTTAAGTGGAAACTAGGAAACTGCTTGTATACCAAGAGATTTATCAAGTTGAACATCTACATCCGGATGATCATTTATCAGTCCTCTGCGACCTATATAAACCATACTACGTGCACTCGTAATGCTTCAGCACATAATATAATTATATTACGACAGCGATACACCAGAAAATTTTGAAAAATCACATAAGAGGGGGAAAGCAAGGTGTTGCTTGGAGTTGATTGAGAGAGCAGCATGATTAATAACTGCATGCTAAATGTGAGTTTCTTATAATCAAGCAATACCTCTCCATTCATCTCATAAGCAAGTAAAACATCAGCCTCAGGGTTTGTGGCCTGACTTAATGGAATTGATGCTTTATATGGGCCTCCATTTTCCTCCTGTAGTTACAATAACGTCAACATATCAAGTAAAATTTCCACACCATGCACTGGCCAAAAAGAGATATGACTAGGATCGGAAGAGGCAATTACCTTACACTTGTCAATGCTTACAAATTCTACATGTTTTCCTCCGGATGGTGTTATCTGTGCGCACTTAGGAATTCCAAGCAGTTCAAGAACATCTGCTAATTTAGCTCCACCCCAAACAGCTGAAATGAAGATGCCGGAAGATGTGAAATTAAGGAACACAAACCATGACGTACAAGCAAAACAATATGAAAGTTTTAAAAGGTCGTTCTTGGAACAATGGAGTAACTCATTTTAAATCAGTTTATCTCCACTAATTAAAAGCTTTCTGAATCCATTGAGGGCCATAGAATCGCCCAACATACCATTTTAATTTTAACTGCACATTACGTAAGACCCACATCTACTATACGTATATCCAACACTCATTTCCATCACATTATAATTTCAAGTAATTATATTGAAATTCAAACAAGCACATATTTCAGAATAGAATTATTTTTTTTTAGGGCCACTGCAATCCAAAATTTAATATAGTACTTTCAAGTTTCATCATGAAAATAAATATTTCAGAATTAAGAATACAGATCAATCAGAGGTACAATACTAGATATATATCCCATCCTTGTCTATAACAGAATCAACAGTCATTCTTGTCAGCATATGCTAACCATTTCCTATAGCAGAAATATCCCATCCAACTCCCTTAACCTTGCGAGTTTTGCTCATCGCAGTTCTTCTATTGCCAGCACACTGCAAGTAAAAGGTCAAAAATTGATCAAGCTCATCTCAGCCAAAGAGGGAAGAAAACTAAAGTAAGACAGTATACCCATTCACAAAAAGGCACGTCAAAGTTATTTGGCATAACCAAAATCCTTACATCAGGAGAGGAATATTGCACAATACCATGAGCTACAATGGTGACTGAAGCAAATACATTAGATCTTCATTATCCCACATAATAATATAATTATATAGCTTCTGTATGTTTAACCATTGGCTCATGAACAATAAAATCCTAGTATAAACCATGATAAGACGCTTCAGGGATATTGTATATTATTTTTAATTTCTATATACCAGTATATACAGTTGAAAGGAGAGTATTGTGCATAGGCAGAGAAAAAGTTTGTGAAGAGTGATGTATTAGAGTCAGCTATTAGCAAATATTAAAATCTTAAGGCAGTTGGCATTTTCTTGAGCTCTCATTCGAATACATAATTGAGACTTTATATATTACAGCCATTCTGGACAGCGGCCAGCAATGTTACTGAGCATGGATCCTATAAGGTCCAAACAATGTGATTTAAGCAGTGCTTAACAATTCAAACAAAAATGAAACTAAGATTTCTTTTCCCACAAAATACCTTGACGTCACAAACATACATTACTCAAAAGAATTCTCTCGAAATCCACAACCAAATTATAAAAGAGTACTTATTATTGTTTAAAAGAAGGAAAATCAAGAAAAAAAATATATACATATTATAATTTATGCGTTTCCCACTCTCAATCCCTCCCTACCTCTGTCTCTCAAATCACAGTGTTTCATGTCATGTCCAAACTTCATTTCTGTAATCCATAGGTAATACTACTTATTTGCATATTAAAAATCTACTTGTGGTACTAATTTGTAAAGCAAATAATATTTCCCTCGATCTATACCTCTTAGAATCTTAAGACAGACAAAACATATAAGCAGATAAAAAACAACATCACTAAATGCTTAATACTTTTTAAAGATCAAAGGAACCTGTAAAGTGGCAGTGACACTATACTTCGGTAGCTTCCTGTCATTAACAAATAATATAAGTCCTATATTCAAACACATCTAGAATATGATAATTGATAAATATTGACATGGTAAGGCATACCATTGGGAGTCTTATCACTCACCAAATATCTTTCATGTACACCTCCTTTGGGTTCCCTATTAGACCAGTTATAGAAACACTGTATCTGCTCAACCAAATAGATTTTGTTAGTCACGTGAATTCATACATTTCAGAAGTATGAAAAATGGAAACGCCGTATTCATAAAAAGGGAACACACTGGACCTATCTATGTCATCAACTATTGGAATCGGACCATGATTCCTCTTATAGAAGAAATCCACTGGTGTAACATAAGATGATATTAAATCCGAATGATGTGGCTCAGCATTGAAAGGCTCCTACACCGAGAGAGCACCAGTTAACAACCCTCACATAATTGAGTGGCACAATGCGTTACTTGATTATCATAATAAGTCATGGAAATGTACATCTCATTCCAAAAGCCACATTCTTTGGTCTTAACAAATTAAATAACAACGTCATCTTTTGTATTAAATGCTGACTACTTAAGCATGAAAAACTTTTGTAGATATGACTTTCACATTCTTTTCTGTATCAATGTTGCAATTGTCCCAATCAATAGGACAAAAAAGTTTACCACAACGTAATCAACATGAAAATAATATTGGAGAAACTCCAATTCTATGGTTTCAGCGTCGAGTACTCTGAATTTTTACGAAGTTATAGGAAAATCCGACCTGAAGCTTCAGATTCTCTGATCTCTCGTCACTATGCCATGTCGTTAAGCACTCAGTACACTCATTTTCAACAAACAAAATCTATGATCATTACAAGCAGATTTCTGTGTGTTTTCACAATCAAAGATTCACCAAGGAGTGCATGTAAAGAAAGAGATAGATGAGTCTATTTCCGAACCTTGGAATTAATCAAAAGCGCAGGGTGGCGAGGGGGCTCTTGCGAATAATCGGAAGGTGCAGTTAGTCCAGGCATTTTCAGTTCCTCGCAGGTCGTTCGCCGGTTGTGCGGCTTCTACGTGTAGAATTTGGATAGACACAGCGGCGCCGATGGATGGAGAGAGTGAGAGAAAGGCGGAACGAGCGAGACACGTGACGACATAAGCAAAGAGATGAAGAGGAAAAGAACAAATGACTTATAATTCCGTTTTCGATCCAAACCTTAGGAAAAATGTCGTTTAGGTGGCTATAATTTTATCTTCACCACAATTCAATAGGATCCATTATTTATTCACTTTTCAATCACAATTTTTCCAAAAACTATTTTCCTTCAAATATATATATGTATATATATATACACACACATATATATATGTATATATATATATATATATATATATATATCAACATAACACTACATAAACACTTGTGTATATTTCTCCAATCAACTTCTGAGCTTGTAATTAGACAAACGAATAAATCAAGTAATATGAAGACTTGTTCTAATAGTCTGAATAAAGCGCTCATGGTCAATCAATGGAGTTTCATTGTTTAATCTTAATGTTAAAAATCTAAATTTTCCTACCAAATTTCTAGTTTTAACCATTTTTTGTATTAGAATTTTGAATTGTCAACATAAAAGTTTAAAATTACGGAGCCTCTTTTCCTTTTCAAATAAATAAATAAATAAATAATTCTGGCACTCAAGGCACCGACCTCATTAGCCTCAAGAAGGACCAACTCTGGTGTTGCTCATGCTCTTCTTAGGCACTTGGCTCATCTTTGGCCTTGTTGTATGGTTAATGGTCATGCGAAATACATTTTTAATTTTTCTCCTTAATAATATCAGTAGTAAGTATATAAATTTGTGAAGACTTGGTGTTTGATTTTACCACCAAATTATGCCTTATGCTGTTTAAATTACTAATTATAAATTTAGTGAAAAAAGAAGATTATGGAGTATCATTGAACAAATTTAAACTTACAGATTTAGTTTCACAATATTGACTTTACTAGTTTAGGATATGTTTGATTAGATGGTGGAATTTCAATTATAATCCTTCCATATGAGTTTCAATTCTATGCAAAATAAAGTTGTGTTTGGTTGGCCCGTGAAAATATTTAAATAAAATAGGTCATTCAAATAAAAAAAAGTTTAAATGAAATATAATTTTTAAAAATAAATAATTCCAATTAAAACAAACACCATGATCAAGTTGGAATTTTAATGGAAGTTTAGACCTCTACAACGTAATTTCAAAATAAAGACCCCTTTAACATGCACCGTGTCACTGATGCAGTGATGTCACAGCCACAAAGTTAAGCAGCACAAGACTTTCGAGGTGAGGAATGGTTTGTATCAATTTGCATCGCCTTAGTAAGTGCTTAATTGAAAATTTTTATTTTGAAATTATTTTCTTTTGAGTTTATTTCAACTTCGAACGTCTTAGAAAAATTATTTTGACATTTTTTTAAAACTCTTTTAGTATTTTTTATTTTAATAGGATATTGTCTCAAGAATCACTTTTTCTTATAAAGTCTTAAGAATAAGTCCTTAGAGGCTCGTGTTAGTAGTGGAATCTATTACTCAAAAACCATCTCTTAAAGGCTCGTGTTAGTGTTTACTTGGGAAGATTTTTGAAAAAATAAAATTTAAATTTCATGGTTATGCATTAACCCGATGAAGTTCCTCCAAGATAAAGTCCTAAACTTGATTATTGAAAGATCAAGGACAGCTAAATTTGATTTTCTCGAAAGACACGACAGAATATATCAACGACTACATTTATTGTCCCATTTCTAGCTCCACTAACAAATCCAATCAAAAAGCAATATACACAAATAAATATAGTAATTCAATTATGTATGTGAATTTTTTTTATTGAGGGCTTGTTCTATAAAAAAAAATATTAATTTATATTAATTTACTTGAACGACGTGTTAAATATATAATTGAAAATTGAGAAAAATATATTAAAAAATATAAAATAATTATATGAGTGATTAAAAATAATAAGAGAAAAAAATTAATTGAAGTTAATGGAAAAATATGGCGTATAAAAAAAAAGGATGCATCTAAAGTGCCCGGTTTGTTACGGACCCCAAAGCTGGAATAATTTTTATTCTCCCAGCACCAGTATAGCACACCACGTAGCCCTTCACATCACTTACCGTCCGTGCTCTTTCTGCCACATTAAAGCTACGACGATAAAAATTATCTTAACACTAATAACATATCAATTTTGCTAAAACGCATTATTAGTGGTAATCTTAGTTATTTCAATCAAGCAGACATCCGAAGCCCGAAGGGGTAAAAAACAGAGAACAGATCTCGACTTGTTATGCTCTTACAAATATTCTTTAGTTGTCGACATTTGAGGCGCTCATTACAATGACTCAATGAGACCAATTTCAACATTACAATATTTCAAAGCCACCAAGATTCATCGAGTTTTTACGAGTCTATAAATAGGCTACACAGGCAAACATACTATCTTCATAGAACAAACACCTACACTTCTTTGGCAACAAACAAGCCAAGAACTTTGCACAACCAGATTTTACTCCCAAGCTTGCGCCATCGGAAAATCAGAGTACATATGCACCATGAAGAATGTTGATATCGGGACTCTACTCCCCTCCTTGTTCACAGAGATCCAGCAAGTCCAAGGTCTACAATGCCAAACAATACCAGAATGTTACTCCATGTAAGAACAAGAGACATCATACTCCATGTAAGAACAAGAGACATCACAGAAATCATTGGTAATATAACATTAGTTGATTTTGTCATTTAAACCTCACACTAAAGATTAAAATGATAAATCAGTTACATTCAACTAATTGTCACATAATAAATAGCGCTTTTGAGAAAGTTTACTCATAATAGTGGTCGCAAATTGTAATTATCTTACTTCGGGTACGGACAGCTCCAGTCGAAACTTGGGACCATCGTAATGATGCAGGACAGGCCTAAATGCATCTTCATCCAATGCCTTGCAGATTTTCCTTACTCGAATTCTTACCTAAACAGGCAAACCAAAGATATACTTTATTGAATATATGGAAATGGTCTATTAAAAGTGTGCTGAGATTTGAATTATATTTGTTATCCAGTTTGAAATAAAGCAACAGCACGTTACCTGGGCAGGGAACCTTGACTCGCCTTTACATTTTTTGTCTTCCCAAGCAGTAGGATCGATGTTGGAACCCCCAAAACCTACGGCCTGTATAGCCAGTTTGAGCGAAAAGTTAAATACCATTTATCATTGATGCCAAATATATTTAGTGCTTGTTTGACAAAAGATATTATTTTTCACGTATTGATGTTCTGCTAAAAAATAAATAAATAAATAATGTACCTCAAAAATACCATGTAACTGGTGAGTGGTGTAATTGTAGAGGAACAAGGGTAAGCCCGGAGTTATCGTCCTCACAGAATCCCTATACCTCGGTGGTAAACCTGCAGAAGAATGCACACCAATGAGAAAAAATTTAAAACAAAGAACAAGCAATCAAAGCCACCATCTTTAGCTTAAGATCCAAGAATGGATGAAAATAAAATTCTACCGAACACACACAAGACATACGGGGGGGAAAGTATGAATTGATTATGTAAAAAATTCAAAGCCTTTTTTAGTTTTACAGGAGGTAAGACTATGAAATATGTGGACAATAGTTAGTAATAGTTCTGAATGTACAGTTGAAATTGAAGTTTAACTTTAGCTAAGTAGCAAAAGTCAATATTTCACTAAAACAAAGAAGGTTAAGCCATGATTAATGATGCAAATAAGAAATCGTTCTCAATTACCAAATAGTTGTCTCTTGAGATCTTCTTGCATTGTATCATTGTTGCAAACAAAAATATAACCACCAAGAACCTCGTTCCTAGGAAGCGTCTCTGCAGCTGGCAAGGTCTTAAACCTTTTGTCAACTGCATAATTGCCTTCGTCCTTGTTATTGTTGCTTTTGTTATGCTCCTTGCAGAGATTACCATTGTCATATCTGTTTCCCATAAAGTTGGGAACCGGATTATAAGCAGCATTTGTATCATAAATATTCCTAGGAGAACTTTTGTTCACATTCTCGTTCATCTTGCCGTCCAAATTTAACATATTGAAATTGATACCCTCGAATTTGTTTTCTCCTTCAAATCCACAATTAGCTGTGGGCCTCATTTCGGGATAAACCTTCGTGAGGTTGAGGTTGATTCTTCTCTCACCCTTCAACCTTGTTTGCTCTGCCAACTTAGTAGCAGCCATCATCCATTGTTGATCCTCAGAGTTTTTTGTATGTCCTCGAAGCTCTTCGCCTAGCTGCCAAAAGCTCTCCATGCTGAAGAACATAAGAATCGGGTTGCATAAACAACATTAGTATTAAATAATGTGGAAAAAGTTCTAGCATTCCTAGGATACTGAAGTCTGACAGGCCAGTTAATGTCAACCACCTATTGAGTAGATAATGCCTATGTCTAGGTGGTCAATGTCAAAACTGGTGCAATTAGACAAGTAGATCTTCAGCGAGGTAAAAAGAAGGGGAAAAAAAAAGGTAAATAAGTAAATAAAGAATAATTCTAGATGGACATTGCTATCAAAGTTACCCGATTTTACTTTTTATTCTATGAATTTTAGTTCTTCAAAGAAATCTAATAGGTAGTGCTACTGAAAACAAACGCAGGATGAGTTTATCCAGAGTTGACCAAGCATTACTCCAGATCAAGCCATAGTTACAGACATCCAAGATTCCGACAATGCAGATCAACTACTGACAAACCGAAACATTAAATTAAAAATTCAGATGCTAACACGAAGTTAATCTACCATCTTTCGCTCACCAAGTATCAGATTTGTTACAACTAAATTAGCAAAACATAAATTCTTAAATTGAGCTTCATTAACGAACCTTAATCGAACAGATCAGCAGAAAATACATGAATTTGAACAAACCCTAGATTTACGGATTCAAAGCTGAAGTTAGGGAGAGAAAGCACGCACCTGTTATCTCCTTGCTTGTTCGAAACCAGAAAATGGGATAAAGAAGATCTTTCATAAATATCCGGACTTAATTTTTCTAACGACCACCTGAACTTTTGGATTAGTTTCACCTTTGCCACTGAACTTTCATTTCTCTTGGATATTTTTAAATTTTACGAAATATTTTATGACAAGTACTAATATGTTTAATAATTAGAGACGATGAACAAATAACGTGTTTCGATTTGTCGTTCTAAGTCATATCTTTTAAAATATTCTATTTAATAGAAATAGTTCAAATATACAATAAAGTATATTAATTTAATGATATGAATTATTATAATTGAATGAACAACCCATGAACTATGAGTTGGAATAGTTGATCTCGACTTTTGATTAAGGTAAGACACAATTGAAGTGGCCGCTCAAGTCCTTGACACATTGATAAATTTTAAAAGCAAAACTTTAGAAATTATTATAATTTCTCTTAATGCCTTGGTAAATTATTAATTTTTGTATATTTAAATTTAAATATAAAATTTAAAAAAATGGGGGCTCTAAAGAAGCCTACGAGTTTAGGGAGTTAAGAGGGGAAATTTTCTCAATCTCTTTGTAGTGGAACATTGAGTGAAACCCTAGTCATTTGATGGAATGAATTCAAGTTTAGTGGTCAAGGTGAGACTACCTAATAAGTTCAGTGTCCATGAGTGAAATTAGCCACATGTATACCCTTGAAGTTTAGCTATAAACACGAAAACGCCACGGAAATTTAAAATATTCACGTGTACAGTATTATACTACGTACGTTGAAGTGAGTGGCGCCTCGTTCATGTACGTGCAGAGGTGTAAAGCACGTGCTGAAAATTATTGGATTTGGTTACGTGTCACTTAGTGATAAACAAGTTTTTTTTTTTTTTTTTTTTGAGAAAGATGCTATTCATTCATTCAAAATAGTAAATTACATCGAAGCAACACAGATTCAACATAGCTAAAAACCAAAACTGAAAGCGAACACACTCACAAAGACCTGCAAGTTAATAGATAACAAAGAAAACGCCTACAAAGATAAAAAAATCGACTGAATAATCTACGCTCCAGGATCCGCAACGCTGACGCTTCAAATATGGAGTGAATCAATGATCACTCGAAGCAGATCTACCAGTTTGAAAATACGAACAAATAACACCGTACCAAGACGATGAAAACCAAACGCCGACGACGAAATCACCAAAAGACGCCGCACCAAAGACGATAAAATCACCAAAAGACGAGGAAAATCCTAGATCTATGTGGATATGCCACTTCTTATAAGAAAATATAGACAGATAGATGAAATGGGGTGATTTCCGGCCAAAATTGCCAAAAATCAGCCCCCTGTGCAGCAAGGTTCACGCACCAGATGAGAGAATGGAGAGAAAGCTTCTAGAGGGTGTATATAAGAGGGTGTATGTGACGTGGAAAAGATCCGATTCCTCATGTTAAAATATCCACATAAATTAATAATTAACACGTGGTGTTTTACTGTTTTTTTTTAATGGTGGGATAGAAAGTATGTATCTCTATGCAAAATGATTGTATATCAGAGGGTGTATGTGACGTGGAAAAGATCCGAATCCTCATGTTAAAACATCCACATAAATTAATAATTAACACGTGGTGTTTTACTGTTTTTTTTAATGGTGGGATAGAAAGTATGTATCTCTATCTATATCTTAATATCATAAAAAACTATACCGTAAATATTGGATCGTCGCCGTGTTTGAGTTCACAAAATTGAATCTAAAATAAAATATTTCTCATCAAAATTTTTTTTTATTTCATAAGGCAGTGCTTTATTAAAATTGATGTTTCACCTAAAAAAATATATACTAAAGATTTATTTTATTTATAATAAATAAATTTTTATTAATTTTTTTCCTCATTATATTTTCAACTACTTATATAATTATTTTATATTATTAATATATTTTTTTCAATTTTCAATCACATATTTAAGACTCGTTCGTGTAAATCTCCAAAATTATGGGTGGCACTGAACCCAAATAGAACACAAAAATATTTAACCAAAAAAAAATCAAAATATAAAACACCAAAATATTTATTACCAAAAAAAAAAAAAAGAAGTCAAAACCCATTACCACTACGAAAATCAAAGAAGGAAAAAGGAAAGGGTACGGCTACATACACCTAAGCTTTTACCTCACACACCCACTTTATTAACTACACCCACCAAAAACTTGCTTTAATGACTTTATACACCCCCTCTCCCAATTTTATCCCCCACCCAAATAGAATAAAAAAAAAAAAATGGAACCAATCATCCTCAGCTATCGGCTATTCCTTCTTCTTTCCTTTTTCTTCGTCTGGCATTTCTTGTTACTTCTTTCCTTTGGTAAACCTAATGGTGGTGGAGCAATGACAAACTTTTCCAACAGTGCAACGAAACTCACAGACACTGAGAGTGGGGCGACCCTTGCGTTCGCCCCAAACGAGGCGAACACAAATACTTTGTGTTGGGCCGAACACGGGCTGTGGTGCTCGCCCTGTTTGGGGCGAACAATTGAAAAAAAAAATTTTAAGGTTTGGATTCCAAGTTTTGGATTGTAATGGCATCCACATACTTCATGTTTTGCATCTTCTTCTTCTCCTTTGGATACTATAATTGATGGAGCTCTCGACTGGAATTCGAAGTTTGCGCATTGATCAATGTGGTTTGTGTTCTCGATTGAAGTGGGTTAAATTTTAATGGAGATTGTCTGCTGCTGCTGCTTATTCATTACAGGTGAGAGGGGATTGTACTGTGTTTCTTCTTCTTCGTTTTCTCTTTCAGTCTTTCTTCTGTCTCTTTCTTTTTTTTTTCTCCCGATTTTAAAGGGGTGAGGGTAAAATGGGGACGTGAGATAAATGGGTGAATTCAGTAACCATATAGCCTCACCCAAAAGGGAATGTATCTTCTGCAAGAAATTCCTGAAAGGGTGCGTCTAAATACACCCAATGAATTTCTTTCTGCACCCAGTTTTTTTTTTTAAATTCCAATCATGCCCTCGTTAAAAAAATTTCGTTCGCTCCGAAATGGAGCGAACTCCCACTGTGGGAGTTTGCTCCACATGGAGCGAACTCCCATTTGGGAGTTCGCTCCCAGTGGAGCGAACGCCGACAAATCGGCATTCGCTCCACACGGAGCGAACGTTTTTTAAAAAAATAAAAAATAATGTACGAAAAATTTTTATAACTATTTTCATGAGTAATTTCTTTAAGTTTTTTTAAACCATTTAAAGTTTTTTTTAATAATTATATTCAATACGAATCGGATAAAACCAATTACTATGTAATAAAAAAAAATTAAAATTCATCATAGAATAGTTACAAAAAACACAAAAATTCGTCAAAATAATTGTAAAAGTGATACCAAAATTTTAAATTTTTAATAATTGTATTCAATACTAATAAGATAAAATGCAATTATTTTATTATTAAAAATTTTAAAATTTATCACAAATGGATTGCAAAAACTTGAAAAATTTCAAACTACTCAGACTAATTTGAACAAAAATTATAATAAAAATTACATCTACAAGTTTTTGGCATTCCATTTGACGATAAATTTTTAATAATAAAGTAATTGCCTTTATCCGATTAGTATTGAATACAAATATTAAAAATTTAAAATTTTTCTACCACTTTTACAACTATTTTGATTTAATTTTTTGTGTTTTTATAACTACTCTATGATGAATTTTAATTTTTTTATTACATAAGAATTTGGTTTTATCCAATTGTATTAAATATAATTATTAAAAAAACTTTAAATGGTTTTAAAAACTTAAAGAAATTACTCATGAAAATAGTTATAAAAATTTTAAACAAAAATGTTTTGGTACATTATTTTTATTTTTTAAAAAAACGTCGCTTCACACAGACTAACGCCAAAATAGCGTCGCTCCACTGGAGTGGAGTTCGCTTCCACATGGAGCGAACTCCCAAATGGAGTTCGCTCAGTGGAGCGAACGCCGACAAATCGGCGTTCGCTCCATTTCTGAAATAACGATTTTTTTTGTGAGGGCATGGTTGGAATTTTAAAAAAAACTGGGTGCAGAAAGAAATTCTCTGGCTCTATTTAGCCGCACCCTTCCTGAAATCTCGATGAATTCGAGGAAGTTGAAATCTCGGAAATCAAGAAACAAGGCGAAAAAGCTAAAGTTTTGGAGCCTCAGCCCACACGGCCACGCTTGTCACCGGAGGAATCGAAAACTCCTGGAAAATGGGCTGAAGCGTCGACCTCCGGCGCTGGCGGCGGTGACTGCCACCAGCCGGACATATTCCCACCACACCAAAAAATTTGGTGGAGGTAAAGTATACATACACCAACACCCACGATTGAGAAACCGTTGCTTACTTCCGATGTCCAAGCTTCACTCGAGAAACCGTTGCTTACTTCCGATGTCCAAGCTTCACCTGAGAAGCCCAATCTGTTAAAGAAAGCCCAAATATATCCCGATTGACTCTCTTTCGCAATCAAACTCCTCCTCTCTTCCTCCTATTTCTCCTTTTCTAGGGCTTTCTCCCTCACACACTACATACCCAAACACTCTCAAGAAGAATTACCCAGCAACCACTATGCGTCGGGGCCGACACGATGATGACAATGATCTTGAGCCAGAGGAGGAGGCTAAGGACGAAGAGGAGGAAGATGAGGAGTATCGTGGAAGAGGGAAGGCCAGACGGAAACGAACGAGATCAAATCTCATAGACGATTTGGCAGAGGAAGAAGAAGATGATGAGGAGTATGGCGGCGGAGGTCAAAGCCGTAAGCGGCAGAAGAATCGAGGGTTGTTGAACTATTTTGATGAAGAAGCACAGGTGGACAGCGACGGAGAGGAGGAAGAAGAGGAAGCCGAAGACGGTGAGAGTTCTCTAATTTCAACACCCCGTTTTTTATGTTTTTGTCTTTCGCCCTGTAGCTGCTTTGATTTTATGTTATGTTAATGTTAATGATTACTTGTTTGTATTATAAAGTCGAAGCCCCTTTTTTTTTTTTTGGAGTGGTTTGCTGCAAATAGCAGTCGGTGAACTTGCTGAGTGAATAGTATCAAACTTGAATTCATTGCCTAAACAATAAGTTGATTTGCCTGCGAAAATGGGATGAGTCAAACTTGAATTCTATTTCACAATCTTCATGTTATTATGGTTGTTGATGGAACCTGTTGGAAAAATCTTTTCTGCACAAATAATAATCAGGTTTAAGTTATCTTGTTCGGCAAAAACCTTAGTTGGGAAGGTTTGCCTAGCGGTTTGATGTTAAGAAATGAATCTCAATTTGTGATAATATCCATTGTAGCCTATTAGATTTGTCTGGATATTCGGAAAATACTAAATAACTAGAAAGTTTTCTATTATCTTTAAGGAATCAATAACATCAACAATATCATGATAATCCTTTTAACAAGTTTCTTTTTATTTATTCTCATCATCCTCTTGATGCAACGGCGAATTCTCCTTCACATTTGGTGCAGTGAACTTTGGTATAGACTTATAGTGTAAGCTGTTAGGCTTCTTGGTTGGTATGTGTAACTTTTGAGTAGACAAATGGAAATTTGCGTGATGTTTTCTGCATTCTACTAGTTTTACTTGGTGGTCATGATCATTTAAGATCGGTGGTATCCAGACTTTGTTGATGATACTGGAGTTGATACCCCCGGCAACAATGACAGAGGGATCCATCGCCGTCCTCTTCTTCCACGTGAGGATGAGCAAGAGGATATTGAAGATTTACGACGAAGGATACAAGAGAGATACCAAAAGACTCATGACCGAGAGTATGATGAGGAGGCGACTGAAGTAGAGCAAAAAGCTCTGTTGCCATCTTTTAGGGACCCGAAATTATGGATGGTGAAATGCAAGGTATGATATTGAATATAATCAGAAATTAGTGACATTTGCTTTAGATATTTCATTTTATTATGTCACTTGTTAGTGTTTTGTAGATTGGCCTTGAAAGGGAGGTAGCAGTTTGCCTAATGCAGAAGAGCATTGATAAGGGACATGAAATGCAGATTAGATCAGCTATAGCACTTGATCATTTAAAAAACTATATATATATTGAAGCCGACAAAAAGGCCCATGTCGAGGAGGTATGTAGTCACCAATGCATGAGAATGCCAATGCATATTACACCATTCGCTTGTTGAGTGCTTGATAAAATTTAGTGAGTCATCCTTTGGTATTGCTTCAGGCGGTCAAGGGTATTCGTAATATAGAGCGGAGTAAAATAATTCTCGTCCCAATCAAGGAGATGACTGATGTTCTTTCAGTTGAGAGCAAAGCTATTGAGGTTTCCCAGGATACATGGGTTAGGATTAAAACTGGGACTTATAAAGGGGATCTTGGAAAGGTATTATTTCTTCATAACAGCCAGTTCCTTCATATAATATTATCTTTCTGACATTCTCTTCCTGCTTTATGTTTGACACCCAATCTCTTTGTTGTAAGGTTGTTAATGTTGATAATGGGCGGGAGAACGTTAAAGTAAAATTAATTCCAAGAATTGACTTGCAGGCGCTGGCTAACAAATTGGTTTGTATCTATCACCTGCTTTCACATTATGTTTCTATTTAATTATTTTTCAGCGAACTTCAAAATATGTTTGTTATTTAAGTGATAACTATAAGTGCACTTTGTCTGGACGGAATGTTGTTTCAGGAAGGGAGGGAAGTTCCAAAGAAAAAGGCCTTTACGCCTCCTGCACGATTTATGAATGTTGATGAAGCTAGGTAATCTTGTTTAATTGTAGCACTTTGAATCATTTTTTTTTTTTTTTACTTTAGCTTTGTAGATGTTTTCTGTTCTCTCTTTTTGTCCAGAGAATTGCACATTCGGGTTGAGCGTAAACGAGATAAAGACTCTGGTGATTACTATGATTGCATTGGGGACAACATGAAGTTCAAGGATGGTTTCCTGTACAAAAGGTTTTCAATGAAGTCAATAAGCACTCTTAACGTGCAACCCACTTTTGATGAACTTGAGAAATTTACGCAGCCTGGTGAGACCGGGGATGATACCCTGTTTGCAAATGGAAAAAAATGCCATTTCATGAAGGGTGACAGGGTGGTTGTTGTCAAGGGAGACTTGAAAAATCTGAAGGGATCGGTAGAGAAAGTGGAGGAAGATACTGTGCATATCAAGCCCCACGAGAAAGGCCTCCCTGTAAGTGAACGGGATTCCTTCGTCGCATATCACGTTTTGTTAATCTTCATTTGGAGGCTAATTGTATATCTCCAGTTAATTTGAGGTTCTCTTTTTCAGAAAACTTTAGCTATCAGCGATAGGGAGCTCTGCAAATACTTCGAACCTGGAAATCATGTAAAAGTTGTATCTGGAGCTAATGAGGGTGCAACTGGAATGGTGGTGTCAGTGGAGGGGCATGTCGTAAATATAGTGTCTGACACTACTAAGGATCTTGTATGCATACAATTTTTTGCAATTTTTATGACATTAATGTGATCTAAATATGAATTTAATTTTTAATTGCTGTTTCTTGCATATAGCTCTGTGTATTTGCTGATAGTGTTGTTGAGAGCTCTGAGGAATCATCTGCCATCACACGTATTGGTGATTATGAGCTTCATGACCTTGTTCTAATGCAGTAAGATTTTTTTATTTTACTTTTTTCTATGGAGTCATTTATTTTCATCATAATCATCATTGTTAATTGATATTTACTTAGTTTAGCTGTCATCTTCTTATTTTAGTTTATTATTGTGCAGTGATAATAGCTTCGGTGTGATCATACAAGTTGAGAGTGAAGCTTTTCAGGTGAGTGGAATTAATTATAAATTTGAAGTGTTTGTGCGAGGTTACCATGCTTAAATGGCATATCATTCCTTAGGTCCTTCAGGGAGTTCCAGAGAGACAAGATGTTGCACTTGTGAGGTTAAGGGATATCAAGTGCAAGATTGACAAGAAACTTTCTGCCAAAGATCGATACAATAACACGTTGTCATTGAAAGATGTTGTGAAAATTTGGGACGGTCCATGCATGGTCTAGTCTCAACCCTTCTCATATTCTTGTTCAACTATTAGATTTGGTTATCAATTTTCTGGCTAGAAAGATCCTATTTTTGTGATGCTGCAGGGGAAACAAGGTGCTGTTGAGCATATCTACAGAGGAGTTTTGTTTATTTATGATCGGCATCACCTGGAGCACGCTGGCCTTGTTTGTGCTAAATCTGAATCTTGTGTGATGGTGGGTGGATCACGTGCAAATGGAGATAGGAATGTAAGAATTTTTTGACTTTACTGTTTCAGTGCTTGTTAGAATTCTAATTTTTATGCATTATTATGAGAAATAAGAAAGAGAATGAATGGAGTTGAATGGTGGAGATTTCTGCGGTACTTGCAGGTCTCATGAGATATGTGGATGTGATTAATTTGACCAAATTCAAATTTGAAAGACAATGTATTAAATGTAGAAGAATAACATCCACTTAGTTATCAGATTAACCTTTACCTGCTTAGATTTGTGTTTATTCAAACTGTTATTGCTATAGGGCAACTCATTCGCCTCGAGATTTAACCATCTCCGGCCCCCACCTCGTGCTCCTCAAAATCCAATGAGAATACCAAGAGGTGGTCCTATAAATAGCAAGTTACCTTCAAAAAAGAAATAAAATTATGTCATGGATTCTCTCTTGTAATAGTTATTGTATTTGATAGTGGGCGGAAGACAAAGAGGTGGACGAGGACACGATGCTTTAGTGCGGACTGCAATAAAAATTCGAGGTGGCCATTACAAGGGATGCAGGGGCCGTGTTAAAGAAGTTAAAGGTTCCAATGTTCTAGTTGAATTGGAGTCGCAGATGAAGGTTGTTACAGGCAAGTTTTCTCTTCTTTGTTCTGACAATTTGTTATCTGGTTTTCGTTGTTAAACTAACTGCGTGTGTTCGTTTCCACTTATTTTCACCTAAAAATTACCTATTACTAAAATTCAAAGTCAAACATCAATATCAACCACACATTTCACATCATCACTCATTATTATCCACATATCTCGTGGTCCCCGCCACTACACTCCACTTTTAGCAAAATTTTAGACAAAAATAAGTACACACGAACACACGCTAACTAATGTTTTGTAAGATGGTCTTTCATCCAGTTGATCGTAGCCATGTTGTTCCCGATGAGGGGAATGTCTCAAGGCCATTGAGGTATGTAGATGCTTTTCAAGCTTTTCCATTTTCTTCTCTTTCTGTTCGTTTTATTTCTTATTGTAATTAAATCAAATTTTATAACATTTGTCGTCAATTCTTCCAGAGACATGTCCAACACCTCCAGATATGGTATGGGAAGTGAGACCCCCATGCATCCTTGTCGAACTCCACTACATCCATTTATGACCCCCATGAGAGATGCTGGAGGTATACAATGCAATCTTTGGTCCAGCTTATAAATATCCTAGCGACTTGTTTGCATGGTAGTTGATTATAATTTTTAATGTAGCTACACCTATCCATGACGGTATGAGGACACCTATGCGGGACCTGGCATGGAATCCATCATATACACATACGAGTCCACCACGGTATGTTGTCTTAACTGTCTTAGTGAAGATGTAAATGTATTTATACTTTAATAATTCAACTCAAAATGAAATTGATGTAATAGCTGGTATGACAAAATGGCAGGGACCACTGGGATGATGCAAATCCTGCTTCTTGGGGAATTAGCCTGCAGTATCCGGTTGGTAAACTTTCTCAAGTTAAATAGTGGGCACTTATATAGATGGATACTAAAGTGCCATTAATTGATATATCGGCCATTTTCAGGCAGCAAGTCCTTCACGAAAATATGCTCCAAGCCCGTATTTGCCTTCTACTCCAATGACTCCAGGGAGTGGGGCCCTGGATATGATGTCACCTGTTGTAGGTCTGTCTTCCTGCCTTTGTTAGATTACTATCGTACCTTTTTTCTCTCTCTCTCTAAAGTCTATTTACATACATCTACATTATCCTTGATATTTGATTGCAGGTGCAGACAGTGAAGGTCCTCAGTTCCTGCCAGACATTTTGGTTAATGTTCACAGATCTGGGGAAGACAAGTCTTTGGGAGTTGTCCAAGAAGTGCTCCCTGTATGTACATGCTTATGATATATGCTGCTGTAAATATATATTTTTGGTTAATGCTAGATGTACAACGAATTTTGGTTAATGCTAGATGTACAACAACCAATTGGTACCACCCTTTAATCGAGGGCCATAAGAAAATACCATTTTTACCTCCCTTGTATTGGTTGGGTCCACTCCTTTATTTGAGGGTTGTACATCTAGCTTTGCTTTATATTTCTGTATAGGTAGCCGTACTACTCCTTCATATGACCCATTACATTTTGGAGACATTCCACCACTTTGCATGCTAAATGATATTATAAGGCCATCTCCAATGGGGGCAGTCCATTGCCCCCAATTTTCTGATGAGCAATGGAGAAAGAGGAGAGAGATAGGAAGTGAGAAAAATAATGTGGGGCCCTTTTTTAAAATATTTTTTTAAATCACTTTTCTATCAATTATTCCACCTTTTCTCAACATTTTCTTCATTGATTCCCGTATCACGTCCAGATATAGACGCCCGTCTAGAATTATTCCACTACTATTTTATTATTATTTTTGAATTTATCTCTATCTCTCTCCTCTTTTTTATTTTTCCCGCTCTTTTTTCCCTACATTTCATTCCATTCACTTTCCATTTACTTTATAATAAAATAATATTTCTATTCCTTTCTCTCTCCTCTCTCTCTCTACTGCACCGGGGTCTCCAATTGCTAGTGCATTGGAGATGGCCTAAGGTCTGCTTTTGTATTGCTGCAAAAGAGTCCGTCTAAGTTAAAACAGTTAAAAAGTGATTATTGTTGGCAATCTTGGAGTCGGAGATCAAGGATAGGATGGTTTTGTTTTTGTTGAGATCAATTATGATTATCACTCACTCTCTGTTTTTGTTTTCTAGGATGGTTCATGTAGGGTTGCTCTAGGGAGTGGTGAAACAGTCACCATCCTTCCTAGTGAACTCGAGATGGTCGTGCCAAGAAAGTCTGATAGAATTAAGATCATGGGTGGTGCACATCGCGGGGCCATGGGGAAGCTTCTTGGCATCGATGGTGCCGAAGGCATCATTGATGTGGATGGTCACATCTCGGATGTCAAAATTCTACGTATGGATATATTGGCCAAGATTGCTCAAACATGACTCGAACTCATGCTAGGAGTATCCGTGTTTATTCTATTGTTAGCTTTCACACAAGTTCCACATACTAGCAGAGGTGCGGACCTCCGTAGAATAGAATGGTAATTTTACCACACTGTTAGTGGGCGGAACTTGTGTATAGAATGACCAAGGCCCGTGGATGAAAATGAGCACTTTAGTTGGCGGGATATTTTATGCAAATCAAAATAAGCATACAAATCTAGCGTTCCTTTTTGTATGGTATAGGACTATTGGTGCTTGACTCCTTTGATGCAAGGTGTAAAGAATGTCGTTTAAAATGGAGTTAAAAAAAAAAAAATTGTGACATGATAGATTGTCGCCTCAGTGCTTGATTTATGCAAATACTTGGATGCTTGCACAAACTTGTCCACGGTAAATAACGATTCTTGAATTGCACTTCTCCCTTAGGTTCACCTATGTTTGATTGTTTTCATGAGTGGCATTCTCTTACCAGTTATCGCTAATATATGGAGGGTGATAGGTTCCACTTTTTTATCCATTTTCATTCTTTTTTTAATAAAATCAATCATATTTACATTTCTCATAGAATTTATATATATTATATAAATTGTCATCGTTCAATTCCATTTATTCTCACCTTTTTATATAAAAAATAATAAAAAATTTAATTCCACCACCCCCATAAGAGAAAATATATTCACACTGTCGTTACTTCTGAATGTACTATATTTTATATTAAAACGAAAAAAAAACCCTAGTTCATAATTATAACTTTCATTCAAAAAATAAATAAATAGATATTGTTAGTGTGTGTTTGATTGCATGAAAAATATTTTCTATAAAAAGAATTTTTCCCACTTAAATTGTTCCGTTGCCCGCATGAAAAAATTATTTTCCATAGAATTGCTAACAAAATGTACATAAAGTAATTGTATCATAAAAATCAATTCTTTTTTCATCTTGTAATCAAATAGTAAAAGTAGGAAAATATTTGTAGCTGCCTCCGATTTGGTGCAAACTGTTTGCACAAAATTTAAAGTGTATTTCTAACTTATTTATTTAAAATGCTTATGAGCATTTTTTACGGGAATTCTTTGGAGAAAACCATCATTAATGCAAGATGTAATAAATATTAAAAATAAATCTATACTTTAAAGTTAGTAAGTTGTATGCACACAAACTTCTGTTTCATCTTTTTTTTTTTTTTTTTAAATATACGTAAGTAAATACTAAAGATATCCAACGAAAAGTCAGCAATTTGGGAATGCATTGTGCGTGCTACATTTTTCAGATAGAAGATCCGAAGATTTTGAAATTAGGGTTCACAGATTGGTTTGGCAATGAATCTTCATTCTTTCAATAGATATTCATCGTCACTCTATTTAATAATGAAAAATGAGTGGTTTCGGGGAAGAATTTCAATGAATAGTCATCTATTAGACGTCCCTAAAATGCAATTGTTAACCTAATTTTGCGTCAAATTCAAATCCTATTCTCCTAGAATCCGTAATAATTCCATTTCCTCGTCCTCCATCGCTTTCTTCTTCGTTAAAACCTCAAAACTCTCTGCAATTTTCGCGTTCATTCAGTATTGTCATCGACTTCGCCTATTTGACAAGAATATTCTTCTGCGAAAGCTTTGCATATATAAAGCGAAAGGAGTTCGTGTCGATGCTCATCATCGAGTCAATACATTGACTGTATGGCCCACAAACTTCTCGATTATGGCATATTGTACACTGTACAGTGTTTTCACTTTTCAAAATAAAGACCAATGAGATTGCCGGATTCGGATTTTGAATGGCAATGGATGTGAGTTTGAAGCCTGGTAATTTTTATTATTATTATTATTATTTTTTAAAATAATAATATAATAATAGTTGAAAGAGAAAAGTGGATTTTGAGATGGTTGGCACCAGTAATGTTAGTGGCCCACATTCTCCCATCCAGCACCTGCAAGTAAATGTTTTTGGCATTTGGGGTTGAGCCAACAAGCTTCCATACGGTGTCGTCTGGTTCCTTTTGAGGGCAAAATAAACGACGTTTGTATATCTCTCCATTGCTGTTTTTCTTTTTCTGCAGAGGTATAGCATTACTTAGCAAATGGAGTACCAAAGCTCGGGAATGCTGTCAAAAGAGCAGTTGCTTTATCTCTTTGAACGTTTCTCGTTTCTCACATCACAGCCTGGTAATTCAATTTTTGCACAATGCTTCTTTATATTCATCTGTTTTTTTTTCTTTTCTTATCCCCTTTTTCTGGTTCATGTTTAGATGTGAAGAAACGAATTGCTGATGCTGTAAATGAGAAGCAGGTAACTTGAGAGTTCATCTAAATCTATATAAGTTGTGAAGGAATTACCAGACTTGTTTGCAATATCGAGTCATAAATTATGAATGTTTACATTTTTTCCATTCAAATTGAATGGTCTCATCTTCATAGATCTCTAATTTTGACGATGTAGAAGTTTCGCATCTTTTCACTGGTTTCAAAGCCCCTTCTTATTATCGGGATTGGGTATTATATTTTCCTTGATAGATAAGAAGTGCTGAGGTAGCCATGAAAACGAATTGAATATTGATATTTGCAGGAAGCTGTAGCTGTAACTACTGCAATCCAAGAGGAGATATTTCAGGAGATGGGAGTTGGTGAGTGGTCCTAGTTTGTCTAAACACTTCCACATTTATTATCTGTTAACACAAATGGCTTGTAGGTGCAGGTTGGACATTTTGCTGAGCTATTGTTTGTTGAGCTGTTCTTCTTGTTGTGCTATTCTTCTCACAGCAATTGTTTGTTGGGGTTGGGGTACCCCCTATTCATTTATTATTACTATTATTTAAAAAAAAAAAAGGGAGAAAAAAGAAAAGAAGAGGATTTGATTAAGGAAAAGGACTCAAGCTATTTCTTTTTTAGCAATGCCGGTTATATCTGACCTAATCTTTCGTGAATCTTTTTATGTTTCATTTCTATGGAAAGATTTGAGTAATTGCATATCCGAATCCTCTCGTCGATTACAGAACTAGAAAGCTGCAATTGCATGAGTTCTATTATTACAGTTATGAATTTGAGATAGGTATCATCGCCGATGTGAAGACTGAATTTTTTCTTTCTCAACTATTATAGCCTCATCGGCTGAATGTTCTGATTACAAACTAAGTGCAATACAGATCATCTCTTTGTATCATCAAGTATTATAACACTCCCTTCGTCCTTTAAGAATATTTGTTTCTCCATTGCAGATCCAAATTTTGGTCTAGGTTGCTTGGGCAAAGTGAACATGGTTTACGAGAATGATCTACCTTTGCTGATCCAGTTTTATGTATTCGTAGCAAAGTATGAGCAATCTCTCTCTCTCTCTCTCTCTCTCTCTCTCTCTGTGTACGCATCTTTGTAATTCAGTCAACTTTATATTTGAGAGGTTATTATTTAATTCCTAGCAGTCATTCCAACCCCTGTAAATTTTTTAATAATTCCCTTGCCATTCATTATTCTGTCTTGCCTTGATGGTTTATTTCTACTTGGGCACACATTATGAAGAGTTGAGACGGTTGAATTTTTCAATAAATAACCAATTTTCCTCGTTCAATTTCAAAGGGAAGAGATGGCCTGTGAGGAAGCTGAGCTTGGACCAGAAAAATTTGCAGAAAGAACAGCGATGCAACATAAGTTGCAAGAACAGGTAAAAGTTGTTCAATTTTGATAAAACTCGTTAACATACTCATAGATTAATAGGGTTCAGATATCTAACAGCAATTGGAAATGCTAACATACATGCGCAATTTTCACCTGGACGATCAGTCTGCAATCCTTGAAAAGGTATGAGTTATGACATTTACTTGTGAATTTTTCTTCCAATTGGATTACCTGATTGTGTTTAAGGTTCGATTGAATTATTATTATTCCAGTCTTTTAGCATCAGCCTGTTCGACTATGGACATTCTTGAATGTAGACTAGGGAAATTTGTTGGTTAAATACAAGGAACTTCTAAAACAGTTCAATTTGGCCGAGGTAAATAAATAGAGGAAGTATTTGTATGATATCTAGTCGACCAACATATATATATCAATCATGACTGTTCTTCTAACTTGGAAAATACCCATAGATACAGTCGAGGAACAGGTGTCCTGAATCAACCGCGTGTTTGGCTATGCTTAAATAACGTAACAAAAGATTCATATAAATAACGGTAAAGTTGGCAATATGTACCTTTTGCGTATTATGATAAGGAGTGAGAATGCGTGGGTTATGTTTAATACGATCAGAGTTCATTTTCTTACGATGTTTAAACTGGGACCTTCAGGTTAGGCAGCAGATGGAGATGGCGAATTTTGACTTGGAGGCATCGGTGCTACCAGTCGAGCAAATCCAGGACATTGTTCGAAGAAGGGTTTCGCCTGTATTTCAGCCAAGATAGCTGGGGAAATTATTGCCATGTATTTTCTTTCAAGGATTGATGATGACCTCCTGTTTTAGAACACTCTTTTAACTTGGAGAATTTTACTTGAATCTAATCATATACATCATGGTCATACAATATCTCCTTGTTCCACCTTTTGGTGGGTTGTAAGTTGAAACCATGTTAACTCTATTGACTATAAAGTATTTTGCATTTATTTATTTAAAATGCTTATGAGCATTGTTTTATCAAAATTCTAAGAGGAAAGCCATCATTATTCATTAAAACAAGGGCTAATAAATATTAAAAAAATAAATCTATGTTTTAATTTAATGTATTAAAGTTAATGAGTTGTATGCACACTAAAACTTCCGAGCATCTTTTTAATACACTTAAATAATAATAACAACAACAACAACAACTAATAATAATAATAATAATAATAATAATAATAATAATAATTTATTATTATTATTAGATATCGAACCTATTAAAATAAGAGATTATTAGTATATCTTAAATATTATATTAAAAAAGGAAAAAAAGAGTTTTAGTACTTGTATGGTCTTCTAGCGAAAAGGCAGCAATTTGGGAATGCATTGTGGACGCTACATTTTATTAGTAAACTTAAATTTAAATATATTGTTAAAAAAGAAAAAAGACAGAAAAAAAAGGAGTTTTAGTACTTGTACGGTCTTCTAACGAAAAGGGAGCAATTTGGGAATGCATTGTGCATGCTACATTTTATTATTAAACTTTATCATTTGTAAATAACAGTTTAATTTTATACATGTAATAACATTTTATTTATTATTTCAAAAACAAAAACATTTTATTATACTTTTTCCTCTATTTTTGACTCAGGCCATTATCCTCTCTCATTTGGTCCAATTTAATTAGATAGAATTAAATTACTACTTTTTATAAATTAAAAAAAAACATGTATTCCATAAATAATTGAAAAGTATAAATGTCAGGAGTCACATAGAAAAATGTGACAAGGAAATAACAAGCTCAATCAATTTAGATGAGGAACATTTTACATTTTACCACAATTTTCTAGGATGACATTAGTTATTAGCAATAAGATCATTAATCTACTTGCATGCTCATTCGTATATCCTTTAATAAAAGGTTATGATAAAATACCAATTTTATCCCTCTATACGTGGGTCTAGTGTTCATTATTAGAATATAGTCAATGCACACCAATCACTTCTCTAGCAATAATCAATAAGTAGAAGGGAGATCGAGGTCATCATAATGGATGTTCTAAATAGTTAAGACTACTAGATAGTACAGGTCAGCAAAGGAGGTTTCAATTGTGTTACGTACATCAAGATTTGCATGACATGAAGAAACGAACAGACTAAAAATCTTTCCACTCGTGTATTTTCCAAAATCCAGCTATTATAATTACCTAACCTGCAAATTTCAACTAAAAGGGGGTCACACAATATGTCAAAATTCAGGTACAAAAATAGATGATCCAAATTTTATTTCAGCAATGACCAAAAATGGTTGTCATACCCTAGTTTTGTGTTATACCCTAGGGCGTAGTTTCTTTTTCTTTTTTTTTTTTTTGGTTGGGAGGGATGGGACTAGGCTATAGTCCAATCATACCCCACTCAAAATGCTTCTAAATATATTTTTCAAATATTAGCTAAACATGTAGTTTCAATTACATTAACAAAATAGTTTCCAAGCTAGTTGGTTGAAATTTATTTTTTCTTTTATTACCCGAAGCATGGGGTTCGAATTCCTTCCCATACCTTTCCTACTTTATTTTTCTCATTCATTTCTTATCTTTCTCATTTAGATTTTTTTTCCTTCCTTTTCTTGTCTATTATTTATATATATATATTTTCCTTTCCTCATTTCCTTTTTGCACATATGTCTAATTGAATTGTTTTCTTTTTCTTATTATTATATAATTTACGTTTCATTGGTAATTGCATGAGTTTATAATATAATATGAAATGATAATTTTATTTTTCGCACTCAATTACTCATTAAATACTCTCATTACTTTTTCTCTTTTTAATCTCCAATTTTCATATGTTCTTGAATTTGTTGCCATTTTTTATTCAAGAGCATGCATATCGGGAAGTTAATTAGTTTATGAGTCTTAATTGTTCCTATTGTTTTGGGTTGAACCCATTTGTTTATATCATATTTTTTATTTCAAGGACTTATTTCCGGGTTATTGATTTGATATGTTTATTATTTTTTTGGTTGTTTTGTAACTTGTTTTCAAATGCTAACTATCATCATACCGATTTTGGTATCAAATTGAAAATTTTATTTTATTTTTTCATTTTTATACGATCATTATTCTATCTTTTTACATCAACCATTATTATTGATGCATATTCTCAACAAACCCAAAAATAAATTTGTAGAACGAGAATATGCAATGAGTTCACATATATAAATTTATTATAGATGGTTTTGAGGCCACAGGAATAAAAATTATTACAATTTACCCCCATGAGCTTGTTTCCTGACTACTTCCTGGTCATGCCAATGTTTGATGCAACCACTTTTCCAATTCTTAATGCGCCATAGCTGATAGGAGATGTAAAATAAGGCTACGTATCACCCCCACAATCGAGCCAAGAAACCGCCCCAAGCATGGGCATTTTGAGGCTCAAATTACCCACACCGCGATGTTCTAAAATAGGTTTATTTCTAAATCTTGGGACTTAAGAAAAATATTTCTAGACATGGATAGAGGAGTACGCTTTCAGTCTAATTGTGAAGGTATTACTACTAGTAGCGTCTATTACGAGCACCGAGCAAAGAGAGGCAGTTGCAACCACAATTTGATTTTAAGAATGATAAATAGTTCGAAAGCTGAATTGGCAACATATGTAATGAGCATTGACAACATGAAGTAGAAGTTATATATAACAATAGAAAGTCACAAAAAATAAATCAAATGCTCAAAAATTACATTCACTTTTCATCTTTCTTCGTTGATGTATATATAGAGAGAGAGAACAATTGACGATCCTCAATCACAATTCACAAGAAATACAATTACAATCTTCACGAATCAAGGAGCTTCAATGGCCATGTGACTTATGTTACGTGTTCAATAGAACTATTTCTACGCAAATTTTTGTTGGATAAACGAGAGAGAGAAACGGGAAATGTCGAAAATGTAATGACTGTGTGTTCCTGTGCATTTTTTTTCCTGATCGGGAAAGAGCATATCATTTCATTTCATCGAGAAGATGTTGAATTACAAAATCTGGAGGATGCTCTTTCCAAATACAAGATAACCAAATATCAAAACCAAACTTGGCAAATAGATGAGGTATGCCATTTGCTTTCCTATGCATGTTTTGTAATGCTTTATTTTGATTATTTACAAAGTTACTTTTCTTTTTAATTTTCCTTTCCCAAGAGACGTACTGATCTTTGAAGACAACTCAAATGAAGGTTATGAAGAAATGTAACGCCCCACACGAACTCGTCCCAAATATGTATGTGTTTTCGTATATGATGTGTATGTGATTTCTTATACGATGTGAAATGATATGGATATGTTTTAATACGATGAATATGTATATGTTATGTTATGTTTTGGCATGTTTATATGTGTATTTAATGCCTTGGCAACCATTACGGCCTTCAAAATCACATTGTCACGGAAAATTTCCGCATGGACGGAATTACGGCCGTAAGTGCCATGTAAATTTATAGTATACGGCTGCAATTTTAGAGAGGATAAGTGAAAGACTTTCAGAGAGTTTTATACTGTCATATGATTTAGTTATACGGCAGATGGTTTATGTTACGATCATAATTTATAAGTATATAGCCGTAATTTTGATGAAATGCAAGGTGTGGAAATTTTTTAGAGGCCTAGATACGGTCGTAATGAATGATCGATACGGCCGTATGTTATTACTTACGGCCGTAATTTTGAAGGATGCGGTCGTAATTTTAAATCGTCAGAATGATTTTCTCCATATTTCTTGGCTTTTGGCTTATATATTTACACCCAATCTCGTCCCTAAACTTTCATAACACCCCAAGGATCACTTCTAAGCACTCCTAAGCTTCTCAAACCTTGCTGGATGTTTATTTACCAATCTTTATGCATATATCTTCATGTTGATGCTGCATATATCTTCATGTTGATGCTAAGAAAGAAGAAAGGGAAGGAAATGAGGAAGGGAAAAAGGAAACTTCAAGTATCTTTTGCGCATGATTTCTTCTGTCCAATGTGGGTAATAGATGAATTGCATATGGTAAGAGGTAAATATATGCATTTGTGAGTGTTAGTTGGCTTTATGAAGAAAAGAATATGTTTAGGAAGATTATGAGCATGATATCAACTATCTTAGATGTATTGTGAATATATTGTTGTATATGCGTAGTTGTGAATGTAGTTTCATGGTCTATGTGATCCCCAATACTTACAGATACAAAGGAAAACTATGAAAATGAAGAGATCGAATCAAATAGTGATCTATTAGTCGCAAACCAATGAAGTACTTGCCTAAATATCATGAGTTAATGACTTTGGCATTACGATACGTTATATGTAATGTGCTTTATGTAGATGTAATGTGCTTTATGTAGAATAAAGGGCAATGCTTATGAATACATGATGAGGATATGATGTTGAAGCCGAGTGCAAAAGAAATGAACTTTTGAGGATGATGAAGCAATGCTTATGAATACATGATGAAGATATGATTTTGAAGCCGAGTGCAAAAGAAATGAACTTTTGAGGATAATGAACTTGATTGAATGACGTTAGCATTGCACTATATTATATGTGAAATATCTAATATATTGATTGTGTAATGCCTTATGTATATGATTAACACATGATTGTGAAGCATCGCATATGTAATTTGCATTGATGACGATGAGTTTATGCAAAAACGATAACAATGCTTGAAGGTAAGTTATTTCCACGATCATGTCATGAAAATATATACACATGAGGTTGCCTATCATGTGTTTACCAAAATATGAAAGCTTAGTTGGCCCAATGGGGGATCTAAACCCCATATATGATGACATGGCCTTATGTGACGGCCTAGTGGATGAATTAAGCCCTTGGACAATAGCGGAATGGGGGATCTCAGCCCCAAATGTGATAAAAGGCCGGGTCAACGATGAAATGAAATAAGATGGAGCCAGTGTATTCACATGATTTGCAACAGGGCCCAAAGAAAAAAAGAATGTGACATGCACGACATGTATTGTATCTGCATCTATTCCCACCAAGTCTTTATGACTCATTATGTGTTCGTTTATATTTTTGGAAGGTACAAAACATGCTTTATGCGTGGGAGATGGTGAAGAGTCCTTCAAGCTTGATGTGTGAGGAAAAAAGGAATCTAACAATCCTGCAATACGTCTAAATGTAAGTTGAAACTAGGAGTGGCATTTCGGGTTTGGTTCCGTAGTTCATTACCCGGAATCTAACCGTAAATTCCAGTTCCCTGAAAAATAGAACCATTCGGTAATTTTGAAACGAAGTACCCGTCCGGTTCCGCGTTCCTTCTAGTTCTAGTTCTTCCGGTTCGGTTCCCCATTATTTTAAGATTATTTTTTTATTTGGCACTTACAAAGGTCGAACGAAAAAAATTAATCGCTTAAAACAAAGAAGCTAGCTTGTCGCCGCATGTCGCTTCAAGAAGAAATCGCCGCCGCAATGCAACAAAGAATCGGTTATTGCAAAGCGCAAAGAAAGTGTCGCGAATAGCTTGCTACAAGTTAGTGCAACAACACTTTGCTGCTGCCTTGCTGCAGCAGCAGTTGCTATTGCAAAGGTAGTAGCAGCAAGTTGTTGCCTTTGTAGTAGTGAAAACTGCTGCTCCTGCCTTTGCAACAGTAGCAAACACAAACTGCTTGCATAAGCAGTTTGCAAACTGTTGAGTAGTAGCAGTGCAAAGAAGGAAGTTTGACTCAATTCAATTGAATTAGTGACAAAAATATTTACATGACAATTAATTTATTAGAAAATATATGTGAGCTAAATTTTGAAATCTAAATTTCTTGATTTTCGGTTCGGTTCCTGATTTTTAGAAAAGAACCGTTTGGTTTTCGGTTCCGTATTTTTCGTTTTCGATTCTTAATTTTTTTTAAAAGAACTGTTCGATTTCGGTTCTTTCTGTTCAATTTCGATTCTATCCGTTCGGTTCCCATTTTTTTGCCCACTCCTAGTTGAAACCCTTAAAATTATATCAATATGTAAGAAAGTTTAAAAGAAAAGTACGGACTCATGGTTTCATATATGCTACGTATACGAGTAACGCGTTGCCCTAGGGCCTACTATGTATCATGAATTAGTACACGATGTTATGATGTAAGGTATTGCCGTGCACATTACGTAAGATATGACGTCAAGTTGATGTATATGAATGTGGGACAAGAGGGGGCATTACAAGAAAGGTGACTGATAATGTAAGGTTGAAAATTCGAGCAAGAAAAGTGATTACCAATTTGCACCATGGAAGCATCTTAGAAACTGTAAAAAAGTTTTCTAAGACACGAAAAGAGATGTTGAACACCACAAGGAGTTAATCACACTCCTTGATAAGTTCGATAATTTGTTCTAAATCTTAGAAGACGGAAGCTATAATTCTGTCACAAGTTGCGTAAACTAAAAATTCATCATTCAAGTTTGTATTGCATTACAATAGAAATCCCTTTATATAGGGTGGGAAAAAAAAATCCTAATGTAAATCTTGGAGAGCAAGAAACGTAGTTAAAATAGAACCCTTATTCTAGGAAACAATTTAAAAAGAAAAATAATAAAAATAAAGGAAACGTTAAATTTCCATAATGATTCAAGTCGTGCGTCCGGGGTAGACCGAAGAGATCAATTCATAAGGCGTCCCACGCCTTAAACTAAATTCCAAAATGGTCTTCCAACTTAAAATTAGCTTTTATGAGGTTTTGGATCTTATCAAATATATAACTGCAAAAAAATATATCGAATACAAAGAATTAGTCAAATCAAAAAATATAAAAAAGAAAATAATTCGAAAATTTTCTTTAGCATCAGAGATATGCATATTTTGATTTTAAATAACAATTAATAACAAATGTACTTATTGAATCTACATAAAATTTTATTAGCAATATGTTGCGGCAAAAAAAATATCGAATACAAAAAATTAATCAAATCAAATAAATTTTATCAAAATTTTTTTTAAAAAACCAATAAAAAATCAAAAATAAAAATCCTCCCCACCTACCCCCTCCCCCACCAAAAATCCACCACCAGATCTATTGTTAGATAGTCTACGTGATTAATTTTAATTTAACTTATTCTGGATTTTTTTCCTTTTGTGAACCAACGGTCTACCTTGAATTGAGATAAACTGATCGGTTCACTTTTTATTATTTTATTATTATTATTATTTTAAACAGTGAATGGTGATTGGTTCAAGTTTAGTGGCCGAGTCTACCCCCTAGTGGATGAAATCATAAAAGACATTCAAGTTGTTTCTGAAACTATTAATGGAGAAATTCCCCCTCACCCAACCCACACAAATCAAGAAAATATTGAAGAGGTTGATGAGAAGAAAATGATCAAAATTTTGAAGATGTGATGGATATTGACGATGATGGAACTGCTTATAGAGAAAATGGTCCGTTGAAGATGCTACTGATCATCAAGAAACTGACAATATTGAAGATGGGATGGACGTCAACGAAGAACAAGAGCTTCAACCATGCGAACCCATAGAAGAGATCAACAACAATGATGAGGAGTAAAATGTCTATTGATGATTAAATGGTTTCGTACACAATTCTTTAATTTTGACTTTCTATGTAATAATACATTGATGGATTGATTGAGCATTCAATATTCTTCTTTTTCTTTTTCTTGGGAAGTACATGGTTTTTAGATTAACTCCCTTGAAATATATATCTTTAATATCATTAATGGATCCTGTAAAAATTTGATTGATTGATTGATTGGATACGATTGTGAGCCGGTTAAAAATTTGAGCTTTGTAGGTCCACTTTTTCCACATGCAAATTTTAAGTTCTTATCTTGATGAAATTTTTTTTTTTCAAAGAACTTTTATTTTCAAGAAAATTTACTTCTAATTTAAATTTAAACATTTAAGCAGTGTTTGGGTAAACTTTAATTATTTTTCTAAAAACTAAAATTTAGTCCACTCTTCGAATTTTTTTATTTGTTAACTCTACCTTCGGGTAGACCCACCATCGGACTGGTTTATACCTGAAATTGGCCCGAAACTAGACCGACTCATTAACGGCCGGGTTGGATCTTAAACCAACACAAAACCGGGTTCGACCCGATTTCATGCTCGATTCATCTTTTCAATGAACTGGAACCAGGCCGTTCAATGTGAACCGGCCGGTTCACAACTGTTGCCAACAGTCACAATTGTGACCGATGAGGAGTGGCAGGCTGCAGCAGCAAAGGCAGCAGTACCAAACGCAAACTACTTGCTTAAGCGGTTTGCAAACTGTTGAGTAGCAGTAGTACAAAGAAGGAAGTTTGGCTCAATTCGGTTGAATTAGTGACAAAAATATTTACATGAAAATTAATTTATTAGAAAATATATGTGAGCTAAATTTTGAAATCTAAATTTCTTGATTTTCGGTTCGGTTCCTGATTTTTAGAAAGGAACCGTTCTGTTTTTGGTTCCGTATTTTTGGTTCCGGTTCTTAATTTTTTTTAAAAGAAACCTAATATAAATTTTGGAGAGTAAGAAACGTAGTTAAAATAGAACCCCTATTCTAGGAAACAATTTAAACTAAATTTAAAAATGAAAATAATAAAAATAAAGGAAACGTTAAATTTCCATAATGATTCAAGTCGTGCGTCCAGGGTAGACCGAAGAGATCAATTCGTAAGGAATCTCACTTAAACTAAATTCCAAAACGGTCTTCCAACTTAAAATTAGCTTTTAGGTGGTTTTGGATCTTATCAAATATATTACTGCAATATATATATATATATATATATATATATATATATATCGAATACAAAGAATTAGTCAAATTAAAAAATGTAAAAAAGAAAATAATTCGAAAATTTTCTTTAGCATCAGAGATATGCATATTTTGATTTTAAACAACAATTAATAATAAATTTATTTATTGTATCTACATAAAATTTTATTAGCAATATGTTATGGCAAAAAAAATATCGAATATAAAAAATTAATCAAATCAAATAAATTTTATCATTTTTTTAAAAAAAACCAATAAAAAAATCAAAAAATTAAAAATCCTCCCCACCTATCCCCTCCCCCCAAAATCCACCACCAGATCTGTTGTTAGATAGTCTACGTGATTAATTTAACTTATTATTGCAAAGTGTTGGGCCTTGAAGATTTTGATGTTCAAATGCAAATTTTTTAAGTTGAAAGATTAATTATAGAATATGTAACTGGTTATGGATCATCTTCTTCGTCTTCTACGACTTTTAGTTCTAATCAAGTTCTTGAAGAACCATCCAAACTTGGTCACAATGATCGATTATTGAGAATTCGACAAAGAAAACCAAAGGATTCATCCGGTTTATCTCCCGAACTTGATATTTATTTAACAACTATTTTTGAGTTTGGTGATAGTAAAGTAGGTAAAGATTTTCGGATCCTTCAATGGTGGAAATACTAGCAAAACACTTATATTATCATATCACAAATTGTAAGAGATATATTTGCATCTCCAAACAATCGTTACTGTCGAACAAGTTTTTAGTGCTGGATGACTTATTCTGGATCTGAAACGATCTATCTTAACCCTTGAGTTATTAGAAGGACAAACACGTGTGTCGATGATTGGTGCAAACCGATAAAAGAGATCAGGAATGAAGAATGAATCCGATGAGGAAGCCTACGATCTAACTACTGAAGGAAGTTGAACTGCAACATCTAATGTAGAAAGTGATTAAATTGAAAATGTAAGAGAACTACGTCAGCTTGATTCCTCGTGAAAGGATACATATGTAACTTTATATTTGGTAAGAAATTAAGTTCAGGCCTTAATTTATTTAAAATCCTTTTTTTTTTTGGTTTCAAATTTGGGGTTTGAGGAATTGGGTTTGGGATTTCTTTCCCTTTGTGAACCAACGGTCTACCTTGAATTGAGATAAACTGACCGGTTCACTCTTTTTATTATTTTATTATTTTTTATTTTTTAAACAAGTGAACGGAGATTGGTTCAAGTTTAGAGGCCGAGTCTCCTCCTAGTGGAAGAAATCATAAAAACATTCAAGTTGTTTCTAAAACTATTTATGAAGAAACCCCCCTACCCCACCCCACACAAATCAAGAAAATATTGAAGAGGTTGATGATAAGAAAATGATCAAAATTTTGAAGATGTGATGGAAATTGACAATGATGGAACTACTTATAGAGAAAATGGTCTCATTAAAGATGCTTCTGATCATCAAGAAACTGACAATATTGAAGATGGGATGGACGCCGACGAAGAACAAGAGCTTCAACCATTTGAACCCATAGAGGAGATCAACAACAATGATAAGGAGTAAAATGTCTATTGATGATTAAACACAATTCTTTAATTTTGACTTTCTATGTAATAATACATCGACAGGATGGATTGATTGAACATTCAATATTCTTTTTTTTTCTTGGGAAGTACATGATTTTTAGATTAACTCTCATGAAATATATATCTTTAATATCGTTAATGGATCATTAATGTACCCGATGCCTTTACGATTCTACCCAACCTGCAAATTTAACAACGTGTTCTAACTAACCCTAATAACTACCTTTACGATCTCAGGAAATCCACTTTTAATTAATATATTTGTACAACTTGCCTGAATTCACTCATTGTCTTCTAACTAACCCTAATAACCGTTACAATCTCAAGTATACTTTCTGATCAAGAAATCCACTTTTATCTCAAGTCTACTCATTGTCTTTAATTTTCCTCTTTTTCTTATATTTAAACCCCTGATCATCACATACATAACTCTTTCTCTCTTTCTCATATCCTCTCCAATGGCAAATATTAATACTGAAAATTTAGAAAGGGTCATCAAGAGAATTCTTCATTCTCTCACTGCCATCAAGACACACATTGAAAACGCAGAAAAAGGACCTTGAGGTTTTGAAAGAACACATGTCACAGCTGCAACAAAAAAATTCTGATGTTGAAAGACGATTGCAAGAACTACTGGTTGAGAGAGAGTGAATGACATAGTGTTAACTGCTACAGAGGCTGAAAATCAAAATGCCCCCAATGGAAGAAATCATCAGAGACATTGAAGTTGTCTCTAGAACTTTTTATGGAAAAAACCCCACCAATCAAGAAAATATTCAAGAGGCTGCTGATCACCATCAAGAAAATGATCAAAATTTTGAAGATGCAATGGACGTTGATGATCATGAAACCCCCAATCAAGAAAATATTGAAGATGCGATGGACGTAGACGATGGTGAAAGCCCCAATCCAGAAAATATTGAAGATGTTGCTGATCACCATCAAGAAAACCCCCAATCACGCAGAGTAAGATGTCTACGTACTGTGACCATTCAAAAAAAATGTCAATTGTTGATTAAATACAATTCTTTAATTTTGACTTTCTACGTAATAATACATTGATGCACTGGGTCCGCACTGGATTTTGAGAAATTTTCTTTTGGCTCAATGAACTTTGCTTCCTTTTGTAAATTTGTGTATACATGCAGAAGATAATATGGTGAATTTGGGAACCTGTTCTTTATTTTATCCCCTGGCCGTACTTTTGATTATAAGCAATTATTTATAGGTCATCTTCAAAAACGGCTTCTTTGTAATTTATTTGTTACCTTTTTTTCTCTTTTGGTACTACACATCAAACGCAAATCGAGATTTATAATAAAGAATTTCTTTTACATAGAATGTATAGTTGAAAATCAATATAACAAAAAAGTGATTTTAATTGGAAGAAACTTTGCCAAACAAACTTGAGCCGCCAAAAGTTTATGAAATGGCAAAATGCAATTGTGGTTAAAATTGAAGTTGAATTTGATTTATTGGTTAATCTTGGGTATTTACTATGTATTTCTATTTGTAATTATTTGAATGTCTATTTGTAATTGTTTGAAATTTAGATATTCATTTGATGTATTGAAATGCGTTAAATAACTAATTAGTGAGGAAAACGCTAATTTTATTTGATAAGTGAAAATGTTTATGAAATGGAAAAATGCAATTGTGGTTGAAGTTGAAATTGAATTTGGTTGATAGGTTAATTTGGTTTAATTATAAGGTTATGTCTACTTAAAAAGAAAAGATTGATTCGACTTGCTGAGTTTTATCCATATATAAGATTTTCCAAGACTACATCTCCTCATACTTGAAGATCAACTTGATACTTATATTTTTTTATGTGCGCACTAACATTGCATTTAAATGGTCGGAAGGACTCGATGATCTTACAAAGAAGTTAGTTGAGACAAGAAAAAATAGGGCATATCCTTTGGTTTATAAACTTTTGACTTTAGCATTGATTCTACCAGTTGTCATTGCTACTATGGAAAGAGTGTTTTCTATAATGAACTTCGTGAATTACAAATTGCACAATCGAATATTGGACAAATGGATGAATGACAGCCTAGTTGTTTATGTAGAGAGTGATATTTTAAAAAATTGGTAATGAAGTCATTACAAAACGGTTTCAAAGTATAAAAACTCGTAAAGAACAATTGTAAAATACGATATTTGTATTTATTTTTATTATAAACTACATTTTATTTTTTGTTGCCAAAACTTTGGACCCGCACTGAATTTGAATCCTCACTAGGCCACTACATTGAGGGGATGGATTGATTGACACATTCAATATTTTGCCTTTTCTTTTGTTGGAAAGTACATGATTTTTTTGGATTAACTCTCATGAAATATATATATATATATATATATATATATTTTAAATATCTTTAATGGGCTTTGTATTCAATTCTGTAAAATTTGTTGATTGATTGAAGGAACAGCTAAATGCGCCCATGATTTTACTGAGTGCACCCACTTAAAAAAAAAGACTAATATGCCCATACTAAGTGCACCCGTTTCTGATTTTTTTCAGTGTTCGTTGTCAACACTTCGAACAAGCTTAAGCTTGTTCGTTGTGTTCACAACGAACCAACCAAAAAAATAATAATAAAGAAATCGGGAAGAAGATGAAGCTGTGGCAGCTTCTTCAAGAAGTTGATGTTAATTTTTTTCCCCATTAATGGCAGGTTCTTCAAGATTGAAGAAGAAGTTTGGTTTTTATTTTTTCATCAGCTTCTTCAAGCTGGGAAGAAGGTTCTTCCTTCCGCAAAATTTTTTTTTAATGGCATTCGGCCTGAACTGACAAACAGCCTTATGGTTGTTCGTCCAGTTCAGGCCGAACAAGCCTTTGCTTGTTCAGCCTGAAGAGGCCTGAAGAGGCCGAACAAGCTTTAAATTAAAAAAAAAGAGGAGGAGGGAAGTGGGGAAGAAAAAGAAAGGGGTATAGTTGGAAAGATAGGGAAATTGTGGGTGTATGAAGTAAAGTGGTGGGTGTATTTAGCTGTGCCCTTGATGAATAAGGCTGTGAGCCGGTTAAAAATTTGAGCTTTGTAGGTCCACTTTTTCCACATGCAAATTTTTTGTTTTCATCTTGATGAAAAAATTTTGTTGAAAGAACTTTCATTTTCCAGAAAATTTACTTCTAATTTAAATTTAAACATTTAAGCAGTGTTTGGGTAAACTTTAATTACTTTCCTAGAAACTAAAATTTAGTCCACTCTTCGAATTTTTTATTTGTTTATTCCAACTTGGGGCTTCAATTTCTTCCTTTTAGAAAATCAATATCGCGGCTAAGTAAAAAATACTATGTAGTATAAATTTCAAATGGAACGTGTCAAAGTTTCTCATTTAATAATGTAGACCAGTAGACCTGCATTGATTAAAGTACTTAATTATATTGAAATTAAAGCACGTTCAAAGCACATGGTCAAGACTAATAAACTGAAGAGTAACAAATTCAAATAAGTACTTAATCTTTCGTAAACTTAAAAATCTATGCCAAACATGGTAGAAAATTTAAAATTTGGTTACTCGGTGGAAACACAAACAACAACAAAAAATAAGATGAAATTGAAAGTAACAATTAGACGACCAAACAAGTGACGATTCATCATTTTCCTACAATTACGTTGCCGGCATGTAGAATAAGATTGCACTTACCAAAATTCCCTTAATCAAGTCATAATTTTCTAGATTAGCTTAAAGAAAAATCGGTTGACTAAATAAAATCTCTGAAAATTAGTGACATTTTTATAAACTTTATATTAAAACGTGAGAAACATTCAAAAAAATAAACGCGCGAGAAAAAATTGCAAATGTAGAAAGTCAAGGATAAATTAGAAATAAAATACGTTTTTACTATTTTTTTCTTTAAATATGATGTTGCTATTCGACGGTCGATGTGAGGAGGTTTTTTTAAATATAGTCGTTAGACAGTTATTGGGTTCGGGTTGTCTAGCTTGTGAGAGCACCGTTAGCTTAATTAGAGACAACGTGATCAAGAGAAGGAGGCGGAATCTAGCGCGCGGGTATTTGGTTCGATAGTTGAAAATTGAAGGCGCCCACTCCAATAACTAATCGTTAAAACATAATGTTATTTGATAGATCGATGTTAATTAAGGGTCAATATGATGTCTACTCTCATAATCTATATATATATATATATATATATATCTATATATATTATTATTATTATATATATAGAAAAGTAGGAAAATTTCAGCCTATTTTTTAATTAGATTAATTAGTTTTCCCACCTCAAATAAAGTCCTTTTTTGTCATTTGATTTTTTTCTCTTTTAATAATTAATAATTAATTCTCATCAATCAATTAATTAATCATTATCTATATTAAATCTTATCCTCACCAAAATTAGATTTTTTCAAATCTCCATTGATTTGAACTTATCTTCCGCATTTTTTTGTCTTTTGATTTTTTCCTATTTTATTAATTCATAATCAATCCTAACAAAAAATTCAATAAATTATTATTTATATTAAATGCTAAATATTAAATCTAAATTTTATTTCCTTGCATAACTATTGATAAGTATTATTTTATTATATCTTTTTAATCTGGATCTAAAGATTTATATTTATATATAGAATAAGAGACTTTTTATAACTAATTAACTACAAGATGAAAATTAATTCTCCAGAAAATAAAATTAATTAAGATTAATAATTTCATTAATATTTGATTATTGTGTGATACTTCATTAAATTTTTGCACAATATTAAAAGAAAATTATAACATTAAAATTTAAAAATTTGATTTGATCCACTAATTAATTTTTTTAAATAATTAATTATTTTTATCAATATTTAGAAAATCGAATTGGTCAGCAAATCGAAGAAGGCAATAGTTTAAGGGTTACACGGTTGAACCTGATTAGACCGGGGTAACGGTTTAAGGGTCAAACGGTGGAAGATAGTTTCAATCAAAAGAGCGCCGAACTCACTTCGTGTGAAGAAACAATTAAAGTTTCTTCGCAATAATAAATTTTTTTCCTTTTTTTATTTCAATTTTTTAAACATTAGATCGAGTTGACATAATATTTTAAACTGTTAAAATAAATCCGTGGATTGATCGTACTTTCTTCACACTATTATTATTATTATTTTTTGCCTTAGATCATTTAATTTTTATACCAATATATTCATTGTGAAAATTAATTATGCTTTTTTGTATGGTTGATTAAAAATTTTAATTCACATAATTTTGTCATAATTGCAAAAGTCCAATAAACTTTTTAATTTTTTTGCAGTAGATTAACTTATAATACAACTATTACTATTTACAAGTATAAAATAAATTAAAATATGAATTGACCCACGTTGATGGATTATTTGCGATAAATTGTTAAAATAATTATTATTTCTTTGCACTGATAATTTTTTTTTGTATCATTAATATTTTATACATTTTGGTTGAATCGACATAATTTTTTAAATTGTAAAGGTGAATTCGTTAATTGATTGTACTTTCTTCACACTTTTTTGTGCCAAACTATTCACATGTTAACTTAGTAAATTAGTGCATCATTGATCCAATGGACACCTCAATCATGAATCAATATTATTAGTTAAACAATATTGAAGTAGAAAACTTAAAAGTATGAATTGTGTTCTTATTATAATTGTATCATAATGAATTATTGAATGAATATATATGGGCAAAAAAGAGGAGAGATTTGAAACTAAAAATACATATTTATTGAGTTAAATTGTCAAAAATTAATTTTAAAATTATAATTATCTTATGAGTACTTACACCATCATCTTTGTAATCGATCGATTTAAAATAAGATAAATTACATTATATTTTATTATTTTTATTTTTCTAATTCACATAGAGTTATTACAATTTTAAAGTATGATCTCAAACCATAATAAGGTAGAGAAATATGCTTTTAGGTAATTATTAGTTGTTCTTATATTCTAATTCTTATGATAATACAATATTCAATGAATATATATAATAAAAAAAATCGATGTTGAAAAATTTATCTCATGTACAACATACGGGTGAAACAGTTAGGATTTAAATAGGAAGGGTATGTTGCTGTGTTTCGATGGTGACGCATAGGAAGAGTTTAAAATTTTGGATATATGATGACGATGGTAGTCTAACTACCATGACCACAAATGTCGTCTATAAAGAAGGGTTTAAACTTATAGCTTCATACTTATTAATCGCATTAGGTACGTTATTCACTTTATTTTTTTTACACAAATCCTTTATGTCATTCATGGTTTGATATATGAAGTGAAGGATTGTATTTATATATTATTGTGTTTGTACTCTTATATTTATCTAAGTATAATGTTATAGTCACAAATTTGGTGGAGTTATACAAATTGATTATATGTACCATTTATGCATTAGAAGATCCCATACCCACGCCGGAAAAAAATTTTTGTGGGCCCCATCGCCCCCCACCATCAAGGGATAATTATGTATTATTCATCTGATCTAACGTAGATACTAAAACCTTTTTTTAAAATTTGGGTGATGTGGGGCCCTCACGCCACGTGGCGTGGCTATCCCAGACATGGAAAACAGAGCGCTGGCGTATGCATTAGTGACACTGTGTTTCAAAAAGGCAACTCAATGTATTTAATGATCAAAAATTACACTTTTAATTAGTGAATTTTGTTGATCATATCTGAAACATGATGTTATTTCTAATATTTTTGTAGGTTTCTTATGCTAAAGCGCCAGTATTTGTGTAAACGTAATGTCATAGATATTCCGCTCATCTAAAATTTATTTATTATTTTAATACAATTCAATTGTATAATAACACAAATTTTTATATTCTATATGACAATTATGGATGTGACTTATATTTGAATGCATTCATTCTTTTTGTCAAAACACGAAGATATTTATATTTTTTGTATGGTGTGTTGTTGTTAACTATTATTGATGGTGTTTATGTTTGGATTGTTTTAATTATTAATGTCTTTAAGAGTATTGTAAATTAAATTTGTGTTTTTTTGTGAGTTTTCCCCCAACTGTTTGCAGGATGAATTGGTACAAAATGGAGAAAAACTCTGTCGAAATTTTTCAAGAATTATTTCATTAGTTATACTAATTAAGTTTATTGTTGACTCATTATTTATTTATTTTTTTTTTGAGATTTTATGTTAATACGACTAACACCTATTAATATTGTTATTAGCTAAAAAATTATGCTCCTATGCAACGCACATATAAAACAGCTAGTTCTTTAGAATTTATTAATACTATAGATGAATAATATATTATAAGCTCCCACGAGCTATTTTTATTTGTTTGATACATAGTTAATCTCCTACTCATTGTCGCTACTCAGTAGAAATATTCTTTTCACTTTACAAGACTAGTAAAAATATACAAACCGCGAGTTGTTGACAAGAAATATATATTCATTTCACTGCTCGATCGGTTTATCGAATGATATAATTTTCGGAAGCAATTTCTTCCACTGCAATTCTGCCGCGAAGTGATTTCACTGTACAAACAAAAATGTCCATTTGTTGCTAATATACGTCATTGAAACATTAATGTCCACGTGATGAAAATTGGAAACATTCGTATGCATGCATTTACTTATAAGTTACGTCTCAATATTGGATTTTATTTATTCTATCAATTAACGATTTTCCATTTTGCCATTAGAAAATATACTTCCTCAAAGTCTTTCTTTTCCGAATTCCGATAATGAAATGTGACGTACGAGATTTCAACAGTTCTCGATTTCGTGTGAATTATCAATATCTTAATCGGAAGTTTTTAAATTGGAAATAAAATTTTCTAAATCGGATCTAGACAATTATATATCAAACATGTTGGAATTCAAAGAAAGTAAGTGGAGTGGGTGTTAATTAATTGTTGTACAATATGCAATGCCACGGCCGCAATTGTGCACTCACCAATGCAAAGCAATTGTTTTTAAAAAATTAGTTTTTTAATCAATGCAATTCTTTATTTTATTATTATTATTATTTTTAATTTTGACTCATATTCGGTTTCTTTTAAAATATTTTTATTGATAAATTGATTTTTTGAAATTAAACACTACTACATAATTTCAATTAAAATAATTAATTACTAACTAATTAAATTATTTTGATAAAAATAAACTAGTTAATAGGTAGATGGCGATATTAATTTTATTTTATTATTTTAATTGTGAAAGTTGAAATTGGTTGATTGAATTGATTCATGGTATGTTTACTTAAACATTCAATTCAAAATTTGATTATTTGAGAAAAATGGTCTAAACATTGTTCACTATTAATTTTTAATTAAAATTATTATTAAAAATTATTATGTCATAAAAATCATAAAACATACACAAATTTTTCAATTTTTTCCATCTATAGTTAACATATATCAGCAAATTTTAAACCCAATATCCAAAACCCGTCGGCCGAATAATTGTTGGGTTACACATTGTTCACTAATAATTTTGAATTAAAAATTATTATGTCATAAAAATGATAAAACACACACCTATTTTTCAATTTTATTAACATCTATAGTTAATGTATATAAGCAAATTTTAAACCCAATATCCAAAACCGATCGACTGAATAATTGTTGGTTACAAAATAATTATTATATATTAATTTAAGCTAAATTTATTTTTCATATGGCATTTAATAAATTTACTTCATCACTAATTTGATATTATTATAACTTTGATTTTAATTTATAATTTTTGTGAACTTGAATACATTCTAATTAATGCTAATTTTCTCAAAATCATAATTTTTTTGCATGTTTATTAGCGAGTCATACATTTTTATTAGTTTTCAAATATAAATATATAATACATTAATTTGTCAAAAGAAAATATATTACATATTAAAATTAATTTTGTAAATATATGATATATATGGTAAACTATGTATGTATTTATATAAGAAATACTCTAAATTAACGAAGAGATTATATGTTAATATAATTTTCATAATAAATACGATTGTGAAAATATTATCTTTTTTTAATATCTTCTATTGAATTATATTTTTTGAATCTTTAAACATAACTTTCTCCTCATTATCTGAATTGATTTTTTTATACATTAATGCTATTGTAAAATAATTTTTTATTTTTGTATAGACATATACATTTATTCTTATATATAGTTTTACAAAATATGAAAAAAATAATATAAAAATATTTACTATTTTAATATATGTATTAAAATGAATTTGAATCAGTATTTTATTCAAGAATTGAGAAATATAATATTTTTATCACAACATGAAGATTATAGTTTGTGAATTTTTTTTAAATGATATTTTATGTTCCCAGTTAAATTATAATATAAAATTTTAATTATTTACACAATTTATTTGAAAATTACCATCTTCCTTAACTTTTTGTTAAGTGGTAAATAAGCTTCTTATCTATTTGAAAGAATAAAATATTATAAAAATATTTGACTAAAAATGTCGTACCTAAATTTTTTGATTTTTATTTGCTATACAATATCTGATCTTAATTGTGTTCCTTAATTAAGTGGATGACCGTATATTCTCAATTTATAATTATTTAATTTTACATTCTTTAAAATAATTTTTTGTTGCAATTTTAGCTCATTGTAAAAATAGTTAGTTATGCCATGATATAAGAAAATTGCTTGGTGAAAGTAACATCAGCCATGTTATTTTAAAAAATAATTATTTGGGAAAATTTGCAATTATAGTATTTTTTCAAATATTTAATTTTAAAATAAATTTATGAACATAAGATTTAGCGTTCGAAAAATCATTGACTAACGATTTCATCATGATAAATATTTTCAAAAATAAAATTATGTGCATTGCACGTGCTGCATTGTTTTTAATGTTGGGTGGTAGTGTAATGCATTTTCCTTATCAGTAACAAATTACTACTATTTTTATTTATATGTTTTTAATTATTTATTAAATAAACTACAATCTCGAATTTATTGGTTGTGAATTGACACAGTTATTATTTATAAATGGTTAGATATTATTTGAAGTTCAAATTCAATATCATAAGTATTGTATTTTCCATTATTTTGAAACATGGCCCAACCTGGATGGTCGAACAAAGGAAATCCACAACCTGGTGAAAAAACTAGACCGGGTTACGCCTAAAACCCGGGTTGGTCAAACCAGGTCAAGGACCCAAGTTTACTCGAAAAATCCGATTGCTCTATGTGACTTGAACCAGGTTTGACCCGGGTTTTGTATTTGTTTTTATTTTTTTAAAATTTTATGATATTTTTGTATTTTATTTATTTATTTAATATTATTTTAATCACCGAGTCCATCCTGAGTCAACTCTGGATTGAATCTCTGGCCTCTGACCCTTGGCCCAATCCTCGGTTGGGTCGACGATTGGATCAGGTTTAAAAATATTGGTATTTTTACATGATACTCACTCTATGTGTGTGTGTGTGTGTGTGTTTTTTTTTTTTTTTACATGGACCCAGTGTAGGCTATTTCGACAATTTTACTAGCCAACGCTAAAATTTTTTTGTTAATGTTTTTTATCTTCGTGAAACACACGGGGATATAAATATAAAACACTTAAATTTTATAATAACGAATAAATTAAAAAGTTTATGATCATCATAATTTTGTGATGATAATGATGCACAATTTAAGCAATTCAAATACATTTGTTGTATTGTAAGATTTTTCAATGTTAGTGATTTTTGCAATGTCAATCGCTTTCGCATGTTGATATTTTCTTGAAGAGATCGATATTTAGTTATATATAATTGTATTTTACAATATTATGATTCACGAGTGGCAATGGGTTTAAAATATCGATAGGTGATAAGAATGAGAACTTAACAAATACAACTACCATTGTTATACATAAGACAACTAGTAGTCACACCCGTGTGTTGCACGGGAGAAGTATTTAAAATTTAAAGTTAATTAATAATAAAATAATAAAATTTAATTTTTATACAAATGGGATGAATATAAAAAAATATAATCATTTATATGTTATTAGAAATAACCTCAAGAAACCAAACCATAAATAGTAACACATTTAATCGAAATTTCAAAAAGTATAAATGTGGCGAGTTATACGATATCTTAATATAAAAACAAACCACATCAAAAGGTAAATCTTTAATAGACTGTTGCAATGACCTAAATTTTTTTTTACTCTAACACATTATCATATTCTAATTAAACAAAATTGGAATTAAAACATGAAAAACAAAGCAAATAAAATAAACAGATGTTAACTATTAGGGCCAATGAAATCATCGGTTCAATTAACTATCGTAATGTCATCTTTTATTGAGTAGCAACCTTGTGGGAGCTTTATTATTCTCGTGCGTGGAAATATTCAAAGCGTCAATCATGATAATATCTTCACGGAAGTCGGGAGGAATCTTCTCTTATGTCTTGCTTTTGATTTGAGATGATGAAGCAAGCAACTGAGATATAGCTCATCAAATCTCGCCAAAAAGTGCTTGGAAAGAAGCCATTCCCTTCATTAATAGTTGTAACTCTCTCATTTCTTTTGATCGACAATTTTGATGACATTTTATCCAAAGAAAGGAAAGAATTGGCCCTATGATTCTTTAAGCCCTCCTCATCGAATAATGAACAAAATCTAACAACCTCGATCGATCCCATGATTCTTGCACCATTTGCAATATCATTTCCATGATCAAGCGATTAGGTGTAAGAATAGTGTTTGTTAATATTTTTCAGGTATTAGGACATGTCCTGCTTTCACGATTTTAACCATTTCTCCATGAAGGGATGATCATAAGTCTGCAATATTGTATGAATAATGTGTGAAGAAGAAACTATATTCAAAAATAATATTCATCAAAGGACCTTCAAACCATCAAAATAAAATATGTAGATCTCCATCTCAATATTTCTACCAAGAAATGCCTAAAGTTTATACAAATTATTGCAAAAATTAGAGTGATAAATTAATTGAGAACCTCTATCCAATCACGTATACACACAAATACAAATTCAGATTACACATTTTAACAACAAATTACTACAAAATAGAGCCCGAAAACCTGCAAAGAATCTCATCAAAATCAATGGTTCATAAATCATAGTCTAGTAATGTGCTAATGAAATTGGGAAAATTAAATATAGTTTAAACAAAATCAGGAAAATCATAAAACACACAAAGAAACAACATTAAGTAATTAACAAACAAAGAAGAAATGGATTTGCAATAGCAAACAATAGTCAAATTGTTATATAAAGTAGGAAACAAAAATGAGCATTGATTTACAGTAACAAACAACTACTGTTAATGTGAGAAATAAGAACTACATTCAATGACCAACATCAAACAATGGCCACCTCGTCTCATTAGCAATTAAAAAATGACAAAACGGGTTTACTTTTCGGCAAGCTCTGTGGTGAAGAACCAAAGCTCCGAATAGAACTCGCTTCGAACAATGGCCAACATCAAACAATGGCCTCTACACAATCACTCTCCTTTACTTCCAAATCGGGTTTACTTTTCGGCAAGCTCTGTGGTGAAGAACCAAAGCTCCGAATAGAACTCGCTTCGAAACCACTCCTAATTTTTGCCACTGCTCTTATAGATAGCCATAAGACATCTGTTAAAGAACCAGTTCTCAATCTCATTTAATCAGAGTTGTCTCAGGTTGTCGGAATTAGAGTCGTCATGTTTGGCAAACAACAAACTTATCAACCAAAAATTGATAAAAGAATCAGATCTTAGCTTGTGAATTACTATCATCTCATTTCTCATATAATTGCATAAATAATTTAATTCAACTGAATTGAAATCCATACTTCATCAATCTCCGAGAATTGAGAAATGAATATAATGGTAATTAGTCGCTCCATTAATATACTCTAACCACTCGACAATCTGAAAGTGTTAAAAAATGGTAAATTTGTCCTTTCAATGGCCACGAAAAATAGTTTCTATAGTAATTGATATCAAGAAATATTCACACGAAGTAGAAAGAAGATTTCGCCCTCCACTGCAAATTTAGGCCTTTTTATCATGAATATATGAAACAAAAAAAATAAAAAACTATCAGGACTTGTGTACGTGAACAAAAGTACAAAGCTGGAAAAACATGTTCAATACGAAATTCCTGGTGAAAAACGATGAAAATAAAATTTAATGCATAAATTTTACCTGAACATCAGTTGGCTATACGTAGATGAATAGGAAATACCCATATTGAATCCAAATACGATCCCCAATCTAATCCCGAAAAATCTTATTATACTTCTTAGTATACCCATCTCAATTCTTTTTTGGAAATTTCTCCGAACAAGGCACAGCGAAAAAACATCCACTATCGCACACCAAGAGATCAAAAGTACCATGAAATTCCAACTTCAGTTTCAATTTAAGATTGTTGATTAAAAATCACCATGGTGTGAAATTATTACTCATAAATCAATCAACCGAGAACACAAAAGGACAAGAGAGTTCATGAGATTTTATGATCATGAACATAAATACGATATGAATGATTTCACAAAATTTGTGGTGAAATTTGTTCATATGCGAAAAGAATGACAAATCTGATTAAAAAAGAAACACAAACACTATGAAGTTTCTTTCACATATGATTGTAAAAAAATTTCTTGATAGTAGAAATTGTTTGGCCGGATCCATGTGCAGAGCCAAAAAAAAAAAACTGATGGCCGGTGTGAAGGTTTTAAATTTAAAACCCAAGAAACTGTCTAGTGCTTAAACATGTCAAAATTGAAATTTAAAACCAACTAAAAATAGTTTTTAATGTCCTAAAACCTCTAAAAATTAGTTTTTCGTTGTCCTAAAACTATTATACAATACTAATAGTGGTTTCACCTCTGTTTTATTATATATATAGATATTTTGAAATTTGTGATATTTTTTTATAATGAAAGATAACGATATTTTTTTTTCATGCAATTAATTCCATCCAAACTTTGTTACTATTAGGGTGTGTTTGATAGGAAAGGGTGAAAAAGAAAATATTTTCCATCTTACATGGAAAATATTTTCTTTAGGGGAGGTGGGAATTATTTTCTATGGAAAATATATGCTTTGAGTAGTTGTACATGGAAAATCATTTTCATGGCAAATTTTGCAATCAAACAACCAACTTACTTGGAAAATAATTTCCAAAATTCTATATTTTCCATAGAAAATTATGGCAATCAAACACACCATTCACAAAATAAGAAATTGTATTTTTCAGTTGGAGATGCTCGTCTAACACACGGGTACGATTACTAGTTGTTATCAATATATAAGAATAATTAAAGTAGAATAATAAATATTTAAAATGGTATATTAACTACAATGCTCATATATATTACTTTTCCAAGAATATTAATCGATCTTCTTAATCTTTGTGAAAAAATGAAAATGAGATCATCTTTTATACGACATTGTCCAGCCCACACGATGAAAATCGGAAACATTCTTATGCATGCATTTACTTATAAGTTACGTCTCAATATTGAATTTATATATTCTATCAATGAAAGATTTTCGGTTTTGTCATTAAAAATGAACCCAACAAAGACATTATCAAAATGCATGTTCTAAATTGTAAATACTCGTCGCAAAAAGAGGTTTCCATTGTTTTACATCAAGCTTTGCATGACAAGAAGAATCCAACAGACTACAAATGTTTCAACTAGTGTATCTTCAGCTATATAATCCGCTGCCGTTTTGCATTCCTGATTCTACCCAACCTGCAAATTTCGGTTGTAGAATCAGAAATCCATTTTATCTTAGTAACAGCAATCAACCAGTTCAACTGTGAACCGATGGCAAATAAAGTTGATTAGCTACCAACGCAAACACGAAAATGACAAGGTCGAGAAAAAAGGTTGTATTGCCAATGTGCATTTTAGGGAGATGCAACAACTTTTCCATTTCTTAATGCATCATAGCTGATGCCTGATAGGAAATGTAAATTAAAACCATATATCCCCCACAATCGAGCCAAGAAACCACCCCAAGAACCGACCATTTGAAGCTCAAGCTTATTAGACAATAACCCACCCCCCATGTTCTTAAACATGATTATAAATTTTGGGTCCAGCAAGATATATTTCTAGACATTGATCACGGATTAAGTGTTATGAGCATCAAGCAAAGAGGCAGCTGTAAGTTGTGACCAATTTGGTTATGTAAATATGATAAATAGTTCGATTACTCCATTGGCAACACATGTAATGAGTAAAGACGAGTCCTACATAGATCTAAACTAAGAAGATGTTATCCTTCTCATTTTACTTCATTCTCTTTTAAATTTGAATTTGGCCAAACCAATCATATCCACATATTTTGTTGAACGTACATGTACTAAACAAATTTCTACCAATTGGATCAATGAATGAAAATCGAATAAGAACTGGAAGCCACAAATTAGCTAATTAAGTTATGAACATCAAAAACTAATCTAATAATAAACCCAAAGCACGAAGGATAACATCAAAAGTGTTAACCTGAAAGTAAAAGTAAAACGATGGCTCAGAATGGGAGAATCGTGTTTACCTCTCGGATCTCAACCCGATCCAACAATTATGTTGTTAATCGGAATGAAAATCAGCTTCACAAAAAAGCCTACGAATCCCATCACCACGAATCCGATCGCCGTACGAGTCGCTACCTTGGTGAATTCTACAATACAAAACAACACATACACGAACAAATTCGAAAATTAATAAATCCTCGGCGCGAAAATGGGATCAGATTGTCAATCAAATACTAAAAACTATGCCAATAATTGATTTTTTGCAATACCTTTCTGATCGGGTTTGTGGCATCTCTTGACCAGACGAATGCTGTCCTTTGCGAAATCTCTCAATGGATCGAAAACCGAGTCCAAAGCATCCATTTTCGCTTTCTGGGCGCGGACGAAGCTACGGTGTTTTGTGTTCGCAAATCGTTTACGGATGATTTGTTTGATAGATATATCTATTTGGCTAATTATATTCAGATCACCAATATTACGCAATGCATCATCACATTTTAGTTATTTTTAAGATTTTCAATATTACTTTTTTATAATTACATCCTTAATTTTCTTTTTCCTTCTACTTTTTCTTTTAATAAAATCTTTGCCGATTGTAAATTTGGCCTGCATCGATGGTTTTTGTTTTAAAATTTTGTTATTTCGAATCAAATTACTTGTTTATTTATAATAATTATTATAAATAATATAAAATATAACTGATAGAAAATATGAATATTGTTTTTAATTTCGAACACTGCAAATTTAAATATGAGCTAATATTTAGATACAAAGTAAGTTATTTATTAAAAATAAATTAAAAAATTTTGAGCACATAATTATTGTTATAAACAAAATTGAAATTGTTTCAAGCACGTCATAATTACTCTATTTAAATTATACAATCGTTATAATTATGTAAGGTACTAGAATCATATATAAAATGGAATAACAATAATATTGACATCTAAATTTCATTTGATTATATACCTTCAAATAGATAAGAGAGTAAATTTCTCGTAAGTTAACGAACGTGGTGCAAGAGAATAGGCTGACTAGATAGATGTTCGCATTAGTCATTAGCCATCAATATTCTTCAAACGCAATGCAAGAGAAGCTAACTAGATATATGTTTACATTAATAAATAATCAACACTCTTCAAATGTACTGAACAGCTAGAATACAAACTAGAACAAACAATCAACATTTCTCTTCAAAAAATAAAATAAAATAAAAAAAGAACAAACAATCAACATTTCAGATGTACAAGGGAATCCTTGATACAACAAAAACTTCTACATGAAACATTCAACATATTGTTTTTAGGTATAAAAATTTCTTCCAATAATTTCAATTGGACCAAAGAATTATAATACAAACCAGAACAACCCTATGAAATTACAGACCAACACACATAATTGAAGATCTCAATCTCAACCCGGTTCAAATAACCCGAGCTTTTTCGATCATAACAAACTGCGTTTTCTCTTTAAGTAGCAGTAGCAACATGGATAGTTTTAAGAAACCTGCACACATACTAAAAGTCTCATCTGCTTAAAAATCTGGGTTGTGTTTGGGGTTACTTACCCACAAATTATCTCAGGGGCCGCCCGTAAAGCTGAGCATAGACGCTCTTTGTCCGGTGGACAAGAATCATGCTAAGAACGGCTGCAATGATGCAAAGTCCAGACATTATTAAGGATGTTAGAAAGAAGCAGATAACACCTTCACACTTTGGTTGTTCTCGTAGATAGACAAAGCTTGAAAAACTTGACAAGATACTACGTTGCCCATGATGTGGCAAACGTCCTTGTTTTTCTGCCTCCCTATCGTATATGCTGCTTGCAATGACGCCCGAGAATACTAGTGAACCCGCGGGGTTTGCTAGGGTGAGGAAATTGTATAAAGCGCCAAACTTTTTCAAACCAAACAGCTCAGAGGCTGCTGCAGGTACTATGGCCCAGTGGGCTCCATAGCCCAGCCCGACTAGAAGAGTTCCTATGTACATTTCTCCGGGCCAGCCCATAGCGAAGATGAAATGTCCGACCGCCATTATTACTTGGGCAGCAGCCATTGCCACATGCCTTGGATATGCATAGTCCCTGTTTCGCAATATCAAGAGTTAATTTTAAGATGAAAAATGCTAGTGCTTTTCCACCTATATTAGGTGTCAGAATCTTATGAATTGATATAAGAATGGTAAGATGAAATGACAAGGAAACAAGGGAAAATGCCAATGGTACAATCAGAATGCACAACAAAGTGTTCAATATACACATTAATTATTGATAATAAAAGATTTGGCCAAGTGTATGTGTTGTACACCATGTCGTGCACTTTGCTGTACCTGTAGCAAGATCCAGAAACGAGCATGCACATCAAAGAGAGAGGACGGAATGTGTACCTGACAATTTTCTCAGAGAAGTAACCGCCCCCAACACGGCCAAGAAAGTTCCAAATGCTAATCAAGGAAACAAACACATGGGTATTATCATACCCCAAGGACTCACTCATTTGACCCAAATTATCAATAACCGTCAAGCCAGAACCCGAGCCTAACAAAAGAGAGAAAAATATAAGCCAAAAGTCAGCCTTTATAAGTGCCTCGGTCAAGTTGAAGTCCTCTCCTCTGTGCGGCCTTCGCTTCTTGATTCGTACAGCTCCTTCTGCAGCAGCTTGAGCTAGTCTTGCCTGCAGATGGGCAATTCTCTTGTGTCTCTCCAAAGCCGGAAGCATATCCATGTCTTTCGGTTTTTCATCTTCCACTTCACTAAATATGATCTCTTGACCATCTTCTTCGTATTTTGTTGTCACTTCTTGCTTACGTGACTCGGGTAGAAGTGTCTCTTCCACAGGTAGTCTTGGTTCCCGCGAAAAAGTCAGCGTGATAGGTATGGCAATAGGGATAACCAACAAAACAATCAAAATCGCCGTGAATATCACAATAACGTAGTGACTCAAATCAACAAGATCTTCGACAAGCATGACTCCCATCAAATAAGCAGCCAAAAGGAGGCAAATGCTGTAAATGATTGAAAAGCTAAATCCATCTGATACTCTAACTTGTTTGTGACCTCCGACGGGTCTTATGATAAACATTAGTGCGATGACCACCATCGTGGGCCCTACAGCGACCATGAATATGAGAGATGCGTGGTCGGGCGAATGGATCACAGCATATACCTGAGTCAAAATTGCCCCTCCCAATCCGGCGAAACCCTTCAGTATCCCCACCACCGGACCTCGGCTTTTCGGGAAATTTTGCACACAGGAGACTAAAGCAGCCGTGTTAAAGTAGGTCTCTCCATTTGTTCCAACAAATATCAGTACACACATCTGCATATATTTGAATGGATTAAATTAAACGAATCAAATTAAATAAATCCTTTCTGCATATCACTCAAACAAGTATATCTGCATAGAATATCCTCACAGCATCTATAGAACAAAAGCACTTGCAGAAGTACGAGTAACTGGTTGAAGAACTAGTAACTCAAATCTATCCCGGTTTTTCAGATACTAGATTCAACAGCATATACGAGATTCATAAACTACTTATTTTGACATGAATCGCCTGGTTTAACTAGAATTTAGATCGGCATGATTTATGTTAAGAGCTATGGATGAAAGGATCTATGGAGAAATACGTGTGTAGTGATAATGAATTGAAAATTGATACTTACAGCCCATAAAGGCAGAACCGGAGTTCGACCGGTGACGATGAGCCAAACCCAACCGTAACCGACGAAGTTCTGAATAGCACCGACGAGAAGAGCGCCCCATAAGGGCAAAATCTCCGACAAACTTCCGGCTAAAAATCCGACGCTATCACCCAGGTCCTTAGCAACACCCAATCGAGCTATCTGCCTCTGATTGTAATTCAACGCACTCTTTATCCTCGGCGAGAGACTCCCAAACAGATATCCAATCCCAGCACAGGACTGAATCCACATTGCGGCGACGAAAACGAGCCATCGATTGCTGAAGAACGAGCAGATTTGCTCCTTGAAACACGCCATTGATGATGTAGTTCGAGTCAACTTGGATTTTTTTTTTATGCAAATGGAGAAAAAATGGGAAATGGTGATTTGGATTTTTCTTGTTGGGAAAAATGGGCTTTTGTTGACCCTTTATGAAAAAGGAACCCGGTGGTCGAGCGATAATGACGGGCTCAATCAGCAGTATTGAACAGTGGGCTAATCGAATAGGACACCGATTTTGGTTTATTTATGTATATGCCATTGATCGAGATTTATTGAGGAGAACAGATCCAGAAGTGTTTGTCGCCATTACTGGAAAGAGAACAAAGAAACGTAACTAATATTCATGTGAGGTGGATGATGTGAATTGCGTCTGCAATTTTTCAACAGAAAACACTCTGCCTAATGTCTCCCTCCGATTGCGCCTAATAATGTTGTCTCGCTGCTTTGACTTTCGATACGTGGACTAAAAAGGTTAAAAAGTGTTACTAGTACAATTTAGCTCATTTATTCAAATTGTGCGTACGTCTTATAAAGTTATAATGTCCACAACTAAGCGTGCGTTTGTGTATATTTTTTTTGTCTAAAATTTTTCTAAAAATAAACTTTTATATAGTGCTAGGGGCCACAAGATCTGTGGATAATAATGATTGATGATTTAAAATGTGTGATTGATATTAATATTAATATTTGATTTTGGCTTTTAACAGTAGATAATTTTTATGTAAAAATAAGTGAGGACGAACACATGCTAATATAAGGACATTGTAAGATATCACGCGATGCTTATAATTATAGCATACATTGTAAGATGTACACACTATAGACATTTGAATTGAATTGTACATGCTAATTTTGTGACAATATACTGCAAAGTTCTAAAAAACTTAAAATGCTAATTGTATATGTTCACGCTTTTTTTGCGTTTAAGCGCGCTCTTTCGCACTTTGTCACTCTTTTGACCGCTTTTCATCGAAACTTTTTACTCCACTCTCACGCTTAATTGCATTTAAGCGCGCTTTATAACTCTTTTTAGAACACTGCTATATTGTAGTAGTAAAGTTGAAGAGAATAACATTTTGTGAGGTTTTAAATTTCGCCGAGTCTTATATCAAGAAACTATTAACAATACAGAAGACATATGTGTTTTTTTTTTTTATATAAATTATCTCACGATGAATATGGGAAAAGAACGAAATATTATATATTGAGGCGTTCAAGAGTTTTTAGAGAACGAATGGAAGGATGACGGTTTAACATAAGGGGTGAATGGGAGTAACTTTTAATGATTTTTAATGGATTTTAATGTGAAAGAAGAGAGAGAATGAGTGGAGGTGAGTGGTTGAGATTTATGGATGTGATGAGATATGTGGATGTGATTGATTTAGGAGAGAGAAAAAAGTGGAAAAAAGTGGTAAAAAGTGATAAAAAGTGATAAAATTTGATAAAAGTTACTCCCATTCGGCCTTATAATCTCAATCGTCGGGAAATCGGAAGGGACAATAGTGACGATTGAAGATAAAGGACCACAAGAAAGCGAAAAGGAAAATAAAGAATGAAGATAACACGTGTGCATTCAACAAATTTAATAGCAATGATACACATGAAAAACAAATAAAAATATTCTTGTATCGAGGTGTCAAAATACTTTTAGAGACGACAAATTTCCATTATCATGAACTTGATAAGAAATTGGAGAACACGGTGATATATAAAAATAGAAGGGTGTGTTTGATAGGGCTTAATTTACATGCAAATGTCACATCCAGAAAATCGAATTACATCTTTTAGTTTGATTCGAAAAAGTTCTACGTAAACCATTTACTAACAACACCTTAAAGACGCTTTACCATTTTACTTAAATGAATACTTGAGAATTGGGAAAATGAATTACATATAAAGATGCAATTGACTTTCCATGTAAACCATTTGCACGCATTACAATCAAACACACCCGAACATTAAAAGCAAAGAGACGTAGGTAGACGCATATGTTTTCGGTGCTCACAAGCTCTTTGAATTTTCCATCTTTGACAAAATTGCCGAATAATAGAAGTAGCTTACACTCAATATAAGTCTCAAATCTCAATAAATGATGGGGGATCTTGGCCTTCTATTTAGTACTACTAATCAACGTAGAGTTTGAAGATTCAATGTTCAATGAAACATTAGTGTGGCCAAAGTTATTTTTGTTACTTCTCTTTATTGTTGTTACTTTTCTAAGCTTACCCAAACATGTAAGGAACTTGAGGGAATGTCCTGAGCCTTAGAAATAAGATTTTCATTAGTGTGTATATTAATTTCTTTGTTTCTTAAAATGTAATATGATATTCATTAGTGTGTATATTAATATCTTTATTTCTCAAAATATCCAAATTCAATGTGATTTTTTTTTTTTTGAAAATATGTATATGTGAAAACCAAATTATATCTTTCTTACTGGAATATGAGTATATAATTTCAGATTATATATTATAAATCGTTTTTTTTTTTTGAGAAAGCATATCATATTATAAATACATAAAAGACAAAATACCAAGTGAATTTTCACTTCAACTTCAATCATACGTCATTTCTCTTGATAAGTAGCATCGTTCTTTAGTAATGGTTAAAAATATACCATATCGCTATATTTGATATGATTTTGTCCATGTAGTAATAATTAACTAATATTAATTCATTAATATAAAAATAATATGTCAATTAACGTGATTTAATTGTCAATCAATTTATATTAGAATAATATTTGCCACCTAAATTATTGATGGCTAGGAGGAAGAACGCTTTAATCATTTCCTTAAAAATAGGATTATTGACTTGACGAGAATATACTGAAACTCTATGTTTTGATTGTTGAGTGCTGAGTTGATTGGCCCAGAATGTTGGGTTAGGTTTGGAAACAATCATATCATATATATGTGTGTGTAATTACAACGTTCTGAATTTTGTACTGCATGTTCGATTTAAATGTTCCTATAGCATTTATTATTGTGTTTTTTTTCCTGTAGCATTTATTATTGTTGTTTCTTTTTTTTTTTTAATATATATATCGGGTACATATATTTTGGAATAGGATTCGAACTCAAATTTTTTCGATAAGGAGTTGAATTGTTAATCAAAATGGACCTTGATCCATATTATTATTGTATTAAACACACTTCTTTATTTATCTGATTTTTTAATTATTATTTATGGTCTTCTTTTGTGCACTTTAGTTGATAAAGAATCCGAGGAGGAAAATAAAAAGGCGGTTTGATTTTTTTTAAACGACTTTTTTCTATTTAAATTTTAAAGCATGGCCCAAGATGTTGAAAATTAACGGGACATTTTTAATCAAGTTAGCAAACCCCGCCTGGGAAATTTTAGATGGACATAATTATATTTCTCTCGATTTTGAAAAATATGTGAAATGTTTACTAAGTTTGAACGGGAAAAAAAAGGGCATTTGAACTTGGATATTTTCTTTAATGTAAGTGTGTATATATATATATATATATATATATATATTACAAGTCTAGTAATGTTAGATTATTACAATGAGTGTTATAAATTATGTATGGCCATGTTCTCATTGTCATTTTTGATTTTTTCGCTATTATCAGTTTTTTAAAATAGTGAAATGTGTTTTCTTTCATATGTTCAAAAATAATTAAAAATGTGTTTTCTATCAAAAGTTAAAACACCAAAAATATGTTTTTTGATTTCGAATTTTACAATATTTAATTATTTACATCCAAATCACAACTTTTATTTCTATCTTCATTTTAAAGGGTGATAGGGGTTAACTTTTTATGGGTTTTAAAGGTTTTTAATGTAAAAGATAAGAGAGAATTAGTGGAGTTAAATGGTAGAGATTTATTGATGTGATATGATATGTGGATGTGATTGATTTAGAATAAATAAATAATGGATAAAAAAATGGTAAAAAATATTTTAAAATGTTCCCTAACATCCCATTAATCTTCAACCATCATCGTCCACCACCACCTGCCATAGTGACCCCACACCGCCCCCACATTCCCTCTTTTCCTATCGGGCCGTCACAACGAACCAAAGAAGTCTGATTGGTAATTGCGAACCAGAGAATTGGTTCACTAGCAAAGCAATGATGGTGAACAAGAGGTGGGGGAGGGCATTGGTAGCAAAGTTGAAGATGATGGTGAAATTGAAGAAATTTGAAAAGTTTATGACCTCTGTACAATTTCGTATACCATCTATTCTATCCTAATTGTAAAGTATCTTTCTTTTTTTCACACCGATTAAGAATGTCATTAAGATAATACACATATATAAATTATTTTGCTACTTTAGCTTTATTCAATAAAGTCTAAATACGTAGTACTATCCAATGACTTTAGTGTGCGTAAATTAAATGACAGTGTATTAGTAAATGAACAAAATTATTAATATCCAACATAGAAAGATGTTTATATAATTAAAACAATAAAAAATGAAAAAGACACCTATATAATTAGGATGAAGGGAGAATCAATTTATTATTTTCAAAAAATAAAATAAAACTATTTTACACTTTTCTCTTTTAAAAAATAGTTTTTGAAAAAATGATAAACTAGATGAATTTTCAAATTTCTCAACAATCACTCAAATTGAAAAATGAAAATATTTTCAAAATTCAAAAATAAAGCACAACCATAACTTTTATTTATTAACAAGTCTTGTCTTTTTTCAATGTGTTGATACTAATCTAATACGGAAATTTTCAAGCACCCGCACAGGGTGCTTGCAGTGGAACCCGCACAAGACAAAGCTCCCCTGATGGCGGTGGTGCTGGGGGGGACCAAAATTTTGGTCCCTCGCGGGGACCAGAAACTTCCTTAATCTAATATGCTATTTTCTATAACAATAAAATCACAAATTTATCCTCGACTTCAATTGCAAACAACATACAAACAATTAGTATTGTTTATTTAGCTGAGATCCTTGTATGATTGTATTTGTTCAAATATTTTCATATTATGTCACCTAAAAACAACTTTGTAGGAAAAGGGTTAAATTTTAGGCAAAAATAACCATTTTAATCTAAAATTTAAATTTAAATTTTTGTATTATAAAAAATGGTATATTTCAATTAAAATTAGATATCACCGTTAATCATGGATTTTGAAAGGAACGTTTGCTGAAAGTATGCACCTAAAATATTATACACGTGTACACGTGGGACTAGTGTTGCCGCCAAAATGTCACTGTTCGCACAATTGATTTTTTTAATTATTATTATTATTTTTATTTTTATGTCTTTGACACAGAGCCAATGGAATAGAATAAAATAATAGGAAAATTGGGTTCATGTCGTTTCATGATTAATTTATTATATAATCAGATTATATTTAGATCGCATCACTAATCTTGACAAAATCCATCCCACGTTATTCGTGACGATTGAGAATTGATCGTGTATCGTAGGGTTGGCAACGGGTCGGGCCAGCCGTTTCCATGGCCAACCCGTGAATAAAATTTCGACCCAAACCCGTCCCGTAACCCGGGAATAATCGGGTTGGGTCACGGACTGCTCGAGTCAAGCCGTTGACCCGATTGTTGACCCATTTTTTTTTTATAAATAAAATTTTGAAACTTAAGTATATTGGGTCAGGAACAGGAATAAGAGATTGAGTATATTGAGTACTTTTGAAACTCAAGCTGTTGACCTGATAGTGAATAAAAGATTAGCCAATTAGGGATTTAGTCATTTAGCATTGAGGGACAATATATTGGGTTTTGGTAGTGGTCTAGTGGATAGTAATTAGCCTTGGGTAGGGTAGTTGGGTCTTGACCATTTCCGGTTGGATTTTGTTTGGATAAACTCAAGTTTCAAACATAACATTTTTTTTAAAAAAAGGTGGATATGTATTTTTGGCAGGTCGTGGGTCACGGGAGCCGACCCAAACCCGACCCGCGGGTCGGAAAAATTCCTTCCCATTCGGGTCGGGTCGCCGGTGGGTTCGGGTCGGGTCGGGTCATTTTGCCATCTCTAGTGTATCGTGAATGGTGATGTTAGAGTCCGCTTGGCAATAATTTATTTTCTTTTTATTTTTTATTTTTTTAAACTACTTATTATCACAAATTTTCCAATAATATATATTATTCAATGTCATTATATATTACACATTTTTGGAGTTTTACCGTAAAAGCATTCAAATTAAAGAAGCACCTTCAAAGATGTACCTTAATTTAGGGGGGAAAAATCATCGTCCATATCTTTTTCTTTTTTAATTTCCTTTTTCTTTCTTTTTTTTTTCTTTTTTGTGAAAACGCGCACGTTGATAGAATCTAAAAAGGTAAAATCATCTGATGGAATCGATAATTAGCGCTTGTTAACCTACTCACTTTTATAAATTTTTACATATTTTTATTCATTCTCCATTTTGATCAAATTAATCACATTCACATATTTTGTGGGACCTATATATACTACACAAATCTTCATCATTTAACTACACTCATTCTCTCTCTTATATATCACATCAAAATTCATAAAAATTCATTTTTATATATATATTAACACGCGCTTAGGGTCAACTCGAGAAATATTTGAGTCTTGCATCAATAAAACTTGATATTGAACATTTTTTTGAGTTTAATATGGGAATTCCATTTTATTATTATTATTTTTGGAAGGGGGGTGGTTGGGTGTTAACAAAAGAAAAATTTAAATTGGGGACTATGGAGTCTGGACATACCCTTACAGTGGTGATCATGTGTAATCCATGGAGACTTTGCATGTTCACAAAGCACAAGAAATAAATTTGCAGCGAATAGAAAGAGTCTTATTCTTGCAAAAAAATTAGAATTAAAATATCTCTATTAATCATATACTGGTTTAAATTATTTTTTTCTAAAATGTCGTGTATTTCTGTCACATGACCAAATTAGTTGTAGAAGTGTTCCTTTCAAACACACTTTATTCAAAAGATATTAATACAAGTTGCTTCTGATGGCCGTCGGTCGAAGGGGCGTTTGAAAAGTAGCCGTCGATCATTATTTGGGGGCAATTGGCCTTTATATTTATGTATATACATTTTGGCCCTCTGTTGGCCCCATGACAAACAGAGCACTGTGCACTCCTCTATCCTCAACCACATCAGTCTGAAGGAAACTACTTGTGATGACTGTGTTCAGTTCTTATCCACTCAAGTGGACAACATGGATTAAACTTCACATGATTAAATTGCATTTAATTATGGCTTAAACATTTATATAGGTCCTTGTCGATGTTAACTTCAACTTCTAATGATATCAAATTTTGTTCCTCTGGTGAGTTGAGTTGTGGAAACTTCAATTTAATTTCAAATGTCAAAACTCAATCGATTACCTATCTCGTTATCAAAATAATAAAAATGCTTTGACAAATCTTATCGCTAATCCTCGGCTACGAAAAACAAAAATATATAATTGTTTAGTCATTTGTTGATTGAAAAAATTATAGATTTGAATGCTACATCCCAATTGCATTATAGATTTACTAGGTATTTGATTATCAGCTCAATTATCTCTATTATTTTTCGAGATAACACGCGATACAATATCACAAATGACGAAATTTCAAATTAAATTGCTAATCTAGATAAATTAAATCTCTAATCTAGATAAATTAAATCTCAGTGATCCGATTGAAATTTCTCTAGAAATTCAAGGACATGAGAACAAAATTTACTCTCATCTTTCTTCATTGGTATATAAAGTCTAGATGAGCCAATAATTATGTTGTTGTGCCTTTAGTTAACATGTCATATGACATGTCAAAAACATGAGAAATAGTGAACGAACAGACTTCAAGATTTAAGGCATAGAATTCATAATGTCTTATAATGATTTGATTGTTCAAAAAAAAAAAATCCTAATTTTCCTTATTATGCATGACATGTGTCACGTAGAACAATAAACAAGATATCTAACAGAAACCTATAGCCACGTCTTTTATCACAAAAATATCCTTCTAATAATTGAGAAATATGTGTTGGGTGCTTGCAAAATGTCGTCCCATGGCACAGTTTTTGGCTTCGTTATATATCGTTCCTATCTTATAAGTGCCATCAACGTTGGTACTGTTCATACGACCACTTCAAAACGACGTCGTTTTGTACATAAGGACATTAAAACGATGTCGTTTTCTTGACCTTTTAATTCCACTCACCCGTTTTGCATTCGCGGACTTTACCCGACCCATTATCCCAACTCCTTGGTCATTCCGAGTTTGCTATCCACAAATTTCCCAAATCATTTCTCTCTCTAACATCCCTCTAGATCTGCAGACGCCAGATTGTGTCTTCACTCTCCTTTTTCCTACGAGTTACTCGCACAAGTTCTCCACCATCTCCGCTCGATGCTTCAATCCAGTGGTTCACCTGAGTCTGAAAGGTTCTCGTGACAATTGAAGATACAAAGTGAGTCCCTTTTCCTTTGCCTGATATGTTCTGCTCGAGGTTTTCATTCTTGGATTAATATATGCAAATATTTTGATTTTCTTTTCCACTACTGATTCCATTTGTAATACATATATTTAGGTTTTGCTTTTGGGTTTTTTTTTTTTCCATTTTTTGATTTTTTTGATAAGCTCTTCTTTTTCCAAATTTCCTTTAAATTCACTGGATGTTAAAACGATGAGTTTATCCTAACGCTTATCCAACAATTGTGTTTTTTCAGTGCTCGTTCACAGCCCATCTCATGAAAACCTTAATTTTCAACTTCCTTTGTGATGCCTTCATCCGTGAGTCCAATTGGCAAAATGACTAATTCAACACTGTAATAAATTTAAAGGAGAAAAGCTCAGGGAATCCAATAAAATCAAACTGAAAATGGTAAATCTTGAAATGAAAAAGAAATATCATTTGCCCGATAAACCAAAGATTTTGTGTTTCATCATATTCTTTCTATAATTGCCACCAAGTTTACAAATGTAATGATCGCAGATAATCGTAAAAGTTTCAAATATGACAATATGATAAATAATCGAGAGAAGAACATCAAAGCGGGTAGATTCCTAACTTTAGCTAGAGAAGTTTTTGCACATATCATCTGATATACAAACAACATGAAAATAGAAGTCAATCCTCAGTCAGTTAACCGAGATGCTGTCCTTTCAAGCTACTAAAGAGAAGTTATGCCATATAAGTGTATATATGAGGATTTATATCGCTAAGGTTTGTTTTTAAGAGTTTTTCACTTCATTGCTTTGTACAAAATCTGAAAGGTATGCATATTCTCAAAGAGATTTCTTTGATAAATCTTAAATGAAACAGTAGATTCAGAAAAGCACCGGCCTGAGGAAAGAGCATATCAAATAAGTGTTTCAATTGTCAAGTCTCAGATTCTTATGCCTACAAAATAAGCATAGTTTGGTTAATTTCAATCATAGACTATTTCATCCTGTCATTTTGTTACAAGCTTTTTACTCTCGTGTTTTTTGCTGAAGGTGACATCATCTTCCTACAAATTTGGTTTTGTTGATGGAGTAGGAATAACATGGGCGCTTGTATTAGTTGCAACAATTGCATCATTAGCTGCAACAATTGCCTCTATTATCAGCAAGTTCATTGGTTCAAAGTGGTGCCATGGTGAAAGATATAAGGGATTTCTCAAATTTCCATCTACCCATGGGAATCTCTACTATGCTGGTATAGAAGTAGACGAAGTAGCTACTACCCATTCACAGAGGAAATGTAGTGATAGAGAAGACATTTGTGGTATTTTTTGCCACGGTTTTGAGGGTTGAAAATAAATAATCTGATGATGTCTAAAGTAGATGTGTTCAAAAGTTTTGTTGTACAAACTCATTGTTGAACCACTCTACAATTTTGAAGCCTTTTCATTTTTTAAACTGTCATATTCGATGAATTGAATTAGAATAAATGTCCTTTTTGGTTTATAATGTTAAAATTGCTTTGTGAGATTTTCGATTCTTGATAGAAAGACAAGAAGTCAATATACTTGGAATATCATCTAAGCGTAATTACTTCTCTATGAAATTTTATTTTACGCTAACTCGTACAAAGTTGACGCAACGTGCAACGCACGTTCTTTCACCCTAGTGATATGATATGTGATATAGCAATCTGTGATTAACAAATAACAAACTACCAGCCGCCAGTGTGTGAATGATAAGCTGGATTGGATCATATAGCTTTAGGCCGAATTCTTTGTAATGGGTCTACCAGTCTACGAGAGGTGAAGTATGAAGTCTCAAAATTCTATGGGGCTGATGCTTATTGGGCTAGTTCTTGGTCTCATAATATTTGGGCCTGTTTTACCCAGTCCTATGACTTACAAGATGTCCGTAATCGTTTAACTTCAAGCAAGTGAAAATGAGGTTACAAGATACACATCCTCCTTTTTATTTTATCTTTTAAATAAACAATGTTATATATAAATAAATATATATATATATATATAATTTTATTTATATCTTGTTGATGCAAAATATTAACCTTTAATGTGAAATAATTGTTAAACTATGTAAAAGATAATTTTCAATATCAAATAGTTGTTAATCTATGTAGTAGTTAACAGGGAGTTTGATATATATGAATCAAATATCTCCGACCAAACAAAGTTGTGCACCTATTGATTTATACGACTATGTCAAAGCTTTGGGATGCCAACGAGGATGTGATTTCCCATCACCGGATCAAAAAGAGAAAAATGCAACTAAATAAAATGAAGTTTGCCAAAGAATGTGGAAGTACTAAATGAATTTGATTTGAAATACAAAGAAACAAGACGAGCAAGAAAAATCTCCACTCGCCACTTGCTCTCAAATTGTTAAATAGGGATTTTGAGTATATTAAGCTAAATTGTGTCGTTCTGATAGTTCTTGAGACTTCGTGTCTTTCACAACATTCAATTCAAAAGATAAAAATCGAAATTTCCAAAATAGTTCTAAACTATAATAATAGAGTGAATCCATTGTGTGTGTTAGTTTATAAATTTTAATAAATTTTTATACATTTTAATTCATTCTCAATTTTAATCAAATTAATCGCATCCATATATTTCATAAGATCTACATATCCTGCACAAATCTCCACCATTAAACTCCGCTCATCCTCTCCCCTATTTTATATCAAAATCCATAAAAATCTATAAAAATTTTACATTCTAAGAGCATCTCCAATAAAATTTCTAAATATGAGATACTCTTTAATTTAAAAATTCACATCTTAAAATTTGACTTCAATAAGATTTTTATATTAATATTTTAATTTAAAGAGTGTGTTTGACTCTCCAAATATAGAGAGTCAATCCCACTCTCTATAATTTAATGATTACAAATTTCAATATATCACTTATTGGATAACACAATATAAATTTAACTCTATTAATCATTCATATTTTAAAATATTATTATCAATTAAAATTAAAAAAGATAATAGATTTGCTTTAAAAAAATAAAATACACAGTTAAAAATAAAAATTTTATTGAAATGATTATAAACTTTCACTCTTTAAATATAAAAATACTCTCTATTTAGTAGAATATATTCTTTAAAAATAAATAGCCTGTTGGGGATGTTCTAACATACTCTTGACCTTTTTTTCAAAATTTCACACAATTTCGTGTAATTTATATATATTTTCAACCATATATTTTATACACTTTTTAATAAGTATAATATTAATTACACATTTTACACAATGACGTAAACTCTTCAAAAGAACAAACCCTTAATATATATATATGGACGATGGAATGTCCACACGTGTTTTCTTTATGTTCATTTCAAATGTTCAAAATCCGTCTTCCAGAACATTCATGTCGGCGGGTCCCACTCTAGCGTATCATTCCAGCAAACACTAATTAAAATTAAAATATAAAAGAAATATATAGTACCAAAAATAGGCGAAAATAGATAAGCAAATCGTACATATAGCCAGCCGAAGACCACCGGGGAGAGACCGAAAGAGAGAGAGACACAGAGAGGCGGCGCCTGGTATACCCGATAACTCGACTCCTCAGCAATGGATCCAGATGCAGTTGCCAAGGCATTCGTCGAACACTACTACTCCACGTTCGATGCGAATCGGTCTGGACTCGCGAACCTGTACCAGGAGGGTTCGATGTTGACCTTCGAGGGCCAGAAGATCATGGGAGCGCAGAATATTGTGGCGAAGCTCACCAGTCTGCCGTTCCAGCAGTGCCAGCATCAGATCTCGACCGTTGATTGTCAGCCGTCCGGATCTGCAGGCGGTATGCTTGTTTTTGTCTCCGGCAATCTCCAACTCGCCGGCGAACAGCACGCTCTCAAGTTCAGTCAGGTATTATTGAGAATTGTGCTTTTGTTCGCTATGCTTATTTTCGAATCGGTTATATGTGTTTTGCGGTAATGAAATCGTGCTCCAGTTTGCGGTATTTTGAATCACTGACTCTAGATTTGCAATAATTGATTGGTTAGTGGTTTGTGAGTTCACTGGCACTGGATTTGCAATCGTTGACTGGTTATTGGTTGATCAGTTCAATGGTGAGATTGAACTGGTGTTGCACAAGTAAATGGTGTCTAACTGTTGAACTGTGGATTGTATAATTGATGGCATTCCTGTATACAACTGTGAGGCTGTAAAAGACTTGCCGACGAGATGTTTTTTACTTGGGTATGATGTGAATTAATTGAAGTGGAATGCTGTTATTTGTAATTGCCATTTAAGCGGTGAGCTTTTGGATTATGATGGAAACTTGAACTATTATCACTCAGGTTAAAAGACATGTAACGTGTGTCAGCGTGTGTCACATGCATGGACAAAGCATTCATAAGATAAATGTAGCAAGAATGAGAATGTTGAATAATAAATGTCCTATTAGTGTCCAATGGCATAGAAAGATGGGTAACACGCGTCTTGGACAGACAAAGCACCAATAGGATATGGCGGTATCATATCATTCTGCAGCCTCTTTGCTTTGAAGTAAACTTTTAAATGCTAGTTGACGGCTTTGACCCATTCTTGACATAAAGTAACTTTCAACTCCTTTTTGCAATTACCTGACCCGCACTTGGTGGTTCCCTCTCCTTCAAATTCCTACATGCTAGTTCTTTTCGTTTCCTATGATAAGAACTATGTGGAACCAGTGTTTAACCTTCTCTTGGTTATTTGATTCGTTTGCTGCCAAACTTTTCCAAGTTTTCTTTGATTCTAAGTGCTTAACTGTTTCAGCCTTTTCAGAAATTATTTCCGTTAAAATAACCTTTCCTCATTACATAGTTCACTCTTCCCTATTTTTACCCCACACACTCAGTATTCACCCTTATGCCCCACTTTTGGTCACGTTTCTAAAAAAATTATTTTTCTGAAAATCTCTATGAGGCAAGCACTAAATCTATTGTTAGGAGGCACCACACAGCATGCACCCATATTGCCTCTAAGCCTGCTAAATGTTGCATGACGAGTTAACAACCACTTCCAACAAAAGCAAACCAATTTCTTTCTTCCATTTCCTTCTTCTTTCTTTCTTTGTTTCCTCTTGTTGTCATCACCATCTTCCACGTATTTCTTTTTGAGATAGACACATGCTTCCTTTAATTCTTCCTCCAGTTTCTGGTGCTGATGAATTCTTAGTAGATTCAAAAATTGGCAGTGAATGAATACCACCACAGAATATATATATATATATATATATATATATATATATATATATATATATATAAAGTAAAAATGGAAACATGTCAGATGGTGTTGTTGATGCTTTATTTGATATTATAAGTTATAACAAAGTGTGAAATACTAATTCCCAGCAGTTGCAGCTTGAACTTTCACCTAAAATCATCAATGGCTACGGATATCCATGATAATTTACTATCCTTCATTTACTTCTAGTTGCAGCTTAAATAATATTGATAGTACACTTCACACTAAATTGATAGCTGTTATGGTACTATTGTCTATTAGAGAACTATAACTAGGAATTCTACTTTAGGAACAGAAACGAATTTTGGATCAAGTTGCTTCAGCACATATGTGTAGAAGTAATTGTATTCTTCGATCATAATATTCCACAAAATTGGAAAGGCAAACAAAGTGATCGGACTAAAAAAAGAAGCTAATTATACATTCCTCAGTCGTCTCTGATTGTAGCAATTAAAAATTGAGAAGGATGAAAAACCAGGACCTGCATTTTTAAAATCACTGGGTAAAGTAATGATTGATGACATCTGCAGGAACAAGATTGCTTCAGCCTTGCAGAGAACATTTACGTATATAGAAAAATAAAATAAATTTGATTCGGTGTATTGTTAAGAGTCCTCTTACATATTTCCAGGTCAACATGTGGTGTAGGCTTGACATTTGGAGTAAAAAATAGGAAAGTGATTTGGGAAGTGAAAAAAAAGGTTTACTTTCTTAAATATACAGCAATCAGCCCGATTCAAGTGATTTGGGGTCACGTGGTCTCAAATAAACCCACTGGCTTATATGGCTCCTTGATGGTGTGACTGCACAGCTGTCAAATAGAGTAATTTGGACAGGTTAGGTGGCTGTGTAGCCAGTTTTCCAGGTGGACTGGCCTGACCGGTCCGGATTATGATAACTATGGTTCATTTTCTCAATTCAAAAACATATACGCTACTGATTGCATGCATGTAATATATGCATCATATTTGCAGTTGTATCCTGGTAGCTGGAAGTGCTTTTCCTCCATTCTATATTCCTTCTAAGTATAGTTGGAAGGAGAAAAGTGAATGCTTCTCTCTTTCTCTCTCCATTTTTTTTTTTTTTTTGGGCCATGTGGTACATGCTTTATATGGAATACCTTGTTGCATCCATAACGTCACTGTGATCTTCATTCACTGGGCAAACCTTGTCAAACTTCTCAAGTTGCCTCTAACTTTATCCGTGCTTTAGGTTTACAGTCAGTTTGTGTCTTAAATGCAATTAAAGAAAGGTTTTGGAAGTGGATTTGCAGTGTGAATTGTGTACACCAGTCGGCAATATTGTTATCTATTTGTTTGTGGTCGGGGAGCTAACAAATTAAGAACAAAGCACAGCTGACTTTTTTGAAGGAATGGCATGGGGTCCCACAAATGTCTGGAAAATGAATGAGTAGTTAGAATCATAGAATGATGTGTGGTAAAATTAACATTGGACTTTACGGGCTTGTTCTTTGCATTATGTTGAGTGAAAATATAGATTTACTTGAACGACATGTTAGATGTGTGGTCGAAAATTGGAGGAAAGATATGAAAAATGTAAAGTAATTATATGGGTGGTTGAAAATGATGTGGGACAAAAAATTAGTGGAAGTTAGTGAAAAATTGTTGTATAAAGAACAAGCCCAAGTGTTTTTGTTATTCATCCTAGGAAAAGGAGAGCTAGGGGTATTGGAAAAAGACATGCAGACTACTTGACTTAAGACTTCTCTTTCCCATTTTCATGGGAATGATAAACTAATCATTTTCTCATACCAAACATTTTCTCCATTGTAATTATTCTTACACCCTTTTTTTCATTTTTGTTATTTTAAAATTGTTGACATATTCTTTTGTTGCACAGATGTTCCATTTGATGCCAACACCACAGGGAAGCTTCTATGTGTTCAATGACATTTTCCGCTTAAACTATGCATAATGGATGGAGCATGGGCAGCATCATGAATTGATGACATTCAAGTTGAAATATTAGGGGTTCAAATATTTACTTTCGTCTACTTGGCTGTTTGCTTGTTTATCGATTGTGACAAGTTTTTAGACTAATCCCGAGATGAGGATTGGGCTGAATCAATTGATTGGATTCCTGAACCTGTTTGGATCTAGTGGAATGAATTTAAATTTTCTTTCATTTGGTGATATTGCAACTTTTGTACTGGTTTTTACGTAGTGAAATCGCCAAGTTTTGTCTGCTAGCTTCAAGAATGACTAGCAACTTACTTTCTCATGCATTGGAACATGAGTCCAACTCTAGAAGAATAATGTCACAATTGTGTCAACTATTTTGTGTGGTATTGCTCAACCTTGGAAACTCCCTGAAGGCTAAGATGAAACTTGCCCAGGTGGATCGAGTTTTGAACCAAATTGTCATGTTACAAGAAAGTTGTGGAGAAACATTCAAAGTTCAATGCAAGGACTTCATTTCTAGAAACTATTCGAGTGGGAAAAGGCCTTGTTGTTAAACAGAAACAAACAATATGCGGAGAAATTGAAAAGAAAATTAAGTTTTAGAAATTGGATTGCTGAAAAGTAAAGAAATATAATAATATGAGAAATATGAGGTATAATGTTATTTATTATATTTTTCAACATGCGTGATTGAAAATAAAAATGATGGAGATTAATGGTTAGATGAGCTCAGGATTAGCCTCTGGGTCAGTCTAGCTCGACTAACAAACTTGTAAGGTATTCAAAATTATACTATGAGAAATGTGTTTATTGTAGTCTTTTATTGAGATATATAATTGTATCATTCAATTGATATTAAATTTTCACTAAAAATCAAAACTAATTGTCACTTGACTCACTCTGTGGTTAATTTTGTATGATACATGCACGTAAGTCGGTCTCGCTTGTCCTTCTAATAAAACTTGTTAACAAACAAATCGAATTGTACTCGCACATTTTATATATGAAAAAATTTCATGATGAGCTTAGTGAGGGGAGCAAACTAACGACATCAGTTATAGAGTTATGCAACTTAGTTACTTGTATAATATTGATTCACAACTCTATTGACAATCAAATAGTGTGATAAAATTCTATGGATTCTATAGTCACAACTATTGTAATATCCATAGAATTGTGCCATACACTTGATTGTTAATAAAATTGTGAACTGAAGTTTTACAAATGCCATTTTCAATATATATATGTATGCTTGTTGTTCACAATAAGATAGAAACGAAAAAGGAAAGAGAGGAAGTGATCTCTGTTATGATACATGTACGTACAATTAGGAAGCAGCACGTATATGAACTCCAACAGCTACAATCAAGATGGTATAAATACAAAAGAACACTACTGCATGGACTAGGATTGACATCCCGCCAGTATACATGTTGCCAAATTCTATCATCCTCATCCTAGCCGGAAATTGGCATAGCATCCCTGGTGACAGGAGGATGAAGAGCACCACAGCCACCACCACTGGTCCCCAATCGGCATTCATTTCTCCCTCTATATTCTTTATTGGAAAAGACCAATTGATATACGTACATATATATTTGTAATGCCTTGATGTTTCTTAATGGAGAAGGTAAATATTAATGGATGCTAAACTTGAGTGAAAGGAGAGAGGAGGGAAAGCATTTTGTGTGATAATGGAATTGCTTTAAGGACATGGACACTTCAACTTTTGTTACATAAGCTTCCAATAATTCAATATATGGCTGGCTTTCGGGGGGGGAAGCTTTTTCGGTAAGACTCTAGACTGTATTTAAACAAATCACGCTTATTATCTTAACTGTTTGGGTTATTATCATCTCAAGCTGTCACATGTTATAGTCTTCAACACGTGATAGTCAATAAGCATCACAACATTGGTAGGAGATTAAAATCATTGAAATTTAAAAAAATATAGTAAAATTTTAATGGAGTCCCTCATATTTTAATTGAATCCTACAAAACAGAAAATTCTGAAAACTTAGGTACTTCATAATGTATATTTCATCAATTCAGAAAATCAAACAAATAAAAAAATTAGTTCAACAAGTATAAAAGAAGCTATGGCCGACAAATTAGTCATGCAAATACATGAAAATAAAATTGAAAATCAGTTGAATCTCAGAAGAAAAATGAAAATTTTATTTCAGATTCTGATTAAAACAAAAACCAATTCTACATTTCTGTTTCTCCACCATCAAGTTGCAAGTAATACATCATTATCCATATCACAAATCAACTGCATGTATACAATTTCACGACAACCCAAAATGAAAGAAAATTCAATGACATAAAAGGACAATCGATATATCTAAATTAGGAGAAAATCTCCAGTAGTACTTGATACTCTAGATCAAGTACCACTAGCCACCTACAGAGATAAGAGCTTACATTATTTATTTAACTACCTTTTATTAGGTGACTAGCATTTGCAGATTAGGAGTCTCAAGAACTAAATGCACCAGTAGTACTATAAATTCTTCCCTAAGTTGGAGTGGGGAAAACGTATGTACGTAAATAAAATCAGGTAGCATGTATGTGAACTCCGACAGCGATGATCAAGATGATGTAAATACAAGCGAACAATACGGCATGAAGTAGGACAGAAATCCCACTAGTGTACATGTTACCAAATTCAACAATCCTCCTCCTTGCCGGAAACTGGAATAGCAGCCCTGGTGAGAAGATAATAAACAGTGCCACTGCCACCACCACTGGTCCCCAATCGCCAGTCTGGGTTTTTGCCTTCATGTCTGATATTTTCTCTCTAACTGCCGATCCCCAATCAGCAGTCATTCTCACTATTTCTATCTTCTTCTTCTCTCTAAGAGGAAGAGTTGTTAAATTGTAAATAAGAAGGCATGTATGTTTTTGTACCGATGCCAGTGAGTAGCAAAGCATGGGATACTAAACTTGAGGAGGAAAGGAGACATCAGGAGGGAAAGTATTTTTTACGGTAAGGAATTGCTTTAAGGACAAGGAGAACTTCAACTTTTCACTTTTGTTCATGAAGCTTCCAAATATTGAATATATGACAGGTCCAATTTGATACATCGATGTGGAATTCATATAGTATGCCTTTAGTTTTATCATTTATGTTTATTTTTAGTTTTCTTTTAAACAGTAAATACATGTTATTATTTTATAATGAAAAAAATTAACATTAAGTATTACAGTAGCAAAACCCGTTTCTGTAATTGCGTTTATGATGTGTTTGCTATGAAGGACTGTAAAGCACTATTAGTACAAAATAGAAAAAGAACCAAAAATCTCGCTAAAGTAACTCCATTGTAATCCACAGAAGAAAAAGGCAAAGAACAGAAACTTGAAAAATAGAAATTTCATAGACGGCAAAATTGGATTACAGATACAGCTTGTCCAAAAAAATGATCATAGCATACCTTCTACTCTACTTAGATCACACACGCTCCGGCTAAAATAACTCAAGGCTTATGGAACTTCATCTTCCAAAAAATATATTCAACAGCACAAGTGCGGAATGCATGTCGTCACCAATGCATAGTTACAGCCAAAGAAGAAAGTCCACAACAACCATGAACTACCTCTCATCATCAAAAATAGGCTCTGAAATAAGACAAAACAAAGGACACAGTTAGCTTCACTCACTCAATTGTCCATTGAGTACCACAACAGCAAGGTTGGAGCTCAGACAAAAATACCATTTTCTAAAAGACGAAAGAAAAGAATTTTCATTTTTCTTTGTAGAATCTTCATCTTTTATTTATGCCGTTGAAAAGGACGTATCTATCCCACAATGTCTAGTGCAATTTGTTAGGGAAACTAACAAGCTGTTGAAGTTAGCACCAACATGGTATCAATCGACTTACTAGCTTACCATCCCAAGTTAGATCATTTCACAAGTCAATCATTCACTTGAGTACACGTAAATGAAAAAAATTCTACTTGGGCCTAATACCAAGCCGCTAATCTGGTTCGTTTAGCTGAGTCGACACTACAGATTAAAGCTCAGGTTAGGTAGTGCAATAAGGAAAACAATGGCTTGAAACCAGATGCATCTAGGATCCAACAGGATATACTCATAAATATATGCTTAACTCAGTATGACAGTAAATGAAATTTCCAGTAATGATTTGCACAAAGCTGGCTTACAGTGGAAGGCATTGTGGGTCCGAAAATCAAAGGAACTTATACCATGCGTAATCAAGTGGTAATGTATTCATAAGTCACTGATGAGGTCACATATCTCTTCGTTTAATGCAGATGCAAATTTACGTTAGTTACTGAAGTCTCCAGATTCGGAGTCGTTAAACAGATTTGCTCATTGAGTTTCAATTAGGAGCCACAAAATTGAAGGTAAGGGAGTTTCAATCCATTTCAACAGCATAAATTCAGTGGACGAATAAAATTCAGCCAGGCATGTAATAAAAAAAACCAATATGAACGGAGAAAATTAGCTACAGCTTGTCCAAGTCGGGTAAAAAGAAGAAATTAGGCGGAAATAAGTTTATCCTTTACCTGGTGCAACCTTAACGGCAGCGGATGCAGGCCAGAGGATGGCGCGACCAACTTCAGACAAATTCAAAACCATAACCACAGAGTAGAACAGTAAAACCAGAGTTACGACCAAAGGCATCAACACGAACCCGATCATGAAAGTCACAGCTCCGAATAGCATCAAAGCGAAAGAAATCCCGAGAAACAACGCACCGAAAGCCGCCGGAGAAACATGAGGCGGCACTGGTCTCGACGTAGAACACACCTGCGCCGGCGGCGTCGGTACTAGAGAGAGGCTGGGAAAAGATGTAGGAAGCCGCGGCGATCGGAGGACGTGAATGATCATGGTGCATAAGTCGTATAATACCCTGATTTGCTGATCTTCGTCGCTCATTTTGATTGAGATTGCGATTGAAGATTTGGGAACTGAATAGAAATCACTGCAGATTCGAGACGGTGGATTTTGTACAAATAAGGACGCAGAGAGTGATCCGCAAAAGGAATATACCATATATCAATGCTTAAAATATCGCTCCTTCCGTTGCAGTAAGTGATTAGGTTTAGGGTGGGGCTATTTGCACCCCATTTTCGGTAAGTGCACCACCACTTTTTTTTTTTGGGACAAAATTATAACGATACTCTTTTTTTATTTTTTAAATAATACCAGGTGGTCAACCACCATAACTAGCGGCCTAGTTATATTTTTTTTCGTTGGGAGAAAAAAATTCTCCCAGCTAAAGCCAAAAATTTGCCCCTCGAGCCCCATCGCATTAGGGGTTGTGTGTGGATTATGTTAGCGTTGGGAGAAATTTTTTTCCCAACGCTAGCAACTTAACATTCTCGCCATAACTAGTGGTTTCAACCACCATCATGGTGGTGATCAGCCACCAACTCTCTCCCTTTTTTTTTTCCCTCCGATGAAAGGATAAAATGGGGAATGAGTGAGGGTGCATACAGTAAGTAATTTAGGTTAAAAAAAATGGAAGCGGATGTATTAAGTAAGTGGGGTGTATTTAGCAAACATGGGGTGAAAATGGCCTCACCCTTAAGGTAAATTTTAAAATATTACTTTTAAAATATTTTAAAGGTGATATAGCTAATGCTAGGATTAAATTTTTTATGAATATCTATGTATTTTTATATGAAACATGAGAGAGAATGAATAAAATTAAATGATAGAGATTTATGTGTATATGTAAATCCTACAAGATATATGAATATCTTTAAATTTAAATTTAGAAAGAATTGATAAAAATTTATAAAAAATTTCATCCTAACGTGCCTTAGTGAAATTTCAATAATAAAAGTATAAAACATTAACTTTTAAATATTTTGACAAAATTAAGTGATCAGGTACATTTTATTTTGATAAAAGAAAATAAAAAAATATGAGTAACAATGAGTTGATTAATTGTACCAATTTCTATATAGTACAATCTGCAGTCGTAAAAATTTAACAGGCCATTATAAGAGAAGTGAGAACTGAATGGTGAAATTAGATTACATAATTTGAAAACAGAGATATGCTTGCATGTTGTTTCTTAGGGGAGAAAACTCTAGTGAAAATGAAGGGAAGACTTACTTTGACTTTAATTTGATTTTAATTGAGTAATAATATATACGTCTTAACAAAAAGAAAAATGACATATATTTTATAAAATTGTTCTAATAAATTACTTTTTATTAAATTGAGCAATTGTTTGTATAAGGGGTTTGTCTTAGTAAAATAGATAAATCTTAGTGATATATTTGATTGGAATCCAACACACCATTCAACTCATTTTCTACTTGTAATAAAAATGAATACAATTTATTTTGCACAAGATATTGAAATAATCATTTCTTATTTTATTTGTTAATTTCTCATATTTTCAAAATCTTTTCTTTATTTTTCAATTTTCCAATCAAACCATTCATCAATAACATCTATCTATGAAATAAATCCTAATAGTGGTCTGATAAATATAAATATTGTGTATATTTTTCTTTCATCCACTTTTCTATTTTTTCCTAGAAAAAAAAAATCAGCATTTGCAGGGGAAAAAAAAAAAAAAAACAAAGCCAGCATTCATTGAAAATCAAAATAAAAAATAAAAATAAAAATCAAACAAGAATAACTCGCGAACGAAATTTCAGACCCATTCCAAAATCGAGCATGACCTTCCCAATGGCTCTCTAATTTAAAACCCTAGAAAACCGAATATTCAACAAACGAGTACAAAGCGCAGTATAATACCCAAATCTAAAGCCTTCCCAAATCAGAAATTAAAGTGGCATCAGTCAAATTGGTGTTATGGCGCTAACGAATTTCATACTGACGGTGGCTGGGGTCAGCGCAGTGATTTTGTTGATGAGGAGCGATGTGAAACAATCTGCTACGATCTTCCGCAGAAACGTCCGACATATTCGTAACTGGCTCGAAGAAGAGTCGGCTACTGCGGCCGCCAAGTACGCTTTTCATACTCGGCTCTACTTACGCATCATTTGAATTGTGTTTCCCTTTTATCCGTAAGATCGAAATTTCTACTCCAATTTTCTTTTGTCTTGTTAGTATTGTTCGTCTGTGCTGGCGAAAATCCAACTGACAATATGCGTTTACAAGGTTCTCCTGTAATTTGATGTAATCAGAGTTACTGTTGTTTTGAGATATTGGATAATTGATAACTGAAACATGTAGCTATTTTTATGAATGAATGAGTGTTGAATGTTGACTGAAACATGTAGCTATTTTTATGAATGAATAAGTCACGAGTGGGCTGCTAGAAATACCGGTCTTAGTAGAACTGCAGAAGATCCTTGGAGTCAAATGATATGTAGCTATTTGCGATTCTAATTTCTTTCAGCGCTGATGTTTGCTACATTTGTATTCTTTTTCCTTCTATAATGATCCCCTCAATATCAGCTTTATTCTGCAAATATGGTACTAGTATTGTGTTAGTTTCTTAATGACTGACTGACACTCAAAACTGTTCAAAGAGTCATGTATGTCTGAACAATGAGACCAGCATGAAGAGATCCCATCAACCAGTGACTCCAATGAACCATGCCTTGTTTGACATATATTGAAGTCAAAGTATCCACTTGTAGCAAGTTCGAGTTTCTTTCATTCTAAATAGGCAGGTTTGTAAGCAAACTAAAGAAGGGCTCCGGCTCCACTATATCCGATTATCAGTTCCTTAACTTTCAAGTGCCGTCTGTGGCTAGAGGCTAGTTTAATGGAGCTGATTAAATTTTCTATGATTTGTTGAAAAATTAGTTACATAATAATAGTATGAAATGTAACACTTCTATCCTTTATGTACCTTTATTGCTAGTTGCATAAGATCCATGGCTCAAAAAAATGGTGTGTTCGGGTAAATTTTTTATTTGCTAAAAGTAAAATTTTTAGGTTGAGTAGTGATATGGACTATTAGATGTGTGGATAATAATGAGTAGTGTATAAGATGGGTGGTTGATATTGCTGATTGATTTTAGTTGAGTGATAGAAGTTAATTTTTGGGCGGAAAATTTAAACGAACAAAGGCAAGTTTTCTCTGTCTATTACATATTGCTCACCGCCACTGGCAGCAGGCTCCTATGTTAGTGCTGCTGGGCGGGCCTTCAACATGATTATGAGCTGTGGAGCAAATTAAAATTTATCAAAGTGAAATTTAGATACTCAGTTCTGTATATTGCCTCTAATGACGTCAAAGGCTTACATAAATTCCTTCTGGAGTAGATTATTGATTTCTAACTCTGGCGAATGGTGACTCCATTCTTCCTTTTGAGCAAGCCTTCTATGGAATATGAGCGGTTTCAAATTCTCTGGATTTGGATTTATGTTTGAATTTATTGCAGGGAGAAGCCAAAACCAAAGGAGATACCCAAGAAGGATGTCCCCAAAGACGGCAAGCACTGATGTGACCCTTGCTTAAGGAAGTAGGGAACTGCACCAGTTTAAGTTTTCTTTTGTAAGATGTTTGTAGGTCCAGGATCTGTAAAATCGATTTGGTGAGCCCATCTTTTTTCGTCTGGAAAAATGAAAAATAAAAAAACGGATGCATGGGCTGCAGACCAAGAGTCAAGCTTCGCTTGCCCTCGTGCCTCTATAGTTATATAGAGTTTGTACAGAATGGTGTTAAATTTCCGATTTTTTTTCCTGTTTATGGAGTAATATGTTTCTGTTTCTTCCAAAGCTCTTTCATGTTCCCACACACTTTCGCTCTAAAGTAGCATCTATCAATAGAGATATTTTACCCTCACCCCAGCTAACTATCGGTTGCTCTAAGTGCACATCGGCCAATACCAAGAACTTACACATTCGTCTTATTTTGCTATCATCACACACTATGATGCACACAAGTCCTCCCTCTAGACTGGGCACCATCAACAAAATTTGGGTGCTGTGGACTGTGGTCTTGTAAAGTGAGCCATCCTTGACCAAGTAAAATGACAGTTGGAGTGAGATCCGCGTTCCGAACATCTCTCTCCAATCTCCATTGCAGATGCCCGCTGATAATTGCATGGAAATAAATTGTTTTGAACATATGTTATATTAAATAATTGAAAACAAATGAAAAAACTATAAAATGCTATCAGTCGAATAACTTTGATGAGTATTAAATTTATATTATTAAAAATTTTTAAGAAGTTATATTGTTTGGGTTCCTTTTCTTATAAAAAATAAGCACGATTACCTCTCGAAATGGTAATCTAAAATCTTATGAAACAAAAAATAAATTCATTTGCATAAAATGGAAGCAAAATTCGTTTATAATAATAACTTTTAATTAGTAAACCAAGTAAATAATAACATTTTTATTAAGGGATTTAAATATTAGATTTTTTTCTAAAAGATCAAATATTAATGTGGTTTGAAGGATTAGTCGTGGTCTGGCAATTTTTGTGTAATTCCTTTTAATTATTAAATATCATTGAAAATTGGATCTTTTTTCCCAAAAATCATCAATTTTTGTGTAATTCCTTTTAATTATTAAATTTCATTGAAAATTGGATCTTTTTCCCAAAAATCATCATTTTATAGTTACTTTATAGTCGCAAGAAGTTAATGTTTCTTTCTTAAATATTTAATTTTCCCGATTGAATTGAGGTTTTCTTCCCCATTGAATAAAAAAAAATTGTGTTTGTCTGTGTGTCCGTCATTCCGTCTTCACTCTACTTCTTCTTCATCATTCACTTATAGATGCTTATCAAAATCTCTACCAACCATTCGATTGGAACCATCATTGTAGCGGTATACTAGTAATATATTATCTTGAAAGTTATTTCTTGAAACAAATAATGCCATATATTTAAGTTGGGTCATGTTGATTTCAAGATGACAACGAATTTACCTACAACATTGTCATCAAATTTATTATTAGGATCGGATTCGGATAAGATCGGATCGGATCGGATCGGATCAAGAAAAGAAATCCAAATACGATCCATATTGGTATAGATTTTTATAAAAAAAATAAATAATAATAAAAAAATTTTAAAAATAAAAAATAAAAAATCAATTCGAATCGGATCGGATCGGATCGGATCAGATCCGATCCAAATCCAAATCCGTTTCGGATTGCCAATCCACAGATCGTCGAATCGGTAAAAAATAACTCGGATCGGGTATCCATCGAATTTGGATCAGATCGGATTTTTTCTGCCATCACTAACAAGGGCATTTGAGCTAATATAGCATTTTAGTTCAAGGATTCGATTCCCCTCTCAACTTGTAATTCTAAAAAAATAAAAAATAAAAAAAAATCTCTTTTTACCTTTGAAATGAAAAATTACTGTTTTACGCCTGGAAATGTAAAACAGCATCTTTTGGCGCAAATGTTTGCAAAATCTATTTCTTCCACAACAAAAATTTCAACATAAAAAATCTAGAGCGAAAAAGCATAGGTGAAAGAGAAAATGGCGGGTGCTCTGGTTCCGTTATTGCCGATAACGAAACCCTCATCTGTCTCCATAACTCGAGGGCATTCGAGGTTTGCTCTCTTATTACCATCACATTATCGACTGCGGAATTATTCGGGACTCAATTGACTTCGTCACTAATGTATCCCTAGTTTAATCGGCCGTTGTCGCAGTTCAAATTCGAGAATATTTCGACCGCGAAAGATTTCTTGCGATTATTCTTGCTTCGAAGTAAGTGTGAAGTTTTCTCTCCGTCTTCAGCGATTCTTCCAATTTTATTATAAAATGTAACCTTGAATACGGCTGCAGAAGTATTTATTTTATTGCTTTGCCCCTTAATATGTAAAATGTGCATTAGTCGTGGATTCAAATTTCAATTGAGATAACGGTTTGATTATGCCTCTTAGCTGCGGCCCCTGGGAGAATTGTTGTGTTCATCATACGTATATATAAACAAACACATTGAAAATCCTTTTAAGAATCAATTCTATTGCCTCGATTGAATCACCATCCGATGCTAACATGCCATATAACCGCTGCTCTCATGTGCTGCTCTCGTGAACTACTTATAAATTGCAATCCTCTTTCATCATACTAAGACTTCCTTGTTTCCTTTGTCCCAAGTATATCTCAGTTTTCTATTTTATGCTTATGATTAAAGTATCTGTCCCCCTTTTTTCCAGATAAAAGATGTTAGCTATCAATCTCCAGGGACCAAGGTCAATCTCCTAAATAGAATAAGTTTCTCCATACCTGAAAAAAGGTAATTCACTGCCATTTTGTCTTAAATACGTTATATATTTATAAAAATATAAATTGTCTTCTTTTTCCATTTTACAACTGGTGTTTTCCGAAGTTTAACACAAAAAAATATCTTGTGTTGCACCTATTGTTTGTATTCAATTCTTTCGGTTCCTACCGAACTGAAACAGAATTTATGCAAAAATACCACTTTATGTATAAGTGCCAGGTTTTTACACTGACAAACATGTTCATACTGTAAGTATGTAGATTTTGTCACACATTTATGCAGTTTTGGCTTGATATTTGGACGGAGTGGAAGTGGGAAAACTACCCTTTTGCAGGTTCACCTTTTGATCAATAATGATCGTTATGATAATCCCCTATATTGCATCTGGCGGCTTGCCTAGTATCTTATTTTGATTTTACTCAAATCTCAGTCTATTTCTTACAGTTGATTGCAGGTTTAAGCAAGCCAACGTCAGGCTCCCTTCTCGTTCAAAGATACAATGACGATGGTCGCCCATGTCAGTCTCCTGAATTGTTATTGCCTGGAAGGGTTGGTATGGTGTTCCAGTTTCCTGAGAGGTATTAACTTCTCATAGGAGAACAGGCAGCAATTTTAACTTCTTCCATTTCTTAAAGGAAAGTTCAATTTTTGCATCCTATCTTGAAAATGAGCTTATACTGCATTGAATTACAATTTGTTTAATAATCAGTCCCGTCACCTTTTGTGCTTGGGCAGTGCGACTAATGTTGTTACTCTCAAAATCACTCCATTGGCATTTTCTTTCAATTTCCTTAGCTGATTCCCTCAAAGCAAAATAGGGAAACATTGCCCTCTTTTATAATTTATTTTTTTTAGTTTTCGCCTTTATGAAACTTCTATGCCTCAGCATCGGAACATCAAGCATATGCAATTTTCTACTCATCTTCCATCAAGTGCATGCCTTTTTACTTGCATTTGCCAAAATTAAAGTAATTTTCTATGCTCTCAATCTTATAGTCAGTTTAGCCCGACTTCATTTTTTTTTTATTATTATTATTATTATTATTATTATTATTATTATTATTCGCTCAAGTGGTTTAATACTTAAATCATCATTTTTTCTTGAGTAGTTTTACATCTGCCTTATTCCTAAATTTTTCTAGTCTTAAAGTTTGTATTGTAGTTTGCTTCATTTTAAATAACTATGTAATTGCAGTTGTCAGGGTATCTAATGCTAAAGATTTTGGAATAGGTATTTTGTTGCTGACAGTGTTCTTGATGAAATCATATTTGGGTGGCCAAGGCAAAGAGGTGGCTTGCAATTGAGAGAGCTTCTTGCTTCAAGACTCGAAAGAGCTATGACTTCGGTATATTCTACTAATAAGCATTATTATTATTATTATTATTATTATTATTATTATTATTATTATTTTGTAATTTGTTTTATCAATGTTATCATGCAAATAAAACTTTCAGGTTGGTTTGACGGGAATCGCTCTGGACAAAGATCCACAATCACTAAGTGGTGGCTACAAACGTCGACTTGCCTTAGCAATTCAGTTAGTGAGAATCTTTCTTTTCTTACATGTATTTCTGTGATTAGAACGAGAAACTGGGTGGCATTTCTGTGTGTGCATACACATTATGCCTTTATGAGAAAGTGTGGATGTGTTTCTGTATGCTTAACGACTTGCGCTCCTAATAAGTGCTGACCAAGTGGTCCCATCATTGCAGTGAGAGAAGAACTAGATTTTAGCACTTAGCAGCACTACCCCTCCAAAGGTTGTTTCAATAACTGAGACCTGTGGTCTTCAATTGCCAATGGAGCTAGCTTACTTTTGACCAAGGCCTATCCTCTAAATATTCTTTTTTTTTTTTAATAAGAAACTGCACATTTTATGGATCAAAATATTTCCAGAAAATAATTACAAAAGAATAGAGCGGATGAGCCATCCACTGTGCAAAACAATGACATCAGTCATGAAGCAAAAACCACTAAATATTATTGCACCGCTATGAGGTTGAAATTTTTTTTAGGTAATGATCCTATTAATGGTTTGTTATCTCTGGTCAGGTGCAAACTCCAGACCTCTTAATATTGGACGAGCCTCTCGCTGGCCTTGGTATGAAGATTTCTGCTATGCTCTTTATACATGACTTTGCTTGATCTTAAGCTGTGCTAATCTAGACATAAATCCGTATTTCAGTACTTAACTGTTCAAATGTTGGTTAAAGAATTGAAGTTTGATAATATATATGGACAATTTCGCACAGACTTAATATAGACTTAAGAAGCTCCTTTTTGTAAGATATACTTAGGATTTGTTTGATTATTGTCAAATCGAAAGTGACTTTTCTCTCTCATTATTTTCAACCACTCATTGTATTTATTTGACAATGTTTTAATTTTGTAATACATTTTCTTTACTTTGCAGCTGCACATTTAAAAATCTTTTTTTTTCCTCCAAAAATATCTATCAAACATACCCTTAATAGAACATTTTAGAAAATAGAAGAGAGTGGTGGCAATCACACGGGGTCCGTGAGTCACTAAATGTATGTTTGGAAAAGATTTCTGAAAAAATGATTATGTGTGGTTGAAAAGTAAAGAGAAGTTCTAAAATATACCAAAAAGTTGTTGGATCAATGAGATTGGTGATTGAATATGTTTGAGAAAAATGATTTTTAGAAAAAGTTGTGGCAAATGTACTCCTAAGGCTTGTTTGATTCACATTAAATCTGATCAAATTAAATTTGTTTTTAAATGTGTGGTTGAGAATTGTAGAAGAGGTAGCAGAAGGGGTATTAAAAAAAAAAAGGAGTCAACTCAGTGTAAGAGTCGTTGAAAAGGATGAGGCAAAAAAGCTAAATTTAATTTGATGAAATTTAATGTGAATAGAACAAGCCCTCGAATCCGTTGTTGGCTAACACCAAATTTACCGTTGATAGATTTACTGGAAAAATGATTCTCTGTTTGTGTGATTGAGGAAAAAGGAGAAGTTTTTGAAAAAACATAAAAAAGTTGTCAAATTAGTGTGATGAGTGGTGGAAAATGATGATAAAACAAAATGATCTTGTGAATAAGGTGTTGTATGAAACCAGCTCTTAGTGTGGTTATTCTACAAATTGCATGATGCAAAGTAGGAGCCTCTCCAAAAAATGTAGCCTCGATGTGCTGTTTGAGACATTTGAATCAGTGAAGACACGGATGAGTAAAACCTTCCTTTCTCTCTCTCTCTCTCTCTCTCTGTCTCATTGTAGATGACACAGTTTCAATGAACGTGCATAGATCTGTCCTTGATTAATTTAGCTTCCACCAATCTGTTTCAATAATAGCTTGCTTTTCCAAGGAACTTGGAAATGAGAGGCTATGTTGAAGACATAAATTTAAAATGTGGAGAGTTCGATCGAAGTCTGATTAATTCCGTAGGATAGTTTACGATGCCTGACTAATTCTGTAGGATAGTTTTCGATGCATGTATGGAATTTGTTCTTAATTGCACCAGAGCTGCTGTCTATGATTTCATGTGTGGATTGGAGTTGCAAATCGAAGTAATATGAATTGTTCACCCTTTCAGAAAATGTCAAATTATCTTTCACTCTATGTGCATCACTACATTGAGTTCTCCAGCTTAAATTACTGAATATTTGTCCGTTTGTTTGTCAGATTGGAAGGCCCGAGCAGATGTTGTTAAATTGTTGAAGAATCTGAAAAAAGAGCTGACATTGCTTGTTGTCAGCCATGACCTCAAGTAAGTCCTGATTTTGGACATGTTCTTGTCCATTTGTTTACTACAATCTGTTTTCATTTTCTTGCGTAAAAGCTTTTATCAATCTGTTTTCATTTTCTTTGGTAAAAGCTTTTATCCTGTTGTAAATTTCTAAACTTGTTGGGTCACTTATCTTCTGAAATAGGTAAGGTGACTCCTGTGTTATTGACATTTCAGAATTCATCATGTCCCTTCTTACTTGCTATTGTTTACCCATGAAGTTGTAAAACATGTCATGGAAACTGTTTTCTTTCAATCATGTTAATTCTAGCTACCAGTCCATATAAAAAACTATGTGATCATGTTTCAGTACATCCCTTTTTGTTTAGCTCAATAGACCATCATTTTTGACATGAATCTCAGTTGAATGTTGATAGTTGATCTTTCAGGCCCATTTGCCCCTTCTGAAACATGAATCTTTTGTCCATATTGAAGTACGCTTTGCATGGGTTGCCTAGCAAGTAACAACTTTTTGAACACAGAAGCTAATATGCTTGGCCTTAATTATTATATTATTATCATGGGCCCACCATATTATGAGCAATTGTGAGTGATGCTTTATGGTTTACAAGGACATAGCTGATGTAAAATGACAACATTATTACTTGGCGATAGCAGTCATTTTTCAAATTAAGAGCAGCTCTGTTAGTTTTAGAAGTTAATCAGGCTGCTATGTAACTGTTGAAATATCCTCGAGAATGCATTTTCTAGTTTCTGTTACATTACGTCTTCAATATTAAACTGAGTTGGAGAGTTAATTGAATACGAATAGGTTTGTTGAAAGGGATTTTATGTGTTCATCCTCATATTGATTGGGAATAAGAATCAGAGTCCCCCTTCATTTTTTTCTGTTTTTTTGGTGGCCTGGATGTTAAAATGTACTATAACTTCCGTTCTGGATCTAGCAGCCAATAGAGGAATCAAACCGTATCTTTAAACTTAAATTATATTGCTTATCTTGTTCTTAAGTAACAGTTCTAGTATTTTATAGCGTGCGTGGTAATGACTAAACTCCATATCTAGGCAAAGAATAATGGGTTATGTTATCCTCTTATTATACATTTGCAGTGTTAATATATCCAGCAATGAAAATTCTATCTGTATATTTCTAGGGAGTTGGCCTCTCTTGTAGATCAATCTTGGAGGATGGAGATGGGAGGAGTATTGAAGAGTGAAGTGCTTCCAATTTGATTTTCAGCAAGTATTTCTCAAACAGATTGACTTATGGTGCTCTAATAGTGAGGTATGTCTGTGATTAGTTATAAGTTATAACGGGTTCCTTTTTATGCAGTATATACAGTGGAAATGGTGGATTAGCCTAAAGTAAATGTAGATAGAAGCATGACAATATTACCAGTAAAAGTAGAAATGATAACAAGTGCTTATAGTAGTTTTGCCAGGTGACTTTCTAGTGGTGTAGTGATACTCATGTGCCCATCAATTTGAATGCAACCTTCAAATATACCATATTCAAAATTGGGGCAGCTACATATATTGAAGGCATCGAAGATATGTGCAAAATGACTGCAGCAAACAATAATTTCAATACAAGAAGTTGCCAAATTACACACATCAGGAACAGCTATATTTGATTCTTCACATTTTATCAGAGTTTTTTTAAGCAATAGGTTTTTTCCTTTAAGAACATTACTTAAACATAGCATTGCAATCCATTGCTCTGTTTCTTCACTGGAAAGCTCTCAGACATTGGAGAGACTCTCCTAATTTATTTTCTCTATTCTTGAATTCACACCTCACTCATAAATAAAGCTGCATATGTAAAGTACCTTAGCACCAGATTGAACTGGAAAGGAGTAGGACTGGTTTCTTCTCTTCAAGTTTTTCTGTGTCTACAGCTCCAAGACCAAATCTACATTTGCAAGAAAAAGGAAGAGTGAGATAATTGTGCTTAGTTAGGATCCGATCAATCTATTGGTATTGATGTTTGTGTGTCTATATTTCATATTTCGACTTACAATCAGTATCCGTCTTAATCCAGTGCTCTCCTTTCATTTTTGATGCACTTCTGCCAACACCAGTTGGAAATAGTTTCATGGTATTCTTCTCATTCTTTATGTTGTCCACATAATCGGGCCTTTTGTTTTTATTTCCCCCTGCATTCTGATATCCACCCTCATGGGAAATTATCTTACCTTTTTGCAACTTTATAAACTGTTTTGTGGTCATCTCCTCAGGGTAAACCTTCGTGCAGAACACTTTTAGGGCCTGCTAATAAAATATTTATTATCTTTTCAGTTTACTGCACCACTAAAGAAATGATCAGTTGGAAAATAAGTCATTTTTCACAACCGTACTCCCTAGGCAGAAAAAGGCATACACCCATCTTCATCTCCCTCCTCTCTTCTTAACCATTGTCCCTTGTCATTTTATCTCCCCTCACCCACTCAACAGAAACCTAAATCCCGCACGAATCAATTCTCTATTGAACCCACCACATTCTAAACTGCCCCTCCTAACCATCACCCCTTTCCTGTGTTCATATCCCACCGCCAAATAGCAGCAGCCCGTATGCAAGGTTTTTCTACAAAGGGATGCTGGGATTATCATTGCAGACTGAAACTAGTGACTTCCTGTTGGTATATACTTAGTCTCCGCTTTGGATGAATGTATAAAGGGTTTTATTTATGTATAAATAAAGAGTGTTGATAAGTAGACAGTAATTGTGGGTCCTTTGACTGGGTCCATTGAAATGTCTTGTTGCAGGTTAAGCATTAATTAATGATTTCTGATGGAGGCTTAGAGCATGTTAGGATGTAAATATTTACACATTTTTATCCATTCTTTCTAAAATTGAATTTGGTCAAACCACCCACATGCATATCTCGTGTGACCTACATGGCTACATGTACTACACAAATCTCCACCATTCAATTCCATTCATTCTCTCTCCTATTTCACATAAACATACATAAAAATTCATTAAAAAACTCAATCATAACATGGGCTTAGATGCTGAAAATCTCCGACGTTACATTTGACTACCTGGGACACATCCTTTCTGTTTTAGACATTCCTCTCTGTATATGACTGTGTGAAGTTCTGTCTAAACCCTAGTGCATAAATTAATAGAAATAAAAGATACTTTTTCCAAAGATGTGGCGGAAATTGATAATTCTCTACCTGATTTTTTCAGTGACTTATGGGGTGATATGGAATAAATTATAATGGTTTTTAAAGGTTTTTAATGTAAAAGAGGAGAGAGAATGAGTGGAGTTGAGTGATGGAGATTTGTGGATGTGATGAGATATGTGGATGTGATTGATTTAGGATAAAGAAAGGATGGATAAAAAAGTGGTAAAAAAGGTTGGCTAACGGGGTATTAAGCTTCACATTTAGTTGGCATGACCTTGTACTTTAAATTATCTAATGTCTATTAAACTGCAAAAGCGGAGCTGATTGGTATTTCTTAGGAGATTTAATAAGAGCTAAGTGAACAGACCTTAGAGAGTTTCCTTTTAAATGAAATGGATTCAGCAGCATCTCCCTTAGAAGAAACAGTATTGCTGCCTCTCGTGGAATGGAAATTCTTAACCATCTTCTTCATGAGACGTGTTATGTATCTTCCCCTTGCCTCTTTCTCTAATTCTTCACATTTCCTCTTAGGATCATCGTGGAGTGCATTTCTCTTAAAGAGCTCCCCAAGTGATGTCTTTTCCTTTTTTGGCTCTGCTCCAGGACCTGTGCCTGCCAGTTCAATTAAGGAGCCAAAGAGATAATTTTGCAGAGGACATGGCACTGTGTTTGTGCCATCTGAATCTGCTCCTTCATTTTGCTTGTTACTGAGGGTTATGATGCTTGCCTGACTACTCCTCTCTGAAGAGTCATTTGCTATCTCCTTTGCTTCAGCTTCAAGAAACTTCTCCAGCTCATAGTTAATAAGCTCGAGGTCATTGTTTGTGATTTCTGTCTCTTCATTAGTCAAATTCACACAAGGCACGGTAAATTTTGGAGTTGGTGGGTCTGTGTTGAGTAGTTCCATACCAAAAGTACCAATTGCAAGAAAGCCGAAGGGATCAAATGATTCTCCGTGGAAGTCCACTTCTGATTTGTCAGCTTCAATTTTATTTGGAGAGTTTTTGCACACCGTGTTCGAGTGTGGAAATGTCTTGATTTGGTCTAGATAGTGGTGCCCATTGGAAAATTCCTGTACTGAGAGGCAAGATGTGGGGTTTCCTGAAATTCAAAATGAATAAATATTATCATTTTAATAGTCAATGGTTTTTTCCCAAATTTTCTTGTATGATGTTTACTGGATAGGAAGGCAGCTGCATGCTATTTATCAAGTCACGTGGAATTATGATGAAGAGTTTGGCACCGCCTAATAATTCTGTAAATTATGTAGCTTAGAGTTTTATTCTGTTGGCTGCGTTTTCCATGAGCATGTCAGCCATGTTCTGAACGTAATTAAATGCCATCACAGTATGATGGATTGTCCATAACTGTTGTGATATACGATTTGCACTCATCTAATTGATTTCAGAGAAGGATGCAAGAAAAGAAAATAACACACAAAAAGGAAAATCAAGTTCAGCCCCTGATTTTGCACTAAAGATAATTGATATTCTCAGAGAAGTTACCTGTTGTGAAATTCTTCAATTGCTCCGTGTTATTTTGCCTAAGCTTACGATGCATCCAGCCTAGTAACTGCATCAAAATTAAAGTTAGAAATACAATTTCCCCCCCAAATTTTAAATAATTTGGACTCACCTTCATGTTGAACGTTGTGGTGATGACTCAGAGATGGTTAAGTTATCCAGCAAAGATTGCTCAGTTTTGAAAGAAATAGGTAGATAATTGATGGAGAAATGAGTAATAAAGGAAAAAGTTCCAAGTCTCAAAAGGCCTGATATGCCTTTTCATTTTGTTTTTAACAAATAGAAGCACCTGGATTCCTCGGAAAACTGAGATGGACTTGTGCATAGAACAACATGGAGAAAGGTACAAGGCTATGGTGGACAAATTCTGTCAAAATCATATCAGTTAAGGAATGGGCTTGAGCCCCACATGTGGGAGATTATTCATATTTTTTGTGGAGTTGGTGGCAGTGGGCTGATTGAAATGAACTTTAGTCAATGCTCATCTTGTCTGAATACAGTCTAAAATTGATATCTACCATTATAGGTACTCATGCAAATAAAAGGATGTACATTATTTGTGCATTGCATTATATTTGCATGCGCTATTGCAGCACATGTTTTCTTTTGCATGCATGTTCATCTACAAGGGACTGGTACCACCACAATTGGTAGGGCTACATTGCTTTTTAGTTGCATGTGCACTTATGGATAAAAAGATAATTCATTCTTGAAAGATATCTGTTCATTAGGGCCACACCGTGCTCCTTGTTGATTATCTGAATTATGATTTTCTTTTGGGACGTTGCTTTTTGCTGAAGAACTGACCAACAAATTATCAAATGTTTCCCCTTTCTTGACCCCAAATACCCTTCAAATTATCAGTGCAGCATGTCTCAAACAAAATATCCGAGGTCAATGTGTTGGTTGTTTTGGATTGCTGATTGTGTTAGTGAACTTCAATGAGATTCTCTATTTTCATGAGAGCATCAGCATATATGATGAGTGGTTAAAATGAGCCTTGCAGGTTTTGTTATGGGTTGGAACTTGGAATATCCCAAGTGCTTATCACCAGATCCAAAATATAGCTGACGCAATCTTGAATATTCCTGTTTTCCAGATAAAACTTGCAATTTCAGCCACTGCTTTTACAGCTTTATAGCCTTTCTTCGTTTTAATATTGTGTCTGATTGAACTGCTGTTCTTATGCAGGGATGCAAACGAGAGTATGTTACTATTGTGAGAGATTTAGGCCATGCTAGAAAGTTTTATTAGTTTAATGTTGACAGAATGAATTTGATCAGATGTCTGCATGGCTGCATCTGAAAAGTCTATTCCCCCAACAAGCATTTGGGAAACGAGTTGCAGCCAGAACCACTTGCCATATTGGTGTCAGCAAACCAGTTACTGCGCATGTTTCAGTCTGTGTAAGTACGTACATGTTTCTATTTGCTGGTCTTGGCTCAACTAGCTTCCATTTTGACAAAGACGATGCGTGTTCTTCTACATGTTTTTACACATTTTTACACATTCTTTTCAACCCCACCAATTCTCTCCCCTATTTCATATCCACATATCTCGTGGGACCTACCTGTACTACACAAATCTCCACCATTCAACTCCACTCATTTTCTCTCCTATATCACATAAAAACACATAAAAATCCATTTTTACACATATCCTAACACCCGCTAAATTTTACGGCAGAAATTTACACTACTGCACATTCTCTCTCTAATAATATATGTTGAATTATGAGTGTAGTTACTGGAAGATTTCGGTCTTAATCTTTTTGTTAATCCAATGACATAGTGACTTCCATTCCAATTAATGTGTGCAGATGTGTTTGGCATTGTATGCTTATCTCTACATGACATCTTATTGTGTTTAATGCTATCTTACAAATGTTAATAACAATTAGGGGGGTTATTTAGTCAAATCTTGCATTGCATTATGACCAAAGATTTGACATGTATAGCTATCATTTAATAATTAAAAATTCAAGAAGCATTGCCACTATCTGTCAAGCATTTTCTTCTGATGCAAAATCTCTAGATTTGCATGTTTCCTTCTCGCGTTCTCGGACACCATTCAATCACGAGAACACCATTCAATCACCCACTCTGTCCCACCTAGTCTGTTGGTGTGTCACCGTTAGGAAAATTGCAACTATGAGCGGCTAACAGAGCGATAGTCGTACGATTCCATTTATTTGGAATCAAAATAAGAAATCTTCCCTCGGCCTTACAGAGAGTGGTGTAGCCTAAACTTTTAAGTTGACTATTAGTGGGAGGCATGAAATGCATGGATAATAATGAGTAGTAGTTATCTTGACTGTGTTGCTAATATAAATGTTTGGCTTCAATTGATTTGTAAACATCAAAAAATTTTGTTTGAAAAAATTTAAAATGGAAGTAGGCCTTATTTTGAATGCCCATGTCACTGTGTGCCTGCTAGGACCCTGCTTGTTCTAGGAGGAGATTTGATGGTTATATCTGACTAATATATGTTCATTCTTTTGCTTTAACTAATTTTAATCTGAACCCAGTCATCCCCCTTTTTGCCCCCTACGTGATGTCCAAGTTTGCTTGATTTTAAGGATTTCATACCAATTAATTACCTCAAGGCTTCGCAACCCCCTAATGCAATGTCATGTTTTGGTTGAAAGCGAAGTTGGCATTAATAGTCAGTAATATTTAGCATAGTATACATGGTGTTTTTATGGAGATGACAAGTAGTCATCAAAATAAGTTACCATGGTTTCTTTGATTCTTATTTATATTTATTTATTTATTTATTTCAAAAATCTCTCTAGGATGATACTCTTTGGCGTACGAATAGCAAGATAGTGAATGGGGACATTTTTCTCTTTATAGTCAGTGAGAGAGTGGTTCTCCCTTCTTATGGGCTTGGTGGCTCCTTTTATAGACACGAGGGTAGTCTGTGTATAATAATAGATTGAGTGTTTCTAATGATCAAGGTCAAGATTTTCTAGCCACTCAGAGCAAGGTAAATTTCTGAGCATTCGAAACCGAGTTTTAATAAATCGATTGAGAATACTTGAATCGTATGTCTACCATCATATGCAGTCATAAAGTATTTCCTTGAAATGTCATCTATCGGGGGTTGTTGATAAGCATTGATCCTGTTCTAGACTTGTAGCACATTTTGCTATAGTCGTGATGGCGTGCTTTTGTCACGTGAATGCGTGTGAACGTGTACTCTGTTCTATTATTGAAGTGGTCAAATTGGTGAGACAAATTTAGGCCGAAGCAATCATAATGTGAGGGGGTCCTCAATTTGAGCTAAGCAACAAGGAGCTATAAAACAGAAAAATCTCTATTTGTTGAATAAATACCTAAAGTTTTACGCAACTATTCTTGATTACAAATCAATACAAGCAGAAAACAACCACAAGTGGATCAATGGGCTTTAGGTTCCGGAGTCAGTAGAAAATAATAGTGAAGATATGAGAAAATATTAGTGAAGATATGGCTCCCACGTGCTCATGCACCGATAGTTTTGACTTTCGACATATTGCTGAAGAAAGTCGGCTAAATATTCTACCGATTTTATTTTATTAATATAAGAGGGATTCAAATTGAGCCAATTAACTTATAAATTAATGTTGGAAAAATGTATCTTTTTCTGGGAGAGCAAGTATCGATGAATAAATGAGGAAAGATGTAAAGAAATGTTGAAAAAAATACTTTATTATAAAATATATAGTTGAAAATGAGTGTAAGAAAAAAATAGTCTGAAAGAAGCCTCGTGAGATAGTGTTATAGACACACAATGTTAATATGAGTTGTGGTCGAGCAAATGTGGCTGGTTCTTTGGTTGGATCACAACATAGGGAAAATTCGTTGGCAACTTCTTGTGACCTACTGGACCATACATTTGTGCATTATATTGAGTATGTATGCATGTTGAGCATTGTATCATAATTCATTTTGTTGTGCAACCACATATTGTGTCATTGATTGTGTAGGAGATCTTATTCTTCACGAGAACTTGCTCAGCATAGTTTTACCGTTTCCGTTACTTGGTTTAGGTTGAGCTTACTCAATGGGGTCGATTAAGGTTTGTGAAATAGAGAAAGATTATAATATTTAAAGGGCGATAATTTCACTGATGGTCACTAAAGTTACACAAAAATAATGAAACGGTCATTTTAAAGTTTCACCCACCATTACTCAAGTTCATATTACTTTCAATATTAGTCACTAATGATCACCAAAGGTCCAAACTATTATAAACAAAATTTAAAAGATCTAAAGTGTAATTTTATATCCACAGTTAAATTGCAAAGAAGCACTCGCCTTCATCATTCCGACCACAATCACCACTGCATTCTCTGACCTCTAAATTCGACCACTATAATGCTATCCTCACACTTCCTTTTCATATCAAACGCACTCTGCTAAAATACACCAAAAACTGGTGCCATTATTGCTTAGTTTCTTTGTGTGTTTGCTCTACAAATTCTTGCATATTTTCGCCGGTCTTCCTCGATTTTTAGTGCGTGGAACAAACATTTTATAGGGATCAAATCACAATAACCAATTGTTTTTCGGGAGGGGAAAGAAATTCTATCTATTCTTCTTGTGAATCATATTCACATTAGACTATGAAACAGGCATGCACACACCATCGTGACACAAATGTATAGAGGCCAACCTTTTGATGGCCTTACGTTCTAATACCTATATGTGAACATGTTATGGGTGGATTTTCGGTACATGTCCCCTTGATGGTGGGGGACACGTGTCCCCCATCAGTTCATGTGTGGGCATTTTAATAAGCCCACACGTGGGCATTGGAGAGGGAGCGCCTTTTGAAGTGTCTCTCCTTGATTTCCTCATCATAGTCCAGCTTTAGTGCACAGTGAAATCCTTGGCAAACTCTTCGTTGGCCAAGTATTGCTCGTGTTATGCCACGGGATTGGTTCAATTCCAAGAGTGGAGATATGGTGGTGGGATTTTATGGATTCGGTAGCCAAAGAAGGCGGTGTTGGTAGTGGTAGGAATGATTAAGATGAGTGTTTCTTTGAAATTTAATTTTTTTGACATGAAATTGTACTTTTGGTCCTTCAAATTTTAGGGTGTGTTTGATTGACACCATTTTCCATGGAAAATGTCCCATCATGGAAAAATTTTTCTCACTTGGTTGTTTGATTGACAAATTTTCCATGGCAAATATTTTCTAGGTACAATAGTTCAAAGCATGTTTTGGCCATTTTCCATGGAAAAGAAAATCCATCTCCCCCCCAAGAAAAAATTTTCCATGAAAGTGGGAAAATATTTTCTTTTCCACCATGTGCAATCAAACACACCCTTATTTAAAATAGTTTAAGATTCTCAATGATCACTAGTAAAAGTAATATGAACTTCAGTGGCTACGGATGAAACTTTAAAACTTTAATAATAATTTTATTATTTTTGTGTAACTTAAGTGACCGTCAGTGAAATTAACAATATTTAAAGGTTTAGTGGGAAAACTTTTATACTCGAGGGCTAAAAGAGTGCGAGTATTGTACTTCTGCCTCAAAAGGAGTTTTAAGTTCCAAGGGAGGTGGTAAGTTCAAATCTGGAGAAGCACAAAGGCATCCGTTAAATCTGCTTACTTGCGGAGTGGGCTCAACACAAGTCCAGGTCCCGTAAAAGGCTGGCCCTGGTCGCACAGGCCCGTACTCCCAATAGCAAAAATTAAGTTCAATCTCTCTTCAGCATCAGCTGAAAAAGGAACAAGAGAGAGAAAAAAATTGCTAATGAATTTGCCCGTTTCGCCTTCCCTACTAGAATGGACAAACATACTATTTTCTTTAAAAAAAAAAAATCATTTCTACAAAACAGAAACTGCAGAGGCACTGTTCCCTCAATTTATAAATGGTGTTATTTATTAGTAAAAGTATTAAATTAATTAATATAAATAATAGCGGACAAAAGTAGTAGTAGATAAACGTATAACCTATTATTAGAATTAGGATCATTGTTGCTTCAGAAAATAAAAAAAAAAAGTAAAATAAAACAATTGTTTCTTGAGAAGAAAAAAATAGAGTAATTGTTATGTATGTATATACTCCATTCGTCCCACATACTTCATCTGTCCCAATTATATAGGCTTTTTTCATTTTTCATATGGATTAAGACTCTCATTGAAAAAGTAAATAATACAAATAATTTTCTTATTTTACCCTTATTTAATGAGTTTAAAAGTTATTGGAACTACAAAATGACTTTAAAATGTGTAAATTAAATGAGGGCATATTTGTAAATAGATACAAAGAGGCTTATATAATTGAGACAAGTAAAAAAGGAATAAACGTTTGTCTAATTGGGGCGGAGGGAGTATATAGGCTTGTTTTATTTTTCACAAAAATTAAGAAAAAGATTGAAAACATATATTTTGTAAAGTATAGTACGTTTTTAATTTACCGTTGTTTAATGAATGGATTCAAAATTGATAATTGTAATTGAGTATTAAATGGGGATATATTAATAAAGAATTATAAATTAAATTTCTTAAAAAATTTATATACTTTGAATATCCCAGAAAAAAAAGGCGCTTCTATAATTAGGACGGATGGAGTGTTATATATCATATTAATAGATAGGTAAATGGTTAGCGCGCGCACACACACTCTCTCTCTCTCTCTCTTCGTTTTTATATAATTTTGTGTTTATATTAGTCCTCTTTATGTCGTGTTGAGATAGATTTGTATTTATTATCTTATTGATTTTCGATTTACTTATTGTAGTATAATATTCTCATTTACAAACGTGTCCGCATTTACTTATTGTAGAGTAATACATGTGGACACCGGGTCTGCCCATACATCTTCAAATTGGGAGGTGAGAAAAATTCTCAATTTTATTTGCAGTTATTCTTTCCTTGGCGTTAGGTTTTATTTCTTTATTAAAAGGTGCATGTGAATTTGGTGTACACACAGAATTTTCCATGTATTGAAGGGGTGAATGATCACCTACCAACTTGTTGGCAATTTATGTTGCCAACAAGGGTGACGTGGCGCGGCGCTATATCACAGGCCCAAAATTTTTTTTTTAAAACTTTTTTTTTGGAATCTACGTCAAGTAAGATGAATAACACATAACTGTCCCCTGATGGTGGGGGGTCTTATCCGACCTCTATTTTTTTTTCCTCCCGAAAAAGGATAAGATGCCAACACGTTGGCATCGGGACGAAACTAGTATTAAAGGATACATTGGGAAAAGAGTGTCAAAATCGCAAACTCGCCATCCACTCTACTTTTCTCCCTTCCCGAGATAACCCATAACTGTCGCAGAGAATTCCATTTAATAAAGGATAATTCACAAATATACATTTCAAATTTATTAAATTATATTCACTAATAATATCCTTTGATATAATTCAGCTAAAATAAAGTCAAATGAACGTAGGCACGTAGCCGTAAATTTTGGCTACATTCTTCATAACTTACCTACTTAACACGTGACTCTCGGACCCGACCCAAATGATGTGACCAACCTTGAGGGAGGGGAAGGGGGGGAATTATTATATTGGACTGTGCTCTTCAATCTTTTACGTGTGTAGTTTACGTATTGAGTTTTTAAAGGCAGGTTGCTTAACTTCAAACTTCTGTAGGGCGCTTTAATTAGAATATCAGCTCATATTCTAGTTTTAAAATTTTTTAATGGAAGATTGATAATGTGCTGTTCAAAAATGAATAATGTTAAACGTGTAATTCCTTTTAAAAATTTTTAGATCACTAATTACGTTTTCATTTTTGCTCTCAATAATACTTTGACTTAAATTGATGTATATAGAAATAGATATATTGAAAGTAAGATTCTAAAAGACGTAAGAAGTGGAAAAAATATCAATTCCAAACATTGAATTTAGACGTGCTTAAAGGCACCAATGCTTAATAAAGTATAATCATAATGTGTGATAAAGCGCAAGACGTAATAAAGTGTGTAGTCTAAGTATTGAGTTTAAGTGTCGCTAAACGAGCTTTTTAAAAATCTTGATTTAAAGTATATGAGATTAATAAACAATCAATCGGGATTAAACAACACGATTTGTAATTAGCAATTTGAAGAATTCTTCACAATTTAAATATCTTTAATCTTTAATATACTAAAAGTGGCTTAACATGGAAATCATTTTTTGGACCACTTTGCCTATTCTATTTTTATGTTATCGCAATAATGACATCTTTAGTCTATTTATTTATTTATTTTCAATTTTTATTTGAGAATTCAAAGTATTTACCCGTCTTGATTCCATGCCTTGGAAATTGAATACAAGTCTTTAATCTTCTCCATTAATTAATCTTATAATAACAAGATGCATTTAACAAGAGTTTCAAATACAATGAATTTTAGTTGAATTCGTGTACATTTGCAAGTTTTTTGGCCTCTCTAATTACTAGTACAATAATAGGTTTTTAGTAAAAATTTGAAAATACAGTGCATTTTATTTTTCATTCATGCATCTTTAACTTTTTTACCCTATATATATATCCCACCCAAATAAAGCTAATTATCATTATCATTTGCTCGGACTAACAATGGAGACTGGACTGCCGAAAGAGTATTGCACATAAAATGGAGGACTACAGATCGAAGCCTAATAGTGAACAAGTATCAACATGAAAGCTCATCTTTAATTTCCCTCTTCGGTAAATGGTATTTAATTTATATCAATTCACGGTCAAAACTACTGTGTATTATGCATGTTATGATATATACTTTTATTTGGCCGGTACCTGTTTATATAGTTTTAGAAACTTACACTTACCTATCTCTTATTATTTTCATATATTTAATTTAATTACTATGTTTAATTTGTTTTGACTTTTAACTTTTATCTATTTTAACTAACAATAAATTGTTGAATGAGATTTCACTTATCACTATCCATGGAGTCAAATAGTTGCTACTCACCTACGGTTTTGAGCAAATCTTCAGGTTAGAATTCCAACGTATGTGCAAGTGATTTGGAGTAGAAATACTTTTACTTCAATGACCTTAGCTTTCATCCAAGAAGGACAAACAACCAGAAAAACATGAAGTCATTCTCCTTGATAACATACAAACATATTTCCAAACTTTTACAACATTGAATTAGATAATGTAAGAGTTAAAATTTTATTGTTACAAACATTAATCGTTTCATAATTTCGCCTTAATATATAGGTTGAATAGAATTAAATTTTATTTGTGGAGAGAATTAACTTACAATGACGATAAAATTCTGGAAAATATTGTTATTTTAACGTGGAATATTGCAACTTTAAATGTAAGGATATACTATCTATATTTTAATTGATTGACTATTTTTTAAATATATTCATTCACTTATATTATTATGATTATGAAAATATCTACTGAAACATTTACAAATAACGTGCAACGCACGTTAGATTACAACTAGTATTAATAAATTTGTGATAATTATGACATTCTCAATTATTCACAATTGAAGAATTCTTACATTTCGGTATAATTAAAATATTAATAAATTTGAGCTAATTATGACATTAAAAAAATAAAAAATGGAGATAATTATTACGAAACGTTTTAGAAAAGAAGATAAAGTCAAACTTTCACTTTTTTTTAATAGTTAATTAAGGGATGTAATTATATATGATTGAAGAACAGGATAAGAAAAAGCGATTATGTCGAAGGATATTAAGGCTTTTTCCCCCTTTTTATATTGCATTATATTCATAATCACAGTTAATAAAAGCTTTCTTTGGCTTTAGCCTAATAGTTTAAGAGGCCAAAATTGAAATTTGAGACCTAAAAATTTTAGATTTAATTTCCTATAAAGGAGAATTTACTATCTCTGTGTATGAGAGTAATAGTGCCATTGTATGTGTCTAGATATGGGGATATAGTAGTCTAATGGGAGGTTATATTATCCTCATAAAAGATTTCATTGTTTAATATAGAGTTATTTTTTCATTGCCCCCCAAACTATTTATTTTGATATAATTCTAACTCCATTCTTTTTTTTTTCGTCCTCCTACCCCCCAAACTATGAGAAATTATCGCCGTAGAACCCCAATAACGTTTTCCATCAAATTCCACCGTTAAATTATCCTATTTTATCTTTTTGTGGGCCCTTTCTGTCTTTTAGTGTAACGGTAAAATGGTCCGGGGGGTCCTGTGAAACTGATAGTTTGGGGTCCTGTATTGAAAATACCAATAGTTAACTTTAATTTAATAGTAAATTAGTTGAATTAATTTTAATTCGAAAATACCAAGTTAATATAATGTGCAAATTAGTCCTAAATCTTTCCTGTGTATCGACTACCCTTTTAGACCAAAATAATAATAAAAAGTAGCTCAAATGGTAAAAAAATTTGGCGTGCATTTGGTCTCATTTTTTAATTAAATTTTACATTTTATTTTTTTTATGGATGCCTATTTCATCCGTAATTAATTTTATTCAATTAATTTCATACTGGTTAAATGATTTTTACAATATATATCGTAAGCAATAAATATATAAATTAATAAATATAATTGACGTACCTAAATAAAATTTTATTAGGAACATATCACTATAAAAAATTTACCGAATACAAATAATTAATCACAAAAAGTAAAATAAAAAATAAAAAAACCCTCCCCCCAAAAATACAACCGCTGTTGTGGTCTTTCGAAAATTTTCCTCAGCATTAGATACAAGTATATTTTGATTTTAAGCAACAATTAATAATAAATGTAATTGTTGTATATAAATAAAATTTTATTAGAAATATATATCACATTAAAAAATATATCGAACAAAAAAAATTTATAGCAAAAATATAAAATCAAAAAGAAAATCAAAAATAAAAATACCCCACCCCACCCCCGCCCACCCTAAAAAAACCCACGTGGTGGTGATGGCGAAACCACCAGCAACTAATGGAACCACCAGATTTGAGATTTGGTAGCTTCGACCACCACAAGCCGTTGGTGCTGGCTGTGGACAGTTGGTCAACCACCAGCTATTTAAGCCACCAGTCGACCATCAGATCTCGGATCTGGTGGTGGCGAGGTTTTGCTTTAGGGTGGAGTGGTTTTTTTATTTTTGATTTTACTTTTTTGTGATCAATTTTTTGTGTTCGGTATATTTTTTACAGCGATATATATTTATAATAAAAATTTATTTAGGTATAACAATTACATTTATTATTAACTATTGTTTAAAATCAAAATATGCGTGTATCTAATACTAAAGAAAAATTTTGAAAGACCACAGCAGCGGTTGTGTCTTCAGGGGGAGTGTTTTTTTATTTTTTATTTTATTTTTTGCGATTAATTTTTTGTATTCGGTATATTTTTTACTGTGATATATTCCTAATAAAATTTTATTTAGGCACAATAATTGCATTTATTAATATATATATTTATTACTTATGGTATATATTGTAAAAACTATTTAATCAGTATGAAACTATTTTTTACCATTTGAACTATTTTATTATTATTATTTTTGATTTTTGATTAGAAGCGTAGTCGACTATTAACTCTGTATTTTCGAATTAAAATTAATTTAACTAATTTAGGATTAAATTCAAGTTACTTATTGGTGTTTTTGCTACAGGAGCCCCAAGTGGAATTGGATGGAAAATGTTATTAAGGTCTTGTGGCGATAATTTCTCATAATTTGGGGGTAGGAGGACAACAAAAAATGGTTGAAATTGTATCAAAATCAATTTGGGGGGTGGTAATGCGAAAATAACCCTTTAATATACTTTAATTTGATTATATCTATATGTGTTTTATACTGTAATATATAAATTGGAAAAAAAATGCTCTACGTATGGGAAAAATGTAAAATGTTCATCACATTCTCTCTTCTTAAAAAACCTTCATTTTTTATATTGTTTACCTATTCCGTGTGTCAATGAAAAAATCTTCAGCGTTTTTTTTAATTTTACAAAAAGAATTATCACTCAAATTCTTACCGTATAAAAAGTTGCAGGATTGATCTATTGCACTTGGGTGCATCGTAATTACGGTGCTTTTCGGAAGTTTCTGGTCCCGTTCGACCTCTATTTTGACATTTGGGATCGGATACAGATTCAGCGCGATGAGATGGAACTCCAACAATTTGGGGAAAAAAAATTTCGATACAGTAGAGACCGGTGACGATCGATCTAAATTTTCACCATAATTTTTGCCTAACTTGGTGTATATACTAATTCCAATTTACAAGTAATATCGAGTAGATTGGAATCCAAACCTTCACTGTCAAGGGATTTCACTCCTACGTGCCCCACCCAATCGGACACAAGAGGAATCATACCTCCTCCGGGGCAAAAAAAAAAAAAAAATCTTCAGACCTCAATAACTCCATATCTGCTCATCCTCTCCAATTCCGATCACTATTGGTCCCAAATCCGGCAGCCAAATTCGGATCTTTCATCGCCATGGGGACTGAGATATCTGAGCGGTTACTTCTGGATACAGAAGCAGAAAACAAAATCAGGGTCGTTGATTCCGATGAACCGGAGAAGGAAGAGATAATCCCCGAATGGAAAGAGCAAATCACGATTCGTGGGCTTGTAGTGAGCGCTATATTGGGCGCTCTTTTCTGTATAATCACTCACAAGCTCAATCTCACAGTAGGAATCATTCCTTCTCTCAATGTTGCCGCTGGTTTGCTGGGGTTCTTCTTTGTCAAGTCGTGGACCGAGTTTTTTTCGAGATTAGGGTTTCACGTGAAACCCTTTACCCGCCAAGAAAACACTGTTATTCAGACGTGCGTTGTTGCTTGTTATGGACTCGCATTTAGTGGTAATTAAGCTACCATATTATTGTTGATTTTCCTGATTTAGCTATTTGGTTTGTAAATTGCTTATAATTGATGTTGTCTGCAGGTGGATTTGGGTCTTACTTGCTTTCTATGGATGAGAAAACGTATAAGTTAATTGGGGAGGATTATCCCGGGAATCGAGCGGAGGATGTTAAGAATCCCGGCTTGTTATGGATGACGGGGTTTATATTTGTTGTCAGTTTTCTTGGACTTTTCAGCCTTGTTCCTCTTCGGAAGGTAGCTGATGAAACTATTTTTCAATTAATAGAAACATGGTTGACCTTGTGATGTTCAAATTTTTGCTAGTATAAATCATCTACCGGATGAATCCGATGGTGAGATGTTGCAATGTCAATTTGGGATGAAAAATTCAGTCGAGTGGTGCAGAATTTTGAAAGGAAAAAAATAAAAATAAAAATTGATAGACTGTGGGGTGAGAGTTTGCGAAAACAGATGTAGATACATTATTCATTCTCTAAATCTGAAGGTTTCTCTGCAGTTGGTGATCAGTAGAGACACTTGTTTTATAAAAATGTGAAACGCTGTTTGAACAACTGTGATTGAGTCTTGGGGGATATTGTAGTGATTGTAGCTAATATTGTGTTTTTACATTCAATTTAAAGGTTATGGTATTGGATTATAAGCTGACGTATCCCAGTGGAACTGCCACAGCAATGTTGATCAACAGCTTCCACACAAATACTGGGGCTGAACTTGCAAGGTATACTGGGATGTATCTTTAACTTTTTCCCACAATTCTATTTCTATTTTACAAGCAGGGAACTTTTTGCCTTTTTAAGCGGGAAATATCATTCTTTGATTGAGAGTTCCTTCGAGTGTTAACACAAAATCTTTTTTTTTTTTTTTTTTAAAGTACATATTTTTTTAATTAATAACTGTTCCTTGCAATAACTTCTCAGGAAGCAGGTGAGCTGTCTTGGGAAATACTTGAGCATAAGTTTCATCTGGAGCTGCTTTAAATGGTTCTTCAGTGGTATTGGTGATTCATGCGGCTTTGATAATTTTCCCAGCCTTGGATTGATGCTGTTCAACAATACGTGAGCTCTCTCTACTTCGGTTTATATTAATGCTCACTTTACATTCTTTATGTTTATGGTGTTCAATTGTGTAATTTTTTTGGGATGTCATTAAGTCCTATGGAATTAAAAATTTTCAGGGTTCTTTTTTCTTTTCTTTTTTTTATTTTTTTTTAATTTAAATATCCATGGGCATTGAAAGAACATCATCTTTAAAAAGGGAAAAAAGGCAGAGAACATGTGCATGTGACCACATTGTTGTTGAGGTAGACCGTAAATGTAAGTCATGTAACTATTTTGATCTGTTGGTTTCGTTCTTCTATTTATATTTTCCTGTTAGGATATGGCTCAATTAGAATTTTATGAAATTTTCTTGGAATAGATTAACTGGCACACACAAGAAACAGAAAAGTAGAAATCGGAATAATGAAAAGGGTTAAAGGAAATTAAAGCAAGCAATGAAGAGAAATCAAGATTGCAAGTACTACTGATCTTTCACAAATAACATTGCTATTAAATTTTCATTACTGGTCTTTTAGCCACGGCAGATAGCTGATTGCTGTGCTGGTTCTATCTCATGGCTGTTTTTTTTTGGGGGCGGGCGGAACGGGATTTGGTGTTGGGGTCAAATACCAGAGAGTAACATCAAACAAGTCTGGTTAACATTTTCTATACCGGGGCTCTTAAGGGATGCTTGATGATGCAGGTTCTATTTTGACTTCGGTCCAACTTATATTGGATGTGGTCTTATCTGCCCTCATATAGTTAACTGCTCAGTGCTTCTTGGAGCTATTATATCATGGGGTTTTCTTTGGCCATTCATTTCTACACGTGCTGGTGACTGGTATCCTGCTGATCTTGGGAGCAATGATTTTAAAGGTCTCTATGGATACAAGGTACTTTGATCAATGCCTCTTTGGTTCAACTACTTATATCTAGTTTTTCGCTTTTCTTTTTTATATACCATTTATAAATTTGCTGAGTGGAGGCCTTATAAGTCCGATTTCCATTCTGTTGATGGAATATGGAAAACTCCCTCTTTCTGAGTAAACCACTAATCCAAGCATAATAACAAAATTTTGACTTTCTAGGTAGAATGTACTGGGGTCCGCCCACCCCCACCCCAAAACCCAAACAACAACAACCAAAAAAAGGGGGGTTTTTTTGGGTTTTGGGGGGGGGGTGGGGTGGGGGATACTTAGTTTGCTAGTGGTGGAGACAACGAAATATGTTGATAATAATGTGTAGTACTCAAATTTCTGTCTGAGATCAAGATGTTGATGGCTAGTTGAACTCGATTTTTAGCAAAACGGCAAAACGGCACTCAAACATGAATTGAGTATTGGCAAAGTCTCTTCATAAAGCATGTGTAAATAGCTGGGTAGTGTATAAGCAATGCATTACTGGTTGCACCAAAGGTTACATCAGAGCTTGGTCTAAGCAATGCATGGATATGTTCTGAATTCTTCTCTTCCTTATCCCCGTATCTCTGTTTGCAGGTCTTTGTTGCTATTTCCCTAATTCTTGGGGATGGGATTTACAATCTGATCAAGATAATAGCAATAACAATTAAGGAGATGTGCAGAAGTAACAACAAACATCAGATTCCAGTCGTCAAGGAAGCTGCAGGTAAAAGTTTACCCACTAGTTTCATTTTCTTCCATTAAAAGTTGTGTTTTTAGCTCTCTTTACACAGGCAATCCACAAGCTCTGGTAAATTTAGTAGCATGCGCCCCAATTTCTTAATGTCAATTGTAGCTTCAATTATTGATTTATGAGGAACCAAAAAAATTTATTTCACTGAGGATTGTCATTTGCCGACATAAATTTCAGTTATTGATGTGTGGCCTGTGGTAGTTTTACCTTTTTCTACCAAAAAATTAACTTCTACCAGCCAGTCAATGTCAAACTTCAATATTAATGGTCTCCACCATTATTTAACCTTGTAAGTTGACTTTTAGCAAAATAAAAGTTCCCCTAACGTTCACTTAATCTATAGTTTGAGCACCCCGCACCCCATGTTTTTCGATTTAAACTGACTTCTCTTTCTGCAGATAGTGACGATTCCAAGTTACAAGCCGAGCAAAGAAAAAGAGGTTTCATTTTCCTTAAGGACAGGATACCACTCTGGTTTGCCACCTCCGGCTATGTCGCCCTGGCGGCAATTTCCACCGGCACAATGCCTCTGATCTTCCCACCTCTCAAGTGGTATCTTGTTCTTTGCTCTTACATAATCGCCCCTGCACTTGCCTTCTGCAACTCTTACGGCACTGGTCTCACCGACTGGAACCTCACCTCCACATACGGCAAGATCGGCCTCTTCATCATCGCCTCACTCGTTGGAAAAGATGGCGGCGTCTTGGCCGGACTGGGGGCTTGTGGGGTTATGATGTCCATCGTCTCCACCGCCGCCGATCTAATGCAAGATTTCAAAACAGGCTATCTCACTCTCTCGTCTGCCAAATCCATGTTCGTCAGCCAGTTAGTAGGGACAGCCATGGGGTGCATCATAGCCCCCCTCACATTCTGGATGTATTGGACAGCTTTCGATATAGGTACCCCAGATAGCCCCTACAAAGCTCCATATGCTATTATATACCGTGAAATGGCGATTCTTGGAGTCGAGGGCTTCTCTGAGCTTCCCAAACACTGTCTTGCTATATGTTGTGGGTTCTTTATTGCAGCTGTGGTGATTAACCTCTTGAGAGATGTGACTCCAAAACAGGTTTCCCAGTTTATTCCTATTCCGATGGCTATGGCTGTCCCGTTTTATATTGGAGCTTATTTTGCAATCGATATGTTTGTTGGTACTGTGATATTGTTTGTATGGGAGAGGATAAATAGGAAAGATGCTGAGGATTATGCTGGGGCTGTTGCTTCAGGTTTGATATGCGGAGACGGGATATGGACTATTCCGTCGGCAATTCTGTCCATCTTCAGGGTCAATCCACCCATCTGTATGTATTTTAAGCCTTCGAGTAGCTGAAGAAGTGAAGCTTGAGAATGTGTTGTTTCATTACTTGGTTAATAGAAACCCCGTCGTGTTGTCTGTAAATGATGAAATATTATGTATTATTGAGTACTTCACATTTTAGGTACTCTCGAGCTCCCTCTCCTACTCCTCTTTTTAAAGTAATGATTTTCATAAGCAATATTTATTAATCATTAGTTATGTGGCATTGCTTGATTGAGTAGTTTTAATGGGACATTGGAATGTTGATATATATGTCATCTTTTCATCGAGTGATGAACTGTCTATGATAAAGTGGTATTACGTTTGTTGACCTGGTTATATATGGAATTTTTTGACAGTGAATAAGTTAAATTTTAGTCAAATTTTCGAGACAACGGATGTCAGCTCTTCTCCTAACCCAGCTTTCGTCTACACTCGACATCATAGGTATTATGTGTATTATGGATTAAAGAATACAATATCTTGGAATTGATTAAAAGGAGTTTTTACTTTTTATTTTTTATTTTTAATTAGTTCCAAAAGGAACTAATTAAAAGGAGGGCGTTAGGTATGGCTTGAAAAATCTTTGATATGATCGAGACAAAGACTGATGAAAGAATTGGTGTTATTTTTTTTTTTGGTCAAATCGCATGCATGCAATTCACTGGTTTATCTTTGAATTTGGGGTTTGATAGTAGCCTTAGAAAGATAGGATTCAAACCCTTTTGTCTCCATCATGGCAGCCACATGTGACAACCAATTCAATTACATACACACACATACAACTCGAGTTATCATCGCTAGTCCAATACCCATCTCCACATCGTGTCAATCGCTGTACATATATTATACATAAGGAAATACACACGCATTTTACTGGTATAGTTTTAATTAAATGAGATGAGATAATAAAACTATAGCTGTACATCTAGCCTATAAATAGAGGGGTAATCAAATCACGTAACACCATATATATATATATATTTGGAGTAAATTACTCCAATGGTCCCTAACCTTTCACTATATTTATACTTTGATTCCCAACCTTTCCAAAATTAGCTATGTTGGTCCAAATTAACGCCGATTAACCTGCAATAGCATGTTATTAGGTTATTTTCATTTCTTATTTAATAAAATATGGATAATTTAGTAATTTAACTTCCATTTTTACTATTTTAATAATAAATATAGATTAAATCCTCATTTACGATTTAAAATCTATTTGTATTTAAGTTCCTCAATTATTCAAATTTTTAACACAAATCGTGGCGGTAAAAACCCAATGGGAAATTCCCTTGGTTGTCCATTACGCTGAGAAACCAGTGAAAGCCTTGTTTTAACACCAAAAAATCAATGCGATCTCACGTTTGTTTTTCGGCATTAAAATAAATAAAAACCTCAGTGTTAAATATGCATGTTTTTGGGGTTTCCACTCTATAAACACACTCGGGAAACCTTTGTGGTAATGTTGGAAATAGACATGTATTCCCAACGTTACTAGGGGATTTCTCTCTAATAAACACTGGTCGGCATATTTCATGTTGGTTTTTTAGTGTTAAAACCACGGAAAATTCCCTGCTTTTCTAACGGCAACCATCAGGTTTTCTCTTCGTTTTCATAGTTGGTGTGGGGTGTGTATAGGGTTGGAATGGGGGTGGGTGGGGGTGGCTACTACCTTTTGTGTTGAATTTTGAATAATACACGAACTTAAATACAACATTTACAATAAATTTTAAATTAGAAATGGGGATTTAATATTTATTTATTAACCAAAAAATGCTAAATTACTATATTACTCTTATTTTATTAAATAAAGAATGAAAATAACTTAATAACTTGCTATTGCAGGTTAACTAGGTTAATTTGGACCAATGAAGTTAATTTTTGAAAGATTGGGGGTAGTGTTGTTACAAAAAGTTGGAGACCAAAGTACAAAAATAGTTAAAGATTGGGGACTATTGGAGTAATTTACGCCACATATTTGACATCATTGAATTCGGGGTATATGTCAAGTCGGCCAAAATTAAAAAGTTGAATTAATGATCAAGATGAAGCAGATCAATCAAAAATTTACTTATTGGAAAAGAGAAAAATATTGTGAGAGAAACTAAGACGTAACAATCTCAAAGAAATTTAAAATGTTGCAAGCGTTGCCGCGCCGGCTTATTGTGTGTCCCCACCTTGATGATAAAGGTGTGACAAATAGACGTCGTGTGATTAATTAACGGTCCTAAAGAAAGTTCAAATATTTTACTAATGTCTTTATTTACTATATATATCTAACTTAATAATTAGAATTTAGTTATCTTGAAATCTGAAATTAATCGTGACATTCTCCACTCGATTATGACCACATATTTGCATATTATCCGTCATTTTAACACTTTTCAATCCCCCGCTCCTCCTCTTTGACGCTTTTCATTTTATTTTATTTATTTATTTATTGATTTTAACACTTTTCAATCATTTTAACTACATATTCATTCTCAAATTGTCAATTTAAAAAAGTAATTAGATCAAACAAATAGTTAATTGCAGTTTAACTAAATAATAATAAACATAAGAAGCCTGAAAATGATTCTTCTCTCACATGTATGATGTATCCTAGATTATAAAACTATATCCTATATAAAATTAGGCATCTTTGTGATCTGAGTGAATCAAGGAAATTCATGTCACCTTCTTCTCCACTTTCCACATTTCCTCTCAAACTCCTTGTTTTCTTTCCTTGTCTTTATTGCTAACTATATTCCTAGGTTAGTTTTATTTAAGAGACTCCTTTTTATATACTAAGATTCAAGGATTTAAAACCTCATCAATTACTCTTTGGTAGAAAAATGACATTTCTAAAGACCTCTTAATTGCTATCTTGTCCTTAAAATTTGCAAAATAAATATTCTTTGCCCACTTGAGATGGGCTTATTGGAAGAGATTGCTTTCTTAATGCAATTGAAAATCATGTCGGTACGATGAAATTTAAATTTATGGCCAATGTCTACTTTATGACTACAAGTAAAAGTTGAAAATGAAACTTCGCTTTGACGAGATATAGACATATGGTAAAATTTTAAGTCAAATCTTACGCTTGGTGTTTTTGTTTCTGCAAAGTAATTTGATTGGACAAATTCTACCATTCTTTTATTAATAATTAATAATAATATAATTTTTTTACCAATCTGTCCGCTCAATAAAATCAAAGTTGAGTGAGCTTCAAACTTCCAACTTAAAACGTATGATGAAGCTAAGGGGCCCACTACATTGGCATCATCAAACCCTAATCATCGATCTTCTTTAGCAACCCAAAGAACATTTCTATTTAGGTAGAGCTAAAAAATTTACTTAAAAGAGATTAAGAAAATAATGCAGAAACGATGTTGATGTATATTAAACAATATATATATATATATATATATAATTTTCTATTAAAAAAAAATTTAAATATCACAACAACAATCACCACACATTGCTCCTATCACTCTATATATGTTTCTCGATCTCGAAAAAATCCCTAATATTTTTTGTGTAGGGAAAAACCGATTTCTAACTATCACTAATGTTGGCCGTCTTCTATAATATAATCACAATGATTAATTAAATAATGTGATTATTTATATATAATAATTAATATTAATCGACTTAAAGTATTGAGTATGGTATAACCGAAGTGGCAGAATTTCTTTCGAACATGGGACACCTATGCTCGATTACGTAATATTTTGATTCCCTAATGCTAATTATCAAATTCTTTAATTTATCTTTTGTCTTTTTTCGCCTTTTTTAAGGATGGGTTTAGAGTGAGTTTCAAGGAATCCCACTTGTTTATTGCCAAGTGTCCTCTATAATCAATCACATTTAAATGTAATGCATACACTTGAGTTCAATCTAGCTAGCACCATGAACTTTGCTGTCTGTCACTTGCAATCATACTCGTAGACTGCATTCGCTCGAGAAGTCGTTTTCGCGTTTTCTCAATTGCATTGTCTGTCTCCCATATTTATTTAAAATTAAATTATAATAATAACTGCACATTTTATAATTTTAAAATAATAATAATAATAATTACACATTTCACAAGACACAAGTCACAAATAATATATTTTTCATTATTATTCAAGCCTCATAGTTTTTATTATTATTTAGTTAAAAAAATAAATTTTAACAAAATAAAAATTTATTTAAATACATATTAATATTCAGTATGTCACTAATGGTGTCATTCGTAAGCTATAATTGTGCATCTCTTCATTGGATATACTCCACAAAAATAATCTCTTCATTTGATTCTAAGTGAATAAAGTATACCTATATGGAGAGATATTATTAGTCTATATCACATGTGGAAAAAAGAGCGGGTGAGAGAGTGACATCAAAATTATGTTGATAAACATTTTCCAAAATGGATTATCTTGTTTGGTTGATCTTCTACGATTCATTTTTCTCTGAAATCATTTCCAGCCATACTTTTTCACTAAAATGGTAAACAGACGTTTTTTTGTAGTATTATTTAAATTTCTTTTTGCACTTTCGAACTCCGGGTTGAAAAATAATTTTTTTCTTGAAAATCTATCCAAACAAAAGACTATTACAAGAAAGAATAATGCTATACGGATACTTTATTGTAAAATAGGATATATCGTTCCGTAACAATTCACAATAGAGGAGGATAAGATGATCATTCAACTCTTATTGTATTTGATATAGAGTGTGTTAGCGCATAAATTAAAATGTATTTTTATAAATAGGAAGAGAGAGAATTAATCATACTCAAAGAGGTGAATGATCACCTACCAACTTGTTAACAACATAAGTTGCCAACATCACCGCCCAATTTTTTTTTTTGAAATCTACGTCAAGTGAGATGAATAATACATAACTGCCCCTAATGGTGGGGAATCTCACTCGACCTCTATCCTTTTTTTCCTCCCGAAAAAGTGGGTGTTGACATCTTACGATGCCAACACGTTGGCATCGGAACTAGACTACTCAAACATATACATTACAAGACACTTTGGGAGTGGTATATATAACACCTCAAATGTGTTATATGGTTCTAAAATACGCCATAATAATATAGACTCCAATGTGAATTGAATCGTAGGTAGTAAGAAATTAATGAAAAGGGGATTGTAAACAAAGGAATGTGAAACAAACATGAGTGTGTTTGTGCAGCAGTGAAAACATAGGAAACCATGTCAAATCAGAGAAAGAGTCAAAAAGTCAAAACCCAAAACAGTGAAAAAGAGGCTGATTTTTATTCATTTTTGACAAACAAAGATCCTTAACTCATCTCATCGTTCTTGGGATTTCAACAACATTCTGCTTTTGATCATAATTCTCAAACACTCAAAAAAAAAAAAAAAAAAAAAAGAAAACATATATAAATTTGCAGAATCACACCATCATCAGTAGCGTTTTACAAATATCTGATGTTTTTCTGCTGAATTTTTCTCGCCATGGATCCCAACTGCTCATCGGAGGGGACAGGGGAGAACAAAGCAGCAGCAGCTGCCGCAGAGATGAAGGATTTTCAGATTACAGTTGCAGAGAAAGAAGAAGGCAAAAAGCAAGCACTAGCGCCAAAAAGAAGCTCGAATAAAGATAGGCACACGAAGGTTGAAGGAAGAGGGAGGAGGATAAGGATGCCAGCTCTCTGTGCTGCTAGAATTTTCCAGCTCACCAGAGAATTAGGTCACAAATCGGACGGCGAAACTATCCAGTGGCTTCTACAACAGGCGGAGCCGTCGATAATCGCCGCCACGGGGACGGGGACGATACCGGCTTCGGCTTTAGCCGCCGCTGGAGTTTCTATCTCGCAACAGGGGAACTCGATATCAGCTGGTATTCATCAAAAGATCGATGAATTTGCGGGTCAAATGGGGAATCGGACGAGTTGGAACCCTAATTTCGGGAAACCTCATCCCCATCATCCTCAAATGGTGCCAAGTGCATCGATGTGGCCGCATGCTGGTTATGGATTTCAATCGTCTCCTTCATCGTCATCTCCGTCGTCTTCTTCAGGTCCATCATCGGTGAATCTCGGTAGTGAGAGTTCGAATTACTTGCAGAAGATCGGTTTTCCAGGGTTTGACTTGCCATCGAGCAATTTGGGGGCGATGAGTTTTACATCGATTTTGGGGGGCAATTCTAATCATCCTCATCATCAACAACAACAACAACAACATCAGCATCATCAGCATCATCTTCCTGGATTGGAGCTGGGGTTATCACAAGATGGTCATATTGGGGTTTTGAATCCTCAGGCTATGAACCAGCTTTATCAGATGGGACAATTACAGTCTAGGATGCATCATCCTCAACATCAGCAACCATCTCCAAAGGATGATTCTCAAGGATCAGCAGGACAGTAGATAAATTTCTGTGAGATGATTGATTGAATGAATTGAATTGAATTGAATTGGTTTGCTATCTTTACACTACAAGGTAGATATATTTTCTCCTCAGGCCGACAGCTTCGTCCCATTACAGGTGCTCTTTGATCATCATCATCATTTTCTTGGTTTTCCTTTTGGTGTTCTTGTATAAATTATAGAATTTTGTTGTTAGATGTTACTTTTTACAGAAATGCTTCAAGGTGGGATCTGTCTGTGCTTGTGTTGTCCCTGTCCCCATCCCCGTCCCTACCGGTTAGTGTGGATTTGGGCTAATGTTGTTGTTGTTTTAATGGAGCTTTCCATTACTTTAGTGTGTGAAAAGCCTAAAGAAGAAACAGGGTTGTGTAATTTGCTGCATCTAAGATTACAATCTTATATTTCGCACCATTATGAACGATTCAGAGATGTTCATTTCTTTCATGTTGTAGCTTGTTTCTTGAGTTCTTTACTTCATAATCATCTCATTAGCCTGCTAAAGCCTTTGACATTGATGGAATTCTCATTAGGTCTTCTGAATGAAGAATTTAAGCACAATCTATGTAATTCAAGTCCAAAGCGTCCTGGGTCACAAAGAATTGATGGATAATTAATTCTTTCTTTGCTTAGACTTGCCGAGATAGGTAAAAACACTTTAGGTAGGGGGTCGTCCATTCAAATCACAACACTTAGGAGCCGACTTTGCAAAACTAGCTTCGACTGAATGTATGATTCTATCTAGTTGAATCGTAATGAAGGGCGAAGTACTACTAGAGGGTTGAGAATGGACTAAGAGTGGTTGGCTATAGAGAGTATTTCTAGTACTAGAGGACTACCTCCAGACGAATAACTATTGAACATGTTTGACGCCTATGTGTAGGTGAGGTAGTTTCAATTGATATGAATAAGCCAGAGTAGAGTTTCCAGAATGCTTTTGTATGTGAGATAGTTTTTACGAAAGAATCGCAGATATCTGATTTACTGTTATACGACTATTTTGTCGATAGTTGCCGACCATTTGAATCTAGATGGTAATAATACACAAGTAGGCTCAACCACCATGAATGAGAGGGCACAGAAAGAAATGTAATGTGGTTTGTCCATAAACGTCCTGATGACTGGCCATGCCCAAAATTGGGAAAAAAGAGTAACAGAAAATGAACTGCAAGAACAACTAAATCTGAAGGTGATGAAAGAGGAAAGATTTGAAAAACAAATATGTGGACACCACAGGGGTATATTTGGCTTTATGTGAGTTTCATTCCCATTAAATGTGGGCACACAATGTGTGAGGTGTAAATTAATGAGCATGCTACAAAATTTAATTTGCATGAGAAAAGTAAGAGAAAGATTCCCAGTGTTGGTTGGTGTCAAATTTAGTATTGGTGTTGTTGGGATGTAATTAATGACTTATCCGCTGTCACCAACAAATGGGAAAGCATTATCTATAAGATATGTGGTCATGCTCACACATATATTTTTGTGTTTGTATGGAAAAATTTTCAAAGCGTATCTCTAGAGTAATAATGCGTACGGCTTACATATAACATGAGAGAACGGGGAAGGCGCGGGGGGATTGTTTGAAGTGAGTAACTAGAGGGAGAGGACCAGGAAAAATCGAGGGAAGATTAAAAAAGATGAAAGAGATGTGCAGTTTACAGAAAAATATAAAATAAAAAGTAGCAAGTGGCAGGTGGAATGTATGGCAGTAGAAGATAGGGAGAATTTAGGGTGTGTTTCATTCACTTTTTTTTTTTCCAGGAAAAAAACGTTTTTTAGTTTTGTTTTTCTTTGGTTGGCTGTTTGATTGTCATTTCTTTCCTCGGAAAATATTTTCCAATTTTTCTCGAAATTCGCATTTTTCCTTATTTTGGAGGAAAATGTTTTCCTTGGGAGGAGGTGGTTTTTATTTTTGGGGAAAAGTTTGCCTCTTTTTTGGGGTTTTTTTTAATAAACAATTTGCTTTAATCATAAAAATAAGGAAAATGATCAAATTTCATGGAAAAAAACACGAAAATAAGGAAAATAATACTATTTTCTAACTTTTAAATTAATCCCATCAAACACCTACAACTATCATTTTCCCAGGAAAAACCTTTTTCTAATTTATTTACCCCGGAAAATATTTTTCTTCCAACTATTTTTCGACTTTACAATCAAATACACCTTAGAGAAAAGGGGGTGCGGGGGAAGGGAAAGGGGGAGAGTAGGGTGATACATGGGAATTGGGATTTTAAGTCTATGACTCCGTCGATTTCTCTCATGCTACATTCCACGTGCGAATCCTCCACAGAGTGTATAATGTTCAGCACTTTTAGTCTCTTAGGGAACAGTTATGTTCAAGTGCTCCTGAGCGCCAGTAATTACTGGCGCCCCGAGCATTTTTGCGCTCGACATCCGATTTGAGATCCTAGATCTGGATTGATACGATGAGACGGAGGTCCAGTAATTTTTTCAAAATTTTTCGACACTATTGGGTGCCGTGGTGGCCGGTCAAACTTTTTGGCTAATTTTTAAGATCGCATCAATTCAGATCCTATTCCTCAATTTTAAATCTGAGGCTTAATTGGGTCGCTCCAGAGCGCCAGAATTACGGCGCTCCCGGGAGCACTTGAACATCCTTGAGAGAGGGAATTAGCACTTATCACATGTGTATAGAGAATCACATAATTTAGTTAGTTATGGTCTTCTATTATAATAGGTGATTAATATTTAGTTGATAATTGTTAAAATATTCGGTACATTGTGAGTACTGAAAAACTGTCCTTTTTGTCTACCATACAAACTTTGATTTGTATTTTAATAAGATATTGTAGATAAATAAAACCTTGAATTAGAAAGAGAAATCGTAAATGGATTGTAGCCATCCATATAAAGATGGGGAAATCCCCACTCTATCGGGGAAACAAGGGAGAGAGTTGGAAAAAACTATAACTTCGATATATAAATAAATAGGGTTACGTGTCATCAAAGTTTATTCATATGTAATATTCGAAGAAGGTATACGTTGTTGCAGTGTGTTGTGATCCAATCAAGTGTTACTTTTAATTTTAAGTCAGCAGCATGATGCCCGCTTTGTATAGTGGATCATTTTCGATTCTCAGATTAAGGGCTGTTATCTTTCGTAAGGTGCATGGGAATCAAGATGCAAGTCTGAGTGTAAACTTGATCGTAAACAAAAAGAAAGAATATTCCTTAAAAGGGAAAAAGGAAAAGGAGAATTCAAAATATTATTACCGTGCAAAATACGTCAATAAACAATTACAAAAATTGCAAATGGGCGAACAAACAAGAGAGAAATCTATGAAGAAGCTAGTATTTCCGTTGGTAAAGATGGTGGACTGTGTCTCTACGAGTCACCTTTTTTTTTTTTTTTGGGTGGGGGGGGGGGTTGGGGTTGAAGCATTTTTGCACAAATAATTGACGCGCTAATGTATCATTTCTATATTGAGTCATGTGTTTAATTTATCTTTTCATATCCAATAAAAATATGTCATATTTACAAAGTTATTAAAAATATCAATGTTAAATATCCTGTTAAAATTGTTCAAATTTAACAATTCTAAATGAATATGGTTAATTAACATTTTAAAATAACATGTGATTTTTCACCTCTCCCTAGACTTACAAAGATGTACTCATATATTTTGTCATTGTACTCTTCAGTCTTCATACCTTTCTTCTTTTTCCAAGAAAATATTACTCATAGTGGATATCGTTACAATACCCACAATAAACTGGATCAATGACAGGTGCCCCCTGATTGTGGGGGGTCAACACTTTCCCCACATATGTCATTGATCCAAGTTATTGTGGGTACCGTTATGGTACCCACAGTGGGCAACGGAATGGAACTCCCTAATGAAATGTGTTACATTGACCTCATAGGGATGACAACCGCCCCCAACCGCCCCGTCTTGGCCCTTTGAAGTAACCAAACTGAGCCTGGCTTGGCTCGTGTCCTTAAAAATAAAGATTCAGTTTAGCCCGTGATCTATGGGCCTTTGCGAGTCGAATTGAATTGGTCTACTTGTGGTTTTGCTTGCCCTCGACTTTCTTCTTAAAATTTTCAATTTTTTGAAGAAATTTGTTAGTTGAAATGCACTATATTGTGATGCATTTGTTCTAGTCCCAGCCGTTGGGACATATCAGCAGTGTGCCATCCCCTGAATGCAATGAGGCCCACGGGGGGTGCTTCTCTTGCTAGAACTTCCAGCGGTTGGGACCTTAACATTGCCCAACTTGTGAATTCGAAGCATATAGTTTGAAAATTTTTGAAAATTGATGTTATGTTATTGGTAAAAGTGATTAGCCGAGCTTGAGGACCTGCCCGTTGGACATGTCCACTGGCCGTTTTGTGAGCAATCCAAATCGTCTGCATGAGCTTGGAGCAAGTTGAACTGAACCAAATACACTAACTTCCAAGCCATACGATCCATTCACCATCAATCAAGTCACTTGAAAATCTCATATTTGAATCCCCTTTTAAAATACTCCTTTGAATTTAGTTCGCAATCTCATTACATTTTGTTTGTTATTGTTGGTAGAATTGTTGACAGTGGTAGTACGATGGTGAATTGGTGATATTGCGCTACTGTTTGCATATTCCTATTTTCTCATACTTTCTCATATTTTTTAGAATTTAAATTTGGTCAAACAAATCACATTCGCATATCTTATAAGGTCCAGTTATACTATTAAATCTCCATAACTCCATTCATTCTCTTTCTCTTCTTATTCATAAAAATATATTAATATGAACATGCAAACGGGGCCCTGAATTTAAGTTTGGGTGTTAGGATTTAAATTTTTATATGAAATAGGAGAGAGAATGAGTGGAGTTGAATGAGAATTAGTGATATTGCGCTATTAAATTTAAGTCTTGGTGTTAGGATTTAAATTTTTAGACTTTTATGTGAAATAGGAAAGAAAATAAGTAAAATTGAATGATGGAGATTTATATAACATATGTAAATCCCACCAAATATGTAGATATGATTGGTTTAACCAAATTCAAATTTTTAAAAAAATGAGTTAAAATGTGCAAGAACGTGTAAAAAAATTGTATCCTAATATGTACTAGATCATAGATATGATGTTTATTTTGACATTGTTTGATTCACCATTAGTAGAAAATTTTAGAATTGCGTATAGATTGTGTGGTTAAAAATGAAAACTAGTATTTTAAAAAATATAAAGCAATAATGTGTGTTTGAAAAGAAAATTTTTAAATTTTATGGTGAACCGAACAAGGCCTTAATTAGATTTGTCTTTCAACTGGTTTGCAATTAGATTGTCTGTTTTGCTGGTGCTTAACTTAAAACTCCCACAAAATGATGCTATGGAGAAGGGCAGAACCCACAGATAAGAGAAAAGATATGGTAGAAAGGTAGCACCTATAGATAGGAGGAAAATATATGCAAGTAGAAAGAGATGCCAGATGCGGGAAACAAAGGGAAATTTAATTCTACAATGCGGCAAAAAATTCAAGCACAAAAACAAATGACAAATTCGAAGCATAGTGATATCCTTCAACAGTGAAATTTGCAGTCTCCGAAATATCGAAATAAACAAAAATGGAATAGTACGGAACACAGCATGACAAAGGCAGGTAAAAGATTCACTCATTTGGTTCCTAAGTCATCCTCTGTGCAGCCTCCTTGGCCAAGAGTCTCTCTTTTGCCTTAGTCTTGGCCTGGGATTTTGAACCCATTACTCCACCACCCCACTTCTTCCTCGTCTCGTCGTATTTGTCATTGAAGTTCGCCTGCAATTTCAGCAGCAAAAAATTCATCAAACACATTCAAAAAAACTCTTTAACTTATAGTAAAAACTGAAATGTGTACTGGATTAACAAGTTATGGAAATAATAAACTACCTTAATGGCTTCCAAGATCCTGCTAAAGTCCATCTTGTCTTCATTTCTAACCGAGGTCAAGCACAAGACAGATGCGGTCTTCTTATGGACAATCTACAAGATCATGTAATAAAACATTATATTTCAACTCTATGCTATGCCAATATATATTACCAATAAACAATGAGCCAAAGACTCAGGTGGAAACTTACAGTTCCCAATCTAGCTTTCCCCTTCACAATGCAGTAAGGGATTTCCATTTTCCTGCACAAAGCAGGAAGCCACACGACCAACTCAATGGGGTCCACATCGTGAGCAATGACAACTAGTTGAGCTTTATTCTGCATATAAAGTTGGATTGCATTAGTTCTAATGGTTCTATATTGGATGATTAGATGCTAAAGAATGCACCGAAGTCAAGAAGCAAGACCTGCTCAATCAGATAGGTGATATGGTTGAGACCGTATTTCACCACAATTGGCTTCTTAACCTCAGGAGTTTTTCCTTCAGCCTCGGCCTGGGCTCTTTTCAGAAGCCTCTCTTTCTTTTGAGCTTTATCCTCAGGCCTGTATTTGAGAAGCATCTTGAACAAGCTCGTTGCTGCATATTAAAAGGCAACACAATTTAACGTCACAAAAGGAATTATTTTTGAAATAATACAAGGAAGCACATCAAAGAGAAACTACATTTTGTTATTCCGGAAGCCAATTCAAAGTGACTGCTATCGATAAGATCACGGTTGGATCACTGGTTAAAAACTGTGAATCCTAACTACAAGTTAGCTACAAGATTAATGACTTCGATAAGAGCTTCTACAAGATCAATATACAATCATAGACTTTAACTCAACAACAATAAAAACTATATTTTCACAAGGAACCACCGCTAAATCTTTCTGAGCAATCAATTGAGAGTAATACTATTTCCACTATCGCATTTAAGCATAAATCATAACATCAATATAGCATCATTTCAATCATGCTGAGTTCTAATTGAGTCCATAATGATGCACGCTAGAATGGTGACCTAAAATAAAGAAAAAACAGTTGAAAGAACGAAACGTAAGTCTCATCTTCCTACATTTGTGGATCCGCAATCTATTACCATTAAAAAATGACCAATAATTCCAGGTCTCTAAATTTCAAACACAAAGAAGAGTGACAAATTTAAATAAGATCATCAAATAGGGATGGTCAACTCAAGCTCAAAATGAAAACTGACCCAAGTTTTTGTCGAGTGTTTTGGAGAACTGGTGAATGGCGGGGGGGACTTTCAATCGTTGCTTCAATATCATCTTCTTCCGCTGAATCCTCACCACTTGAGGCCATTTCACGAATCGGTGGAGATCCTTCTTCGGCGGCAACGCTCCACCGATTCCGAACTGCTTTGGCCGCTTCTCGAATAGCGGATTCACTATCTTCTCCGGCTTCTTCTTCGCCACTCCGGCCGGTAACTTCGCACCCTTCTTTGGACCCTACAGCATTCATTTTCAGACAAAAGAAGCAAAATAAAATCAGTTTCAGATATACATTGCGTAAACTGAGAATCGAATTAGGAATACAAACAACGCGCAGAGGGGAAGACAGGAGGCGCCACCATTTTTCTCAGCTCAGAGGGATTCAGAGTCAGAACAAGGTTCGTAAACCCTAGGAGTTAGGTTTTTATAGTTGTTGGGCCCAAATACAACTTCTACCCATGACAAACAGCTATAGTGGGGCAGAGAATTACTCAGCCCAGTTTTATTGGGCATAAATTCACTTTCGTTAGAAAAGCCCAACCCATTTCATTAGGTAGTCCATGCTCTATTTTCTGATTTTCGAAAAATCGTAACAAAAATGATACTTTTTTTTTCTTTTTACCAAAAAACTGGTACTTTCTTGTTTTCCTAGTTTTTGGCAGTTCCATTCCCTTATTAATTTACTCTTTTTCTGGTTAGGAAAATTGACCTTCGTATTATATACGGAGTTTATGTTTGAATTGTTGAAAGTGCTGTAAGCAAGTAAATATGGCGCCTGACAGGGTTTAATTTTTACCACATTTTAATTTTAATGTATAATTACATGAAAAAAAGGAGGAGTGGGGCACCTTTCTTTTTACCATACACGATTTTATGCATTTTTTATTTTTCACTCATTAAAATACTTTAAAATGTTATAAAAGTATAGAAACAATAGAGAGAATTTAGAGAAAATGAATTCTAAGGAATTCTCAGGAATGAATTTCATTAATAACTGAAGCCCTATTTATAGGAAAACTTCGAATGGCACAATCGTAATTACATAATTTCATTAAGGGTATAATAGTCATTCACATATAATAATTACATCTTTTACCAAATTATTTCTCCACCAAATTATTCTCCACAAAATTATTCATACGGGTAATTCATAACCACCACATTATTCTCAATTATTCATAACACCTAATAATTATTCTTCAATTATTATTCATAACACTTCGAATATTTATTAATACAAATATCTTACGGGCTGCATTTGGAGAAAAACCCATGGGAAAAAACTTCCAAACCGATTGCGGGATAGCTTGGAGTGGTTATATCTTTGCTTCATCAAAACATTGCTCCCCCGACGATGTCTATCGGCGTATGAGTATTCACGCGTCCTCGTTAAAACCTGTCACAGAAAACCCGATGGGAAAAAAACTGATCGAAGGAAAAAGAATGTCGCTCAGTTTGATTTCATATCTTGAAGCGATATATTTACTCGGTAAATGATTTCAATATCATCATTGTTTGGATCTAAAGCATTAGCTCCATTATAATTTGATCCAATAGATACAATCGTATCAATTTCTCTATCGTTTTCAATATACCATGAATATGCCTCGTTAAAACCTTATTAGGAAACCCAAATGGGAAACCCTGAAGGAAAAAAGAAGATATTATTCATGTGAATACGCCTTTTAAAGTTGCCTTTCATTAAAAACCTTGCTAGAAAAACCCAATGGGATAAAACCTCGATCAAGGGAAAAAGAGTTTGGCCGTATTTTATACAAGTATCTGTAAAGCATTTCAAAAAATCTTTCATACATTTGTATGAGTATCATATACATTGATTTTATACTTTCGCTCATTTAGAGTGCATCAATTTTCTTACACAACTACAAACATTCACCATGAACACATGTCTCCAAATACACAATTTAAAGCATATAAATTCATCGTAAAAACATGTAAACATATAAGTAAACCTTCATAACTAACTAACACTTAAAATATATCATTTAACATTTAATACTCACTTAATAGGTTATTTCATTCCCGAGGGCTTAGCTCACCCTTTAGGGTGCTCATAAGCTTTCTGAGTTTAGCTCACGATCCTTTAATTTCCTTTAAATTTCACTACACACCACGATCGGTAATTTAACTTTCATGAGCATGTGACATATAATGACCACCATGCTTATCTTTAAACTGAGCAATAGTCATCATCATCTCATCATCTCATAAGTTAAGGATTTCACATTCACCATTTATCATCTTCAATATATCTTCAATATTTTCATTATCATTGATCATATGTAGCGCTACATTTCATATCGTATGGACACTTTTCAATTTCATTTCTTTCCCCATATCATTATTAACTTATCGAGATATCTCATTATCAATCCTCTTGTAGGATTACACAATATAGTTATGTCTATATACTCTTCAAACATATGCCTCGTTATTAAGACCATCTTTTATAATTTGCTTTGATATATATGATTGAGGAAATATCAACGCCTGGCGTGCTAACTTATCAAAGCATTGTATTGTCATATATGTGATTGTTCATAGCCTTTTCATGCATCTTTGAACTTCAAGTTATTTTCAATTTCGAGGATATAACATGATGCATTTCACATATTATTTTCAACCTTTAATACTCCCCCTCATCTTGAGAAAATTTAGAACACCAAAACTCATCGGTTGGTATGATTTTAATCATATATGTTCTCATCATTCCTTAATATGGGAATTTAGACCGTTTGCATTCTATTCTCGATATCGACAATTTATTTGAGGACTAAATAATTTGCAATATAATATCCCACTTGAGGCGCATACTCAAATCCTTCAAAGGATTTATTCAAGTATTAGGATATACATTTACTAACTTTATCATTAAATCTGAAATCATGCTCATCCAGTGAGCAAATATTTCAGAAATTTCAAATTACGAATCATATAATATGTGACTATCTGAGTGGATCCATATCATAATATCTAGTAGTCCACATGTAGGATGAGTGAGCCCATACTTCTCATCCTTTATTCCAAATATATTTGGGATTTATTCCCAATATTGGCTAAGTAATGATTTCATCATTTATCGAGAACAATCATTGAAGAATTCCTTTAATTCTTCACTTGAAATATTGATTTCAATAATTATTTAAACCGGGATGGTCGATCAGGTTTTGCAAGCAGTATTATTGAACTTCTAGTTGATGAAATTCTTATATCGATTTCACTAGTATCCGTATAGTGCTCAATATGATTTATCATAGAAATAATTCAAACATATTCCATCATCTTTGGTGACATTATTGTCTACTCTTCATTCAAACGCAGATTACAAATCATACGCATCACATCAGGCTTATTATTTAATTCCGAAATCGTAGCTCTTACGCTTCATATTATTTATTTAAAATCAGTCTTATTTCATATAGCGTCGTATTATTCTATAAATAAATCATCAAAATTATTGCAAAATTCATCTAACAAGGGTCTATACATTATAATGGATCATATGCTCTCAAATCTTGAAAATACTATCCATCACTACCGATCAAAATCCTAAAAATGATTTATCGATGTAAATTTGGAAAGATTAAGGATGCTAATGAATAAGGGTATCCCACAAGATATCCGAAATACTTGATTGAAACAAGGTTGATTATCGGTGAGGTTTCACCTTCTAAATACATGCCTGGTATGGGTAAAAGTAGTTTTTCAAAGAAACGGAGCAAAAGATTAGGAGGATGCTACAGTGTGCTTATGGTGGACATGTGACACTCGATGTAAATCTGTGGTACTTGTCCGTAAATCGAGAAGATAAAATAGCATTCATTAAGGATGGATTGAGTAAGGAGCCTTTGGATGATATTCAACAGCTCTTGAGACACATCCTAGTGGACACGTGCATAAGGTGAGCTAATGGCCTTATGGGCCAAATTTAAAGATCAACAAACGGTTACGTCTTAAAAAAACTTACTTTAAGAAGATCCTTTGTAAATTTAGTAGAAAATTTTAGTATAATAATTTTCTCATATTAATATAAGGAAGCTCGATGTAATAACGAAGATCAATGTTTTCTTGTAATTGTAAATATTGTTTTTCGATTTTTAAGATATATATATATGTATATATATATTATTTTTCAATCAAGCAGATATATGTCATTTTCACTTAAAAAAATTTTCTGCATTTTTTTTCTCTTTCATATTGTCAAAAAGTAAATAGTGCACTCAATTATACGTTTGAAAATTTTTCTTTAAATAGAGGATTCATATATCTCTCATGTTCATACATTAAAAGTATAGTGCAAAAAGAGAGATAGGAGTAGAGATGGATATGGAGATTTTAGAATCATCTCATACAAGTCACTTTTACCTCGCCATATTAAAACCGTATGTATTCTTGGTGGATCTAATCGTAGGCCATATCAATATGTGGATATGCAAAGCCGACCTAAATAAAGAGTTAGGGGAGACAAGAAATCAATATACTATGGAGAAGGAACTAACAACAAACTTTTAGCTAGACTTATAATGGCCGCACAATCATGGGGAATAAGAGTTTTGAGTGTAATACCTTTCCATCTAGTTGGATCTAATACTCGAATTAGAACCCGGTTCTACCATGGGTCAGCGGCAGGTTGGTGCTACAAAGCGCAATCCATCCACAATTGCATGATGTATATGATGAATAATAGTGATGCTTTCATTATTGTCCTTCCAGGCTACAACACTGCTTGGAGGAAATATTCAATATAGCCTCATTGTAGCACAGTGGAATTTTCATGTCACCAAACCAATAGGTTTGTTGAATATTAATAATTTCTTTGATGGCTTACTAGCGTTCTAGATCAAAGTGTAAATAATAAGTTTTATCTCTCATTCCGGCAGAAAAATACTTATTTCGCTAGCTTTGTTGATGAACTACTCATCAAATTTCATGCATATGTTCAAGAATGCATGGAAGCCCGAGTCCGTGGTCGCAGACCGCGGTGTCAGCGAAAAGAAATTCGGATCCTTTAAATATTTCATTATGAATCCTAATGTTGATGGTGGCGAGTTAGTGAGATATTTATACTTAGACGCATCCCTCATTTATGGATTCAAGATGTATATTCTTTTGCATTTCTATATTTTCGAGTGTTTAATGCCATCTTTTGATATTCTCAATATGTTCCACTTCTACTGTTTTGTACTTCTTACGAGTAATAATAATAATATCATATTGGCTTTATTCAAATACAGATATCTAGTGATTTTGCTTCTTCAAGAGCATTTTATTCTCATATTAATACAATCTCATATCATCGATGAGATTACTTCATATAAGCTTTCCATGCGATATATTTTCTTTGATTTATCAACATGGGGATCTATTGATTTACTTTAGTCTATTTATCCAATGGTAACTTCAAGTACCACTTACTCAATTTTCCATTAATATTCGTGTATATATGGGGAAGTAATTTTATTCTCATCGTCTACTACTTGAGAGTATGATTAGAATATTTGATCAACTACTTCTTCGAGTAGGATTAGTTATAACCAATCGTGTAGTATAACCCACCACATTGGAAATATGCACACCAATAGTGTGGTATTACCCACCACATTGGAAATATACTCAAACTATAAAGTGCATAAATTTAAATTGCGAAATTTAAATTTCCTCCAATAGGTGGTCGAACCTACTTTATGGGAATTATTGCAATAAATATAAATCTCTAAATTTAAATAGCAAGAATTAAATTGCATAATATTTAACTACTTCTTCGGGAGTAGGATGCCGCTAGTAAGGTATTACCCATCACTTAGCATATAAAGTGTAAATATATAAAACCTTCCGTTTAGTGACGGTTTGAACCCATCATCAAGTAGGAGGTAATGCAAAGGTAATTAAATTGCGATAAATAAAGTCTGAGAATTAAATATTGAACTGTTTTACAGAGCAAATTTGTTCTTCAGAACAAATACTCATTACTTCTATAAGAGCACACTTATCCTTCTAGAATAAGTACATTATGTAATTGAACTCTTGAGAGTTACATTAATATTTCGATCTATTAACTCAAATGGACTTCAGGTCATAATTAATGGATTTAGAATTTATTCGGGAATATTCTATCCATTTTTGTTTATTGTCGTCAAAATTAGGTCGGCCCTTCCTTTACTACGATAGTAAGGGTAAAATTGTTCATTCCAATCCGCAATGGTTAAATTATCAAACATATTCTATCAATATTATACGATTGGAAAATCGTCCTCCTTTTTCACTTCCATTTATAAATATCAAAATATTTAATGACTATTTTGTAACATTTCAAAGTTGGTGTACTAATTTGTAAATTTTGAAAGTTTGATAATAACATATTTCAAACGAGTTATTACCCTATCCGATGTTGGTGTCAAATCGAAACTCGTTAAATCGAGTATAATGGAGTCTAGAAAATTTGATTTTGATAATGTATGCTCCTTTATATCTCGATAAAGCGAATGTTATAGTTTAATATATTATTATATTATAAAATCATATGATTTACCTTTTCCCTTTCTCTAATTATTCCAATGGATGAGATTTACTTGCAATCCATTTACGTGGATCGAAAATTCTTTGACTCCATTCTTCCAATTTTGGGATTTGAGACATCTCCAAGCGGGTTATGTGTAGAATGAGGAATTGTAGGAAGAATATGAACAAGAGGAATTTTCGATGATGTATTTGCAAAGAGAGAGTTATTTAGGATTGATGAGGATAATTAATTCATTGGTAATAATCCAGCCGATACATGAAGATCATCTATAAGATTTAACTTGTGAGAAGCATACTTCTTTCATATTACTCAAATGGCTAGAGACTCGGTCTTGATAACGTGTTATAAAAGTATAAAACAATAGAGAGAATTTAGAGAATGAATTCTAAGAATTCTGAGATGAATTTCATTAATATTTGAAAAGCCCTCTATTTATAGGAAACTTGAATAAGACAATCGTGAATTGTAATTTCATCAAGGGTATAATAGTCATTCACATATAATAATTACATCTTTTACCAAATTATTTCTCCACCAAATTATTCCTCCACCAAATTATTCCTCATTATTCATAACCACCACATTATTCTCAATTATTCATAACACCTAATAATTATTCTTCAATTATTATTCATAACATAAAAGTTAATGTTATCAGGCGCATAATTTTTAAAAAATGAAAATGGTAGATAAACATTCAATACACAATGACATGTAATGTATTAAACACGAGTAGAATATAATTATCATGTTATTCAAAGAGAGATATATAGCATTTCCCTATAAATTTAACATTATATTCCTCATTTTCTTCTAGTTGTAATTGATCACATCTAACAACATAACCTCTATATTACTATCTTTACCCTCATAGTAGTTCTACTTCTAAAGTATGTACTTTTCCAAGAATTACAACTCGAAGTTTATATCTTACACCCAAAAACTTGATGTTTATATTTTTGTCAGTGAAATGAGAGTACTCATGTAAATTTCAAAATTACCATTTCACATGTAGGTAACAATTAAAAGTTTTCCAGTATAGATTGTTTAAAAAAATAAAATAAAAATAAAAATAGTAAAAGGGAATAGTTCTCCAATATAGCTGCGTGATGAAATACAATCGGGCACAGTCCAACATCAGTCACCACTTCTTGTACCATCAACCTTGTACTCTCTTACAATTAATTGTTTTATTGTTTTGCTCATAAAATCCACAAAGTTATACATACATCAAATGAACCAATGGCGGATCCAGAATTTTTATCTGGGGGCTGTAATACAAAAAAAAAAATTTAATTCGACTAAAATTATGTATAAAAGTTTTTTTTCTATATAAACTTTTGGAAATTTATTTGGATCGGGGGGCTACCACCCGTGTGAGCCCCCCACTGGATCCGCCCTTGAAATGAGAGTTCTACAAGATGTTCTCTTTCAGGTAAAATCCTCTTTCCCAAGTTGAGTTGTATTTCCACGATGATGAATCTACCAAAGAACCCGAATTCGAATACGAACTCCGAACTGAAATCTCACTCAATAAACCCACAATGAAATATTGCAATTTGAAAATAAATCAAAATACTAAGCATATTCATGTATATACAATGACCTCAATTCCAACAAGGTTTGACATTCTTCATTGTAAATAAAGTTCAATAAAACATTTCATTAAAGACACAGTCTTCATAATTAATTTCATAAATTTGCATTAGAAAAGAAACTACTTAACAAGAACTCAAGAGTCCAAAAAGAAAAAGAACTGCATGAAACCAAGTTCAATATTATGAATAAATCCAATTTGAAGGCTCTTTAATTCTTCAAATTTTTATCTTGTTTATGAGGTTGATTAAATTCAGGTGGAGATTCAAGAATTTGTTAACAAATGAGAAAAATATCTCAAGAAATCAGAAGAATTTTCTGTATTTTTATCTACATATATATTTCTCCATTAAGCTAATGTTTGCTTATAAATGTTCATCGATTAAATTAAATATATAGGATAGACATAGATATGCTTTTATAACTTTGTCACTTTTTTGGCTTTTCTCTCTTTACCACAAAATCAAGTGCAAATCACACGAATTTTTAACTAACTTCTTTAAAGATACTATTGATATTATCAACAGCACTATTAAATTCATTTCTTTTAGCTGTCACAAGTGTCCGGAGCCATTAAACATACGCAAAGTTTGCATCAACAATTCAAACTAAAATGCCAAAAATTCAAGAAAAGAGATAAAAAAAAAAGCATGACGCGTCCGAAAATGCCATATTTGTCCACATCATATTATCTAAATGACTAAATTTAGTGAAAATACTGGTATAACGATGTAGATTATGCGGGTCTAGTTCCTAGTACAACCTATCAAATCATGTCACATACTTCTCCAAGTTCTACATGCTTGTTGACAACCCATCAAGATAGACAATTGAACGGACAAAACCAAATGAACATCTCAATTTATTCGATGAAAACAAAACAGTAAGTGTGATTTGTTAAGGTAGGAGAGCTAGAGACGAGGAGGGCAAGAGGTAAAAAAATATGAAGCCAATTCCAAGAAAATAGGCAGTGCCAGATGGGGATGATTATACCAATGTATGTCCACTATTTTTATCATCACCAATAATCCCACTCCAAACACAACATTATTTATTCAAAAACCTAGTTAATTAATTATACTACAATTACGATGTAATTTTTTGTCTATTACCAATTTATCCTCACTCCCATGGACTACAAGTCGACAAAACTCTGCCCTGTAATATAATGTGATGGAACATCATTAGTCTCAACCTTATAGCCTCCCTCAATTCCTAAGTCCTGTGGTTAAAACCTCAATATTTTCTGTTTGAACTTATGATTAATTCCCTCTGTGGCAGCATGAGAAGTCCCAACAGTGAGACTGCAGGGACAGTAAGAAGTGAGACATTGACCCACAAGACTACTGAAGTTAATGATCCATGGACAAAACAAGAAACAACTTCAGCAAATCAGAAGATTAATGGAAGTACGGCAAACCTGAATATTCAATCTCCTGCAGTCAAGTATGAGATGGATGGGGACATTGAAATCCAGTCGCCTGATTACTCATTGTTGAAGTCAATTTTCTCCGATGATCATCAAACGTTACAAGGTGATTTCATGGTTTACTCTCCGCCGCGTATATTTTCTCCTCTCAATCAGAGATCTTCGAAGGGGCCGAGTCCACTCCACAGGGTTTTCAACTCTCCAAATATTCAGTACATGTCTGTCGATAACCTTTCTCTACCTCCCCTAGAGAATATTCCGGCAGACGAAGAGGATGATGCTTTCATAGTTTTCTCCCCAATGAAAATTACCGGTGGCAATGGTGAAAGCTCGTCGAATGTGATGCAAGAGAATGACATTTATGGGCTGGGATCCAGTGTACATGCACCATTATCGCAACAATTACACCAGGAATGGCAGCAAGAACATCAACAAAGATATCTCCAGCAACAGCAAGCACAACAGCCACAACGAAGATGTCTACCAGCACACCAAAGCCAATCACACAATATGCAGAATAGCATCTTGATGGTGCCTGTTCCTGGTGGATCTGAGGAGGTAAAAAGATGGACTATATTGATTATTGAGTGTGTGTACCGAAAAAGTTTTATTTTGTTATAGTAGTTGGGACCACAAGATGTGTAGATAATAATAAATATCAATTAGACTTAGTAATGGAAGTTAATTTCTTGATAGAAGCAGGTAAACCGAACACAAGCTAAGTGACTTCACTAAGCTTGTTTTCGTTTTCGACTTTTCTGCTAATAGTAAACTTTAATGTTCAGCCAAAGTCAAACTTTAATCTCAACTATACGTTCAGAACTATGACACATTCTCATCCCCATATTTCTTGATATCTGCCATTACTCTACTCAATCAAAGTATAAATTTGGTAACTTATTTTGCTATATATACTCGTATAGGTATATGACAGCGGGCTACACCTGGTCCACCTGCTTCTTGTTACTGCAGAGGCAATATCTAAGGAAGACTACATGTTAGCCAGGAAGAATCTCCACTATCTTAATCGGTTAGTCTCTTCTCTTGGTGATTCCATGCAACGCGTAGCTGCTTGCTTCACCGAAGCCCTGACTGCAAGACTTACTGCCATCCTAACGAATAAATTACCTAGCACATCAATAACTCGAAACCCATCCTTTAACACTTTCCCTGATCCTAAGTCTCCAGAAATCCTCAAGATTTATCAAATTCTATATCAAGCATGCCCTTACATAAAATTTGCACATTTCACTGCAAATCAAGCCATCTTCGAGGCATTTGAGTCTCAAACACAAGTTCATGTCATTGATCTTGATATCCTTCAGGGCTATCAATGGCCTGCATTCATGCAAGCCCTAGCTGCCAGGCCGGGGGGTGCCCCATTTCTCCGGATCACCGGTGTGGGGCCCTCGTTGGCAGACGTGAGGGAAACAGGTAGAGCTTTAAACGAATTAGCTCATTCACTACACGTCCCATTTGAATTTCATCCCATTGGAGGACAACTTGAGGAGCTAAAACCACACATGTTCATCAGAAAGGTTGGAGAGGCCCTAGCCGTTAACTCGATTAGCCGACTCCATAGCGTACCACGCGACCGTCTTGGGAACATATTGACCCTGATCAGGAATTTGGCACCAAATATAGTGACCATTGTTGAGCAAGAATCAAGCCACAATGGACCTTACTTCTTGGGAAGATTTCTTGAGGCCTTACACTATTATTCAGCAATCTTCGATTCATTGGATGCCACATTTCCACCCGATTCTGCACAGAGGGATAAGGTGGAACAACACATATTCGCACCTCAGATTAGGAACATTATAGCAAGTGAGGGGCAAGATCGGGTAATCAGGCATGAAAGGCTCGAAAAATGGAGGAGACATATGGAAGGGAAGGGCTTTAAAGCGGTCCCACTAAGCCCAAATGCAGTCACCCAATCAAAAATATTGCTCAGTTTATACTCGTGCGAAGGTTATAAACTGACACAAGATAGGGGTTGCCTGCTTTTGGGTTGGCAGGATAGAGCCATTCTTGCTGCATCTTCATGGACATGTTGACTCACCTGCATTTACTTTTACATTTTTCTTCTACATCTTCTGCAAATTGATTACAGTTATAGTTAATCAGCATGGACTAGACAAGAAATACCACCTAATAATTTCTAATCACAATTTTATGCTGTCCATTAATAGAAATTCATTCTCTGTTTCTGCAATTCAATTTTGAATCGTACACTTCGAAATTCAAATTGACCTTAAAGCCATCCAATATAATCTTCCAAAGATTGCTTGCGCAGACAGCGGCGAGCATTGATCCAAAAGGATGCACTATTGCACTGCACTGTTTATCCACAGACAATCAATTCTCCCAACTTCGCACGATCATTTGAAATCAAATTCATAAAATCAAACATAGCATCAAAAATAATTTCACATTGTTCAAATGCACTTGTTTTGTTCCCACCGTGGGTACGTTATGGTACCCACAAGTGGCGAAAAAATTTCGGGTTGGGTGAATCCCCACTATCAGATGGCAGTTATGTATTATTTATTTAACTTAATGTAGATGCCAAAAAAAATATTTAAAAAATTTTATTTTAAAAAAAATTTTTGATCTGATAACGTTGCGTCACCAGACTTCTCCACATGGGTGTGGATATATGCCCACGTGAGAAATAAAATAAAAGTGTGTTCAAATGTTAGCAAAAATATTAATTTCTTTTTAAAAAAGAAAATAAAGAGTCAATAAGTAGAGATTTTGTTGGAGTGAATAAAAAATTTCATGCTTTAAATTTAAAAATACTCTTTATTTTGTAAAATATAACCTGGCACTTTTTTTTCTTTCTTTTTTTTTATTATTATTGAAATTATTCCCGATCAAAAAAATAATAATTATTGTTGAAATTATTTAATTCGTAGCGACGTTTGGGGTATATTTGGTCAAAGTAGGAAATGGAAATGGAAATCGAATTAATATTTTATTATCATTTTTAGATGCATTTTTATGGAATAGGTTTTTGTGTGTCAAATATTTGTAATTGGAAAATATTTTTTATGAAAAATATTTGTGTCAAACAAATAAATAAGTGGAAAATATTTTTTCAATCGGACATTATTCATAAAGAATATTGTCAATCTAATACTTCCAGACATCCTTATCATTTGTTAAGTTGATTTTGATCCCAGTGTCAAATGGAAGCGCTTAATGTCTTTGAAATATGGCCAGTAGCATATGTCATCATGATTTAGCATGTTGTTTGTGGATTAAATCATGATAACACATGCTACCACGCTATGATTTGAGCACGTTAAAGTGCGTAATTTGGACACTTGATCAAAACTATCGTTAAGAATATCAATTGAATTTAACACAATTATATTATACATCGTCAAAGATAATTAGTAATACATAACAATATTATGAGTTTTTGAAATACAAAAATATTAGCGGGAACACGTGTTAATATCTAAATTCATTTGTTTTAAACACATACTATTTAATTATCATATTTTTATTCATTTAAATTTACGTAAAACCGCGGAATTCGTATTCAAATGTAACCTTCGTGTTCAAATTGTATGTGAAACATTAATTGCTTGCACTGTCTTGTAAATGCAGTAGCATTATTTATTTTATGGTGCTTAAGGTTTAAAATTTTGCGACCGTGTTTATTTCAAATGCGAGTGCGACTTGTACACATACCCATGTTATGATAGGTCGAAATTCAGACAAACGTTACAAGGAAAAAATTATTTGTGACAAAATTCTAAGTAAACAAATTGCTCGAAAGAGAAACTCGACAAATTTAATCTTTCATAGTATTTGTGAGGAAATTAATTAAAGCCATTATTTACAGAGGAGGGAGCAACAACGTTAATATATCTCTTCGACAACTCCGATTATCGAGAACTACTACAAACTCCTCTTCCCCAGTATTCTATTCACTCACTATATATTTATATATTTTAATTATTTTCTCTCTTTTTCGTTCCAAAAATCTATCAAGAAATAGGAAAATAGACACTATGGAGGGAGAGAGAGATCTACTTCAATTAATTAAAGCTCAAAGCCAGATAGCACCAGCATCTTTCAAGAGAGGGACGAGGGTCCCATTAATATGAGAAGCCATTACGCTGTCCATCGCGCCGACCAGTTTCCCGCCGACGAACACCGCCGGCACGGCTGAGCCGCCACCCAACAGCCTACTCAGAGCCTTCTCCATATCTCTTCCTCTGGGATCTTCGTCCAACTCATAAACAGTGGTGTTGACTCCCATGCCCGAGAAGAACTGCTTCATCGCATGGCACATGCAGCAGCTGCTTTTGCTGAATATCACCACCGCGTTCTCCGCCGCCACCTGCTGCAGATATGAGCTCCACCACTCTGTTTGGTACTGCATGATTGTAATGTGATTAGGATTTAGAGGGTTTGCGTAATTTTGGTTTAAATTTGGTGAGATTTTGAGGAGATGTTGATTGGGTATTTATAGATAAGAGGAAGAAGAAGATGGCTATGAGTTTGATTCGATTAATGTAGGCATCTTCGAATCCAAGAGCCAACCTTTTGCAGAATAAGAAATCTTTTACTTGGTTCTTGTCTTGTGATAAAGATCGATAATAATATAATTGAATATTAATTATGATAATAATTAATTAATTAAAAACGGGACTTGCGCAGGCATGAGCTAGGAACATCAGAACATGAATTCTTCAGAAGAGGTACGTGTGTTTTGTCGTCCATGCCGGTCCGACTTTGGTCTAGCTGCCAATGGAGTCCTCCACATTTTATATATGCTTTTTAAAGTGTGTTATTGTTGGGAGGATTGATCCCCTCCCCACGCGGGGGGTTTTCCACGCCATGTGTCCCCATCTGATTGGATGTGATCTCAAATCAATATCCCACTTGAGGCCCCCTCACGAGACATGGGGAGTCTCCCCACATGGGGAGAGAATCTGTGACGCCCCGTTCGTTTTCCGTATGAAAATGTGATGTTGATCACGTCATTTTGGTGTGGCTTGCATGTTCAATGTTATCATATGTTGTTGTGTGTGTTTCGAAGTGTTTCGAAGTGTTTCGAGGGGTATATGAGGTCATGAATGGTTTTTGGGTCGTTAAGGGTGCATCGGGGGAAAAATGCAGAAAAATGGGGATTTACGGCCGCAAGGTCTGTATTTACGGCCGTAAGTGGGTTGTTACGACCGTAAGGGTCGTATGTTACGGCCGTATGTCTGCACAGTGCAAGGTGCTTCAAGATGCAGAGACCAAATTACGGCCGTATGAGTTATGATACGGCCGTATCTCAGGAGTTACGGTCATAAGAAGGTGTATTTACGGCCGTAAGTGCAAAGTGAAACAAATGCTCCATATTTACAGAGAGGGAAATACGGCCGTATGGGGTCCTAGTACGACCGTATGGTCTATGAGTTACGGCCAGAAGACATATGATACGGCCGTAAGTGACCAGAATGCTAAATCACAGAGACGATGTTACGGCCATATGAAAGTTTGTTACGGCCGTATTATGGAATTACGGCCGTAAGTTATTAAGTTACGGCCGTAATTGGTAAGTCGGCAGAATGGTATTTAGGTCAACAGAAACCATTTTTGGGGTGTTTTCTTCATGAGCTCGACCCTAAACCCCCAAAAAGTTATTTTTATCATATCCAAGGTCTTCAACTTGGGAGTAAGCAAGGGCTAGCTTGTGATCTTGTTGAGTTGGGTGATTGGTGAAGGTTGAAGTGAAGAAGTGATCATCTCCTTGGTTCTTTTCCCCTCTAGTAAGGTGGGTATTAGATGTATTAATTATACCAATGGTAAGTAGAGGTAGAAAGTTCTCTATATAGGTAGGAAGTTCTAGAGGTACCTATATAACTCTTGAGATGTATAGTTATGACTTGAATAGAGAGGTATAGCATGAGTTATGTGTTACCCTTCTTACTCATGTCCTAGAGCCTAGGGTTATATGATGCTTGAGGTGATATATGATGTTGATGTTTTGTGTATATGCTTATATGTGGATATCACCTGTGTAGCGTCACCGGAAGTAGAGGTAACGGAAAGGTTAGCTATTTGTACTTGTTATGTTTGCACACATGGTCATAAAGTGTGAATGTAACGTTGCTTACCAAGTGATTACACCTATGTAAAGTTATGTCTAGTCTCACGGGAAAAAGGCCCCATAAGAGGATTGAGACTATTGGTCGCCTCACGGCGTAAGCCCGCATGAGGATTGAGACAATTGGGCCATATATGTTATGTTATGTTGGCGCTGTATCCACTTGAGAAGTTAACCTGGGCCCAATACATGAGTGTGACATGCATTGCATTTAACCATATGCCCACCGAGTCTTTGGGACTCATCAGTTTTCTTTTATGTTCTCACTATAGGCACGCTGCAAGGCACACGTAGCTCTGGGTGATCTGGCAGGAAACCTCTCTGGATTGACGCGTGAGAGATTGTGGGTGGGGAAGAAGAAAGATGTCAAGATCCCGTGAATTATGCTTTTGAAAGGAACACGGGCAATGTTTTGGCTGTGTTTTTGTAAAGGACAAACAATTTGAAAAATGTAAATCACCACCCGTGTTGTTTTGTGTACTGTTATTGTAGCGTCGAGTCTAGTTCCGCAACTCTAATTTCGTAGGGTTTAGATTGGGCGTTACAGAATCAATCACCTTTAATCCCCTCCTCATGTCAGGTGTCCCCCTCTGATTGGAGGGGGTCTCAAATCAGGGTCCCACTTAATTATATAATCACAAAGTAGATCTGGTGCAATCTAAGATACTATAACGTACTCTATACAGTGCGGTATCCCAATTCAATAAATGTATCAGCCTGAATTATACGTCACATCACACCACACTACATGGGCGTACCAAATCAATATCGCCATAACCAATAATAATAATATGTATTATTTTGATTGAATCAGACCATCAGAACAAAAAAATGTGACAACACGTGTTTGTGAGATATACTAATCAATTTCGCTGCTTGTACGGACATAGGTAATAAGGTGGTAAGAATAATCACAATGCCACATATATTAATATTCGTCTAGATAACTTTCTCTATTATAACCACGGTGATAGATATCATTACAGATGCAGAATATCGGTTTAGTACATTTGTGTTAACGGTTCTACTCGGATTTAATTAAATCTAACACACATAATAATATAGAGAAAATTACAAAAAATATTGTATAAATATCATGTCATCTTGTAAACTGTTTTCTCATAAATGTCACGCACAACTGCACAAGTACAGAAATAAGATAAAATAATTATTCTACTTTCCTTGTATTGTATCTAGTAGAATATATACATTTTGAGGCATACAAAGATGTCTACGTATGGTTTTTCTAATAATAATAATAATAATAATAATAATAATTGGTAGGGGATGTACCATGTGTAGCGACGCGATCCTAGGGATTTTTAATTAGGATTAACATGAATCCGGTCCGGCTTGATCGATGTCGGGTTTGATGTGATTCTGCATTATATAGATTTTGGACGGTTTCTTTTTCATATGAAAATACCTAACAAATATTCTACACTAGGGAAGAATGTCTGGCATGTTGAATTTATTTATTTATTTATTTATTTATCGCATGAAATTTGAATAAGTTGATGCGAGTTTGAAGTTATCCATTTGGAATAAAGACACAAACACTTGATCTTGATCATATTACTTCATTCCTCGTTTCGTTATCTATTATAATTAGTGGTCGAAAATATAATGATAGAAAAAAATAATTTTTTGAATTAATTGTATCAAACAAGTTCTAGGAATGCTTAGGACAATATCATTGAACAGTCATAATTTACTTTTTAATTATAATTTACTTTTAATGTATATAATATTATACAATATTATTTTTTTATGTTTGATATAATTTTTAAAATTTTTTTATCCCACGTGTTTATCCAAAAATCTAACATAAAAATCATCCCACCTCCATTTTAAAAAGTTTGTTTCAACTTCATTTAAGTGATATTTAGAGGGTGTTAGCGAATGAGTTTTAATGTATTTTTATGAGTAAGAAGAGAGAGAATGGGTGGAGTTGAATGGTGGAGATTTAATGAGTTGAGAGATATATGAATGTGATTTGTTTGACCAAATTTGAAATTCTAAAAAAATATATTAAAATACATTTTTAAACACTTTTACTTCACAATTTATTTATTTTTATTTTTTATTTTTTTATGTTTTTCCGAATTATATGTTAACACTCACTAATGTCAAAATTCGATCTTACTAATTTAATAACATTTTAGATTTTTTCAGAGAACTGCATCTACATTTTTTTTCAACAAGCTACATCTACAATGAGTGCATGTTAATGATTAAATTTTTACGTATTTTTTTAAATTTTGATGTCAAATACGAGAGAAGATCAGAAGAGTCGAATGGTGAAATTTAGTATATTATATATAAGTTCTACAAAATATATAAATATAATTAATTTGATCAAATTTAAATTTAAAAGAAAATAAAGAAAAATACAAAAAATATTCAAATACTACCGTCCATAGTAGAAACAAAAAAAAAAATATATTCGCTAACATGACTCTAGTAGTAAAAGACATGAAATTAGGTCGACCGTTGACTAGAATAGATTGACATAGGAGGTTAGCAACTGACAACGACGGTGGCTTTGTCTCCCTTCGATATTTGTTGCAATTGATTCTCCAGTCTCCGCAATAAACTCATGCAATCCTGTGCAGGGTGCATTTGAGCATTTCTTATGTTCAGGAGCCATTTAAGTATAAATATCTCTTGACCCCGTTGCTCAAAAAATAAGTATTAAAATGACGTTCGTAATTATTTATTTTTAGAATAAGATATGACAAACAAGATCACTCTAGTGGTATGGATAAATTTTGTTTTACTTTTTTAAGATTAGTAATATAATATAATATAAGAAAATTAGTTGTTTTTTTTTCTGTCTTCAATCAGAAAAAATAGCTTTTTTCTTTAATAAAAAGAATCCTTTTAAGAATATAGTTTAAGTATAAATAATTTTTGACCCTGTGGCTAAAAAAATAAATATTAAAATGCCGTTCGTAATTATTTATTTTTTAAAATAAGATATGACAAACAAGCTCACTGTAGTGGTATGGATAAATTTTTTTTTATAACATAAGAAAAATATTTTTTTCTTTTAATCAGAAAAATAGCTTTTTCTCCTTTAATAAAAAAATCGGCCTTTTAAGAATATAGTTTAAGGGAATGTATGATAAGTATTTGCAAATACTTCGACTTGGCAAAACATATGATAAACCTATACTTTTAGAGTACTGTGAGTTTTCTTTATACTTACAACACATCTCGTTTGTCCATACATGTTACGGGACCTCACAAAATTAGAATATGTCTAGTTGTGAAGAATGTGTGATGCCCTTTAAAATTTATAATTCATAATGAGCTTGAGAAATAATTGTTGCGAAAAGTAACATAACAAAATAATTATTATGATTTTATTTTATTTTTTAAAATATTTCCTACTAAATCCTATATATTGGGATCGCTTCGCAAAAAACACGTGTTTGTTTATGTGTGTAGTTCATAATAATTAAAAAAAATAGTAATTCTTAAATTTGGTCGTGATGTCATAATTTAGATTTTAAGAAAAAGGTAGAGCTCTTCATGATCAATTTTCCCTCTTTTATATGTTTGGGAAACTTGAATGACGAAAAATTTGTTTCAATTACCAAGAGCCGTTCCTTAACAGACGCAAGTGAAGCACTTCTATTCATTTACCCTTTTGTAGTGAAGCACTTGTACACCCCTTGACAAGCCCAAAAATCCCATCAACGATCCACTCACTCTCTCTCTCTCATATTGTTTGTCTAAAGTCCAATCAGTTCAATCCTATTGAACTTTTATATGGGTAGTAGTAATAGAAATAGGTAAAGTGAGAAAGTGGACCAAATTATCCTTCCTCATCACATTTAGGGGATAATTTAATATACTTTCTCATTTTACGTAACTATATTCCTGAACCAATAAAAATTGAACCTTATTAATTGGGTAAACTCCTCACCTACTTGTCGTTGTCAGCTTTCTCTTTACTTAGTTATTAAATTAACTTGATCTGTACTTACTTATTAAATTATTAAAAAACAAACGTGATATTGCTGATTTACATGAATGCACTTTTGTTGCCATATATATATATGAATGTGGTCTTAGCTTGTTGAAATTGGGTATATTTTGGGCGGTGGGATTTGATTTTTTATTGTTTTTTTTTATTTTATTATAAAAGAAGAGAGATAATAAATAAAGTTAAATGGTAGAGATTTATGTAGTACATATGTGTCCCACGAGATAAGTCGATGTGATTGACGTAGAGTAAAAATAGAATAGATAAAAATGGATAAAAAAATTTTAAAAAGTGAAAAAAGTTGAAGGCTAACATCGGCATTATTATTATTATTATATTGTTATTATTATTATTAATTAATTAATTAATTAATTAATTAATTTAATTTATTTATTTATTTATTTTTTGTGATAGAATTAATTCACATACTAATAAAACAATTAACTTAAAAAAATCGCGTGCTAATTAGTAATTATAGATCTATAATAGAAAATCTGTTCATATTGACTCGTTAATTACCATCTAGATGTGCTTAATTTATATGTCGCCTCTGGTTGTAAAATTACAGGACCGATGTTGTAGTTACGTAATTTAAAGTTAATTAAAATTTGGTGACCATAATTCATAAGACACTTTTTAAAGCATGTTTGATCTAGATTATTGAATAAATAAGTTTTTGATGTGTAGTTCACAAGTGAAGAAGAAATATTCATATTAGAAATATTTATTTGGTTGTCGAGATATAATTATTGATATATAAAATTATCAAATTTTAAATTAGAATTACATTTTTTTTCAATAATTTCAATTGTCTTAACAAAAATACCCATTGATAACCATAACAACACATATTTTGTGATCTCACGCTCGAAATAACAGAACAATCGTGATGTTTTTTATGATTATTAATGTTAATGCGAAATCTCCGATGGCTGGCAAATGGTGGCCGACGAAATCTGATGAATTAGACATGCACCAAAATCATTCATGAGTTACGCACAACAAAAAGTTTTCAAATATTTTGTTATCTTGCACTCGAAACCAGATAATAGCCAGCCATAGTTTGAAAATTTTCGTTATAAAAAAATCATTTGAAATTTTTTTATTGTGCTGATTCATGAATTATTTAGGTGTTCGTCTGATTCATATGATTTTGCCAATTACTGGAAATTTCGCATTAATCTTAAGAGTCATATAAATTATCACGAGTATTTTGTCGTTCCGAGTTGAGATAGTGAAACATGTATTGTTATGATTATTAGTGGAATTTTTGTCAGGACAATTGAAATTATTGATACACGTATAATTCTAAATTAGGCTTGACTAATCAGTAATTAGTAATTTATATATTTTAATAAATCAGTATATCACCCTTAAAATTATAAATAAATTATTAAATAATCAATATGTGAGTAGTTGAAGACGATGAGAAAAAAAATTATTTAAATTTAATTCGTATTAAACAAATCCTAAATTAGTTAATATTATTTGTGTCATAAAATAATTTTACGAATTTTTATATTGCAACTCTCGTAAAAATGTAGCAGCGCGCTTCCAAAAAAAAAAAAAAATGTAGCAGCGGCAAAAACAAAAAATGTGACGGGGACGTTACCACAAACATCTAGCACAAATGTAGCAGCGGCAAGGACTTGGATCCGATGTCACTTGGAATCCGGAAATGATCCAGTAGTGGAGAGTGGGGTCCACAGACAACTCTCAAACAGGTCCCACCATCTAATACCCAATAACAGGAAGCCACGTCAGTTTGACCGCCCTGTAAAGCGTGCACCCTCACATAATTTCTCCCTGTCATCTGAAAAGCAACAAACTCACTGAACCAAGAATCACTCCTCGTCCTCGACCTCTCACCTCTTCCTCCTCCTTTTCTCCTTGATTCTCCGCCGCCGGCGGAATGGAATTCATTTAACCGCTAATTTTATCACCAGAGAGCTCAAATTCCTAGCTGCACCTCGTTATAAATTGTTTTATGTAATTATACTACTACAAGCATTAGTTGTTTGTGTAGAGTTTTGATACTAGCGTTTGTATTTAAGATTTCAACCTGAGAGAGAAGTAAATTTGAGCGATGTACGTGGTTCCTCCTCCGAAGAGGCCCGATCCGCTATCCGGAACCGTGAACGGACCAGACACCGTACGGATTTACCAGACTTGGAAAGGCAGCAATGTGAGTGCATACTTTTTCTTATTTACTTTAAAGGTTATGGTTTTGGCTACTATTATGTTACAGTAAGACATCTTTGCTACAATAATCTGTTAATCCTGCATTGATTGGAATTTGTGGTGCTAGTTTCAATTGGGGAAAAAGATATGAAGAACTGGGGAAAAAGAAATTTCATGGACGGAAAAAAAAATGGAGAAAACAAAATATAGATTTGCGACCTGTTTTTTTCCATTTGAGACGTGGTAGTATTATTGTCTTCTAGAATTTTGTTTTTCTCTTCAATGTTTATTGGTTTGTTGAAGCAAAGTTCTGGTGGAATCAAAAGTTTAGGAACATGATAGATGAGGGATTGTTGTTGTTACGGGTTAGCTCCCATTGACAATACAGTATTAAATGCACAACTTGTATCCCTCGATCCAGCTCTGTCAGTTGGCAAACTTGGCTTTAGTAAATCAGAGATCATTTTTGTTGGACAGCAGGGTATCTAGTTTCTATGAAGGATGTAAGATTTACTCTTAATTCGGCTATTTCACTGCAGCACTTGAAGAAATTGCAATTTGTGTGGGTTAAGTAGTTTATTGTCTTCAATCAACTCGTCCTGTGGTCTGCTTTTATTTAATTTTGTTGTTTATCTTGAAGGAATAGTAAAGCATGGGAATTAGTCTTTGAGATTCGTGCTTCCCCTTGTTGAGATTTTTATGGTGTTAGGAATTTCCTTTCTGTGGATATAGGCATTGGGCAGATTTGGAAGGTGTTAATTCAATGGAAGGTGTTAATGTTGAATTAAGTTTGGAGTTCATTTCCTCACTTAAATATTTTCAAATGTGTTGTCATTTTTGGAGATTGTGTAGTGTGCTTGCTTTTTGTTGAGTTTTGAATTGTTTTCTTGCTTATCATGTTGCAGAAATTTTTTCTCCAAGGAAGGTTTATATTTGGACCAGATGCAAGGTCGTTGGGGCTCACCATATTTCTCATTGTGGCTCCTGTTATTGTTTTTTGTATCTTTGTTGCTAGAAAGCTGATGGATGATTTTCCACATCACTGGGGAGCATCAGTCATGGTTGTTGCTATTGTTTTCACATTTTATGTAAGTCTGTATCTCCCTTCCCTGGCTAAAGTTTTTTTTTATTGTTCATTTTGATGTTTCTGCACTAGTTTAAAACTCTTGATTATCAGTGCCAGAAAACTTTACTCATTGTGAAGAGGGACAGAATTTAATGACATAATGAGGATTAGTGGATAAATGAAATAACGACGTTTCTTTATCGTGGAAAATGGAAAATTCTTCACATCATGTCATCAATACTGACTAATAATTGAAGCCCTTGTATACATTTTGCCTAATCCCACACATGGACTCGCCACTTATTAATGCTAATAAAGTGAATATTTGAGCAATGCGCCATCATCTTGGGTTTTCTTCATTTCTCTGTTGTCACCCATTCTCTCCCCATGTTCAATATTTTCAAGAAACGAAGAGAGTGAATGGAAAGGAATCTATATTTTAATTACTATAAGAAGTGCTATGTGTATTCATTTATAAGCTGTTTTTCTGTTATTACTGACACTTAAGATTGTCGTAATGGCTAAAGCCTAAACCTTATATGTCCTATGTTGGTTCTTAGAGCCTGAAGTAAAAAGTCATAGGGTCGGGATGGAAGTTCTACATTCTGTGGTTACACTGCGATTTAAGGTGTATATCTTCTGCCTAACATTCAGTCATGATGCAAATAGAGAAATGATCTGTATAGGAGTTCTAACAAGGAAAGTCAAATTCTTTACCTGATAATATAAATTATTGTTATGAAATGTAGTTGCTGGGTGCTTGCTTGTAATATATTAGAGCTCTAATGTGACTTTGGCCTTGGTCTTATTTGTTGGTATGGTTGCCATTCGCATATCCTGATAAAGTAAGCTTTCCATTTCCAACAAGTTTGATCCATACAAATTTTGTAAGTGGCGCTATCAAATATCACCGCATTATACTGGTTTCGGATGGATTGATTTGGGAGGTTCCGTGGCCAATAAAAAAGGATATTTAGATGAGAAAGGGTCTTGCTTTACTCTGCAATGGAGCTTACTTTGTTTCTCTAAGACATTATCTGTATCAATAGGTAGAGGTAGCTGGAAACATACTTCTTGTCCATATCAGATATAAGAATTTCGAAGCTTGATTTGATGTAAAATAATATTTTTGCTCTTTTGAATTTTCAGGATTTAATTCTTCTCCTACTAACTTCTGGAAGAGATCCAGGTATAATTCCTCGCAATGCTCACCCTCCAGAACCTGAAGGTTACATTGGAAGTGCAGAAGGTGCACAAACCCCACAGTTACGCTTGCCCCGAGTCAAGGAAGTTGAGGTTAATGGCATTACTGTGAAGATTAAGTACTGTGACACCTGCATGCTTTACAGACCTCCCCGCTGCTCACACTGTTCAATATGTAATAACTGTGTTGAACGATTTGACCATCATTGCCCTTGGGTGGGGCAGTGTATCGGATTGGTAAGCATCCAATCCCTCAATAGCATTAAAATTGATATCTTTGCCAGGTTGATAGCAATACTAGTGCATAGTTGCTTTTTGAGGGCTACTTATTTCAATATCTGTTTTTCTCTCGTCTGAACCTTTAACAAACTTTGGTGGCAGAGGAACTACCGCTTCTTCTTCATGTTTGTCTTCTCGACCACTCTACTCTGTATATTTGTTTTTGGTTTCTGCTGGGTTTACATAAAAGAGATTATGGATGCTGACATGATATCAGTATGGAAAGCAATGGTCAAGAGCCCTGCCTCCATTGCTCTAATTGTCTACACATTCATATCAGTTTGGTTTGTTGGTGGTCTTACTGCATTCCACCTGTATCTCGTCAGTACTGATCAGGTAAGAGCTGACCTTTCTCTTGTCAACCTTGTATATAAACATGTGGTGGGCTAAAATTCCATTTTGCTCAAAACTAACTTTTTTATGTCGAATAATGGTGGGGACCACAAAATGTCTATGTAATACTTTGATGTGGTTTGAGATGTGTGGTTAATATTAAAGTTTGACTTTGACTAACTAGTAGAAGTCAATTTTTAAGTAGAGAAAACTTAATATTTTGCAGACCACATATGAGAATTTCAGATATCATTATGATCGGCGAGCCAATCCTTATAACAAAGGAGTTTTCAACAATTTCAAGGGAATATTTTGCAGTCCTGTCCCGCCATCGAAGAACAACTTTAGGGCAAACGTACCTAGGGAGCCTGCTCTACCTGCTCGATCAGTAACTGGTGGTTTTGTCAGTCCAAACATGGGTAAAGCAGGGGACGATATTGAGATGGGAAGGAAGGCAGTGTGGGGAGATGTTGGGGCAGTCTTGGATCAACCAGAAGGGCAGTTAAGTGATAATGATGGGATAAACATTAAGGACCGTGGATTAGGTGAAATGTCCCCCGAGATAAGGAATACTGTAGATGAGGGTGATCGTGTTGGAATACATCCCAGGCGATCTAGTTGGGGAAGGAAAAGTGGTAGCTGGGAAATGTCGCCTGAAGTTCTTGCTTTGGCGTCTAGAATGGGAGAGTCGAATCCTACGGGAGGAACCAGTAACGCACACCCATTCCGACCAACGTAGACTAAGTTGTAACTAATAACTGGTTTGTTTAGTGATGATTTTAACTTACTATATTGTTGTGCCATTATATGGGAGTGTCTTTGATGGGCGTGGAGATGTTTGCGTTGGCCATGGCTTATGAGAAAAAACATCACTTGTGTGTATTGTGTATTTGAGTTTGTTGAATTAGTGAAAACGTTGTAACTGGTTGGCTTTGGCCGTTGCTGTGTGCTATTTCCTACACTGGGGACTCTTGAGAATGTAACTGTTGCTTCTTGTTAAAGTATAAGTTACTGTACAGTCTGCTATTTATAAGCAGTGTTGATAACACAAATATGATTTGGTATCCGTTGTGGGTACCTTATGGTTTCATGGGGGTTGGTGGGGCCCTCCCACTATTAGAGGTAATTATGTATTATTTATCTCACTTAATATAGATATTAAAAAAAAATTCTCTGGTCATGGGTGTCACCAGAGTTCCCCATTTGGGCATGGACACGTGCCCATGTGGGGAATAGAACAAAAGTGATTTATAACAATCGGTGATGTGAAATTAATTAAAAGTACCAATTAAGATAACACATCAATTGATTTCGATTTAATTACCTGTGATGTCATAGATCAATAGTGATGATGATATTAAATTATTTGTCACAGTAAGATATCGTGGAACATTTCTCTTGAGTCTGTTATAAAAGGACTAGTTGGTGTTTTGGTACGTACAAAGGAACAAAGCAATGATCTACAAGTCACCGAACTTGTAGAAGATTCAGAATGAAAGTCAAAAGACGAAATCATTTTATGGAGCCCTTGTTATTTACACCTAATTTTTGTACTACAAATATCGCTTGTGTTGAGACTCTAATGAGCAGTGTATGGACCTTTTAACTAGAGTAACAGAGGAATCATACAATATGTGAATATTATCGAGTCACTGTTGAAATTATAGCTCGGCTTTAATTGAGTTTAGAGCATCCACAGTGGGTGAGGTTGAATTTAGCTATCTAAATGGACAAAAAACAAAAAGAAAAAACAAATGCTAATTAACACATTAACATATTAAATTTAGTTTAGTGTTTGATATCTATAATGGATATCTTAAATTTATTCATCACAGGTCATATGTCGATATTTCATCACAGTGAAAAAATGAGTAATAAAAGTAACAAATGAAAAATCATTATTTTAGACGCAAATTGTCACTTTTCTAATTTAATCTTCTTGTTAAACTTGACAAGTTAACATCTTATAACACTAACAAATTGCAGCTAAAACTTTAATGAACTTTGTTATGGTATTCAATTGGCCACATATCTAACAGTCCATATGGAAGTGCAGTCTGTAGTAGATCTCACATCCATATAGACTATTAGATATATACGATTTTGATCCATTGCTCACATGTGGGTAAACCACAGTATTCATACATCAGCGGATACACGACACGTGTCTTCTCCCGATGGTGGGGGGAGGGTGCACGTGGTGCTTAACGTACGCACATATAAGCAACGGGAAGAGATTATAAATATATGTCTAACAGGACACCATAAAATTTTTCAATTTTAACTCCCAACAATGCTCTTATCCAAATAAAACTTTTTGTAGAAAAAAATGTATACAAACGTAATATCTCATCTTTTTTCATGTTAAATAAAATCTCTATTTTAAACCTGAATTTTCGGGTTGAAACAATTCCCTTAAATAAAACCCACAAAAAAGGGTAATATCTCACCTCGTGAAGCATTGGGAAAAGGATAAGAAGTTTAAGTCAGGTATTTATAGCGAGGAATGATTCTGTTATCGATTAAGACTGATGCATTACGGCATTATCGGCTTTCATTCGATATCCATTTTAAAATTCGGGATCAGATTTAGAATCAGTAGGGTGAGAGGAAGCTCCAGCAATTTTGAAAATTTTCCGACGACACCGTGTGGAGCCGTGGTGGCCGGTCAAAGTTTGACCCAAAAACATAGCCAAAGCATGGCCAAATTATGGCCAAACTTTGACAGTCACCACTACCCATATCAGATCGGAAAATTTTCAAAATCGCTGTTCTCTCACCGCGGCTGATTCTAGATCCCATTCCGATTTTAAAACTGATATCGAACGATCGAACGCTCTAATAAGACCGTAAATCACTACCATCGGTGGCACTTGAAGATTTATAAGTGCCTATTTACTTGAATATAAATAATAACGTGTTTCTACAAAGTATACAGTCAAACAAATGCCTTGTCAAATTTTGCCATTATCTTTAGACTTACCAAATATAAATGGAACCCAGCAAGTTCCTTGGCCTGGGAAAGTAGACTTCTCTACATTTCAGCCCTCTCTCTCTCTCTCTCTCTCAAGCGCATTCTCGCCATTGAAGACTCAGCTTTCTATAGCTTATGCAGTAGTAGAACAATCAAATCACTTGAAGTTAGTAAGTCCATTATCGGTTACTTCTTCAAACTCTGTTAGCTTTATACAAGTTGTCTAATGGGCTTGTTTTTCTTCTCTTCGTCAGGGGAAAACATGTACAAGAATCAGCTCCAAGAACTTGCTCAGAGGAGCTGTTTCAATCTCCCTTCATATACCTGCATCAGAGAAGGACCTGATCATGCTCCAAGATTCAAAGCTTCTGTAAATTTCAATGGCGAGATTTTCGAAAGTCCTACGTACTCCACCACCTTACGCCAGGCGGAGCATGCCGCCGCCGAGGTGGCCCTCAATGCTCTATCCTCCAGAGGCCCTTCAAGGTCTTTAACAGCAAGAGTTCTTGTAAGTCTCTTCATCTTCTTAACATCCAAATGATTAACTTCAACTCTTTTTCCCTTTATCTATCAACACTACCTGATTGTAATTTGAAATTGATATGGGCTTAAAAGGATGAAACTGGGGTGTACAAGAATCTACTTCAAGAAACTGCTCACAGAGCTGGGTTGGATCTTCCTTTATACACTACTGTTAGAACAGGTCCTGGTCATGTCCCAGTTTTCACAAGTACAGTAGAGCTTGCTGGAATGAGTTTCACTGGTGAATCGGCTAAGACTAAGAAGCAAGCTGAGAAGAATGCTGCAATTGCTGCTTGGTCTTCTTTAAAGAAGAGTAAGTTTTCTTGGGCCATTTCTTGTTTAGAAATTAGATATTCTGTTCTTTGTGTCTGCCATTATTGGACGCTGAAACCCGAGATGACCCTTCTCTGCAGTGCCTAATTTGGAGAGAAGTAAAGAAGTGGGTGATGATCATGAAGATAGAGTTATTGTAGGTAGAGTTCTTTCTAATCTTGGAAGAAAAGATGAGATCAGAGTGATCAGAAGAAACCAATCGAGAAAGGGAATGCAGAGGGTTATCAGAGACAATTCATCAAATAGTTGGGGTGCAAATTCTCTACAGCAAAAGATGAAGCTATTGGAAAACTCAGGGCAAAAACAGAGCGGCTTTTTGACATTACTCGCACCACCACCACCACCACCACCACCACCAAGAACAATTTCAAAGATTTTACCCCCAAATTTATCTACAGCATTTTATCAAACAGATTCAATGCAAATCACGGGGAACTCCAATGGGTCACAAAACACCATCAAGAAGCCAATTCAATTTGAGGGATCTAGCAATTCTGGATCAAATCCTGTTCTCAAATCATTTCGAAACCCTAATTCATGGTCAACATTCACAGAAGGTTATAACAACCCACAAAGAACAGCTCCGGCAGTTCAAATTAGGTCAGTGATCCCGGTATGTGCATCAGCACCGTCATCAAAAGAATCAATTTCAACACAATTTAGCAAGCTACAGCTATGAAGAAAACCAAAAGTCAGACGAAATCGGTGAACCAGGCCCATATTTTGTTAATCTGGAGAGGACGATGTAGTAACTGCATGTTTGCATTACTGTAAAGGGAAAAGGTGCATTGAATGAGAAGGGAAGAGTGGGTTAGATTGCAGAGGTAGGGGTGGAGATGAGATAGATAATCGGAACGCCATTAATTTACCAGTCAGAGAAATTAATGTATCCTGTCTTCAACAATTAATGCCGTCTATCTTTCTCATGCTCGTATTGCAAATATAGATGAATTATTTACTAGGATTCTTCTCTCTCTTCTTTAATTTTTTCTTGACTAATATCTTATCATTCATTCCCCCAGTCCAAGGTTCAAATGTTCAAAACGCTAACTAGCCGTTGGATTTGGGAGGGGTGTTGTGATTATTGAAATTACTCGGGTGCACAGTATCGGGCATTCTAAATTTTTAATTGATAGGAATGACATATTTTTAGTACTGAAGTCTTTTTAAAAGTTTCAGTGTTGGGCTCCCGGCGCTGCCCCATACAGCAGCAAAAGGGTTGGTAAGTGAACTCTACTGTTACATCGCAAGAGGAACAATTGTCACATTGGAACTTTAACCAAGTTCTCTCGCTGAAAATGTATCGTTTTCGCTTTAATTGATGTGGCATTTCAATTCGATTGATGTGACAGTCAGCCTTGAAATTAATCTGGTGCATTTTTTGTGTATATTATGACACACTCTAATTAACGTAGTGCTCCAATTCGATTGATACGGTCGGTATCTCGATTAACGTTATGCTTTGACTAATATATCACATCACTTGGAGGTGCACCACAATATGCACTCTCAATTGGCTTCGATGGTAAGTAGGAACAAGAAGAAATTTCTATACCCTCATTTCACCGTATTGGTTTTCCAAGTCCAAGTCAACTAATATATTAACTATTGAAACATTAAAAAGAAAAAAGAAAAAATCATATGAAACATAAAAAAATCATATTATTTAGTTAATTATGGTGTTTAAGAATAAAGAAAGAATAATCTTTGGTGATGTTGCACTCAAAAACTCTTGACTGTTAAAGTAGTTCCTTGCTCAAAAAAAAATTACAATTAAGGCCTTGTTTGATTGGGGGTTTAGTTGTTCCGCGCGGCATTCCGTGTAAAAATGTGTGGTTAACATTATTTTGGGAAATGTGTGTGTGGTTGAAAATGAATATGAGGTATACGGAATTGCGTGCGGATTTGGTTAACACCAAATAGAACAAGGCCTAAGTAAAATACTAAACTATGTCGCCCTTTGCATGAAGATGATAGTTAACATGAATTACATGAATATGGTATGTACTGAAAGAAACTTGAGTTGATAAGTGACAACTAACTTCCAATGGAGTACTGATTAGAGTTATGCTTAAAGTACACACAAATATTATGTGGCAAAATGTCACACCATAATAGGGTGTGGACCCCCTATTTTCAGGGGAACATTATGGTAATTTACTCTTATATTCTATTAGGGTGTGATAAATACCACACAAATATTATATGTACACCTAACTTTTTCCTACTGATTATTCAATATTCTTATATATAGTTGTTAGAAATTTGACCTAGGAATAGATGGTGCAAATCTATGGAGTTTGACCTCCTCTAATTCTCATTTCCCATGATTGAGATGGCGTACGGCATGCTTAGAGCATCTCCAATGCTCCACTTGAATTGCTGATGACCTGGCTACCAAAATGAAGGCCTTTTCACATGTGGCTTAATAGACAGCCCAAGTCCAAAAAACCCCTCCAACGCATATCATTTAAAGCGGCCCGCTTCTCCATGTTTGTATAGTGTTTTTGCATTGGAAAATTCAATTTTTGGTCACTCACGCTGTGAGAATGGCTGTCTGAAACCAGAGGCCTAACTTCACATTGTCTAATTTTTCTTGGGCCACATCAGCCAGACATCTGCCAAATCAGCTTGCATTGGAGATGTAATTTTGTGCAAATATCAATTGTCTCACCCGTGGCATGATAAATTTCCCCAATCCATAGAGCATTGGAGATGGTCTTAATAGATTTTGGCAGGTAGTTTGTTGACTTTCTTGCTGATACAAAATGACAAGAAAGCGTTATAGAATGGATAATGATAAGGTGTGGTGAGGTGGGAGCAAAACACTCCATAGGACCATGTATATGGACCATGTTACCACAATGTTTGTTACAATTTAAAATTAAAGTTATATATTTAAAATTATTTTTTTTAATCACTTATTATTTAATTGATTTTATAAATTATTCTTTGTCACTTTTAATTGCACATTTAAAAATTTTATAATTTATGCTTTCTATGCTCGAAGGTTTTTGTTTCTTACGTGTCTTCTATTTTTGTAAATATTTTATTAAACTATTACACTGTTTGTTTACTTGTTTTAAAAGTAATTTTTTAAAAACCTTAAAAAAAAAAATTTTAAACACCTTTTAGCGCTAACCGAAGTCGTGGGACCCCACGGAAGCATCTGTCACACGGCCTACTCAACTTTGGGCCTTTGTGCAGTCCAATTGTGAAAGAATTTTCAGATAGGCCTCCTAGTGGCCCAAACAAAACGAATCCCAGAGAACACCATAATCCATTGGGATAACCATCAACGTCGTTCTACACAACTTTGGGCCTCTGCCCAGTCCAATAGCGAAGCATCTTTCAAATGGGCCAACTAGTCGCCCAAACCAAAACCAATCCCAATTAAGCCCATAATCAATTAAACCCTAAATCAACCTCATAATCCATTTCTTCTCTTATCATTGTTGGGCCGCTGCCCAGTCCAATTGCAAATAGTCTGGAAATGGGCCAACTGTTGGCCCAAACCAAAACTAATCCCAAAATCAATAAACCCCTAAATCGACCTCATAATCCATTTCTTCTCTCCGCGTTCACGGTTGATGAATCCTTTGGATTAGACATGTTTGCATGATGAGTAAATACTATTCACAGATAGTAGTCACCACGGACAGTGGGTAATATATCACTACTGATTTGTTAACTTAAATTTTATATTCAAAATAATATTTTAAAATATCATGTTACCTATGATGAATCAACAATCATAATAATAAATATTATTATTATGCAAGTAAATACGAAGATGACAATATTGGGCATGAATCTTTTTCCATATAAAGGGTTTATACTTAGTACCATCACACAGGAATTTTTACAATTCTAGCAACCCATAAAATGTAAAAAGTTGACGGAAATATATAAATTATGATAATATACAATATAATATATAACAACATATCCTAGTTGGAGGAATGCTCAAGTACCATCAATGTTCTATATTTACGGAATCATCGATGTGTTTTGAAGGCGGCATTCGCTTTGAAATTCGAATCGATTTAGCCCAAAGAGTGATGTAGCTCCAATAATTTAAGAAAATTTTTCTGATACTAAGGCAAAGTGGGAGGCTGATCAAAATTTTTTGTTATTTTGGCCAAAATACGGCAAAAAACTTTGACTGGCCACCACCACTGTCGTCAGAAATTTTTCCGAATCGTTGGAGCTCCCAATCTCTATGCTGAACTTCGATCTAGTCTCGAATTTCAAAATGGATGCCAAATGGACCCTCAAAACCCATTGATGGTTCTCTAAGTATGGAACTATCGATGGTGCTTGAACATCTTTGATCATAGTTGTTTAAAAGAGCAACTATGGTTGTTTTAATACTTTAATTGACAATAAATTAATCAATATCATATCACTACTTGTGAATAAATATCATTCTATCTGAAATAATCTTCCCCTCCCATAATGATAATCTTTTATTTATTTTTCATTTGTTTCAAATTATAGTCTATTTGAACATATATTAAAGTAATATAATTAGTTTGTTACCAATTAAAATTAGATAGCATCGTTAATGTAAAGATATATTTTAAAAATTAAAAATAAATACTCCCTTCATCCCATAAAGATAGATTTATTTTACTTTTTTCATTCGTTGTAAAATATAAGTTATTTTCTATTTATATCTATTTAATTTTTTATTTTATTATTTATAAAAGTATGTTATCACTATTTAATATAGAAGTATATTAAAAAAATAATTAAATTTTACTTTTCCAAAAATATTAATTATAATTTTTAATCTTTGTAAAAATCAAACGAATGTATTTTTATGGGACCGGGGGAGTATTACTTTTTGAACAAAATTAATTATGATTTTTTAATTCGTAGGGGAGTGAAAAGAGAACTATGTTTGCATCACTTTGGAGTTTGGAGTATTTTAATTGAATTTTGCATAATAATAAAAATAAAAATAAAAAGAAAAAAAAAATAATGAAGAGGCGGAGGGAGCGAGAAAAAGGGAGAAACGCTGAAGCAGAAGCTGATTCAATAAACTCCATTAATTTCAGTTAACATGTATTCAGAACATTTTCAACAGCTGTACATTACCCTCTTTCACTCTCTATCTACTCTGTACAAACACCTAATTTCTCTCTCTATACACAATTCATTCGAGATAAAGTTAACGTAATATAAATCTGATTTTGTAGTATTTGCTCCAGATTATCATCATCCGGAGGAAAAACCATTTGCGCATAAAAACAAAAAACCATGAACGAATACTTCACAAATGTCACCACAATCCGCCCGTTTCATCACTGCAATTTTGCTGAATTTCGCGAGGCGGCTTTCCTTTTCACTCTTCCGTTCTCTCAAAATAAAACACACCGCGCCGCCGCCGCATATTTCGGTTTTGGTGGGAGTTGAAATTTGGGTGCATGTGCTTCAATGGCGAAAAAGAGAATAATGGAGAAATTTGTGGCAAATTGGAAATCGGAATGTGGCATCGGAGATGATCGAAGGGAGCAGGATGACGGGCCTTCGAATGGAGTAGAGGACCTTTTCTCCGGGCCCGGCTTCAACATTCAGAAAGGTTATAGAATGGCCCGAACCAGGCGAACTAGGCTTGATTCTCTCAATTTTCACAGGGAGCACATACCATCTCCACCTCCTCTCCCAGTACGCGTAAACCCTATGATTTATATTTTATTTTATCTACTTGCTTTGGGGCCAATTAGGTATTCATGCATTCAATCCTCTGTTCTAAATGATTTATTTTATTTTATCTACTTGTTTTGGGGTCAATTAGGTATTCATGCATTCCATCCTCTGTTCTAAATCTGTTTCTGCATGTAAATAGGAACTGAATTTGCCAACCATGGTTATCTGGTATTGACATGCATAATTGATTATTCTCATTAGATGAGTTTGGGAAGATGATTTAGCACCTATTTAATCTTTAGCTACCCTGTTTAGGAAAAATTGATGTTTTGAATGAATGTTTTATGCGCGGTAGACTTAGTGAAAATGTATAGTTAAAAATAAGTTAATTTGAAAGTAGCTTGAACAAACTAGCAAATAATATGAATTGATTTTATGATCTTATGCTTGGCTCTTGATTATTGAAGATATGATGACCTACATGGAGATTTCCTCTGTCCATGCATGTCGTGTTTGACCTAAAGATGTTTTAGTGATTTTTTTTTTCAGTTAAAAATTCTACGGATGTGATGAAAATATGACTAATTCCAAGAGCGAGAAATAACCATGATAAATACACTAAAGGCGAATCTTTTAGGCATTAATTTATTGTGTGTGTTAGTTATTTTAGGTTGAATGGTGGAGGATGTATCGATGATAGTGATTAGTGATTTGAGATGTGTGGTAATATTGAAGTTTGACTTTGAGTGAATAATAGAAGTTAACTTTTAAGTAGAATAAAGTTATAACAATCACATTCTAAATTTATTCCGTCTATGTCAATTTTATTGCTTGAGCTATGGTAGCTAGCTTAAGTCGACAAAGAACAAATAATCGTGAAAAATGAGTTAATTAATTTGTCGCTTCTGAATTAATAGCCCAACAACCATTGTGAAATGCAATGAGGGGAGTAAAAGCCAATTAAAAACACTCTTTTTATGTTTCTAGAAAAAGAGCCATTGAGATTTCTTGCCTCTACCGTGTCCTTGTCAAATTCTCCAGCCGTTGATCCATTTTTCTTACACTTGAAGATTTAAAGATTCATGCATTAAAATTTGAATATTACAAAAACACCGATGACAACACTTGTGATTTGTAGTCACTACCTCTTGCACAAGTGCTGCTCTTCTAGATACTTAGACTCTAGAAATTTCGGATGGATTCTTGGATCTCTCTGATGGTTACCACTTACGAATGATTACCACTTTACCAGTGGAGATCATTTCGATCTACCGGACTACATTTACTCTCAACAACTTTAGGCACAAAATATACACAAGAATATTGTAGAATATCTCGTGCTTGTAGAATCCTCTAGAATCCGAGCATTCCTTGAAACTCTTTTTAATATCTAGAGCTCCTCTAAATTCCTGCCAATGGAGTCTTCGGGAATGCACCTTCTCGACTAAGTCTCGTACATTTTCAAATAGTTCCATGAAACCCCAACGTCTGTCATCCCTTAAGTACCTCACGCCTTCATGTGCCTTTATCCACATGCAATCTTATTGAAGGAGGGGCGAGGTTGCAATTGGAGTCTTCTATGGTGGTGGAGAAAGTTGAGCTAAGCTAGCAATTGGTGGAGTCCTTGTTGAAGGTGCGCCTCTCTGTCAATAGTTTCCAATGTGAGTACTTAAAAAAGAGACAATGATAGTCATTCTAGAAATGTACATGAGTCAATCACTAAAACAGAGTATTTCGCTAAATATAGACAGGTCTGATTACCTCATTCTGAGCCTCTCATTGTGATTATGAGAATCTTGTTGTCTTGTTGGCTTGCAAGATATACAAAGTCTTGATCCCCTCTTGATGACAACAAAATAATATCTACCAAACTAATGCTCTAACGAAAATAATTAGAGAAGGTGAAAAGTCTACCTTACTTTTCAGCAGACTGCTGGGGAAACTTCATTTTTGTTTTTAAGTCCAGACTTACCGGGTGTGTACATAGGCATATGCATGAAAATAAAATTTCTGACACTGGTTAATGTTTGATGTTTTAGGGTGTTGATGTTACAAAGATGAAATATCTTTTCATGAAGCAACTCAAAAACAGTGATGTAAGCTCCCTCAGAAGAATAGTAATTCCAAAGGTTTACATCTGAACTTTCAGATTTGTGAAATCTTTAAGTGCTGTCCTTTTGTGCTTCAATTTTCGGTTTTGAATTCATCTTTAGTTTTCTGTTTTCTAAGTAGATAACATGGGTGTTCTTTTTACTTTTCCCTCGATATCAGCCATAGCAACCAAAATGACAAAAAATAATTTTGAGTTTTATTTACAAAACATTTCCTTGTTTTTGAAAATAAGAGTTTTCAGGGTTTCTGATCACTGAACACTGAAGACAACAAAGTGGCATTCTTTGTTACTGTTATATTATATTATTAAATGGTTTTACAGTTAATTTGTTCTCAGCCGATAGTCAGTAGCATCCTTATGAAACTTGGAATTGGGAACAGATATGACCAGTATTAAGTTAACCTAGAGACTACCCTTGTAGGGCCTAATTATTATCATGTTTAATTTCAGAAAGAAGCAGAGGCTTATCTCCCCTCACTTGATTTTAAGGAAGGGATTGCTATGAACATGCTTGATATGGATGGGGTTCATCAGTGGAACTTCAGATTCAGGTGTGTTTCATTAATTATCTACACTTAACAGTCTATACCAGAAGGTGGTAATTCTCTTCTCTCAATTCTTATTTATTTGAGGCTTGTTTGGGAGAGATTATTCCAAAAATAATTTTTCTTCATAATCATTGTCAACTGCAAATTCATTGATGTGATAATTTTTCCCTATTTTCTAACTTCACTTTTCCCATTCCCCGTAGCATTTGAATCGTACATTCAAAAATCATTTTCCCAAAATCTCTCCCAAACATATATTTAGAAATCATTGGAATGATTTTTGAATGCGTTGTTAGGAAGTGAATTTTTTTTTTTAAAGAAAATATGAAAAAGTTGTCAAATCAATTAAAGATGGTTGAAAATGTTTTGGAATGAAGCATGTTTTTTTAAAAAAAAAAAAAAAAAAAAAAGCTCAAACAAACAAACAAACTCATAGTTTTCAATATGCCATAACAGTTGATATTTTCATTTGCAGATTCTGGCCGAATAATAATAGTAGGATGTACGTGCTTGAGTCAACTGGTATGTTTTCCAGATGCATATTTTCCCCCCTTATTTTGTAGAAGTTGTGATGATCCATCATCGTTGATTCATTGATGTGACATTAATTATTTTGTTATCTTAAATACTTGTGACATTCACATCACTTCTGATGAATGACATTATTCTGTTTTGTTTTGGTCTTTGAATTCAATCTCATCCTAGTATATCTTATCTTTCTGAATCCTGACCAGGCGACTTTGTGAATACTCATGGCTTGAGACCTGGGGATCATATTACAGTATACCAAACTGCTGAAAGTGAAGAATATGTAAGCAATGCAGAGCTGGATTTTGAAAATTTTCATTCCTACTCTTCCTTTATGTGATTTCTTTCTTTCGCGTCGATGTTTTGCTAGGTAATTGAAGCTAAGAAAGCTGAAGAAAATCCACAGTAATACCGGTTCTCTGGAAAAAATGAGTGGACTGAAAACCTTACTCAACAGAGTCTGGAAAATGTTTTTATTGATTCCCAGATGGAACTTTGTGAGTTGATAGAAAATATATACATATACATACATGTAACTTGAGTTGCTAGTATTTCTATTTCCCTACGCTTTAGATTTGCTACTTCTTTGGATAGTGAGATTTCCTCCGTCACTAAAATTCATCTCATGTATGATTTCTGTCTTCTTATGCAATTAGAGTCTTGTTTTTCTCGTATCAAATGCACCGTAATCACGTCTATTTGGTTCTTCCTTTTATGTAGTTTGAGAGAGATTTTTGAGAAAACATTTTTTGAATGTGTGGTTGAAAAGTTAGGGGGAATGCAAAAACTAAAGTTAAGAAATAGAGAAAAATAACATAGGACAAACTAGGATTAGCGGAAATGTTCCAGAACCATCGATGGTTCCGGATCTTATCGAACGCTCGGACCATTTTGATGGTCCGTTCGACCTCCGTTTTGAAATCCGAGATTAGATCTGGAATCAGCACGGCAAGGGGGAGTGCCAGGAATTTTCCGAATTTTTTCCTGAGACACCTTAGCCGCCATGACCACCGGTCAAAGTTTTGACAATATTTTTGGCAAAAAATATGCCAAAATTTTGACCGGTAGTTAGGGCGGTTATGGTATCGTCGGAAAAAATTCGGAAAATTCCTGGCACTTCCCTTCGCCGTGATGATTCAAGGTCTGATCCCGGATTTCAAAACGGAACGGGCCATCAAAGTGGCCCGAGCGTTCCATACTTAAAAACCGCTCGATGGGACCGGATCATTCCTGATAGGATTAGCAAACATAAGAGTGATTGATGAATGATGTATAGGTTGATTTTTATGATTTCATGTTGGATTCTTCTTTGGAGGTTAGGTATTAAGTCCCCTCCTTGTATTCTTTCATTTGTTTTTTATTGTAATAAAATTTTATCTAAGACCGAAATTTTTTGGGGGTTGAGATAGTTCAGGCAAAAATTAAAAAAAACACACACACACAAAAAGGAGAAATTGTTTGGAAATGTTGTGAAGAAAAATGATTGTTTGAATAATGGCGTTCATGCTGGAATTATTTGAAGTTTATGACACAAAGAAGTTTATAAAATGCATTATCCTTGTTTATAAAACAAAGATGCTTTGATCCCCATAAAATGCATCTAGTGAGGCTTCTTTTGTTTCATTTTTTGGCTCCACCCGAACGAGTGGGTTGTGTTGAACTTGAACGATGATCCCAATTCCCCAATTCCAACAGTCCACGCTCAGCAAGATATAGGGCTTGCATGACAAAGATTTATTAAATAAAAACCATTCTTTACACTTAATAACTACATATACTCTGACTTGATGTGCCAAATAGACAAATCTTTGCAACATGGCCATCTCCAATGCACCCTCAATTGCATTTGTGTGACAGTAGAGAGAAGTTAGAGAGAGACACGAAGAAGATGATTTTATTTAAAAGTGAATGGAATGAAGTATATGGAAAAAAGAGAGGGAAAAATGAAAAAGAGAAGAAATAGAGATAAATTCAAAAATAATAATAAAATAGTAGTTGAATAATTCTAGACGGGCGTTTATATTTGGATGTGGTACGAGAATCGGTGAAGAAAAAGTTGAGAAAAAATGGAATAATAATTGATAGAAAAGTGATTAAAAAAAAGAAAAAGAAAACCCACATATGTGAAATCTGGGCCACCAATTTGGCTTGTGTCACTCTCTCTCTATTGCCATCAACTGTTCATGGGGGTGCAATTGAGGATGGCATTGGAGATGGCCTTAACAAGTAGATAGATCTCCAGTAAACTTGACCCTTGTACCATTTTGACAACCTGGCTACTAGTCTACTACGTCAACATTTTTCCTCGAGCAGAAATATTTCGACTAGTTTACTTATGATCACAAGTTCATGATTTAATACCGAGTATAGTACTACTTAGTACCAGGATCTTAAAACTAAGATATTGTTGAAAATAAAATGGTCTTGCCCCACTGCTACGGGGAAATTCACTATAAGTTTTATCTGCCTTCATTCTATCAGATTCTCCCATTTCTTCTCCAAAATCTTGCACCCTTTTCATCTCGTTTTCCCTTTCCAAACAATACCATACAGTTGAATTCACCGATAAAAAAAAAAAAAAAAAAAAAAAGACAATACTAGTTATAATTACAAGAGAGGAACGTGTAACCTCTTACCGAAATGAAGCATCAATGTTCAATAAACGGGAAGTCATCCATGAGAGTCTTAACATCCTGGAATTGCGTAAAAGCAAACGGCATGGACAAAATATCTTTCAGCAATCTTTTGCCTCCTTTAATATTTGTCCTAGTGCTCCTAGAAAAGAAGCATGGAACATTAATGAATTTCTTCATCAATAAGGCCTAAAGTGAAATCAATATCAATTGGCATTAAAAACTTCATCACGTACTCGGATGAGGCAAGACCACAAGACAGTCTTGTATGATTCGTTTATGCAACAGCTTCTTGCAGCAGAGGTATGTAATGCATTCGTAATCACCAACAATTGGGGAGGTTTTCTATCAACAAGAACGAAAAGTGAGATGATTGTGCGTCTTCACCTTGTTCAGGATAACCCTTCTTGTTCCTTGATTCACCCAAAAACTCTTCAATCATCTTGATTTTGCTGCAAAAATTATTTAGTCCCTCGAGAACAAGTGGTATACTGGCGACGCCTTATTACCAGTAATCCCCACAAGAGCAAGTTCCATCACGAAAATGATGGTAGCGAATAGGATCCCTAACGAAAATCAATGCATCTCATTTGCTAGAATCTTCTACAAAAATGCTATAGCCTTCCGTGGAATAGTCTAGAGAGTTATCTAGAATAATTTACTTGACAAGTATCTTATATATTTTTGTAGAGAATTGCAGATGATGGATGTAAACCATTAGATTGAATCGATCACCACCATCCATTCAAATGAGGTGAAGCTATAAATAGGGTTCCTTGTCATTCATGCAATGGAGCTTCCAACGGAGTCTTGATTGTTTTTTCCGACGGGTCAAGGTCCATGGCGTTTGGAATAGAATGGCTTGTTGAATCAAGCCACTCAGTTCCTTTTGCGATGTACCTTGACCCTAGCGATTGAAGAAATTACTGGGCTCTTGATTGTTGTCTTTGTCGCATCAAGTTCCTGGCGGGTCGAGTTTCATGGCTGTCGGAACAGCATGCACAGGTTGAGAGTTCATGGTGGCAAAACTTTGAGGAAGAGAGATACTTATTACTACAAAGAGAGAGACAGAGTGAGTGAGAGTGAAAAGAGATATGGGTCATATGGATATGAAATCGCTATTTATAGCATTCTTTTTCTTTTCCTCCCCCCTCCTCTCTCCCTTTTGAATTGTATAACCTTTTAAAAAACTGATTTCACATATTTAAGTGGACTCCCCAAAAAAAAAAAAAGATTTTTCAGTATTTTTTGGTCAACTTTGTTATTATTTAAATACACATATTCTTGAAAACTGGCATTTACTCTTGTGCATTCCACGAAAATCACTAAGGCTTATAACCAATGATTTTATAATACAAATATAAAAATTTAACGAATTGTGACACGTGTAACGTGTTATTGTTATATGTACAAGATTGTTAACATACAATAATCGGAGGTGTATATGCCCAAAATTTGTTGTTCTTCTGACTTAACAGATTTAGCTGAATGCGCATGGGCTATATGATTATTAGCATTTGTAATTAAGACTCGAAGTGGAACTCGACATATAATTTCGTGCATAGGCTGCAATCTGTAATAAGTTTTATTTATATTCTGACTCTAATAAATTGGACACTAATTTGCATAATTTGTACTAATTAATAAAGTCTCCTAGTTTGGCAGCACTTTCACATGCTTTTAGCGGGGTTTCATGCATAAACGCGATTTTTATCGTATTTTACAACAAAATAATTTACAATCTAATTAATTCTCTATAAAAGAAATAGTGGACATTAAAGTTTAGTTTCTTGAATAACATCAAGGGTGTGTTTGATTGGGTAAATTGTCCAAGAAAAATGAACTTTTCTACATTTTTCCTGGCTTTTGATTTGTTTGATTGCATCTTTGTTTCCAGGAAGATATTTTCTAGCTTTTTTCGAAATTTGTTCTTTTTCTTGTTTTAAAGGAAAATATTTTCCTTGGGAGTGATTTTTGTTTTTGGGGAAAAGTTTGCCTTTTTTTTAATAAACAATTTACTTTAACCATAAAGATAAATAAAATATTCAAATTTCATAAAAAAACCAAAAATAAGGAAAATAACGCAATTTTCTAACTTGCAAATTAATGCAATCAAATACCTACAATTGCTATTTACCTAGAAAATCTTTTCCCTTAATTTATTTACCCGGAAAACATTTTATTCCAATCATTTCCGGCTTTACAATCAAACACACCCTAAGTTTAAAACTTGTTCACCTCGAATACAATTAGCCAAACTCCTAGAGAAATTTAAGAAAAATGTAACATACTCCCAGCAACGGGTTCAACGACCTAATTATTGGAATTGAAACCAATTCTAGTAATTAGGTCAATCGGTTATTAAATCCTAATATGTAATTGATTTCTTTTATTTATCAGAATCCCAAGAATGGCATACTTTAAAAATAAAAAGTCAAATCCAACACGTTACTTTTAACAAATACACAAGTGGCAGAATTTTCATCATGGACGGACCAAAATACCCTTGGTTAACTTGAATTTAGTTTTACTTAAATTTTTTTAATAAAAATACCTATATTCTATATTATAGGATAAAAGAATTGGCGAGTGTTCATCTTCTCAGGCGATTGGTTCGTCTTTTCTAGCTACTTTCTATTTTCGATAAATTTTTTCATTTCTTGTTGAACTTTTGCCAGTTAACCACCATGATGAACCAAGGACTAAATCTCTCAAGGACTAGATCTGATTCTTGTCTTCCATGATTTAGAGAAAATGGAGAACAAATCAATGGTATCCCAATCCGGTGGTTGAAGGTGAGAGAAGGACTATGGTGGTTGTGGGTGAGAAATGGCTGTAGCAAGGAAGAAGAAGAACAATAGCAGGGAAGAAGAATTGCACTGTTGATAGCTCGATCTTGTTTGGTAAGCGAGTTTAGAGAAGAAGAACAATAGCAAGCAGCCAAATCATGAGCAGTATGTGGCCGAGTCATGAACAATGTATTGAAGGGTAGATTTGACCATCCAATTTGAAACTTTTGCTATTTTTTGCTTTTAGGAAAATAATTGACATCAATGGAATCACCAAAAGGGACTTGCTATTTTTGTTCTTACCCCTAACTTTAATGTGTCGGTACTAATTTTAACTGTAAATGCTTATATACTTCGCACAGTCACACAAAATTTTGCAAAATTTCAAGAAGAATCATGAAAGAGACTATAGTTTTTGGTTAAGTTCAAATATGAGTTCAACCATGAAGGTAAAGCTTTAAACGAAAAAACAATGAAAAATGTTATCACAAGAAACTCAAGCTTTGAAAATGACCTCTGACAATCAAAAGAATGAAATCGCAACTGCATAGCAGTAGGGAAATTAATTTTTCTATAGGATGGAGTATCCATATTCCTCCTACATCTAAATTGCTAAAATCTCATAACCTGTCTAGATTTAAATAAAAATCAGGTTTTGCAAGAAAGCATTTCTAAGCTGCATCAGGCCAATAAACTATAAATAGTTAAATACTTGACAATAAGAGACAGTAGAAGAAGCTGCCAACAACTGTCCTCATCGGCTTCTGGTAACCAAACAGAGGAGCTTCCAACTCTCTGGCATTATGTCGAGGAACCTATTATATAGCAAGAAACATTATCAGAATTATATAGAACATTGATTAAAGAAATTGTAGGCCAAATTAAGGAAATTGCTTCAAGATCCTATCTTGGCGTCAAAGAAACAGGTGCACGGGGAATATCTTGCCTGAATACATGGGAGACAACGAGATACAAGAGCATTTGGCTCACTAACAAATTTCCAAGCTTGCTTTCCAAGCAAAGCTAAGTCAAATTCATGAAGGAGTTTGAAACTGGGGCTGCCGTGATCCTTAGGAAGAGATAAACACTCCCAACATGCCCAATAAATCCTGGGACTGCTGTTGTTCTTTTCCCCACCAAAAAGAGTACATTGTTCTTTCAAGATCACAGAAGCTAAGAAAGCTGGAGATAATACTGATTTTCTAGAAGAAATGGGCAGACAGAAAAACTTACTCAACAGAGTCTGGATGATGTTTTTGCTGATTCCCAGATGGAACTTTGTGAGTTGATAGCAAAATTTACATATACAAACAAGACAACATGTACCTTAACTTGCTCCTTGTATCATCCTTTACTTTGTATTGCTACTTCTTTGGATATTAAGCTTTCCACCGTCACAAAAATTTATCTCATGTATGATTTCTGATCATCTTCTTCCAGCTTTTGTCTCTGTGTGCGTGTGTCTGTTTGGGGGGTTGTTGGGGAGAGGTATTTACAGTCTTGTTTTGCTGGTATGAAATGCACTCTGCCATGTTTATTTTGCTCTCATATTTAGTCGCTGGAGCTGTTTGAATTTTATGTGTAACAGAGAGGACACATTAAGGTCAAAATGCAGATTTGACCAATCCTTTACTTTTTAACTGTATTTTCCAACTTCTTCTCAAGAAAGCTCTGAAGAACAAAAGCTCACGTATATTCTACTGCATTACAATACTACCTTTTCAAGCATTAATAGAATTTGAACTTGCACCACTGAAACCAAGCAGTCCCCTAAAGAAAACTTCTTACTCCTTCAGATGATCATGTATTTTGGACAATCAACCTGACAAATTAAAAATAAAAAATAAAAAATGTGTCAATACATGAGCTTTTGTATATGTAACCAACAGACTAAAGATCATCTACTTCTCCAACATCTTATTTTGAATCGAAATATTTCGGTTAGCTTATTTGTCATTACAAGTTCAAGATTCATGTGTAGTAATGAACTACCAAGATCTCAATACCAAGACCGCTTCCAAAATAAAACCAGTATCAGGCTCACTATCATTGCATTCTTTTATCACCAACCATAGCAGTTTGAGTAATGCTACATTGCCAATAAGAGAGACAACAAGGGCTACAACATGATTTTAAAATGACAATTTTGTCCATAAATTTCTACAACTTAACATGATGTGCCCAAGTGCCAAAAGACTATTTTGGCCTCCTTACCCTCATGTTGTAACTATAGTTGTATCTCTTATTGGCAATATAGCATTATTCTAAGGGTTTTCTCTTCCACGGCACAAAAAAGATGTCTAGGTTTGTGTTCACCAACTTTTTATCTGCATTCGTTCTCCGAAATCTCCCATTCCAATGCACTTTTTCATCTACTTTCACCTTCCCAATCAATACCATACGGTAGGATTCATTTGAAAAAAGCAGTATACTAGCCATTATGATTACAACCAACAAAAATAAATCAACACGTCATCTCTTACCAAAATACAGGAGCATCAAAGTTCAATCAAGTGAAATCCACCCATGAAAATCTATCATCCTGGGTTTCTGCAAAAGAGCCAAGCGCATAAACACAATATCTTTCCAGTTTCCAGCAATCTTTATGCTTTAATATTTGTCCTACGGCTCCTGGAAGAAAGCTTCGAGTATTAATGAGTTTCTTCAGCATAAATTAAGGCTTAAACTGTAATGACTATCAACTTATCTTAACAACTTGGTCACGTACTTGGATGTGAGGTATTCTCTTATGATTCGTCTATACAACAGCTACTGTAGGCAAAGGTGCGTCATAACCGTGCCCTATTACCAGTAATCCCCACAAGAGCAAGTTCCATCACGAAAATGATGGTACCGAATAGGATCCCTAATGACAATGCATCTATTTTCCATTTTGGCCAGCAATTTAGCGAAAATATGACAGTCCCCACATATTCGGAGATTCTTTCTAATCCTCACTGTCTTTCTTTCTGGCAAGCTCATGATACCGTAAACGATTGCTAGTTTCTCACTGTGGTATAAAAGCGAGCTTTCACTCTGTTCCCCTTCAAGATCTTGCAAGACAAAATTTGTATCGGGTATATAACCTAATTGCTTTAATCTTGAAATAATTTGGTTCAAATGCCTAGAAATCTCATCTATTTGTGGGTGGGATTTATCACCCAATATAAAAGCATGGATCTTATTGTTTATCTCAATCCAACTACAACCTGGTTCTTTCTTGATTCCTATGTCTTTCATGGACTTCCTTATTTGTGCCACATCATCCCATCTCTGAGAGTTCGCGTAAATATTAGATAACAGTATATATGGACCCGTGTCATCAGGGTCGAGCTTCAATATCTGTTTGGCTGCTTGCTCAGCTATATCCATATTACGGTGGACCCTACAAGCACCAAGCAATGTTCTCCACAACACGGCATCTGGTTCAAACTCCATCTCATGAACTAGTTTCACTGCTTCTTCGAGCTTCCCAGCTCGTCCAAGAAGGTCGACCATGCAACCATAGTGCTCCCTTCCGGGGTCAATGCCATAAAGCTTCTTCATTGATTTGAAATAATATTCTCCATCTTCTACAAGCCCAGCATGACTGCAAGCAAACATAACACCCAAAATAGTGATGTAATTTGGTTTCGTCCCTGAGAATCTCATTGAGTTGAATAACTCTAGTGCTTTCCTACTGTAACCATTCTGAGCAAAGCCTATTATCATGGTGCTATATGAGATCACGTCCTTCTTGACCATACGGTCAAAGGTGTGATTAGCATCTTCTAAACTACCACACTTACAGTACATGTCAAGAAGTGCATTGTTAAGAACCAAGTCTTGATCGAACTTGATGATATGAACATGGACTTGTCGACCGAGTTCCAATAGAGCTAAACTAGTACAAGCTCTCAAGACACTGGTGAGAGTCGACTGATCCGGCAAGAAACCAACTCTCTTCATCCTTTTAAAGAGGTTTAAAGCTTCATCTCCTTCGCTATTCTGAGCAAACCCTCCAATGATGGAGTTCCAAACGACTGGATCTCGTGTCACCATCTCATTGAAGATGGATAACGCCGATCGGACTTCACCCCATTTGGAGTAAATATCAATCAAAGCACTTCTAACAAAAACATCAGACGCAAATCCCACCTTGATTATACTACAATGAAGCTGTGCAAGGTTGGATAACTCCTTGCAGGCTCTGAGAACAGAAGAGTAAGTATACATATTAGGTCTCACGCCATCTCTAAGCATTTGAATCAACATTTCCAATGCCTTTTGACAAAAGTCAGAGTTAGAATAAGCAGCAATCATTGTTGTCCACGAGACAACATTTCTTTCAGGCATATGGTCGAACATGTTTTGTGCATCACCCAGCATATTAAACTTCACATACATGTTAACCAGTGTGTTAATTAGAAACGTCTTCGGCTCATAGCCATTGGAGAAAACGTGACGATGAACGTGTTTACCTTGTTCGATGGCGCCACGAGCTATGCAGCACTTAATGAGCTCTGCGTAAGTAACTGAATCAGCCCATACTCGATACTTCTGCATTAAGTGTAAAGCTCTCATGGCACTGGGGAGATCCATTTGATAGCAGTAGGAAGAGAATTCATTGACTAACTGATTAGCTGACGGAATATTCCGTCCCGCCGGAGATTCAACCGCCGCTGCAGAAGAGAAGCTGAGACGTTGAAGATGGATTCTTAACAGCGAAAGGCTTATCGGAGGTTCGAAAAACCACCAAATTGTTTTGAATCTGCAAATAGAATTCATCTCAAATCAGTTTTCCACTGATTTCGCACTTGGAATATGAAATAATATGAATCAAGGTATCTCGATAGACTACAGGTTGCATCAGTGATAAGTTGTGGATCGCATTGCTACCACATCAATTGATCAGGGGCCAACACGACAATTTTCTTAGAACTTATTGAAGAGTAATTTCAGAAGAGTAATTACACAAAAGATATCCAACCTTTAGGTGCATTTGCACTTTCATCTCTGACTTTCTCTCTCTGTCTCAGCATTTTTTTTTCCTTCCTTTTCTTCTCCTTGACTTTTTTTTTCCATTTTTTTTTAAATTATGATGGTTTCTCTAACATTCGAAAAATAGACATCGTGGGTTCAAGATGATAAATTTTTGAGTAATATTTCTCAAAATTACAAAATTACTTTTGAGGTCTAAATAAATAAAAATGACATTTTATTATGGATTTGTTTGATTCACATTAAATTTTACTAATTTAGCGCATGTTCTCCTACTCATTTTTACACATTTTTATATTACCCATTTCATGGGACCTACTTGTACTATATAAATCTTTACCATTCAATTCCACTTTTTCTCTCTTCTATATCACATCAAAACACATAAAAATACACACCCTAACACGCGCTTAAATTTATTCTCTCTCTCATTCTTTTCAATCTCTTATTGATTGATTCGATAATTATTTTATATTTTTTAATATTCTATCTTTAATTTTCAATCAGATATCTAAAACCTTATATGCAGACAATTTATTTTTGCATCTTTTTATTATTAAACATCACTTTCCTCATGACCAAAAATAGATTATTGAGAGTAAATTTTTATTTTGCTCTGTTTACATATAATAGATTATGTATTTTTTGTTTATTAGATTTCAAGAATAATTTACTTATCTTATAAATTATAGTTCTGTGGCTTTAAAATGCAACTAAACTTGGGGACTTCTTGCGTAATTTATCCGTACATAAATTTTGACCACGTGCAAACATTATTTTGTTATTATAAAATTTTACCCCCAAATCTTTTGAAAAAGTCATATTACCTGAAAAAAGATTCCAATTTTTCTCAGGTGTGGTAAAACAAAGCCTAGGAAGATGCTGAGAGTAGCAGGCCGCCGTAGGCTGTTGGTTTATCCATGGACGACCTGGGCACCGGCGTCCTCCGCCGCCGCTGTCGCTAAGAACCCACTGGGCGGAGCTACCGATCGCCATCAGGAAGAGGATTCTAGATCCGCCTTCTGCTTCCACCGCTTTTCCTCGACCACTCATCCCCAATTTCATTTCCCTGCCAGAGGTAGGTTTACTGTTATCCGATTTCATTTCTGTTTGTTATTTAGGGTTTTACGATTCTTATATTTTATTATTTTTCCACGTTGCTATTGAATGACTCCAGTATGCTTTTCGAATTCGGAAGGTTTATTAGGGTTTTGTATTTCATAATTGTTGAATGCTGTATTGAGTTAGATTATGTTCCCCAGATAGTATACATCAAAAGAGACGAACTTTTTGATCAATTTTGCCTAATTGGTGACTGGTTCATTATTTTGGTGGCATACCAAAACAGCCTTTCATGATCTTCTGGTCTTTCAAACATGGAAAAATCGTGATTCTTAAGAAGCTTATGATAGTTCAATCATAATGAACAACTCTGTAGTTCTAAGAACTTTCCTATTGTGTTAAAATCAGCCTTCCATTCGCTCTTGAATTGTTGATCAATATGGTAATAAGTTCGGCTTACACACCCATACTAGATTGGTGTTAATACCCCACCACCAATAGAGACTTGACGCATGGCAGAAAAAATTTGGAATCAATCAAGTATTGCTGGTGGACATATTAACACCGACCAGACTGGTACTGCATTGAAATCCTTAAAGTCAATAAACAAGTCTTGAGTTATTTTAACGAATGTGGAAAAGGAAATGATTTTGCATTCTTATCTTCATCAACAAATCATCTCTATGTAGGTTTTGCTTCTAACTCAGTCACCCCACAGCACCAAACAAGTGTTATTCCAGAAATTCGCCCAACTGAGACTGCTATAAAAAATCCAACTTCAAAGATAGTGTACGATGAGCACAACCATGAACGCTACCCTCCGGGTGACCCCAGTAAACGGGCTTTTGCCTATTTTGTCTTAACCGGCGGTAGATTTGTCTACGCCTCCCTTCTCCGCCTCCTCATCCTAAAGTTCGTCCTAAGCATGTCAGCTAGCAAAGACGTTCTTGCCCTTGCTTCCCTCGAGGTGGATCTCTCAACCATTGAACCTGGTAGCACAGTGACTGTTAAATGGAGGGGTAAACCAGTCTTTATCAGGCGTCGGACGGAGGAGGACATTAAGCTGGCTAACAGTGTTGATTTGGGGTCTCTTCGGGACCCTCAGGAGGACTCTGAGAGGGTGAAGAATCCCGAGTGGTTGGTTGTGGTTGGGGTGTGTACTCACCTTGGGTGTATTCCTTTGCCTAATGCTGGTGACTTTGGGGGGTGGTTTTGTCCTTGCCATGGCTCGCATTATGATATTTCTGGAAGAATCCGGAGGGGGCCTGCTCCGTATAATCTGGAAGTCCCGACGTATACTTTCTTGGACGAAAACAAGCTGTTGGTTGGATGAGAGGTACTCATTTCAGATGATATGTTGTTTTCCCTTTCATAAACTTGTACTTAGAGTGATTATAAGTTGTAACTTATAATCGGTGCTTGTGTAATTTGGAGATTGAGACTTTTCGACTTGGTGTTACCAAAAAATAGAATAATTTGTTTGTTCAATTGTTGATGGTTTGATGCAGAGCATCCTGCATGCATGTATGAGACTTTTTAGTGGTAAATTATCAACGTAGCCTTTTTAACTCGTCTCTTTGCTAGAGGTATCCATGTGGCATCCTATTTCACTTGTTAGGGAACATGAGAGATGTTATAAGTACATACAAATGCGCACATATTAAACATACTCTCAACATAATAGCCAAACAGAAGACAGAGGTAATATTGAAGGGTTTGTGGCTGAAGCATCTTGGAAGAGCATTAACGCATGTCTATTGAGGGTGTATTTGATGAGTCAAAATTTGCTTGGAGAATGTCATATCAAGGAAATCATGTGTTGGATGGAAAAATTTGCTATGTAAAATGTTGTCCATGTGCAGCTCACTAAAGCACACTTTTTGCTCATTTACATGCAAAACAAAATCTAGTGTAAAAGAAAATAATTTCAAGGAATTGGTTTTGCATGGAAATATTTTCCATCTCTAATTCCTTGTGCGGTCAATAGAACACACCTCAGGGAACATGAATGAGTGTATTTGTAAATGTGTTTGTAAATATGATTCTCTTTTCCTTATTCTTTTTTCTTTTTTTTTTTTTTAACACGATAAAATGTAGTGTGTGCTAGTTTACAAATTTTTATACATTTTAATTGATTCTCAATTTGGTCAAATTAATCGTATTTATATGTTTTTGTGGGATTTATATGTACTACACAAATTTTCACTATTTAACTTTACTCATTCTCTCTTCTAATTCACATTAAAATTCATAAAAATCCATAAAAATTTGCACCCCAACACACTAGTAGTGATGAGGATGAAAAAAAAAGATTTTTTTTTTCTTTTTGACAATGAGAAGTGTTGATTATGATGCAACTTAAAAAATAAATTATTCTCTCTTAGGTTTTCAACACCTCATTTTTTCAAAAGGATAATTTTACACGCACTTCATAGTTGATATCGAGATTAAGTGTTACAATTTTGAAATGATGTCACTCTGTTATTATACCATCATTGTACAAGATTGTATTACGTACTCTCGATGTCAACTATAAACTAAGCAAGGAGCTGCATGTTGCATTTTTCTTTTTAGAGGAAATACTAATTCTCATGTTTCTCAATATTATGCATTACAATCGTCTAAAATGACATGTCATTCGTATTATACCATTATTATACAAAACTAGTATTACACCCATGTGGTGTACAGGGAGATTATAATCTATTTAAAATAATATTAAAACTACAAATTAGACAATTGAAATATGTCGAAATGTTCCAATTCCCGTGCAGGTTTATACCCGCGTATATTTTTGTAAAAGAAATAACATATGTTTTATCATAAATATGTATGATTTTCGTTGTAAACCATATGTGGTTTACCGTCCAGGTTCTAGCAAATGGTTGAGGAAATGTCATAAGAATTGAACTAAATAAAAAATTGTAAATTTTGAAATACTTCTTTGTAAACAACATTCATTGATGATTCGTTGGTTTTCCATCTCTATCACATATAAGAACCTTTAAACTTGTATGACTTATAATTCTAGATACTGCGACATATAACTGACTATGGTTGAATATATGCTTTTAAAAAAAATGGCATACATGCAAAAGTAATTATCTTTGAATCCTGTTAATAGTCATAGCATATGACATAATCAATTGAAACTATCATTTCTGAAACTTGAAAGATTGTCTTGTATCAGATGGAGTCTGATACATTTTTGGGATAACAACTTTCTCACCAGCATTGATACCAAACAAAAATCACTTGGACAAATCAATTAAAATAATAAGCAACAATTATTAAGTTCATAAAAAAGAAAAAAAAATTGCACCTCCTATGTTCACATGTTTTACAATTTTAAAGACAATACTTATATGTGTAACATGCATCTCTTTCTCCACATATTATACAAATTTAAAGACAAATCAATTAAAATAATAAGCAATAATTAGTAGGTCCATAAGAAAGAAAAATGCACTTTTTCTAATAATAAGCGAAAATACACAAGTACAATTATAAATAAACGAAATATATAACCAAAGAAAAATAAAGTATCAACCTGATTAATAAAAATGTTATGTGAGATCAATTTCGATTTTTTAAACTACTATAAAGAACTTATTCTTAAATTAATAATAAGATAAAACACAACATTATTTTTTAAAAAAGCTATTAGAAAAAGTTATTCAATTTTTATTTTTTAGGATTTATATAGAGATGTAAATAAAGTGACTTCCCTAAAATCTAGTACAAATTTAATAGATTTTTCCTTTCACAAAATAATAACTAGTTTTAAATTAATTGACAACATCGATTATCACATATATCATTAAAACAATGATTCGCTCTTTTTTTTTTTTTGGGTCATTCAACAAACTAAATTTTTTCATTTTTTTTTATCCTTTTGGATTTTTTAATGGTAAATTATTTGTGATACTAAATGTTGTTATTATTTAAATTGTCGCCTATTATAGATTTTAAAATTTTTTATTACCAATTATTAATTTAATTAGAGAGGATAAGAACTCAAAGTAAGGTGAGTAATTATCAAATGTATTACTTTTTTAAAATTTTCTTCAAATTGGGATCTTTCCAAATTGAAGTTAAAAAAAGTGAAAAATACTAGTAATAAAATTGCATAAGATTATATAAAAATTTACAATATATATATCTAATTAAATGAAAATGAATTTCACAAAACATTAAATTTATGTTAAATTAAAAATTAAACACACTCTCCTCCTTTATAGCATTTATTTATGCATGTAGTATCAAAATTTGTTTTATTAGGTTAATAAAATATGTAAACAAAATTTAAGAATTTAGTTCAGATATTTTATTCTATTGTATTAATAAATTTAATATAGATGCCATGTAAAAAAATTGTGACACTCAATAAATTATAGCAATGTTGAGAAATTTTATTCTATAGCTTGAATGAAAAGAAAAACTGCATGACATTAAATAGACTTTTCAAAATATATTCACCATAAATTAAATAGCCTATAGCCTAATTATGGCAAACATGTGCAACTTTAATGACAATGAATTATTAAACATGTTTATTTAACTAAAATAGAAATAAATGCATGTTGCATTATTCTTTCAGAGGAAATATTAATTCTCATCTTCTTTAGATACTTGGGGGGAAAAAGGAAAAAAAATGAAAAAGAAAAGAAAAGAAAAGAAGGAACTTTTGGTTAAACAAGCTGTAAGGAATTTGGATTTGGATTGTTTATTTTTCAATGATCTTTTGTGCTGCAGCATCAAAACTGCGCCCATAACAGTCATGTGATTTGATCTGTCCACCACATCTAAACTAATAAACAAAATTACAAGATTAATCAATGTGAACTTGAGAAGGGAATCATCCAGTTAATGATTGAACCACATAATAGAAAAAATAAAAAATAATTGTTTTGAATGATTGAATCTCATCATAAGAAAATATTGGTTTTCTGAATTGGATAGTGATTAAGGACAGGTAGCAAAAATAAATTAGTCAGCCCATTCACAAAGCACACATGATTACAAATGAAATGGTTGGCAGCTGTTTTGGCTTGAAAAGAGTTGCATAGGATCGGAGCATCTTCGAATGATTTTTATTAATTGGGACACATATATTTACATGTATTAAGCTTTCATGACACTATATAATACATGTGATGTATATTTAAATATTGTGATAGACATTGTTACTAATTATTCCACTTAAGTTGAAGTTGAAATTTATGTGTGAATAGTTTCTCTTGTAACTAAATTATCTAATATTATGATGTGTCATCTCCGCCTATATTCCCATGTAGGCAAATATTATGATGCCCATATACCAGCATATGCGCGACACATGTCCCCTGATGAAGGGGGCCAGAGAGGCCCATTCACCCGTGTGTGGACGCCAAAACAAAACTCATCCCAAGTAATCAAAAAATTGAACGTGTACCAGTGAAGGAACCTAAAAGCAAATATGAGGGAAAAAAACGCTCCAATAAAATTTCGATGCGTAGAAATCTCTAAATAAATCACTAAATCCACATTACAAAATTCTATAAATAGGTTCAATCAAGGAAGCAAATATACCAAATCACTTGCACATTTCTTAACATACAAATTGTAGAGAAAAATTATATCACCAGCACAATAATCCCAATCCTCAGTTCCTCACTCAACCTTCACTGTGCTATAATAACTATACCATACAAGAAAATTTCATACAACTATGATAAAAGAAAAAAAGAACAAAAAATCGAAAAAATCATCCAGCTGCTCTTTATACAATTAACAAAAACAGCTCTTTCCCTTTTTTCCCCCCCAAATGAAGTATATTTCACAATGCACACTCAAAGCTGTGACCCCCATTTCCTTTTTATTTTCATTATCACCTTGAAGCCCTAAAAAGCTGGCTACCCAGCATCACAACAGGGGTACCTTCGCCCATAATTGTCGTCAAGGTCTTTTCTTTTTCTAGTATGCGATCCAATTCGGTTACCACATGGCTCATCGCAGGACGTTTCTCGCTTGACGGATGTACACAATGGATTATTAACTGTAACAACTCTTCCATGCCTTCTGGAGTAAAGCTATTTCCCAGTCTTTGATCAATGATGGTCGGTATGCTACCAGATTCCTGAAGATTTTGCATCTATAAAACGAGGAAAAATGAAAAAGAAAGAAAAACCAAAACATGTTAGATGCACCTTCATTATAATCATCTAACGCATAAGTGTTGATTTAATGCATTCAGTTTCAGCTTTGAATTCATTTCTAGTTTTCCATTTACGGGGCGTAGAGATTTTAAAAAAAAAAAAAGAAAGGACATGTTTTTCGAATTTTTAACATTTCGGTGTTCTTTACGAAATTTCTTGACTCAAAAAATGAGCCTCCGAAAATACGAAAGTAAAAAAGTTTTCAGTGTTTTCGAAGACTAAAAAACAGTTCAAAAACAATGAATGCTCGCTGTTAACACCAGCATGTCCTACATTGTAAAGAAACGAAATAAAAACAATACCCATTCAACAAGATTTTGATTGACGTCTGACGGAAGCAATTCTCTTGCTTCTTGCCCACTTACTAACTCCAGAAGGAATATTCCAAAACTGTAAACGTCACTTTTTTCCGAAAATTGTCTGAACTCTCGAACCCTACATGGGTAAGCAAAATAAAAAACATTAACTCTCAAGTTAACCACACAAAGAATAACACCAGAAAAAGTCTGAGATTTCGATTTTCGACTTGAGATCACTTTACCCAAAAAATAAATAAATAAATACAAAGAATAACAAAATGGGCATAGAGCGTGTATTACTCTGGAGCAAGGAAATATTCATCAGCCACCAATTGAGAAGACGGGCCTGCTTGCTCAAATCGTCCAAGAAAATTGCGTAAACCAGCATCTGCCACCTTAGCTATGAACTTTTCATCTACGAGAACATTTGCCGTCTTGAAATCCTTGTGTATCAGTCGAGGACTCAGCGAGTGGAGATAAGCCAGGCCTAAAACCACTTTACAAGTCAGTTAAACTCTACTTAAATTAGTTTCTTTCATAGATCCTTCACTACTAATTCATGGAACCCGAGGAAAAAAAATAACAAATAAATAAATTAATTAAAGTCGGGATTGTAATGTAGTATTTTGTTTAACATAAGAGAAGATAAACTACGACAAGGAAAGCATAAATGCTCACTGATTTTGCAGAAGATCACCTTTAGCTGCCCCTAGAGCTATTGTAAGCCTGTGCTTGAATTCAAGCTTTTCTTGTGAAACTTGACCCCCGCCTGAGAATGAGCAAACCCCAACAGTAAATACTCGAAAAAACATGCTAAATTGGACAACTAAAATGCACAAATAAAACGGGGGGAGCGAAAGTGATTACCGTATAAGTGAATAGATACACTCCCGTTGGGTATATACTCGTAAACAAGAATTTGTACATCATGTTCTTGACAATACCCCAATAGAGTCACGAGATTGTCATGTCGAATTGATGAGAGATATAGCACCTGATAAGAAATAAAATCTAAAATTAAATCCATCATGTTAGACCACTAATTTCATTAATGTGAAAATCTTTCCATTTTTTCAAAATTGTTCTTTACTTTTCAACAAAACATTCAGAAAATGAAAATCTCTCCTAAACAAACACTTAATTGATTGTTAGATAAATAGGGAAGTCACCTCATCAATGAAATCCTTACTCGGAGGAGCACGTCGTTTTTTTATTGCTACAAACATCCCATCATGAAGCAAGCCTTTGTACACCTCCCCAAATTTTCCTTGTCCTATCAAACTTTTATCATTGAAGTTCTTCGTTGCTAATGATAATTCTTCCAATTCAAATCGCCTCGCACCTTGTAACGGACCTTGTAAAGACGATTCAATGCCTACATTTCTTCCTGCCACTGAATATCATTAATCACCCAACATTATGCATGTCTAGTAACATGTTTCTTCAAGGGTTTCCAAGAAACAGTTTTTAAAAGTTAAAAATGCATCGTAAAAAGGTGATTTTAGAAATTATGCAGGAACATAAACAGTTTTAGGGTATGTTAGCTTTTGTTTTCAATCACTCATTTGATTGATTTGACAAATTTTTATGCCATCTTCATTCACTTTTAGTCACATATTTAAAACTCTTTTCAAACATAAGTCAATTATAATCCATATCAAACATACCCTTAGAAACTGATAGCCAAACAAGCTAACTCATACATAATGTGGTACTTCTTGTCTAGAAATTTACCGAAAACCTCACATTACCTGGCACGGATGGATCAGAAGATCCCGTCTCCGAGGTTCTAGAAATACTACGGAAAAGGCAGTACCATAGAATCATGACAAGTAACCCTGCCAATGCCACGGCTCCTGCAGCACCTCCTAGAATTGCTGCAAGAGTCTTTGACATTTGGTATGTGGTCCAACTTCAGCTATACGTTGAGGAGTCTCGAATATACAGATTATCGCACATGGAACCTAGAAGTTAAAAAACACTCGCTAAGTTATATAACGAAAAACAGAGCATTACAAGAACAAGAACACTAGGAGGTTACACAAATCTCATATAAAATCCCAGAATAAACTAAATACTAGGAATGCACATTGGTCTATATCACATGAATATCGAATAAACGACAATCCCTGTTCATTCCTAGGTTGTCTTCACAAACATAAGAAAATATTTGAAACTAGGATTCGACTCAATGCTAAATGCAAACATAAACTAAACTAAAACCGAAAACTAATAGACCTTGTGGGAAAATAGTTGAAAACGCCGATAATCTGAAGCTGGGGTGGCAAGATCCCTCGGCAATCAGAGCTTGAATTTCGAAAAAGAAAACCTTTTTCCTTCTCAGATCAAGCAAGTTTGCCACATTCCAGTTTCCAACATAAACATTCAATCCCAATTGAAGATACTGATTTGCAGTGATCAAAGCCGAGAAAAATATATAAACTTATTGATTGAAAGTTTGAAACTAATCAATCTTCTAATTCAGAGAGGATGAATGAATTCAATCATATTTATGGGTTCCTATTTTTTTTTTTTTTTTAATTTTGTCAAATAGAATTGGGAATGGCAAATATCATAATGACAATCAACATCAGCATCATCGATGGATGAAAACAGAGATAATGCCGACAGATAGGGACCCTGCGCCGACACACAATCAAGGGTTTATTACTCCACCAAACCCTCGAAACCCCAAAAAATCGAAAATTAACAGTAATCAAATTGTTCCTATCAAGTTCCCCAGAAAAACCCACAGAGAATTTCACACTAAAACCCCAAAAATAAATACATTTATTCACATGGGCTTTTCTGAATCAGAGAGAAGAAGAAGAAGCGAGCAAGAGAGAGAGAGAAAGGGGGTTAAGACAACTTCGTATGTATAGTTTGTTGGGTTTGTAAAGCAGTATTGAGAATGAGGTTGTCTGGTTCTGCAACTTGGAAAGTTTTTACCTTTGGTGTGTCCCATTCTTATTCTCCCCCTCTTAAACCCCATTTTTCTTCTTTCTAACTTTTCCCCTCCTCGTAATCTCCAACCTCAGATTGCATTCATCCACTAAAACCCACAATTTTACAGCAAAATCAGGTACAGGAAATCAATTGTATATTTACAGCAGTGAATTTCTTTTACTGAAAAAGATTATCATAATCCACTCAAGGTGTGAATGAGAAGGGCAAATTTTTGAATATAAATAATACGACAGACTTGCTGGCGAGCAGTATTATTATGTGTAATACAGGGGCGGAAAGAGACAAAAATATAAATTGCTTGTACAAATATTCTTTGCTTTAATTAATATAATAATTATTTAATTAAGTTAAGATGGTGAGTAGTGAGTAGAAGTAGGAGCAATGTCAACTTTCAAAGCACAATACTCTATGTCAATCTGTAAGCATGTGAAATGTTTCAATCTTGTGGAAGTTTTGTTGTGATAGCCCTTTCAATTTATATTAGTTTATTATTATTATTATTATTATTATTATTTTGGATCGAATGTGATTCTTCTGAATATGATTATAAAGAAAGATTAATAACGAAATGAGAAATTAAATAGACAAGAGCAGAATTTGAAGAAAATAATAATAATAATAACAATAAAAATAATAATAATTTGAAAGGGCGGAGGTAGGCTCGGTGAGCGGGTTCCAAAAGATAGACGTACATGTATTCTCTACGTTAAATGTTAAAATTACCTTAAGGCCAATGATTATATTATATAGTAGTTTGGTATGAGCATAATGCTCTAGACCTTGATGACTTGTCTAAGTGTAATATTTATGACTTGTCTAAGTATAATATTTTTCTTAGTATAGTTAATGAAGAGTAATGTTCTAATATCCACGTGGGTATTAGAATAAAACCGGGTTAATGGAAGCACAAAAAATGTAACTATTTTGTTGGATATTCAATCTTAAACAAAAAAAATGTTGCTTGTAATACTTTTTTCCTTTGTACTTGCATAAGATGTTAGATTCATATCAAGTAAGATGATAACCACAGGTGGAGCCACTGGGAGATATGGGATGGCGATCACCCTTGTAACATTTTAATTTTTTGTTACTTTATATGCAGATATTGAAATTTCATTTGCAATCTTTAGTAAATATGCATGTAATTTGCCCTTGCAATATGTTTCTTGCCTCGTTACGTAAATTTTTTTACTACGACAATGATGATAATGATATCAATATTTCATTTTACAAGATTCTATCGCTTCATATGTTTGTACCTATGTGTAAGTGAGATCTACATATATTTTTACCATTCACTCTTTGTTTAATGAAACTGATCCAGTGCAATATGGGATGCATTTCGAGTAATGTGCCATATCATTTCAGAGTGTGCTATAGCGCGTATTCTAAAGTACATCGGATCAACTTTTCTTTGCTTCAACATGGAAACTATGATTATTGTCATTATTTTATTACTAATCTAAAAAAATAATAAATAAAAATAAAAAGGGTAAAAAATTGAGTATGGTAGTTGATATAATAATGCTCGAGGCGTTTAAATAATAATAATAATAATAATAATAATAATAACCACCGAGGTTGGGTCCGAAGTAAGTCAGAGTCTACAATGACTTTTTAAGGTTTTTTCAGTTTATTACTACCATTTACTTGCATAGCTTCGCATGTTGAATTTGCGCAAACAATTTACTGCATTTTGGTTCTACTAGTTATGACAATATGCGTTGCACTTAATTTTCTAATATTATTTTGAATACTTTTATGCTTGGAAACTTTAATGTGATTTAGCAATATTATATTTTTAATCTAATAGAAATACATATTAAAAGCTCATGTTTCTTAGTGAAGGTAATCATGTTTCTTTGTCAATCAACTGTTTAGCTTGATTTTTCTATACAAGTTATAAGTCATAATTAATTTGTACAATGATATTAAATATAACGATATGACACTCTTATTAATACCCTTGAAAATTTTTATCTCATTTCATGTATGTAAAAGTTATATTTATTAGACCAAATTGGTCTTTATATGAAACTCAAATTTATTTTATATTATTAGGATCCAAATTTGATGTGTATTTTGTATAGTGAATAATGTAATGTGTATATAGTAATAATGCATTGTAATTTTTACACGAAAATGTTAATAACTTTAACATCCCATCCTTTACTATACAGATTGAGGTTCAGAACATACTTATTTGTTTTTAAATGATTTATTCATTATTGTATATTTATATAAGTACAATTGAACTGTAGTTTAATTTAATTTTTAGACTTTCTATATTCCATGAATTAAATAAATAATTTTATTAAAAAAATAAATGGCATTGTTGATATAATGGAAACACTGCAGGGATAGAAATGTTCAAAAATATTTTTTCATTATTGCTACTTTTATAAGGAGGAGGATTTATGTAATATTCCACCGTTTCCGTTGTAATATGCCGAATGGCCTTTTCGGTGAAGCCTTGTGGGCTCCTTTGTCTCCACCATGTCTCGTTCAGGATGGAATTTAATTTCGATAAGTTATCAGAGATTGTGGGGAAAAAAAAAAGTTAAATTTTAGCTACCAAAAAATTTATCTAAACATGGTGACTAATGTTCAGTTATTTTTTTTTTTTGAATATTAATTAATAAAATTTTCATTTTAGATTTGGATTTTGGAGTCGTAATAATTTTATAAAAAAAATTTAGCTATTCAAATAAAATTTTTATCGTTTTCATTCGCTTATGCTTTCTTTTTGTCAAAATTTTAGTAATTGTCAATATGTTTGTATTGATAAAGAGTCCATTTGTTGAAATTTTTTCAATCAGAAAGAGTGATCATTTCGAGAAAATTTGTCCATAAAAAGTACAACAATAACACATAAGTGTGAGATAAATAAATTTTCAATAATGCATAGTTAAAAATATGTTGAAAGAGAAACTAATTTTGAAAATTTGTGATCAAATTTTTTTTTAAATATAGAATTTCAAACAAAAAATCATATAATGTACAATTTTATATAACATGTAGAATATGTGGATAATAACGAGAAGTTATTTTAAAATTTTAATTTTAAAAATTTTAATTTTAATTGAATAGCAAAAATTTATTTTTAGATAGAAAGTTAAAAATAAAAGTTGAGCCATCTATACATATAATCTAGAAAAATAACGCAGAGTTTGTCAAATTACTTCATAAGAATAAAAGTTTGAAAGAATGACTGTTATGTTAATTGAGACATGTCAAATGCTCTGACACCACTTTATTATGATATCATGGGCAATGATTCGGTGGTAAAATGGTTTCAATTGTTTAAAGTAATTATTGACTTTACCTGGGTAGCTTTTAATAAAACAATGAAATCATTAAAGCAGAATCTTTAACGAGAAAATCTTTATATGTACTAAATGTGTTTATAAAGATATTATATGAATAAAATTAAAGAAAATCAAATCATCTTTAATTCATATGTTTCATATATAAAATCTATAAATATTGTCCCCTTTTTTATTATTTAATAACATTTATTTATGTTGCCAAATAAACATTTATTTATAAAACTATTCATGATCGAAAAACTTTCAAATCCCAATATATCAATAATTAAGTGGAAATTGGAATACTATATGTTGGGGGTGGGGGTTTCATGTTTGGGATTTAAAAACTTGGAGTCAAATCAGAGGCCGTTCGAGATTATTGGGGCTTTAAGAAAAATGTTATTTGGAGGTTCTACGAATACTTATAATTAATTTTTTACGTATCAAAATTTTATATTTTTAAGCAAATAAGTTTTTTGGACTGTTTTCAGGGACCCTAAGCAGTCGCTTAGGTGACTTATACCTTGGACCACCTTTGGGTCAAATCACTTTCATATACTGAGCTAAAACCAAAGATATCTTCATAATGTTTATAGAATTTGGATTTTACTCCGAAGACAAGACATAAATGAGAGGGATCATGTCCGCATCTATTTTATACCTTCCGTTCAAAATATATCCTGTCAACAGCAATGGCCAACAGAGCATTGCTTATTGTTCTTATCCTTGCCTTTTATATTATGAAACAAATTCAAATTTAGATAAAATATTTTTAAACTTGGTTGAAAGTCTAGGTCCTAATTTATCTCCAATGCAAATGTGAATCGCACGATGCTGTGAAGGAGAGAGATGGAGAGAAATGTGTTGTTTTAATTAAAAATGAATCGAAAGATGTGTGGGAAAAAAAGAGCTGAAAATATGATAGATATAGAAATAAATTTCAAAATAATACTAAAATAGTAGTAAAAAAATTCGAGATATATGTCTGTTTCTAGATATGATACCAATATATATATATATATATATATATATATATATATAAGGATCATTTTTTCCCACCTAAACACATCCTCAATTTTTCCCGCCTATTAAATTTTCTCAATATAATCTTCTATCTATATATAGAATAATTTACATATATAGAAAATGGTGGTTTTTTCTTATTGTATTTTTTTACTTATTGTCTTAAATTCGTCTTCTCATTTAAAATAAACTCTCTTTTTATTTTTTATTTTTTCTTTCCCAATCCATATCCAACCCTCTTTATTTTTTTCTTCCCTAATATATTAATATTAATGTATACATATTTTATTTAATTATTTCTATCATACTTTATCCAATCTCATAATATCTAAATACTCTCTCTATTATTTTCTCTCTTTTTTTATTTTCTACATGTAAAAAAAAATTGTGAATCTATTTTACTCGATTTAATGAGAGCTTTACAACAAGTATACTATAAATATATAAATTTTTATTTTTTAAAAACTTAAAATTTACCACAAATATATAAATTAGTGTCTAACTTAAATATAAATTGATATTAATATAGATTAATGACTACTGATGTAATGAGATAAAAAAAATTGATAATTTGTTACAACACTTAATTGATATTTGTGCATAAAATTCAAATATAATGTGATGCATTAATTGTTTTAGCTTTTAATTCTATTCCATATTTGATTTACATTGAGAATAAATTAAATGAAAAATAATACTTCAATTTGTTTGTCTCTCAAATATATGGTAAAGCTAGCTTTATTTTATGTTTAAAATTGAATAATTTTTTCCTAATAAATAATGAATTTACAAAAATAATAATTTATATATTGATTTGGTACTTAAGCACAAATTTTTGCATAATTACACAAAATGGACTCAAATTCTTTTAAATTTTATACGAATAATATAAAAATAAAAATGAAGATGAGATATATTAGTATGGTACTTAAATCAAAACTCGCATGTAATTATAAAAAATAGGCTCAATTAATATAGAAACAATTTTTTAAAGCGGAAATTTTCATTTCGTTTATTTGTAAGGTAAATCAAATACGGAATAAAACTAATAAAGCTAAAACAACTTACACATGAAATAAATCTCATTATATTTATACTTTTATACACAAACACCAATAACATCAGTAACAAATTATAAATTTAATTTTTTACCTAAGTAGCTTCTGTTATTATCAATTGTAATTTAGTTAACCTAGACAAATGTTATTTATTTGTGATAAATTTCAATTTTATTTTGAATCAGTCAATTCCAATTTTTTTTCTTTCAAATCTTCAATTTATAGGTTTATATGTTGAATAATATAAGAGTATTTTACAAATTAGAATGAATTTTTGACTAATGATTTTTCATAATTTTCATATTTAAAAAGTAAAATTATTTAAAATTAACAATTTTCACTAAGATTTAATTTTTATGCCATACAAAATTACCATTGATTAAATTTTAAACAAAAATTAAAATAAAGGTCTAACATCGAAATAAAAAAATAAAAATCAGACCGTTACTTGATTTTAGAAATAATTAATTAATTTATAACTAACTCCTAAGAAACAAAAATTAATTAAAATTAACAATCCTGCTAAGATTCAATTTTTTTTGCGATACATAATCACGATTCAATAAAGTTTTACACAAAAATAAAAAGAAACTTATTGGTAGTTGGCTCGAGTTTGAGACAAAATCCAAGCACTACGATCCTTAATTTTTGCTAAAAATTTAAAAATTAGGTTGGACCCAATAATTAATTTTAGAAAAAATCAATCATTTTTATAAATAATTAGTAAGGAACAAAAACTAATTAAAATTACCAATTTCTGTAAGATTTAATGTTTGTGCGATGAAAATTTAAAATTCATTAAATTTTTACATAAAAATTAAAATAAATGTGTAACATGAAAATTTAAAACTTAGCTTGGACCATTAAATTAATTATAGAAAGAATTTATTATTTTTAAGAATAATAAATAGCTAATAAATTAAAATTAATTAAAATTAGAGATTTTGCTAAGATTTAATTTTGGCGGGATAAAAAATTACAATTCATTTAATTTTTACATAAAAATAAAAAGTAGCGTGCAACATCAAATTTGTTTAATTAGTCATTCAATTATAACATTAATCGATTTTTTAATTAATTGAATCTATATCGATATCTTTTAAATTTCATGATATCTTTTCAATTAAAAGATATTTTGTAAATTTGATTTATATAATTCTTAAAATTATGGGATGAAGAAAATTATTTTGGAAATAATTAATTTTTTAGAAATAGTTAAATTAAATTAAAAATTAACTATAATTATTTAAACTAGAAGTAATTAAAATAAAAAATTATATTGCTAATATTTAGCAGGACATGTGTCAGTGACAAAGATTGATCAAAATAAATTACATTGTCAAAAGGGAAAATATAATTAACTTTTTTAAAAATTATTAAACTGCTGCGGGTTTTCCCTAAAAAATGAAAAAAATATTTTAAATTATAATATATTTTTTAAATTATAAGATTTCTTTAAAATTAGATTCAGATAATTCTTAAAAGTGTAGATATTAAAATAATTATTTCAAAAATAATTAATTCTTTTCAATAATCATTAGGCAAAAACAAAAATTAATTAAAACTAATTCTACTACAATTAATTAAAATTAATAATAATATTACGATTTAATTGGACTTGGTTTCAATGGGTGAAAATTTACATGGTTTCTTTGGACGAAAATTAATAAAAATTAATTGTATTGCTAAAATAGAAAAATAGCATTAATTAAAAAATAAAAAATAATTAAAATTAATTAGATCGCCATGGTTGACTAGATTATTCCTAAAAAATGAAAGACATCTTTTGACATGTAAGATATCTTTTCAATTATAAAATATCTTTAAAATTATATTCTTACAATTTTTAAAACTGGGTTAAAAAATAAATTATTTTTATAAATAATTAGCTAAAAACAAGTATTAGTTAGAATTTATTATATTATAATTAATTATATTTCTTAGATTTAATTGGATATATTTTCATTGGACGGAAATTGAGATAGTTTTATTAGACGAAAATTAATCAAAATTAATTAAATTACTAAAAGGGGAAAGCATACTTATTTCACAAAATGAAAAATAATTAAAATTAGTTAGATTGCTACAGGGAAGAAAAATGTGCTTGCGAAATTAATTTATCATTTTACATATTTTAAAATAAAGTTAAGTTAACACCTATCAGATTTTGGATTCTTAGAATTGGGGTGTTGCATCATATTGTAAAGTAAGTCGATTGATCATTAGTCCCTAATTAAATTTATTTACTTTTTTAGTGTCATACTTTTTTCAAAACATGCTTTTCCTTTTATTCTCATATGTTTTTATATTTTTTACGATATTTCTTTTGAGTTACAGCTAATGGAAAAATGTTAATATTTCTTTTTGTATAATTATGAATGTTTGAATGGATATCCTCCTTTTTTTTTTTAAGTAACAAGCTCCAAAAATTGGTCTTCAAATAGTATTACTTTTTTATTTTGACACTACTCGAACCAACAATTATATAATGATTCTTTGGTTCAATATGTGGCTTTTGTTCGGAAATAAGTTTAAGAATTCTTATTAAATAATTAGTTATCGACTCAATCAATTATTGAAATTATATGAATCAATTAGAATATTTTAACTAACTTTCGACTAAGTTAAATATTTATCTAAGTTTCTATCTCCTAAATAAATGTAAGAATCCTACCTACTTTAAATTATTTATTTTATACCGAATTTTGCCAATTGAGATTTTATTTAATTTTTAAATATCATCAATTAGATTATATATTTTAAGTATTAATTATATATATTTCAGTTTATTTGTCTTATCCAAATTAATTTAAATGTTATATCAAATCAATCAATATTTAATATACCGAATATGGTAAATTAGTGAGTTTAGACCTAATATGTTAATATACATGTTTAGTATATTTAGAATGTATTTATTAAAGAAATAAAATGTCCAAATAAAAATTTTCGATTAAACCATCACGATGGGGTGTGGACAGCGATGACAAGTTTCTAGCGGAATGGGGACGGGGAATGAAAGTTTGTAATTCTTATATTGTCCTCGCTCGGGCTAGAGTAAATGAGGATGGGTTAGAACAAGGATAAGTGTTTTCCGGTATGGCAGGAATGGAGTGTTAGAATCTATCAGACTGTACTCCATACATTATTATTTTTACAATATATCTCTATACTGATTATATTTCATAATTAAAACTTAAAAATCATTATTTACATATTAATTATTCATAACGTACATCATACTAATGTATAATTAATATCTCCCAAAATTTATAATTGTATATAATAAAATATAAAATAATTTTAAAGAAAAAATAATGAGCTCTACTAATGTTAGTAGAGTTATTTTAGTATAGTTATTTTGATGGCTATAAGATTTAATGTTATTTTATGTTGGGTTATATTAGTAAATTAATATTGTAATGAGCAAAATATAATATATTATTATGATCACTGCCACAAATTATTATCCTATGCAAGGTACGTGCATAAATGCTGATTAAGTTGCTATTGTATGGAGAAAAGTAAATTAAGTTATGTGAATTTTCGTGAGTTGTTTCTTACATATTTGTAGGATGAATTAGTACGAAATATAGAGGAATTTTTTTCGAAATTTATATAGAGTCATTTCGAGTTAAATTATTTAAGTTTATTATTGTAACTCATTCTTTATTTTAATTATTATTTTTAGATTTTATATTAAATATTATTAGCATCTATCAATATTGTTATTGGTTGAAAAAATTGTTTATCGTGCAATGCACGGATGAAATAGTTAATTTATATTAAAAAATAGGAAAAATGAGATAAATAAGAGAAAAGTAAAGTGATATGAAAAGAAAAGAAAATCTATCTATACTATATATAAAAGTGTGAATGGAAGGGGAAACTTTTTTAGACCATTATACCCCTACTATATTTTGATAATTTTTTCTTTGTCCTTTGTTAATGCTTTAATCATCCTCATTAATAATTAAGTTTTTTAAATTCTTTCATATTCTTTGATTAATTCTTTGATTAATTAATAACATTTTAACAATATATTATAAAAACTACGATTTCATAATTTCAATAATCTTTGCCTATTTTTTAGTAAACAGCTGGCTTAGTGAAAAAGAATTTATCCAAAAGAATATGAGATGCATTTTAATGTTTATCATCATCACAATTTTTGTTTGTTTAAAAAATATGTTATGAAAATCCGATTTTTTATTGAAAAATAATATTCAACATTCTGACATTTCTAACATTTCATTTGTCTATGACGTGTTATATATTAATTCAGTGGTTAATTTATGATTTTTAGTAACATGAATTTGAACATACTAAATATCAAATTAATTAAGGCTATATATAATAACTTTTAAAATTTTTCATAGATATTTCTTAAATAAACAAAATTTATATAACGTTATTCAAACAAATATTTTACGATTATATACACCCTATATATAGCTTTCACCTAAACAAATAGTTTAAAATTACGCAACGCACGCTGTCATGAATCCAGTTAAGCAAAAAGTAAGAAATATACAGGACTGATATAAATTTGCCATTAATCCCAATCCTCCCACCCGGCCCGCGGCGAGACATAAATGGAGAATCAACATGTGCATTGGGGATGCCTCACAAATTTGGTGAGAGTATAGCACGCAAAAGTCAAGACCCTCCCTAAGGTTATTAAGGTCTAATCCGTTCGTCAGTTGATAGCTAATTTGGCACTATTTAAGTAGTTTGTGTGTACTACTGACGTATAGGCGTGCCAATTGAATTCAAACGTATCATTTGCATAGTTGCAGATTAAATGCGCATGGCTTTATTTTTGAACTGAATTGTGAAAAACTTTATTTTTTAACTTCATCTTTTGCAAGGTCTGAAGACACAATACTATATTCGATGTATTTTATATTATATTTATTATTTTTTTACAGTGATATATGCGTGTGTCTAATGTTAAATGTTAAATAAAATTTTTGAAAGACCACAAGTAACGGTGATGGTTTCCAGGGGCTGGTTTTTTAATTTTATTTTTTGTGATTAAATCCGTTGTATTAGGTATATTTTTTACTATAATATATATATTCCTAATAAAATTTTATGTGGGTGTAATAATTGCATTTACTATTAATTATTTTTAAAATCAAAATATATGTGTCTCTAATGCTAAAAATCGCATTTTTTCTTTTTTTTTGTATTTTTTATTTGATTTGGTCAATTCTTTATATTCGATATATTTTTTTCCAGTAATATATTCCTAATAAAATTTTATTTATGTACAATAATTATATTTATTATTAAATGTTGGTTGAAATTAAAATGTGATTCTCTAGTACTAAAAAATTTTTACATTTGTGATATTATATTAATACTAACAAATACTACTGTGTTCAAAATTTTTGATAAAAACTATGTAATCAGTATCAAATTAATTTAATAAATTTAATTAAATTTGGACTAAGATTTAACTAAATTTGGGACTATTTAATCAAATTTAACTAAATTTGATATTAAAGTATACATTTTTCAAACTTTTGGACTTGATTTTAATAATACCCAAAGTTTCGGATTATTTTCCCATTGAAAAACCGCACGTGAAATGCACATGGGGTGATTTAACGGTGCAATGCTAACGGAAGTCCTCAACAAGCTACAATGGATGTTAAGTTTGGGGGCTAAAATGTCAAAAAATAAACCATAGGTTCTTAATGCGTAGTGAGATGAAACGTTGGGTCCTTATGGCGCTAATAAACCAAAATAAAAAGGTGTTTAAAAGAAAATTGTTCCACGAATAGGCAACACCTTTTTGAGGGAATGTTTCGAAATCTATAAATAGGAGATAGATTTTATATTTCATATTGATGCCCTACAACGAAATATTAAATAATTCAAAACACACTCAAATTTATTTCTCAATATATTTTGTTCCTCCTGGATTTTTGGCATGCTTACGAAAACCCAGTTAAAGGCTTGATTAATCCGCTAAAGCCATTTGCGTAGTAGTCCCTAAAGCATCTCAAATCAAGAGAGAACAAATGTACTTTTAGGATAACTATTTCGATCGTGTTCAAGTCTCTTTATTTCATAAAATTCTCTCTTCTTTATTAATCGATTCCTGGCCAGGTTTCGACTGTAATTCTCTCATGTTAATATTCAATATTTCCTACAATGCGTGGCAACATAAAATTATTGGTTGATAGTTTATATGATTTGACATAACGGCTGATTGTGTGTTAGATATTCTTGACAATTCTTAAAACGATAAAAAAACAACACTCTCATTTTTACACTTGACTTTCTTTCTCTATAAATCTTTAGAGAGAAACTTGTGATGGCATGCCATCACAAAGAAAGTACAATTATCCAATCACAACACAATACAAATTTTACTTAATAAAGATATTTTTCACTAAGCAAAAAATTTGAGATCGAAATTTTAAAATTTGTATATTGTTGTAAAACATAGGCGTGCACCGAAAGAGAAAAAGAAAAAGATAAAGTGTAATGATTATGTTTTATTGTGTGAATGACTATTGTATATTAGATCAATATTTGTAATACGATGTGCCCCAATATTTTCCTATAAATAGGGGTCATTTGTAATGAATTCAATAACGAGAATTGAAGTGAAAATTTCTCTCGTTCACAACACGTTATCAGCACGAAGTTCTACAATCGAGCTTCTCCAGCAGCAAATTTTAATGTCTTAAATTTCCATTAACCGTTGTCTTCATTTATTCTTCGACCTTCAACTTTTCAGATCAAGATCTATCTCCTCTTTCTTCAACTTAATTTATCTCAATGAAGCTCTCATCGGATCTCCAAATTTTCTCAGTCTTTTTTCCCCGAATTGTTGTGTTGTCTCAACTGGTCCACTCATTACTTTCCTTTCCAATCCGAAACACAATCGCTTTTCGTGTTCTCCGACCTTTGAATCCATTGACAGAATAAGGAACCAAGTTTAGTTTACTGTGTCTAATTTGCATCGACTCGAGTTCTGAAGAAATCAACCAGCAACCTTTCTAATCAATTCAACATGAGTGAAAGGAAGTCGGTGAAATTCAATTTTCAATAGCAACAAGATCAAATCAATTGTCTTCTGAAATCTCTAAATTAAACGATCATTTTTTTTTCCAACTTTAGTCCCTGAAACTTCTCTTCTCAACCTAGCTACCGTCAAACAATTTTTCCTCTTCTTTTGAACTTTTATTTATTAATTTTTTGTTGTTCCACTAAAGTTCATCCACTCCACCATAAGATTCCTGTATTTGCAAAGGTTAGTATGGGTTACAATGATATTACTTACTTTAACAGACAAATCGAATCTCAACAGTGTGGGTAGTATGACTATGCAATTTTGGTGCACAAGAAAATTATGATGGAGGAATTCTGGATCTTCAGTTGTGAAGCAATCAAAAGACTTGGATGCTAGATGGAATTGTGCCTAATTTTCTACGGTTCTCAAGCTCAAATGACAAAGGTACTTTATAATATAATAATATATTAAACTATAACATTCGTTTTCTTGAGATATAAGGAGCATACATGATCAAAATTAAATTTTCTCGACTCCATTATACTCGATTTAACGAGATCTTCGATTTAACACCAATATTGATAAGATAATAACTCATTTTGAAATATGTTATTATTACTCTTTCATAATTTGCAAAGTAATACCCCAACTTTGAGAAAATTACAAAATAGTCTTGAAACGCATTGATATTTACAAATTGGAATGGAAATGAAACAATTTCCCGATAGTATAATATTGCTAGAACATTTTCGACAATTTTACCTTATGACCTGGAATGGACAATTTTACCTTTATGGACTGAGTGGATAATTTTACCTCTCAGGATTCGAATGGACGATTTCCATATGGTAGGTTCTACCACCTATTGGAATCTAAATTTACATTTATTACTATAATTTCCATATGGTCGGTTATACCACCTATTGAAATTTAAATTTGTGTTTATTGCGATAATTCCCATACGGTAGGTTCTACCACCTATTGGGGAGAATTTAATTTCTATTATTTATGTTTTTATACTTCAAATGTGGTGAGTTATATACCACACAATTTGAGTAAGTATTTACGATGTTGTACCACGATTAGAATGTATATCACCAATGTGGTTGGATTAAACCCCACGATTGGTGCTAAATAATAGTAACCGATTTATATATATTCGACAAGAATATCATATTGATATTGACAAAGAGATTTGAGCAAATGATGATATATGTATTAAAAAAAAAAAATTGCTCAAAGAATTCCATGGTGATAAAAGAGAAAGAAGATATACCATGGTGAAAAATCTCATTATGAGATTAATATATTGATACATTGATACAATGACGAGAAATGCTCTCAAAGAAGTATTTAATAAAGAAATATTCATTCTCCATGCCTATTGAATATTGATGGAGAAAATTGAGCAAGAGGTACCAAAAGTTACCGTTGAATAAATATATAAAAGAGAAATGCTCAATAGATCCCAATTGACAAATCAAATGAAATGAATCATATGGTGGGATCATTTGAAATAATCCTATTGATGATATGAGATCGTATTGATATGAGAAGAAAACGATACTTTGAAGAAGCATATAGTATGCTAATGGTACAATAGACATTTATATTCGAACAAAATATGATATTATTATTGCTCTAGAAGATGCACAAAGCGGAACATATTGAGAATATCAAAGGGTGAAATAAACACTCAAAAATATATAGAAATACAAAAGGAAATACGTATTGAACCGTAAATGAGGGATGTCTCGAGAGTATAAATACTCCGTAACTGCCATCCCTAACATTCAAATTCATAATGAAAGATCCAAAGGATCTCTTTTTCCGCTTGACACCAATGGTCTCATGAATCGACGGGTTTCAACTTCCACAGATTCTTGAACATATGATTGAATCTTGATGAGTAGATCGAACCGTATTAGCGAAACAAGTATATTTATCATTGAGCGAGAAATAAATTTATAATCTACACCACGATCTAGAAATGCTAGCGGACCATCAAAGAAATAATTAATATTCAACAAACCTATGGGTTTGGTATGAAAATTCCCTTGTGCCCATGATGCTATGTTGAATATTTCCTCCGGTGTGTTATAGCGCTGGAAGGACAATAAAAGCATCACTATTGTTCATCATGTACATCATGCGGTCATGAATGAAGCTGCGTTTTTAGCATCAAAATTTGAACCCATGATTATCTTGGATCAATACGATTGCTAGCTCCAACTTGATGAAAAGGTAATACGCTTGACACTCTTATCCCCATAATTGTGCGGCCATTGTAAGACTCTTTAAAAGCTTGGTATTGGTCCCTCCATACAGTATATTGATGTTTTGTTTCCCTAACTCCTTTATAAGTTGGTTTGCCATATCTATATATTGGATATCACCTATAAGTCTAGATCCACCAAGAACACATACAGTTTTAATCAGGTGAGGTGAAGATTGATTTGCATGAATTGATTCTAAAATTCCCATCGCCATCTCCATCTCCATCTCTCTCTTTGCACTAAAGTTTCAATGTATGAATGAGAGATACGTGAATCCCTCTATTTAAAGATAAATTTTCAAACCAATAAGTGATTTTACTATTTACCTTTTGACAATATGAAAAAAGAGAATAGTAGAAAAATATTAGTGAAATGACATACACTTTCGTCGATTAAAATCTATATATATATATTTATTTATTTATTTACATATATATATTTCAAAGAAAAACAAAACAAATAAAATACGATATTTACAATTCTGCGAAATACATCGATCTACGCTGATTTGCTTTGAGAAAATCATAATACTATATTTTTCTACTAAATTTACAAACAGGATCTTTTAAAGTAAGATTTTAGACTGCGTTCTTGTTCATCTTTAAATTTGGCCCATAAGGCCATAAGCTCACCTTATGCGTGTCCACTAGGATGTGTCTCAAGAGCGTTGAATATCATCCAAAGACTCCTTACTCAATCCATCCTTAATGAATGCTATTTTATCTTCTCGATTTTTGGACAAGTACCCCACAGATTTACATCGAGTGTCACAAGTCCACCGAGCACATTTATAGCATCCTCCTAACCTTAGTCTCTGCGTTTCTTCGAAAAACTACTTTTACCCATTCCAGGCATGTATTTAGAAGGAATCGAAACCTCACCAGATAACCGGACCTTTGCTTCAATCAACCATCGAATATCTTGTGGAATGCCTTTATTCATTAGTATCCTTAATCTTTCAAGTCTACATAGATAAATTCTCTTTAGAATTTTGATCGGCAGTGAGGGATAGTATTTACGAAGATTCGAGAGCACATGATCCATTATAATATCTGGACCCTTGTTAGGGTGAATATTGTAAGTGCTCGGATGATTTATAAACGCGTATGAGGTAAGACTCCGCGTTTTAACAGTGGCGTAACAGGAAACGTATGAGATAAGATTCCACGTTTCAATAGTAATCGTAATAATGCCACCGAAAGAATGACGTGATATGTCGGTTGGCTATGCATGTGATGACGGTAATAAATCATGTTGAGCACTATATAGATTTGATTCGATTGATAGATTAGGTTCGATTGATGTAAATAATTTATTGAAATCAAGAACCTAAGAAATTTCTAATGATTGTTCTCGATAAATGATTGCTAGCTAATGATTGGAAATAAATCCCAAATATATACGGAACATATATAAGGGATGAGATATATGGGCCCACTCACCTGTTATGTTGACTACTATATAATATGATGTGGATTTACTACGTAGTCATATATTATAAATGGAAATTGGCGAGATTATTTGCTCACGATATGAGCATGAGTTTGATTTAATGATAAAGTTAGTAAATATATCCCAATTATTTGAATAAGGCCGTAAATGATTGATATGCGCATATAAGTGGGATATAATTGAAGTCCTCCAATCGATTTGCCAATATCGAGAATGAAGTATAGAATAAACCCCTCCATTAAAGCTAAATATTGAGAATATATACAAATTGTACTGAGTTTGGTTGCTAGCATGAGGGGGAGTATTAATAGTTGGAAATAATATATGAAATGCATCATGAATTTGAAATTCAAATATGAATAACGATCTCATATATCAATTATATATGTTTTGACAAATTAGCAAGCCCGAAATATTGATATTATTTAAATAAAAGTTCCCCAAATATGTAAATCAAAGCAAATGATAGAAGATGATTTTGATAAAGGAGGCATATATTTTGAAGAGAATATAGACTCAAGTATATTGTGCAATCCTAAAAGAGGATTGATAATGAGATATCTCAATAAGTTATATCATTATGGGGAAAGAAATGAGATTTGAAAGTGTCGACACGGTATGAAAATGTAGCGCTACATACGATTAACGATAATGAGGATATTGAGATATATCAAAGAATATTGAAATATACACTCTTAAAATATATACGGGCTTGATTGAGAAAATAAATATAGAAGCATTAAATGAATGACATTGCTTGTAATAGCGTAAAGCATTGATATTGTTATACGCTGTACTCTTTTTCTTGTTTGAGGTTTTTATCCCAAAGGGTTTTTCCTAAACAAGGTTTTTAATGAGGCAGCCTAATCGTAAAATCTTGAAAAGAGATTCGGATATATATATCTCGACACAGTGAGAATGTAAGATCGAGATTGTTGATTGTAAATAAGCACTAAATATGACACAGTGATGAATATGACACTTACTCGAAGGATTTTTGATATGCTTATACAAAATATGCGTTGCACTCTTTTTCCATCGACTAAAGTTTTATCCCATTGGGTTTTTTTCTTAGTAAGGTTTTTAACGAGGCAACGTTCATGGCGTATTCATATGAATAATGAGAAATTGAATCAATGAATCCGATGGATCAGTTTATAATAAAGACATTACTTAAATTAGATGATGGCCTATAAATCTTTTGTCAGAGGTGAATGCATCATCTCCCAAGATACGAAACCAAATGGAGTAACTGTACTCTTTTTCCTTCGATCAAGTTTTTCCCATTGGGTTTTCTTGACCAGGTTTTAATGAGCGTGACGCGACTCTTATAAAATGATCATCATCGGGGAGCAACTTACCATTTACTCGTCGCTCAGGTTTTGTCCTACTAAGGTTTTCCTGAAGCAGTATATGATCACTCAACTCTACCGACATCAATTTAGAAGTTTTTCTCCCATTGGATTTTTCTTCAAATAAGTTTAAAGACAATTGTATAAATAGTCATTCAAGGGGGAGTGTTGTAAAACATAGGCGTGCACCGAAAGAGAAAAAGAAAAAGATAAAGTGTAATGATTATGTTTTATTGTGTGAATGACTATTGTATATTAGATCAATATTTGTAATACGATGTGCCCCAATATTTTCCTATAAATAGGGGTCATTTGTAATGAATTCAATAACGAGAATTGAAGTGAAAATTTCTCTCGTTCACAACATATATTAGTATATTACATTATTTAAATATTTAAAATATCACAGGAGCGACTGCCTTGGGGCACAAAATGAAATTCCTTTTCTCTCTTCAAAATTCCAGTAGCTAGGCATGAATCTGGAACAAAAAACTAACGTGATTAATATTTGTCCACGCAACATCTTCTTACCAATACCATGCACATACATGAAGGAATCATTCCAGCTGCATGACACATGTTTCAAGCCGTACAAAATACTAATTGTGCATTCATGTAATGTATATATTCAATGCAAGCATCAAGCTTCAATAGCATGCTCAATTTGTTAATTAACTTCAATCTCTCAAAATTAGGCATATATATCCCAATTCTTGTGAAGTTAAAATGGGTTCACAATGTAAGTTTGCAATCATAGTTGTACTAATAGTGCTATCACGTGGGCACGTGCAAGGGGGTTTGACTGGCAAAGACGACCGCCAGAAGGCGACCAATGCACAATGCCTAGCTAATTGTGGTGGCGGCGTAATGGGTTGTTGCATCGCGTGTCTAATTAGAGGTCCGCAGGCAGCAGTGCCATGCTTTATTGATTGTGGCTCAACTAATATCGGTTGCATGGGCGAATGTCTTGGAACCACACCTCCCCACCAAACAATCGCAAAACTCTGACTTCTAGCAAGAAAAATTAAGTCTTCGTATTTCGTGTATATATACATACATATATATATATATATATATATATTGTGGAGATGATAAATTATTTGCACTATTTAGTTTACTCACACGAGCACATGAGCAAGGGCATATGCACACACGGGCACGTAGGTGTATAGCGTCTATTACTAAATAATAATCTATGTATATGAATTTATCGTTGTTTCAATAAATTTTATTTTCTTTGTATTCTACTATGTTATTCATTTCCTTAAAGTGGATTCTCGAGATCCATGGATAAAATTTGTCAATAACAAACTTCCTAATAAAATTGGACTCACACCAATAGAGTACGATGAGTACGAACTTATTTAGATTGTATGAGAAAATATCACCAAAAAGACATTGTAAATACCCAAAAAAAATGCAAGATTAGTGAATCTTTTCATAACTACATTCGAAGTGTTGAAATTTCCGTGACATACTATGACGCCCATAAATTAGTAATATACGAACACCATAATGTGCTACAGTTAACGATACTAATAAACAATGTTGCTTATCTCAAAAAAAAAAAAAAAAATGTTGCTCTTTCTAAAATTATTATTAGTAGGACAAATTTTCACTTTCTACGTTTTACTACTCATCTTTCGATTGAGAAGGCTAATGGATTGAAAATTGTGATTTACGTTTAGTCTAAGTAACTAAATTCTTGAAATAATAGTAATTCTACATCTCACGCTAATGACCTAAATAACTCTTAACCTAAAGATTTACAATACAAATTCCGGTACTGGGCCCATCGTTACTACCCCGACCGTCCAATTGTTTTAGTGGGCCTAAATGGAGGACCTCCTAAACTGGGCCGAGTTGAAAGCCCGATCTCCTCATTTATAAATTGAGCGATGTCAATTAGGGCAAAACCCCTTCAAGTCTTCAACCGGCGCACAGCGTTTCCGGATCTCTCGTGCTCGGCGCAGTCGAAGGACAATATTCTCGTTCAATCAATATGGTGAGTTCGAGTTTAATCGATTGTATTTGTTGAAAATTTTGTATTTCTCTGTGACTCTGTTGATTATCGGATATGCAGGTTCTTCCGAATGACATTGATTTGCTGCATCCGCCACCGGAGTTGGAGAAGAGAAAGCACAAGCTCAAGCGTCTCGTTCAGTCCCCCAATTCCTTCTTCATGGTAAATTTATACCACTTTTAGCTTTATATATATATATACTCCTGTTTGAATCCAGTCTGATCTGTAGCTTTTTCGTCGTTTTTTGAGTAGGATGTGAAATGTCAAGGTTGCTTCCAGATGTGAGTGATTCAAATTTCGTTTTGATCTTATTGATTGATTATGTGATGAGTTTGATAGATCATCTAATGTGTTTCTGTGGAATTGAAATTGTTTCAGTACAACTATTTTTAGCCACTCTCAAACTGTAGTCGTCTGCGCCAATTGCCAGTCGGTTTTGTGCCAACCAACTGGTGGCCGTGCTCGGCTAACTGAAGGATCGTCCTTCAGGAGGAAAGCGGACTGACTCGACCTTCATGCTGGTGCTACTCGACTTTTGCATTTTGTTATTGATCCCAATGAATTTTTGACTTAGGTTTTTTGATATGATGTAGCTTTTTTTAGGTTTTTTGATATGATGTGGCTTTTTAAAGGTTTTTTGATATGATGTGGCTTTTTAGGTTTTTGATATGATGTGGCTTTTTTTAGGTTTTTTGATATGATGTGGCTTTTTCACCTTTTGTTAAATGATTATCAGAAATTTGATTATAGGATTTTGCTCTGTGTCCCCTACAGTGAATTGTTAAGAAATTTGATGCTCTCTTTGTCAGTAGTTTTCCTTTTAGTCCACCGTGTTGTAGCACTTGATTTAATTTTCTGGACTTCATTGAGAAAGTATAGTTTGATAAGTTTCTTGCATTGCTGTGTTTCTTGAGATTTCCACATTTAAACAAGGTTATAGCTTTCTCACAAATCATGGATGCTTGGTTTGTATTTAAATTTATGTAATGAGCATTTGGAGATTCATTTTCAAGCGAGCCCACAAGAATTTATTAATCCATATTATTGAATCATCTCTGGGTGGTCTTTAATGCTGGAATGCATTTAGTATTGGGTTCTAGGGGATTTTCTTCTACTGAAGGCCATCTCAAATGGGCTATCAATTGCCCAAAGCGTGCAGTAGAGAGTAGAGAGAGAAGGTAGTGAGATGTAGGAAGGAAAGTATTATTTTATTTGAAAGTGGATGGAAAGAAATGTAGCAAAAAAAGAGAAGGAAAAGTAAAAAAGATGAGAGAGATAGAAATAAATTCAATAAAAAAGGGGCGTTTATTTGTAGACGTGGTACGGGAATCTATGAAGAAAAAATGGGATAATTGAGATAAAAGCGATAAAAAAAAATAAAAAAAAAAAGGCAAAAACGTGGGTTTCACTTTCTATTTTTCTTCCTCTCTCTCTCTCTCTCTACTGCAAGAGCATGGCAATCCAAGGTTTCATTGGAGATGGCCTTCACATTGTTTTCAACAGGGTGTAGATAGTTAACGGTTATGTTCTGAGCTCTTTTCTTGAATAATGATAATTTTTGTATTCATAAAGTGGATTCTCATACGCTGATGGATTAAAACCTCATTCTCCTATTCATTTTTACACATTTTTACACACAAATCTCGTGGGATCTATCTGTACTACATAATTTTCCACCATTCAATTTCATTTTTTCTCTCTCTTATATCACATAAAAACACATACCCTAACACGCGGCTAAATTCGCATCGCTAACAAACTTTCTGATAAAATTGGAAATTCAGACCAATAACACGGGTTGGAATTGAACGGAAATGTTGGGGGAAATTGCAAGAAATGTTAAAAATTTACATTGACAATTTGAAAAATGGCCAAAGTTAATTGCATTTGTTTAAGAATCCATTTTTCCTTTTCGGACAAATTTGCCCTTATGGCAATATTTGTGATTCTTAAAGTTTATTACATAAAATAAAACTCAATAATTACAATTGTCATTGCGTCAATCTTTGAAGTTTCAAGTCTTCAGATTGCACAGTTAAGCGCTGCAGTTTTGTAGGCTTAATGTAAAATAATGCGAGCAAATTGTTTAATTTATTAATGTGTATTAGTTGGCTACCATATAACAACACTCACGCGAGATTGTATAAATCACTTCGAACATTAGGTAATTCTTTTCTTGATATTATTTTACATTAATGTCAACACATCACATCCTAGTATGCGACGAAAGAATATTGTTTTCACTAAATGCGCTCTTAATTATCTAGTGTATCTGTGATTACATTTCATGTTGTGTGTGTGAATAGAAATGTGTCACTATAAAATTGTTGTTGTCAACTATCTTCAAGGATGGTATGTAATTTAAAAATTATCGTTTTCGGTGAAAGTAATGATCGTATAATATAACATTTAGGCCAAATAATCCAAATTTTAAAATCACATAATGTCGAAAAATACATTTATAATTGCTAAGAACAACCTTTTCATATAACATTTTGAAATACATTTACATATAATAATCTCAATAGTTACAAATAGCTAAAAAGACATTTCGAAGTCTAATAATGTCAAATGGCAATTTAGATATTATAGTGGACTAAAGATCAAAATTAGACACATTTGAAGCGATCCGACATATTTGACCATTTTTGTGATTTCCTTAAAACGGTTTAGTTTGTAAGAGAAAATACCAACGAGAAGGCATTGTAAATATCGATGAGTTAGACTTGAAATTATTTTGTTTGTATGGGAAAATAACAACAAAAAGACATTGTAAATATTGAAAAGCAAAGGGCGAGTGGATCTTTCTAGATTTTAGAACCATCTTGGAAGCGTTGCTATTCATAAGCAATATTGAACAAGTGTTTATAAGCAATAATGATAATAAAAAATACTGCTTTTTCTATAATTATGAATTGAACAAGTTTCTCATTTCCTAGTTACACTACACTATCTTCTCCCTTTGCCTCTTTTTCTTTAAATGATTTTATTTTATTTTATTTATTTTCGGTTTGAAGAGAAGAAATTTATTCGTTAGAAGTATCCAATGGAAGAAATGCTGCTAGGTTGATTATGAGCGGTTTGAAAAGAAGCTTCATGGCTCTCATAAACATCCCAACCTCAGCACGATTCTTGTCTTTGAAAATAGCCGCATCAACATTTATTTTAAAATATATACCAAATTAAAATATTTCTTAACTAAAGTTTTTAAAATATATTTTGAACCTTCATCATCAATTTAGGGTATGTTTGATTGGGTGTTAAGTTGATGTGCGCAGTATTCCGTGTAAAAATGTGTGGTTAATATTATTTTGGGAAATATGTGTGTGGTTGAAAATGAGTATGAGGTTATACGGAATTGCGTGTGGTTAAATTTATAGTGGAAAGAACAAGCCCTTAGCTATTTATTGAAAAAATATTATTACCATTTTGCCACATAATAGTTTCTTACCCATGCATATGTACATAAACGAATCATGCTAAATAGGTGACACATATTTCAAAACTTAAAAAATACTAATTGTATATATCGTGCCAAATAAGTGACCCATGTTTCAAAACGTCCAAAATACTAATTGAATATACATGTATACGGTCAATTATAGCGTTCTCGATTTGTCCTCGATTGAATAAATTTTATTTTCTTCGTCTTCTGCCATGTGTTTCATTTTTGGAAACTAGAGGATATTGATACATTGAATTCATATCAATAACAAGTTTTATCGTAATATTCAACACTAACACCGACAACATACAATGACAAACCCATGTTTAAAGTAATAGTGATCAACATTCTGAGACATATTGTGGCGTTCATAAAATTCTAACATGTGAACATCATAATGTGATATATCAGCATTAATCCAATTAAAATGCTAATAACCAATAACCAATATTATTGTTTCTGTGCTTATTAATTGAAAATGTTTAATCTTTATATTTTTACTACCCTTCTTTCTTTTGAGAGAGCTAATGTTGTGAAAATTGTGATTTACATTGATTCTAAGTAGACTTGGCAAAATGGTTTGGCGAGCCGGATCGGCTTGCTAAAGTAGTGTTCGTGTTCCGCTCATGGCTCGTACACTATATGAACCCGAGCTGAGCTCAGCTCATGTTTTCACGAGCTGCTTGGCTTAAGCTCCTGAGCCGAGAAGCTCGAGCCGAGCGGCTTGTGCATTTTATGTTTGAGCTCAGGCTTGGGCTCCCCTTTAGGCGAGCCTGAGCCGAGTCTGGCTTGGCAAGCTTAAGCTTGGCTCGCGAGCTATTTTGCCAAGTCTAATTCTAAGTAGATAGATACTTAAAATAATACCTACCATCTCTTATATGTAAAATATTTGTAGATTATGATTAAAGGAAATACAAGTAAATTTACATAAATACTAAGTTTGTAAATGATTCTAAAAGTAATTTGTTTTACAAAGTATAAACAAATAAAAATTGAGGGGGTATAAACAAACAAATAAAAATTAGGAGTGAAGGAGAATATTCATTGTACACGCTAATGACCAAAGTGGCTTTTTATTTTATTTTTTTTATTATTTTTTTAAAGCTAAGATTTTGCAAATATTTCCTAAACACTCTCTAATTATATATATTATTTTTTTTCCTTTAGATTTATCTATTATCTATTGAAAATTATTACTATGCCCGGCCCAACTCGATCCTCACCGTCCAATTCTTTTTGTGACCTTGAAATTGTGGACCGCCTAAACTGGGTCCAATTAACAGCCCCGATCTCCTCATTGGCCTTATAAATTGAGTGATGTCAATTAGGGCAAAATCTCTTCATCCGGTGCAAAGAATTTCCTGATCTCTCGTTCGAGGCGCAGTCGAAGGACGACACTATCGTTAAGTCAACATGGTGAGTTTGAGTTAAATCGATTTTCAAAATGTAGTTTAATTGATTGCATTTATTTTTTCCAAATTTTTGTTTGTTGAAAATTTTGTATTTCTCTGTTGATTATCGGATACGTAGGTTCTTCCGAATGATGTCGATTTGCTGCATCCTCCACCGGAGTTGGAAAAGAGAAAACACAAGCTCAAGCGTCTCGTTCAGTCCCCCAATTCTTTCTTCATGGTAAATTTATACCACTTTTTGTTGTATATGTATACAATCTTCTTTGAATCCAGTCTGATCTGTAGCTTTTTTCGTTGTTTTTGAGTAGGATGTGAAGTGTCAAGGTTGCTTCCAGATGTGAGTGTCTCAATTTTTGTTTTGATCTTATTGATGAATTATGTGGGGAGCTTGATAGGTCATCTAATGTGCTTTCATAAATTTCAATTGTTGCAGTACAACTATTTTTAGCCACTCTCAAACTGTTGTAGTCTGCGCCAACTGCCAGACGGTTTTGTGCCAACCAACTGGTGGCCGTGCTCGGCTAACCGAAGGATCCTCCTTCAGGAGGAAAACGGACTGAATCTACCTTCATGATGGTGCTACTCAACTTTTTCCTTTTGTTATTCGGCAGTGATTTCTTGATGAATTTTTGACATGTTAGGATTTTGATGAAGTTATGTCTCTTTTATAACACCTTAGTAACTGCACTGTGAGAATGGATTATTCTTATAATCATTTTTGAATCTCCAATGAGCTGCTATGTATCGCCAACAGTGAATTCAGAATTGTTAAGTAATTTGATGCTTTCATTGCCAGTGATTTCCTTCTAGTATACTGTTTTCTAGTACCTGGTGTAATTCCCGGGGCTTTGCTGAGATAGTATCAGTTTGAAAATACCGCGACATTGACTTCTATCATTTCATGTATGGATCTAGTTACGTCCAAATAACCTCATCGCGAATTTCATGCATGTATTATATCAGTGCACTGAGTTACGCTTGTAATGACCAGTTAGAAGAGGGAGAAATAGGCTGAGATGATCATGACATGTGGTTGCAAATGCTCTTCCAATATGATTACCAATTAACCAAATGGAATGGACACATTATGTTTATGTAAAATTCATTTGGAAGCGGACATTGATGTTCATTTAATACCAGTGGTTTGAACGGTTGATGCTGGTTGCATAAATCTTTATCTTTATACAAATATATCGGGATTATGATTTGAGAGAGGTACAAATTTGTAAGTTTTGGTTTGTTGCTGTGGTTTTCACATGTAACAAGGTTCTAGCTTTCCATACAAAATGTGGTTATTTAGGCTGAATGGTAGTCAGATCACGAGACTTGTGGATAAGAATGAGTAGCGAAGTGAAGTGTTAGATTGATATTGATGTTTTGATTTTGAATTGGTAGAATGTAAGTTTAAGGTAGAAGAGAGTCAAAACAAACACACGTGTTTAGGCAGCAAGAACTTCCTTTTGCAATTAGCCCACAACAGCTACTTATTCACGCTACTTAATCATCTCTTGCTTCGAGTCCGAGATGGTCTTTATCCGTTCAAATTAAAGGTGGAATTATAAATCCTCCGACTCTTGCATATTTTTTTCGGGGTTTTTATTTTCTGCATTTTCTTTTATTGATTGTCTAAAGCAGGATTTATATTTTTTCATACAACATAGTTTCGTTTAAAGTAATACAAGAAGTTCGAAGCTGAAGTAGAAAAGCGGATTTTATTATTATTATTATTATTTTTTTTTTTTACTTTTCAGGATGATATCTGAAGTAGAAAAGTAGATTTTTTTTTTTTTTTCGCTTTTCAGGATGATATCAGAAAAATAGTTTTGAGAAGCATATGATGCCTGGAAGAAACTGTGTGTGACATTCCATGAATATTGGAATGCATTGTTCTCGGCTGGATAATATCGATCACCTACATATGTGAAGTCATTATGTGATCAATGGTGGCTGAATATGTGTAGCTTGAAGTCCCCTTGTGCGCCTAAACGAGCCTCGTCACTTTTTGCAATCAAGAGGGCAGATTAGTTCTCGCTAGTTTTGATTTTCTAAGTGGCATAACAAGTATTGAACATGGGATTGATGATTAAAAACGATCCAATCTTGTTTACGGTTTGTTCTTTTGAAATTATTTATAGAGTAAGTTAAATGAACATGCTCGTTGGGGCAATCACCTTTCAAAAAGTTGTGGCCACATAAACATGGATTAGGTAACCCGATTCTCAATTTTGAAATTGCCTTTTAAACAATTAATTCTAATAATAATAATAATTATTATTATTATTAAGTTTTTTAAGAAAAAAATGTCAGACCATTTTACTTGGGGTGATAGCATTTTAGTTGTTGGGGGCAAAATCGAAAGGGGAAAAAAAGTACGGGAGTTCTTGGGAGGAAATTTCTGGGGAAACTTTGGTTTTGTGTTTTTGGAGGACTTCTCTATTCATCAAGACCATTTTTACCAAAGTAGAAAAATGTAAAAGAAGGGTCAGAAGGAAAATGCTCGACCATCCCATGAGCACAAGATTTAGACTTGGGGCTGGGAATCTGGACTCAATAACCGGCCGAACTGACCACTTCATTTCGGTTTGGGTTGGTTTCGAACCCAAGTTGGTTCAGTTTTTAGGTTGTAATTCTCCAACCCGAAAATCAATCAATTTAAACAAAAATTTTAAAAAAATTCTTTACAAATTTGTTGGTCAACCGAGATCTTTCTAAGAGCTTGTTCTATACATATTAAATTTCATCAATTTCAATTTACTTTTTTTTTTTCTCTCATCATTTTTAACTACTCAAATATTGATCTGATAATTTATTTATATTTTTAAACACATCTTTCCCAATTTTTAACTATATAATCGACACAAAATTCAAGTAAATTTGGGTAAGTGTGAGGAGAACAAGGCCTAAATATATTTATGATGGAAAGAATATGCTACATTAATCATTAACTTTTCGGCGTCAAACAAACACCGCGTGCAATCAATCATCATACTAAACGCGGAAGCTCCCACATTAGGCTAAAGGGGATGCTTTGTCTTATTGGAACTGCTCCACATGTGAACTACTTACCTTCGACTCTATTTCTGTGTATATATATGATTGCGAGGCTTATTTAGCCGGTAGCAAAATGTTCAAGAGCAGCAACACTAGCTCTAGTTCTAAGCAGAAGCAAACGGAAGGAAAGTATTTAGGAGTTCGCCGGAGGCCGTGGGGAAGATATGCTGCAGAGATACGCGACCCCGCAACTAAAGAAAGGCGTTGGTTGGGGACATTTGACACCTCCAAGGAGGCTGCCCTAGCCTATGACAGGGCTGCACTTTCCATGCGCGGCTCTAGCGCCCGGACGAACTTTCATTACTTAGAGTCGAATGCGATGAACCATATTTCAAAGCAATCTCCAAGGACGTGGTCAGGTTTTACCTTCGGTGACAATAGTGGCGAAGTTTGTGGAACGGTGGAAGTGAACATGGATAATAGTGTTCATGGCCTAACTGGTCTAGCGTCATCTAATTCCCAACAAATGGCAACAGAGGAGAATGAGATGTCATCAGAATCGAAGAGTAGTGTATTTGGGTACGATGAGGTAGGAAGAGGGTCGCCTAGCAATAGTAGCATCTTATTTGATGCGAGTTATGTTCATAGTCCGCTCTTCGGTCAAATGCCTTCGGTTTCAAATGTTGACTCTTTAGAGACTTTTAATTTGGGGTCTTCTGCCTACTATGGTTATAGGGACAACAACAACTAGATTGAAAAAAGTTAAATAGTATAAAATGGGATCTCTCTATTATTATTATTATTATTATTATTATTATTATTATTATTATTATTATTATTATTATCTTATTTCACATGATTTTAGCACATGATCTCAGTTCTCTTTATGAATTTTGTGTGCAAGTGGTATTCATGAAGTTAATGAACAATTGGTGGGGCATGCTCCCCAATTTTGTGTAAGTTAATTTTCTTAGATTTGGCTTATAGACTTTTGCTAGGGATATCGAGCCAAGGAAATCCACTACTTTTTTCTTTACACTTGGTGTTTGTCTTATTACTCATCCAAGGTAGCTTTATTTAGCACTCAAGCTAAATATATGTGACAGTTATAGAAGCTAACAAAAAGGCACTGTGACTTAAAACGGCTTATTGATATCCAACGCGCACTTGAGTAAAAGCCCACCATATCAAGAATCAAAAGCATTAAATGCGTCCATCACTATAACTACATCACAAAAATAAAAATTTATTATGATATGCTGAAAAAATAAAATCTATTTTGCGGAGATAGTATCACAATATGATACTTTTTGAGCCACCACCACCGCTAACGCCACCACCATCATCGTGCCGCCATTGCCGTCTTGCCATGTTGAACTGTTCGGCGGTGGGGGTGGCGGTGGCGGAACGACAACGATAGCAACGGAGGCGTCGGAAGTGACTCAGAAAGTATCATACTTTGATACTTTAAAGTATCATAAATGTTATAAAGGACTAGATTGTGAGACTTTCAAAGTATGACACTATGATACTTTCAAAATATGGTAAATCTCAAATTTTAAAGTTAGGTAATAAAATTGATCTTTAATGTGTAAAGTAGGATCAATATTTGTGCGTTTGACCTGAATCAAAACCTATAGTAGAAAAGTATCAATTTCACGAGAGAGAAGGTAACCACTGGACAAGAAGAATTGATATTGTACATGAAGTACAACCCCACTAATATGGGCGCAAATGTTCTTGTGCTCACACATGAGTGGATGCATAACTTGTATCCCCTTATAATGGTGGTGTCAGGTGGCGCTCATCTCCCCATGTGTGGGCAATAGAATATGTAGAATACTATAGAGTTATGTGTTAGCAAATGAAATTTGATACTGGTTAATAATTCCTTTCTTGCAAGCGACGAAGCAAGATACAAAAATTAGTGATGGTCTTGAGATAAGTTGAATTAGATAGTTGTCTGAGGCCTCTTAGTATAAATGCTTTTTATATATGAAAAAAAGATATCTAAAAATTGAACTTACTTATGGGAGAATGAGTCCTCCCTAATATGTATACTAGTCCGAGACCGCCGACATAAAATAATAATTTGTCTTCCTTATTTGTGTTTTAAGTTATTTATGTTGCATTAAAGAATTCTTTTTTTTGAATGACTTAAAATTTGTATACTATAACAATAACTTAGGAAAAAATCACTCATTTCATGAATTTTTTAAGTTTCATAAAAATTATACCATTTGAAAAGTGTAATTTCGCATAAAATAATTAATTCTTCACCGTTCGTATTTATGTTTTAAGTTATTTATATTATATTGAAGAATGTTTCCGAACGACTTAAAAGACATGCCACAACTTAAGAAAATCTCTCTTTTGAAAATTTTTCTAAAATCACCGTTGAAATTACACCATTTGAAAGCACTTTCACATAAAATAATTGTTTACCTTCCATACTCGTATTTTAAGTTATTTGAATTGCATTCAAAAATTTCTTTTGAACAACCCAAGATTCGTATGTTATAATTTAGAAAAATCACTCATTTTTTGAATTTTTAAATCATCTTGAAATTATACCATTTGAAAATCCTTTCAATACATTTTCTCATAAAATAACTATTAGTTTTCCCTACTCGTGTCCTGAGTTATTTCTATTGTATACAAGGTTTTTATTCGAATGATCCAAAATTTATATGCTATAACCTAGGAAATAACTTATCTTGAGATTATACATTTTGAAAGCACTTCTAATATATTTTCTCATAAAATAATTGTTCCCATTCTCTATTCACGTTTTAAGTTATTTAAATTGCATTTAAAAAAAAAATCCAAGAGACCTGATATTTATATGTTATAATGTAGGAAAATCAATCATTTTCTGATTTTTTAAAAAAAATTATCTTGAAAATTATACCATTTGAAAGTCATTTTAATGTAGTTTCACATAAAATAAATGTGTAGATTCCTTATTCGTGTTTTTATGTCGTTGATATTGCATTTAAAAAGTTATTTATATCGCGTTTAATAATTTTTTTGAACAACCTAAAATTCATATGTTGTAACCTACGAAACTCACTTATTTTCTAAACGTTTTAAATTCTCTTACGATTTTGTATCATCCGAAAGTCCTTTCAATATACTTTCATATAAAATAACCGTTCACCTTTCATACTTATGTTTCAAGTTATTTATATTGCATTAAAAAAATTTATCCGAACAACCTAAAAGTCATTATCTATAATAATTTAGGAAAATAACTCATTTTCTATTTTTTTAATTCTCTTGAAAGCTATACCACTTGAAATCCTTTTTAATATATTTTCTCATAAAAGAATTGTTTACCATCTATACTCTTTTTTTAATTTATTTATATTGCATCCAAGATTTTTTTCTAAACGACCTACAATCGTATGCTATAACCTAGGAGAATCAATGATGTTCTAATTTTGATAATCCTCTTGAAAATTACACCATTTGAAAGCTCTTTAAATGTATTTTAGTATAAAATAATTGTTCGTCTTCTATACTTGTGTTGTAAGTTATTTATTATATCGCATTCAAGAATTTTTTCTTAAAGACCTACTAAAATTTGTATGCTTTCGCCTTCCGTACTCATATTCAAGATTTTTCCTTTCATGGCCTCAAAATTGTATGTTATAACAAAATCGTATGCTAATAATTTAGGAAAATCACTCATTTTTTGAATTTTTTTCATCCTCTTAAAAAGTATACTATGTGGATGTCCTTTCTTCACCAATTTTTTCCAAAAGAACTAAAATTCTTATGCTATAACTCAGGAGAATCACTCATTTTTTGAATTTTTTTAAAATCCTTTTGAAAGTTAGACCATTTAAAATCTTTTTCAATGTACTTTCACCTAAAATAATTATTTGCCTTCCATATACTAGTGTTTTAAGTTACAAATTTACACAAGAATTTTTAAAAAGAAACATGTTAGCTACAGTTGAGCCTTCGCAACTATTGGTGGGGGCACGCTCCACATTTTGTATAAATTTAATTTTCTTAGATTTGGGTTATAATAGATTTTTGCTAGGGATATGGAGCAAAGGAAATCCACTACTTTTTGCTTTGCACTTTGTGTTTGTCTTACTACTGGTCCAAGGTAGCTTTATTTAGCACTCAAGCTAAATATGTGACAGTTATAGAAGCTAACAAAAAGGGTCCGTGGCTTAAAATGCTTACCAATAGCCAACGTGCCCTAGAGTAAAAGCCCACTATATCGAGGATTAAAACGTATAGAAGTAAAGTATCATTTCATAAGAGTGAATGTAACTCGGAGACGAGAAGATAAAGCGTATATAAAGTACAATTAGGGATGAAGTCAGGAGCGTACAATTCACTGTACTGACAATTAATTTTATTAGGTCACATTATAAAAAAAATTTATTTTTTCTAAACTTTCTTTGTATTGTTTTTAAACGAGGATGGGTCAGGACTAATTTGGCCCACTTCTATCTGCGCGCTTGCCAAAGCACGCTGATATGGGTACCATAGAGTTGTGTATTAGTAGATGAAATTTGATATTGGTTTATAATTCTTTTCTTGCAACTTGCGAGGAAGCAAGAGACAAAAATCAATGGTGCCCTCGACATAAAGGGAACTAGACGGCCATATGAGATAGTGAGACCTCCTAGTATGGAATGCTTTTTATGTATGAAAAAGACAGCTGAAACTTGAATTTATTGGAAAAAAGTCCCATACCCCGATATCTCACGAGTCATGATGACCGAGACCAAAATAAAATTATGGCCTATGAACGTTGCTTGCACATACAATACAAGTCACATTTCTTTCAACCAAGTAACTAGTTATTGAAAACCATAAGGAAGCTATTCCAATGAAGAAAAGTACAAAATTACACAAGAATTTTGAAAAGGGACATGTTAGCTAGAGTTGAGCTAGCCTCTGCAATCTCATCTGGTGGTGGAATTGTCGAATGAACAAGTCAGCCTTTCGGTTGATATCATCCTCTAGTTTACACTCGTCTACGCGTTCGTGCTCATTTCCTTCCTCATCCTCCTCCTCCTCGTTCACATGATCATCATATTCATCATCTAACTCTAGAGGACGATAATCACGACGAGGAGGACGAGGTTGTTCTTCCAAGTAGTGCTTTGTGTTGGCCGACTTGACAACGCTATCCGTGTTATCAAGGACGATAGTGTTGGTATCGACGACTTTGTTGAGGCGGTCTAGTTTGTGAGAATAGTTTACTTTTGAGGTAAGAGAAAGAAGCTTCCTATCCCTCAACAAGTAGAATATAATTAGGCGAGTCTCGATGGCCCGAAATTTGGCCATCAACTTCTTCATCAAACCAGTGCCTCTAGTCTTGTTCTTCATCTTTGTGTGTGTTGATATTGTGCGAGTTGATATTGTGCGTTCGTGCGTTATATGAAGCTATGGTTGGAGGAGATAATTAATGTGAATGGTGGAGTGGATGAGAGTAATAGAGAGATGCATAATGGAGTGAAGGCTAAGGAAAAGTGGGGAGGGAAGGGTCAATTTCAATTTCAAAGTAAAGTGGGAAGGGAATAATGGCATCGTTACTATGCATTTAACTTTTGTGAAAATCAAGTCTCCCTTGGCCTTGGGGAAAATAACTTCAAGAAGGAAACAAATAAATACAAGAGGTGGAGTTAAGTGGGCATGGGCCACATATATTTATGATTTAATTGATTATTACTCATTGGGTCAGGTTCTACACTCATATCTCGAAAGTTCTAAACGAATTTTAATATTAAAGAAATTTTCTTATTTATGAGTTTGATGTTCAAAAATCCTTCTTATATAATAAAAAATGGAGAAATTAAGAGTTATTTAACAATAACTCCGGTCACCTAATTTCAGAACCATCGCTACTTTAGAAATCAAGGGTGCTAGGATGTGTATAAAAATAAACTTTTATGTGATATAGGAGAGAGAATGAGTGGAGTTGAATGATCGAGATTTGTGTAATACAGATAGATACCACGAGATATGTGGATGTGAAATACGAGAGAGAATTAGTGGGGTTAAAAAAATGTGTAAAATGTGTAAAAATATGTAGAAGAACACGCGAAAGTGTGTGTATGTGAATAAAGGAAAAAGGAAAAATAAAAAGAAGAAATTTCACCCTTTGACCACCAAACTCATGATGACGGTTGACTAATATTTCACGACATAAAGCTTCTCTAGACTCTAGATATTTTCTGAACTTCAATCTAAGATTAACATAATAACAAAATTAATTATAAGGTAGAATAGGTTTTTCTTAAGTCGTAGGAAATAGAGACAAGTATAAGAATATTATTATATTAACATATTTCAAGAATTCGATTATTGCACCCCTTTGATCATTTAAATTGCTTACCATTTAAATTATTGCAAAATAAGGATGTAGACCCATTCCTTCTCTTTTCAAGTGATTTGTTGCAAAGAAATATGCATTGAAGTTTTTCAAAAATCGTTAAAAAGTCCTCTAAAATTTTAATTGAATACGCCGCCTAAATTTATTTGCTTTCAAGATTATTTTTTATTTTTCTTTTTACCATGATGATCGAAGAGTTATTTTTCTTTTATATAATTAATTAATGCCAATTATTTTTTGTAATAGAAAAAAATATATCAATATAATTTTGTTAATTTTTACTAATTTTTGAAATTTCAATATAATTTTTGTTTCAAGAAAATCAAGTGGACTTCCACGCCATCTTTGCACTCTACGTGTCAAACTCAATTACGAACACATGTAGAGGCTTTAAAACTTCTAATCCTGGCAAACCAGGTTGATTCAAAGACACAAATCACTAGATATAAGGAACCATCGATTTTTATTTATTTATATATTATTTATTTCTCTCCCCTTTTAAGAATCCTAAAAATAAGAACCAACAGAAGAGCCCACCGTTTTTACCTTTATGTTTGCCAATTACCACTGGAAAGCATAAGAGAATAAAGAAACACATTTCACTGTTCAGTTAAAGAATCTTTTTTCCTTCGAGGGACAACTTTGATATATTACGCGCTTACACAACCAACATATTATATAAGCAGCTAGTATGAAAACACCAAATTATTTCATATCGATTATTTTTAAACTTACAAGACGATGTGATACTTCTATATTAATTGAAGGTCAAAAGTATATATTACTAATACGTTATATTTACAACGGTGGAATTTTAGGCAAAATGTTTCATTTGTTTTCCATTTTTAATAATGAAATATTCGATACCCATACGATATTTTTCATAACCTGGCCAGATTTACTTTCTTCCACTTCAAAAGTAACTACATTTCCTCTCTCGCCTTTAAATTATTTCTTGAAGGGTAAAACAACCAAATTTGGGTTCCTCCGTGAGTATATAATGTGAAGAAAAGAAGAAATAAATTCTCTCGTTTCTTTTTTGAGAACCTTCTTTTATCTACTTCTCCAAAACCACCTTGATCCAAAAGGTCCTATAGGCTTTTACTCAAATTCGGGCCCCTTTTTTACCTCATAATCAGATTTGGTCACTTCTTAGTTTTTACCCCTACACATTATTATTTCAGAATGCGTTTTTGAGAAACATCAATCATTCCTGTCATCGGGATATTAGAAAACACAAGAGAGCTGCTTCGTTCTACTGGAAAATGATGTATACACATAAAAATCTTTGATATGCGTACACATAAAAAGGGTCACATAACTATTGACACGCTAATAGAAAGTGAAATAAAATTACCATTCTACCCACCACCCCATGTTTGAGGGGAATATGCAGATATTTGTGTGCAATGTACTCATAGCAGCTTCCTTGCTCCAATAGACTTTACAAGAAAATAAGATCCAACACCACAAATCAAAAGATTTAAACATTTTCCCAAAGATTTAACCAATACTCAGATCTGATTTCAGTACCATAGGCAAATATGAAGTAAACTGATAAGCAACGTCCGATCAACAAAATTATCAAAACATTCATTATTACCCTTCGAAGGCAAAACTAACCTTTCCACAATTCCATCTTTGAGCATAACTCTCTAGTCCGAATCTCCATGGGGTTCTCCATCATCAGAGAGCTCATCAAATGATCTTATATCGAGCTGATAACGAAGAATGCCTCCAATGCCACCAAATCCTCGGCAAAATTGTGAACCCTCTTGTGATTTGTTTGTCACAAATTCGAGTGTACAACCAAACTTCCTGTATTCATTAGCAAACCACTCAAGCAATGCCAATTTCTCCTGAACTTCCAACTCTGCTGACGTAGCAGCATCCCTAAATTGAGTCTGATCACCTTCTTGCTCTTTGTTCAAGTGCTTAATCACGATCTCACCAGTGGAACTATTTTTCAAAACGTACCTAGTTATGTCTAAATTCTCCCACACAATCAGGGTTTCAACAGCACCCATCTCCAATGCCTTTAAAGTGTCATCTACGCCAAATACGTATTTACCAGTATCCTGACTGATCTCTTCAAAGTACTTTCCAATTAATTTTTTCTCCTGTATGAACTTAACGTTTGATAGAATCTCAGCTGACAATTCAATGGCTTGATTGAAGCCATTTTCTCCACCATATGAAACGTCGACCACATTAAGTATCTTGGCCTGTAAACGAGGGTCAAACATATCTGATTGGCTCAATTCAGTCTTGAAGTCAGCAGAACCAGCAAGTATAAGACCAGAAACGTTAGGTTGACTGGTATTGGGATTGATAAAAAATTGTGTGGCAAGTTCAGCAGTCTTTCTCACATAGTTGTGTCGTTTTTCCATTCTCAGTCGAGCAAATCGAAGAGCAGATTGTCCTCCTCTTCCATGCTTCTTTGGAAGATCTACAGTGAATTTATGAAGCACCTCACGTGTATTTCCACTTAACGTGCCAAAAAGAGTCCCATTACCATCCATGACTATAAAACCAAATTTGTCATCAGATTCCAAAAGTTCATTTAAAGCCTCTGTGTGAAACTTATTGTCACAAAGGTATAATGATGCATTGATGGGTTTGAAAGGCTCAAAATCAATTGTCACCTTCTTCTCCTTACCATCTTCAGTGACAATAGTGCCAGTGTAAAGAACCAAACCGTTTGGAGGAACTTTATTGTAAAGCTTCAGCCTTTGTTGGGCTGAAGTGATGGCCCCAAGAACTGATTGACGATTCACCCTACTTTTGATGTTTGAAGCTGTTCCAAATTCATCACCAAGCATTTTGGTTACTCGAGAAATCTGATCTCTTGGGGGCATTATAAGTGATATCATGCTCGTCCCATTGCCTCTAGCTGATTCCAAGGCTTTGATCAATTTCTTGATCTTCCATATCTCAATGTTCTTATCAGATTCGCCATCTGCCATTTCAAAGGAAAAGCAACAAAACAAAACGCAGCAGCCTGCAAATATGAATAAGAAATACATGCATCAAAATTGCCATATATTTCGGAAATTTGAATAAATAATATTCCATGTTTGAGGATTGAAGGAAATTCTGTTAGATATTATCCAGCATGCATCAACAAAACGCATTCAATGCTAAATATTGAACTGCTTGCTCATCATTCTTTTCCAGTTGAATATTGAATTGTTATGTCAGAAATGATGAAGAAATAAGGATTATACCACCACTACTACTCTTATCAAGAAAGAACCCTTCTAATATAGAATCCCAAGCACAAAATGCCACAAAACAGGAACTCAGTCTGTCTAAAGCTAAAACAATCAGTAACATAATAAGATGAGAATTGTCACACAAGCTCAGATTTTGCTGCAGAGTGTTACACAGTAAAACTCCGCATATTTAGACACGAAAACAATTATCAACAAGAAAAATCCAAATAACAAAAATTTCACTTCAATTGCTGGTGTTGAATATTTGAACATATTATTCCGTTGGATGCCTAATAGAAATTCGAGTAGTGACTGCGGTGAGAAAATTGGTTTGGAAATATTGGAATTCTGATTAGCAGTTTAGCACAGACATGCCATAACATCTACCCGACAAAGCAAGTAGACATCAGCAACCACAAAATGTGTTCCAATCAGATTTCAATTTACTAAGTTTTTACTTTTTACTCGAAAAATAACACAAATTTGGCCGATTTCTCATTAATTTATACACCAAACAGACAGGCAGATGGTTGGGTGACAAAAAAGTTAAGTTCCAAATATATCTTCCATAACTCATTTTCAGATTTAACGGAACAGAAGCTGAAATAAAAACTTGAAAAATTTATGTCTACATCATATTCACAGACGGATGGATTGTTCGATGCAAAAAGATAAGTTCCATTTATATCTTCCATACTTTATTTTCAGATTTACTGAGCCGAAACTTAAATAAAAACAGGATAAAAAATAGAAACAAAATTCAGAGAGATGACTAATTACCTCAACAGGTATAGCTTCGATGAGTAAGCAGCAGTGGACCGCGGCGGTGGAGAGCCGAATGAAGGAACCCTAAATTCTAGGCTTGTTCCTTTGGTGGTCAGCTTAAATACAGACAGGGGTAATATAGGAAATATACCTACGCACCGGCTCGGCATTTTGACCATGACCCCAGCACAATAAGGGGGTGTTAGAAATTCGTCCACCGTAGGCATGATCGGGGATACATATTGAAAATTCAATCACTGTGGATATAATAAAGGGGATATGTGTCGAAAATCCATTGGATATGATAAAATGCTCACAGCGTAGATGGGATAGCAAAACCATTGGTAAGAATAATCACTAATGATTTCAATTGCAATGTAGATCCTCAAGTTTTGTTCAATTTCGAAAAGCACATATAGTTCTTTGTTTCACCACATTTGAATTTTTACCTTTTACGGATATGTTTGATTGGTGATAAAGTTAATTTTCTTGATAAACGTGCTAAATGTGTGGTTGAAATTTGAGGAAAGTATATTAAATAATTGAATGAATGATTATAAATGATGAGAGAAAAAAAATTAATAAAATTTGTGTTAAATTATATTGAATAGAACAAGGCCTTAAATTAGCACTTCTTATCACAAGGAAAAATCATATCACATTCTTTGTCCAAATAGCTTGGTACCATTTCTCGAATCGGCCAACTATTTTATGAAATTCTATTTTAATTATTTATGTTGTTTATTTTAAAATTACCATCGGCAAATATGTCTTTTTATGCATTTGTACACAATTTTTTTGGACAAAAGCTATCACCATAAATAATGTCATAAATAGATAAACAGAAATCAACATAACATTAGAAAGTACCATATGCGATAACCATTGGTTTAAAACTTAAAAGTGAAATGATCGATAAAAGTAGGAGTAACAGGAGAATATCAACCATATAATACATCAAGCTCATTTATCATTTTCATTTTACTACACATTTTTAAAACTAATAGCTTTCCATACTGTTTAACTACATATTATCTGAAAATATCAAGTGTCGTCTTTTCTCAAAAAAATAAAAAATAAAAATACTAAGACAAAATTGAAACATGTAATCTTGGTGTCGAAATACTGAGACAAAATTATCCCCAAAAAAATACGAAGTGTCATCATGTAATCTTGGTGTCGAAGCCATACAAGTCTTTCTAGGCACTATACACCGAATCTACCTTATCAATTGAAACAATAGACAAAATTCATCTATGTATTTTACACGAAGGTTGTCATGAAGACAAGAATGTGCTAGCATGATCATCGTACCCAACACAAATATGAAAACAATCCCCAAAAATGGGGAGAGAGAGAAGGAAAAAAAAACATTATTTATTCATTTTCTACTCGCCCACCAATTCAACTAAACTCAACCGGACAAATTGCCATTATAGCTTGAATTCAAGTGTCAGCAAGTGCAATGAGCTGATCAACAACACTAGGATCTGCAAGTGTGCTTGTATCACCAAGTTCATCCAATTGTCTTGAAGCAATTTTCCTCAAAATTCTTCTCATTATCTTTCCACTTCTAGTCTTCGGAAGTCCCGGGGCCCAGTGGATTTTGTCCGGAGCAGCAAATGCTCCAATCTGATAAAAAGTCGTTTCAATTTAGGGCTTGTTTGATACACATTAAATTTAATTTACTTTTTCAAATCGCTTGTACATTAATTTCATAGTATTTTAATGTTGTTTAATACATTTTCTTTACTTCTAAACCACAAATCTAAAATTTAATTTTTCAAAAATCTATATTAAACATACCCTTAACACTCATTTTCATAAGAAAATAATTGGAATTTCGATAGATGCACACACAGACGCACCTGGTTTCTCACAGTCAACACAAGACTTTTCCGTAGATCTTCACTGTATGGAACACCTTCGACCAGAGTAACAAAAGCATATATGCCTTGTCCCTTAACCTAACAACATCACAAAAGATGACTACTTGACTTGTTTGAAGTCGAAATTTTCAGGAAAACATGACAGACCAGTAGGAAGCAGTACCTCGTGCTCAACTCCAACGACGGCCGCTTCAGCACACTGAGGATGTGAAACTAGTGCAGATTCAACTTCTGCCGTTCCAATGCGATGTCCACTATAAATTTTTTAACAAATCCATTTGTTAACTACTTCAAACCACAGACCTTAGGCCTAAGATACAAAATTTAAAGAAAAATACTATTTATGATTACTGTTTATTGATCATTAGTGGTGTAGAAATTAGTTGATAGTAATTGATTTGTCATGTTATATATTATTTTAAATGTGGACTTAAAATACTAATCAATTAATGTAACATCTAGATCATCACCACTTGCGCAGAAGTTACTCGAAGCATACCTGACATTAATTACGTCGTCAACTCTTCCGGTGAGCCAATAGTAGCCATCCTTGTCCCTGATCCCACCACATAATTAGGTCAAAGGAAAGGATTAAGGCTATGCCTTGTCCAGTGTTCATAAAAGCGTTCACCAATAGCTCTTTATAAACAGAAGTTAATGTGTGGTGGAGATGTAGTTTTCCAGAATGTGTATGGATAAAAAGTAATTTATAAAAATGTCCACGGTGTTTCTAAACATGTTTTTGGAACATAAATACCTAACCAAACATATACTAAACGAGTATATTCCAATAACCATTTTAAGAAATAAATAAATTACCTGCTACAGCCATCTCCACTAAAATAGTAGCCAGGGAAAGCACTGAAGTAAGTGGTTTCATATCTTTCATGATCTCCATAAAGCGTGCGGAATGCCCCAGGCCAGGAGCTTTTCACACACAAATATCCACTGCACTCACCTTCGATCTCGACACCCTTCTCGTTCACTATGACAGGCTGCATATGATGGATGTATCATATTAATGCAGTTGACTGAGGGGCTACCTTAACACAAAGCAAAGCATTTGATGTTCTATAAAACTAATCTGTCCAAAATTACGATAGTTGATAAATCTTTCAAAGTCCTGTGTCTAAAGTACCTGCACTCCGAAGAAAGGAAAGGTAGCAGAACCAGGTTTCTGCGGCCATGCGCCTGGTAAAGGAGTAATCTGCAGGATATTACCATTGACTAGTGTTATAAGTATTAAAAGGAACACCAAAAAAATTAAATAAAATAAATTTATAAAAAGAGAGAGGTGAGGGGTGGGGGAGCAGAAGGAAGTAAGCAAACATACCATGAAGCCCCCGGTCTCAGTTTGCCACCAAGTGTCCGAAATGGGGCATCTTGAGTCTCCGACCAAATTGAAAAACCACCTAGCACAGTTAAAGGCGATAAATAGATAACCAAGTGGCATCCTAAGAATTTAGCTTTGCAAAACAATTTCAAACAAAGAAAGGAAAATAAGGAAAAGCTGAGAATAAATGTAAAACCTCCATGCACTTGGATTTATTGGTTCGCCTACACTGCCAAGAACACGCAAGGATTTGCGTGAATATCGCGTGACATACTGCAAGATAAGGATGAGGATACTCAGCAATAAACCCAAAATCTGAGTAAGAAATAAACCCTAAACCTTGTTTATCTGAAAAAAAAATTGTAGTTCATGCTTGTAGAGTTGCTTTGCAGAGGTTCTTTCATGGATTCCGTACAATAAACCAGGGCATTGAGATGCATAAAAATACATTCTTAATCAGAAATGCTTCACCAACAACCACAATTACCGCAATCCCAACCATAATGTTTGTTGTGAACAACCTCAATTTACCATTGTAATGCATCTAGACGACAACCTTAATTTACCCAACCATACATTAGCGGTGGAAATTTAACATCCATCTTGCTTCAAATTTACTATACATAATAAAAGACAAAACAAGTCACAATTGGTCCATCTAGAGGCATTCCCTGTAAAATCTAGCTAAAAATGGATGTTATAAACCTAGTAAGAACAGTAGTAAGTAGCATGTTATTGAGCTATGTTCTTGCCTCATCTCCTTCACGCATCAAAGACCGCACCAGTGTGGGGGCAGTGTAGAAAATAGACACTTTGTACTTGTCAACGATGTCCCAACAACGTCCTGAATCTGGATAGTTAGGAGCCTGCAAAAAATTCAAAATAAGTTCCTGGAAAAGATGGGAATAACAGGATCACATCGTGCATTTGTTTAATATAGATCTAGATCATCTATAAAATCACAACAAAGTCATCATTTAGAATGCAATGCAATCAATTAATTTGTTGGACATAAAGTCAAGGTGCCCCTTCGTTGCCTTTTGTATTTGTCTATGAACATTTTTCCGAACTCCTTTTTTCCGAACTCCTAGACATTCTTTGACGAGGATTGTTCTCATAATAATGAATTACACCATCTCTAGAAAGCCTCAAGAGGTGCCAAAATATATCCCAACTGATTCAAACCCTATGAACAGCGATCACAGGATAATAGAAATAGAAATTTTCACATCTAGTTTCGAGATAGTGAAGGATAGAGAGTGCTAGACGTGAAGGCTCTGATCGCTCAACACAGAAGTTCAGGTTTTTTAGGTTGGACAAGTCATAAAGAAACAAATAGGTTCTTCTAAAATGGTTCATAATAGTCTGTTCCCCTTAATTTCTTAAAAAAGTTTTTTAGTATGAAAAATTGTTTTAAGATTTTGCCCAAAATCTAGGAAATAGAACTAGGGTGCGGCTAAATGCACCCACTTTTTTAACGTGGACGGAAGTGCCCTTTTCCCAACATCGGCCAACCATGGCTGAATGTCCCAAGGAGTTCTCGGCCAGCACTGGCTGATCAGCCTGTGAGGTGCTCAGCCATTGCCAGCCAAGCAGTCCCAATTTTTTAAAAAAAAATTATGGCAGCCATGGAATCTACCATAATGGCAGCAAATGGATAAGTTGAAACTAGTTCTCGGCCCCAAAGGTTGCTCGCCCAGCAGTGGCCAAGCACCCCAAAGGGTTCTCGGCCAGCCATGGCCGAGCACCCCATAGGCAGCTCAGCCACTGCTGGCCAACCAACCTTTGGGGCGCTCGGCCACTGCTGGCCGAGCAAACCCAATTTCAAAAATAATAATAATAATACTAATAACGCAGCATCCATGGCTACTTTGATTTTGGCCGGATGGGAGTGGCTGTTGGAAATAGTCGAAACTGCCTTCTCTCTTCTTCGCTTTTTTTTTTTTTTGAATCAAGGGTAAAATTGTATACTTGCCTGATTTTTAAAATGTGGTGGGTGTCTGGATTAAAAATTGGGGTGTAGATAGCACCACCCATAGAACTAATGCACTAACTATTTGCAAGACCCTCTTAACACATGTTTTACAGAAGTCACGCGTTCAATTAAAATCACTTTTTCTTACACTCATTTTTTCGCCATACATTCTACAATTAAAAAGTTATTTTTCATGTTTCTTTGTAACTTTTTTTACTTTCAAGCAATTAATTGTCTGACTAATTAAGCTACATTAGAAGGACTTAACTAATTACCCCTTCAAAGACCACAACAGTGGCTGCATTTAGGAGAGGCCCATAAGTGACATAACTGTGCCCAGTAATCCATCCACAGTCAGCTGTACACCTGAACAAAGACAATATTTAACAGGCCCAACAACAATTAGCATCTCCAATTAAGTGTCTAACCAATAACAACAAAAACAATTCTCAGTATACCAGTAAACATCTGATGGTTTGTAGTCAAATGCATATTTGAATGTTGTAGCCGTATATACCATGTATCCTCCAGTAGTGTGCAGGACTCCCTTCAAAACCGAGCAAAATAAGTTTTCTTGAAAATGTTGAAGCATAAGAGAGAAGGCGCAAGACCTTTCACAATTCCAATGACTTCATACCTTTGGCTTCCCTGTGCTTCCACTTGTGTAGAGCAAGAATAGTGGATCCTCTGCATCCACCCATTCCACATCACAAGTAGTTGGAGATTTAGGAACAACATCCTGGAAGATTGCAGACAAGACATACAATCTGAGCACATATAATGGCAATCCTTATGATCAACAAGAAAACACAATATTTGAAACTAGATAAGCAAAAGAGGTTTTGTCCAATTTAATGGAAAAAAATCAGCAAACATACTGCGAAATTCTGGAAAAACATTCCATTGGTAACTTTCATGCTATACCATATAATTGATTAAAGAAATAGCAGCAGGGAGAATAATGCAGTGGTGGCAACTAGGAAAACAATTATGCTTCTCTAATGTCAACATTGAAAAGGGAAGTCATATGTTAATACTACTCTTGAAACAAGCTATATTGAATTTAAAATACATTTTCTATGAGCTTCTTGTAAGTCTCTAATATCTTTGTCAATGCTTCTAAGTGCAATTATGCTTTATGCAAATTCTTGACCAACCTGCCACCACGTATCTCTCCCTTCCTGCCATTTAGTTTTACCCTTCTCCAAGGCAGATGGATTTTCATATGTCAGACATACATCTGCCAAAACAATAGATAATAAATGCACCATTAAGTTATATTCCTCAAGATTCAATAGTATAATTGAAATTTGTAGATTCAGATGTAGTGATAATGTTACTGACATAAACAAATTTAACCACCAGTATTTCCTACTTCTACAAGTTTCTATTACAGCATGGCCTCCAAACTAGGAGCTTGTTTCATTCAAAAATTCATTTTCCCGCCGTCATTTTCAACCACCCGTCACATTGATTTGATAACTTTTCTATATATATTCTTCACTTCTCAATCAAACATCCAAAAATCATCCGTACCAAACATACCCAAAATAAAAAAAATAAAAAAAGAAAAAAGAAAAAGAACACGAACAAATTCGAGCATATAATTAAGATAAGTTTAGGTAAATGTACTCACTCTCGATTAAAATACAGTATTTCAATGAAAGTAAGTCTAATATATAATATAAGTTGTGCTGATCTTGTAATGCATAATGCAAGAACATGGACGTCAGGGAATTCCAAAGGAATCTTTTTTTTTTTTTATTAATTAAAAAAAATTCACTTGTAGTTAGAAATTCTATTCGCTCTTCTGACTTCAGCTGAAAGACTCGTGAAAAATGTAACCTTCCCAATCAATGCATCTAACAACCCAAATGCACAGCCATTTTTTCTTGCTTAACAATCATATCATTACGATTCTCAATTCATCATTAGCTAGAAACTTCTCCCATGTCCTTTGACAACAACGACTTTGTAACATCATTAAGAACATAACACCATTATCAAGGGAGGAACTTTGCTCAAGCTATTTCACATGACTCACCTACTGCAACGCCATTTTGAGCAGAGTCTGCAAGAGCAGCATCAACTATATCTTTGAGATAGATGACCTTTGATCCTCTACGAACGGCATTGCAAGTTATTACAACTTTTGGTTGGCAGTCCACGATCCTCTGGGCAAGAGATTCAGCAGAGAATCCAGCAAAAACAACCTGAACGTAGAGGAAGCATGATATTATACATTCAGGAGGTACGATGTTAATTACAACAAAAATGATAAAACAAAAAAAGAGGACAGATATGATAATGGAATTTTTTCTATGGAATACCGAATGAACAGCTCCAATGCGAGCACAAGCAAGCATAGCTATTGGCAGTTCCATCAGCATTGGTAAATAAACCACAACAGCATCGCCCTTTTTTACGCCAACGCCTTTCAGGTAATTCGCTAGCTGTTAACACAATCCATTAGGCAAGAAATAAGTCGAGTTAAGATTAAGAGAATCACCAAAATCAGTCAAAAACAGAAACATATAAGTAACCTGGCAAACACTCTGCAAAAGCTGGTTGTAAGTCATACTACCATCAGTACCAGGCTCATTTCCTTCCCAAAACAGAGCAATCTTTTCAACCATCCCCAATTCGATATTTCTATCTAGACAGTTGTAGCAGATGTTGGTCATACCACCTTTGAACCACTGCAAGTTCAAGTCTATAAATTAGCTCAAAAAGAAGCAAATTCTGAGGCCAACTCTACAACTCTACAAATGTGATAAAGAACACAAACTTTTACCTCGATCTTGACTTCCCCCTTTTTGATATCAAGATTCTCAGAGTAGACTGGATTACCCCATCTCTGCTTCCAGTAGAATTGGGCCGCCATGTCCGACCAAAATCCAGCAGGGTCCTCAATTGACCTTTTATACATCTCCAAATACTACACCGCAAATTCCCAAAATCAATACACTCAAAAGAGATAATCAAACGAATACGAAGCTACATCATTGCGAAACTATACTACACGACCAAATCATCGGGCCGGTCCTAGATGTAGCCTTTCCGTCGGGCAAAATGCCTAACCTTTTGGGGAGATGGAACATGAGCCTGTCGAGAAAATTCATCATTGGGGCAAACAAGATCATCTTCCTCAGAAGCAAGCGACTCTCCGAGGATAACAGCATTCAATTTCGGAATCCCGCCGGCGCCGGAAGGCAGAGTCGCCAGAGATTCTACATGTCGGAGGTGATTCGACGTCGTCAACGCCTTCTTCGACGGAGGTGAAGAATCAGATCTCTCAAAAGGATCATCCATTTGAAAAAACAATCGCCTTCTCCTCCAACTTACAGTACAACCACTCGATTGATGATAGTTTCTACACTGAAATCTAGATGATCTCCGATGAATCAACGGAGAAAAATGCAAGGATTTCCTGTTACTGGTATTGGGATTGACCAAGTGAAACAACTTTGAATTGAATAAGATCAGAGTCGGCGACGTTTCTTGCGCGGAGTTGCGTATATATAGAGGTGGTCTCCTTCTGAACATATTATATTCATAGCTGCCACTGTAGGCCATACTTTCACAGTTCGCAGCTAAAATGGCTAATTCAATTTTCTTGCCAAACTTTCCCCCACGTTACCATGTTCTTGCCAATCTGCCCCTCTCAGTTATTATACAGTCGATTGGACGGAGACATTTATGATTTTATCCTTAGTAATCAGATTTTTGTCATTTGTGGATCATTGGGAAATTGTAATTGGATCTTAATAATTGATTGTTTGTCACGTTTTGATCCTCGACATATTAGAAAGAGCAAGTTAATCCTTACCATCAGCGCTATCATTCTTTTTATCACTCAATTCTTAATAAAAAAATATATTGAAAAGATCGAGTTTTTTTTATCTTGCTAATCATTGACATAATATTTCATATTCAAACAATCCAAAAAAAGGGCAAACGTGATCCACATGAATTTTAATATTCAATTTTTGTTTTCCTACTTTGAGTTGGTATTATATACTACCAACTGTTAGTAGGAGTAGTGGTGGAGTCAAAAATTTCATTTTATCGAGGTGAAAAAGATATTGCAAGGGCAAATATATTTACATATATGAAATGAAATTTCAAAACTCATATATAAAATAAAAAAATTCAAAATATTACAAAGATAGTCGCCACTGCAAGCCCCCCTTGGCTCCACCTCTGAGTAGGAAAGCATGACTATTGAAAAAATACCATGGTGACAACAAAAATTGACAAATAATCGTATCATTGGACGGGTTTCGGAGTTAGGACAATGTCGAACTTACGATAACGGCCAAAATTAAATAACATGGCTTAATAGCGACCGTTTTCAATAATATTTGCAAGAAATAAGTGTTTTTCTTGCAAAATATAATATAATTTTTTTTAGAAATTTGGCTGTCTATGCAAAAAGAGAATAGAAGGCACCACCTCAAAAACAAATATTCCCCTTGAACTTAAACAAAATTGCAAAATAGAAGCCATAATTTTGAGTACCGACGTGTTAAATCTCCATATCTTGTGTGCGTGTATTGTGTATATTCTTTCAAATAAAAAAATTGCAAAATAACAACTACAGTTTAAATTTTAGTAATAATACTAGTGTTACCGATTGTCGTTTTATTATATTTTTAAAGCATCTTCAATATGAATTACCATCTATTACACAACATATGATGTAAATTTACATTGATTGAGATGAATTTAAAATGCGTGGACTTAAATTACCATTTTACATAAAACTAGACCTCACTTTTTAGATCATGAGAGGAAGTTAAGGTTGTCAACTAATCAGAATCAAAGTCCAATTCTAGTTAAAATAATTTTTAAGTTCACGATACATGAGTCCAATATTGCAACGCTACTACTATCGCCAAATTTTGTCGAAGATGGTAGCTTTTACTCTTTGCCCTGTTTGGTAAGCCCTCCAACTTTATGTTGCAATATTCCGTCAATTTATTTCACAATAGACTCAAATAAATACTACCTCCTTTATCACAATTGTAGACTAGCACACGAATTAAAAAAAAAAAAAAAAAGGTAATTAATATTGTTAAAAATATTTTCTTACAATTCTTCAAATATTTCCATACATATATTGTATTTTTGATTAATAATACTATACATTAAATAAGAACACATTAAGAAAATAAAAAAATTAAATTAAATACATATCAAACAGAATGTGATCTATATTAGATAATAAAGAGAACGAGTCTACCTTCATTAAAGGTAGCACTTCTTTTCCCCTCTCTACTGAGAGCAGGGTTCTTGAACAACGTCAAACTTGGCTTTCATTTCTCAATACAACAGCCAACAAATTTGACAAGTTCAATTTTAAAAAACACGATGACAACCATTTCAAATGATCATTGAATATTGTTGAATTGAATATTTAAGAGTCAACTCATGGAAGTGTTGAATATTTAAGAGTCAACACGATGACAACATATAATGATCATTGAATATTGTTGAATAATTTACCATCCTACAGAAAAGCATACCATTTAAGAGTCAACTCAAAGCTCACCATCCCAAATATCTTCAACGGTTCTGTATGAGCCGAACTTCTCATGGACAAAAAAGTCACCTGTCACCTGTCTTACCTGCCAAGTTATCGCGAAAGAAAAAAAAAAAAGATCATATTTCAGAAAGAGTAGCAAGTAAACGCAGGACTAACGGGCCTATAGGAAATGTAACTCTTCCCACTTCTGGTCTATATTTGCAAGATGGAAAAAGCTACTTCAACAAACAAGGTGACAACGTCATCTTCAAAATCAACAATCACTACACTTCCACATAATTTGTTTGTCAACTTGCTTGTCACCTTGTTTGTTTGAGACTTTGAGTAGCAATTACGAAACAAGATAGACAGTTGCATCATTATTCATTCATAACTGCCTGTGATAAGAAATATGACTAAAATCCAGAAGGGTTTAAAGAAAATAACTTGCCTGCTCAATTTCGGAGAACTTGGCAAATAAGTCCTCGGGTATGGACCAATCGAAAACATCAAAGTTCTGTTTGATCCTCGACTCATTCGTGCTCTTTGGAAGTACACTATGACCCATCTGCAAACCCCATCGAAGACATACCTGAGCTGGAGTTTTGCCCAATTTTTCTGCAGTACTAACTATAACAGGATGCTCAAGGACATTGATCTTGTACAATGCTGTTCCAGGAGAACCCAGTGGCGAATATGCCTTTCAAGAAAATTAACAGGTTGATTACTGAATAATACACAACAAATCAACAGTAAAACCATTTTCTTCTTTAAACTTTTCTTGCTGTAATAATTATCAAATGAATTATAAGTTTATAACCATCCCACCATCACAAAAACACACACATAAAGACACACTGCCAACTTACAGAAAGGTGAATTCCCTTTGATTTACAGAACTCATGTAGTTTGGTCTGCTGCCACACTGGATGGCACTCGACTTGGACAACAGCTGGAGGAATGCGGGCTACGTCCAATAGATTGCCCAGCTTTTTGGTGGAGATGTTGCATATCCCAATAGCTTGGGCCTTGCCAGAATCATAGAGTGCTTCCATGGCCTTCCATGTGGCAGGAATATCAATGGGAAGAAAGTCCTGCGGATTCATGCCCACAGCTCCCTTCCTCAACCGTGCAGGCCAATGAATCTTCACAATTAGACAGGCATATTTATTAGCCATGATATAAGTTTCCAACAGTAAAGATGCAAAATATCCCTCCCAAATTACAAAGGCATATGGATCAAGCTGATTCTATGTCAACATAGATCGATGAATACATTTGATTTAGTTCTTTCAGTTCATGCACAATGTCGTCTTATATGGTTATTTTGCTTTAACCTTAATTTTTTTTGATAACCGTGGGTGTCGGGGACCCCGCTTTAACAGTCACCCCACTATTCCCATGAGGTCCTGGCGACTGACCGGGAGACTGCCCCAGTGGCCCCAAGAAGTTTTCTGCTCTCGCGGGGAATCGAACCGGGGATTGGTGAGATCCCAAGCACCGCCCTTACCACTTGAGCAACCCCTTGGGGTTATTTTGCTTTAACCTTAATGAACTGTGAAAAACTAAATAAAAGGTAAATATCAGGAGAAATTACATACAAGATATGAATCAAGATAGTCAAGTTGCAAATCTGCCAATGTTTGATCTAACGCCATAGGTACATCTTCTGGAGCGTGCTCAGTACACCTGCAGAAGTTAAGAGAAGTTCTAACATGAATGCTTAAAAGTCATTCAATAAAGACTAGACGTGAAAGCTTAGAGTAAGATGATGTATTGAACTAACTAAAACATCAAACCCGAAAAAGAGAACGTGAAGCAGCAAATGCAGAGAGAGAATGTGTATCTATATAAGAATACTATAAATATGTAAGTACCACTGCAGAATGCATATCCATTGTGGTCGAAAACTAGTTCCTACTCCCATATAATGGGAAATTTCTAGTTATCCATTTCAAATTTGAAGTAGCTCACTTGACAAAATTCATTAATCAGCTTTACATGGCAAATCATAATCAAACATGAAAAATCACTGTGGAGTTCTGCGTTCTACAAAATGAAGATCACTTCTTGAATATATTGCCAAACGTAATTCCATTACCAGAGTTTGGAAGTAATAAATAATTCCTCCCTCTTCACAACTCCATCATTACGCAGCGTCTTTAAAACTGAACCGATCTGGCAAAGAAGGAACATAAAATGAGTTTCACTACTTCCATCTCAATTCATTGGTACCTACAAATTTACTAATTCATTTATAATCAATTTCCAACAACTGCTGACTGGAACTAGTCCGTTCATCTATTCCGCTTCCAATTTATAACAGTAAATTGTGATAGTCCTTTTTGATCCATCAAAATAAAAGACTATTCCAATTCTTTGAATTTCTCAAGAATTGTTCAAGGAGGATTTCTTACACAAGGACAGTTCCATGCTAGGCTACTCAAAAGGTGCTTGAAGAGATCCCCAAGCATCATTTGCTCTTCAACAAGCAGTGGTGGACGGAATCCTTTTTGCAGATCACAAGAGCATCAACTGCTAAATAAGTGTGAATTACATCAATGGAGGAGTTTCAAGGATCATGGGAGTGTAAACCGCTACAACTTACCCTGCACTTCTTTAGTAATTGATACTCCCGTGATTCAAGAACTGATTTTATCCACCAAAGCTTGTTGAAGTGCAACTGGGGCTCAAAAACATTTTTGTTCATTCTTCTTTGAGCAACTCTATCCGTGGGAGTCTTTTCAGGGATGGGAATCCCTCTTCACCACGTTTCTCCAAATTTAGAGAACAAAAAAAGGTCATCATTTTGGTGCAAGATTGGTTATTCACTTTCTTCTGCTTTTTCTCCCATATTTAGTTTATTTTCCTTTATATTTTGATTAAATCATGAGTGGCTAATTATTTTTGTTAGGGTTAAACAATACAACTTGTGTTGGTTTTCTATTGTGATTTCTGCTGACTTTTCATTATTTTGATCAAATTATTACTTGTAAATTGTTGCTGAGATTGAAGGGAAATATGCAAATTTCACTCTCATATTGAATTTCATTGAATTATTAGTTCCTTTTGAATTCATAAGAAAACGGAGAGGTAATTGAGAAGTTGATTTTTTTGTGAAGACCATGTTAACAGATCACAGGATATGATAACATTGTACATGCTAATGTGTTGCCACAATGAAGTCCAATTGTCCTTTCAAATCGCATTTTAATTTCGAGAGACAGCGATCCACAAAAATATAAAATAAACTACAATAAATATTAAAATCTGTACTATTGTATTTTTACTCATTAACAACTACAGAATGAAAAACATACCTCCTTTTCATTTCTAAACATACCTCCTTTTCATTTCTATAGGACCGAGCACAGTCAATATGGCGGTATCCAATCTGCATAGAAGTATCAGGGATTGCTTGATTGTAAGTTGTTATACAGACAGAAAGACAACATTTTACACTTCCAAATTAAAAATTAAGTTCCGTCTACTCATAACCACAAACGACATCAAACTTAAGCAGACCAAATCCAAACACCCTAAGCTCTCAACTCCTATCTTCATGCTTCATGATTCATTCTCACTATAACTGAATAATCACCAGAAAATGCAGTATGAATCCCACCCTTGTCTGTATGTTTGTTGCTATGTGTCGGCTGTCGCAATAGCAAAACAGCCAGCCATCGGCAAAACAAAACTAATAATCACAAGTATAACATCTGCAACACATATTCTACATACTGATTATATAATGATCATTACATGTTATATTAACTATTAAGCATATGAGTCCACTCCCATGTTCTAGACTCGTAGTACTTGACTTAGTTTAGAAGCAAATATATTATCACAAATTTTGGATAAAAATTGTTAATCACCCCTCCCACCCCGAATCCCGTTCTGTCTCATATTTTGGCCAATCAAATCCCCAAATTTTGAATTGCTCCATACCCAGAACATTCTCTACATTTATTAGTCTCAAAATTTCCAAAATCCACGCTACTCTTAACTGTTCTAATAATCTCATCACACATTCAGAAGCACAAAAAATACAACCGACATTTCTATTTGAAGAAGTTCACAGAAAAATAAAATGCAAACACCAATTTCCACATACAAGTTCAATTACGGAAAAAGAATAGCATACAAGCCCAATTAACATCCGTAATCTAAGTTTTACAACATACAAAGTTACATAAGCGCACATACGCATATAATGTACATATGAATGCAGAAAGAGATACCCTGATCGCCGTTTTCACAGATTGACCGACGACGCCAGGATCGGCCTGCCACGTACCGAGGCCGACTGAGGGAATTTTGGCTCCGGTGTTCAAATCGAAGAACCGAAGGAGCGTCGCAATCGGCTTCGCCATTATCGTACTTTATCTTCTTTCTCCAGAGCGCGAAATTGAAAGTTGAACAGTGAAGAAGGCACTGTTCTGTAGACCGCAGGACACCGAGGAGAAGTAAAGCTCGTTTGAAAAGTGCTTGGGAAATTTTAGAAAGAGTTGAACTATTCACGCCCCAGAAATTTCTGCACGCACCTCAAAAAATTTACCTTCCCTAAAATACTCCCAATTTACTCTCTTTACAAAAAATTTGTTCGATCGAACATGATCGAATAGCTCTGAAACTGTTCACCCAACCATGTCCGAACAATTTCAAAACTATTTGGCCATGGTTGGCCAAACTAGCAAAACGGAAAAAAAATACACCGACGAGCTCTTGCTACCATTTTTGGTAGCAATTGGTGTTGGGAATGGCAGCAAAAAAATAGGGGATTCTCTATTACATTCCAAATGCATGTAGAAATACGGCAAGTGCATGGATCGTACAAATAATAAAGTGGATAAGAAATCCAGTTATCGATCCCTCAATGAGTGATCAGTTGATTTCACACAAATCAACTTAAAAGGAAAAGTATGTAAATTACACACGCACATTTAAAATTTTCGGTTGGAATAAGAGAAATATAAAGATACCAATTAAAGATTTATCACAAGTGGGATTGAAAATAAGAGGAAAAAAACTAGTTGGGATTATCTACTTTTGTTTTACCTTTGCTACTCAATGTCACTCATGCCCCGATCAATTAAGTTACTTATCAAACTGTGTTAGATCCGATTTTCCAACATTAGTTCATTACCGCTCTCGAGCGTCAAACCGACTCTTGTAAATCAACCCAACCTATTATATTTCCATATCGATTGAAAATAAATTTATAGCATTAAACCTTGTGAAAAATAGTTCAAATGGTCATTTAGGGTTTAAGGCCTTGTTCTATTTGGTGTTAACCAAATTCGCACGCAATTCCGTATACCTCATACTCATTTTCAACCACAAACACATTTCCCAAAATAATATTAACCACACATTTTTACACGGAATACCACGCGGAACAACTAAACCCCCAATCAAACAAGGCCTAAGGGTATATTTTTATCATTTACAAGAACTTAAAGTGGATGCTATCCAATTTAAAATGTATATTTTTCTTTCAAAACCTATACAAATCACAAAATATCAATATTTAATGGCTGAATAAATGAAGGACAATCAATACCATAACGCCCACACACAAACATAAGTAACTTACCATAAGGAACTAGATTAACTTCGAGAAACTTGATTTACCTATATCAATGATATAATCATAACATGGAGTATTTAGCTCATAATAACAAAATAATCAAAAAGAAAGTGAAGAGAATCCATTACAATAGAGTAATAATGAGGAAAATACAATAACAACAATAAAAACTCTTAGAATGATAATTTGAAGCTTGAATGGTTGAATATCTTCTTTTTCCCAAATTCCTCTTGATGGACCCTAACTTTCTTCTCTCTTTTCTCTCAAATTTCTTAAGCAAAAAATGAATAATGAACAAGTCCTAAGCATTTCCCCAAATTGTAGGAAGAGATTTTCCTTAATTACTCCAAAAAAATAAAGTTAAGATAGTCAAAAAATGAGTTTGGGTTAAAAATCAACATAATGCACTCGCAGGCAGGGGTGCGACAGCATGGGTCCAGCCGTGCAGCCACAAGGCATACCCTTGAAGGGCAGTCGCAGGTATGGGTGCGACTGCACCCCAAGCCCAGGCCACTGCCCAAAATTTACTCTTTTTGTTCCCTCTATAATCTTTGATGAAATTGCATAAGAAGCCCTCCGACTTTAAAATCATACAATTTAGTTCTCAATTTTTGAACTTTCTTTCAAAAATATTGCAAAATAATTACACTTGAAGTCCTTCATCTTTCGAAAAATTTCACTTTGGTCCCCAACTTCTAGTTTTTTGACTTTTTAGTCATTTTTCTCTTTTTGCTTCATTTCATTTCCATTTGAGTTTATTCACCTACAAAGATGAGTTTTACACATTTGTGAGTATAAATCAATCCATTTACTTGATTTTTAATATGTTTAGAGTATCAAATGAGTGTACTAAAACACACTCATCATTCTCCTCCCTTAGATTACTGCAATTTTCAGCAGCAAACGCTGCTGGAAGTGGCAATAAAAGAAGTTGCCACAGTTAGTAGCTTCTTTTCCTACCATTTTCGACAGCATTTGTTGCCGGAAAATGCAGGCTTCTTCGGTTTTTTTTTTTATAAAGAAAGTGAGAGGGTATTTTGGGGTGTATTTAAGAATTTTTGGGGTGTTAATAGTTCAACTCGTTTAGAAAACGACCGAAAACTAAAGGAATTCTTTGGGGACTAAAAAAAGGGTAAAAGAAATATTGAAAATTCCAAAAATTATTGAAAATAATTACAAGCCGAGACAGTTTTTTTTTTTTTTTTTGGAGTAAGTTTTTTCTTTTAATCACGTAGTCCTCAAAAATTTTCTTATCTCGTGAAAAGTAGAATGTCAAATATATAGCAAATTTGAAACATGGCCGTTCTTCTTTGGCTACCAATAAGACGCCGCTACATGCGCATGTGTTATGTAAATCCGTACATGTCGCGTTCAAAAATAGAACTCCCACTCCACATCTTATTTTTATATAAATTAATATTTTTGGAAATGAGCAATTTAAAAATATTTGTCTTAATCCTTATACTTAATTATTAATAATTATTATTTGTTGATTACAATACACATTAAAGAAAAGTATGTAAAGAAAATAAAAATTAATTAAAAAAGTGAACCATTATTTTGGAATGGACAAAAAATAAATACTACCTCCGTCCCATAATTATAGTCCACTATTCCTTTTTATGCCGTCCCAAAATATAGGTCACCTTCCTTTTAAAGATATTATTAAAATATTAGTTATCTTATATACCTCCATTTAATGTACATAATTATAATCAAAATAACTTAATTGAAATAAAACATTCAATAAATGAAGGGGTGTAATAGGAAAATAAGTTTAAATTTTACTTTTCCAACACTATTAATTGCAGTTTTCTTAATCTTTGTGAAATTAAAAGTGGACTATAATTATGGGACGGAAATAGTAATAATTATCTTTATGGGAAGGAGAGAGTATTGTTCGGGCTATTTGCATAGAAAAATCATTTGTAAAATATGTCAAGATAATGAATTGATAAGCTATGTTGAAAAATGAAATACCTCGCTAGTAGCTACTATAGATTATTAAATGTAATGGTCTTCGTTAACTAAATAATTTAAACGTGGTCGATTCTCAATAGTGAATACCAAAAATGTTTTTCTTGATAATTGTGACCTTTCGTCAAGCTATTTATTTTTTATTTTATTTTATGATTATATCCGTTAAATTATTGTTGGTTCTACATTCCTGACTCGTGGACAAATTATATTACCTAACATTGCCGACTACATCATCATCTGTTAATATTCACACTTAGAAAAAAATCATTGTTCATATCAGAAATATCTTAACCACACATTAAACAGAAGTGACAATCATTTATATTCTTTTAAAACTTTTTCGTTGAGGTGCATATTTAAAAATAAATTTTTTCCTTAAAGGATATTTTTATTATTATTATTATTATTTGCAATCAAGTATAATAATGTTTTTAAGAGACCCATTTGCAATTTAATGCACCAGCAGGCAGCAGATACAAATTCATGATATTGACAATACCACTTATACCAGTCACCTACTTAGGGAATTGAAGGCCATGCAATTTGAACTGCAGCTCATTTTTTTTTTTTTTTTTTTTGGGAAAAATAGCCTTTTATATTTTCTTTTTTACATTATTTTTTCAATTTTATTTCAAAAATTTTTTAAATGATTGTATCCATTATATTTTATATTTAATTTTTCTTTTTTTCAGATTAAAAATTTTACTATGATGAATAGGAGTCCCTCTAATTTCTAATCCTAATCGGCTAATCCCATCTCCACACCTACAGTCACCTACTTATGAAATCAAATGTTTTGTTTTCTTGATACAATTATATGTGTTTTTATAAAATCATCACATGTGAATTTTTAAATTTATTCTCAACTTTATCCTCCACCTTTTCCCTCTTCTTGTTCATCTAAGGGTGTGTTTGATTGGAGTGGGTGGAAAAGAAAACATTTTCCTTATTACATGGAAAAGATTTTCTTGAGGGGGAGGTGAAAAAAATTTGCCATGGAAAATAAAGGCAAAACAAGCTTCAAATGGTTGTACATTCAAAATATTTTCCATGGCAAATTTTTCAATCAAACAACAAAGTGGGAAATTATTTGTCTTGATGGGACATTTTCCATGTCAAATGGATGCAACCAAACACACCCTAAGGGTGTGTTTGATTGGCAAAATTTTTATAGGAAAATGTCAAATCAAGGAAAAGATTTTCCCACTTTGTTATTTGATAGAACAATTTTTGAAAGAAAATATTTTCTATGTACAACCATTTTATGCACAAATGAGCCACTTTTGATGGAAAATCTAATCCAAGTGGAAAGTAGGAAAATATTTTCTAAGTGATTCAAATGAAGGAAAATATTTTCCATGAATGCAATCAAACACATCCTAAATAATCAATTTTCATCGATGCATTGGTGCAGAAGTTTGATCCAAATGTTCACAAATTTACACAAGGATATTAGGCCTTGTTTGATTGGGGGTTTAGTTGTTCCGCGCTGTATTCCGTGTAAAAATGTGTGGTTAATATTATTTTGGGAAATGTGTGTGTGGTTGAAAATGAGTATGAGGTATACGGAATTGCGTGCGGATTTGATTAACACTAAATAGAACAAAGCCTTAGGCCTTATTTGATTGGAGGTTTAGTTGTTCCGCGCGGTATTCCGTGTAAAAATATGTGGTTAATATTATTTTGGGAAATGTGTGTGTGGTTGAAAATGAGTATGAGATATACGGAATTGCGTGCGGATTTGGTTAACACCAAATAGAACAAGCCTTAATGACATAAAATAAAGATAAGAAAATTATATATGAACACGTGTAAGAAAAGAATTAAAGTGAGCACTGAAATGACAGAAATTTGCCCCACCCCTATCCTGACGCACCGACTGATGTCAATCCTCGACAACATTGTCACCCTTATCCAAACCACAGTAAAGTTGTGGTTATCTGGTACTTCACGGATTGAAACATTTGAAAAAGCATTAACACATAAACATTCCATCGCGCCAGGTAACAAATCTTTTAAGGTTTGTATGAAAATTTTTTATGTTGCAAGTGTTGGCACGTGTCAGAGTGACTCAATCCCCCGCTTCCTGATTGAAGGAAACAGAGGGACTGAGCCACGCTGACACATGCCAATGCTTGCAAGGGAAAGAAGCTGAAGGTTTGTATTCAATCTTATTCTTACTGGTCCACAGTCATTTTACATGCTTTTTCCTAATATAACCTTGACTAAATGTACAAGTTTTCTCATTTTCTTGAATCAGAACCAGCACAAAACCTAAATTTACAGATTGAGAAAAATTTCCAAGTTCAATATGCTAAAGTTGAAACAGAAAATTCAAATCCAAATACTAAATGAAGCATTCTTCTTCGGAATAAAAAATGCCGATTTTATTCAAGGTGGTCTGCAACTTGACTATTCTTACAAGTAATGCCAATTGCCACACAGAGGCGGTCCTGTAATGAGCGTGATCAGCTGATCAGCGCCGCCATTTTGCGCTATTTTTATTCATTATACCCAGTTTGATTGTGTACGCTTTTTTTTTTTTTTTACTGAAGGGCCCAATTTTGAATCTAACCCAAATTTTTAGGCCCAATTTTAAGAATAATAAGAGAACAATTGAAGTATTCAATCCAAATTTTTAGTTCCATTTTTTACTTTTTAGCAATGTATATTCAAATATTTATGCCAATTTTGAATTAGTAGAGACCGCTTTAATTTACTTTAGAATAGTATATCAGTATTAGTATTGGGTGGATTTGATCAGATTCGTTTGTAAAATAATTGTTGAAATTTGTTTGACAAAAGACTATGTTTAATTCATTTGATGCGATTTTTAATCTTTTTCTTGGTATTTAGTGTAAAGCGATTCTGAGATAGTGAATGTGAATAGCGGTTGAAGATGTCAAAACTAATAAAAATGAATTGGGAAGGAAAGATGAAGAGGAAGGAAAAGATGAGTTACGTTTGATGCTCTTTCTAAGTTTTTTAGTTTAATACCGTGCGTTGGACTAAAAAAAAAAAATTCAAGGCAAAACCCATTTATATAGTTCAGTACTTTTTCAAGATTTCGACTGCCATGAATCACAAGTGCCTGTTGCCACACATACTTCCATGTTTACGGGAGAGTTCAACAACTGCTCATATAGGAAGACGAAAAAATAGACATTTCATTCTCCCATTCATTAATATGACTTGTCTGCAGCAAACAAAAAGGTATATGTAGCACTTTCCTAGTCAAAATATCAAGATCAAGAGAGTACATAAAAAGGTCACGCATTAAGTCGCATTACTTCAGCAAATGTAATGAGCCAAAACACACAGCGGTTTACAGTTTTACACACCTTGAACCTCAACACAAATTTCAAACATTCAACCGCAACATCACGAACAAGCATAGCATTCGATAAGTTGAAATTACACACCAGAAATTAGTACTATTCTGACTAGGTACGCTTGCAACCCCAAATTAATTTGAGTTTATTATAGACGATGACATTAAGATATATTTGCCATCCTTCACAAAAGCAGATCATTCAACAGCAAGCTCAAAGCTCTCCGTCCCAGATATCTTCAATTTTTCTGTATGACCCAAACTTTTCATGGACGAAGAAGTTACCTGTGATCTGTCTTTCCTGCAAAGTCGAAAAGGGAAAAGAATAAGATGAAGAAAATATCAACATTACTTCAAGAGCTGCACAAGAGCTGCACAAAGAAAATGCTTGACTTTTCAAAATGAAATTTTCGTCAGTTGGGGAGAACCAGCCTAGATGGCAAAATTTTAATAGATCATTCATAATATGGATAAGAAACCATTTAAAGACCGATTTGAATGTTTATACATACTTGAGTGACTGTTGACTCAAAATTTTGAGACTCCATATTAATTAGGATTTGTATACTGAAGTCCTGAAGTCCTGAGTAGACCTTACCTTCGGAATAGTTGTTTACCAAAAGTTCCTACAACTTCCAGTTGTTTCTTAATGCAACAAGCTTCACAAGTCTTAAGACTGTTAGTTTTAGTGCCTTTAGGTAATGATGCAAACTCGAGGGATTTCTAATTATGGAGACAAATAAACGAATTGCAATTGCAAATTAGATTGTTGCTTTACTCATTGCTGCCTGCTAGAATAAATATACCCATCAAATTCCAAGGCTTAATGCAAATCTAAATGAAGAAAACTTGCCTGATTGATTTCGGAGAACTTGGCCAACAAGTCATCTGGTATGGACCAATCGAACACGTCAAGGTTCTCCTTGATCCTTGCTTCATTTGTGCTCTTGGGAAGTACACTGTTACCCATCTGCAAACCCCATCGAAGAGCTACCTGAGCCGGAGTTTTGCCCAATTTTTCTGCAACAGTAACTAGAACTGGATGCTCAAGGACATTGACCTTGTACAATGGCGTTCCAGGAGACCCAAGTGGCGAATATGCCTTTAAAGAAAATTAACAGGTTGATTAAAATACACGGAGGGAATACTGGGACAATATTAAATTAACCGAGTTTTGCAAAACTCACAGAGAGGTGAATTCCCTTGGATTTACAGAATTCTCGGAGCTTAGTCTGCTGCCACACTGGATGACACTCAACTTGGACGACAGCCGGAGGAATGCGAGCTACAGCCAATAGATCGGCCAGCTTTTTGGAGGAGACATTACAGATCCCAATAGCTTTGACCTTACCAGAATCATAGAGCGCTTCCATGGCCTTCCATGTAGCGGGTATGTCCACGGGAAGAAAGTTTTCTGGGGTCATGCCAACAGACCCCTTCTTCAGCCTAGCCGGCCAATGGATCTTCACAATTAATAGGTTCATTTGTTAGCACACAATTTAGCACTAAAGATGAAAATATCCCTCTCATGAAAGAAAAGTTACAACTAGCTGGGCACCACCATTACAAATCAGTTTAACACTGACAGCCAGTCAGGAAGACCAATAATCAAAGAGGGTTAGTTCAAAATTCGTCAAAAGATGTCTATGGATTGAGCTGAATCTACATTATTGTAGATCTAAGAATTCAGTAACTAAATAAATTTTATTCATGCCGTCTTCTTATTATGTCATCTTGCATTGACACATAAATAGATGGTCAAAAGAGTAGTAAGGTTCATATCCCAAAAAATTACATACATGATACAAATCAAGATAGCCAAGCTGCAAATCTTCCAACGATGCTTGCAGTGCCCCAGGGACATCTTCTGGTGCATGATCCGCACACCTGCACGAGTTAAGAGATCAATCCTAGCGAGAACGCTACAAATTTAAAGACTAGCCATATATCAAACCCAAAAAGACAGTGAAGCAGCAATGCAAAAAGAGCATTGTATATCCATCTAGGCATAAGATTAGATTACTTGGTGAACGAATACATAATGCACATCCATTATTATTTTGGAAAACAAGTTCCTAACGTGTATAATGGAAGATGTCTAGTTTCATACTTCCGAATTAAAGTAACTCGCATGTTTCATCAATCAGCTTTACATAGCAAATAATCATACTCAATTACAAACAATCACACTGGAGTTCTGCATTCTGCCAATAAAGTCCAGATTACTTCCTTAAGGTATGCATAAACCACTTACCAGAGTTTGGAGGTAATAAATATATCCTCCCTCTTCAGCACTCCTTCATCAAACAGCTTCTTTAAAGCTGAACCTATCTGCAAAGAAGGAACAGAAGATGAGTCTCATTTTTCATTTAAAGAGGAGAAATCCGTGTGGGTGCAAACAAAGCTATTTCTTTTCTTTTAAATCTTTACAAAAGGGATCTTACGCATCAACAACAGCGGTAGACGGGAAAACATACCTCCTTTTCATTTCCATAGGATCGAGCACAGTCAATGTGACGGTATCCAGCCTAAATTAAAGAATAAGATCAACTGTGAGTTGTTATAGAGATAAAGAAAGGCAATAATTCACATTTTCAAACAAGAACATAGAAGAGCGTGCACAGTTCTTTTGTTTTCCCCTGCATTAAATTTCATCTGCTGATTTATAAGATGAGACAAAGAAAAAGAAAAAAAGGAAAAAGAAAAGAAAAGAAAGGAAAAGAAAGACTATTTTGCGCTAGTCACAGAAGAAATCAAACTCAAGCGAATCAAATCCACACATTTTTAGCTTTCAACTTCCATTTTTTCTTGCTTCATGATCAAATCTCAGCATAATTCACGATCCTTCAGAAAGTAAGCATACACTCAACTCCTAGGAATATCAGTGGACCACTAACTCGCAATGTGAGTAGTTAACAGGCAAATATTTTATCACAAATTCTGGAAAATCAATCTCTCCAATTCCTTTACCTACCCAACTTTTTATTCAGTCAATCACCCAACTGGAGTGGAACAAAATTTCAGCAATTGTTTTTTCAATTTATTACGCACAAAATTTCCAGATCCGTGTAAGGTCACGAAATAGAAAAAGAGTCTCCACGTAAAAGTTCAATTTAAAGATTTATGGAAAACACACGTTGACAATAAGATCCACGCCCACGCCCACAAATAAGCATAAATTATAGATAACGAGAGTGACCTTGACGGCGATTTCAACAGCTTGACCGACGACACCAGGAGGTGCTTGCCATGTTCCAAGGCCGACTGAGGGAATTTTCGCTCCAGTGTTCAACTCGAAAAAGCGCAAGTCCTTCGCCATTTTCTGGATAAACAATTATCTTCTTCAAGATCGAGAAAGTGAAAGAAAGAGTGAGGGAGGACCACGGCTCTACAGCACGAGAGTGAGTGAGAGAGAGAGAGAGTGTTTAGAATCGAGAGTTTTGCCCTTCTTTTTATAGGCGAATTTTTTATCACGAAATCTTGACCGTCATTTCTCACGTACAAAAATCAATGGCTAATATCACACCGAACACTCCAGAGTCCAGAACTGCCCCATAATGAGAGCCTTTTTTTTTTTTTTTTCCTTTTTCTATGTAGGGTCATGCATTTAATTCGTTTGACAATTACAGTATGCGTCGTATCAAATATCCAAGTATTTATTGCATGGTGAAAATGATTATTCTTCTTCCATCCCAAAATTATAATTATTTTTTTATAAAAAAATATAATTAATAATATTAAAAAAATACAATTCAAATTTATTTTTCTAATATACTCTCTCATTTATTAGATATTTTATTTTAACTATTCTATTTTAATGATATTAATATATATTAAATAAACGCATAAAAGACAAGTAATATTTTAATTACATCTTCAAAAAGAATGCAACCTATATTTTGGGATTAACAAAAAATGAATAGTGGATTATATTTTTGGGACGGAGATAGTATTAATCTAATGCTTCCGTTAGTATTATAATTATGACATTAGCTAGACACATGATTAGAGGTGGAGCTGCTACATTCCAATCACCCCATATTTATGGGGTATGTGGGTTGGCTAGACGTGGCAGCTCTACTTCGAATCACATGTTTCGCTAATGCCATATAATGATATTAGTGGAACACTAGATCAATACTGGTGATAAATAATAATAACAGTATCATTCATAATCAATAATAAATTAAGAAAATAGTGATATAATATTAATTAAGTTGTTATTTTAAATCTCATATTTAAGGAAACAAATTAATTATAATTATTTTGTTCGTCCCTGTTATATGCTCACTTTTACTTTCATAAAGATTAAAAAAAATATAATTTATATCATTGGAAAAATAAAATTTAATTGTATTTTTTCAAATATGATCCTATATTAAATGATATTGATGTATAATCATTAATACCAATGCACATTAAATAAAGGTATAATAATAATAATAGAAAAGTGAAGAAAATAAATAAATATAAATAGAAAGTAACATATATTTTAGGAATGATTAAAAAAGAAAATCAACCTATCCTTGTAAGACGGAGGGAGTAGCTATAGATTGTTGCATTAATTGTAGAAGTAAATAATTTCTGAAACATCAATCCAAACACTAACAATAATTCAAGTAATCATAATCTCGGGGGTGAATATGTATCTACCAATAGGCTAGGGATCAAAATTTAATGTTTCAAAATGCGTACCCGTCTACGATAAACAACGTACCCAATTACAACATCTGAAGAATTTAGTAATAGCAATGATGAGACCAACACCGACAGCAGCGGCAGTCAGCAACCATTCTGCTGAAAATTTCATTTTTTGAGGCATATAGAAGTATAAATAAATTTATCTCAAAACACCCCAGGAACTAAGAGAAATGTGTGTGTATTTGGATGAATGTGGTTGCAAGGTACTAAGTTGATGTACCATTTTATGATCGCGTTTCCTTGATTCGAAGAAAAAGAGACAGATTCTTTGCTTCTCCCTTGTTGAAAAATTCGAGTGAGTTTTCCTGACCATCAAGAAAATGAGATGGAGATATTCCTTTCTTTACCTTTCTGCATCATTCTACAGGTAACTGTCTGCCACTAGCTTTTTTAAAAAAAAAACAAATTCGAGAAAGCAGAAAGGTAACGTGCTCAAATGTTGTTCCCTAGATAGAAAAATTTGTAGCGTCCTTGAAACACCTCGGTACGATATTTTTGTTTGATAACTCCTTACTCACTACATTATTTATTGAATTATAATTCCTCGTATAGTATATAAGTAGATAGTACTTAATAATTATTAGTCAAGAGTAATGTTCTCCATTTTACGGAGGAAAAATAAAATATGTTCTTTGCTGACAAGACACTGCCACATCATCGCTTTATATTATATGGTGAAAATGGTTTAAAATGATTGTGTAATAATGCCACATCATCAACTCTAGTTGACGTGACATTATCACATTAGCAGTGCGCATGCTTCATCCTTCCTAACGTGGTAGGAGAACATTACTCTAATTAGAAGTATTGGGTGTTCGGTAATCAAAGAGTATAGAAAGTTTTCTACGAGAGCTCACAGAATCAAAACTAAGAAACCATAACATGAATGAAAATTCCCAAGATAATTTGAACAATTCAATATCAAGACAAATTTCAAGCTTCGAAGGACATTAATGTGAAAATGTTTATCCTAGTCTCAAAGGAATGCTTGCAATAAAACCAGCTTAGATACTGCAAAGTAATTTGGAGTTCATCACTGTAGATATTGATGATATGAAACATTTGGGCGATCATTCGAAAACAAATGCATCATCCAACCGCAAGCTCAAGCCTCAAAGCTCACCATCCCACAGATCTTCAATGGTTTTGTATGAGCCGTACTTCTCATTAGCAAAGTTAGTGCCTCTAAGCAGTCTTGCCTGTCAAGTTAAAAAAAGGCATTTAATACCTTCCTAGACATATCTTAATCGTAGTGATGTTATGTACATATTGATTTCGGCATGTTTGGTAAGGTGGATTGAATTTATCTGTTCGTGTAGAATGTGTATGATACTAGCTCCAAACATGCCTCTAAAGTCTGAATTATTAGTTTTAGCAATTATGTTTAAAGACAAATGGTAGTCATACACTTGCCTGATCAATTTCGGAGAACTTGGCAAATAAGTCATCGGGGATGGACCAACTGAACACATCAAAGTTCTCTTTAATTCTGGATTCTTTGGTACTCTTGGGAAGTACACTATGGCCCATCTGTAAGCCCCATCGGATGGCAACCTGTGCAGGAGTTTTACCCAATTTTTCTGCAGTAGTCGCTATAACAGGATGTTTGAGGACATCACTTTTGAGCCATGGCGTGCCAGGGGAACCAAGTGGCGAATATCCCTTCAAGAAATATTATCAGGTTAATTAAAATTATAATATCCATGTATCTCATAGGACTCACGTAGTACACAAATCTCCACCACTTATTTTCAAAAAATCAAATTCTGCTTCAAATTCAAATTTGTTTGCTAACAGAGGCTTAATAAAGTAATGGAATTGAGGCAACTCACGGAAAGGTGAACTCCATTGGATTTGCAGAACTCGCAAAGTTTGGTCTGTTGCCAAGAGGGATGGCACTCAACTTGGTTCACGGCTGGTGGAATGCGGGCCACATCCAATATATCGCCCAGCTTTTTGGTGGAGAAATTGCTAACACCAATTGCTCGGGCCTTACCGCTGTCGTAGAGTGCTTCCATGGCCTTCCATGTGGCGGGTATATCCACTGGGACAAGATCTTCTGGAGCAAAGCCAACAGACCCCTTCCTCCTCCGGACAGGCCAATGAATCTTCAAAATTAGACAGATTGATTTAGTAGGCCCAATTAAACAGAGATTCAAAGTATCCTCTCATCAGTTAGAGCTGATTATGACACCCCTTTTAAACTATTACATATTGTCCCAGAAAATCAAATCTCACTAAAACTATCTATTCCATACGAGTACTAAACAACCATTATAGCTGCAGCACATTTAATGTCGTCATAATTCATTAAGATATAGGCGTTCATTTGATTGATTTATTTCCAAGTACACCATACTGTCTTCTTAAAAGGTCATCTTGCATCCACTGTCAAATGGTGAAAAAGATGATTGAAGGTTGATATCACAAAAAAAATACATACCAGATACAGATCAAGATACTCAAGTTGCAGTTCTTCCAATGTTTTAGCTAACCCCACAGGTACATCTTCCGGTGCATGATCAGTACACCTGCAGAAGTCATGAGATCATTTCTAGCTTGAATGTTCAATAACAGTAGCATCGGATGGAAAGAGTAACCTAAAGCAATTAATTATAATGTTCAAGCATTTCAAGACTATGAAACCTAAAAAAGAATATTGAAGCAGCAAGGGCAAAAGGATTGGACATTATATAGCCATACTAACAGTAACATTGAAAAATGCATCCACATTATTGTTGAGACCTAGTTTCTTCCCCATATACAGAAGATGATGTAGGTACACATCTCAATATTGAAGTGGGTCATATCAACAAGTTTCAATTGAAGTCAGAACCAGATCACTTTTTGAATGTGCTTCTGAACATAATTTAATTACCAGAGTTTGGAGGTAATAAACAAGTCCTCCCTCTTCACAACTCCATCATGAAACAGCTTCTTTAAAACCGAACCTATCTGCAAATGAGGAACAGAAGATGAGAGTCAGATGCATATATATAGACACAATGTCTGCGAGTATGAATTTCCATTCTGAACCTATAAATCCCTTGAACCAGAATGGGACGCAAGCCTCACTATCTGTATGACACTGTTGTGTATACTTACAAAATCTTTCTGTATAATCTGGTTTTATTTTTTAGTCCAAATAATCCCCTACCATGACATAGCCAGAACAGTAGTAATTACTAAAATAAAAGCACTCATACAAACCATTGAAGTAACTCCACCCCTGACCGTCCAAAAACGATAATCTCTGTAATATTCTAGACCACAAACCATTGAACGAATTCAGTCACTGACGGTCCAAAGAAGACAATCTTTGTAATATTCTAAACCATTCACGAATATTAAGCAAAAATAATTAAAACGGTTATAGCTCCTACAATCCTTAAGCTATTAGATATCTTCCCCACTGCAGTGAAACAAGGGTGGTACCCAAAAAAATGAATTACATTTTTCATTCCATGAAAAGAGACATTGGTGAAATGCTTGCACACATTTTACTTATATTGGGTTTTATATAGAAGAATGGAGCTTATTGCTGAATGACAGTGATAGAATGAAAAACATACCTCCTTTTCATTTCCATACACTCGAGCACAGTCGATATGGCGATATCCAGCCTGCGTAGAAGTACAAGATATAGATAGACTTCTTCCAAACTAGGAAAATCTAAGAATCAGCACACAACATTTACATGTTTTTTTCATGGAACGGTTATATTTTCCACTATATGTCATCTTCTCATGGTATAAGATGAAAAAGTTATCTGCAGACAAAAATCAGAACACTTTCAGCTTCCAATTCTCATTTTTCCCTGCTTCATGATTCAACCAGCATAATTCAATAACCACTGGAAAATGCCAGAACAGTTCCACAACAGTCGTCATTGAAGTTGCTCTGAGTTAATGCATCAAATAGCAGCGAAACTAATAACATAATCAAAAGTACAAAGCCTGAATCAGGTATTCTCCATACAAAATTATGCAACTATGCTTTGGATATTGAATATGTAGCCCGCTCCTAAGCTCTAGCAGTGGAACAATGGTTAATCCCCTTATATATTCTAATTTTCGTTCAATCAAATCACCAAATTAGAATAGAATCGAAATCAAAACCATTTTCGTTGTACAATATCGGTTTCAAATTTAGGCACAAAGTTTCCAATGCACAGTGTTGTAAATGTATAAATGTCCGTAGTCTCAACTCTCAATATACATTTCAAAATCATGAAAACTGTGAAAACCTACTCAAAACAAATCAACACGACAAACATTTTAATGCCCCACGATTTCAAAAATAAGAAGCAATCACGCACAACTCACGAAGATACACACTCATGCATATAGATATACCTTGATGGCGGTTTCAACGGCTTGACCGACGAGACCAGGCTCCGACTGCCACGTCCCAAGTCCAACTGAGGGGATTTTCGCTCCGGTATTCAACTCAAAGAATGAAATCTCCTTCGCCATTGTCGAGATTCACAGTTTTTTGCAGATTTGAAATTTAACCAACAGAGGAGAATGGCAATACAGAGTGAGAAGGTCGGAGACTCTCACTCCTTATAAGCGGGACAATGGAAGAATATTTGACCGCGTTTATTTATTAGAAATTTGAGTGGAATCTTGACTGTCGACCGTCAAGCTTGCACAATCTACGGCACATATCGTTTGAAAGAAGCCAGGCTCGCTACTAATTTGATGGCAATATCTGGAGCGTCGATTTGTGTTTCCGGCCGCAACAATCTAACGGCTAGGTTCACTTGAAACTAGCTGGGCCTGTAGACCCCAACCTATTTTTTATGGACTGGACGGCAGAGTGGGTTGTCCAAAGTGGGCCTCCACTATAGACTTCTTAGGACGTATATAAATAAATAAATAAAAATAAATAATTAGTTAAATATTAAATTTTGTGAATAAAATGAGGAGAATATATACAATTAAATTAATATCTTTTTTACTTAGATTTTTTTAAAAATAAATATTTTTTTCTAAAAAAATGTGCAGTTAAAAGTAAAAAAGATAAAAAAATAATATTTTCTATGACATGTAGTGCATAGAAAGAATAATTGTTAAGATAATATTTTTTTCCAAAATAAAAAATTATCTATCATCATTTTCCAAACAACATAAAATTTTGAATTTACTATCAACAGATTTTAGCTTTGACACATTTCGAAACTCCCTACAAATTAAAGATTTTTGTGTAATCTATTAAAATCCGTTAAAATTTACGTGTCCTTGAACTCTTCCGAAATTCTACTCTTTTTTTTTTCTTATTCTTTTTAAAGCATCAATCAAATTCTACTCTTTATTATTATTTTGGGGAAAGTCATGAAAATTAAAAACAATATCTAATTGTTAATGTCTCATATGAGGAAATCCCACAAATGATTTCTAAAATCATTTGTTAATTCAAAGAAATATACTACCATTTATCGCAAGATTAAGTGTAATCTACCTCGAGTTTAAACTTTTACCTTTTTTTGTTAATGTAATGATTTTAGATTGATTGGAGATATAATCCACGTTAGATTTGAATTTTTCAAATTTTTATACATTATTACCTATTTTTTCTAAATTAAAATTTGATCAAACCAATCACATCCACATATCTCATAATATATATAATATTATACAAATCTCCATCATCCAATTCCACTAATTCTCTATTCTCTTTCACATAAAATTCCATCAAAATTTGAATCCTAATATGGGTATAAAGGTTCACAATCGCTAGAATTTATTTTTATGTAGCTATCGTTGTCGGTCGAACAGAGGCCACAGGACAACAAAGTTGATCTTACCGTATGGGCTAAAGCACAACGTAACAAAAACTAACCATACCACTGGCCCATAACTTGACATAACTAATGAGTTGGTTGATGAAACTTGGTGTTTTAAAATGTATAAATTACACTGAGAGCCACGAGGACCGCAACATCATTTTCAACTGAATAATTGCAGAAATTGTAGAACCACATCCTTTGGATTTTATTTTTTTAATTTTTATTTTTATTGATATTTCAATCATATATATATAAATCAGAACCTTACAAGAAGAATGATTGTTGAGAGTTAATTAGCGGTAGCAATTGGATCGAACAATTAATAAAATTCCGATCCAGTTTGACCCAAACTCACGTGTGACATGTAACATGGATTCAGACTTGAATCAAATTGAAAAATTCAACGATAGCTTGTTTTTACTCGTAAAATTTGCAAACTATCACGTAACAAACAAGCAATAGTTTCATTCAAAAAAAAAAAAGAAGCAATAGTTGTGACATTGAGACTCAACTAGGAATTTCATTACTGATCAATGCAAGTCTTAAAAATTTTGTCAATATTTGAAATCCATCAGATTTCACTCTACACGATTGTTCGTACCAAACCTCTTAGAGGAGTAACATGGCAACCACCTTTGTTCGTCCAAAATTATTGTAATTTTACAAAAGCAAGTGTTATGTACACTTCCAAACATTACATTACAATACTGAAAACAAGGTATGGGTCCTTCTGGTTACCAGACAACAAAGGCAAAGATCCAAAAAAAAACACAGACCAAAAAAATATACAAAATTAAATTTCATTTGATATATAATATGGAAAATAATTTGAGTACACATAAATGTGTCCACATAAGTATCCACACACTGATAGAGAACGGAATGAAATTACCATTCTACCTACACATGTGGATATTTGTATATACACATTTTGTGTGTACTTGTAGAATGTCCCATATAATATATGGCTTTCTTTGGGCACATAAACATCAGTTGGTGACACGGCCAACCTGAACCCCAGTACCTACCACCCTATTAGTGGCGGACGGCGACAAAGAACATGAAGGAAAAGGTTGTATATCCGACGCATTGAACCGCCCCGAGTCGCCAGGAAGTCTAACATAGGAGGCAGCCGTAGCAGCAGGGGACTCGTTTAGCCACGTGGCCCCGAGTATCCCCTCTCCATTTTTGTACTGCATTATAGCTTTGTATACACATGGAATCAACCCCTCCATATCCTTTGATGGTTTGATGGTTTCTTTGTATGTTGTATGAGAAGTTTGGTGAGTGGTGTGCGAAGTGGGATTAAAGAGGAGCGAGTTGTTGACTTGAATGCTGGGTTTGGGTTGGAGTCTAGCTGGTTACATTGCAAAACAAAAAGCCTCGCACGAACACTTGAAAGAGATTTTTGAAAGGTGTATTTTAACTACAATCCAGATTACAACTCAACAAATCTTGTTATAATAATACCGAGTCTTCTGCATTACTATACTAATTTCCCATCCGTTGGTTGACACGTTAACATATCATACATTTTGTTCTCACTAGATTCCAGACCCTTCTTCTTCCTACAATCTTTTAATTGCACTTTGCTTATTCAATTCATGTAACCAAGTAAAACTATCAAAACTTATAATTTTAACACGATGAAAATAAATAAAAAATACTTAGTATTTAATATTTTGAATTAGAACTTTTAAAAAAATTATATTTAAAATCTTTCCAAAACTAGTTTTTTCTCGTTAAATGTTTGCTTTAAATATTGGTTTATTTTTAATTATGCTACTAATTAATGTAGGATTATTTTCAAAACTAATTTTATAATTTTAAAAAAAATATTTAATGTGTGCCACGTTGGCAACTTTACTAACGTGACACTCCAATTTTTTTAACATAAAGAAAAATTAATAAATTACTATTTACTTAAAATTTGATAAATTATTAAATATAAATTTAGTTATAATTTTAACTATTCACAATTTGATTATAAAAAATAAAATAAATAAAAATATCCACTATTTTTGAATAGTCCAATTCACGTAACCAAGTAAAACTATCAAAACCTATAAATTTAACATGATGAAAATAAATACAAAATATTTATTATTTAATATTTTGAATTAAAACTTTAAAAAATAAAGTTATATTTATAGTCTTTTCAAAATCAATTTTTTCTCATTAAATGATTGCTTTAAATATTGATTTATTTTTAATTATATTTTTAATTACTACTAATTAATGTTGGATTATCTCCAAAACTAAATTTATAATTTTTCGAAGATATTTAATATGTATCACATTAGCATCTTTATCAACGTGACACTCCAATTATTTTAATATAAAATATAAAATGCCAAATATACATCTGTCATCTCAGTCTGAGAAAGTTGTTCTTCTACATTTCTCTAAAGAAACTCATCACTTTCTCCTTAATTTTGTAGGGGGAAAAAACTAAAAAAGTATCTTGCGCATTCAAATTCTATAGCAAAAAGGTGGCATACTAATCATTTTTTCCCCTCAAGGTAACTAAATGCTAGTAACCTTCTCATTCATATAGATCATAATTATTTAAATAATGTAATTGTTTGTTTGTAAATGGAAATACCAATTCACCTAAAAATCTATATCAAATCGACCGAGAATACTAATGTACCATCTACACTTACTATCTACACAGATGTGCAGTTTTGGATTAACTCATACGCGGTTCTCACTAGGCCGGCAGGCAGTCAAGCTCATTTCAGCTAAGCCATATCTTCTATTACATAATATATGTAATATGATTGTTGCTTCTGAAAGTTCAAGATGTAATAATACACGTTTTATGAGCATTGATTAACTAGTTTATCTGGACACTACGTCCACCCTATTTGTTTGGGACATCTCAACCACCACACCTAAAAGAATAGTTGTCTATGCTATCCGTCTGAGAAATCATTTCACCGAAAGTACAAGAGAAGTGTTGAATTAATTGCGAACAACCAACTAATCTCTCAATGCAGCAATGGATTGTTTGAAAAAGTGAACTACTGTTACAGGGAAGACAGTTTTAAGGAAGGAGGTCTACCATACTGCTGATTTCATTCAAATTCTTACTAAGAACTAAACACGCTGATGGGTAATTAATTCAGGATATACCACAGCCGTTTTGGTAACTCAGGACACTGTCTCGCAGAGGGATAGTGTATGCCACCAGCCGCAACCAATATTCTTGGGGACGAACTTGTCGAGTTGAACTTCCGAAGGGATATTCCGATCAATTGTATCTCCTAAACCAAGCTGGGAAAGAGAGCAAAGTATGCCATGTGAGAATGTCGAAGCTACAAAGAGGGAAATGAATGTTTAAAGCATATATCAAAGCTAATACACACCTGACCGTACTTGTTCCATCCCCAGCTATATATTTTAGCATCATCTGCATGAGCATTAAGAGATACGATAGCCCAGTTTAGCATGTATGGTCGTGGTAAGCATTGCTTTTGAAGTAAATTTTATATAGAAAAACATGTCGTTTCATTTCTAGTTTTCACCGATTACACATATTTATGACTTTTTGGTACCTAGCTATTGCATTTTTCATTACCTCCTTTATTTTATTTTATTTTATCTTTTGTGGTGGTGTAGTGGGGGAGCCCACCAATACTCTCTCTCTCTCTATATATATATATATATATATTTTTTCCTTTTTTTTCCACTTGAAAGTGAATCTCTCTCCCTCGGGTATGTATTAGCCAACAAGTTAATTACGGTAAAGCTTATATTAACGACGTCATAAAGACTACTAATGTCCAACAAAAATCTGGTTCAAGCACCTAAATGTTGTGGTGCAATCAGCTCCAGACCAATAAAACACGATACCTGATAGTATGACACTGTGACGAGCTCCACAGGATACTACTTTGGCCTTCTTGTTCTCCAAAACTGAAGCATCCACAAGCTTGGGTATAAACTGTTGCATTTAAAACTATACATTTTCAGCATGATCCTCAAAATTCGTAATTGCTTTAGATTTAGCAGAGAATATCAATCAAATAACACAGCTATTTTCATATTTGCTGCTTAACGTTATCTGATTTCAAGAAGGGATTCAATTTCTAGAAACGAACATTTGAAAGTCTGTTGAAGCTGCAACTGATCAGATAGAAGTAATCTTTGGGTAGTTTGGAAGCAGCTAATCCTTGTTGCAGAGCACTACTGCCTAATGCATCTATAGAAAAGATGAGAAAGTGCATTTGTATCAGGTTGAGTATCCACTATTTCATACAATAGGAAGCAAGTATACCTCGCATTGATCAGAATTTGTTCCCAACCCCAGTTGCCCAAACTGATTTCCCCCAAACGCATAGACACGACCATCTTTGCAAATGCATATAGTATGCCACAACCCAGCTGCAACTGCTTCAATCTCAGTCCCCAGTAAAGAAGACACACAATTCGGTCTCAGCATGTCTTCTCTATTCCCTTGTCCACACTGCATAATAACAACGTAGTGCAGTTGTAGTTTCTGGTCTTACTTTTAATATCAAGAAACACGACACTTATGGACAAATTTGCAGATGTACTCAAATAACCACCTTGAATTTTCAATCCTGAAATTAGTAAATAAAGCATTCCAATCTGTGCAGGTTATATGATTGTCATTTTCTCACACACGCACACACAGAGTATAACCGGGCAAGTTCTTTTAATAGTTTATACCAATACGCCAATACCATGGGTTCAAACTGCATTTTTACGGAGAATTCGATTGAAGGTTTACCATATGCCATACAATAGGCAGATTGTATTTGCCTTCCAAATTCATGCCTGACATTGGTATATTACTGACTCCGACTCATTGGAAAAATTTTCTATAAGTTTGACATATGGTTCTAATAACTACTGCAGGATACCCTGGACAATTTTGAGATTCACATATCAGATGTGAGCAGAATGTTGAATTAGGACCCGTTAGATAAAACACAAAATACTGCAGAGTGAATTGGGCGTAAGTTGGGCAAATTTAATAAGGAAGTCACCTGTCCATATAAACCCCAGCCAAAAGCAATCAACATGCCAGTATCTAGAACAAACATAGGAAAACCTTAGAAAAGGAACAGACTGAAATTGCCACAAATCAGTAAATATCAATAAGATTTCCTGGTGCCCCACCTGTCATCACTGCACTATGCCTGCCTCCACAAGCTATGCCCTTTATGTAATTTCCTACTGAATTATGAGTCCGAGATGCTGTACTTTCGTATTGGACCACATCAAGCCTGTCTTTTCTGTTGGAAGATGGATCAATACATGGTATGAGATGAGGAGAAGCTACTGTTTTTATCCTGGTTCCCAAACCTAGCTGTCCGTCACCTCCATAGCCCCAACCCCACACCTGTCCTACATCTAAATCCGGTAAAAATATGAGGCATCAGGTATCTTGCTTTATATATAAAGATCGCTTGCTTTACATTAAAGATCTTCATAGCTTCATACTTCATATGACCTACAAAACTATAATGTGTAACCACAAAGTAGCAGCAGCTAGCCTAAACGGTTAATTGGTGCATAACAGCACAGAGCGAGGAGTTACCTGACAATGCTAACGTATGTCGCCCTCCAGCAGCAACAGATGTTATTTTTACCAGTGGATCCAGCATTACGAGACAAGGTGGTGCTGAAAGAGTTTCATCAGCAGGCATTGGTATATCAAATTCTTGTCGAGCAGATACTTTTCTTCGCTTTATATTATCATCTTCGCCGCTTTTATCATCTGAACAGGAAAGTGAACCAAGAGGAGATTTTGGACCTTGTGACAGAGGGCTCCCTATCACAAACAGAGTCAGATGTTAGCATCCAGTACGCAGATATTTCTACAAACACTTCTAGCTGAAGGTAGACATCATAACATTCACTCTTTCCTACCTTGCTCATTCAATGTAGAACTTTGTTTCGGAGACCTGCCCTTTTCAAGAGTCTTCACACCAGTCCAAGTAAATTTTCCAGATGGAACACACTCCTTCCAACCCCATGAGTACACTTCCCCTTTAGCTGAAAAAAGCAACTCAACAAATTGTGAAGTTTTCAAGCCAGGATATCTATTTCTTTTGGCAATATCAATTGAGTGCTAATGCACCATCCACATCGACATTTCTTCACCATTCATTAACAACGTAATCACTAGGGGACTAGACAAGAACCGAAGGCTGGTTTCAATTGATCATAAAATACCAAGGGAAATAATATTAATGACTGCCACGAAAGTTAATGGGAACAATGACTGAAATTTCAGAAAAAAAAAAAAAGTTATCTAGAAGTACCTGTAACAGAAACACAATGGGCCCAACCAGCAGCAGCTTTCAGAACTGGATCACTTGTTGGAATTGGATATGGTTCGGGAGTCTCCTTCATATGTGTAGTGACGAAAGAACTCCAAAAATCAATCTAACATACCGGGGCAATCTATTTTAAAAGCTAAGAGGTTTATCACATTACCTCATGCTTCCCTGAAGTCAAATAGCTTTGTCCTTGATCATCAGCTGAACCCCATGTGATGAGTTTTCCAGAGGCTGCCCATGAAATGAGTAAGAAGTCATACAACCCTCAAGAAATGCAAAATGTATGCCTTCACCATACAGAAAATGTGTTTAAAATCCATTAGTGACATTACTGACAACTCCATTTTGTCGATTCTCGCAAATCCTCAACAGTTCATCACAACCACAATTTATATCAACCTCCAAAGCCATATGGCCCATCAACCACAATCACCAATGCCGGCCTAACTAGGGGCGGACAACAAAACCAGAACCACACCGATCGGTTCGATAAAAATTTTGAGAACTGAAAACGAATATTACAATTTGCAATAACCGAAAAATCGAGTATTCTTGCTTCAAAAAATTAACTCCAAACATTTTTATCGATTAAATTAGTTGGCATAGAAACGCTTTCATACACACAATATTAACTTCATCTAAATTTCGCAAGAGGCCACAATATGTTTGATTTATGGAAAATAATTTTTTATGGCTCACTACTTTTTTCACTATGTTTTACAAATATATGAAGTTGCCAAGACCAAAACAAAGACCGAACTATAACCGGAACCGAACTATAACTGAAACCGTTTGGTTCTTGTGAACGAGCGGAACAAAACTGAAACATTTGATTCGGCTCCAGTCCTCTCAATACCAAAATCGAACCGAGTTTTGCACACCCCTAGGCCTAACCTCATCATGAATTTCAGACGTTGTTCCCCATTCTCTTCAAAGATACAAGCAAGACTTCTATTTTCTAGTGATTATAATCCAGAGTACATGTCGAGCTACACGAGCTCACCATTTAGATGTTAGAGCTGCCACCATATATATCATTCAAATATTGAGGTAGAGGCTCCCCCCTCAAATACAATTGATATCCATTTTTGAACCTCAAAGAGTGGCATGCAAAATTTTGTTAACTGGTGACTCCAGGAATAGCATGCAGAGCTTCCTTCATCGCGGAGCATTTAGAAATTCTAGCATCCTGATGGAAGCAGGCTGCTCAGTGCTCAAGTGCAGGTTAAGGCAACGCCTATCAGGTTTCTTCCAATAAGACTGGTGGAGAAAATCATAGAGAGCACATAAAAAGACCACTTGTCCCTAGCAATCAAACTAAACAAGCAAGCCAGCGGTCCTTGGTTTGTCGTTAGGCTGCATGGTGGGTATTTAACAGGGGGCATGTAATCCTATCGCTAGTCGGGGAAAAACCCCAATAAAGTAATAGGACATGAATGTTTACTCTAGTAAATTTTATATAGATAATTTCTCAAATATCTGCATACCCTCTGCTTACAAATCTTTAACATCCTGAAGCTTAAGGGTATGTTTGATAGAGATTATTGAAAAAATGATTTTGAGACATATGATTGAGAACTAAATGAAATGTTAAATCAATGTAATAAGTGGTTGAAAATGGGGAGGGAGTAAACTGGTCTTTTCTTTAAAGTTGTATCAAACATGCCCTAAAGTCAGTCGAAGATATTTCAAATTAGTGAAAAGGGCTCATCTTTTTATATACTGATCTAAGAAATATGCATGGATACTACATTTCATGGGCATCACACCATGCAAAGCCTTCTGCAATCTTGAGTATCACCAATTACCTATTTCAATGAAGCGAGACGAAAATCGGCCGCCTCAAGAAGTTTGCACCAAAGCCATCTTGCAGTTATCAAAAGGTAAAAACAGGTGATCAATACATTATGAGTCCTTTTATATGGTACATACATATCATGAAGTCTAAGATAGACAAGAACGTTTCTTTTTCGAACTAATCAGAAAGAAGCAACGAAAAATAACCAATCAAAGAAACACCTTAGTTTTGTAAGGAAAACAATTTTAGGACAAAAACGAATTCAAAGTATGGTATTTTGGTAAATTGGCAGTGGCATTGAGGATGAAATTTGAGAAAAAAATGCAAGGAACAATGCCATAATCCGTAATTAATACAAACAAGTGACAGCACAAGGCATTTGGAGTAGTGGCCATGACAGTTGATGAGCCTAGAGGTATGACTATTCAATTTGCGACTCCTACGAGACTCCTAACATGATATAGATTCAATACAGCCTATTGAGTATTCACTAGATGTTCCAACACCTCTGACGTTGTTACTCGTTAAGCGGCAGAATGAACGCACTATTCACCTTTGGCATGGGGAACACTCTCAGTATGTCATTTTACAAATTAATTTGGCATCGTCTTCTCTCCTTGTGACAATAATGTGATTAAAGAAATGCAGAAATGGAAATATAATCTACATATCACCCAACTAGGGAAAAGAAATTACAGGGATCCCCCAGTAATGGTCAAATCGAGAGCCGCCAGAATTGTAAGGCGTCTTCGGCGTTGATTGAGCCCAAGTCCCCCTCGGAAAGGGGCACCATCCATCCAATGCTAAATACGAACGAGACATCAATAGAAAACAGGTAGAAAATAAGTTTGAAAAAAGAGACAAGTGCTTGACACTGAAATAAGTAATTAGACATGGCCGCACGGGCAGGTTGAAAACATTGAAGTGTGAGCATTATTATGACTTTCATAATGCCTCTCGTTTATCTTTCAGATTTTGCCTAACAAAAATGAACTCTGTCGACCGCAAGCTATAACCTTCTGCTCGGCAGCTTGACTTTCACAGCCGTAGACATTATATTCAGTCAATATAACAAAGACAACAGTATATGAAGCAAACTTGACTGTGCACATTCTAAAATAGGCCAGTCGGAAGCACCAAAATCCATTGCTAGTTAAACAGAGAAAAAATAACCATTACAAATCGGTACCTTCATCCTTCGGTAGTCAACATTAATAAAGTTTGGGGAGTAATAAACCAGAGGACCTTTTCAGTATCTCGATCCAATCATCAGCGACTATCAAATTACAATTCAAAAACATCATCATACCACTCCACAAAACTAACAGCGACAGATCTAATTCACTCATAACATAGACACTTACTGCATACAATCAAATCGAATACAAAATATAGAAATCAACGAATTACCTGAGATAGCTAAACCAAACCCGCAACCGCCACCACAAACATCCTTCCACGAATCTCCGGTGACTTCGGGTTCCGGATACCGTACTCTTACCGGCGAAATCAGCGAAGACTGCATCTGCGTAACGCCCGGAAGATATCCCCACATTAACACCTCACACTTTTTCTCTTTATTTCCATTAACTTCCAAATCATCTATTCCTTCACCGTCATTCATTTCGCTAACAAAATGAGTTAAGCAACAAATCAAATGGAAAATCAGCTTAAGAAAATTTCTCACAAGTTGCTTAACTTCGATCTGGGTTTTATCTACGCTAAGGAGACGGGGGCAGTTCTGTAATATTGAAGAGAATAAAGTGAGTGCTGGATTAAAAATTAGGGTCGTATCAATTGCTAGCTAAACCGAGAGGGCGTATCATTTGCTAGCTAAACTGAGAGCCACGTCAGATAGGCAGGGTCCACGGGACACATGTCGAGTTAACGCTCGAGTATGATGGATAAAAAAATTCATGCTTTGACAGCTATGAATCAGTAGAAGTTTCTGGAATGAACGTGGACGAGTAAAGACTCATTGCGGGACACGTGGTGGGTCACGATTTACAGCTCGTTCTTTTACAACTTTTAACAAATTTTTACACATTTTAACACATTCACATCAAAAGTCAAACCAATTACATCCGCATATTTTCTGAGACCCACTGTACTACATAAATCTCCACCACTCAATCCCACTCATTCTCTCTCATATTTCACATCAAAACTCATAAATACTCATAAATACACATACACTAACGGGAGCTTAATCATTTTGTGTTTTTATTCTTAATTAATAATTAATTAATTGATTAAAAATAATTAATTAATTAAGTGCTTATTTGACAAGTAAAGTATGATATTTGATTTTTACGATATTTGTGAGAAAAAAAAGGAAAAATCCCCGGAGGTTTTGAAAATCGAATAGTTTATTTAGGCATTATTTGCTTTTGTCAAAGACATGAATAACAATATTTTGAAATTGCAATGACAAAATTGCCCGTACTACTATATTCACCTCATACCCCATTCACCTCTGCAACATCATTGGCATTATTTTAGGTCATCTTCATCGGTAGATCTCTGGCGACTCTTCGGCGTCATCTCCGGTGATAGTCTAAAAAACAATATTAAAAAAATAAAAATACATCTCCCCTCCCCCATAGTTAACTAGTGAACAACGTCACCATTTAAAGTCTCATTTCCTCTAATTTTTCAAAATCCAGTTCATCTTCAAAGACTAGATATAAGAAAGATATACAAACAATGGCATAAGAAAATGAGAGAAAAGTCTGATATAAGCAAACAAAGTGTACATATAGATACAGAGAGAAAGTGAAAATTTGCTGTAAGGTTTTAATCGAACATGTGGGCTTATATGTGTAATTATTGTGTATTAAATTAAAGGCTATCATATTTGGTTAAGCCCGTTTAAAGTGATCTAATAAGGTTTCAGTATATTGGGCTTTTATGCATCAAATTAAAGTATGGGTTTTATATGTGTAGATCTTGGCCAGGAGTTCCTAATTACATGATGAAATTTGAATTAGGTTAGCAGCCATCGATATATAAATATACGGTTATGGTCCCAAGTCACGGGTGATAGTTCATTCTTTTCTCGACTCTCCATCATCGTGAGAGAAATAAATAAAGCATTTGTTGACTTGGAAGATCAAAACCATAGGATTCCAATATTGCAAGAATAATGGTTGATTCAGGTACGCTTCCGTTCTAATTTATGTATATTATTGATGATCCAACATGACAGATCTGGGTTTATGGAGGAAATCTATTCCAACAAGTGGTATCAGAGCCATATTCATGTTGAATATTGAGAATTGAAATTTTAATTTTGATTCTTGCAATTATTTGGAAGTTTTCAGATTTAACAATTCAAGTTTTTAATTTTGTTGAATTTGAAGACTGTTATGCATGAGTTTATTTTCATGATTAAGTTTAAGACTTTTAAGATTATATGCATACGTATACATATAGATGCCTTTGAATATATGTTGATAGTGCTTCAAGAAATTGACTTCCAGATTGAAGTACCATATGTGGTGTTTCCAGAAATTGACTTTAAAATATGTATATGTATATATATATATATATATATATATATATATATATATATATATATATATGGCTGCCAATTAATTATTTGCCGATTTATGTGCGTGGGCTCGTATTTATGGATATACACATAATCAACTTTAACAAAAGGAATACTGTACGCCATTATAGATAAGAATTTTTGTCTTTTTCTTGATATCCTTTGAAATTGGGATATGTGATCCCATGAATATGTGTTGCTTTGGACGTGAGTTTTGTTGGACACTAGGATATGTGTCATGTTGAATTTGACAAATTCACCTTGAATCTTTAAAGTTTGCCCTGCACAATATATATCGGCCATGTTTATGAATTCCAGTCCCGTGCGATTATCCTTTTGATCTCTAGTTTATTGTTAATTAGGCATTAGGTTAATTATAGAGCTTAATTATTGCACTCGGTTTCCTCTGCCATATATGAATATGTTTTGGTTGATCTTGGGGCAATGGCTAGGGTTGGAAATTAGGTGATTCTGGGACATTGCTTGCAAATTCATGTTTGGGTTAGGGTTGCAATTTCAGATTATAAAATTTAAATATTAAATCCTTGAGGTTTGCAACCAATTTAAATGGCCTTTAAAGTTTAGGATTTAATAATTCAGTCCCTAAAGTTTGAAATTATTTAATTCTAGGCCTTTTAAGTTATGAATTTGTAATTAAAGTCCCTAAAGTTTCAAGAAATTAATTAAATTCGTCCCTAAAGTCTTTTTTAATTTTTGACCAATAAAGTTTTAAAATTGCAATTTCAGGCCCCTAAAGTTTCAAAATTCTTAATTTTGACCCCCAAAGTTCCGAGTTATTAACTTTTAGACCCTTAAAGTTTCCAAAAGGCTTAAGTATGCAAAATCAACTATTTTCTTCTCAAATTTTGGTACTAAGAACTCTTTTGAAGAGGTATAATATTCGAAAGTGAATTAATTGAAGCAACATGTTGCCAAAGCAACCTCTATTGTGAAAATTAATCAACTTAGAATATTAAAAGGTATTTGTGTGTGTGTAATTCGTACGAATATTGATCAGCCCAAAGGAAGGTTAATATTTGGATGAATTACATACGCACCTGTGGTGATAATCATGTGGCGATTATTTGGTTTAACGTGTGATCAATAAATTGGTCCAAAGAAAGGTTTATTGATTGACATGTCTTATTGTCGGTGTTTGATCACTACGCCAAGAGTGCCACTTACAAGTCGATATTTCTATCCAGAGATTAAATATTGATGTTGTGCTAGGCATCTTGTGATGTGCCCTACCACTATTTGAAATTATTATTTGCATACTAAAAGCATTCATGTGAGCCATTTTAATTGTTCTCTATTTAGTTTCAGGTTCTGCTTCTAATATCTCTACTAACATCAATTCCATTCCAATGCTCAATGGCACGAATTTCAAAGCATGGCAAGAGAACGTATTGATTGTTCTCGGAGTCATGGATCTGGACCTTGCTTTGCGGGTCGATCAACCTGCTGAACTTACTGATGAGAGTACCTCTGATGATAAGAGGGAGATGGAAAGGTGGGAACGATCGAACTGCATAAGTCTAATGGTCATGAAGCGTGCTATTCTAGAAGCATTTCGGGGCATCATGTCCGATAAGGTGACTACATCTAAGGGTTTCCTTGAGGACCTCGATAAGAGGTTTGCCAAGAATGAAAAGGCTGAAACTAGTACACTTTTGGCTAACCTTATCTCAATGAGGTATAAAGGAAAAGGAAACATTCGGGAGTACATTATGGAAATGTCTCACACTGCTTCAAAACTAAGGGCACTCAAGTTGGAGTTATCTGAAAGCTTTTTGGTGCACTTAGTTATGATATCCCTTCCAGCACAATTCAGTCAATTCAAGGTGAGCTATAACTGTCAAAAGGACCCATGGTCCCTTAATGAGCTCATCTCCCATTGTGTCTAAGAAGAGGAAAGATTGAGGCAAGACAAAAATGAAAGTGCTCACATAGCCACCACCTCAAAGGACAAAAGGATCAAGAAAATGAAAACTGATAAGGAAGCTGCGGTTACGGCACCACAGAAGAAGCAGCATAAAGAACCAATTGAAGATGGTTGTTTCTTCTGTGGAGCTGTAGGTCACAAGAAGAAGAATTGCACCAATTATCACGCATGGCGTGCAAAGAAAGGTATTCTTCTTTATTTGGTTTGTTCTGAGGTTAATTTAACTTCAGTACCTAGACACACAAGGTGGATTGATTCGGGTGCAACAACTCACATCAGTGTGTCTATACAGGGTTGCCTGAGTTGTCGAAAACCAAGTGACGATGAAAGATACATCTATGTTGGCGATGGCAAGACAGTAGAAGTAGAGGTAATATGAAAATTTAGATTATTGTTAAGGACTGGATTTTATTTGGATCTTGATGAGATAGTCGTTGTACCGTCTTTTAGACGAAATTTGATTTCTATTTCTACTTTAGACAAATTCGGTTATTCTTGTTCATTTGGGAATGGAAAATTTAGTTTGTTTTATGATTCAAAATTGGTTGGTTCTGGTTCTTTATCAGGTTACGATAATCTTTATTTGATTGATACAATTGCCTCTTTTAATGAATCCTTCCATATAAGTACTCGAGGTGTAAAGTGTAAATTAACTTGTGAGAATTCGGCCTTGTCGTGGCACAAGAGATTAGGTCACATCTCCAAAAGGAGAATTGAGAGACTTGTGTCCGATAAAATTCTCCATTCCCTTGACTTTACAGACTTTGACATGTGTGTTAACTGTATAAAGGGAAAACAAACCAATAAAATGAGGTATCAAGCCAACAGAACTCAGACGTCTTAGAACTTATACATACAGATATTTGTGGGTCATTTCCTACGGCTTCTTGGAATGGTCAACAATATTTTATAACGTTCATAGGCGACTTTTTAAGATATGGCTATATATATCTCATTCATGAAAAATCACAATCCTTGGATGTGTTCAAAAATTTTAAAGTTGAAGTTGAGAACCAACTTAGCAAAAGGATTAAAAGCGTCAGATCTGACCGTGGTGGTGAATACTACGGTAGATATGACGGTTCATGTAAACAACGTCCAGGACCATTTGCTAAATTCCTAGAGGAATGCGGTATCGTCCCACAGTACACCATGCCTGATTCATCCACTATGAATGGTGTTGTTGAAAGACGAAATAGAAAGCTTAAAGACATAGTGAGGAGTATGATCACCCATTCTACCTTATCAGAATCACTCTGGGGAGAAGCATTAAAGACCGCAGCATATATACTCAACAGAGTTCCAACTACGGCAACTGATAAAACCACATATGAGCTTTGGACGGGTAAGAAGCATAGTTTGAAGCACTTACACATTTGGGGGTGTCTAGCTGAGGCAAGCCCTTATAGGCCAAATGAAAAGAAACTGGATGCAAGGACTGTCAGTCGTTATTTTATTGGATATTCTGAACGGTTCAGAGGCTACAAGTTTTATGATCCCACAACTAAGACAATTTTTGAGATAGGGAATGCTCAGTTCGTTGAGGATGTTGAGTTTGCGGGGGGAGAAAGGATTACAGACTTTGTCTTTAAGGAGGAATATGTTGAAATTCCTCCAATTGCCATTGACAATGATCAAGATCAAGTTTCTATCCCTGACTTTGTTCAAGAAGCAACTCCGGATCAAGACAATGTCATGTTATCTCCCTCTGAAGGTCAACAACTTATTCCAGGAGAACAAACTCTACAACCTCAAGAACCCATGCCATTAAGAAGATCTACTAGAGAGGGGAGAAGTGCAATTTCAGATGATTATATTGTATTTCTCCAAGAACATGAGGTTGACGTTGGAGTGGTGGAAGATGATCCAATCAACTTCCGTCAAGCCATTGAAAGTTCTAACTCTCAAAAGTAGCTCGATGCCATGAATGAAGAGATAAAGTCTATGAAAGACAACAACGTATGGGACCTCGTTCCATTGCCTGAAGGTGCGAAACCCATTGGTTGCAAATGGATATGTAAGACTAAGAGGGATTCGAAGGGCGATGTAGAGAGGTACAAAGCTCGTCTTGTCGCGAGGGCTTTACACAGAAAGAAGGGATCGATTATAAAGAGACTTTCTCTCCGATTTCCTCGAAAGACTCTTTCAGGATTATAATGGCATTAGTGGCACATTTTGATGTTGAGTTACATCAGATGGATGTTAAGACAACGTTTCTCAATGGTGACATTGATGAGACGATTTATATGGTGCAATAAAACTTTGTATCAGGTGATACGAAGCAAATGGTTTGCAAATTAAAAAAATCCATCTATGGACTCAAGTAGGCGTCTCGACAATGGTATTACAAATTTCATCAAGTGATCATCTCATTCGGTTTTGAGATGAATCTGGCCGATGATTGTATATACCACAGGTTCAGTGGGAGTAAGTATATTTTTCTGGTTTTATATGTCGATGACATACTACTTGCCAGTAATGATGTAGGCTTATTGCACGAAACCAAGAGATTTCTAGCAAAGCATTTTGAGATGAAAGACCTTGGTAATGCCTCTTTTGTATTAGGAATCCAGATACATCGAGATCGCTCTCAGGGTATTCTTGGATTATCACAAAAGAGCTACATCGAAATGGTACTTAAAAGGTTTGGCATGTAGGATTGTAAATCAGGTGATACTCATGTGGCTAAAGGAGACAAGTTCAGTTTAAGTCAATACCCCAAAAATGATTTGGAAATTAAAGAGATGTAGAAGATTCCTTATTCATCAGCTGTAGGGAGTCTGATGTATGCTCAGGTTTGTACGCGTCCGGATATTGCGTACATTGTTGGGATATTAGGGAGATATTTAAGTAACCCGGGAATGGATCATTGGAAAGCAGCCAAACGGGTCATGCGGTATTTACAGAGAACAAAGGGTTATATGCTTACATATAGGAGATCAGATCAGTTGGAGATCGTTGGTTATTCTGACCCCGATTTCGCGGGATGCCAAGATAGTAGGAGATCCACTTCGGGCTATATCTACCTGCTTGCTGGAAGTGCTATTTCCTGGAAGAGTGCTAAGCAGACACTAATAGCTACTTTCACCATGGCAGCGGAGTTTATAGCGTGTTATGAGACATCAAATCATAGAATATGGCTGCGAAATTTTGTCACTGGGCTGCGCGTTGTGAATAGTATCGAAAGACCACTTAAGTTATTTTGTGACAATAAATCAGCAGTGCTATATTCCAATAACAATAGGAGCTCAACGAAGTCAAAGCATATAGAGATCAAGTTCCTAGCTGTTAAAGAAAGAGTTCAGAGTGGACAGGCGTCAATAGAGCATATTGAAACAAACTCCATGATTGCGGATCCGTTCACTAAGGGATTGACACCCAAGGTCTTTTATGAGCACACTGCTCATATGGGTATGATGTCTCTTGAGGGTGTATAGTTTCAGTGGGAGTCTGTATTTTTGTGCTTTTCATATTAGACACATACACTGTCGTTTTGGATAAAGTTTATGGATACAGTTATTTCGGTTATAAAGTTTTGTTTTGTTGTTATCTCTAAACTCGTTTGAAATGATTTCACTAAGGTATAAAGGTGGACCAGTTGGAAATAGGCATGTTTCAGATCACGTTGCATGAAATTTCCATGCTACACATCCATACTTAATCCATGTCATTCAATTATATTGATGTATGTGATCATTGATGGGTTTAGTTACCTATCTAAGTATAACGAAGACCGCTTTGATCCTAAATTGATATAATTGATGGACCGGATTGTTTGGGGATGCATTCAGTAATGATAGCAAAATTCTGAGTACTCATAAGGTTATACACAATTATAAGGTGACACATATAGCCCAAGTGGGAGATTGTAAGGTTTTAATCAAATATGTGGGCTTATATGTGTAATTATTGTGTATTAAATTAAAGGCTATCATATTTGGTTAAGCCCGTTTAAAGTGATCTAATAAGGTTTCGGTATATTGGGCTTTTATGCATCAAATTAGAGTATGGGCTTTATATGTGTAGATACTAGGCTTAGGGTTCCTAATTCTATGATGTGGCTGGATTAGGTTAACGGGCCATCATATATATAAATATACGGTTATGGTCCCCAGGTCACGGGTGATAGTTCATTCTTTTCTAACTCTCCATCATCAGAGAGAAATAAAGAGCCGCTTGTTGACTTGGAAGATCAAAACCACAGGATTCCAATATTGCAAGAATAATGATTGATTCAGGTACGCTTCCGTTCTAATTTATGTATATTCTTGATAATCCAACATGACAGATCTGGGTTTATGGAGAAAATCTATTCCAACATTTGCAGCATAGAACTCCGACAAAAAATTGCGTTTGAACTTCCGGCAACTGAATTGTCGTTGTTGGAGATTGAAGAGATGTTACTATATGATGTCAATCAACTTTAGAGTTAGTTATGAAAATTTAAATCAAGTGGCGACCGAAGGCAGAGGATAAGATGAACAGTCATCGATTCTATATCATATAAATATAATATAAAATATAGGTATCTTCTAAAGTTTCAGAAAAAAAAATGATTGTGACCACCATACTGTCAAACTCTTCGATAACTGCAATAAATCTACAAGTAAAAGATGTTGCATCAGATTTATAGAAAAAAATTCAAGATCCACTAGGGGAAAAAAAGAAAAGTACAAACACATCATCTTCTCCGGCGACTGCTCATCTCCTCCTGCAACTAGGGTTTAACCGTTGGGAAGAAGATGAAATCTATATCTATATTTAAATAAAAAGAGCATTTTTTTCCTCCAAAAATCTTCTTTTTTTAATTTTTTAATTAATTAATTTTTAATTCCACCTCACCATAGTTTCTCTCCTAATGCATCCTCTTAATTAAAACCCTAAACTAAATATGATTAAATCAGTATATGACTCGTATATGATATGAAATGACATGATATTCTACATTGGCGTATATGTATATGATATGCTCACATTATGATTTCTCGATATGCCTATATATATAAAAGAGGAAAATGGGAAAATTCTGCAGCATAAACACATCATTAAATGTTGTAATTTAGATGAATTTGTCTAATATAAGGGTCTTCTATCTATAGTGATGGTTAATTTTGATTATTATCATAACCATTTTCCCCCATTTAAAACAATATTTTTATTATTTTTTTCTCTAATTTTAAGTCTATGGTCTTTAAGAAGATTCTTGTCATTTTATTATTTTCCTTCGACTAAGACCCCAAAATACTCCTAATATTAATGTCCCAAACACCCATGTGATCATAATTTCATGTATGACCTATGTAATGCTTGTGTAATTCTTGATTACGAAGAGGGAGAGGAGAAGAAAGCTTCTCCATGCTTGGTTGAACTTCATCTCTTAGATAATGGATGTTTTACATGCTTTATGCCACATATCTATACTTATGAATGAATGAATCAAGAATTAGCCATGTTTATGCTATGTATGAACCTAGAAAGCATGTGTAGGATCCATTGGCTTGTCTTATGCTTATGATATGTTATGCCATGATAAGATATGTTATGCCCTGATATATGTGTGATTTATGATCCACGTGATCTTTGTGCCAAGTCCCATGAGTGAATTGGTTAGGACTTGAACGAATCATAGAGAGTGTAATGTATAACTCATGAAATCTTCACGTGAAAAGCATGGCGTTAATGTGTGTTTTACGTGGTGAATATGATTCAACGTGAACCCTTACGTGTATATGTGTGATGATTATGATATATGAAGTATAAGACCTCAACTATGTTCATGTATATGTAATGGAACGTCGTGTTATATAATATATGCGTGTTGGGGACAAGGATATGCGATGATATTACATGTGTTTAATTATGCGTATACATTGAAGCATGATCATGCATGAAAAAGCGATGAATAGGTTGCCTACCAAATGTTTATATAATGTTAGTCTCACAAGGTTTGAGACAATTGGTCCAAATGGAGGTCCCACAAAGGGGAGTCCGCCAATTAAAGTATGATTATATGTTACGCCAATATAAACATATGGTTACTTAGCCCACGATTATGAATATGTCATGCATTGCATCTATTATTTACTGAGTCTTTATGACTCATTACGTGTCTATGTTTATGTTCTATGAAGGTGGCGTGATCGGGAGATGGCGGAAGGTCCTAATGACGTGATGTGGTGTGTGATTGGGAACGGGAATTGACGATCCTGTGCTATGTAATGGACTCCGAAACCCTAGTAGGTTATATGTTTTCAATGTTTAGGGTTTCGTGTATGAATGTATGATTGACGTTCGTCTAGTTCCACTATGTATAAAAAGTAATGAAAACCCGTGCACAGGCCCGAAGGTGGCTTTATCTTTATACGTTATGTTTATGATGCGTGCACGGTACACTCTGATATGACGTCATTTATGGCGTATATGTATGTGGAACTGGACGGGGCGTTACAGGTGGTATCAGAGCAGCGATTCCCTTTTCCCCACACATCAACGGACTCTTTCGCCACTCCGTATAAATCAAAACTCTCATGTAATTACAAAAAGTATACTCAATTTATATAGAAACAACTTTTTAAAGCAGAAATTTTCATTTAATTTATTCTTAAGGTAAATAAAACACAGAATACACCCAATTAAACTAAAACAACTTATACATACAATGAATCTGATTATATTTTAACAACTTGTGCATAAAATAAATCTCATTATATTTGTACATTTACATACAAACATCAATAACAAATTATAAATTTAATTTTTTACCTCATTAGCTTAGGTTATTATCAGCTGTAATTTAGTTAACCTAGACAAATATTATATATTTACTATAAATTTTAATTTTATTTTGAATCCATAAATTTCTTTTTTTTTTCGGCTTTCAATCTTCAATTTATAGGTTTATGTGTTGAGCAATATAAGGGTGTTCCAAGAATTAGAATGAATGTTTGCCTAATCGTTTTTTCATAATTTTTGTATTTAAAAAAATTATTTAAAATTAATAATTTTTGCTAATATTTAATTTTTATATACAAAATTACCATTGATTAAATTTTTAGACAAAAATTCAAATAAATGTGTAACAATAAAACAAAAAAAATAAGATCAAACCGGCCCATTACTTGATTTTAAAAATAAGTAATTATTTTATAAATAACTAGCTAAGAAACAAAAATTAATTAAAATTAACAATCCCACTAAGATTCAATTTCTCTGTGATACAAAATTATAATTCATTAAAGTTTTACACAAAAATAACAAGAAACTTACCGGCAGTTGTCTCGAGTTCGAGACACCACCCCACCGCTATAATTCCGAATTTGTACCAAAAAAATTAAAAAATTAGGTTGGACCCATTAATTAATTTTATAAACAATCAATCATTTTTAAAAATAATTAGCAGAGAAACAAAAATTAATTAAAATTAGCAATTTCTATAAGATTTAATTTTTGTGTGATGAAAAACTACAATTTATTAAATTTTTACATAAAAATTTAAATAAATGTGTAGCATGAAAATTTAAAGCTTATCTTCGACCCTTTAGTTAATTTTAGAAAGAATTCATTATTTTTAAAAATAATAATTAGAAAATAAATGAAAATTAATTAAAATTAGAAATTTCGGTAAGATTTAATTTTGGTGTAATAAAAAATTACAATTCATTTAATTTTTCAATAAAAATTAAAAGAAACATGTAACATCAATTTTTTTAATTAATCATTCAATCGTAATATTAATCAATTTTTTAATTAACTAAATCTAGCTCTATATCTTTTAAATTCAAAGATATCTTTTCAATTATAAAGTATCTTTAAAATTATATTCATATAATTCTTAAAATTATGGTTATCAAGCAAATTATTTTGGAAATAATTAATTTTTTAGAAATAATTAGCTCAAAAACAAAAATTAACTAAAATTATTTGTAGTATAATTAATTAAAAAAATAAATTCTATTGCTAATATGAAAAAATATATTACATTACCATGGGTTTTCCCTAAAATGAAAAAAAAATCTTTTAAATTGCAATATATCTTTTAAAGTACAAGTTTTCTTCAAAATTAGATTCATACAATTTGTAAAATTACGGATATTAAAATGATTATGTCAGAAATAATAAATTTTTTCCTAAATAACTAGCTAATAATGAAGTTAACTAAAACTAATTATATTACAATTAATTAATACGATTTAATTGGACTTGGTGTCAATAAACAAAAATTGACATGGTTCCATTGGACCAAAATTAATCAAAATTAATTATATTGCTAAAATAGAAAAATATTTTTAATTAAAAAATAAATAATAATTAAAATTAATTAGATTGACATGGTTGACTAGATTTTCCCTAAAAAACGAAAGACATCTTTTGATTTGCAAGATATATTTTTAATTCTAAAATATCTTTCAAATTAGATTCATACAATTCTTAAAACTGCGGCTACAAAATTAATTATTTTAGAAATAATAAATTATTTTTATAAATAATTTTATAAAAACAAGAATTAATTAGAATTAGTTATATTTAATTGCCATTAATTATATTTCTTAGATTTAATTGGATATATTTTCATTGGATGAAAATAGAGATAGTTTTATTAGCCGAAAATTAATCAAAATTAATTAAATTGCTAAGAGGAGGAACATAATTATTTCAAAAATAAGAAATAATTAAAATTAATTAGACTGCCACGGGGAAGAAAAATGTGCTCTTGAAATTAATTTATCTTTTTATGCATTTTAAAATAAAGTTAAGTTAGCACCTATAAGATTTTGGATTCTTAGAATTTGGGTGTTATATCTTATTGTAGAGTAAGTCAACTAATTATTAGTCCCTAATTAACTTCATTTACTTTTTCGGCATCATTCTTTTTTCAAAACATTCCTTTCTTTTGATTCTCATATGTTTTTGTATTTTCTATAATATTTCTTTTGAATTACAATTGGTGCAAAACATTAATATTTTTTTGGTATAACTAATGGTGTTTTAAAGGATCTGCCCATTTTTCTTTCTTTTTTTTTTTTTTTTTTTTTTTAAGTAACAAGCTCCAAAACTTGGTATTCAAATAGTAATAATTTTTTTATATTTTGACACTACTCAAATCAACAATTATATAATAATTCTTTGGGTCAATTTATCGCTTTCGCCAGGGAATAAGTCCAAGAATTCCTACTAAACAATTGACTATCGACTCAATCAATTATTGGAATTATACGACTCAATTAGAATATTTTAACTGGCTTTCGATTATATAAAATATTTATCTAAATTTCTATCTCCTAAATAAATATTACAAATCCTCACTACATTGAATTAATTATTTAATATCGAATTTCGCCAGTTGAGATTTTATTTAATTTTTAAGTATCATAAATTAGGTTGTATATTTTAAGTATTAATTATATATATATATATTAATTTTTTTATCTTATCGAAATTAATTTAAATTTTATATCGAATCATTCAATATTTAATATGCCGAATATGTTAAATTGTTGAGTTTATATCTATTATGTTAATATACATGTTTAGTTTATTTAGCAGGTATTTATTAAAAAAATAAAATGTCAGTAACACAATTATTAAAAAGTAGAAATAAAAGTCTACGATTAAACCATCACGATAGGGCATGAACAGGATGAGAATTTTCTAGCGGGCTGGGGACGGGAGTTCCAATCCTATAGTAATTCTTATATCATCCTTCCTTGGCCTAGATTAAATGAGGATCGATTAGAATGAGGATAAGTGTTTCCCAATGTGGTAGAAACGGGGTGTTAAGGTATGTCGGACTATATTTACTGCATTGTTAGTTTTAAATATATGTCCATGCTGATTATATTTCATAATTAAAATCTAAAAATCATTATTTATATATTAATTGTTAATAACATACATCGTACTAATATATAATTACTCTCGCCCAAAATTTATAATTACATATAATAGAAGGTAAAATAATTTTAAAGAAAAATCATAAGTTCCACAAATGTTAGTAGAGTTATTTTAGTATGGTTATTTTGTTAACTATAATATTTTATTTTATTTTAGTTTGGGTTTATATTAGTAGATTAATTAATCTTGCAATGAGTAAAATATTATATATTATCACAATCTCTGCCACGAATTGCAAAGTACGGGTGTAAATACTAATTAAGTTATTATTCTATAAAGAATAATCAATTAAGTTGTGTGGATTTTCGTGAGTTGTTCGTTACATATTTGCAGGATGGATTAGCACAAAATATGGGGGAAACTTTGTAAAAAATTTTATAGAATAGTTTCGAGTTAAATTAATTAAGTTTATTATTATAACTTATTCTTTATTTTAATTATTTTTTATGTTTTATGTTATTATTATTAACTAGTATTTTTACCCGTACGTTGTACGGGAAGATACGTCCATCAAATAATTATGTTACTTTTTAAGAAACCCTTGTAATTTAGAAAAATTTGCATTATTAATACACATAGCATAAGTCCCAAAAATTTTAATATAGCATAACTATATATTATAAACACCTTATCAATCAACAACACTCTCAATACAATCATATACATTACTCTTCATGACACAAACAACACAAAATACATAAACAAAATCATATTTTGAAAGAATCATTAAATCATTTATAGAAGCAATCTAACTCATTTATGCCTCACATTTCTCGTTCATCAATTATTCCATCATTCCAAAACCTTTATTGATTCACGCACTACATGATCTCCTCACACATAACAAACTGATCTACATAAAAAGGAAAAGCTTATCATAAAAGAAAATGGGATAAAATCCTAATTAATAAGTACAAATATGAGACAATTACAATCATAAAACAGAGAAACAATATAATTTTTCATTTTAGGAAACATACGGCTTCCTAAAGATAGAGCATAACATATGGAATTAAGATGGAGTATATTATAAGTTATTAAAAATTTCTTTGTAAACAACATTTGTAGTGGTTCATCTAAAAATATCTCTATTTTTAAGAGAAATCTTATCAACTCGTAGCAATCTAATTAATTTTAATTATTTTTAGTTCTTTTAAATTAATTTTGTTATCCCATTTTTAACAATATAATTAATTTTTGATTAATTTAAGTCCAATGTATCAATATCCAATTAAATCTTAGCAATATAATTAATTTTAATTAATTGTTACATAATTAATTTTTATTTTTAGCTAATTATTGCTAAAAACTTAATTATTTATAAAATAATTAATTTAATAACTGTAATTTTAAGAATTGTATTAATCTAATATTTTCGCCTGTGTTGCATGGTAGATTAATTTTTCAATAAATAGATGATAGATTATTCTACTATCTACATGTCTTCTTAGCCGATGCAAGCCCGTAATAGAGTTTTTAATAGTATAAATTAATTTTTGTCTTTGACTTTATTTGGTGTACATTATTATCTATATAAAAATATTGTTTTGCAAATAAAAATATATTTGAAAACTTACAAGTAAATTTGATTTTTAAGCAATAGTAGTAGAAAAAACTTAGGAGTTGATATTTTTTAAAAAAGGTTTGGTACAAAATAAATCAAATCAAATTTAATTTACTTTTCAGACGTGTGATTGAAAAGTGAAAAAAAAGTATTATAAATATAAAAAAAATTTAAAATTATTAAATTAATATATAAGTGGTTAAAAATGATCAAAGAGAAAATGTACTTTAGTTTTAATTCACATCAAACATGGCCTTAATATTCCTTCATTACAAATCACAAATCTTACCAACTAAGAAAATCATAAAATGTTCAAGGGGTTTGGCTAGGTGGAAAAAACATCCCTTATCGATTTGTCTCAGTTTGAGATACTAAAACAAAAAATGGCAAATGGTGAGTAATAAAGTTGAAATATTAAATTTTACCTTATTTTTCCAAATAAACCTTTATATGTCATTAATTATTTGAAAATAATTTTAATACATTAGCAATTGGTATTGAATGACAATAAGATACTTTAATTATGAACACATATGTGAAAATTAAAAAATTAAAAATATGCTCAAGGACTAATGAAATAATACACTCTCCATCCCATAAAGACATTTTGCCTTATTTTTTTTTTCTTTCCCAAATTACAATTCATTTGCTTTATATGTGACGTCATGTGACACCCTTGAGTCTCAAGACTAACTAATACTCAGAAAACACTCTCAACTCAACCAAACAACAAACAAAACTTTTTCCTCACTCATAAAAATATTAATTTAAATTTCAAACGTAAATCCTGCCTAACAAATTTGGATCTCAAATATGCTCTTTATCTTCTCGCCTGATTCTAACTCCTCAATTAGCCAAAGTAATAAATGAACTCCAATTCCACGAACATGCCAACATCGAACTTAAACTCATGGAACTAATATATTTCACCCAAATCCAGAATTATGATGATCAAAGATCAAAGAAAATCATCAAAAGGAAAACTTGATAAAAAATTCTACAAAGCTTTTCTCTTTACTTGATTATGATTATTGATATTTGATCACATATTTAGTAGTGATGATAGTAGTTCAACACCTTATAATAATACAAGGAGAAGGGAATGATTAGTCTACTGGAACATTGTAAACACTCTGATGCAAAAAAGTAAAATAAAAATGAAATGAAAAATGAAAAAGGGAAGTCAAAATTTTGTTCATGGTTTATCATCTTCAATTATAGAAGCTAAATTGGTCACCAGCTTCACACTTTCCGCAAACTCCTTGGCCTAATCTCCAATGGCCTCATCAATGGAGAATTCAACCCATTCTCTTCCTTTTCATCTTCAATCGGACTGTTAGGAGATAGCTGTAAGCTTGTTTACATAACAAATGTTGTTGGTCTGGTTAGGTGAACCGTTGGGTGAAATTTGTAGAGTAGTTCGAGTGTAAGGAGAGAACCATTTTGCCTTGATGTAATCAGCCTTTCTCCATGGGGACACAATGCATGCCCTTCTTCTTCAAGCTCATGTAATTTTAACGATAAATCATACTGTAATTAAACCTTTTTTTCGTTAATGATTTCAATAGAAACTGAACTTACTCTCTTTTATTGTTCTTTGAAGATTCGAAAAATTGCTGGTCTGTGTGTTTCTTCTTCAAGCTCTTGTGTGTTTGTAGAAACAGTTCAAAGTTTACGACAACTAATGCTAAAGTAGCAGCTAGCGATACTGACCCGAATAGATGCCTGTTTTAAGAAAAATAAGAGAGAGAGAGAGAGAGAGAGAGAGAGAGAGAGAGAGAGAGCCAAATACCGGTAAAATAGCAACCAAGTCTTGTAGCGTCTCAACTTTTCATTTATCTTCTCCCATCAGAATCAAGTTAATTTATTTTAAAAATATTAATAAAAAATTGAAAAGAAAAAAGATTACGTTTTCCATATCATTTTGTTTATATAAATACATGCAAGGTGCTTTCTTAAATAGTGCAAAAAAAAAAAATACCCTTTCAACCAAACGGTGACTATCGGTAGCTTGCTTTCTCTTTGGTCCGACATGAACAACTTCCATAGGTCTATGTGAATCTCCTCATTGATTCTTTTCTTTGCTCTTTAGACTATAATTTTGCGATCAAATCATTAAACTAACATACCTTAAAATAGACTCAAAAAAATAAAAAACATAACCTAAAATAAATACCAAATGTAAGTTGAAATAAAGGTTTGATAATAGTATATAAAATATACTACATAATTTCGGTGGCCTTTGGCAGCTTTAACTGATCCACTAACCAAAAATTTATATCGATGGAGAATACTTACAAAGATATTGGACTCCTGTGAGGTTTACACCACTGGATCCATGTTAGAGGAAAGGAAAAATACAAAGAATTAGGAGATTTAGAATCAATAGAGATCTTGGTTTTCTCAAGTAGCGAAAACAAAAAAATAAGGCCTTATTAGACGGTGTAAAAGTTCCATAAAAATCCGCCTCTAACAAAACATTGGACAAACAACTCAACAAAAGAAGGCGAATGAAGAGGAAATTTCTTAACTTAGCAATAACACAGTAGCTCCTTCTAGTAAAGATCTCCGCTTTCATGACAAAGCTCAAAACGTCTAGTATGGACCAATTTGCACTCCTTACTGAACTACCAAACAAAGCCTTCAACTTTAGCATCCTAACAAATACCAATATAATTATGTATTCAAAATTGATATCTCTAGTAAAAATTCTCAATTTTATATCCAAAATATTGCAATGCAGTTGTAATCGCAACCACGAGTATATGATATAGGTCCACGAACAAATCTCCAAAAATCTGCAAGCAAAGATCAAATAACTATGTACTATGATGCAACTAACGCCCTTTCTAGCAATGCTACACAAAATATACATAAATCGTTTGGGCTATCAGAAAGGCAACTCAACCATTTCATTTAAATTAAACAACAAAGGTCAATTTTTATTGTTTATGCCATTATGAAGAGGAAGCTGAACATGTTTTACGGATTAGTGTAAGCTATTACAAATAGATTATCAAAAAGAATTGTAGCAACTAATATCAAAAGCAGAGTACAATGAAAAGCAGATAAGAGAAACTTTTCAACAATTGTAATCTATCTGACGTACGATTAATCGAAACAATAAAAACTAACTATCAGAAATGTTGAGATTAATTGAAGGCAGCAAGACACAAAGATGTGAAGAAAACAACATAAACACATACCTCTGATCAATTGAAGATAGTGTAGTATCAGTGCTTCAAAATCCCTAAAATCCAAATTTGAGAAGTGTTGCAGAATTCTTTGGAGAGGATGAACTTCGAACAATTGTGTAGATCTGTGGTATCGATGGGAACTTAGAAAGGAAGAAATTGGAAGATTTGCGAAGATCTTGTGTAGATTTGTCTAGATATTGGAATATATTAGGAAGTTGGAAGAAAAAATCTGATTGAGAGGTTAGTGATTGATGATTATCAATTAGCTTCAATTACTCTGGTAGGATTGAGCCAAAAAAAGACCTGAATGAGAGGGAATCATGGATGCAATCGGCTGAGAAAGGAAAGTGAAAAGAAAGCGCGTGATTTTGTTTTTCCCTTTACTTACGCGTAGGGATTCTGAGACAGGAAGGAAAGGCGCGTTAAACGTGACAATAAAAAGCCCCCAAAAAAAATAAAAAAAGAAGGAAAATAGCTGGACAAAGATCGAGCGGGAAATCAATTAAAAAATGTATTAAAAAATAGGGTGAAATACCCTAGTATTATATATATATAGATATCTATCAATACAATTATTAATTGAAAATTTTGTTCCCTGTGCAACGCACGGGTGACATAGCTAGTAGAGTAATAAAAGACAAGGTTTGCTTGGTCGCCGATGTTGCTTGGTTGCCATATGTTAAGATGGTTTTCTCGGGTTTAGGGATAGATACGATTATGATGTGCTGAGGATTGTATATGTCGTTTAACCTATAACATAGGTGATAGGTAAGTGACTATGTAGAAACGCAACATGCAGCTAGAGGGCTAGTGTCATACAATCTGCAGATGACTAGATATGTCTCCGAAGCAGAATATAATGAAAGTAATTGTAATGGTCATTTTTCTCATCGGGTTCATCCCCAAACTGAGCTATTAGGTAAATGTAGAGGACAAGTTTTAGTCGAGAAGTCAACATACATCTTTTGGCACATGATGATTGCACATCTGTAATTGGGGTTACATTTGCAAATCGAATTATTTGCAACTTGCATATGTAATTAGGGAAAAGGTCTGGGTGGGTAGGTGGGTTGGGGATAGGTTGAGGACAGACTGGGCGGGTGGATGTTGGGTTTAATTATTTTTTAATTGAGGGTATTTTTGCCATGCAACTTCAAAATCACGCCATAGATGGAATTTGGAAAAAGTAAGTTGATTCTTTTTGGTATTTGATTTTTCTTACTTGCCATATTTGGTATTCGCTCTACTTTTGATAAAGATTATAAGAAAAATATATTATATTTTGAACTACCACGAGAATTGGATTTATGCGTTGAATGGATCTTATGAGTTAAATGACCATTCTTATTGTTGAGACTTAACCCAATTAATTGAGTTTTGTGCTTTGCCAGTCATCTTTTACTAGAAGTCTAGAAATCCCTTATAGCGATTCCTTTACCTACTTCAGATTGTTACACATTGCTCATTTCGTACCTTTGCTTTTAGGTTGTTTGTTGGAAGTTTTTTATTCTCGTTTGCCGGTTTTAGATGGTTCTATAGAGAGAGTCACTTCATTCTCTTTCTGTGGTTCACACTAAATTAGGGCTGAGGATTGCATATTCTTTCACTCTTTGCGAGATCTTTTTTATTCATTGTGAGGAATATTCGTACTGATAGTGATATCATTTTCTTACTAAGGCTATGCTGCATAATTTTGTGAGGATCTGTAAAACTCTCTTGTACTTATTGCCATTTTGGGTTGCATCAAAATGAAATTGAGTATCATTGTTAGTGGATGCTCAAAAGGGAATGTAGGTGTCGGAAGCGAAGGTCGAACCTCTTAGACTTGCTCTAATTGCTATATTCTATTTTTTAGCCGGTGTTCTTCTACACATTTTTATAGACTTTTTCTCATTGCTCTAATTATTTCTCCTATATCATATAAAAACTTGTTTTATATGCATCCTAACACACTTATTGTGTTTTTATTTGTGTTCAATCCTTGCTCAAGTAGATCCTAGTGTAACAAAATAATTTTCGAATAAATTGTTCAAAAGTAAAGAAAATTGGTTATCAAATCAATCAAATGAATGGTTTTGGCTAAGACTACTATTGTAAACAAACCTCAGAAGTTTTGGCCCTTAGGTCCCCTCCTTGTACATTTGGTTTTGATATTAATAAAATTTTTATCTTAAGTTTAGATTTTCAAATTAGGGCAATTCCGAAAAAAAAAATCAATCAAATGAGCGATTGGACATGATCAGTTAAAAATGCATTTTTTTTGTTTTAATTCGTAGTAATTAAGTCATAAGTTTTAATATTTGAATTCATTTTTAATTTCGTTCTCTTTTTGGGGTGGATATAATGAATAATAGTTGTTTTGTGGGTTTTTTGTGTTTTAATTCTTTCCTTAGCCATGGTATATGTTTGATAGAAATTATAGAAAAGTTGATTTTTGAATATGTAATTTAGAAATAAATATAGAGGCTTAAAAGATTATGAAGAAAATTATTAAATTAATATAATCAATGGTTAAAGATGATACATCAAATAATTTATATCAAACATGAAGTCTGGAAAGACTTTTATTTCTTATGTTCGAGTCTCACCAATTGTGCATTAACCACATATTGTGTGGTTTTAGTTGCCGCTCATTTGGCGGCCTCAGTAGTAGTGGTAGTTGTAGTACAAGTGCGACTATATAGCTATAGTTCTCGCTTCAATTGAGTTTGTACCATTGCGCCAGTGTATGGGATCTGATATATGTATCTTGTACCCTAAAAATAGGGGGAAAAAAGGAAATACTTTTATTTCTCAAAAAACAAAGAAAAAAAATAGAGTTACAGTTTGAAATTTTTAAACGATCCAAAAAAAATTAATTATCAAATAATTGTAATTATAATTATAAGTGACTAATCATTGACTTTTCATCTGTTAGTCCTTATTTCCAGTGGTGGAGCTAGAAGTTTGTTGATGCCGAAAATAGTAATAACTACTCAAGTATCAACTTTAGTGTATTTGGCGCTGATTGCCAGTAATTAGGAAAGTGAGATTTGTATTTATAATCGAGCTCGATCTCAGTACTGATTACAGAGGATTTATTTTTTTCCCCCTCTTTATGGCAACTAAGTGTTCTATTTATAGTGCAAACCTCAAAGGCGGTAGTAGGTCATCATGGGACGGCAGGACTAGTTCCAGACTAGGTGTAATGATTGCTCCTGCAACCTGCAAGCAGCCACCCGCATTTATGGTAATGGCCTCGGAACTTGCGTGCGGCCGTTTTTGCATTAATGACGACTGTTGAGCCGTCAATCATAGGTGTCGTCAGCGTGTCAGACGACACGTGGAGTGTCCCTGCTATCGGCTACTATAGCGGTTGGGCCGGGGCTCGTCGGGTATCTCCGCCGACCTGGACATAAGTGATAGTGGCTCGTGCTGTGGTTGTAGTCCCAGATCGGCCTGACTTTGCCGAGCTATAACCAAATCCGAATTGGCCTGGAATCCCCTACGGTGACCGCGACGATTAGTGCCTGTCCGACCTGGAGCTAAGACATATCAGCGAAGGCCCCCAGATAGAGGAGGACCTGAGCTTGACTCGCACCAAGTCAACAGGGTGCCAACAAAGTTTTTATATGAGCATGCACAAATTAATTTTTAATAAAATAAAATTTTTGAACTAATATTTGTTAAAAATACACAACTATCATAAATTCAATTACACCCTACATGATTTTATACTTTGATAACATTGTAAAATTACATTAGTATCAATAGTGTCCAAAACATCTTTCTCATCTATACACAGTTAAATTATCTTTCAACCATCGACGATTCTAGCCACAACTCAACATGTCAATGCAATTACAAAATTACTACAACTAGTTAACATTTTCAAAATTACTATTCCTTAATTTATCGGCGATTTTGCCTAACATTTTTCAAAATTAGTACTATTGAGTAATTACTTTCAACATTATTGAGCACTAGTATTTTCACCCCGTGCATTGTACGGGAAGATATATATATATATATATATATATATATAATATAATTTAGAACCCGTGTAAGAAAAAAAGTAAAAGATTTTCTAAAATTTGCGATAGGATTTTTCCTATATTTTCTCGCTATGTAACTGTGGCATTTTATGGGAAGATATATCCAATATAAAATTAATTTGATAATTTTTTGAGTTGCAATACACCTACAATGTTGTTGCAATAGGCTCGTGCCTGTAGCTCTATTGTAATTAAATTTTATCATCGTAATAGGATTTTCCATCTATTACAACAACATTTGTCGTCACAGTAGTTAATGATATTGTGACGACAAATGTGGTTGCAATAGATTGGAAACCCTATGACCACGACGCCTTCTGCAACTACATCCAGGATCACAATATCTTTCTCTGGCGCAATGATTTTTGTTATCATAATAGAGGTTTTATTTATTGGAAATAATATTCATTCCCCTGCCATAATAATTGTTATTATTGATATTTCTTATAATTTATTGATTAATTTAATACTTCTATGTTTGCATACTAACAATAATAATGAAGACATAAAGAGAATTCATTTAAAAAAAGATATAAGTAGAATTGAATATTAAATTTATTTACATATTACAAAGATTAATATAGATTTGGGTAAGAAGTTTTAAGATTGATAGAGATTTTAAGATTGACCTAGATTTAAATAAGAGATTTTAGGAAATAAAGAAGGGTGGGACATGAGAATAAAAAATAAATTATTTAATTCTGAAAAATATAAATTTGAGTGAGAAAATGTCCTTAATTTATTTATATATAGATATAGATAATTGAATCTGTCACCTTTCAGAAAATCCGTGTAAATTCAAGTTCAGAAAAATATATTCCAAATAAGGATATGAGAAACATAATTATTAATTAAGAAATTAGATATCCACCAAGTTGCAAAGTGCAAACTATATAAAGCATGTGTTCGTCTACACTTATTTCCACTTAAAAATCATTTACTATTAAAAGTTAAAGTCAAACATTAACATCAACCACACATTTTAAATCATCACTTATTATTATTTACATATTTTGTGGCATGCACCACTGTTCCTACAAAAAGTTAGTTTCAGGTGAAAATAAGTTTACACGAATTATAAATATGCATATTACCAATGTACATTATAAATTTTAACAATTATTTTTTTAAATGGCTTGCAAATAATGAAATGGGTCATGAAAATTATCATTTTCTATTTCTTTTCTAATTAATTAATTAATTATTCATTATAAATTTAAGCATTAATTTAACTACTCACTGTTTGATTTTAAAAAAATTTCCCTCTATTTGAATCGCTCAATGCACATTACTCACGAAAACTATCTAAAACTACTATTTTAAAGTGGTAAAAATAAATAAGAGGTTTTTTTATTTAATTTTTTAAATATGTAAAAAGGATTTTTTTAAATAAAAAATATAAAACCACTACCAACATAGCACCGTGCCAAATTGACTCTTCAACTTTTATTAATAAAAAGAAGATATGTGTGTGTATGTGTATATATATGTGTGTGTGTATATATATATATATAATTCGAAAATAAATAATTAAAATGTAATATCCAAAAATTAAAATGTATATAGAAAATGTTAATTCTCATTTTCAGAATTAATTTAATAGATATTGTGAGTTGTAATTTTGATTTCTTATCACATTTTCATTTATGTATGTAACACTAAATATAAATAAATTAAAAAATTATATAAATTAATTGAAAAATTAGAATATGTATAAAATAATAAAATACATATAAACAAGTGAGATAATGAAACAACACAAAATAAAGAGAGTAGAATAAATTAAATAATAAAAGTAATTAATCCTTAAAAAACAATATATGTCAAACGTGACATTTTCATCTAGGAACTTTGTCTAAGTTGCTCTTTTTATTTTTATATATAGTTAGATTATCCTTATGTCTCTTATATTGAAGGTCCCCCCAAAAAAAGGAAAAAATACATAATGAAAAGTTGTGTTGATGTCATCCGTGGCATGTGACTGACAATGGAGACAACTCAAGTTTAACCTGCAATAAAACTTTTATTTTGAAGCCAGAGATGGCCTGACCATATTCCTAATTATCTTTGATAACGTCAATATAATTACATGAACTTCTGACTGAATTCTTTGTTGTCTAATTAGAACTTCGACGTTCAACATTAATCTAATTAGACAACATAAATAAATTTGTCTTCATCAAAGAGCGTTAAATTTGACCCTGTGTTTTAAATTAAAAATTGAGAGAACTACTTTAGCTAAGTACGTAGCTAGAATGGTGTAACAAATCAATCTCGAATCTCTAGGTATAATTTACAAATCAGACGATCCATGCCAGTTTAATTTTGTGTCTTGATTTCAAGCACCCCTAGATTGGTAAATATTTAAGAGTCATTACTCATTAAGTCACTCAACTCTACTAGTAACAAGTTATTTCGGAGTCGTCCGTGCCTATGCTATTTCATTATTATCTTTTTAGTGATTTCATTCAATTGAAATAATTGACGTCATTTGAGTTAATATATTTAATTTTTGAGTTATGAACTATTTGAATTTGATTAGATTTATCTGCTGCTATGAGATAAGAAATTTAAACTTGTTATTTCATTACCCACTTCTATGAATATTTTCAAAACAATCTTGTCTTCACCCTCCACATAAAATTACAAAACACGTATATTAGTTTTAGACCCATGATAATGATCCATGTATATAAACAAACATTAGTTGCATGAAACAGCCAAAATTAGGGTGGCCAACACCCCCACCTTCCTCCCCTAATTACTCAGACAATATTTGATCTTTTTTTCACAATCATTTCATCTCAAATCTCTTGCAGCCAAAATTAAGGTTTCTTTTTTGGAATGGAGCAGGTTGGATATTTAGCGTCTAAATTGAGTTCTCGTATTTTTCTTCCTCCAGCCACCGCCGCGCCACCGCCAGCAGGGCGGCTTCTTACGGAGATTCTTGGGAAGAACAAGCTTTTGCTGAAGATGCATCTGGTCTACTTGGAGGGTGTATATGGCCTCCAAGATCTTATAATTGCAGCTTTTGTAGAAGAGAATTTAGGTCAGCTCAAGCCCTAGGTGGTCACATGAATATCCATAGAAGGGATAGAGCAAGATTAAGACAACCCCAGTTCTTCAAACTCATCATCAACTGGTTCAAAATCCTTGCAAATCTTTTGATTTTCGTCATTATGATCCATCTCAATCTCATGATGATCAGATTTATACCCTTTTTTGCGACTCAACTGAATCTGGTTGTGATCCAGTTTTTAGGGTTTCAGATCAAAATCAAACGGTGAGATCTAAGAAAAGGGTTTTATGTCATAGGTCTAAAGAAGAAGAAGATGAAGACGAAGAAGAAGAAGATGAAGATGAAGATTGTCTTGTGGAGGATTTGTCTGAGAGTTGCAAGAGAAGGAAAATTGATGCAAATCCATTGATATTATTGCAATTGAGTCCAATAATTGATAAATGTTGCCATCCACAATTAGAGATGCACAAACTATGTTCTAGCTCCATAGAAGAATTGGATCTCGAGTTACGCCTTGGTGTGAAGTAAAATCCGCAAATTGGTAAACTTGTAATATGAAAACACTTTGAATTTCGGTTCGTAATTGAGTTTAAGTACAATTATCTGATCTTATTTTGGGTGTTGAATTGTGAATTTTGAGTTTCGAATTAATTTTTGAATATCTGTTTTTCATTTCTCGGAACTATATATATAGAAAAAACAATGATGACATATTTAATTTCGATTGAAAACACTGAAAAGAACGAAAATTGGTTTTTGGCCTTCTTTACATAAGTTTCACATGTTTTACAATTTTAAATATTTAATTAGTTGAAAACAGGGAGAACCCTCTAAAAAACAAAAAAAAAATCAGGTCCTCACTTGGAAATGAGTCGAGTTTGGTAGTGTTCTTGTGATCTCTCTGTATATATATGTCCTATATATATACTAATCTTTCGTGTTTGTTCCATCTTGTTCTTAGCAAATTAAAAGAAACTCGCACCTAATTTGATTGTGAGTATGGACCATTTAGTATATATAGAAGCACACCTATAAGAAAACTAACATAAGAAAAATGAGTACTCAATTGCTTGAAGGATGTGAGAGAACGTAACTTAATGGTTGATTTAGAATGGATCGCTCAGCCCTCAATCTAAATTTTGATCCATATAATTATTACTTCGTATGACTATAATAATACATAGATGAGTATCTAGATGTCACGTCTCTTTGATTGTCACATCCAATAAAAATAACCTATATACACAATTAAGTATATGAAGTCAATCATATGGACTATTCTTACTGAATGAGCTAGACAGAAGAAAACATGAAACTCTACATATGACTTCATATGCTAATGTAGTGAAGCACGTTTTCCCATTCAGTATCACTGACATAATCTGTTCTCATTCTAAAACTAACTCACTAGAAAAAATAAACAAACGAAACGGAGAGAGTTTTAATGAAAACTCAGAATAGGTCAGATACGTACAACATACCATGGATTCTCTTTTCCTTTATATTATTATTATCATTATCATTACATGCATGCCTTGTCATGAGATCTGTTGTAATAAAAAATATATAAAATAAAAAATTTATACCCTCTTTCACATAAATCCACACACTTGTGTTTTCTTTTTCCACTTTTCTGCGTTTCTCAATCCTTCCAAAATTATACCACCAACTACAAGGAATCAATGCATTTTAGTATTATACAAATATACTGTTTTATATTCACTCAGAGAATATTATTGCATCAGCGTTAACTACGCGTCGTTTTGTTCGGTCCTTTGCCTGTATTTTACGCTCTCTATCTCTGTTTTAAGTGTGTAATTAATTTCAACATAGGAAAATAAAGGAGGGAGAATGTATAGTTAGGAATTTCTACAAGGGATAATTATGCGACTCATGGAACCCCAACCCTAACCCTAACCCTGGCTCTAGTCTAGGGTAGTAACTAATTATTGTTCCCTGTTAATTAATGCCCTCAGTAATGATCTCCTCCCCACAGTGGGGAGGATATCATACCCTTATCCACTCGTCCAATTAGGAGTCTAGATACTATGTCCTCATTTCATGGGTCTTCTTAATTGTGATCCGCCCCGTTTTAACAACCCACATTAGTCATAATTATCCACATTAATTAATCATAAGTATATTTATATTAACATAATTTAGCATATGACAAGTGATAATGCGAACTTTTTTATTAGGGGAAATAGTTTATGGGGCAGTAAATCTTATTGATCCCACCAACGTGTTCTTAGTTCTACAAATTTGAGTTCCGATGTGGCCTGGCTCACAAACAAATCTAGCAGTGCTGGTCCTGAGCCTAAGCAGCTTAAGCAGCCGCTTAGGGTTCCCAAAATATAAGGATCCCAAAATTTGCAAGTCTATATGAATATGGTGATTTTTGTTTTAATAAAAGCCAAGTTGTTACTTATTCAGTTAGAGAGAATTCAATTTTAATCTCTTGATAGATTATATTATCATTATTTTAATTACAAAAATTTTTATTTAATAAAATTTTTTTATTTGAAAGTAGTATATATAGGTCATTGGGGGGATAAAATTTTATTTATTAAGGGTTTCCTGCGAAATTTTGTTTAAGAACCTCCAAATCTCAGGTTTGGCTCTGAAATCTAGCTAGTAGTCTAGTCTTAAAAATTAAAATATATATCGTTGTAGTTGAGCTGATCACGCTATTTTATAGATAGATAGCAAAATTGGCTTGAGATACCGAGAGAATACCACAATTTGTTCTCTTTTTGAGGTTGGTGAGACAAAATACTCACGAAGAACATGTACAAATCCAATTAACCTTGTAAAAATCTGTTAGTCGCAATTAAAAAAAAAGGAAAGTACATAGTAATATTCTTCATTTAAAGTAAAAATCAATAGAGACATGAGAGGAGACAAGTACGTACGTTTTATAGAAAATAAAATACCAAGGCTATGTTGTAGATATTCATGTTCACGTGTTAGCTACATATTGTTGTCTATGCGCTAACACAACATGATCCTTCAACGAAGCCTATATATATTGAATTGTTAAAATAGTATATATCATACGACACATCATAATTTTTTTTTTAAAGACTACACTGAGATACCCATTTCTTTAAGAAAGATCTTTTTTAATTGTCTCCTTTTCCTTTCCAATTTTATTTAACTAAAATAAAGATTACTCTTTGTTTACAAATAAAGATCAAAACACCGACTAACAAATAAGAATTTAGATTATTTCTTGTACTGACCTTGTTCTTTTGGGAACAAATTTGATATGCACGGTATTTCCTGTAAAATGTTTGGTTAATATTGTATTGGAAAATGTGCGTGTGGTTGAAAAGAGGAAAGAGAAAAATTTTTTATTATGAAATTGTGTGAAGAAGAAGGTTTATTCATATGACAAAATTTCACATATTCTCATTCAAAAATTAAAAATTCAACCTTTGCAAGAAAAAAAAAGGTTAAAAAAAATTTAAAATTTCAAAAATCTCTCCAGTGGAGACACAGCTTGTTTCATACACAATTTTTTTTTACTAATTTTCATTAATTTTTTTCTCTCATCATTTTCAATCACTCATACGCAATTGCTTTATATTTTTAATGTATTTTTTAAAAATTTTTAATCACACATCTCACACGTCCTTCGAGTAAATGTATATTATTCTATATAGAATAATCCCTTAATATGATAGCAGCACATAAACCTTAATGCGTAAGTTGATCCAATTGAAACTCAAACGAGCACAAAGATTGTTAGGGTGAATGAGAGTAAATTAAAAGTGTTTTAAAGTGTTTTAAAGTAAAAGAGGAGAGAGAATGAGTGGAGATGAGTGGTTGAGATTTGTGGATGTGATGAGATATGTGGATGTGATTGATTTAGGAGAGAGAAAAAATGGAAAAAATGATAAAAAGTTGGTAAAAAATTGGATCCATAGACGTGCTAAAAGATATATTTACATCAGTAATGAAAGTATCCGAATTCAAAATAAATTTTCAATAAAAATATAAAATTAAAATTCATAGCAAGGAGAGATGATCAAACAACTCCGGCCAAAAAAGCGTGGTTGTATCGATGGATCGATAGACTTGTAAAAGAAGTCGTGAAAAAGATCTAATACGAAATCACTGTGAGTAATGCGACGGAAGAGGAACAAGAATAAGGGCCAAAAGTAAAAAAGATCTCCCGATTCAAGTGACGCCGACGATCGATCCAGATATTCACTTCGAGTGTGGAAAATGCCAGTGAGAGTAGTGGAGACTTCTTCGCTTTCTCAATGTTCAGGTTTCTGATTTTCGTTTCCATTTTGCTCCGTTTCGCCAATTTACGCATTTTCAATTTTCTGCCTAGCTTGTGCATCCATCTTTGTGATTTATCGTTCGTTTTGTAGAATAATCGTGAAGTTTCCATTATTACTTTTCATAATCACGATTTCAGTTAGTTTTTTAGATTTCAGTTAGTTTTTTAGGTTTCTTCACTGGTAATTGAGAATCAAAGTCTGTTATTTTCAGGGGAGATGATAATTTGTTTATAAGAAAGGACTAAACTAAGCTTTTCGTTGATTATGTAGCTGTAAATTAGAAAATTATTATATTTGAACAATAATTTTTCCATTGGTAGTGGTAAGTGATGCATGTGTTTGAATTATAATTGAGAAGAAGTGGTTCTAATGATAAATGTAACTTTGAAGGTACAACTCCAGGGAACAATACTCCCCCACCTTGTACTCTTTTAAGTGTTGGGCAGGTAATTTCTACACTCTTCAGTTTTTCCACTTAAGTAATTTTCTTTGTATGTCTTTCTTTATGAGAGCTTTTACGGTTTTCTAATATACTGACAACCATGAGATAATAATTAACTACTCTAGATACATTTTTTGTAAATCCAGTTATGTGCATTAACTAATTTGAGGTTCGGGATTATATGAAAATGACAATGACTTGAAATTGATCAAATGGAAAATCTCGAATTCATGTAAAGAATTGGAATATATTGCGAATTTTTGCCTGAGTCTTTTTTCATTCTATGTATCTTATGCCTACGAAGTGTTGCAATAATATCGAGATTATGAAGTGTTGCGATAATATCAAGAGAGATTCTCGTCCCCTCCCTAGATTAACAAAATGTTGATTTGTGTTGGTTGTTCCTAATGGATGGCGTCATGGATATCCCTGCATTATGACAGTTAAACTGTGGAAACAAGCTGCAATAATTTGAAAACGAGGAGAATATATTTTCTCATAATAACTTTGTTACAGGGGTTCTCAGGGACTCAGAATGTTTCAAGTCTGCAAAAGGATGAAGCTTGGAGAGTAAATGTGCAGATCCAAGGCATTGATCTTGATCATGGTTATTTATGTGGCACAATGGAAGCTCTTAATGTTCCTATGGCGGACACCCCTGTAAGGAACTTTACACTCATTGAGATAGTTATAAGGATTCCATTTTAGTCACGTTTCTTTTTGTGTTGTTCTACTGGTAACCGTTGGCACTAGGAGAAAAGCCCATGAAATACGCCAACTCATCTGTCAGGAATGAGTTGGAGATAGTTTAATTTAGGTTCATGAAATATCCTTCCTTGTTTATCTATTTTGCTGCACCATTTGTGTATGCAGTATTAATTTTTTATTGTTTTGGGTGAAAAATAAACTTTTATAGAATTATAGTATCTTGTTGACACGATTTTGTTTCAACCTTTGGCGGAGTTTGCAGTTCAAGAAAAAATTTCCATATGGACCTATAATTTGTATAATAACTATCTACTCAAGCCCCATGGTCTATAATAGCACAGTGTCTCCTATTTGCATCTTCACCAACTTGGGAAACCTGCTTCCTCAGAAGCAATTTCTGCATTTTTCTTTGCCGCAGAGGAGATTCACTAATGTATATAAGTAGTTTTCTTTCTCGTTGCTAAAAGGATGCAGCGCGTATACTGTTTGTCGTAAGTTGGGGTCTACTGAATTTACTTTAAAATACAAAGATCTATTTAGGATTCTTGCATTCCAGAATAAAAAGTTCTCTAACTGAACAACACGGAGCACGCATATAATTTTGGCATGTTGTGTTTATTTAACCAGAACTTGTATTACTTTACACCTAATTGTTACCACCCTTTGAATTAGAAGCTTATTAGTTAGAGAATGTGTGGTTAAAAGATGGTTGAAAAGTAAAAAGTGGTCACAATTACCGTAAAGTGTGTGGTTGAAATTGAGCTTTTAGAGAACAAGATTTCTGGGAAAACAGATGAGGAATGTGGTATTGATCATTGCTCCTTTATAGACTGCTAGACTGAAAAATGCAGTGGCTTTTGAGATTTCATTCACCACCGGGCTCCTTTTGTTCAAGAAATGCAATTCGTCATATAACAGATAGCGATAGTGTGCTTAAATTAATGGTACAAAAACTGACTGCTTTTTCTAGTAAACTGTGGGTTGTGGCCATTAGCTGAAACAGGGCACCCCTAATTCTCTCTTTTCTTATTCAATACCTGCATTTCAGGTAGTTACCTTCTGGGAAGGAGAAATTGTTGACACCAAGAATTATACTTTCCACACTGGAAAGTGGGGAGCGACGTATGTTCTTTCCTTTCCTTATATTGTATACTGGAAAAAACAATTTCCATAAATTTAGCCAATAGAAATGCAAATTGTAAATAACATCTAATTACACCAGTGAATTCCTTTACATTTCATGAGCAGGACAGAAGATGACATAAAACACTGGACGAAATTTCCGTCTTTTTCACCCCTACTGGTGAGTAAAGATTACTCTGTTTGTTGGGTGCAAAATGTATAGTTTCCTTTTTTTTTTTCTCTCTCTCTCTCTCTTAGAAACACGTTTTCCATATCGTCTGCAGAGTCAAGTTGAAGTTGATGGTGGAAAATCTTTGGACTTGAGTAATTATCCTTACATATTTATGGTAATGGCCTAGTTTCTGATTTATTCATCCCCATTTCTAAACGAGTTTGATGTCGTCTCAGTTGTAATTTTTGTAATCAACTTTGCCTTCACAGAGATGGAAAGAACAATACTTTGTGAATGTTGGGACTGACTGTGGATTGACAATAGCTGGGTTTTACTATGTGTGCTTCTCGTGTACTGATGGCTCCATTAATGGCTTCTATTATGATCCTAATAGCAGGTATGCTTCTTATATCTCTCTTTTTATGTTAAGAATTGTTCTTAGGATCATTGAGTTGTGTGTTTATGTAACTCTCATTTTAAGAAATTTGCACCGCTGCTCGCCTACTGCTTGAGCAGGCAATTTGATCCCCAAACCTTCAAATTAGATCAAGCTGGTCTACCAACTTTCCTTAAAGTTGCATAATTAATTTTGTTATTGGATCCAAATCTCCATTATACATGCCGCACTTAGTGCTCAGGGCAATGGGTTGAGGACCAGTATTGCAATTCTCATGAAAATTTTTACCAATTCGTGTCCCTTTTATATCCTTGAAACAATATAAGTGATATATATTCTTCAATAAACTGGCAGCCCTTTCCAGAAGTTGGAACTGAAGTCAACAAACGATGGAAGATCAGGGTTCAGTTTCTCTACGTACGAGTTGCAGTAAATTTTACTAAGGTCAGCTGTAGAAGACGACGTGCCCGTTGTTATCTTGCATTGGCTCAAGATGTTCCAATCTTCAGCCGAGTTCATGTTCATAACAAAGTAGAACTTGAGTTTTGAAATCATTCATAGAATTTAAGAAAAAGACATGAGAGCAAGGCATTTGGCTAGTTTGTTTGTACCAAAGGATTTGATTAATGTCCAATATATCCTTTGTCAATTGGGCAAATCATCTCTTGACGATTTCTTTTTGTGCCAAACTAAATTATCTTGGTGACTTGGTCTGTGAACACTCTGTATTTTTAACTATTAAATATTGATCACTTATGAAAAGTAGAACTCCAATTTTAGTTCGCTGGAAACACTTCAGGTTTTAATATAATATAGATATAGATATATTGAGAAATCTAAAGATTGTGTACTAGCAGTTTGAAGAATTAATCCAAGTTTACACTATTTTTGTGTACATCTGTGAGCACCCTTCAAATAAAGGGTCAGGTAAAATACCAATTTTACTATCATCGCATTGTTACTGATTACTTGTTAGGGCCGAACCCTCTATGCACCCTTTTGTGTACACGTAACGTTATTTGATTTTAAATGAAAGTGGGATCATACATTCACAAGTGGTACCCAGAGAAATATGATATGTGGCCATGTGGGACCCGAAGAACGGAAGAAATATGATGCATACAATTTCGTATGGTCATGAAAGAAACCAAGCAGATAAGGTGGGAGGACACTGAACTGAACATTAGCAGGTTCACAATACCCAAAAATCATGGCAAATACACAAATATTTTCTTTTTCTCCGATTTCAACTCCATCTTCAACAGTTGATTACAAAAACAAGAACTGTTTTGTTCTACACGATTACCAGAAAAGTTGCAGAAATTCCAAGAAAAAGGCCTCCTTCAAGATTCAAGCGGCAAAGCTTCCAGCTGGAGTATGTTCCTTTTCATATTTCTTCCTAATTTTTTCAATACAAACACATCAAATCCCATAACGCTTAATTTTGTTTTTAACTTTAGCAATTAGAGTACAACATTTAATTTAGGTTACTCAGGTTACTCCGACTCTCGTGCTAACGTTAATTACAGTTATTATAGAGTAATGCTATTTGACTTGAACCATGCTTAAACCAATCGAATTAAGGTGTCACCTTAATTGGTAGTTTGGTACTAAAGTACTATTCAAGTCGAATAACATTATTCATCTTACAATAGAGTGATTTTGTGTAACTTATGAATATTGTAATTGTCGTAATGAAATTTTTAGGTAGAATTGCCAAAAGAACAGCCAAAATTCAATGCCCCATTTCTGGGATTCACTAGAACAGCCGAAATTTGGAATTCAAGAGCTTGCATGATTGGACTCATTGGGATTTTTATCGCTGAATTTGTCAGTGTAGTTTATTTGCCTATTCTTTTTAATTAATTACCCTTGGTCCCTTATTAATTTCAATTATTAAATGCTAATTATTTATTTACTTTTATTGATTTATTTCAATTTTTGCACGTTTACTTTTCAGATTCTCAACAAGGGTATACTTCAGATAATTGGTGTGGAGGTCGGCAAAGGTCTTGATCTTCCCTTATGAAAATTCAAGCTACGTCTAATATTTGAGTTTTGAGCTATCATTTTTACATGTATTAATTAATAACAATTACATTTGAAAATTTACATCAATGATTAAGATATATAGTAGTAATATTTACATTTAGATCAAAATATACAACTACGCAGAAGGTTGATTGTCTTGATTAATGAGACATTAGACATCTAAAGCAGTGCGCCGGTCCTGCGATTTTTTGAGTTTGGAGCACTATCTAAATTAAGTGTCTCTAGGCAGTGATGTGCCTTGCACACAAGAAAATCTTTTTGAAAAAAAAAAAGAGCTAATTAACATGCAAAATAATTTTACCTGTGGAGTTAATTTTTGTTGTCTTTGCATTAATTCTATGTCATAATATAAAATAACAACTCTAATGATAAAAATTTGCCTATAAGGTATTTAATTGGCAAAAAATCACTCCTTTTCAAATGGGCGCATAAGGCAAGAGAGCCGGACGTCTCTCTTGCCCAAAAATAGGATTACATGACCGGCTATGATCTAAAGAGACAAAAATAAAATAACGTAAATATTATAATCCCAACCTTATTCTCACAAAGACGTGCCAAAGATGGACAAATAAACCACACTGCCTCGAATGTTATACCCGGGGCGGGGGCGGGGGACGCCTCTCTCACTGAAAATCTGGCAACGCTAACTTATCAAGCTTGAATAAAACAAAGTGTATAGTCAAGTTTTTTATATTCATTTTAACTATATATTTATAATAAAATATAATATTTTTTATTTCTTGTAATTTACTTTACGTTTTAACCATACATTGTCGTCTTAAGAAAAATAAAACATATTCTTGTTCAAAAAACTTTCTTCAATCTCCCTTGTTTCGAAGGAGAGTGCCTTTGTGTATAAGCCAAATATATGCAGTAACGTATTGTAGTTTCAAAACCGATAATACTAATGAAAAATTTACGATTATTCATTTTAAGGCCTTGTTTGATTGGGGGTTTAGTTGTTCCGCGCGGTATTCCGTGTAAACATGTGTGGTTAATATTATTTTGGGAAATGTGTGTGTGGTTGAAAATGAGTATGAGGTATCAGAAATTGCGTGCGGATTTGGTTAACACCAAATAGAACAAGGCCTTAGAAGTCGTAAGAGCTTGTTTGGTATAGCTATATTTTAAGAATAAGATTTTGGTCAAGGCATTTTTAATTGCAGATTCTCTTAATCGATAGAAATTAGAAATAAGATATTTACATGGTTGAATAACTCTTTTCTACTTCTTAGAGCACATTTCAAAGAGTCAAAGAAGTATATTTTTTTTTATTTTTACTTTATTTTTTGCGGATATGTTGATTTGAATGTACGAAATTCGGGCATGACTTCAAGTTCATGGTATGGTATAAAATACCCTCATTGTAGTTATACCATCTTTTTCTTGATACACACATATGACATATTACGATATTTATTATATAATTATTATTTGTAACATTCCTCAGTGTGTAACGTTCAAAAACTTCTGCATTCTTATAATTAGACGATGAATTCTAGTATTTATTAATTATTTTCCTAGCAAGATAAGTATAGATTGTTTTCCAAAGACAAACACAACAGGAAAATAACTAATATGCGGATGCTAGTTTATAAATTTTGACAGATTTTTATACATTTTTATATATTCTTTTCAGCTCCACTCATTTTCTCTCATATTTCGTATTCACATATCTCGTAAGACTTACATATACTACATAAATCTCTACGTACGATTTAAGTCCACTTATCTATAATAACTTACTCCTAACACACGCTATACAAGGCATTCTTGATTAAGATTTTATTAAATTATCGACGTTACATTGTTACAAATTTAGATTCTTAATTGAGCTATTAATTGTTTTGTTCGACTTGCAACTAAAGATTGCAATGTTACGTTCGAGTAACTTAATTTGTACATGACAAAGATCCTCATTTGCCTAAACATTCTTCATGTTAAATCCCATCCGTTGTCTTAATTCTTGCTATTCGGCATGTATTTTCCAAATAAGACGCAATCAAGTGTATATATAGTGACGTGAATTATTTTGTTTTTCATTGAATTAGACAACTGGAGAACAAATATTGAGATAGCAAATCTGAACTCATTGCTATTATTTAAAATTGTCGACGCGTCAAGTCTTTCATTAGACAGGCAAATAATTTTTTTATATTTCTGGAATGTGGTACCAAAAGCATTAAGTTTTAAATTAAAATTTCTTCTCTACCGATTTACGAAATTGACATGAATTTATTATTCACTAACAAATTTATAGAGCATGCTCCATATGCTTAAAATAAGGCGAGTAGTATCGATTTATATGAGAAGTGTACTAATTAAGTAACTACACACCTTTCAGCAGCCATATATATTACGTTGAATATGATGAGTCATCTTCTTGTGACGAATAAGGAAAGATTTGACAGCGAGTACAATGGGTCAAACAGCACAAGATTGTCTTTCAAACCACTCTAATGTTGTTTTCCAAACTACAGTATGGTCCAAGAAATTTTATTTTTTATTTTTTAAATTATCTTTTTTATTTTATTTTTTAATTTCCAAACCACTCTCTATAAAGCCTCCATGTCCCAAAGTTGAGTTTCCATTCATCATCAGTCTCAAATCTTAATCTTCGAAAGAAAGAGATACATCGATACATATATATACTTTTAGAGAGAGAATTATGGGTGTCTCTAAACTTGAATTACTTCTTGCTTCAATGGGATTCTTCATCACATTGTGTCTTCTTCCTCAACGTGCACGATGCATAACTAGGCACTACGAGTTTAACGTAAGTCATAACAAGGCTTTGACACGTTTCTTCATGCTTAGAAGCTAGGCTTATAGTTACTTTTTTCAGCAAACGCTTGAAAAAGTCGAACTTCAAAGGATGAGCAAAGATCCTCTTCTATCTTGTGCATGCTTAAGTATATACATATGAGTTTTTTTCAAGTTCAAATTTATGTCTTATATATGTTTATTGTTGCGTTTTTTTGAAATCTATAGATCACAGTGCGAAACGTGACGCGACTGTGCCACACAAAAAGCATGGTCACTGTAAATGGGCAATTTCCTGGACCTCGCATTGTAGCTAGGGAGGGCGACCGTCTACTTATCAAAGTCAATAACCATGTTTCCAACAATATCTCCATTCATTGGTATGTAATATTCTTGTCTCATTTTCTCTCAATAACTATTTACATTTTATTAAATTGCTATGAGTTTATATGTTATTCTATTATTACAGGCATGGTATTCGACAGCTTCGGAATGGATGGGCAGATGGACCAGCATATATAACACAGTGTCCAATTCAAACTAGGCAGAGTTATTTGTACAATTTCACTATAATTGGGCAAAGAGGAACCCTTTGGTGGCATGCACATATTTCATGGCTAAGATCAACTCTTTATGGTCCTCTAATCATTCTACCCAAGCATGAAGTACCTTATCCTTTCCAAAAACCCTACAAGGAAGTCCCAATCATATTTGGTAATCATCAATTTGATCAACTATCGTCAATACACAACTGTATTGCATGTTTGTGTCTTCAACTCATTCAACTCAACAATATTGATAACTCGTTTGGATTTTTTTACGTTTCTCTTTAAAGCTTATCAGCTGTACTTGGCGTTTTAGCCCACAGTTTTACTTTTGTAAATTATTCGTATGAATATGTCATATGTAGGGGAATGGTTCAATACTGATCCTGAGGCCATAATTAGCCAAGCTTTACAAACAGGTGGAGGTCCAAATGTATCTGATGCCTATACCATCAATGGGCTTCCGGGGCCCTTGTATAATTGCTCAAAAAAGGGTAACTTTAATTCTAACCAGACTTTTACTAGATAATACAATGGATAAGAATTTAGCTTATTTTTCATTCTTATATAGTACATTATAGGTTACATTATCTTCATGCTATATCTTTGTTCTGTGTAGATATATTCAAGCTGAAGGTCGGTCCTGGAAAAACGTATCTACTTCGTATCATCAATGCTGCACTGAATGACGAGCTTTTCTTTAGCATCGCAAACCACACTCTTACGGTTGTCGAAGCTGATGCAGTTTATGTTAAACCATTCGAAACAAACACTATTCTTATAACCCCTGGACAAACTACAAATGTTCTTCTCAAAACAAAACCTAGTTTTCCAAATGCCACCTTTTTCATGACAGCTAGACCATTTGTCACCGGACAAGGCACTTTTGACAACACCACAGTTGCTGGAATTCTTGAATATGAATCACCAATTCATTCTACCTTGTCAATCAAAAATCTTCCCCTCTTCAAGCCAACCTTGCCCCCTCTAAACGACACGTCATTCGCCACAAATTTCACGAAAAAACTTCGAAGCTTAGCCATTCAGGCATTCCCTGCTAACATCCCTAGCATAGTTGATAAACAATTCTTTTTCACGGTCGGCCTTGGGACGAGCCCTTGCGATCAAAACAAGACATGTCAAGGACCTAATGGAACTAAATTTGCAGCATCTGTTAATAATATCTCTTTTGTACAACCAAACACAGCTTTACTTCAATCCCACTTCTCCGGCCAATCCAACGGCATTTACGGCCCAGATTTTCCGATCAATCCGTTCCGCTGGTTTAATTATACTGGAAACCCTCCAAACAATACCATGGTAGCTAATGGAACAAAAGTCATGGTATTGCCTTATAATACTAGTGTTGAGCTAGTGATGCAGGATACTAGTATTCTTGGGGCTGAGAGTCACCCTCTTCATTTGCATGGCTTTAATTTCTTTGTTGTTGGACAAGGATTTGGAAACTATGATCCTAAAAAGGACCCTCAAAATTTCAATCTTGTTGATCCCGTCGAAAGGAACACGGTTGGCGTGCCCTCCGGTGGATGGGTTGCTATTCGATTTTTAGCTGATAACCCAGGTTAGTATTATGTTGAACTGCCATTCTCTCTCTCTCTAGAGCCTAATATTTCATTTAACACACGTACATTTGTGTGAAGAAATTTATTCTCTGTCGCGTCTAATTATTAATCCCTCATTGTTCCAAAAGCTTACAGTACTTTACAGTCATATTCATCTCAAAAAACAATACTAGTATATATTATATTACTATAAATATAATGATCATAACCTCAATCATGTATTGACAGGTGTATGGTTCATGCACTGTCACCTTGAGGTGCACACGAGTTGGGGTTTGAAAATGGCATGGCTTGTCTTGGATGGGAAGCTTCCCAATCAAAAGCTCCTTCCTCCACCGTTTGATCTTCCCAAATGTTGATGATCTTGATTTTATGATTCCACTTTGCCCTCGAGATTATTTCCTTTTTCTTTTTCTCAGTTTTCCTTTTCCATTTTTCAGTTTTTTTTTTTCTAACAAAAGAGGCCCTTCTCAGTTTTGGCATTGACTTATTCATTTGTTCGTTTACATTTTGGCCAATCTGAAAATGAAGTCACTAATGGAGAATCTTTTGTAATTGATGATGTAATAAACCAGTTCAAGCTTGTGAAAGTTCGTATCTTTTTATTTCTTAGCATTCATTCCATACTATTTTCTATAATACTCATCTTAAATTTTATATCAAAGCTAAGAATTAATAATTAGTATTTTGTCCTCCAAAGATAGTTCTATTTTCCTTTTTTGATTGTCTCAAATTATAGTCTTATTTTCTTAATTATTTTGTTAGTTGTACCATATATCTTTATTTAATGTGTATCATTATCGACATATAAGATAAGAATAATTAATAAAGTTGAATAATAAATATTTAAAATAATATATTAGGTAAAATGCTCATAAATAGTATTACTTTTCTAAGAATATTAATTCAATAATAAATATTTAAAATGAGATTATTTTTATGGAACTATCTTTTCTGATGCGGCTAAATGCATCCCCAAAATTTCTCTACGCACACCCCCCCCCATTCAAAAATGACGATGCTATCCTTAAAAAAAAAAAAAAAAAAAGGCAGCTGGCCGAACACCTTTGAGGGTCTTCGCCCAATGCTGGCTGAAAAGCTCCAAGGCTCTTCGGCTAGTGATGGCCGAACACCAACAAAAAACAAAAACGAAGAAAAAAAGAAAACATTCACCTTCTTCCTTTTGGCTACCATTTCTGGTTGCTGGTAGCGAAAAGGGAGCCATTTTTTTAAAACCAAGGGTAGTATAGTCAATTGTGCCAAATTTTAAAAAGGAGGGGAGGGTGTTGTGCATTTTTTAGGGTGTGAATAGCCGCACCCTTATGGTAAATTATTACCATTCATTGACAATATCTATATTGCTTATAAAAGCATGGAAGAGGTGGGAAACGTTTTCAGACAAAAGTACCCCCACCTCTTTTGTTTAATTTTAATTTTGCCTTACTAAATAATAAATTTTGTTAATATCTTATAGTAATGATATACATTCATCATTTATTTAATAGTTTAAAAAGTCCATTCAGATTCAAAACTCATATTTTACTCTTCACTTCAATGTTGTTTTCGTGTATCTGATTCATTTACTTTTCCTGTTATTTATTTTTTAAAAGGCTTTCGTCAAAGAAGATGACTTAGCTTTTTTTTTTTTTTTTTTTTTTAATCTTTTATGATGTTGAAAATATGATTAAATTCTATATCTTTTTTTTTTAAGTTTGAAATTTCAGTTAAATTTAATTTGATACACACAAATTAAAAATATAATTATTCACTATAAGAAATATTGATTTTAACAACGAAAATTTGTCGTTAAAATATCATTTGGGTTTGTTCGTCAAAAAATGATCATTGGTAAAAGTTTCGAGGCAAAAAATTTCATCTAGAAAAGTCACTTTTTTTTTATATTGATTATAGTGTCACGTGCACCGCACATGTTATACACTAGTTACTTGAAAAATAAGGATGTGAAGAATTTATAGACAAGTTTCTAAAACAAAACTTAATCATGAACATTCATTTTTGTTGTGTTTCACTTTTCAATTTTGATGTTGATTTTCAATTTTATATTGTTGAGTGTCTGTTTTGAGAAAATTGAAAATACGTTTGATTTATTATTTTGGAAAGCTATTTTTGAAAATAGAAAATTAGAAAAAAAATTGAATTTTTTGAAAAATGGTAAATTGATATAGCAACAATTGCATAAATATCCCAAACTTTTAAAATTATGCAATTTGCACTCATCGCCCACCTACTATCCCATCCCCACCCACATTGGTGACCTTGCTAGTACGTCGGTTAACCAACAAACCAATAATTCTAGTGATTCAATCGCGAAACACCATATGTGGTTGCCATTTGGTTGGCGACGAACCGTTGGTTTGCTACCTACCCCTGCTAGAGATATCCAGGGGTGGAGCTACAGGGGTAGCGGCTGCCCCCGCGACTGTAATACCTCTTATTGTCAGACCGACCAGGAGAACTTAAAAGATTCCTACTCATAGCAATACGGTGCACCTTCTTTTCCAGAAGTTCATTGTTAGAAACCCCACAGTTAAGCGTGCTTGATCTGGAACAATTTTAGGATGAGTGAACCCCTAGGAAGTTTACTCGATGAGCGTGCGAGTGAGGCCGAAGCATGCTGAAAGGACTCGTGTTGGTACAGTGGAGACAGTCGTCCATCTTGAGGGCAACATGGGTCGTTACAAAATGGTATTCGTGCATTTTCCAGCTGGAAATCGAGAACTAAGTGTTATGTGGGATAAAGTGCTACACCATAGGATGTGAGTCACCTCTTGAACCCGTATGAGCCATCTCTAATCCCAACGCTTGACAGCAGATCCTCAGATAGTTCAATCACGACGAGGACATCTCAAATCTAAATAGGGGGTGATTGTAATACCTCAGATTGTCGGACCAACAGGAATGCTTAAAAGATTCGTACTACTTATACCAAACAAAGTGCACCGTCTTTTCTGGAAGCTCATCTTTAGAAACCCCACAGTTAAGTGTGTTTGACCTGGAGCAATTTTAGGATGAGCGACCCCTTGGGAAGTTTACCGGGGGAGCGTGCAAGTGAGGACAAAGCATGCTGAAAAGATTCGTGGTTGTACAATGGGGACAGTCGTCAATCTTGAGGGCAACCTGAGTTGTTACAGCGACGTTAGCGGTTGTACGGGTATCCTCCCTCGTGTCATTTGCCTTATATAAAACATATAGATTCAATGACCACATTATTCTCAAAGGTTTCATTTGTTGAGATGGTGAAGCAGTTGTTGGTAATTCATGTGCAGCAAAAGGGCGGCTGGAGTTTGACTAGTGGTGAATTTTTTTTTTCAAAGAAAAATCTACCTCTCTGTCTCTGCTAACTGCAAGTTTTACTGTTTTGAAAAAGAAATCTCCCTCTCTCTCTCCCTCTCTACATACTAGGATTTAACAAGATTTTTCCAACTCATACTATGTCATTTTTATTTTTTAAACTTGGATTTTGGTAATTTAATTTTTATTAACCCCAAACAATTTCTACTAAAATATAACTAAGTTAGAATTTAAAACCAAATAAAAAAATGTAACTTTTTATCTACAAATATATGTAATAATAACTTTGCTTCATGTACGAAATGGCAGAAACATATTATAATCATTTGTGAGACTAAATTAAATATTACAATATTTGATGTGGCAATATTTATTAAATTAATTTGGAAAAAAACTAAATTATTTGAAATACCCTTATGATATTCTATGTGAATCTTTATATATATGTGCTTTGACAATGTTTAGGAAGTAAATTGCACTTCATAACATCCTACCTTTGTTAAAAAAATAAAAAAAATCTTGAGCCCGTTGCTCCTGAACCCACAAGTCCACCCCCATTTTTCCGAGATTTCACCTCCCCCTCTAGAATCTTTGGCTATACCACTGGAGATAGCAATGGGAAGCCGCGACATTGCCATGGCAATAATGGTGGATGGTGGTTGGAATTGAAATGAAGATTGAAAGAAAAGTTGAAACTTACGTGTAATAAACATAAAATTTAATTAGGGATTGTTTCATTCAAATTAAATTAAATTTACCCTTGTCTCTCTTGTCATTTTCAATTAGTTATATATTAATTTGATAATTTCTTTATATTTTTAATACTATTTATTTGCTTTTAAATCATACAACTAAAAAGTAAATTAAATTAAATTTGTATGAGACAAGCCCTTAAATTAAAAAAACGTGTTTTTGAGGATTTTTTTAGATGTAACATAGAAAATGTCCAAAACAACAAAAAATCATCTAGAGCTTTTTTTCAATTTTTTAATTGTTTTGAAAAACATGTTTCTGAGAAAATGAAAAAAGACATATTTTTACTGTTTTAAAAAATTGAAAATAGAAAGTAACAAAGAAAATGGAGCAAATTTTCCAAGATGTTCGTTAACCTATTTTATTAATATGAGTCAACAAAGTACTTAAAAAGTAGTTTCTAAATTGCCTTTCACATCTTTTTTAAAATTATTTTTTACGATCCCTTGACCCTTTCTTTTATTGATGTTATATATTTTGTTAATATTTTTAGTTACATATTCAAAAATCAATATTTGTACAGTCTGTTCCAAACACACCAAAGGAACCGTGACCTAATTGCGATTTTAGTGAAAGTTGAATGACCAAAGATGTAACTTTTCTATTATTTTCCTTTTTCGATCTCTCAGTGTATATGACAGAGAGAAATAGCCGACCGGACACCTTTTGAGAGAATGGCGCTAGTTTTGTACAGTATTCGCTCCAAAAAACCCCTTTCTCCCACAAACCCTAATTCCAATTTGAAATTTTATACCACCAGATTCTCCCCCGCAGTTAGGCGCGATCGATATTGGCTCTGGTCATCCAACCGTGTAATTTCATTTCTCTATTTCTTTTTTCGAGAATAGAAGAGTTCGAATTTTCTCTTCTCTTAATTGTGAATTTGGAAATATTTACTGATTATTATTAATGTGTACGGGTATATTCTTTCAAGAAATGGCAGTGGCGAAGGAGTTTCCATGTTGTCAATGAGTGGGAAAATGATTCCGGTGAGAGCAATGTGTGTGTGTGGATTGGAATTTTCATAATTGTGTGTATACTGGTGATTTTGGTGATTGTAATTCAATTACACTCATACACTAAAATCAAGCTGGTTTTGTTTCAGATGATGAAGTGAAAGATCTAGGAGTAAAAGCTGCATTGTCTATGCTGAGATTCTACAAAAGTAAGCTGCTATTCCTCCACTATCAGTATCAGTTGAGTTTAATAGTTGCCATCTTTATTTTGGTTTTGAGTGAAAGGAAAATTCGTTTCATGCTTTTTTACATCCAAGTTGACTCCAGTTAATTTTTCCCTTTTCTATTCCGATGCAAAATTTTCTTACAATTATGCAGTTTTGGAATTTGAATTTGTGGTTGGCTGAATATTACAGGGGAAATCTCGCCATTGTTGCCAAAGAGTTGCCGTTTTGTTCCAACCTGTAGTGAGTATTCAATGATTGCTTACAAGAAGTACGGATTTACAAAGGGAACGATATTGACTGCTTGGCGTATTTGTCGTTGCAATCCTCTTGGTAATAAAATTTTGAAAATACTGTGTTTATATACCTCCTTAATTTATTCATTCTTGATAAGCTAATGAATTAGAAATAGTCATCGTGAAGATTTTCTGAAAGTTATGGAGGCCTTGTAGTTTGGGTAGTGGCTTGACATGTTTCATGATTACTATGTTCTTTAAATTAAAACTAACAGCAATGTGGGTGTGATTTTGATATGGCAGGTGGATCTGGTTTTGATCCCCCGCGGTGGTTTGATGAGCCAAGTCCACCACACCAGTGAATTCATTTTGACTTGGTATGCGACAGTCGTCGCAAGAAGGTACTTTTCTTTACATACTAGTTCATGCTTAATTGGAGGTGCTCAATTTTCCGAAGTGTATGGGCTGAACGTAATAGAGTTTCCAAAGTGTATGAACAATTAATTTGTGGGTTTTACTAGAACCTAAAGTTGGTGATGGAAAATTAACTAGCCTGACTTGATAAAACCCAATGTGATCTACTTGAACTCTTTCGGCTTCTATTCTATTGTTTCTGCAATTTTTACTACATTGTTCATGTTAACTTCACTACTCTTTGTTAACTTCATTTTATGTTTTGTGAACTGGGAAGATGATCACACCAGCAGATTTGAAAAGAAAGACAATAGAAGAGAATTTATCAACTGTATGTCTATCTAATGATGTAGATTGCTGTTTTGCGCATCTATTAGATGCGGGAATGAGAGATTAGCTTAGATTGCTTGATTGCATTAAATGGGTGGTGGCTTTGTTGGTTTTCTGAACCTGTCTGAAATTTTTGTGGCTTAAGAAATGGTGAACTTTTCCTTGTAGAGAATGTTGTTTATTAATTGAAAGCAAAACTGGGTGATGTATTGCGATATACCAGACTTTATGGCTCAATTACACAGACAGTCTTTGATCTCAGTTCTCTTTGAAACTCCCTTTAATACTATTTGTTATGTTTTCTATTTTAATTGCAGAATGAAAATATTGTGGGAGAATTTGAGCACGGCAAGGCTTTGACGAGCTGGGTAGAGCTTCGCCTTTGGGTATTCAAGAGTGTGATCTATTGTTTGCCCTTAAATGTCAGGCGAGAATCTTCAGACGGGCTTCATTCGTTTTACTTGAATCATTCTTGCTTGTTTCTGTTTGGTTGCTTGGTCATGCCATTATTGTTATTGAGTATAAAATAACTTTATAGACATGAAACACATTGTCAAAATTGCCTAAAGTGGTCTTATATACAACAAAATATATGTCAGCTGCCCAGGGTTGACCTTCAGATGTTAACGGTTTTAGATGAAACTATCTTATGTTCCATTTTTTTTTTTTTTTTTCTGAGTTTGAACTTTGTAGTTTGGGGGCCACTTTCTGTGTGTAAATTGAAGGATATTGATAGTTTTGTAAATCGAAAGTTCCGTGGGCCGATGGCTAATCAAATTGAGTTTAGAGCCACGTCCTCACTTTTCCACAGAAAAGCGATGTATACATCAGCTGATGTGGGCAACAAACTCAATCATTTCAAGAAATTGATAAACAATAATTGATAATAAAAATATCTTTAATCGGCTTAAACAATCAAACACCACAATTTGTCCAGAGGCCCGTGCTGCGTGCCTACGATATTGTCTCTTGTTAAAACTTATCTACCTAATTTGTTTGGCAAATTTTGCTTGGATTCGAGTAATTCTCGTTTCTGTTATTTTTCAATTTAAATAATAGCTAGCGTTATAAAATATCCAAATAATAATGAAACTTAGGGGTTGTTTGATTGGGGATAAAAGTTATCCGCGCGGTATTTCGTGTAAAATGTGTGGTTAATATTGTATTGAAAAATATGTATGTAATTGAACAGATAAGAGAGAAGAGTGTATGATAAAAATTATTATGGATAAAACAAGACTACTGCAGGTTTACTCGAATGACGTATTGGATGTGTGGTTGAAAATTTGGGAAAATATATTAAAATGTAAAGTAATTGTATAAGTAGTTGAAAATGATGAGAAAAAAAAAGTCACCAAAAGTTAGTGAAAAATAATTTCGTTACTATCTAAAAGAGTGAATGGGAGTTCATTGTCGCAACCACGAAACGAAACCGACGTCGTTTCGTTTTTCCATACAAAAGTCGTTTCGTAATGCCTCTAATAAGTCTCTAACAATTTAACCCGCTTCGTTCCTCGCGGATCTGACCAGACCCGTGTGTCCAGTTGACCTTATTATTTTGTGGTTCGGTTCGAATCTTCTCGGGAGCGATTTTCTCTCTTAATTTATATTTTTCCTCAATTTCGTCTTTGTGTGTTTTCTCCTCTCTGTTGTTCGCAGTTCGCCGCTGAATTCATTTTTAGCCATCAGTGAATTAGGGTTTTGAGAAATAAGTTGTATCACCGCTCTAGCAGCTGTCGTCGCTGGAATCTTCCACCATCGACTACGTCCGGTGTTCGTCGATCACGGTACGTAATTGCTTCGCTTGGGTTTCGTTTTCATCAAATGTCCTTTTCAGTGCAATTCAAGTTTTGTCCCATGTAATTGAAGTTTAGTCAGATCTTTTTTGTCTTTCTTCAGATTAGTCTAATATTTATTTATTTTTTTGAGTTTTTGTCTAATTCTTGTTTGTTTAATGTATTGCATCATTCCTCTGGTTTCACTCTCTTCCATGCGTTGGTGTATATTCGTTCTTTACGATGAATTCCTAAGGCCGTAGCCTAATTTTGGTGGTGTTTTTCAAAATGTGTGCCCTGGTTAGGTTTTGTGCACCTTTTAGGTTTTTAATTCCTTGGATATGTTTTTTTATAGCTCTCCGTACGTTTTTTTCAAGCAGATTTTGGTCTCCCCGTTCAGATTTTTCTTCACTCTTTCTTTCGACGACAGCCTCCGTCTATGGTTATGCTATATCATTAAGTTTTGCATTTATGGATGTACTTCACGATTTTGACGTTTTATTTTGATTCTGCCTGCCTGATTGTTGGATCAATTCATATGCTTAATTGGTACAAAATTATGTGACTTCTTCTGAATTTTTTGTCTTTTCACATTTGTTTTGATATACGTGTAAATAAATATGAGGTACAGAATTTAAATGTTCTTAACTCAGGCACAAAGACAAAGTAGTAAATAATAATAATTTTGCAAGAAAATATTTCCAAATTGACCACAACAATTTTTGCACAATTATGAAAGGACAATTAGGTATATTGTATTGGTAATAAATTTCGATTCTTGTTGAGAGTAGACAATTGTCATTAGGAAAATTCGCCTTAGGAACATAAAGGAGTTAAATTTCCCTGCATTAAGAGAAATTAAATTGCTCGGAGAATTCTAGGATTGATATGTAATTTAGTTGACCGATGCGTTCTCCCACAGGAGGAAACTTGCACCTTGTGTTTGTTTATGGAAATGGATCAAGAAGCAGTTATTTATGATAGAATATTTGTGCTATCACAAGCTGAATCACACAAAGTTCTACATTTAGATGACAATAAATGAACTTGTATGTGCCGTAAGATATGGGATATGCACCAGTCCGTTTATTCAAAGGCATCCCTTATCGAGCTTCTAACTTGCTCCATATCTGTGTAATATTTAACCATATGTGAATTATCTATTCTACTGGAATGCATGTTACCCTTTAAACACAAGCTAAGGTATCCATTTCTTTTTCAAACTCCAATGATTTTGGTTCTTTGCCTTGCTTCACATGTAAATTTGCGAGTGATTACCGGATTTTGAAGATAACACATATTAGTGGTGATTTCATTCTCTTTATTTATTTTTTTTTATAGTATAAAGGTTTTTTTTTCTATGTGTAATTTAATGTCAAATCGTGCAGCTTTCTGTTGTGATCAATCCACACCGCAAGTGTACGGATCGTATAAGTAATAAAGTGGACTTTTAAAGTCCGGATGTCGTACCCACGAGGACTGATTTATTCCCACGCTCACTTTAACTAGTCTTAACCGAAATGAATAAGTTGATGTCACTTAATTTCTAATCTTGCGAAAATTAAATTATTAAATTAAATTGCTAAATCTAAAATTAAAATTAAGAATTAAATTGGAACAAATTAAAAGAATGATTTTTCATGGTTTTAAATCAAATATGGGAAAACTAGCATTAAGATTTCGAATCCACTTTTCATTTAGTTATCCTTCGGATTATCAATTTGACAATGAAAGTTAATTTGACGATTCAATTCACAAAATTTGTTGAATAATCTTTCTCAAGTAGAATTCAACCTATTTATATGACGTGTTAACTATATCTCTATAATAACAATGCCATAAAAATGTATTACAATGCAAGAATTGCATAAAAACATCGCACAAAGCATAAGGGTATTCTCATCCCCTATCGGACTTTGTGGTTTTCAACAAAAGTCTAATCTATTCACGATTTCTCAATACAATAAATAGATCACAGATCAACTTTGGGCACAAGTTGTAAAAGAAAGTATAATTATATTGAAAACTCAAAACCGAACGTTCATCTTAGCATAAGAATTAACAAAACATCAAATTAATAATCCGGATTCAAACCAAAATCAAAGTTTCACCTCTACCCTAATGCTATGAAAAGTTTAGTCTATCATGCTGTAGAAACCAGAAGAAAAACGAGAAGAGAACGCCATCACCAAATCAGGTTGTGTTCTTGAGCTTGAATCTTCAATTGTGGCTTCTTCTCCAAGTTTCTCCAAGTTTTGTACTCTAATTTTCGTTCTCTGCTCTTCTCTGATGTTCTTCCCCCGAAATCAGGTCAAGTTCGTGTTTTAAAATAAGCCAAAAAGCCCAAGAATTCGTGTCCAATTCGTTTTGGAAAGTTTTTCCGGAATTCTGCCCGACATAACCATGCGATCGCATGGTGTTGATTTTTCATATGCATGCGCTCGCACGTGCGACCGCATGGCTATGCTGAATTCAACTTTTGCTCAATTTCGTTTTGGTCCTCACAATTTAATTGCGGGGCAAGTCGTAAACGTCCAACTTCGATCAATTGAGTCCACATACTTTAATTTATCTTCACTTAGGCTTCCATTTGATTTTTCTTCACCTTCCCAACTTTATTTGCTTCAAATTGAGTCCTTCAAAAGCCCAAAATTGCAATCTTTCTTCAATTCCCGGTTTTCACTGAAATAGAAACAAATAATACTGAATTAAGCACGAACTTGATAAAAAATAAGGAAAATACATAGTTTAGAAGACCTAAATAAGTGCATAAATTGCACTTATCACTTTCCTAAATAGGTTTATTGCTCGCCTGATGTAGTAATGATCAATACTGGAAGAATGTGGCAACTTAAGTAGGCTTATCATGTGGTCTTTTTCAAATACATGTATCTGTGTACGCTTTTGCTATCAACAGGCCTTTCTTTTGGCATAGGGGATACTTAAAACATCCTGCTGGCGGGTTGAGATTTTGGAGAGGGCACAACAAAAGGTAAAAGAAAAAATAGGGAGAGGTTATGATGTAGCAAACAACAAGTGAGTTTTTGTGCTCTCATCCTTTTTGATGTTGTGAACGGGCAGATGATTTTTCTTTATTTCACTGTAATAAAAGTTAGATTAGCTTGTGGACTGCACACTTTCTGTTTTGGCCAGGCAGGGAAATCTCATAACTCATTGAAGCTTGGTCTCTCGTGTGGAGTTTGTATGCATTTTACTGTTGTAATCTTGTATAGCGCATTAGGTTTTGAAGAAGGGTTGATTTGCTTCAACAATTTGACCGATATCTATGTATATTGATTTATTTGATTCGTTACGTACCTTTTGCGGATTTCTTTAGGCCCTGAAACTATCCTGCAACAGTAAGAAAAATCAGGAGGCGATTGATAATGAGAACTGAAACACATTAAACGTTAGGCTACACAATCAATAAACAACGTGCAACGCACGTTAAGGGGCCCTAGTCTTGCTATAAAACACTATTGGTTGTTGAAAGGATTGTCTTTTATCAATGAAAGAAGTTCAAAAGAATGAAATGATAAACAGAATCTCTTCACCAGCACCTTCTCTATTTATTTCTTTTCAAAGATTAGTCAATTGTGTGAAATCTGATACTAAATATGGACTTCCCTTTGTAGTTTCATAGACAAACCCATCATACTATATTGTGATGCGGATGCTCTGTGGATTTTCTAAAAGTACCTGGGAGACTAAAACCTCTTAGAAATTGTCTTATAGATGTAGCATACCACATGAAGAAATGTTTGTTCCTGATAATTTCGTTCTAGAAAAAAATTATCAAGTTCTACCATGTCTAGTGGTCATACTTACCCTTTTTATTCAGTGATACAGTAGATAGTTTTCGAATACAACTTGCTGTTCAATCTCTTTATAGCGTTGGAGAATAATCATTGGAAAACTCAATTATGAAACCAACATATATGCTAACTTACGAGAGTGCAACAGAACTCTATCTGAACCTGGAAGAGGAAGCTGAACTCAGGTTTCTTTCTGAGGCTGCGAGGCTCCGGTTAAATTGGCGTCTGGGACAGGTCAGATTAAGACATGTTTGGGAAGTTTTAATAAACGTTTTGTTCCCTGTAACTTGCATGCTATTTGTATGATGGTGAATCAGACTTCTGAAAAAAGATCTATAGCATTATAACTGGCGTCAATTGTTTTCAAAAGGTGATCCCTACTTCATCTAGATTGATTAATATTTGAACGTATTTGGTCAGTTGGAGAAAGATCTCTTGTTTTGAAATCTAGAACTAGAACATTCAATTAGCTTAACACATTCATGAAGCGTTATATGGGATCCTAGATTCCCTTTGTTCACTCAAACAATAAAAAATAAAAAAATCCCCATTGTGATTTTCTAATGGGATCTTCATTCACAGCCTAACAATTCTATCTGATATATAGTTGAGATAGCCAAATCTAGGGAATACATAGAGTGACAGAATAATGAAGCTAATGCTGTTGAGTTACCTGTTCATAAAATTCACCAAAAAACTCTTTACAAAACATATGTTCTAAGAATTCATTACAAAATCATATGTACTAAGAAATCATTACAAAATCATATGTACTGAGAATTCATTACAAAATCATGTGTAATAAGTAAACTAGTCAATATGCTAAAGTATTGAAACAAAAATCAGTTTGAATCCAACCACAACCGCTCGCCATTTAGTCAGCAACGAGGACGAAGCGAGTTGTAGTGTGAGCTTCCCTGATAGCTCAACAACAAAATTGCACAATTAAACAAATACAAATTAGTACCAAGTAAAATAAATAAATAAAGGAACTATCTTACTAACTCACTAACCTTGGCACCTGTGAAACCATGTTAAAACAAGAAGCATTCTCAATTAATGTTACTACACAAATAGTAACACCAAATTGCCATAGAACACGATCAAGATTAGTTACTATGAAATCACATTACCAAAAAGAGTGAGGGGAACTTCTTACCAAGCCTGCAGCAGCCTGTAAGGTGATATGATCGCCCCACTCATCATTCCTACAATCACACAAATTCAGTAAAGACATAATGCTTACTGCTAATCATGTAATTGAAATGTAAATCATTTAATTTAAATATAAAGAAATATCTCATCATCTTGCTTGTGTATATGTTGTAATCAATGGTGACAAAGTCGTTGTGCCACTTCCCACTTGAGCTCAGCTGATCTACAACTTTTTGTCTGACAAAATGGTACATCTCCGCATTGCCATATAATTGCTCCGATAAGGCTCTCAACTGGCAATTCCCATCTGCGCAGACTTCAATCACAAGAAGTTGAGAATGCTTCAATTTGTTTGGAAGATGATCTGTAAGACATTTAAGTATAAGCACTATCAGAAGATGATTTTTAAGTAGAATCAGAAAAATTAATAAGCATTAACACAAGATGACCTTTAAGACCTAAACTAAGCAAGAAAACAAAGAAAAAGGTTTGACATTACCAACTAATGTCCTAGGCCTCTTCTGATCAGGGAGGTTATTCTTTTTTCTTATTAAATTCTCTGCCCACTTCCTCTTCCGAATGTTCTCAGTCCCTTCAACAACATAGGTTGGCCTACTTTGTTCATCTTCTTGAACCGCATAACCTATTCTATGCTTCTTTTTGTCACTCCGATGGAACTCATGGGAGTTTTTGTGCTTTTTTCTTTGAAAAGAGAGAGCAAGGTGGGTGGGACCCCCTTTCATAGACTAAGGTGGGCCCCTTTTCGTAGACTAAGGCTCTCGCCTAGCATGGTAATGTAGGAAAATGACCTTCACAAATTCGAGAGTAGATTCACCTTCTTCATTCTTTGCTACAAGAAACCTCTGTTTTTTCCACAAGTTGAGAACTTTATTCACCATCCAATGTACACAATCATCAAAGTGTTCGACCCATTTTTGTGATTCACTTGAAGCTATGAAGTTTTTGATATTGGAATCCAATTTAGACTCATTAGAACCAACCAAGATGATCTCCTTTCGTCCACTATTCCCACACAAGAATCGTCCACCACTACCCCCATTTTCTTGGATTGTAGTATCAAGAGACACTCTTCGCCTTCATAACATCATCCCTCAGTCGGTGTAGTGTTAAAATTGCAGCTTCCAAATGTGGGTCAAACCCACATTTGGACTGTAGAGATTTACAGTATTTCGATGCTCACTCCCTCCCTTAATTCATTGTAGGTTCCAAATGAGGGTCATGAAGACTTGGAAAGAACGTCGTAATACTCTGAATCTCTGCAGTCCAAATGTGGGTTTGACCTTCATTTGGAAGCTGCAATTTTAACACTACAACTAAGGGATGATGTTTTGAAGGCGAAAAGTGTCTCTTGATACTACAATCCAAGAAAATGGGGGTAGTGGTGGACGATTTTTGTGTGGGGATAGTGGACGCAAGGAGATCATCTTGGTTGGTTCTAATGAATCTAAATTGGATTCCCCTATCAAAAACTTCATAGCTTCAAGTGAATCACAAAAATGGGTCGAACACTTTGATGATTGTGTACATTGGATGGTGAATAAAGTTCTCAACTTGTGGAAAAAACAGAGCTTTCTTGAAGCAAAGACTCAAGAAGGTGAATCTACTCTCGAATTTGTAAAGGCCATTTTCCCACATTACCATTCTAGGTGAGAGCCCCAGTCTATGAAAGGGGGCCCACCCACCTTGCTCTCTGTTTTCAAATAAAAAAGCACAAAAGCTCTCACGAGTTCCATGGGAGTGACAGAAAGAAACATAGAATAGGTTATGCGGTTCAAGAAGATGAACAAAGTGGGGTAGCCTATGTTGTTGAAGGGACTGAGAACATTCGGAAGAGGAAGTGAGCGGAGAACTTAATAAGAAAAAACAATGACCTCCTTGATCAGAAGAGGCCTAGGACATTAGTTCGTAATGTCAAACCTTTTTCTTTATTTTCTTGCTTAGTTTAGGTCTTAAAGGTCATCTTCTGCTTATTAATATTTCTGATTCTACTTCAAAGTCATCTTCTGATAGTGCTTATACTTTAATGTCTTACAGATCATCTTCCAAACAAATTGAAGCCTTCTCAACTTCTTGTGATTGAAGTCTGCGCAGATGGGAATTGCCAATTTAGAGCCTTATCGGAGCAATTATATGGCAATGAGGAGATGCACCATTTTGTTAGACAAAAAGTTGTAGATCGGCTAAGCTCAAGCGGGTAGCACAACGACTTTGTCACCATTGATTACAACCTATACACAAACAAGATGAGGAGATATTTTTTTATATTTAAATTACATGATTTACATTTCAATTACATGATTAGCAGTAAACATTGTGTATTTACTGAATTTGTGTGATTGTAGGAATGGTGAGTGGGGCGATCATATCACCTTACAGGCTGCTGCAGGCTTGGTAAGAAGTTCCCCCTTACTCTTTTTGGTAATGTGATTTCATATTAACTAATTTTAATCATGTTCTATGGCAGTTTGGTGTTAATATTTGTGTAGTAACATTAATTGAGGTTGCTTCTTGTTTTAACATAGTTCCACAGGTGCCAAGGTTAGTGAGTTAGCAAGATAGTTCCTTTATTTATTTGTTTTACTTGGTACTAATTTGTGTTTGTTTAATTGTGCAATTTTGTTGTTAAGCTATCAGGGAGGCTCACACTACAACTCGCTTCGTCCCCGTTGCTGACTAAATGGCGAGCTGCTGTGGCTGGATTCAAATTGATTTTTGTTTCAATACTTTAGCATATTGACTAGTTTACTTAGTACACATGATTTTGTAATGAATTCTCAGTACATATGATTTTGTAATGATTTCTTAGTACATATGATTTTGTAATGAATTCTTAGAACATATGTTTTGTAGAGAGTTTTTTGGTGAATTTTATGAACAGGTAACTCAACAGCGTTAGCTTCATTATTCTGTCACTCTGTGCATTCCCTGGATTTGACTATCTCAAATATATATCAGATGGAATTGTCAAGCTGTGAATGAAGATCCCATTAGAAAATCATAAGGGAGATTTTTTATTTTTTATTGTTTGAGTGAACAAAGGGAATCTAGGATCCTATATAATGCCTCATGAATGTGTTATTGTAATGACATTTCAGAACATGCAACATGGGTTTCCTTCCTTGCTTCGAAGTTGTTGCCTCCACAAGCGATGGCTTGTGGGGTTCACCTTGCTGGTAATCACATACATGATTTTGTAACATTACTGTGCTCTATTTTAAGCTTAATGTGATTGGTGTAGGTTATCTTAATAATTACTTGTTTTGTTTCTATGATTTCTGGCCTTTTAGTATAGCTATGTTGGATATGCTTTTGGGCTGTTGGTCTGTAAAAGCATAAATTTTCATAAGATAATGCAAATGAGGATTGTAGATTGACGGGTGAAACCAAGTTAAGGAAGTGCAAATAGACATAAAGATACTACCGTTGAGGAGAATGTTGTGCTTTTCATAGATCAGTATTCTTGTCTCACATAATTCTTTGAAAGTCGTAAAAAGTATAGTAAACCAGAAATAAGTTACATAGTTTTTGGTAGTCTTTTACAGTTTCTAGCAGTGAAGTCATGAAGATAAAAGATTTTTGCTCAAGTTTCTCGAGGCTGATATTTCTCATTTAATTTTTAATGTATTCTAGTTGATCAACAACCTGGAGTTATACTGATATACATGGTTTTTGGAGCTTCATTTTTGTAACCATTAATTTAATTGCTTGGTAGTGAAATAACGTGTATGGTACCCTGGTAATACACAGCTGATTACGGGAAGGGCTATATTACATTAATAAGTGGTCAATAGAGTTAAATGTGATTGAATTTTAGGTGGTTTAGATATTCTCTCTCTGTATTTTAGTTGGAAATGAAGTCATTTTAACCTTTATGACATGTGTCATTACCTCAAACTCAAATTAAGATGGGGGTATCCCAATACAATCACAGATTGGCTACCATAGTTGTAATTGTTCATGGCAGTGGACATGTCATGGTGTGCTGCCTCAGAAAATAAGATGATAGATACTAGTGACATGGGTGGGTTTTATTGTATCTTATAGATAAACCATTGTCACAGATGAGGATTTTTCTGATGATAATGTCACAGAAGTGTGCTTTCTTGCAATCTTTATTACTGACTCACATGATTAGAAAGATGAAGTTTTGGAGTTGAGAATTTAAATTTAAATTTAATATTGACCATTCTCTCTTAAGCACTGGAGACCATACATTTGATTGGAGATTATGTCTTGGTGGGCCATTTTTGAAGGAAATGGTGCTGGAGAGGTTACCACAGAAATCTGAAACAAACAGTTGATTTCTGATTTGATGGGATCTAATTCAAGCTGAATATGTTAGCTTTTGATTACAAAATCAGTCCAGCCTGAACATAAGGATGGTTTGATTAAATTTTAAAGAAAAGGCGTGTTCCCATTGACAACTTCAGTTTTCTTTTGAGGTAGTTCAATAGAGCTTCAAGGACTATTGAGCTAAAGAAATCTTGTTTTTAAGGATGATGGTTACATGCCAAAACACTCAGTGGTTGAGCTTCAAAAGGCTTGGCTAGGTTTATAGGTGAGATGGGTTTCTTGTCTCCACAATGGTGAGTCCTGCTGGGGCAATTAATGTCGATGCACTTGACATATTACAGTGGAATGGAAAGAATCTCCATCACACTAACATATATCATGTGAAGAAAGTGACCTTGTAATTGATTCAGTAAGTCTTTCTGCGTCTCTAATTTTCACTTGTATGCTTACTCCATTGCGGTATATATATGTGAATGCACCTGACATGTGGAAAAGGAAACAAGTGATGCTCTGTAACATATGCTGTCTGATTTGATAAGTTAACATTCTTGTTGGCAGTCTAATAAAAAATGATGTTCTTTTGTTTTTGTAGTATTCCCTGTAGTACAGGTCTAGTTCATATATGATCCCACACTTGAATAACGTGGTTATACTTGATTCCTGATGATTTTTTTTTTTTTCTTTTTGTTTCAGAGTCAGATGATTGCATCCAATGTAAGAGGACTCGAGATATGTTGTGTGACATCTAAACTTAATGATGCTTAGCTTATTGAGATGTTCCTTGGTAGAAAGAAAAACTAGGACCTATGGCTAGCTATTACTGACATGTTATAAAATCCTTTCTGATAAAAAAACCTCCATGTACTCGTGCATGAAGAACACAGATGTCATTTTGCTGCTCACTGTGTGTCTCTTTTGTGTTTTTACTCATTAATTCTAGCCACCATGTGTGGGACTTGTCTCTAGCAATTCCCATTTTGTGGCTGTGAGTATAGGAATCTGGACTGATCGTAAATGACAGTGTTGAAGAGGTGGTGAAATTCTTTCTCATCTTGCTGTCACACCGACACACACCCCACCCCCACGCTTTTACTAACAAATATCTGGGAATAATTATAACAAATATTTGGGAATAATTATAGACAAACATTTTCACGTGTCCCCTCCTTTTATTGGGTGATGAAAAAGTGCATGTGTGCTTACCATTTAATGAGTTGTTCATCTTCCAATGGAAAAACTACACATCGAAATGTCAACTTAAAATATCCATATAAAATCACTCAATATTTGAATGGTTTCTGTAGAAGGTGATTGTCTGTACAAGTTGAATGAAAGGTTGAGGACCAACGTTACAAATTTATCTAGTTTTATGGAGGACCTTTTTGTAGGTCTGGAATTGAAACTTCTATCGAATAACTTCATAAATGGAAATATTGACTTCTGACAAGGGAGAGGTAATGGTGGAAGAAAATCGAATTAGAGGAGAATAAAGATACAAGAATAAAGGCTAAGCTATCTTTGTGACCATGTTTAAAGACACAAAAGCTTTCTTTACCTGCATTTCTTTAATTTCCAACCATGCTTAAAATTTAAAGCTAGTGGCCTTAAGTAGTCAGGATTTAGCACTCGTTTTATCGACTTTAGACATTTTTTAGAAAAATAAATAGAGAGGAGATAATAAAAGCCGCTGAAAGTAAGGTTAAAATTTCCTTTCATCTACTATGTATGAGTCATTGTCGCTAAAGTGAAGTATGTGGTTTTGATCCGACAGTTTTCACCACTTTTGATCAGATACCCTCAGTGGGTATGTACCCACGCCATGTGGCACCACGTCGTGGTGCCATGTCACCCCTCTAATTTTTTTTTATTTTTTTGGTATTTACGTTAAGTTAGACGAATAATACATAACTGTCCCCTGATGGTGGGAGGCTCACCCGACCCTTTATGAATTTTTTTCCCCACTTGTGGGTACCGTAACGTACCCACAAGTGGCTACCAGGACATTACTACAGTGAAAACACCACCTGGTTTCAAGAATGTCATATCAGCTGCGGGGTTCTTATGTAGAATCAAAACTTGTAAAATAAATATTACTAGCTTGAATGGTGAGAATTACCGAAAAGAAAAAATGAAAAATGGATAGCAATCACAAAGCAGCCAACTTCAAAATCTGCATTGGACGACAAGTCAATTCCTCTGAAGGAGAGAGGCTGTTCGACCCCAATTATCAAAAATAAACTGCACAAACTTGATACCGGCATCAGCATCAGCATCAAACTTGATAATGCGCGCAACAAAAATAGGCCCAAAATATAAACGCATAGTAAAAAAAAAACAAAAGGCTAAAAATAAAAAACTAAGGCAGCGCCAATACAAATAGCTAGCAAAAAAAATGATATCTTGATTTTATATTCAATAACGAGAAAAATATAAACTTGTATTGTTTTCCTTCTATATTGTTTTCTTGTTACTCTTAAATAAATTGGGTCTGAAAATTTGGGCACTTCAATTAAAAAAAGAAAGAAAATCATAATATACAGTTTGACCTCAAATATAACGGGCTAACATGAGCCCTCCTCAAAGATCAGGCCTGAGATGACTGCGTGATGGAAGGAACACCCAGAACATAATTATAAATTTATATATAGCCAATAGCAAATATGAAGTAAATGTAGCGTCTTAGGATATTGGGCATAACTCCTCCTAACAAAACCGATTTGTTAGGGGAGGTTTACCCTCACCTCCTCACGCACAGCGTGGAATATGACACACAACTATGGAAATACATATGGCGGTACCCAACATCATAACTGGGCCTGGCTCTGATACTATCTTAGGATATTGCGTCTAACTCCTTCTAACAAAACCGGCTTGTTAGGAGAGGTTTACCCTCACATTGTATATTGGATTTTATGTATTTGGTTACCCGATGTGGGATTCTAACATAGCGCAACCCCTATAGAGAAATTCACTTAGCAAACAAAACAGTACTATCCTGCTCAATGGATCTCCAAACATCAATATGAGAAGAAGCATAATTCTAAGTGCATGTTGTTACTCCTTTTCTCCTGATTGTGTTGCACATACTTTTTTTTTTTATTCAAAAAAATACTTTTTTTTTTCCTTTTTCTTTTTCACATTAAAAAAAAAAGAAAAAATTGCTGAAGGTTAACTTTACTGGGTGCCACAGTTTTGTCAAACACACGTACTCAGCTTCCACCTCCAAACAAATTAGTTATGATCTCCCCAGGTAAACCATTTTCTAAAGTGATGGACTATTTGCACCTAAAAAAAATATTGAGCACACTCCAAAAATTTCCAATTTTCCTAAAATACCCTGGCAAAAAATGCTTTAAAAAAAATTGTTAGGCCGGAGATGGTCGAATGAACAAAAAAAAAAAAAGAGAAAAATAGAAGGCTAGAACGGCGAGATTGGTGGCTGAAATGGCAGTCGGAAATTGGGGGGGAGAAACCCCTGAAAGTGGGGGCCCACAATTATTTGTAATTTTTTTTTCTCCTTGTACCTTATTGGGTACACTGTTCTAATACTCTTGTATGGTATCAGAACAAGACTCATTTTGCTACTCAGAAGTTACGTGGGCCGATAGATAATCAAATTGAATTTAGAGCCACGTCCTCACATTTCCACAGAAAAGCGATTTGTCATCGGCTGACGTGGACAACAAAACCAATCATGTCAACAAATTGATAACAATAATAAATATAATTGATAATAAAAATATCTTCAATCGGCTTATAAACAACACAATTTGTCCGGAGGCATCTGGCCCGTGCCGCGTGCTTGCAATATATTTCTTGTTAAAACAGTATCTACCTAATTTGTTTGGCAAATTTTGCTTGGATTTCTCTTGTTTGTTATTTTTTTAATTTAAAACCGTTCCAAAAAAACAAAAAAAAAAAAAAGGAAAAAAGCTAGCATTATAAAATATCCAGATAATAATGAAACTTAGAATCTTGACTTTCAAAGTTCAATCAAATTTTTATAGGCGTGAACAAAGTCCTCTGGAACTGGGTGTGTGGATAAAAAAGTAATCACATTTTGACCAAAAATCATACCATCATTAGTGGATCATCGTTCTCTTACCAATTAATTAGCATCGTAAAATATCAACTAATATCCGAATAATTTCCATATGGTCAAAACCCACCCACCGCTGATGGTAGGGGATACGTGGCACTATAAGGATACTAATTAGTATCTTACGATATCAATTAATTGGTAGGAGAACACAAGTGATCATTAGTGTCAAACTTGCATGCAAAAGGTCACAAATAAAGTAAACATCCGTTTGATTTGAGGACGAAAAAAGAATTGGATTCAAACTTCCATAGAAATTTAAATTTTTTAATTTTAAAGTAAAATGTTCACAAATTTTATCTAATATAGAATTTCAATTTCACGGATTTTGAATGTATTTGATGGTCTAAATAAGAAATTTGGATAGAAAATCTACAATTTGGGTAGAACATAAAATATCAAATATCCACATATCAGCAATTTGAGTTATTTATATGTGGGTCGACAATTAACATGTGGTCATTCCTGATGATAAGTGATCAAAAGAAATATATGTCAATCATTGATTTATATATGAATAATTTAAATTGTTCATATATTGGGATTGAATTATTAGTGATGGGGAGGCGGCACAGACGATGACATACAAAATATTAGAAAATATAGGCTATCAAGTTGACGAAAGCAAGATGGAGTGAGTAGCAGTGCGTCAATTTGACCAAAATTACCTTCTGTACAAACGAGATAATTTTTTTTCTGGAAACCGCTTCTGAGAACGAGGAGACAGAGTTCCCAACTGCCAAGAAGTACAGAGGAATAGAATTGGTATGCCAAATCGTCAAAGTGACATCACAGGAGATTCAATTGAAGCAAAGAATGATGGAGATGGTAGTATAAACTATTTAACGGTTAAACCGTTGGCCTAACTCCACCACCCTCATCCCTCCTCCTCCTCCTCCGCCGGCCACCCACGCACCTAAAATCTGCCCACCACCTCACTGTTACAACAAACTCCAATCCAACAATCTTTCCACTTTTTCAACTCTTCCTTTATATTTCCGATGGCCGGCGGACAAGACCCACCACCAGAAATCCATATCCGAGTCCTCTCGCGGCGGGGCTTCAACATGATTCACCCAGTAGAAATAGAACCGCCACGGCCCACCACCGCATGCACCGGCGCCGCTCTAGCTGCCAATGAAAGTCCGAACACTGTTATGTACAGAGAAGTAAAGCATTTCAAGAAATGGTTCCCATGGTTGGTGCCTTCGTTTGTTATTGCCAATGTAGTGATGTTTATCATCACTATGTCGGTTAATAATTGCCCTAAAAATTCTGTTTCTTGTGTTGCTGAGTTTTTGGGGAGATTTTCCTTTCAGCCCTTCAAAGAAAATCCCCTCCTCGGCCCATCATCTTCAGCGTAAGCTCCTCAATCATCCACCCCTTCGAATTTTCGTGCATTTTACCCTTTTTTGTTTAGAAGTTTCAACTTGTCTGTTATGGAGATATGCGAGCTTTGTTTCATTTAGTTATTAGTTTAGATGGTGTAAATTGATCAAATTGCCTGTAAACTTTGTTTGTTTATTATGCATTAGTATACGGCTTCTTTACGGTCAAATCGGATCATAGGAGTCAATTTTTACGAGGAATTGATAACAACGTTACTTGAGAATCGATTAGTAAAAGATCAATGTATTATCATGATTACACCTAAAACATCTCTGCTTTGCACTTCTCTTCAGGTTAGAAAAGATGGGTGCTTTAGATGTGGGTAAAGTGGTCGACGAACACCAAGGATGGCGCCTTATTACTTGTATGTGGTTGCACGGCGGAGTTTTTCACTTGCTGGCCAACATGTTGAGTCTATTAGTAATTGGAATTCGACTGGAGCAAGAGTTTGGATTTGGTATGTAACACCGTCCACGCATGACAATGACATTGAATATTGGTCGAACACATTATGGTGTCCGCTATCCATCATATGAAATTATGTGTTGTCACATAGACGTGTGATGCTATAAACTAAACTAGTGTGCTCTCTGTTGGCATTAGATCGAGTTCGTTAGATTACTCATTATTTTCTGCAGTTCGCATTGGGTTGCTTTATCTTATTTCAGGATTAGGTGGGAGTTTGTTATCTGCACTTTTCATTCAGTCGAATATATCCGTTGGCGCTTCGGGTGCACTTTTCGGTTTACTCGGGGGAATGCTTTCAGAGCTCATAACTAATTGGACTATATACGCTAACAAGGTAATTTTCTTGCTTTCTTGAACAATGAACTTCCATTTTACTAACACCTTCAGGCTAAAACATTGTGAATGTTCTTCAGGTGGCAGCATTGGTGACCCTTGTGATAATTATTGCTATCAATCTATCAGTAGGCATTCTCCCGCATGTGGACAACTTTGCCCATCTTGGAGGATTTATATCTGGTTTTCTTCTCGGGTTTGTTTTTCTAATGCGCCCGCAATTTGGATGGGTTTACCAGAGATATGCTCCTGGGTATTCTTCAACATCACCGAAACCTAAATTTAAGACGTATCAGTGCGTATGCTGGATTCTCTCATTGATCCTTTTGATCGTTGGGTGAGCCTCCGGAGTTTTTCGTTTTGTTTTTACGTCGTTTTGCCCATTGGAATATGGTTGTCGGCGTACCACATGACTTCTATGCCTAGCCATGTGGGGCCCACTCCCCTGTCCTGTCTTTGGAAAAAAATTCTAGTGCTCTTAAGTGTATCGTATTTTGTACTTCTCACCAATAAGAGAAACTTGACTACCTGTGCATAGGGATTGCGTTATTTAGTTAATTGTGGTCCCTATGAATAGGTGATGAACATCTAGTTATTTGTCATAAAAGGAAAAATAATTGTCTTGACTTAAAAAAGTCTTAATTTTTTGACAGGTTTACCGTCGGCATAGTTATGCTTCTCCGAGGAGTTAATTTGAACGATCATTGCTCATGGTGCCATTACCTGAGTTGCGTCCCAACCAAAAGGTGGAGCTGCAACACACAGCCCGTTTCATGTCAGGTGAGGAATTGTGAAAGTAGTTTCTTAACGAAGTTGCTTCTGTTTGATAGAGATTCTTGAAGAAAGTGATTGTTGAATATGTGATTAAGAACTCTGCTTCTTCACTTTTTCAGTCTGAGCAAATGGGGAACCAGTATACGCTAACGTGCTCGAGCAATGGCAGAAGCAAGATGTATACATTGATGAACCCGACTGCACGGCAAATTCAGGGACTATGTGCACAGCTCTGTTGATGATGAAGAGGATTGTGCATCAAATAAATGTAGTTTGATATACTCATGTAGGTTGAAGCTTTGCTAGTTTCTTCTTTAGTTTTGGCTACTGTGTCTCCATGGATTCATAGATCATTGTCTGATAAGATGATACAATTTTTTATACAAAGGAGACAATTTAGTGGATAAAATACGGACTTTTTTATGTTGATTCACATTTTTTTCCTCTGTAGTCAACCTAAGGTATGGGTTGAGTGGGGTTTATTTTAGACTCAAGCTCACTCCATATATTGAGTTGACATGATATCCTGTTAACCGTTAATATGAGAGTAGATTTGTGTTACTCCTTTTTCTATTTGCCTACAACTACCACCTACTCATTACGAATTTTTATCATTTTAATATTTTAAGTAAATGTATAGAAGTTTGTAATGTACTTTACAACCTCTATATTACATTGTTTTAATAGGACTCAACTGCCACAAACATGAAGTTTTGGAGACTCGGATGCTATAAAAAATTATTCAGGGGGCTCCATTGTGTAATAAAAGGCTCAACTTCAGCCCATCTGAGGTTCGCTGTGATGTTAACGGACTAAATAGATCCGGGGCTTCAACCAAGCATGGCCCAATAGACGGTTTTGTGACCCATCAAAAGAGGGAAAAGGGTATTTTTGTAATTTGAATGTAATATCTCTGGCGTTGCTGCGTGCTTTATCCGACTCTCGGACTTTTTGTCATTCCATTTTCTGAGCAGTAGCAAAAATCTCTCAATTCTCCGGTCTATTATTCATCACTACATGAACTTTTCGAATTTACAAAGATAAGAGTGCCATGGCGGTTCGTGCGATGAACGGTAGCGCCATATTGCGCTGCTGCGTTGCGTCGCCACCTATCGCCGCCGTAAAATGCTGCCTCCACCGGTGCAAGACTGTTCAGTTCCACCGCGGTGGCTACTCAACCAACTCAGGGCTTCGCTTGTCAATTTTCGAGATCAATTACGGTCAAGTGATTAGTTTTGGAAATGGAAGTGTTTCGATTCGAAAGTATTCAGCGTCGAGCTTTGCGGATATGGTCATGGAAGAACTCGCATTGTTTCGCAAGCGCGTCATAGTTCGGGCGTCCAACAAGTATGAAATATAATTCACATTTCATTCGTTTTGGGGTTGTGTATTTACATTCAGCTTTTGTGTATATTAATCAAACTATTTTGAGTAAGTTGTATGTTGAAGTTTAGTCAATTGGTATTATTGGAGCTGGTGCAGTTGATAGTGATAGAATGAGTGAAAAGTTTTGAAAAAACGGTTTCAGCTTGGTGAAACTTGATCATGTGTTGGCCTTAGTCATAAGTTTTTTTTATTTGAGGGAATTTTGAACTTTTCAGTGTCTAACTAAAAACATAAATGACAATTTTAGTTAATTCCTTGAGAGGTCCTGACTCACATTTGATCAATCCCTAAAAGATATCTTATGACTACCTCAATGTTAGCCTTCAATGGGGCATGAGTTGTAGTATCGTAAGTGTTTCCTCATAGGAGCGTCCACGAATTTGATCTTAGCCTTCAATGGGTTTAGGTGGACAATTAGCTGAACTTTTGGAAGAATTGTTTTAGGGATTGTTAGACATACTATGTTTTAAGTGACGGTGCTTACAAAACAAAGAGTTCGCTGCTTTTTTGTTGTTGACGATAGCAGTCTTTTATGGACCAAACAATTTGTGGTATTTATTGTTCATTAATTTTTCAGGTTGGAACTAGAAAGTAGAGAAGAAATTTTTGAAAATAAGTCAGGGAAGAGGACTCTTCAGAAAGGTTTCCTGCTAGAGTTTAAGAAAGATCCGGAGAGGGTATTGCTGGCAGTAGCACAGAAGCCTGATGGCAAGAAGAATTGGATGGTCTCCGATCAGGTTTTACCATGTTGAATAGGTCACTAGGAATTGGACTCTTGTCTTTTTTTTTTTTGATGCAATATTGAGCACTTCAAGCTTTCAGTTTATCAATTTGTTCCCCTGATTCTTACTTATGCAGAATGGTACGATGACCTCCATTAAGCCTCAACAAATTACTTTTATTGTTCCTGGTGTTGAAAATTTTGACTACACGGAGATATCGGACTTTGTTCAGAGAGCTAAGAGTAATTTGGTCTGTTAATCCTGTCATTTGGATAGAAATGCAGCTGTTTTGAATTCTAGTTCATCTGTAGTTTGTAAAACCACTTGCTTTGTTATATTTTTAGGATCCAACGTTGCTTGAATTTGCCTGGCTCGAGCTTCTAGAAAAGAACAAATCTGTAAGAGTGGAGGAGCTGGCTGAGGTAAAATCTTTGCATTGCTAAATTATCGTTACTGTGTTTGTAATTGTCGTTTATGTGATCCTCAACTAATGACATCAGTTCATTCCAACAGATGATTTTTGGTTGCGCTGACCCCCTGGAGTGCTATTGTGCTCATCTGCTGCTCTCAATGGATGATGTATACTTTGCTGTTTTGGACAGCAAAGGTTCATCTTCTGTTTATCGGCCTCGACCTGCTGTTCAGGCATGTTACATCTTCTTACAAGGAAACAGATGTTTGGTCACCAACAAATAATTCACAGATTTTCGGTTTCACTTGTGCTTGGTGTTTGTCATTATGTGCATTGATTCTTATTTGGTCATATGCTGTTCTACTAGCTATGATTAAATGAATTTCAATTTCTAGGTTGAAGAACTTCTACGGAAGAAGCGGACCAAAAAGGCTGCTGAGAAGGAATTCAAATATTTTGTGAAATTACTGAAATCTGCGAGGGAAATGCCACCGCATTCAAAACCCACAAAATCTTCATGGATGACTGAAGAGAAGACCCGGCATAGAATTGAGGCTCTGGAAGCATATGCAATTGATGATTTCATGAATGAAGACAGAATGAAAACAGCTGGAATGGTAACTTTGACCTTCTTATCATTACTGTCGGGTTATCAGGATGGAAACTTGTTCAAACAGAAATGATTTTTTTCCTTTGTGAAAGAATCCATGTTCTTGTTTGAGCTGTTCTAGGAAGTTAGTCGGTTGTTACCAAGCTAAAAGAACAGAATAATTTAATTCGGGAAAAAACAGGTGAAAGAAAGCAAAATCATGTTGCGTTAATTTTGGCAGATTCTGAAGGCTATGGGACTAGATAAAACATCATCAGCAGCAGTAGGTCTCTTGATAGATATTGGCTATTTCCCAGTACATATCAATCTTGATTTGCTAAAATTGAACATTCGCACTGATTTTCGGGAAGAGATCCTCGCAGCTGCTGAAAGTATTTTGTTAGAATCACCTGACACGGATAAGGTATGCTTCCTCTATAATCTTCGCAGCCATGTGTATTGCTACTCAAGATTAAAATTCTGAAATCTTGTAGTTAATTCAAAGGTTGGTCAGAATATTTCCTTAACTGTATCCAATCCAAACCATGTTCTTCTCCACACACATGATCGACTCTTTTTTTTTTCTTTTTTTCTTTTTTAAAATTTAATTGATGCATTATTTTCATCCCCCCTCCCCCCCCCTCTCCCCCTCCTGAGACTCTCTCTCTCTGTTATGCTTATTCCGCAATCAGATGGTCCTTTTTGTTTACAGGATAACAGGGTTGATTTGACTCAGCTGAAGGTCTATGCGATAGATGTTGATGAAGCCGATGAGGTAGTAATCAATATGTGTTATAAGACCTTATCATGGAGATCTTATGTGGTTTGAGATTCCATATTGGCATGTACATTCATACTTAGGAAGTATTGGTTTTCAAATTGCTGATAAAAAAGTATATGCAGCTTGATGATGCATTGAGTGCGACAAGGCTGCAGGATGGCCGCATTAAGGTTTGGATTCATGTTGCAGATCCGACTAGCTTAGTTCAACCTGGAAGCATGATAGACAAGTAAATATTATTTTCATGGAAAATATATTTTCAAAACCAACCTTCTGAGGAGTAACCCAATTAAGATTTTTTCTCTGTAGAGCGGCAATGAGCAGAAGTACTTCCATATTTTTACCAACTGCAACGTACCCTATGTTCCCTGTGAAATTGGCCATGGACGGCATGAGTCTGAAGCAAGGAGTGCCATGCAATGCCGTTACAGTTTCTGTTGTGCTTCATTCTGATGGCAGGTAAGAAGTTAATCCTTTTGTAGACAATGTCCATATAGCGATCTTTTGACAGATGCTTCCATGTTTGTAGGAAATATAATATAGTCGTGGGGCTAATTTCTTGCTATATGACACCTAATTGTTTGTTGAAAGGATGTCTTTTATCAATGAAAGAAGCGCAAACTAAATTAAGAATGAAATGATAAACAGAATCTCTTCAGCAGCATCTTCTATATTTATTTCTTTTCAAAGATTAGTTAATTGCGTGAAAATTAATAGTAAATATGGACTTCCCTTTGTATTTTCATAAACAAACCCATCATACTGCTCTGTGGAATGTTCTAAGCGTACCTGGTCAACTAAAATCTCTTACAAATTGTCTGATAGATGTAGCAAACCACATGAAGAAATGTTTGTTCCTGATAATTTTTATCTAGAAAAAAATTTATCAAGTTCTACCATGCCCAGTGGTCATACTTACCCTTTTTATTTAGTGACACAGTGTACAGAAAGTTTTTGAATACAACTTACTGTTCAATCTCTTTATAGCATTGCAGAATACTTGGTTGAAAACTCAATTATCAGACCAACATATATGCTAACGTACGAGAGCGCAACAGAACTTCTCTATCTGAACCTGGAAGAGGAAGCTGAACTCAGGCTTCTTTCTGAGGCTGCGAGGCTCCGGTTAAATTGGCGTCTGGGACAGGTCAGATTAAGACATGTTTGGGAAGTTTTAATAAACACTTCGTTCCCTGTAACTGACATGTTGTTTGTATGCTAGTGAATCAAAGTTGTGAAAAAGATATGTAGCATTATCAATTGTTTTAAAAGATGATCCCTAGTTCATTTAGATTGATTAATATTTGAACATATTCGGTGAGTTGGAGAAAGAACTTTTTCTTTGAAATCTGGAACATTCAATTTGCTTAACACTGGAACTCCTATTTTTCAATTGATGGTATCTTTTTAAGGTCTATTATCACACAACAATATTTTTAATGTAATCTGAAATGCCTTGTGTAGGGTGCAATTGAGACAGCCACAATAGACACAAGAATCAAAGTGACTAATCCAGACGATCCTGAGCCCTTGATCAGGCTTTATGTGGAAAACCAGGCAGATCCCGCAATGCGGCTTGTAACTGAAATGATGATACTCTGCGGCGAAGTCATAGCCACCTTTGGTTATCGTAATGGCATACCTTTACCCTACCGAGGGCAACGTCAATCAGATCTTGATATCTCAGCTTTTTCTCATCTGCCTCAGGGTCCTGTTAGGAGTTCTGCTCTAGTTAAAATATTGCGTGCTGCTGAAATGGATTTCAGGAACCCTATACGCCATGGGGTTTTAGGAATTCCCGGCTATGTTCAGTTCACATCTCCCATCCGGAGATATATGGATCTCATTGCACATTATCAGGTAGTCTTTGTTGGATTACAATTGCAACTAATATTAGGCATATAGCAATTACTCACTCTGTTTCACTAAGGCACACCTACTTTCAATGACATTAACACAGATTAACAACTTTTAATAAATATTATTGGAGAGGTAAGAAAAAAATATTAGCAAGTACTCACTCTGTTTCACTAAGACACACCTACTTTCAATGACATTAACACAGATTAACAACTTTTAATAAATATTATTGGAGAGGTAAGAAAAAAATATTAGTGGGAAAGTGAAAAATCCCTGGCCTTGCTCCTGCCCAGGGAGGGTTGGTGCGGACCCACCAGTCTGGGAGATGTGGGGAAAAGAACTGACTTTCGCTGTTCCTTGCATCAAACACCTTTCTTTAGTTTGTTTACTCCCGATCATGTTCACTTGCTTATGTTTGCTTCATCTGCAATTCTTGTATCTGCCGGAAATTGACATTTAATAGCATTCTATGAGGTTTTGGCAAGCTAATTTATTTCCTATATGTAGGTGAAAGCTTTTCTTAGGGGAGATTCTCTTCCTTTCTCACCGGGCCAGATGGAAGGGATAGCATCTCTTGTAAACATGAATACTCGGATGGTACGAAAGCTCTGCACCAGTAGTCTCCGATATTGGATTATAGAATATTTGAGAAGGCAACCGAAAGAAAGGAAGTTTACTGCTTTGGTCCTCAGATTCATCAAAGATAGAGCTGCTGCTGTACTGTTGACGGAGGTATAAACAATACAATTACGTTTTTTTTTCTTTTTTCTTTTTTTTTTAATAACTGAGAGTATCAGGGGCCCCACACCCCACTAATCCCCTGAGGCCCTGGTGCTTCTACCGGGAGATGCTCCAGTGGCCCAAGAAATTCTTATTACAATTAGTTGAAATCACAAGCAGCAAGAAATTGCTAATTATAAGATTCCTTATGAATCACTATATGCAGGTTGGATTTCAATCTTCTGTTTGGGTATCTGATGGTGTACGCATTGGCCATGAAGTAAAAGTTCAAGTGAAAGAAGCACATCCACGCAATGATGTTATCGTTCTCAAGGAATTTAAAGACTTCATACCAGTGAAGCTTGTGGAATAGACTTCAGACCACAAACGCTCGAAGTAAGACACAATGTTTGGGAAAATGATGAGCATTCGCTTCTTGAATTGTCAATTTGAGGCCGACAAATGGGCACAACAGTTGGAGACTCAGAGCAACTTACATCCTGATGCTAGTGTAGGTGCGCTAATGGTTGAGAATTATATCGGTGTAAGTTGGTGGTTGCAAACAGACGAGCTCAATCCTGAAGCTTATCCTGACAGTTTTGGAGGCACGAAAGCCATAATCTTGCCGTTGATTTTTGGGCCTGTGGATCGGAAATATACATATGATAAAGATACGGATTAGTGATTCTTGTGCATTTAGGGCCTGTATATAAGAGTTCCTAGCTGGAAAAAGATAATTGTAAGATTAATGTGTTCTCTTGATTTGTGTCTGTATTCGTAGTTAAGGAATGAGTAAGTAAAATGTTACTTTCTTTTTATCATATTCATGGTAATGTCAAAAATTTATACCTCAATTTTGAAATCAAAAGATTTTTCATGATCCCCATTTCGATCATTTTTCAAGTAGTAAAAGTCCTATTGTGCCGCAATGTACATATCACACTGACTTTCTTCTGCTTCTTGTGTCTGTAAAAATGAGTGTTGTAGGGTCCAGAGTAGGGTACGAAGAAGAAGCCGGAGAAAGTAGTGATGTTATGGTTCTCAAGGAATGTAAGGACTTAAGACTTCAGGCCACAAATGCTCCTAGTGCGATGCAATTATTATTATTATTATGTGAAAATGACACGAGATTCGCTTTTGGATGTCATCCGAGGTCGAGAAATAGGCACTACGGCTGGAGACTCGAGCAACTCTCAATATGATGATAGTTTAAGCGCACTAATGGTCAAGAATTTTGCAAAACTGATAATGTTGCAGTTCATTTTTAGGCCTGTGGGTCAGAATTAAATATACAGATGACAAAGGTATAGATTAGTGAATTATTGTACTTTTCCGATCTGCAGATAAGAGTTCATAGCTGGAAGAATTTTTTGTAAGATTAGTTTATGTAGTACGCCAACTTGATTGAGCTGTACTTGTAATCAAGGAACAACCAGTAAGTCAACGTGCATGCTACTTTTGTTTTGAACATATGTTAAATGTCAAAAATTTATACCTCAAATTTGAAATTTTTATTCCTTTATTAATTATTATGTAGGGAGAGAACATGTGCGAAGCACGCGGGTTAATATTTTTGTATTTATTAGGGTGATATGTCAAAGTTCCTAATACATATATACGGAAATGATCAAAGTTCCTAATACATGTAATATAAGTATGTTTGTGTGGAATTCTTTATTTATATTCCATATCATTACGGTAATTGACGACAAAAATAAGGGGAAAAAAAGAGAGAGAACATAAATGTTATTTTGACGTAATATGAGAAGAGGGATTGTTTTGTTTTAAAATGAGTAAAGGAATTTTTTGGAGCAAGAATGGGAAAACGATTTTGTTTCAAAGAACAAAGACAAAGAGGGCAAAAAAAAAAAAAAATTAAAACAAAAAAGAAACACAAGGTGGATTAAATATGCTTTGGATTAAATATATTTTTTCGCCCCTCAAACCAAAATTTCTTGCTCCACCACTACCTCCATTAACTCGATCAAACAAATCCTCCATTAAATCGGTCATCTAAACCCTTGACCATATTCGCAGCATCAGTGGCATCAATGAGGTCACAACTCTCTCCACAACGGGTTACACATATGCCTGATTATAGTCGCAATACTTGAGTCACAAAAAAGTGGCCCATTGGCAGAGTCACAATTTTGCACCACCGGAGTTACAGTTTTGCATCGGCAACACAACGCTCAATTATAGTCACAACACCAGAGTAAGAAAAAAAAAACTATGCACATCATGAGAGTCACAAATTTTCACCACCGGAGACACAATTTTGCTCTCTAGGAACACCAATTGTTCTTAGTTGGTCCTATATTAGCACGAATTGAAATAAAAATAACTTAAAATATGAATACAGAAGGGAACAATTCTTTGATGCGAAATACATTTAAATCCTTTCAAATGGTACAATTTTCAAGAGTATGTAAACGAATTCAGAAAAATGAGTGATTCTTCTAGGATATATGAGTATTAGGTTGTTTGAAAAAAAATTCTTGAATGTAATATAAATAATCTAAAACATGAGTATGGAAGGCGAAAAATTATTTTATATGACATGATATTAAAAGGGATTTCAAATGGTATAATTTAAAAGAGGACTTTAAAATTTAAGAAAATGAGTGATTTTCCCATGCTATATAGGATATGGATTTTAGGTAGTTTGGAATTTTTATTAATGCAATATCAATAACTTAAAATCTCTAGTACGAAAGCCGAATAATTATTTTATATTAAACTAAATCGAATGACCTTTCAAATGATAACATTTTTAAGAGGATTCAAAAATTTCAAAAACCTAGTAGTTTTCCTCTGTTATGAGATACGAATTTTAGGTCATTCGTATTAAAAAAAAAAAAAAATCTTGAGTGCAGCACAAATAACTTAGGACATTATTTTATGCAGAAGTACATTCAAAAGGCTTTCAAATGATGTAATTTTCAAGAGGAATAAAAATTTTAAATAATGATCGATTTTCCAAGGTTATGATATACGAATTTTATATCGTTTGGAAAAACTTCTTGAATCCAATACAAATAACTTAAAAAAAGGAGTGCAAAAGGAGGACAATTATTACCTGTAAAAGTACGCTGAAAGGACTTTCAAATTGTATACTTTTCAAGAGAATTAAAAAAATCATGAAATAAGTGGTTTTGCTATGTTATGGCATATAGATTTTAGTTTGTTCAGAAAAAATTATTGCACGCAATATAAATAACTTATAGCACAAATAAAGAAGGCGGCCAGTTATTTTATGAAAAAGTACATTTGAGTGTGTTTTAAATAGTATAATTTTCAAGACGATTAAAAAATTTAGAAAATGATTGATTTTCCTGAATTATAACGTATAAATTTGAGGTCGTTAAGAAAAAAGAGTTTGAAAGTAACATAAATAACTTAAAATATGAGCTACGTTGAAAGAGCTTTCAAATTGTGTAATTTTCAAGATGATTAAAAAATTTTAAAAAATGAGTGATTTTCCTAAGTCATAGGAAGTATAGGCCATTCAAAAAAAATTCTCAAATGAAATATAAATAATTTAAAATACGAGTATGTAACCGAATAATTATTTTATGAAAAAATACATTGAATGGGCTTTAAAATGGTGTAATTTTCAAGAGATTAAAATAATTCAAAAAGTGAGTAATTTTCCTATGAATTTTAGGTTGTTCTTTTTTTCAATACAATATAAATACCTTAAAATACGGGTAGAAAGTTGGACAATTATTTTATGTCAAAGTATATTGAAAGAACTTTCAAATAATATAATTTTGCAAAGGATTTTAGAAATTAAGAAAATGAGTGCTTTTCCTATATATATATGACTTAAAAAACCTAAGGATGTGTTTGATTGCAAAGTTGGAATTCGATTGAAAAGAAAATAATTTTCAGGTAAATGAATTCCCAGAAAAAGCTTTTCAGGGAAAATGGTAGTTATAGGTGTTTAATTACATCAATTTGCAAGTTGAAAAATAGTGTTATTTTCCTGATTTTTGTATTTTTTAAAATTTGATTATTTTCTTTGTTTTTATGGTTAAAACAAATTGTTCATTAAAAAAAAAAGAGGCAAACTTTTTCCTAGAAAACCAAATCCAACCCTTAGGCCTTGTTTGATTGGGGGTTTAGTTGTTCAACGGTATTCCGTGTAAAAATGTGTGGTTAATATTATTTTGGGAAATATGTGTGTGGTTGAAAATGAGTATGAGGTATACAGAATTGCGTGCGGATTTGGTTAACACCAAATAGAACAAGGCCTTAGTTAAGAAAATAAATTCCTCGAAAAGCTGGAAATGGTTAGGTGAGGAAAAGTTGGATTGGGGTTTTCTTCGAAAATTTTTGGCTGTGAAACAGCTATTTTCTAGGAAAAGATGCAGACTTTTCCATTTTCCAGGTAAAACACATCCTAAGTGAAGATGTTGAGGTTTCCGGTATTGTATTGATGGTAATCATCCGAACTTTGAATATATCTTAGAAGAATGTGGCGTACGTAAAAGAAATTTTAGAGGTAAAATAATTAAAAAGTCATTATAGTCATTTTATTTAAATAAATAAAAATTTATTTGCAAATGTGGTGCTACAAATAGTTTTTGTAGTGGCAATAGAGCCACCCAAGTTGTTTTGATGATTAAGAACCGAAAACTATGTACAGTATCATTACTACAAAAATCAAAAGCTAACTGAATTAAGCTAACAGATTCACGAAGACACCACTGACTCTCTCTCCGTCAATGCTTAAAGCCGTACCTCAAGATAAGTCTAACAAACAACTGGTTCGAATTCTGACGTTTTAGTAGGTATATTCTAAATTCATGATTTCTCAAGTAAAATTTAAGTTCGACTTTGTACGCTGTACGTGCAAAATCCAATTTATATAGTTTGCTTTAAACACTCTTGGAGGCTAGGTCCAAGTTCGTTTACTTGAAAATTTTGACATCAAGCACGCCCAAAAGCCCCATTTTGAATGGGATATTCAAAGATTATTTGCACTCTCACAACCACTTACACTATTCAATCGAAATCAAATTTTAACTGTAACCAGAAATCCAAAATTACAACCTATTACTATCAACGTATTGTGTGATTTCCACTATTGTTGAAATTAGAAAGTATCTTCTTCACCAAAATAAAAACTTACCCATAAACGCTAATTTCAGTTCTCACAAAGAACAAAATAAGCAAAACATTAACTCCTCATGATATGATACTCACAAAATTCCAGGTCCCACATCGGAGAACCATCGATTATATCGTGTTTCAAGAAGAAAGCAAGATCCCCCCAACCAAATAGTTGTATTTAAAGCCAACTTCATAATTCACATCTGAGTGATGCTTGCAATGGTTCTTGGCTAGCTACTCACCATATGAATCTCTGAGTCCCGGCCTCGTGGTCCCAAGAGAACGGCCGAAATAAGAACATAAACATTGTGAAACAACTGACGGCAAGATAAAGAGTACACATGAGAAGCCAACCCTTGTTATTGATATTGGAGTGAAGAACGAACAAAAAGAATGGCGTTGTGTAATATCTGAACTCGACTAGAGGAGCGGGAACAAGTGTCGCGGTGCAAGCTAGAAAATACGCCAGTATCCAAATTTTCGGTTGTCCTTTCGCTGGCAAGGCAAAACCAGTGATAAGTTTCGTGATATTCTTTAGGAGAGTTCTGCTACAAAAAATATCAATGATCTCGTCTCCCATGGCCCACGTCCACGCCTGACTTGACAGTCTCATGCCATCATTTGCAAATAATAAATGATGATGTGGCAGTGTCATGTCAGTATTTGAGTTGGCGTAGCAATGCCAGTGCCATGTAAATACCTGAGCTGACGTGGCAGTGCAGGCATAATTGGAGGAGATCATTTCTCGAGAAAACATAAGGACAAAATGCCGAAATGTACTTGGTGTTTTGACTAACCCAAGATGATGAAGATTGAAAACCACGAGTAAGTATACAAGGGGACTAAAAGGTACTTTGTCGACCAATGATATCTAATGATTCTTCGCCATAGATAGAAGGGATAGTGTCGATTATCAGCAATGAGATACGGGTGTGCTATGCTGCACAAACCGACAAACCAAGTTTTAGCAGGCAGAAAATAATTTTTTCTAATGGAGAAAGAGCTTATCTAACAGTAAGAGTATGTTTTCAAGTTGATAAATTGTCTATGATAAACCAAAAGAAAGCTTTAGAGAAAAATGTTGATTTGGTTGAATGAAGTCACCTGAAAAAATGGACAGAAAGGAAGGCAGCTGTTAATGCCATAAACCAGTTGAAGAAAGTTAATACTCCGTTTAATCGGAATGATCTGAGAAGAACTGAAGCTTGATGTAATGTGAAGTGCACAGGAAAGGTGAAAATAGCAGAAACCAAACTATAGTACAGCAATTGAGCAAAATGAGGAGAAACTTCATGAGCATCTTTAGCACCTGAAAAATAGAGGGAATGTATGAGCTGAACTCCACAAGTGGGTCATTTTTTGTGGCAATCAGGCGAGATGCCTTCTTTTCCTTAGTCTTTTCGCAAGTATCCCATTTTTATTAAGTTTTCAGTTATTGTGAAGAATAAGTGTTAAAATTTCATCAATGTTTGAATTCTCCAAATTATGTGGATTACATTGCTTGTCAACGCCAATATTTAACAAAATAGCGTTCATTTCAAAAAATATCCACGTAATCTGAGTATTTTTCAATCCATGTATGAAAACATCGATTGTTACCTAAAATTCATTTTGTGTCATCCTTCATTGGATCAAGGAAAATTGAAAGTTCGGTGTTTAGAACAAGCATCATAAAATTGACTGAGAGGAGGTACCTAGAACAATGCTCCCATTCAAGCAAACAAATGCAACAAAAGCCACAAGTACCAATAAATATGGGCTAAAGGAAGCCAACAGCTTCCATTTTAGATGCCATGATTTCACAATGATGTCCTCAATCTCATCCAATAATCCTGCAATAATTATAAATTCCACAAAGATGGGCATAGTTAGTATAGAAAGGTATTTGGTTTACAAGTGCTATAAGAATATAAGATAAAACCTGAGGGGAAGGGTGTGGAACTGTTGGTTGTTCGTGCAAGAAAATTGCTAGGATCCACAGCAGTTCTCCATCTTCGCTTTCTTAGGTTAGAGAAACTTGATACACCTGTACTGTTGGCAGATTGTGCACCTTTACTTTCTGAAACTATGGAGTCATCTACTCTCAAATTCTTGATTTGATGCAACTTTGTAAATTCTAGAATCCCCACGCCCGCAGCAAAAAGCACCCATATAATGTTGGTTTGCCGGATGAGCACAGACAATAGACCAAACTACAGATGAATGAATGGATGAAGACAAATTAGTGGATATTTTGGAAAACCGAAAGTCAATTGCCTCTAACATTAAGGGAAGAATGGCAAAATGTACATATCTCGTCTTAATACAAATAGACAGTTTTCATTCATTAGTAATGGAGTTCACTAAACTGAAGATGTAGCAGCTAAAATCTGCCAACAAAGAAAGTACAGTAAGTCTGCCCCCGAGAAATGAAAAATGATGTGAAAGTTGCCTCTTGGTTCACCTTTTGTAACTAATTAAATTGCTCTGGCAACTGCCAAAGAAGAAAGGTATAATCAACAGCATAACACACTGTAAAGGAAGTGGAAAAATTCTAATAAAAAGTTAGCAAAGTATAGAGTTTACAGTTCTTAATATGTCCACGAAGAGCATGATGTGAAAGATCATACTCATTAAAACTCTCTTTCAAAGCTATAAATTAAATAATATAATTTCATATTATAGCTGGCATAATATCTTTATAGAACTTCATCTACCAACTAATATGTTCAATTGGTGCCACATAAGTATCACTAGAAGTTCATCCCGACTAGAAAAAGGTAGCATTGCATGGCATCTCTTACCATTGAGCTTAATAGGTATTTCCTCTTCAAAGCTAGAAGATACATGGCAAGAACTGCAGTTAGCGATGCTACATCTGTGTAATAAAGAAAGGTGAAGAACCAGTGCAGTGGATATAATGACAAAATCACTGCACGAAGTGTTGCCTTCTTGTCATCAAGAGATGGCCTTAAATGAGTGATAATCTCGTAAAACAGAATGCTACATATTACAGCCAGCAAAGCATTGGTGGTTCGAAGCGCTGAAGTGGAGCAAATGTCTGAAAATGACGCAAGTCCCTGAATGAAATGCATCCCTGGAAACAAAGAAGCAACATATGCAAGTGAAAGAAGGTACCTGCAAGAATTTCAAATTGCATACATCAACTTCTGATTAGGTTAGAAACATCCCCCTTTCCAAGTAAGTTCAATTTTACTTCTCTTACCATCGATTACAAGGCTATGTACTTCGACATCCATTAAAGTGAAGTTAAACAAAACGAGATATGCTGCTAATCGTAACTTGTGGTGAGACCTCACCGCCCCCCCAACACACACACACACACACACAAAAACACCCCAATCTTTCCACTCTTTAAGATAATATTCCATCTTCTATATCTCCAACATGCCACAGATCTAGACCAAGAACTTCTGTCCTATGAAAATCCCACAAAGGATTTGCTCAATTAATCACCGACAAGGAGCAAAAAGGGAAATGGCTTCTTTCAAAAATCCTTCTCCCTTTGTGTTCTTGATTTTGCCAAAAAAATTTATGTCATACAGTCAGATTTCAGCACAAAGAAGGGGTGTAATAGTATACCTCACTGAAAAAATCCAGAAAACTAAACATAACAGAACAATTTGACAACCACTCAAGACTAGTATAATCAGACACTTGGGAAACATCCAGCAAGTTAAAAAAACAAAAAAAAACATGGAAACGCGCCGGCGCGGGGGGGAGGGTGGAAGAGGAATGAAACTCACAGTCCTGGAGGAGTAGTAATCATTGGATCCCAACTTCTGAAATTACCCTTGCAGTACTGTTGGGCTTGTGGGACATGGAATATCTCATCCTGCAAATCCAACCCTCATCAATGCATATACATCTCTGCGTTATCAAAGCTAATAATCACCTTCATAAGACCTTGATATAGCAATATCTCAAATCGATTAATGATGACAATCCTTCCCAGAAAAAGAAATGACATAAACAATCTTTCAGTCGAAATTGAGTTCATAAATAGAAGAATACAGTACCATGTAAGGTTCAGGAACAACGCGATTGACGAGGATGGAAATAGGTATGACCCACGAGATCACAATCGCCGCAACTGCGATTCTTCCCATATTCTGCCAACTATACACTCTGTAAATGCTATAAATTGAAACCTCTTCAGTTCGAAGAGATTCCGATCTCACAGCGACTGACCGCAATTAGCCAAAAGGCTTGCTTCTACAGTCAAACAGTGTTGAGGGCGATGTTACTGGAAGAAAGATTGGGGGTGGGTTTATTACGAACTAAATAGGTTGGGGAGTATTTATGCAATTATTAAAGAGGCTAGTTCCATTCCCGGCATGGTGACCACTGTAATCGGTAATCCTTTCAATTGGGCTAACCTGTGCACTCGACACAACCCAAAACCTATGATGGGCTTGGGCAATTTTAAGCTCGGATGTCCCTATTAAGAGCTTGTTTGATGCAATTTAAACAAAAAATTATTTCACATCCACCATTAATTTTAAACACTCATTTGAGGAATGTTAAGTTTGAAAATTTGATAAATTTTATCCATTTTGAATTTGGTCAAACGAATCATATCCATATATTTCGTGGGATCTATATATACTATATAAATTTTTACTATTCAACTCCATTCATTTCATATTATACTTCATATAAAAATTTATAAAAATTCATAAAAATTTTAATTCTAACACGGGCGATCAAGGATAGTATCCTAAAGTTAGGTGAAAATTCTTGCTTTATCAACATTCAACATCAATGTTTGAATTCCACCACCCAAAATTGATCTGTTGCTCCCGGGTGCGTCGTAGTTACGGCGCTCGGAGTCTTTAGCGTCCGATCTCGATTTGAAATCAGATCGGATCTAGATCGTCTGGCGAGAGCTCAGGTAATTTTTCAAAATTTTTGCGACACCGGTGGATACCGTGGGATCGGTCAAACTTTTTGGCCAAAATTTAGCCTAAATTTTGGCCAAAAAGTTTGACCGGTCCCACAGCATTCACCAGTGTCGCAAAAATTTTGAAAAAATCTGAGATCCGCCTTGCTAATCTAGATCGTCGGATTTCAATCGAGACTAAAAAGACTAACACCGTAACTGACGTGCAGCAACAGCGGATCAATCCTTTTCCACCACCCCATCTATAGTTCTATTCATCTGCTTGCATAAATAAATTTATTTAAAAAAAAAAACTTATTACATTAATTTGATGACTTTATATTTTAACACATTTTCTTCCATATATCTAAAAATCACTTTCGTCCACCGTTTGAATTCCACCAGCCCTTCCCTCCATCTCCTTGAAAAAATTTATTGAAACACAGTTACAATGAACGTATAGAAAAGAGGGGGAATCTAGGCATAGCTATGTTTAGTAATATAAATTAAAACGAATTAGGATTACAAAATATATTATGAGTTTTAGAACGGTCAGGTAGCCATAAAAATTTATAACCATAAAAATTTATAAGTAATATTTTATTACTGTGAAATTAAATGATTTATTCAATTTCAACTTTACATACACCTTTTAATTTTTTAACAAATTCGACTCGTTGATCAATTATGACACTCGATTATTCAATTTAATTAATATAATACAATCAACAATCTTGAACATCGATTTAAGTATTAATAAAAGGGTCAAATAGATAGCAAACTAACGTCCTAAAAAAATGTAAAATCACGTATGCTATGCGGATATGCCTATTATTATCTAATTATTATTAATAGGTGGTCAGATCAAGGATGTTTCTCTCATGGGATTAAAATATTATCCATTTTTTCGAAAGAAATTAAAAGTAATTTTGAAAAAAATAAATGCTTGTTTTTATATTAAATTATGGTGGTACTGATTTTAATTAAATAAATCCGTAACACTGCCGGATGTTGCCGTTTGGGAGGCGGCAATTTGGGAAATGTTCCACATGGTGTGTTTCGTTTTAACTCAAATTAATTTACAGGATTATTTGTGAGCAAAGGCCCCATCTATTTATTTATTTATTTATTTATTTATTTATTTATTTATTATTATTTTTAATCTTTAGAGATTAAATAACCACACCCCCAAATCGAGTTTTACTAACTGATCAATTTGACTTTTTATTTTTCTTTTTCTTTTGTTACAAATATTTGTTTATCTATCACGCCAACATTTCGATTTAATATTTCTTCTCACTGAATTCAATCGAAAGACTGAAAAAAAGTGCCAAAAAAAAGAAAAAGAAAATAAATTCTTTTGGTGCATCACATTTTTCTTCAAGTTAGTAAGAATATATATATATATATATATGAAAGTAAAAAATATGAAAACTAAGTGGGTTAACAAGATTTGATCAACACGTCGGATTTTTGGCCAGTAGGATAGTAGACAAATCTATAATAAATGAAGTGTCTTCGTGTGAATAGATAAAAAAAACTCCTCTAGTAATTAAACTTGTTGACAAAAGAAAAGTTGCACCACTAAAATAATAACGCAATAGCTACAAAACGGGATCTTTTTACTTTTTACTTAGATCATTTTTTATTTATAAAATGACACACACATATATATATATATACACACACATATATACATATACATATATAACAACAATTTATTGTATTTACGAAACATATTACATGGATATTAGATATAATCATTTTGACATGACATGATTATTTCGGTACCATCTAATTTCAAGATGATATGTGTTATATGAGCACAATAGATTTGCATATTTTTTTTCTTGAATTATCTTAATTCGAAAATCTAAGTTTAAGATGAAAATTTATTGATATATATGGAAATAAATCTGCACATATAACTAGGCACCATTAGATCACTTTTGCTTCGAACATCAAAGTTCGTTTAATGTCTTGGTGGAAGCAAAGTCCACAAGATAGCTATCAACTCAACACTAGATACAATCACCTTAACATAATGTAATCATTTCGATATTATTCAATTTCAAAGCAGTATGTGTTAAATCCATACAAGATTATTAAATCACTTTTTAATTTTTTTTTTTCGATATCATAGTTGATTGATGCCCGGGTTGATCTTCCTAGCAAGTATTCCTACGCTAAACAAGACGACACTATGCACTTATGCGTGTTTTCGTTTCTACTTTTTTTTGTTTAAAATTTTGCTAAAAATTGAATTTTTGGATGGATAATGGCGGGGATCTCGAGATGTGTGGATAATAATGAGTGATGATATGTAATCTGTGGTTGGCATTGATGTTTGACTTTAACTTTTAGTAGTAGGTGATTTTTAGATGGAAATAAGTGAAAACGAACACACGCAAATGTCTTTCTATTTATTGGGATGACATATATTGTCAAGAAATCAAAATGAATTAATAAAATTACTAAAGAGCCAACAATATTGGAACAACAAATCCAACCTCGAATAAACCACGTCCACGAATGGACAAACCCATATGGATATGCGGATTGTGTGCATGTCCTTGTATGTGACAGAAAGAGATGTTGGCCAAGGATCCAATGTTCTCTCTCTCCGCCTCTATCTATTACTTTTTATAGGATTAATTTATCTCTGCTATCTAAAATACTCACGATGCATGCATCTTCATTTATTTAACATTTCTTGTTTGCTAAGGCATTTTAAATACGGGGAAAAGATCAAGGAGAAAAAATCGAAAGTGAAAAATTAAATGAGAAGAACCTATTTTAAAAGGAGAAGAAAAATCAACGCGGTAGGATTAATCCTATATCAGTTATGAATTCGGGTGGGGAGGATTTGGCCAATTTTTTTCGTTATTCCCTCTTATTTCCCATTACATTATTTTGGTTTAAGGGGGAAAGAGTAAAAAAAAGGATTATTCCCACTTACATTATTTGGTGGAGGTTGAACTAAAGCATAAGAACTCATATTTGGGATTTTAGCCCCCAACAAACATTAATATTGCTCTTATTTTCCTAAATCACATATTGTACATGCGATAACTGAGAGTTCTATAACTACCGACTAATACATTGACAAAAATTAACTAGGTTGGACCTAATTATCTCAATTTGTGCATGTTGGCCCGAGACATAGCACAACGGTCCATTTCAACCCACTATTCTATGTATAGATTAGTCGTTCCCATCAAAAGTAAGTCATTCGAAACCCTAGTTACTCAATTGTCTCTCTTATCTCTTGCTTTTGAAAATGCTTTGATGTACAGACGCCGAAACTCCTTTTTCCGGCGGCCTTACCCTCTAATTGGTGTTACGTTGTGCAGGAAAGTATAAGCAGAAGAGGACGAGCTGGGAATATTATGGTGCCTTCTGTTTGCTGTTTTCAACCCGTTTTCTGTTTCCGAAAATGTTGAAAACGCGTTCTGTTCATTATTTTCGAAAATACATTTTCAAAACCGTTTTCAAAATTTCTATAGAAAACACGAAAACGTCTTTTTAACGTTTTCGACGTTTTCTGTGTTAAATGTCGAAAATAAGGAAAATGCGTTTTCGGGTTTTAAACTTTATATTTATTACATTTGAGTCCCAAATTTTTTTATGTACATTTCAATCCTCAACTATCGTCGAAAAAGTCAAACCACCAGATCTGGTGGTTCTCCATTCTCAGGTGGAAAACCACCATGCGCAGGTGGAGAACCACCTTCGCAGGTGGTTTTCCACCTCCGAGAACCACTGGCGAAGGTCGGCAGGATGGGTGGGGTGGGGTGGGGGTGGGGGTGGTGCACATGAGGGCTTGTTTGCAAATTTTGAAAAGTTTGAGGGTCTTTTTGCAATTTTAACTATACCAAATTGTATTTTTGTAAAAGTCTAAACTAAATATGTTTTCCATTTTCTCTTCTCAAAAATAATTTTTCAAAACAATAAACCAAACGCATTTTCAATTTCTCAAAACAACAATTGAAAATAGAAAACACCAAAATATTTTCTGAAATGAAAACAGAAAATATAAAATAAACAGAATGACACCTTATTGATCATATCATCTAGTCAGATTTTGCTATCAAAACGATATGTATCAAACTTATCAATTTCCTTCCTTTAAAATCCAAAGAAATAATGATTCTAATTAGGCAGGCCATTACCAAAAATTAAAAAAAAATATTAATTGTTAGTTTTTGTTTAGAATATGCGGTTAACAAGACAATAAATTTTTTTAAAAGAATAAACTCAATAAAATAGGCAATTACAAACAATATTGGAGAAGAATATTTTTCTATAAAATCTGTACGAAACAAGCTATTAATCACTCATGTCAGAAGAATTGAACTTTCCGACAGACCCTCTTTCTTCCATCTAAAAGTGGGAATAAAAACCCCAAAAATCTAAAATTGTTTTTTGACATCTTGTATTCTTCTCTCCTCAGGTTTTCTCAAAGTCCCCCAATCTCTCTCTCTCTCCAAGTTCTAAATTCTTTTTCATGTTCTTGGAAATCAATCACCATCACTACTGCTCATCAATGTCCAGTAAACAACTTTTTCTCGTCAAAGAAGAAGAAAAAGGGATCAAACTCGAGAATTCATCAAAACCTCAGCTGCAAAACCAAGATTCTCATCAAGAATTTCAAGAAAAGGAACAAGAACAAGATACCGATGAACTTCTTTTTGAGCCCTCAATTTCTTCATCAGGAGAAGAATCAGAGATCAACCCTCCTCAGTTCGAGCAATCCCAGGTAGCAGAATCCGATGATGGATTCAAAACTCCAACATCATTGGATCATAAAATCCCAGTGATCAAAGAGTGCCCACCACCACCCAAGAAACCCAGGCCAAAGCCCTCAACTTCAACTAAAAGAAAGTTTGAGCTTTCGAAAAGAGTTGAATCTTTGTTTCTTGAAATTTTTCAAGAGGATGGTGATGATGATGTTGACCAGAAACTGAAGAAAGCTCGACAAGAGGATGAAGAGTGACGACAGATATTGTTTCTTAAGGAAGATTATAGAGTATTGATGTACATCTGTTGCATTGTATATGCAATGGATATATGTATTGTAAAATTAAAGAGAGATAGTTTTGCATATAAACTTTTAGCACTCAGTGTATGGAGGAATACAAATCCGAATATATACACTGTTCTAATTTTCACTCATTCATAGCTCATCTAATCAAAACAATTCATATACACAACTACAAGTATTCATTCGGTTATTGAAACAATCTAAAGAACAAGAATTGAGACAATAAATTTGTGCTCCAACAAATTAACACTAACTTTCTATACTTAGAGTACTATATTATTTAATTAAAAGAAACATATGCAACATTAGGGGTGACAAAAAGAATTGGTTCTTTACTTCTTTTATCTCCAAGCAACAACAACAGCAAGAAATATAAGCTAGCTTGATTATTTATTTATTTTTCCACAAAGATTAAGGAATATAATTTCGATTCGTATAATCAACAAAACAAATCTTGCGAACAATTTTTCTACCATACCACCACTTGGTAATTAATCACTCATTAAATTCAGGTAGGTTAGGCTATGTTATTCTCAGTACATTTGACATTTATTTGAATTGGTAACAAACAATAAATAGTGTACTAAATATGGGTATATTATAGAACATGAAGAAACAAAATAACTAATTACACCCCTAAATAAGTAAGTGCATTTACTATCGACAAATAAGAAAATAAATTTGTTATTCCTATGAAAGTACAATAAACATAGGATACCTAGCTAGTTCAAAGGAAGGTAAACTATTTGAAAATCATGACTTTTAGTCTTTTACATATTTGGTTTTGTTAATTAATTATTATTTAAAAATATAAACGCACACATATATCATAATTTGTTTAGTACTATCAATTAGATAGGATTAGGTGTAGTCGACAAGATTTTTACTTATTTTAGACTGCCCAAATTTAATGGCTTGTGTTTATATATCCTTGTTTTCCTCTCTTCCACTTCTCTCTTTCCACTCCTTCCCCCAAGAAAAGAAACAATAATAAGTGAATTACATGCATGTTCAAAGATTTACCCAACGGGAAAAACTTCAGACATGTCCAATGATGGATATAAATTTACAAAGTAATTGTTAATAATCCGTTTATTTCCGTTTCTTTGAGATTCAATTCAATGAGTAACTTAGGCAATTCTAACACCATGGTGCGGCGAACGCTCACCATGAACTGGGATGGGTTGGGCGACGACGATGATGATTGCTTCTTGAAACTTCGTGATAGAATGTCATCGGCTGTCCCTCTCGATTTGGCGATCTTTTCTAGATCGGACGATGATGAAGAGTTTGAGGATAGCCGAATGTCATTTGCTTGGCGATCTCTGCCGCCTCCATTGAAAAGATAGGTAGCATTCGGTCAATTAAAAGGATAGGCAGCATCCAGATTGAGCAGGTGGCACCCGCAAGCTCTCCCTCCCCATTTGGGGGATACGACATGTGGACTGCTGAACCAGGGGACATTAAAGAGCAATGCAAACGGCTATTTCAGGGTTCGTTGTCACCTATCATTAAAATCTTGATTATTGTATGAGTGTTGTTTATCGATAAGCAGTATTAATAAATCACTGACCATCCGTTACATGACATCCAATAGTAGTCAGTTTTGTAATTCTCGTATGACCCTATTACTTTAGCACTACATCATCAATCAACGCTAAAGCCTCTCGCATCACTATTAGCTCTACTTAATGATCATATTCATCTTAAATATAATTCAATCCAATCTAGTTAACATTGTATATTATTGCTATAAACAATATTGACATCTAAGTATTGGTTGGTTTTGTGGTATTTGACACTATTATGTAGGTACTACATCACTTATCAATGCAGAATAGTCACACCACTGCTAATCTTATCTAATCTACACCGCTGATAAATATTATTAGTATTCAATACTTCACCCCTAACAGGTATTGGATTGAATAGCAATATATAAGGAATTTCTCAAAAGCAATAAGGACTTTCTCAAAATGACTACGGCCAAATTCGGGTGGGGAATTTCGATCAAGCCTAATGTTCCTGCTCCTCCCAAACCCAAAGTTAAGAAACCAATGGCCAATTCTTCTCTCCCGGAAGAACCAAAAAAAGAAGACGAGCCGCCAGAAGTTGAAGCTAAAACCGAGGTCATGGCGAAGCTTGAGGCTGAAGCTGAGGGAGAGGCCTCACTAGAAGCACCGATCGTACTCGTTAGATCAAGATCAGACGGTGATATAGACAGCTTTTCCATCCAAACGAAAAGAGAAAAGAAGAAATGATAGGTCGTATATCGAAACAACGTTTAACTAGGACATCATCAAGGCAAACATCACATGGTTCTGGAGTTTGTCAATATGCATGTTCTGTCCAAGTATCAAACCACAAAAGGGCTAGAACAAAATCTACCCTTCCAAGCAGTGGGAAAAATTCTAAGACTTCTTGGAGTCAAACACTTTCGATGCGCCAATGGAGGCCCACCTACACATAGGGGATCATTTTATTTATTAAATTGTTATGTGTGTATAGCGATTTGAAGATCGAATGCAGATCTTGAAAGATCTAAATTTTTCAAGCTGAGGTATTACAATCAGTATTACAACCAGGTGCTTTTGATTCATTTTTCCTTATAAAGAATTTGGACACTGGAAAGGAGTTCATTGTGAAAGAATCCAATGAAAAAGGAATGTGGAACAAGCTCAATGATGTTGAGACAGGGAAACAACTCACAATGGAGGAATTCGAGAAATCCGTTGTATATTCAAGATTCGTAAAAGAAGTGATGGCTCGTGCTAACGTCTCTAAGAGTCTTGAAGACGCTAGAAAAGAACGCTAACTCGTATTTAGCTAAGAGTTTTAGAAATAGCAAAAGAATGGGTGCATCTTTCATTAAAAAACATCATGGGAGTAACAAATACCAAGAGCGTAAAAATTGGAGATAAAGAAGTGGAACAATCTTCAGCACCCGAAGAGAAAGGCAAACAAACGGCGTCCCAATGGGTTAAAGCACACCAGTGTGGAAAAACCTACAAAGAATTTTCAGCTCTACACGTCTCAATAAATTCAAGCTCATGAAGGCTCAATATGGACGATTAAGTTTAGCTACGACGCGTGTTTCCTAGCTAGCACAGGAGAAGATTGCTCAATTCACATATGGGAAGTACAAGAATGCGACGTTATGTCAACAAAATCGCCGGAAAATTTAAGTTCACCAGCAGAGACACCAGTTCATCCAATGGCTGGCAATGCTTCTGATCGGCCTCCGCTTGCTGAGATCACGCCTGAAATGAAAAGACGAGCGAAGAACAATAAGAAAAAGGGAAACTCAATTCCTGATTATGTAAGCACGCCAGAAACTGCATTCGCACTTTCGGAAAAGCCGTTCTGTACTTTCACCGGTCACCAAGAAGATGTATTAGACCTCTGTTGGTCAAAATCTCAGGTTAGCTTCTCTACATCCTGATGGTCACAGCAGCTTGCTACACTCCTGATGGCAAGGTAAATGCATCCTAAATTTTTATTTTGCTAAAAACTAACATTTCTAAATTGAACAGTGATACAGATAACGAGAGACATCTGGATATGAGTAGTGATTTCTAAAGTAGTAAAAGTTAATATAGTGGGGTAGAAAATCGATATCACAACCATAGGCTAATACTATTTATTACAAGCAATGTTAAATGAAGAGAGAATTTATGACAATGATGGGATCGCAGAGACGTACCATGCTAACGTAAATTTGTTTACCATTGAAGGGTGCGATTATTGGCTCAAACAAAGGGACATGTCATTTCTATACGATTGAAGGTACGAAGTATTCTTGATTTCAACTTCTTCTCATGGTATTTTGCTAGTCACTACCTATGTTAATCTTCAGTTTGTTTTGCTACTTAGATTGCAAATTGGAACAGAGAGAGGAACAAATTGAGGTTCAAGGCAAGAAAAAGACTCAGACAAAGAAAATCACAGGTTTCCATGTAGGTACCTAATCTCTCTTATGGTTCTCTGCTTTCATAATCTAGACAGCAAGTAATTATGCTTCTTTTTTCACAGTTTTCCCCTCAGAATCCATCAGAAGTGCTCATTACTGCTGCTGATTCTCAGCTTCGAGTCTATAATGGAACAGAGCTCCTCCAAAAATTTAAAGGTATATTGGCTCTGTTCTTGATATGTTTAGTTGAAAAATGGTGATGTATGGAATCCAAATAACACCTCTATAATTGGAACCAGGCTTTCGGAATGCTAACAGTCAACTTTTAGCAACATACACAGTAAATGGAAGATATGTCATAAGCCCAAGTGAAGATTCTCAAGTCTATATATGGAAGCTTGAGGATTCAAAAAATGAAGGTGGTGCAAAAAGCAAAGCTAAGACCGTCCAAACATATGAGAACTTCCGATGTAAAGACGTCAATGCCGCAATTGCATGGCCGGGAAGTGCAAAAATTGAGCCACCACAACCACGTTCTACCAACGGTTCTCCAACCAAAGAAGATAACACAGGAGGCGAGGGTAGCAAGAGGAATTTGCCTCCACTACCTAAGAAAAATAACACAGCACCCGAGGAGAAAAGTCCAAATCCAAGCTTCAGTGAGGAGTATTTTGTTGAGTCTGCTAGTATAGACTCTATTCGTACAGACTCTGCTTGTATAGATTCTGCTCGCATAGACTTTGAGAATGGTAGCTGTGAATCACTTGTTTCGTCAGCTTCGATTAGGCATGGTGACTCATCTTCAATTTCCTCTCCGGGCACTGTGGGATCTCAGTCGCGATCATCGTCTAGGTCAATGGCCGAAGGTGGCAGTAGCCATGGAGGGCAAAGCATGCCAGCAACTGCATGGGGAATGGTTATTGTAACAGCAAACGTGGAAGGACAGCTTAGGGTTTATAAAAATTTTGGATTGCCTCTAAAAGTTAGACAAGCCAATCTTTTCTTGTAAAGATGGCAACAATCCCTGACAAGAATCTAGTAGTTTCTTTTACAAATTTTGTACAAAATGTAGAGATCACAAATTAAGTAGGTTAATGTGCTAAAGCACTGCTCAAGCATAGAGTATGAGCATTTTTCTAAATTCTATTTCTAATTTAATAATTATCTATAATATATTAAAAAGTACCTTGGCGTGGGAATCATTTTCTAGCCATTTTACTCCTATTATATTTTTCATAATACACTTTGACTTATAATTTAATTGGTTGGCGCATACATCTCATCTAATAAAATACTACAAATATCCAATTCCAGTGTGCTTAACTTTCTAATGGTTACACTGTATTTAATCCCGTTAGTGCTCAATATATTTTAATCACTACATACACTATACGATATACATCTTTCATTAGTTTTAATAAGCCTAGAAATAGGCATTGGAATAAACCATTTATATGATAACCAAAAACAAAGAATTTGATCAACCCTTCAAACTTCTCTACACATTTCATTTGGCAGTGGCCGCACCTATGACTCAGGCATGGCCTCACAATCAATATCACAATTGAAGTCATGAAATTGCCGTGCATCCTCTTCATCAGATTTCAACCCCGCCCCGTGTACCAAGTACGCGCCTATGTCTATGTGGTGTTTTGATCAATGTCATCCTCATTTTGATGCTTCTTTTCTTCCCAGGTATGCTCTTTGTCTATGTTTATATGTATGCATGTCACTGATTTGGGTTAATATCATGTGTGTGAATAAATATATATATGGTTCTTTTATCTTATTGAAATTGGGTTTTTCTTCATTTTGAGAATGGTCAGTGCCATGACATGAACTACCAAACCAATTGGTCAAGTTTACAAGTTTTTAAATAAGTTACAAATTATTATAGATCATTGTGGGAACAACAAAGAGTGCAAGACAGATACTAAATTCATTGAGTAGTGCGGTTAGAAGAGTGAGAGAGCCTGATATACATTTTGGTCAGATTTATGAAATAATATTTATAATATCAGTGATATTTTTTGGTACTTAATGATTAGTCTTATATAAGGTGATGATAGTCACATTTCAAGTGCGTTTCCTTATGCATATTTATGCAAAGGCCTAGAGAATGTCTTGAAAATCTCATATCTTATGAAGGGAAAGCTGTCGAGAGAGATGATTTCTTCAACTACATTCATCATAATAAAGAAGGACCACAGACATGGAAAGACAAAAGAAAGAACGAGGTACTTAGAGCATCTTCAACACCATGTCCATTTCTTGTGTGCACTAGAAGAGAGATGTAGACACATTTGTTTACATGGGTCCCACATGTTTTTTCTATTTTCATTTTTTAAAATCACTTTTCACTCAATTATTTCATTTTTTCCTCACTTTCCTTCCATCATATCCCGTGCTAAGTCCACAAATGGACTCCCATCTCCACTTCCTCCACTATTATTTTATTATTATTTTTGAATTTTTTCTCTATCTCTCTCTTCTTTTTCACTTTTCTCGCTATTTTTTCCCTACCCTTCCTTCCATTCTCTTTATATTAAAATAATCATCTTCTCTCTATCTCTCTCCTCCACGTCATCATGCACACCACTTTTGCATTGAAGATGCTTAATGCTCTCACAAGAACAACAGTTACACAAAATTCAGCGTACCAATGCATCAAGAAAGAAATGCTAAATGCATGGAACAAGCACCTCAAGTAGAAACTCAACAACAACTGAAATCGACAACACGAAAATCTAAATGTCTGACTAGCTATTAAATGGTCTCAATCACTGGTATTTACTTAGCTATATCACTTTTTATAGTAAACTTTTTACTCCACTATATTATATTATAACATATAAATTCTCATTCCGTATATCATCTTTGTCCTTTTCTTCCATAATAATACGTGAATTGAAAACAATAAATTTGTGTACTTTCTACATAGTAACGAAGTATGAATACTGATCGGCGTTTATACACACGCACAAATTGAACCGCAAGTGCACGGGCCGTAATCAAGTAATAAAGTGAGACTCGGTTAAGAGTCCGGATATCGATCCCACGAGGAATGGTATTTGTAGTTAAGTTACTTATTCTAGCGCCAAAAACACAAATCAAAAGCAGAGAAAACAACTAAACTAAGCTATACTAAGAAAGCAATACAAGAAAGCAAGAAATGGGCATGATTGGAGATACACTTGGATGAATGGATAGTCGGGATTAATGAAGCCACTCAATACTAGTTATGCTAATCCGTCGTTGGACTTAACATATTATCCATCTTCAATGTTAGATCCGATTTTCCTATTGTAGATAACTCCGCTCTCGCATGTCAAGCTAACCCTAGTCAATTGGCTCAACCTACTACATCTCTGTGTCGATGTGTTACCAATCAACCGCATAAAGGTTTGTGAAAACACTCAATGGATCATCTAAGGTTAGGGGTATATCTCTATCCCCTACAAGAACTTAGAGTGAATGCTATTTGGTTTAACGTGCATATTCCTCTCTCGAAGCCTAAACACGCCACAATTGCATATAATTGTTGATCAACCAATCACATGTAGCAAGCTCAATAACAAACACACAAGAGATAAATAATCCAATCCAATTCAATTCCAACAACACAAATGGATTACCAAAACATATATTAAGATCAATCAAAAATCCCAACTTACAATACTAGCTCATAGTATAGGAAATCATAGATACATATACAATCAATACACAAATGAATAGAAATGAAAGAACAAAACAAGATTAAAGACAATCTCCCTTTGTAGAGCAAAGGCTTGTTCTTCACTTCTTCTCCACCTCCTCTTGATCTCCTTAGCTTCTAACTCCAAGTATTCAACCCCCAATCAATACCCCTAAACTAGTAAAGGAAAAGAAAAGAAGAAGAAAGAAAGAAAGAAGAAAGAAAAAGAAGAGAAAAGGAAGAAGAAGAAGAAAGAAACCTAAGCTAAACTAAAGATGAAGATGATGATATTGGGGATGAAAATGGGTGTAAAAAGTCCCCAATTCATGTGTCTTTGTTGCCCAAAAGGTCCCCAAGTCGTGTGAAAAGTGAGGGACAAAACAGAGAAAAATAGGGAAAATCCAAAATTGCTTTGGTTACGGTGTTTTTACTAGTATTTCCATTTTACGGCCGTATTTTCCTTTTACGGCCGCAGATTTACTTTGCTACGCCGTAATTTACTCTCTGCATGAAATTGGCCAGTTTTCTGATAAATTACGGCCGTAAAATTATATGTTACGGCCGTAAAACATAAGTTACGGCCGTACAAATACAAGTTACGGCCCTATAAATTTTCTGCACGCGCAGGCTTCAGTATTTTGGCCATAACTTTTGATCCCGATGTCCGATTGAGCCGATTCAAGTTGCGTTGGAAACTAGACTCGATGATCTACAACTCTCTCGTTGATCATATTTTCCAAATCAACTTGCATCTGTATCAAAAATGCTCCTCTTCCTCGGATTTCTTGCAAAGTGGTCCCTTATTTTCGACCGGCCATATCTTTTGATCTGGAACTCGGAATCATGATCCATAAAAAGCGTTGAACTCCATATTCCAAGCTCTTCCATGTTCGCTCAAGAAACTCGGCCGAGAATATCTTTACCAATATTGCACCCGAAGCCCTCCAACTTTGGAATAGTTGCATTTTAGTCCTCGACTTCGGGTTTTTCTTGACACTTTTAGTCCATTTCCTCCTTTTCGTCTCGTTTCCTCCACTATGAGGAAAAATACCTAAAAACATAATAAATACACACATATATAAGTAGAAGTCTGCTCCAAATGAATGTAAAGAGATATAAATAAATGTGCAAAATACACACTTATCATACGAAACTCCAGTATTTTGTTGCTAGAAAGATCTAATACAACCACTTCCATACACTGATGCTTAAAATATTTTTTTGCTATATAAGCATACTTCGAACTAATAATTTTTCACATGTCTTTCCTAGATTCAAATCGTGGATATATATAGAAGTACCAAAGGAAAAATGTGAAAGAGTATAACAGTTTATTCTCATCCACTTTGTTGGGCTTAAATCTGGATAAAAATCTTACCATCTCAAATAAAGAAGTGTACACACTCAGAGTTTGAGGACAAAATTACCATGATCTACAAGATCTTTTCTGTAGCATAAAAGATCAATCTATTGTTCTCATGTAACCAACAAGTTACTATTCAAACATTTTTTTTTTTACAATTCTGAAAACAGTCTTTTGACATTATAAATATGCATTTTATTTGTATATAAAAACATCCGTGTAGCCAATGAAGTTTTGGTCTGGTGACTTAGAAGGATAAAGTTGAGATCCTAAGACCTAAAGGTCTCAAGTTCGATTCCCTATAATGGGAATCTTACTACCTCCATTAAAGTATGGGGATGTAGTGTCTTATTAGGGGGTTATAGTGCTCCTATAGGGGGTTTCATTACGCATGTGATTCAGTTGGATTTTATCTATTGGCGCTTTGTACGAAATACAGATTGTACTTAAAAAAAAAGTCTCTGTTTATTCTCCAAACTTCTACCATTTGTTCATTACTTATTAAAATATTTATAAATAACATGCAACGTATATTGGCGTATAACTAGTACAATGTAAAAGAGCCCTATATTCTTATTTAAATTGTTCATTCTCAAGGCAATTTGTGGATACAAAGATGAGTAGGGTTGAAAGTAAGAAAAGTAAGGATAAATAAATATGTAGTTAAAAATAAGTGTTTACAAAAGTTTATTTTATAATGATGAACAGTAATATAGCACTGACTAATATTAAAAATACTAGAACAATTAGATAATTAACAAAACTTTTCAAAATATATCATATCAAAATTAAAAACCACTCAAACTATTTATTATAGTTTGAGAACTAAGTATCCACGCCATGCAGTGCGTCGACAAAAGTCAGATGATTAAGAAATGAGTAGATTAATTCAAAAAAAAAAAAGAAAAGAAAGAAATGAGTGGATTGACCACGCGCGTAAGAAATACTTGTTCTCATGTCAATAGAATCTTCTTAGTTTTCCCAGTCTTCTGGTCATCCTCCCAACATCCTCAATTCAATTGGATGACCTTTTCGCAATTCTTACATCTAACAAGGTTTAAGAAGTCATTTAAGAGAGGGACGGGGGAATTAGCTAGAGGGTAGTCTATAGACAAAATTAATGCTATTCGTACACACAGTGCAGTCTTTTTGGGATTCGCGCAGTCGAGATCTGAAAATCGTAGCTGTTGGCATTTATTTATTAAATTCATGCAGGTTAGTCATTAAAATCACTTTGAAAAAATACACAATAGTTGGCACTGAGGGCGTTTCGAACCTAGGTGGGTAATGAAACGTGGCAACTACTCATCCACCACACCACCAGGCTTTATGTTACTAAATTCTATGTACTTTAATATATATAAAAAAATATCTTGGAAAGTGCAAAAATTTCTAAATTTAAATTTTGAGAGGAGGCCTCTCGAGCCTCGTGGAAAGTCCGGCTTTGTACACATGATTCATGCATGGTGAAAAAAAAAGACAGGCTGATGAACGGAACCATAGACAAGAATGCATTATTTATTTATTTATTTATTTATTTTTTATTATTATTATTATTATTATTATTATTATTATTATTATTATTATTATATCGGGGAGAAATCTCTTACCGTTGGTGATTAAAGAAATAGACTTTTTCTAGAGTATTCAGAGTATATCTGTGACACTTTTAGCATAAGTCATTTGTATGCCTAGGACTTGCCATTGGTGTATAAAATATATTGTCATATATTATTCTTTGTGTGTATATATATATATATATACATACATATAGAGAGTAATTTAGTGCATGTTAGACACCAATTTTTTTACAAATTTATATATATTTGTATGTATTTTTTTTAAATTTGAATTTAATCAAACTAATCGCATCTATATATCTAGTGAGACCTACATATATTACATAAATATCTATTATTTATTTCTATTCACTCTTTCATTTATTTCACACCAAATTCATAAAAATCCATAAAAATTTACACCCTAACACTGAATTTTTAGAATCCATTATACCCTGGACCCCACAAACTATTCTAGGAACATTATGTTTCTGTCCTCTGCTGCTTAAAACCGTAATGTCAACGGTCAACCATAACTTGGCCGCAAAAGATGGGGAACAAATATATCTCGAGTTTCAACGTTCACGATATTCTCTATATCTACTACTCTATTTTCTTTTTTCTTGTTAAGCTTCAAAACGTTGGAATTATGGAACCATCAGATCTAAAAATTTAAGTTGATAGATCGATTCCAATTCATATTATTTAATTAGAAATTCCAATATACCGGCTCACGTGTAGGCCGGATTTATTTTTTTCCTATCAAAGCCTAATACGTGGACAATTCATGTTTAAATGGGTGGTGGTGGGATTCGAACTCAGGATCTTAGCCTACTCTGATATCATATTAGAGTTGAAGAATCATTCCCCCTCACGTGTAGGCGGGATTTATTTTTTTCCCATCAAAGCCTAATACATGGACAATTCATTTTTAAATAGGCGGTGGTGGGATTTGAACTCAGGATCTTAGCCTATTTATTTTTTTCCCATCAAAGCCTAATACGTGGACAATTCATTTTTAAATGGGTGGTGGTGGGATTCGAACTCAGGATCTTAGTCTACTTTGATACCATATTAGAGTTGAAAAACCATTTGATAAAAGTTTAAATTAGTAGATCGATTCCAATTTATATTATTTAATTATAATTTCCAACAGAAAAATGGCCATAGCGCAGAATGAAGCAGTTACTGCCATAGATATTGGGGGTTGTGTTGGACACTGACAATTATGCAGGTGAAATGGGGTTGAGCTGCATGTCAATGGCACTATCAGACTTCTACACCTCAAATGCTCATTATAAGACCAGGCTGATTCTCAACAATAAGGACTCCAAGGGAGACGATGTTGGTGCTGCAGCAGCACGTGCTTTAATTTCTCTCTCGCCACATATATTATGGCCAAAAACTTTGATCGGCGGCCACAGTGTCATCGGAAAATTTTTTGGATTGTTGGAGCTTTCCTTTATCGTGCTGGATTAAGATCTGGGTTCTGATTTCAAAACGGAGGTCATATGTGGTCGGAAAATAGCCCAGGAGCTCCATAACTATGACGCTCTCGAGAGCACTTGAACATTTTTATTCTTAAAGCATCTCTAATGGAAATATGGATTGGGAGTTTTGTGTCTAGTGATATATGAGAGAAAGAGAGAAATATTATTTTAATTGAGTGTTAAGAGAGAGAAATTTAAGGGTGTGTTTGATTGCAAAGTCAGAAAATGATTGGAAGGAAAATATTTTCCGGGAAAATGTTTTCCAGGGAAATGGTAATTGTAGGTGTTTGATTGGATTAATTTAGAAATTGAAAAATGATGTTATTTTCCTTATTTTTGAGTTTTTTTTAATGAAATTTGATCATTTTTCTTATCTTTATAGTTAAAGTAAATTGTCCATTAAAAAAAAAAGAAAAAAAGTGCCAAACTTTTCCCGGAAAATAAAAATCATCTCCCCCGAAGGAAAATGTTTTCCTTGAAAATAAGGAAAATAGCGAAAATTGAAAAAAAGTTGGAAAACGTTTCCAAGAAAAATTACCATCAAACAGCGAAGAGTGGGAAAAAAAGATTTGGAAAAGGGCTTTTCTTGGAAAAAAAAGAGTGAATCAAACACACCCTAAGAAAAAATAGAGGGAGAAGTAAAAAAGAAGAGAGATATAGAAATGATTTTAAAAATAAAAAAAAATAGTAGTGGAAGATATATAAATGGATTTGTGATTTTGGACTTAGCACGAAAAAGATAAAGAAAAAGTAAGACAGAATTGGGAAATTGGGAGAAAATGGATAAAAAAGAGAGAACAAGCGTGACCCACTAATTTTTTTATTGCTCTCTCACACATACTAGTAGACCATGGGACAATATATTACATTGGAGATGCTCTTGTGACAACCAAAAATTAATTATCATTAAAAAAAAATACCCCCTTGCATAGAAGTACTAGGTTCAATGTCAAATTTATTTCACTTCCCTCCGGCCCCACCATCAGAGGTGGTCATATGTCAATCATTGACTCACATATATACATTGAATCTTTTGGATTATACAGTAATAGGGACATGCATTTTCCAATTTTAAGGCCTTTATTAAGAATATTGTTGTAAAATCAAAGTAAAAAAAATACCTTAAATACTTACAAGAGAATAGAGAGGAAATATATTGAACTTTCTTCCTTCTTCTTCATTCATCAATTCATGAATTGAGGTCTATTTATAGACCATCAAGTGTAGAATCAAAACAAAAATGATGAGTCATATTACACATGATTATCAATCAAGTTGTACAATTATTCATGAATTATTTTCATCCTCACATGATTTCATAGTCATTCACAACTCATTCACAATAATGCATCCAACTTTTGAATTATTTATAACAAATATTAATATTTTCATAAAATATAAATAATGCACATTTGTGTCGGGATCAATTTTTACACGCTAAATCCCTCTTCTTTTATCTTCTTGACATTCCACCACCATGTTAGTCAATGCCTTTGACCAGGAAGACGTGATCAATAAAGGATTCAAGGCAAATCTTTCACTCGTTAAAAGGCATTCTTTTTGTAGTGACGCATGAGTGATACTTGTTCTTATGTAAGCAGAACTTTCTTTTCCCAGTCCTGCTCTCATCTCTGTTGGGTAAACCTTTCCAAGTCAATCTTGAGCATGGCTGACGAAACACTTCTTACATTTAATAAGGTTGAAAAGGTCATTTAAGAAGAGGGGCAGGGAGGAGTTTAAGGAGGATAGTCTATGGATGAAAATGCTACAGTATTTGCACAGCTGATTTGTGCATGGTAACAAACCGACAGTCTTCCAACCATTGATATAAATACTGTTAACTTATTTTATAAGTTATTATTTTATTGGAATTTCTATTTTTTCTAATGCACGTGCTTTTTAATGATTAATTATTTTTGTCATGCATGAAATAATCAATTTAATTGTTAATCCATTTTTAGTAGTTAAATTAATTGAATTAACTAAAAGGATTATCCTATAAAATATTTTGTGATTATCCTTGATATACTTCAACTTGAGTTTTATCTTCTATCCTATCTAATATTTGTGATTATCCTTGATATACTTCAACTTAAGTCTTATCTTGTTTGGGTATCTATTATTTATCTTTGCTATGTGTTTGAATCCATGCATTTTATCTGCACGATTTTCAGATAAGAACTTTAGATAAGATCACTTGAGTTCAAACTCCTGGATTTATCATTTTTAAGATAACTTCAGTTCAAATTTCTTAGGTCTATCATTTTATCTTTAAGTTATCTTATCCTAACTTGATAGGAATTGACGTGTAAACTAAGCAGTCTCTGGTGGTAAGACTATGAGGTTGCACGTTATTAAATACAAAAGGTGGAGGACGAAACGGGTATGCAAGCCGAGAGGAAAAGAAGAGAGACGTGCATGACCTACATGCATGCATTGCCTATCGTTCGTACTTGCTTCATCATGCACTTAGAGTTGAAGAGTGTGATCGTGCCTAACGTGATATCATAAGTGCATCGAGCTCTACAAGTCCACTACTTGATCTCATCAAGTTAAATCTTCGGGAGAAGTCAGAATCCACGACACAGGAGCCTCGACCAAGAGAAGATCTTCACGGGAGGTGACGATCGGTGAGAGGACCGCGCAAGTCCATGCTGGATTGCGGAGTTTTCAAAGAATTAATGAAGAGCAACGGGACGTTGGCTCACAGTACAGACTAAGAAAGAAATCAGGGAGTGGTTTCGCTAGTATCTTAGTTGTTTGATTGTTTTATAAGTAATTCAATCCTTTAATTCTTTGTAACTAGTTTAATTTCCTGGCAACTAGTGGATCTGTTTGTCTGCAGGGTGCAGGCACGTGGTTTTTTACCCTGAGGGGTTTTCCACGTTAAAATCCGTGTGTTAACTGGTTGTTTACGTTTCTGCTTTGCATCCTACGCTAGATATATCTAGGCTTCAATCGAAACATAACGCAGATATATCTCGATTCAGTAAACATAACGCACTTTCTCTCTCTAAATTACCACTCCTAAAAATTTCAGCCAACAATCAACTTCTCGCTTTCATCTTCCCCGACTTTCTATTTCTACGCACTTTTTCTTTCTAAATTACCACCCCCGATAATCTCAATCAACGTTCAACTTCTCGCTTTTCCCCGTCCCCGACTCTCTCTCTACCTACTTTCTCTCTCTAAATCATCACCTCCGGTAATAATATTACATATCTCAACAATATTATTATGTGCTCCCGTAATATCAGTCAAGCAAGCACACAAATCCCAAAAAATGGGTGACAAAAAGGAATTGAAATATATTCCAATGTTCAAACTATATTCAATTTCAGACATTTCATATGTACTTGCAATTATTTTAACTCTTCTGGTAACAAAATTTATTCCGAGGACGATATATAAATCAAAGTAAGAAATGTCGAATGGATCTAATATATTATTTACATGTAAAGGATTAATACATCCATCCACCAATGCAACTTTCTCTGTTGAACACCATATTCACTAACAGATCATTCCAAGAATCAATTGATCCAAACACCAATGTAAACAATCGTTTATTAATGTCGCATTCTTACCACTAGCAAATGGATGAAAAATGTATAAGGACCGGGTGTCCATCGGGTCTCAATAAAGAAAGACGATTAACATAAAAATAAAGTTTAAGGTTTACACAATTGTTCAAAGCTTCAGCTAAAAAATTCTCAATTGCTTAAAATTTTCCCCAAATTCCATAACCTAAATTATCAGTCGAGTTCTGCAACTTAAAGATGAATTGCGCTTACTCGAAATGGCATGTACGAGGTGAATCGTATCTGCGAGACGGCAAAGATGGGTAATAATCCAATGAAAAACGTGTTATCGATCTATTGGGGCCATGATCAACTGCGATTATTATAACAATGCGGCCTCTTCTTGTCTCTGCGATTTCTTTCTCTAGTTCTGGATCCGGCACAATTGGTATTAGTGATGGAAGTTTGAAGCTAGCAGCGGCAAGTGGTCGAGGAGACGTCAGCGCCGCTGCTACTCGGTTGCTCCATTTTGGAGAAAAAGGGGGAGAAGTCACCGTAATAGGTGGCAAGAGTTGAGGCTGAGAATTTATAGGCGTTGTCGACTTGTCGTTCTTGGAGATGTATTCTCCTTAAAGACCGCGGCGATGGCAGTGGAAGATGGCGGTTAAAGTGGCTGAGATCTAAGAGGTGGAGTTGTCGTGCATTTTTTGGATGAAACCAACACAACAGGTAAGGGAAAGGGTAAAAATGTTCACAAAATGTCTAAATAACTAATTGGCAAATAAATTATAAAATATTGTAGTTAATAGTTAAAAAATAAGATGTTTAGATTTACTGGGCAATAATGGTCATTGAGTTACATTTATTGGACATTTTCTCAAAGAAAAAATATATTTTTTGGATTATATTATCATCTCTTTTTAATCTCTAAACTATTATTTGATATGTTTTTGCTTTTGAAACAAAAAAAGTTCGTTCTCGATGAGTTTATTATGCAACAATGCGGTGAAAAACATATTTTATAGCACTTCCATTAACATTTCAATCCTTCATAGGACAAATAAATATAATGACAAAGTACGATTTTCAATTTATCATTTCCCATAAACTAATTACATTTTAAATTGTAAAACTTTTTGGCGGAGATCTAACATAAATGATCATTTTTATAGTATCAAAACAATAGAACTTTAAAAACTATATCAACAAAATCATTTACACAATCATGACAAAGATTGTGCTCGGTGCCACACACAATCCCCCACTAGTACATATTGGGTATTCAACTACGGCAAGTTGTGTACGTACAATCTTGGAAATTACCGAAAAGGTACATATATTTCTCGTTACACAATTAAAGCCCATAAATTAATTACAAACATCCTCCACATGTTACTATAATAATAATAATTTTCATAAAATAAGCGGCCTCGTTGTCTTAAAGAAACCAGGCAAGAACAAAGGAAACATACAACCACGCGGCAACAGTACATATGGATTGTTGAAAGAAAAAGAAAATTAAATTAATCAAAAATATTAAACAAGCAGATTCATTGGAGATGAACTTCATCACAGCCCAGTTACGTTGGAGTCGGATGTTCGGGTATTTGTTTCCATTTAAAGGAGTTCGAATCCTCGATACATCGCATATTCCATGAAATTTCGCACCTCCATAGGACGGCGGCACAGTGGACATTGTTCACCGCGCTCTAGCCAGCGGATCAGGCAGTCATGATGATAAGCATGAGAGCATGACAAGAACAATATCTGGTCTCCATGCCAACAGGAAGCTTGCTTAAACAAATACTGCAATCTCGTGGCATCTGATGATCATCGAATTCTATCATAAATCTGTAAGGAGGCGGCCTCTCAAGGAGCTTCATAATCTTATCAGCCTGCTCTAGTAGTGACTTAATGGCCCTCTGTTTGACATCATCAATAGTTTCGCCTTCTTGTTGCAATGTATAAACATTAACGGATATGGCGATTGGGAGTACTCTGTTCGATGATGATCTCTTCTTCTGATTGACAAAATTTTTGGTGTCGTCTATCCATTTTTCAATCAAATCTCGCTCTTCAACTCCATGACATCTAATCAATATTACGAGGAATAGTTCTGGCTGGTTAACATCATATTCCATGTCTGGTCTCAATTGGCTGAATTCCCTTGGTACAGCACAAATTAACTCTACCAATATAATGTTCGAACCCACCCGGTAATTAGATACAATCGCATGTAGAAGCACCTTTGGATTGAATCAAGTGTTTCATCAACATCAACATCACCTCCTCCTGACAATATTCTTTTTCTGAGTATGTAATGTAATTTACTCTGAAGTTGATGCGGACAGTGTGTTGGGCTAACATTAGCAATATCCAGCCCATAGTCATATGGTTTGAGCCAATAAAGGCTAGCCCATTAATTGAGTTGGATTACAATTTAAATTGGATGGAAGGCATATGGGACTCTACTTTTCTGGTCGGCAGAAACAGAGAACGAAAAAGTAGCCTAGGCTTGTCTTCAAAAGTTGAATAACGCACGCAGCAAACAATTCTTGGAAGATACCGATTGATAGCCTATTTTGTCTTTGGAGAAGAAAGTGGTGTTTCTAGTGGGGTTCTCTTCTTCAAGGGTTAGTATTGATTTCTCCAAGTTTTATCTTGGAACGGTCTATTTTGGTGCTATTGATTTATAATCTCTATTGTTGTTTGTTTATTTGGCGATTCCCATCTAATGTTTAGATGAGATGTATTGTGGATGCCAAGATTGTATCTTGAAGGTGTGTGTTGGAGTTACCTCTTGATTTAGGGCAAAAATCTTGAGAAGAACATTGTACTATTATTATTATTTGGTGATAGTGGATTTGTCGGTTTGCCCCGTCGATTTTTCCCTTCGCATTGGAGGGTTTTTACGACGTTAAATAATTCTCGATTTCTTTTTCCACATTTCATTCTGATTTTCTTGGATTGCTTGTGCTGAGTTAAATTCCCATTTGTAACCACACGTGAAAGGGAAAATTAGTCTAGTTCGATATTAGTTCTAATTTCCCAACACAGTGGAAACGAGATTGAAGACCGTGCTTTCAGGAGGATCGACCACAATGCTATTATCATCATCCTCTGACAATTTGTATTCATAATGGTATCTTCTTGGGGAATAAAGAGATGGACGCGATCTTTTCATCTTCGATCTTTTTCTCCTGCCGTGGAAAAACTGTTATTTGATGTGTTTTGTAACGTATGGAGACTTGATTCTCGTATATATATATATATATATATATAGTTTGGATTGGTAGGCTTTAATTTGCTTCCCTAATTGAATTAATTAGATCGCTTTCCTTATTTATTTAGGTTTTTTTTTTTAAATTGAATTAGGATAGGATTGGTATTTGGTTTCCTAAGACACTAAATAAATTAAACCCGGTATAGATATATATATATATGGAGTGTGGCATTCCTTATTTATTTTGATTTCCCTTATTTCGAATTTGTTCCCTTATTTTACGAGAAATTATAGGATAGGATCTCTCCAGCTCAATAAGATATTCTCTCTCTCTCTCTCTCTGCATGCCATTGGTTTCAGGCTATTAACTACTCCCTCGTCCCATTACAAAGTGTATTTTATGTTACTTTACAAACATACCCTTATTTAATACTACAATTATAAGTATTAATTTAAAAATTAATCATTAAATAAGGATAAATTAAGAACATGTATCACAAAATTTATTTTTCTAACAACTTCTTAATCCTTATGTAAAAGTCAAACTGGACAAGGTAAATGGGACAGTGGGAGTATGTTTCACTTCTTTTTTTTTCCCTTTACTTTTTAAAAATTTTCCAGGATTATACTTACTAGTGTTTTTTGGATTATTATCAACGTGATTTTCAATTATTGAATTTCTAAACAGAAAATCTCGTCGGCAAGTCGTCGATAAATTAACCACATAAACAAATTACACAAAAAATTAGAGTAAATACAGTATTTGTGTACATCTAGCTACCATGGTCGATGCTATGATTTATATATACTAGTTTTCACCCCTGTGCGTTGCACGGGAGTAAAGCTGTATAGGTTTACGTGAAATCTAAAAAAATAAAAATAAAAATTGTGAAGTAACACTATTCTGGAAGTGTTTAATTGCTAGCTACATGCGCAATTCATGTAATAATCTGCTGTTACTCTAATAGGAATGACTTTATAGAAATAATTTTTTGAAACATTATACAAATGACATTTTATGACATGTAAAAAACATAAAAATCCGGAAATGAGAAATGAAATGTTGTTATAATTCAAATGATGATTATAAGAGATAATTGTTCTTTATTTATTTATTTTTCAAAGGAGATAATGATGGTTTTTAATTTAGGTGTAAAACGCGCGTATTATCTCTAATGGTATCCCGTACTAGATATATCTTATAACTAAGGTCCTATTTAAGTGGGGGTTAGATGTCCTCATCTATCGAAATTCCATTTAATTTTTTTTATATTTAATTTATAGCATATTTTATTTTTCTGTTATTATCTGTTTATTTTTGTTCTCATATTTGGATATTTGGATTATGTCATCCATATTTGTAACTATTTTGACTATTTTTTAGGAAATTACAATTGTCAATTGTTCGACATTTTGTTAACTTCAATTCCATTTATACCTCACATATTAAATTAAATTACATTTGTATTATATTTCCTTGAAATTACCAAACCACTCTTTCAGTTACCCTTTTATATGGTAATGATGAACATTTTTTTTTAATTAATTGTCGGAATTTTTTAATTGTTTTATTTTTCACACTAACATAAAATGAACCTTTTTGCTGTTTTGATCACTCTCATCTAATTATTTTCCCTTTTTTGTCATTCATTATTTTTCTTATGAGTTTTGAAAATAGGTTCAAATATATGTGTAATGTCATCATGTAATGATAAAATAGACTTGATGGTAAGGACTAATTTTATCAAATGCTAGCATGACTTTAAAAACTAAAATCAACGGAAGATAAATCCGAAAGAATGAACTTTTGAGTATATATATAGTAGAAGTCTATTAATATCAATTCCTTTATGAAGAATTAAGTTGTTGGTTTGATTAATTAATTATACAATTGAATTGCATAAATAAATTTGAATTAAGATATTTTTTTCTCTAAAGCGGGATTGTCTTTATTTCATATCGAACAGAGCAAAATTGCTCAAGAACAACGGTGACCAGTCGACAGTATTACAATGAAAATCATGAGATAACACACGCGTGGCAAGGGAATAGGCAGGCAACCATATTCGTCTCACGATGAATATGTTCGCACGTACCATCTCCCGACATGACTAACAAAGACAAAATATCGTGGAAAATAGAATAGGGCGGGTGACACAGCGTGTGAGAGTACATCCCTTGAATAAGCACTTGACAGTCCGACTCCATGAAACGGATTGGCAGGCGGTGTTTGGCGTGCAAAAGCGCAGCCACTCGACCATCGCCAATCCTTCAGTCATTTCCACCGATGGATTACTTTCAATCTTGGAAGCCAAACAGCCCACTACATTTCCAATAAAATCCCGTATGACAGCACCAACCCCAAAATATGCCGAGCCTACCCGAACTGAAGCATCAATACTCAACTTGAAAGATCCACGGCTTGGCTTTCTCCATGACGTGGTAACGCAGGCAATCTTGGCCATCATAAGCGGCTTACTCGACCGGAAAAAACCAATGTGCTCGAAGATGGCTGCCACCAATTGGTCTCCACAACGCCGAGAGGATCCATGAATTGACACAATTAAACATCTCAAATTTGTACCCTTCCTTTTTCTTTTTTTTTTTTGTTTCCTCTAAGGGAATTTGTGCCATTTAGAAAGGAAATTGAAGAGTATTTTAAATGATAAATTTTAACACATATAAATCTCACTATGACAACACTATGATTTCTAACATCTCTTGTTGGGATATGAAGACAAATTGAAAAAGAATAAAAAAACATTCTTGTCTCAAAGAAGTCAAAAAGGGTTGGCCCATGATTGAAGAAAACAAAATGGTGCAGGTTTTGCAGAATTAGGTGACCAGAAATTACGCAAGATTAGGTACAAGTTGTCCCATTTTCTTACACATTTGCCCCTCATGTTTGCCTATAAATTGAGGCACATTTGCAGCACCAATCACAACACCAACCGAGAGAAAAAGAGAGAGATCTTGTGTAGAGAGAGAGCTTCAGTGTAGAAGCTATACACGAGGGATAAAAGTGAGTAGAGTGATAAAGCCTTTGTGTAAGCAGCAGCAATAACATTTAGTTTATGAAAAGCAAATTTTTATCGATCATTAGTACTAAGCATGAACATTGCACATAACTTGCCATATCTCCAATTAATCACCATCTTTATCCTTCTAAGCCTATCGTACCTCATCCCCGCGATATCTTGAGGGCTCGATGTTGGAAATGAGCCAAACTCTTCGTCAAGTTCGTCTTCATGCCTCGGTCTCAACCGGTAATTGCATAACCCGATCAGAAACGTGTAAAGGAACACGTTCAACGGGGGTAGCAGATTAGTATGCAAAACCGAATGTGAACATGTATTGTGGTTACAGGCTTCTTCCATTGACAAACTTCACCAAGCCACTTGCTTAAAGAGATTTGGCCTGCAAAAAGCGAGATGATTCTGAAAAAGTTGGCTTTGCTTCGTCTCATGCTCCACATGTGGGAATCCACATCTAGCATGTATTCAACGACTTCTTTCCTCATTGGAGGCTCGGCTTGTCCGCGCTATGAATTATGATGTTCATCGCCTGATATTCTCAAACTATCCAACTGGTTTACTGCAAAATGGTGCAGACAATGCATTTTGGGCAGGCAATGGACGACTGTAGCAATGCATTTTGGTGGCCTCTCACTTCCTCCCAAGTGGCAGTTACTGAAAACTCCCAATGTGATCACTGTGCAAGGATCATAAACCTCCCAAATATATTGCTCATTCAATTTGGGATTGAAACTTACGACTATTGTTCTTGTTCTCACCCATTTGAGACCGTCTTTGGCAACACAATAGGCGTCTATTCTTTCTCGGCCGTCCTTTGTCTTCATGGAGAGAAGCCCTCTGCGCACTTAAGATCCCCACTTCGAGGATTCCGATTGCCCGCCTAGCGGTGGGGCATCGATCACTGATGTACATTGTTGATTCATCTAATACATGGTAGCCACCTTCAAGACAGGCTCTGGTATGAATCCTTGTTGAAAACTTGTGTTCTTTTCTCCTCTCTCCCTCCAAAACTCCAGAGCTGAACTTCTCGAGATTAAACCACCGAGAATGGACTTTGGTCGGTGATCCAATCGTCTCTCAAACATGTGTAATGGCAAGCTTATCGCAACAACTTCCTCCTTTGAAGCTGCTTTGTTTTCAACGGTGACTACTAATTGCTCTTCGAATGGCTCTGCTGCTACAAAGACGACGTCTTCGTTCCACAAAGGGTTAGTTGTTCTGCTTGGACAGAGTTACCTGATTTCCAACCTGAGCTTTTGCAAAAACTTGAGGGAGTTTCCTTTTGTCTTGAGATTTCAATTATGTTGACTCTTATGTATCACAGTTTAGAAGAAATATATAGACCTTCGACTGCACGCTGAACACACGTGAACTGAAGCTGCATCCAAGTGCCATGCTTCGTCCGCTTGAGTTCCCATCCAAAATGAAAGCATGACATCCCCTCTCACCTTGATTTCTCCCCGACGATCCTCTTGGCCTATACCACTGAGGCTCCAAAGGGCTATCTGGTGGGACCTGAGTCGGTACTTCATTCAAGTGAAAAACCACCCTCCCTAGACAATCGTCTTTCGCCACCATCTCTTTTTCTTTCACTACTCGAACATAGAAATAATACATCTGTTCGACAAGACCACAAGTACTTGCGATCCTTTCGCTACTAATCCACCCTCCACCTCCTCGAACGCCTCCATGTGTCCTTAATCTTGTACTCCTCTTGTGGATTAGAAGGTGATTTGTGCTTGCTTGTCAAATGAACCTCGCCTCTCGCGAAGTTAAGTGCCTATGCGTTATCTGCTACCTACTAAAGATGCTATTTCCTGCAAGAAAGTGTTTTACCTTGGTAGAACTCGGAACACAGGGGAAGTGTTGTAATACAGAAAGACAGGGTCAATGTAAATCGTGACGTCTTATTGGCCACTAGTTTTAAGTTTTAAGCATGGGTGAAACTTAAAGAAACGTAGGTAAAGAAAGCTTTTTTGTCTTTAAACATGGTCACAAAGATAGCTTAGCCTTTATTCTCCTCTAATTCAACTTTCTTCCACCATTACTTCTCCCTTTTCAGAAGCCAACATTTCAATTTATAAAGTTATTCAATAGTAGTTTCAATTCCAAACCTACAAACAGGTCTACCATAAAACTGGATAAATTTGCAACGTTGGCCCTCAACCCTTCATTCAAATTGCACAGACAATTACCTTTTACAGAAACCATCCAAATATTGAGTGATTCTATATGAATATTTTAAATTGACATTTCGATGTGTCCTTTTTCGTGGGATGATGAACAAAGTGCATTAAGTGATAAGCAAACGTGCACTTTTTCGTCATAGTCGACACATGAGAATTTTAGTCTAAAATGTCTGTCTATAATTATTCCCAAATATTTGTTAGTAAAGGGGGAGTGTGACAGCAAGATGAGAAAGAATTTAACTACCTCTTCAACACTGTTATTTAGGATCAGTCCAGGTTCCTAAACAGACAGCTTCAACATCAAAATAGGAATTGCTAGATACAAGTCACACGCATAGTGGCTAGATTAATAAGTTAAAAACACGAAAGAGACACACAGTGAGCAGCAAAATGACAACTCTGTTCTTAATGCGCGAGTACGTGGAGTTTTCGAGAAAGGATTTTATAACATGTCAATAGCAAGCTAGGTCCTACTTTTGCTTTCTACAAAGGAACATCTTAATAAGCATCATTAAATTTAAATGTTACCTAAAATATCTCGAGTCCGATTACATTGGATGCAATCATCTGACTCGGAAAAAAAAAAAAAAAAGATCAGAAATCAAGTATAGTAAAGTTATTCAAGTGCGGGATCATATATGAACTAGACTTTTACTATGAAGGAATACTACAAAAACAAAAGAACATCATTTTATCAGATTGCCAAAAAGAATGTTAACTTATCAAATCAGACAGCAGATGTTACAGAGCATCACTTGTTTCCTTTTCCACATGTCAGGTGCATTCGCATGTATACCACAATGGAGTAAGCATACAAGTGAAAATTAGAGCTGGAGAAAGACTTACTGAATCAATTACAAGGTCACTTTCTTCACGTGATATATGTTAGTGTCATGATGGAGATTCTTTCCATTGTAATCTATCAAGTGAATCAGGAATTGCCCTGAACTCACCGTTGCGAAGAACACTGCCACCAGAAACCTATCTCACCTCCGAACCTGGCCAAGCCTTTTGAAGCTCAACCACTGAGTGCTTTGGGATGTAACCATCATCCTAAAAAACAATTCATGAAGATTTCGTTAGCTCAATAATCCTTGATACTCTATTGAACTACCACAACAGAAAGCTTAAGTCGTTAATGGCAACACATCTTTTTTTTAAAATTGAATCAACGCATCCTTATGTGCAGGCTGGACTGATTTTGTAATCAAAAGCTAACATGGCCACAAATGGGAGGCATGAATTTGAACTTAGCCCATCTGTGTGTCTGATGCAATGTGAATCACCTTGTCTAAACTCAACTTGCATCAGATTTATCTTCATCAGCGTGCATGTACAAGTTTTTAATTTGATGCTCAGAAGGGGGGTAAATGGAAAATTGGATTTGACCCAAAGAATGGCTTACCTTAGTGACACGCAGCCAAAGAATTGTTTCAGTCAAGGCATAAGATAAAACAATGAGAACAGACTACACACAATCAAAAGAAATCTAATCTTTTTGCCTATAATGCTCTGATAGCAGTACGAGCTAAGCTTTTGTGATAGTATAGAACTTGAGATAAAGAGAAACATGGAATATTTCAAAGAGAAAAAAAGCAACATTACATTGATAGAGGAAAAATAAAGGTATGAATAATTCATTTGGAATGTAAACTGCGATACACATTTTACTTACAGTGGCAGCAACAAAATACTTCTCATCCCGTCCCTGACCTCTTCAATGGTTTGTTGCAGCCTTGTGAGCAGCAAGATCGTCTCTGAGTGCCTCCCACACAGTGGCATGCTTTAGAATCCCTTCACAGAATGCCACAGCAGCAGAATGTGGAGAAAGAAATGGAAGTCCATAGCTACATGCTTTAGATACTGTATGACCACTTATTAATGTAATGTAATGTAATATAGCCCTTCCCATAATCAGCTATGTATTGCCGGTACCATACATGTTATTTCACTACCAAGCAATTAAATTAATGGCTACAAAAGATGAAGCTCCAGGTTGTTGCTCAACTAGAATACACTAAAAATTAAATGAGAAATAGCAGCCTGGGGAAACTTTAGCAAAAATCTTTTATCTAATTAATGGGAAATGTCATTTGAAACTGTGAACCATATTAAATAACTTCGCGGACTAGGAAAAACTTTGAGCCCCACATTGTGAAGACACTGCATAGTGTTTGGTCACCAATTTATCTTCAACGCTTAATTGCTAGAAACTGTAAAAGACTACCAAAAACCATGTTATTGACTTATATTTGGGTTTACGATATACATTTGACGGCTTTCAAATCAAAGAATTAAGTGAGACGAGAATAAACATCTATGAAAATCACAACATTCTCCTGAAGGGTAGTATGTTTATGTCTATCTGAGCATCTAAATTGCACTTCCTTAATTCATTCTCTAAGTTGGTTTCACCCTACTTGCAACCCATCCATCTACAATTCTCATTTGCATTATCTTATGACAATTTATGCTTTTACAGACCAACATCCCGAAAGCATATTGAACATAGCTATACTAAAAGGCCAGCAATCATGGATAAAAAACGAGTAATTATTAACATAACTTACACAATCACATTAAGCTTAAAACCAAACACAGTAGCGTTACAAAATCATGTATGTTATTACCAGCAAAGGTGAACCACACAAGCAATCTTGTGTGGAGGCAAGAACTTTGGAGCAAGGAAGGCAACCCCTTGCACTGTGACTTTCAACTGTCAATGCACTAAGAAGTTGCTCATCACAAGGTGTCCTCAACACTTCTTTAAGAACAGCAGTTTTGGATTCCCAAATTGTGTTATAACTTTCAAAGAATTAAGTGAGACGAGAATACACTACTACAAAAAGCACAACACTCTCCTGAAGCGTGGTATCTCTATGTCTATTCAAGTATCTAAATAGTTCTTTAGAAAAATGAAGATAGTGCTGTTGACTTACCTGTTAATATTGCTTTTCTTTAACACTTCCTTGACAGGGACATAAAATTCACCAAGAATTCATTACAAAACCATCTCTTTTAAGAATTCAATACAAAACCATATGTTCTATTACACAAGACAATCTGCTAGACTATTGAAAAGAAAATCAGTATGTAATGTATCTGCTAAAGTATTGACAAGAGAATCAGTATGTAATCTAGCAATGGAGACGAAACGAGTTGCAGTGTGACCCTCCCCGACACAACCAAACATACACACATAAGTACCAACCAAAACAAATCCATTAAGGAACTATCTTACTTAATAAAACAGTCTCATTTAAGAACCAACCTTTGTCTGACTTTGTCACCCATGGTACAATGTTAACAAAAGACGCCTCCTCAATCAATGTAACCACACAGATGTTAACACCAAACAAGTCGGCAGTAGCCTGTAACGTAATATGGTCACCCCACTCACCATTCCTACAATCACACAAGTAATTATTGATAGCGCAAAAGACCCAACATGCTATTCAACAAATACACTGCTTTACTACTAATCATGCAATGTAAATGTAAAGAATGTTAAAGGTATCTCCTGATCTTGTTTGTGTATTCGTTGTAGTCCATGGTCACAAAGTTATTGTACACCTCCCTGGTTGAGTTAAGGTGATTTGCAACCTCTTGTCTAACAAATTGGTGAAGCTCCTCACTGCCATACAACTGGTCTGACAATGCTCTGAACTGCAAACAACAGATAGATGATAAGAGAGTGTTTGATATATTTAATAAATAAATAAAAGAAAGAAATTTGGTAATATAAAGGTACCTGGCAATTTCCATCGGCCAACACTTCGACCTCAACAAATTGAGAAGGCTTCCATTGGTTTGGTAGATGACCTTTAAGACCTTTAAGCATTATCAGAAGACTTAATAATGAAAGATAACCAAGAAAACAAAGAAAAAGTTCGAAATTACCAAGTGTCTTGGGCCTCTTCTCATCAGGGAAGTTCTCATCCCTTTTCCTTATTATATTCTCCACCCACTTCCTTTTAACTATCTTCTGACATATCCTCTGCTCTTCTTCTTGAGATTCCAAATCGCCTACCCTCCGCTTCTTTCTATCCCCATGGAGGTCATCATGCAAATTTTTGCGCTTTCTTTGACGAAAATGCGTAGCAGAATAGTGCTCGAAGATGCCCTTCTCAAAATCTCAGAAGGGTTTGTTTCTTCCAGAAATCATTCACTTTGTTTTCCCAGTATTTTACACCCGGATGTCCCCAAAAATCATGATGGAGATCCACCCATTTTTGGGAATTGCTGAAATCTCGAAAGTTGTTCTCAACAGTCTCTGGTGGCGCATTCAAGTTAAATTCTGGTTTAGAACCAGCCAACATCCGTTTTTGTCCACCATCGCCAGCCACGATCGATCCACCATCCCCTTTCTTGGATTGCAATTTCAAGATATACTCCTTAGCCTTCACCAAATCCTCTTTCAATCTAAGTAACATTAAGAGGGCAGCTTCCAAATGAGGATCAAACCCATATTTCGATTGCAGAGATACAGAATACTTGATCCCTCTTCTCACATCCTCGTAAATTCGATCGAGGGTTATAATGATAGCTTCACTGTTTAATGGATATAAAGAAATATAATTAATAGACCATCTAATCTAATATAATTAATGGAGATAGCTTCACTGTTTGACGGCTGTTTGATGGGATAAGACCAAATTGATTATAATAATCAACTATTTCATGGAGATAAATTAATAGGCTATCTAATAGATACATGGTAAAGACAAATCTTTGATGGAGATGGGACCAAATTGACTTTAGAGAAACTACCTTTTCATCGGAATCTTGAAATATGGGTTTGATCCTCATTTGGAAGCTGCCCTCTTAACGTTACTTAGATTGAAAGAGGATGTGGTGAAGGCTAAGGAGTATATCTTGAAATTGCAATCCAAGAAAGGGGATGGTGGATCGATCGTGGCTGGCGACGGTGGACAAAAACGGATGTTGGCTGGTTCTAAACCAGAATTTAACTTGAATGCGCCACCAGAGACTGTTGAGAACAACTTTCGAGATTTCAGCAATTCCCAAAAATGGGTGGATCTCCATCATGATTTTTGGGGACATCCGGGTGTAAAATACTGGGAAAACAAAGTGAATGATTTCTGGAAGAAACAGACCCTTCTGAGATTTTGAGAAGGGCATCTTCGAGCACTATTCTGCTACGCATCTTCGTCAAAGAAAGCGCAAAAATTTGCATGATGACCTCCATGGGGATAGAAAGAAGCGGAGGGTAGGCGATTTGGAATCTCAAGAAGAAGAGCAGAGGATATGTCAGAAGATAGTTAAAAGGAAGTGAGTGGAGAATATAATAAGGAAATCAAGAATGCAGATGCCTCGGAACTCGGAAGATGCAATATGAAAGAAAGTAAAGTTCGGTTTGAATTTAAATAGGCTTCGATAGGTGACCGTTGGAGTCTGAGAGTTGAGAATCAGTGGGACCCATATTTATAAACTTTGATTTTCAAAAAATCTTTTCAGCAAATGCTGATTTCGTTATTTGGAGTATTATATATATACTAGGGACGAACCAACGTGCAATGCACGATCCATCAATTTTGTACGAGTTAGCGTAAAATAAAATTTCATAGCGAAGTGGCAGTCATAAACTTAGTAAAACTGGTTCTTTTAGAAAATCAAAACCAAAAAGGAGAAAAGAAGAAAATACAAACAATATGAACAAGCTGAAACGTAATAAACAAATGAATCACATATGAATCTAGGAAACAAACCCCAAATCTGTTTGTATACAAGAGTAGGACGTCCAAACAGCTGCTACCATCACATTATTTGAACTTAGGATGTGTTTGATAGACCTTTTTTTTCCGGGAAAAAAAAGTTGTCCATCTTTTTTTTCCTTGCTTGGTTGTTTGATTGACATTTCTTTTCCCGGAAGACGTTTTCCAACTTTTCTCGAAATCCGCATTTTCCTTGTTTTTTTTCCTTGGGAGGGGAGATGGTTTTTGTTTTCCGGGAAAAGTTTGGTACTTTTTTTCTTTTTTTTTAATGGACAATTTAATTTAACCATAAAGATAAGGAAAATGATCAAATTTCATTAAAAAAAACTCAAAAATAAGGAAAATAATATTATTTCCAACTTTCAAATTAACCCAATCAAACACCTACAACTATCATTTCCCTGGAAAACCTTTTCCCGGAATTCATTTACCCGGAAAACGTTTTCCTTCTAACCATTTTCCGGGTTTACAATCAAACACACCCTTATTGTTCACACTGGAAGTATAAAAGTGAAAATCAAACTGTAAAACACCTACACAATTGGACAGGTAATTTTGTAGCTATTAATATTAGCCTAACAAACTAAAATTCCGATAAGATGAAGTGATTGAACACAATTGTCGATGTTTTTCATTTTGAAAATCTTTTTTTGTAGATGAATTTGTAGCTGCTTCGAATTTAGTGGGCCCAACTGTTGAACAAAGTTGAACTTCCCTTTGAACAAAGAAAAAATGTTGCATGAAAAGATCTGAAAATTTTGTTAAGAGTAAAAATTGCAAACATGTGTGTATAACTGTATATCAGTATATAGGGCCTACAAATTATGATTGAACTTGTTTATTGAAAACCTTAGATGAAAGAAATAATCTGCCTCTTGTTGGGACTCTTTTGCAATAATCATGTAATCATTTAGGTTGGACAAACAAAATTTCTATTCAAGTTTCTTGGGGGAATTTCCTGTTCCAGGTAACTGCACCTATATTAAGGTCTAAAAAAAACTTCTTAAATAACAAATTTTTGGTAGTTACATTCATTTTTAAGCAAACTTTTGAACGGAAATGTTACCTTCACCTTTTTGCCCCACCCAAAAAATGGGGAAAAAAAACGCTTTGTTTACGTAAAAAGAAAAGGTTAATCAGTGAAAGAAGCTCTCAAGGCATCTCATTAAAAGGGCAATCCTTTAGCCTCTGAAAAGCCACTTTCAACTCTACACACATATTTGAGAGATTGAAAATGAGAGGCTGAAAACTGCAGCTATATTAATAACGTGTAGAAGTATGTTTTTTACCAATTTGGAGGTTGTCTGGCAGAACTTTTTCACTAAGAAAGTTTCTGTGAATTACTTTATCTTCAAGCAAACATTTGAAGGAAGATGTTAGCTCCACTTGTTCGGCAAAATAAGGCGAAACGAAAAAGCTATAAGGCATATTCCATAAAATAAAACTTCCACATATTTTTCTTTTATGAAGTCATGAAAAGGAAATGAAAACCGAAAGAGAGGAAAGGGAACTTTCGTTAGATTCATAAAATATTGGCCCATAACAATCAAATTTCTGAAGTTGGAATATGCAAAAATTAACATTGAAGTGAAGCACATTTGTCAAAACCCAACAACTAAAGCATTGAGGTAGGATCTTGGAGAGGTGCCTAAAGAATCCCAAATTTCAAAAATTAATTCATGCATTATTAGCCAAATTGCATATTTGTACTAATTCAATTCATCTAATGAAAAAGTTTCAATAATGAAAGGTCTGCAGAATTCTCAGGAGATTAAAAAAATTAGAAGTGTCCTAACTACCAAAATTCTTGGGGGAATTAACATTTGAATAAGAAATTGAGAAAAGATCTACGTCATCTTTTTTCTCAACAAAATAATTTTATCAACTGTATGACAATGAAACCATTGCACAAACTTCATCACCGACAAGAAAAAGAAAGAAAAATATTTTTACCCAAAATATTGAATCTTGAAGCGATTGATGTCTAAAGTTAGACAAAGGAGTTGTGTCGTCTTTTCCCATACTACACAAATTTAATGATCTACACTACCACAATGGACACGGACAACTCAATAAATCAAGTAATTCATAGCCACAAATATATCATTGATGGAATCTGAGAAGAAGGCTAATTTGCCAACCACTCAAATCTTGAGGTAATCAATATTTTGGAATCAAACTTTGACAAAGATTTAGGTCATTTGCTTTTGGTAATGCAATAATTCTATCATCTAGTCTATCACATGGTTGAAATCCCACAAAGTGTTGGTTAACGTTGAAATCCCACTTTGATTCTTATATGATTATTTGATAAGTAAATAAGATCCACAATTAGTAAATCCAAAAATTCATACCTTATCCAGAAATTCAGCCGAGAATTCAAGCTGATAAACTGATAAAATAAAAAGTGGAAATGTTGGATTTACTTCAAATCTCACGATCCTGAAAAACCAAAAGCCAGAATTAACACAGATGAAGACCCTAAACCAAAAGTTCTGAAATAACAAATTAAATAATTGGGAACAAACAAAATCAAATCAGTGACCTATGAACAAAGAAGAAGATTAAAAATAGGAAAAGGGAAATAGTAAGTGCAGCCAAAAATCTAGAACAAAAATCTCGGGCCAATTGTTGCTGAAAAAATCGCGAAATGTTATGAATCAAAAACAAATGGAAGTCAAACTCCTTGTTTTAGGGGGAAAAAAGGAAAATAAAAGGGGAGAAAAACGAAGAACATGGAGAACTGCAAGTCCTTGTAGGCGTAAATAATTCGCCAAAACTTTTTCAAGAGCACAGATCTACCTTATTCAGCAAAGAAATAACAGTTCTGTCTTTGTTTGGAAGAAATCTAGCATCAGAGTATCGGCAGAGAAGAAGGAAGTAGATAGGATCAGAGGAGAATAGAGAGGAAATGAGTCGGTGGGTTTGGTGATGAGAAGCGTGCAACACACCTAATCCAGAAGCCAGGTCGGGTAATCGGGCCAAGTCCGCGAGAAAAAGAAACGGGATGGTGGGCTGCGTTTTGTATAAAACGACGTGGTTTTAATATCTTTATGCACAAAACGACGTCGTTTTGAAATGGTCGTATGAACAGTCCTAATGCGGATCGGATTTATAATAGGACTAGGGTCATAGAACGTGCGTTGCACGTTGGGCCAATTTTGCACAAGTTAGCGTAGAATAAAATATCAGAGTCAAATAACCAAGCCTAGACTTAAAATGGAAATTTATACATGTACCCATTCGAATACTAACATGAACCAAGTGGACAATGTTAGTTGTTGGAAAGCTTGGGGTCGAAGCAGTTGGAGTGTGAGGTTGGTGAGCAAACATTTCCAAGGCAATGTTATTGTGCTTTTCAAGATTGCATTCATCAATTGGCACAATTTGAAATTTTTTTCCTTGCATTTTGGTGTGGTGAATAAGCTGGTTTTCCATGGCACCCTGCCCATTGGTGATTGGCAACTGCTTTTATGTAGAATAGGTAATCGTTGCTCAGCTCTAGACTGGTGTTTTCCCAAGATCCATGTTTTGTCATTTAAAAACACATATTCGATATTATTGCGTTCGTGACATGTTATGTGTTCAATTAGAAATCACTTTAGAATGTAAGGAAAATGAAGCAGTGAAAATAAACAACATCGAATCAGCGAAGATAAAGAGGAAGAGCAGAAAGAAAAATTGAGATTGGGAACCTCATAATTAACTAACAATGTTGGTGAAAAGAAACCTTCAAAATCGTAATCTACCTTTACGAGCAAAAACTCATAGAAAATTTCATAATGAAAAAAGAGACATACTGAGAATTCGAGCCAGCAAGAATGTGAAACATACTTAAAAGGAGGATACAGGCTGTTTGAGATCTACAAAGAGTAAAGTGGATTTGCAAATATATATGACACATGGTAATGTGGTTTCATCAGTTATGGCTGCTATATAAATTAGTCATCAATATTTCAGATATCCATGTGTTAGAAACTTTCATGAAGGTGATTCGAAAATGGCAAACAAGTAACATCTATCATATAGGTCATAATTCAAGGCTTATCAAAACTAATGAATGTACAACCTTCTATTTAGGGCTTGTTTGATTAGGGATAATTTTTATCCCACACCTTTCTCTTTCTTCTTTTCAATCACATACACACTTTTCAATACAATATTAACCACACATTTTATACAGAACACCGCACGTATCAATTTTATCCCCAATCAAACAAGCTCTTAATATGAGAATAAGATCATTATATCTATCAATAATTTAATATCTCTCAGCTTATCTTTTGCAGCTATTTTCTTAGTTATTATAATTTTGTTTAATGAAATAGTCACTCGAAAACAAATGTAAGCATGCATTGGCATTTTATTTTTTCTAATCAATGGTCGACATTTTGTGAGATCAAAGTTCAGTGGTCAGATTCGAAGTCATAGCTGGTTATATTTTATGTGAAGCGTTTATTTTTATTATTATTATTTTTTTTTTTTTTTTTTGTGGGAAAGGAAAACAATGGCACATAATTTTTTAGTCTCTTTGAAGAAAACAAGAAAACTTACGTTAATGCCTTTAAAAACCCACGAATAGGTAGTTGAAATTGAAATTACGCTTTTAAAGTATTATTACATCAAACTCAACAAACTTCATAGTTATCAATTGGAGATGTTTTCAACCCAAAAATGAGGTCTAATAATGAGAGATCAACAGCAAAGTGGCCTTTTGTAGTAATATCTAAATGGCGTTTGATTTCTTGTTGATGAAGATCGTCTAAGAAAACTCTTGGAATGGATACTACGCAGCATGTAAAATGCCCACAGTTTTATTGGATTTCTGTTTGAAGGAAGTTTAGTGGAGAATGTAGGTTGTGTAAGAAGTAAAAGTTCACACTGTTGTGAATGACTTGTGTTTTCTTAGATGGTAAGGTATGTATGCATATATAAAGATGAATGCCAACTTATGACAGTCCAATTTGTGGTGAAGAGACAGTTCGATGGGGACTATAATACCAGCCAAAAACATTATCATCTGAATTCAGAGGAATATGCTTCTCAATTGTGAAAAAGAATCTAAAGCACATCAACAGTTTGTTAGTTTAAACAAGGAAAATAATAATCATAAATTCCTCAACATTCAAGATAAGAGGACCTACATAAGTTAGATATATATCAGAGCAAATGCAGACTCCAAACATAAAGCTAGATTGAGGATGCTGGCTTCTCGTACAAGAAAATGAAAGCCATAAAAAAAAAAAAAAAAAAAAAAAGGGAGAATACCAAATCTACAAAGTAGGGCAGAATCGTTTGAACAAAGAAAGAGTATTGTACCAAAATAAGGTAACCTTCACCAAAATCTGGATGAAGCGCCGAAGAAATAGTATGGAATCTGCACTACAGAGGCAAACGAGCTGCTCCTAATAGTAAGGTAAAATTCAAACGAAAAAAAAATCACGAAAGGAAGAAATAAATTAAACCAGATGGAAAAGGGGCAAACCTTCGAGATGCGTAAACGAACGGAAGTCGGCCAAAACTGAGAAGGTGGAAGTCGATCAAGAAGGAACCGAGAGGAAATACCCCCAGAAAAGGTCGAGAGAAGCACCGGAGAAACGCGTGAAAAGTAGGAGCAAAACTGGGTTAAACAAAAATATAGAGAGAGAAACGAGAGTCGGAGGATTGAGAGGAAGAATGTGGACTGAAAAATGGAAGAACAGAAGCCAAATGAAAAGTGGGTCGGTTAAAGATCCGCGAGCAACCAACCGGGTTAATTCATTGTGCAATATAAAATCGATGTCGTTTTAATGTCTCTATGTACAAAACGACGTCGTTTTCCCATGGTCGTAGGAATAGTAAAAATACTGAACGGACTTATAAAATAGGAAATAGGATAGGATAGGAAAAACGACGTCGTTTTCCCATGGTCGTAGGAATAGTAAAAATACTGAACGGACTTATAAAATAGGAACGATAGGACTAGGGCGAAAGAACGTGCGTTGCACGTTGCGCCAACTTTGTACGAGTTAGCCTAAAATAAAATTTCATAGAGAAGTAATTACGCTTAAATAATATTCCAAGTATATTGACATGTTGCCTTTCTACCAAGAATCTAAAATCTCACAAATCAATTTTAACATTATAAACCAAAACGGACATTTATTCTAATTCAATTCATCGAATACGAGAGTTTGAAAAATGAAAAGGCTTCAAAATTGTAGAGTGGTTCAAAAATTAGTTCTGACAACAAAACTTTTGAACACATCGACACAACATCATAGATTTACTATTTTTCAACCCCTCAAAACCGTGGCAAAAAATACCACAAATGTCTTCTCTATCACTACATTTCCTTTGTGAATGGGTAGTGGCTACTTCATCTGCTTTTGTACCAGCATAGTAGAGATTTCCATGGGTAGATGAAAATTTGAGAAATCCCTTATATCGTTCACCATGACACCACTTTGAACCAATGAACTTGCTGAGAATAGGAGGCAATTGTTGAAACTAACGATGCAATTGTTGCAACTAATACAAGCGCCCATGCTATTCGTACTCCTTCAACAAAACCAAATTTGTAGGAAGATGATGTCACCTTCAGCAAAAAACACGAGAGTAAAGAAGCTTGTAACAAAATGACACGACAAATAGTCTATGATTGAAGACAACCTTGCTTATTTTGTAGGCATAAGAATGCATGGGAAAAAATGGGAAATGGGAAAAAAATGGAATATACAAGGCTTAGAACAACATAATTTCCCAGAATAAACGATATTTATTTTTCATTTCAAGATTTACCATTTTTCGGTTTGATTTTATTGGATTCCCTGAGCTTTTTCTCCTTCAAATTTATTACAGTGTTGGTCCGGCATTTAGCCAATCAATTGGACTCACGGATGAAGGCATCACAAAGGAAGTTGAAAATTATGGTTTTCATGAGATGGGCTATCAACCAAACCTGAAAAAACACAATTGTTGGATAAACATTTGGATAAACTCATCAGTTTTTAACATCCAACTGAATTTAAAGGAAATTTGGAAAAAGAAAATTGTTCCAAAAAAAAATGGAAAAAAAAAACCCAAAAGCAAAACCTAAATATATATATTACAAATGGAATCAGTAGTGGAAAAGAAAATCAAAATATTTGCATATATTAATCCAAGAATGAAAACCTCGAACAAAACAGATCTGACCAAAGGAAAGGGGACTTACTGTATCTTCAATTGTGCGAGAACAACTCGACCTCAGGTGAACCTACAGATTGAAGCGTCGAAGCGGAGATGGCGGAGAACTGGTGGAGTAACTCGCCGGAAAACATGAGAGCTGAAGACAATCTGCGTACAGATCTAGAGGGACGTTAGAGAGAGAAATGATTTGGGAATTTGTGGATAGCAAACTCGGAATGGCCAAGGAGTTGGGATAATGGGTCGGGTAAAGTCCGCGAATGCAAAACGGGTGAGTGGAATTAAAAGTTCAAGAAAACGACACCGTTTTAATGTCCTTATGTACAAAACGACGTCGTTTTGAAGTGGTCGTATGAACAGTACCAACGTTAATGGCACTTCTAAGATAGGAACGAAAACGATATAATTAAAATAGTTAAATAATTAATTAATCTTTAAGTCCCAATATTTTTCCTTTACCTTTATTATTTTTGTCCCTAACCGCAACCATCACCATCATCACGGCGGTTCGACCTTTCTCCACCACCATCCCCATTCCCCTTGGCAAACATGTTAAGGGACTTGATTGTAATTTTGCATTAAACCATAATAATAATAATAATAATAATAATAATAATACTAATAAAAGAAGGAAAAAAAAAAGGAAAAGAAAAAAAAATCTCCTCAACTAAAGGACCTCCGAGATTATGGATCGCAAGAGCCGTGATTTGAATTGGACCAGCAAATAGAGTTTCATTGGCGAATCAATGAGTTAACGATTTTTTAGATTTTTACTTTAATTTTTTTTTCTTTTTAGCTACGTACTTACAAGTGTGACAATTGAAATACATATACAAAATAATGAGGTTGAACCAACGTAAGAATGTCTAGTATGCTATATATAACTTACACGAATTTTGATTTGAGCAAAACAAGTAAACAAGAAGTTGTCATTTTTTTTTAATATAAGAAGTCGTCATTAACATTTTTTTTTTTTTTTGGACATCAGGGCAGGGGAAGGATTCTAGCCCGGGAACGCGGCCCGGCACGTGAGCCGCGTTACCGCTGCGCCATTAACATAATTTAAACATTGCTTTTCAACATTTTTTGTTTAGCTTTAACAAGTACATTAACAACGGTCAGAGTTTGTTCATTAATGTGATTATTATGCTTTGAACTGTGTTTTGTCACATAATCAGCTTTTTCACAATTCATTAACTAATAGCATGCATTTAATCCCTAAAGGATAATTTCTACTGACAAAATTCTATTAAATCAATTGCCCTTGTCTGAATATATTTTTTCGGAATTTTGTTACATATTTAAATTATTTTTAAGCCATGGTACTATACATAGTTGTGTTAGATTAGTGAACTTTTTGGATTACTAGTTGAAGTAAACGTGTGTTGCACGTTATTCTGGAAATGTATTTTTTTAAGTTTTTATAGAAACTTTAAATCTGTAACAAACTTTTGGCCAATGATGATGAAACAAAGTACTCCATCTGTCCCATAAGGATAGGTTTGTATTCTATTTTGATCCGTCCCATAGAGATATGTCACTTTCCGTAAATGGAGTAGTTAAAATATCAAGTTCCTTATATATCCCTATTTAATATGCATTATTATCAATAAAATAGAATAATTAAAGTGTAATAATTAATAAGTTAAAGGGTATATTAGGAAAATGCTCTTATATTTTACTTTTCCAACAATATTAATTGATTTTTCTTAATTCTTGTGAAAAAGTTAACAAGCCTATCTTTGTGGAACAGAGGGAGTATGATTTTAAATAGATAATATAAATCAGTTAGAATTTATTTAAGTTATTGATAAATATGTTTAAGCCGATCTTAAAAATTCATCATTCAGTGATAAATTTATAGAAATTACTATTTGACATCCTATTGTCCAGCTATCCAAGCATTATGATATGTTACGAAATACTCCCTCTGTCCCACAAGATAATGTCATTTTCTTTTTTACAAATATTAAGAAATTTCAATTAATTACTTTGGAAAAGTAATATTTTAAAACATATTTCCTAATATACCAATTCATTTATTCATTATTCCGCTTTAATAATTCTTATTATAAGTTGATAACGATACACATTAAATATGGTAATATAGGAAAATTATGAAATTAATTATGAAAATAGAACTATATTTTGGGAGGGAAAATAAAAAAAAAATTGGACTATTTTTGAGGGACCGAAGGAGTGTTAGTTTAATACAAGAGAATTTTACATGTAAGATAATAAACTCTTGATCATTAAAATATATCCACATGCCCAAAAATATATTAGAGTTACTTTCATTCACGTTCAAAAAAAAAAGGCTTTCTCTCTCTGAACCAGCCGAGCTCCCACTTCTCTCTTCTGGTCTTCCTTTCCTTATCTAGAGTTGGGGGTGATTTTTGGGCTTTTTTGCCCTTAAATCACCCCCTTTACTTTTTTGTGTATATTATCTTTCAAGAAATGGTCTATCCACATTAATCTGGGCTTTTCTTTGCCTTTTTGTGATTTCGTTGTCTTTGTGCGGCGCTTAGCTTTTCACCAACTAGTTACGGTGTTGTGTGTTCGTGTGCTCTAAATTGGTCCTCCACTTCGAGTCATAGCAGCTTCCCTCCATCTTTGGGCATCAACGTTGCAGCTCGGGCGATATGAGTCTTCCGAACACTATGTTTTGGACACCTTTGTAGGCATTTTGCCGTTTCTTACTTTTAACCTGGGTGATGTGCTCATCCTTTTAGTTTTTAGCGGTGTTGAATCTGCGGTACTTCGATGTATTTTACCAATTTGATTGAATGAAAAAGTCTCTTATTCAAAAAAAAAAAAAAGATAGTTTCATTGGGTGGGAGCATTGAATGTCTCTCTCATTAAAATATATTTTTATATATTTTTCATTCTTAACATTAAAAAATTTCTTAGTTGTCCTTAATTTTTAATAGGAGAATTTTTTTTTACTTTATTCAACTTTTTCAATAGATTTATTTAGTTTTTTAATTTTAACACATTTAGCATATTTAACATAACTTTATTTGGTTCTTTCATTTTTAACTTTACCATGTCTTTTAACGTAATTTTTATCTTTATTCGATTTCAAAAATATTTTGCATGTTTTAATATAAATTTTAATTTTTTTTTATTTCAAGAACATGTTTTTCAATAACAGCACAACTAAAAATATCTCATTTAAACAAAACATTAAAAAGTGGATACAGTAAACTATATATATATATTTGATATTTTTTAACATTTAAAATATTCAATGTTACAGAATGTTAGAAAATCGAATAGAGTATAAATAATCCTTAGTCGCATGCCAAGTTTTATGAAAATCAAACGTGTGACAATTAACTTGTTATCTAGGAATTGGTCTAGAGGTACCCTAATAATTGGAAGACATGAGGTTGCAACTACTTACTTGGCCAAATAGAGTCACGCTATTCTTATAAAACATATCATTGAAATCCATCGAGAAGGAAATAATATCTGGAGCGAAAAAAAAATATTTTACTCCATAAGATGGGACAAAATGTCTTAGAGCATCTCCAATGGGGGTGTGGATGTGTAGATGACGTGGAGGAAAGAGATAGAGAGAAGGTGATTATTTTAATAGAAAATGAATAGAAGGTTGTGTAGAGGAAAAAAAGAGGGAAAAGTGAAAAATATGAGAGATGTAGAAAGAAATTTAAAAATAATAATAAAATAAGAGTGGAAGATGTGTATATGGATGTGTGGTTTTAAACATTGCACATGACCGATGAAGAAAAAAGTGAAGAAAAAGTGGGATAAATGAGATAAAAGTAATTTTTAAAAATTGAAAATGATGTGTAAAAGGAAAAAACGTGGGACCCACCTCAACAAATGTGTCACTCTCTCTCCTCCACTTGACATTGTGGCCACAACCCCCATTGGAGATGCTCTTAGTCCATCCCAATTTCCAGGTTTGGAAATAAGCAATTCTCTAAAAATGTGCAAAGGCCCGAGAGTGTTAGCGTATGAATTAAAATGTATTTTTATAAGTAGAAAGAGAGAGAATGAGTGGAGTTGGATGGTGGAGATTTAATGAGTGGAGAAATATATGGATGTGATTTGTTTGACTAAATTTAAAATTTGAAAAGAATGCATTAAAATGCATTTGGATGACTATGCTAACGGCTCCGTATCTCTCTCTCTCTCTCAAAATTCTTTTGATGAACTTTTTTCCCTAAAAGTCTCGATTTTCAATATGCACGTTCACTGCGTCTTCAAACATCTTCTTTGCTATAGAACAAAACATGCAGACAAACAGCCTACATAGGGTTTATGAATAACATATTGAATAACAAAATTGCAGTTTTGACCCCTTAAGCAGTCGCGAAATACGAAAATAAATCCTTCTTGTATGATAAAATAGTGTGGGTCAAATGCAACTTTCCATGACCTTCCGGATTGGGGTCATGGGAGTTATGGGCACTTTTGCTTATCGCGCGCGTCCAGGAACAATTCGATCCGCATTATTTAGCCTGCCGAATTTGATGACCAGTATGTGAATCTCCTTCCAATTTTCAGTTTCCTTTTTCGTTCTTTGTCTTCTTCTTCTTTTTCGCTCTCTTTTTACACAGACATTCAAAATAAACGTTGCTCTCTTTGTATGTGTCATACACAAAGCCGAAGAAGGATTTCCGATTCATAAGATATTGAAATATCTGCCTTAAAGCGCTCAAGATCTCGATCAAGTAAAGAATTCAATAACAACAACTTCCTCCACAAACTTACGTAAAATCAATATATGTTTATTGTGCGTACATTCCTGTTGCTCTCAAATTTGATGTCAAAGTTACTATATAAAGTGAAATTGCAATACTGTTGAAGATAGTAAATTATTGTGGTTGTGGCAGTCTACAAACTACCAAAGAACTATATGTATAGAGGGTCAAAAGAACTTTCGTAGAGAGAGAGATTGAATGAGATTTGGACTCTCTTAACTTTTTATATTAACTAACTTTTTCACCGGTGCGTTGTACGGGAAGATATGTCCAATAGATAATAATTGTGATAACTTTAATAATAATAATAATAATAAAGGAACATTAAAATGAATAACCTACTTGTCAAAGTACTAACTTAATCAAACAACTAACAAATCTCCTCAACTTAGCTAAATCGTATAAAGAAACGAAATCAAATATTCATTCATCTAATATTGGAACACAGTGATCTTCCCAACCCAGTCAATTAAGATTTAAACATGATATATTGTCACCCATTCATATCTCACAAAAAGAGATACAAACAATTTTAACTTGATAGCCAAGATCCATATGATCTAGTAGCATTCGGGTCTATCTCCCACTCTCTAGGTCTAGGGTTCAATTTCTCTCCTCCACACTCCCTCTTGGACTTGTAATTAAAAAATAATAATTTTAACTTGATAGTAAACAAACTCGAATGAGCTATATACACAGTAATGCATGGTAACCAAATATGTTACATAATCACAAACACACAACATTGTGATACATTTATAACAATCACATCTAACAATTTGCAAATCCCCATAAAAATAATAAAAATAAATAGATATACCAAGTGATAGTGAATATATTAAACACGTGACTAAATCTAGAAACAACAAAAATAAGAAAATATGTTAGCATACACATCCATAAGGCCAATAGTAACAGCTAGAGGTGTAAACATATTAGAATCATTTTACTAATAGAAAATTATGATAACTTTGTATTAAACATAAATAAATAAAAACATCATGTAGTTACCATGATGAAGCTCTAAGAAATTTTCATCAATTTTAAAATTCATATCAATCACAATTTTGATCTACAATAATACCATAATTTAATTGTATCAATTAGATCTTATATCAGTACCATGATTAATTTTTATCAAAAGTATTACTAATTTATATCAAATAATGTAAAAAACTAAATTAAGAAGATTTTTTTTTAAATAATCCGTAAAGTTAAATGAATGAAGAAATTTTAAATTTATATTTATATTAAATTAAATTATTCTTTAAGAAAATTCAAGCTATAAAATTAGAGCCATGATCTTTTTTTTTTTTTAAGTGGACTCCCTTTTATTAGAACCATGACTTCCTTTTAACAATTTAAAAGTTTATATCGAAAATAAAGAAATAATACGTTAAAGGAAAACTTAACATTTAATGTAATAGTCAATTACCCTTAATCATTTTAAAAGAATCTTGCATAAACTTTTTTCATATAAAGTTGCATTAAGTTTATTTTAACACCGTGAAAAAAAAAGTCCAAAACTTAAAAAATAATATGCCAAAGTTTAAGTTATCACTCAATAGTAATTTCAAAAATCACGATCAATTATATTTAATTCAACAGTTTAAGACAACCGTGTAACAATACTTTGAACTGAAATGTATGAATGAAAATGCACAAGACAACTTTAATATCATACTTTCAAATTTGTCCCAACAATTTGAAAGTAATGCACCAAAGGAATTTCTAAAAAAGACGTCAATTAATATTAAATTAATTGATGAAACAAACCATATATCACTTCGTTGACTTGAAAACTAAGTATAGATTAAAATGCATTAAGTCAACTTGGCAACATAATAAAAATTTGTTTCAAAAATAAAGAATACTATATCAAAGTAAAAGTTATAGTTCAATACAATTTTTAATTATCATAGTTAATTGCCCTAAACTTAGTACGTTTAAAAGAATGAGGGATAATAGTGTAGTAGGATTACTCTAACATGTGCTAAGAACTTATATGATGTGATAGTTGAAAAATAATAATAGAAATCAAAGTTATCATTTAAGACAATTTTTAACATCTACGTTAATTCTATTTCACTTAATCGTTTAAAAGAAATGTACACCGATTCTTTGTCTCAAAAGATTGGAATGAAAGGACATTAATAATTGTACTCAACATTGTCCAAAAGATAAGGAACGAATGAGTGGTGTAGCGGTAGTACCGCCCACGTGCAGGGCCGTTGACCCAGGTTCGATTCCTACCCCGCCCCTGTGCGCCCCCCTCCCCGATTTCCCATTGTAACAAAAAAACATTGTCCAAAAGATGTCATGATAACTAAAAAGAAATACATCAAATTAGTCAATTGTTCCATATTGCAGATCTTTCAAAAAAATTTAATTAAAATAATCATTTAACGATAAGTTTATTTCGCTATCACAATGCAAAATTATAATGATTTTTTTTATGGTCTTTGGCATCATGTCACTCTTTAATTGATGAAGCTCTTCTCTCAAATCAGATATTTATTTTTGGTACTTGTTTATAAGAGACTGCTGGTCGATGATCTGTACAAAACGATGAAGTAAACATTATGACTTGACCTTTAAAAAAATCATAATTTCCAAAAGTGAAATGTATAATAACCATATCTCAACCTTATTTTGTGAGGATTTAATCTCTGCATGCTTCCTACGATGAGAAAACTTGAGTGTGTTATGCAATGTGCAAATAAGCGACAAAAAGATTCATGTGAGTCGAGTTTTAGTACAAGTACAATTAAAAATTAAGTATCTCCATGAAGTATGTCCATATCAAACTTCACATATTTCAAACTGACAACAAAATGCTTTTCTTCTCTAGTTTCTCTCGAAAACTATTTTCCAAAAACGTCATTGACCCTACATGCTATGTGGATTGTAACTTTTTTACTCCAAAAACTATACCAAAAAGCACTAAGTTTTGAATTGAAATGGAAGTTGTCGATATGTAAATTTTTACAAATTTAAATGCACAAAAACTTAAAGAAACTCGATCACGGCCACTAAGAAATGACTGCAAGAGCCGGTCAGTTTTTAATCTCGATATGTTATTTGAGTAGAATTTCCATCTATTAGTTTAGATATCTCCGGGATTTATCAGGAAGAAAATTATCGCATTAATCACAATTATCGGCAAAGAATACATGGATCAAAACGAAAACATAAACCAACCATACAAAAAGTATAATAAATGGTAGAAAGTAAAATTGTTTAAAATATCATGAAGTCAAAGCATGTTGTCAATTTCCACAATGGACAAAAAAACAATAGCCGTGATCATATTTTTTCAGATTATGGGTTCTCATTTTTCACCCTCTTTTCATTATTCTCCATTTGGATTTTTAATTTAACATTATTAAAATTGAAGATAAAAATTTCCACAGTGCTAACAAATAGAGGAACGCTGCATTGTTGACAATATTGGCATAATAATAATCTAAACAGAATTCAAAGCTTCTACAATTTTAAGATCCTACCATAGAACTTAATTTAGAAGGAAAAGTTATTTAGTGGATCACATTCAATACATATTAGAATATCCAAACAATCACAAATTGAAACTTTAAACCAAATGTGATCAAATCCTACTATTAATTTTTCACGAATTAATTTGGTGTACTTCTTTTCCTTCATATATTTGCGTCTTTGAATGTATGTCACCTAAACTGCCATAATCAAATGATGTTAATCAACCAAAAGAAAATTAAATCAACTAATATTTCGAATCTTTTCTCTTCTTTCTTCCTTTTTTTTTTTTTTTTTTTTTAAAGGCTAGGTCCAAGTTCGTTTACTTGAAAATTTTGACATCAAGCAAGCCCAAAGGCCCCATTTTGAATGGGATATTCAAAGATAATTTGGACTCTCGCAGCCACTTATACTATTTAATTAATCAAAATCAAATTTTAACTGTAACCATAAATCCAATATTACAATCTATTACTATCAACGTGTTTCGTGATTTCCCCTATCATTGAAATTAGGAAGTTTCTTCTTTACCAAAATAAAAACTTACCCGTAAACGCTAATTTCAGTTCTCACAAAGAACAAAAGATGCGAAACATTAATTCCTCATGATATGATATTCACAAAATTCCAGGTCCCACATTGGAGAACCATCGATTCTCTCGTGCTTCAAGAAGAAAGCAAGAGCCCCCGACCAAACAGTTGTATTTAAAGCCAACGTCATACTTCACATCTGATTGATGCTTGCAACGGTTCTTGGCTAGCTACTCACCATATGAATCTCTGAGTCCCAGCTTCGTTGTCCCAAGAGAACGGCCGAAATAAGAACATAAACATCGTGAAACAACCGACGGCAAGATAAAGAGTACCCATGAGAAGCCAACCCTTGTTATTGATATTGGAGTGAAGAACGAACAAAAAGAATGGCGTTGTGTAATATCTGAACTCTACTAGAGGAGCAGGAACAAGTGTCGCAGTGCAAGCTAGAAAATATGCCAGTATCCAAATTTTCGGTCGTCCTTTCGCTGGCAAGGCAAAACCCAGTGATAAGTGTCATGCTATTCTTTAGGAGGGTTGCTATACAAAAAATATCAATGATCTCGTCTCCCATGGCCCATGTCCATGCCTGACTTGACAGTGTCACGCCATCATTTGCAAATAATAAATGATGATGTGGCAGTGTCATGTCAGTATCTGAGTTGATGCAACAATGCTAGTGCCATGTAAATGCCTATGGTGACGTGGCAGTGCCATGTCAGTCGTAGGCATGAATTGGAGGAGATCATTTCTCGAGAAAACATAAGGGCAAACTGCCAAAGTGTACTTGGCATTTTGACTAACCCAAGAAGATGAAGATTGAAAACCATGAGTAAGTATACAAGGGGACTAAAAGGTACTTTGTCGACCAATGATATCTAATGATTCTTCGCCATAGATAGAAGGGATAGTGTCGATTATCAGCAATGAGATACGGGTGTGCTATGCTGCACAAACCGACAAACCAAGTTTTAGCAGGCAGAAAATAATTCTTTCTAACGGAGAAAGAGCTTAGCTGACAGTAGGAATGAGTGTGTTTTGAAGTTGATAAATTGTCTATGATAAACCAAAAGAAAGCTTTAGAGAAAAATGTTGATTTGGCTGAACGAAGTCACCTGAAAAAATGGACAGAAAGGAAGGCAGCCGTAGATGCCATAAACTAATTGAAGAAAGTTAATACTCTGTTTTCTCGGAATGATCTGAGAAGAACTGAAGCTTGGCGTAATGTGAAGTGCACAGGAAAGGTGAAAATAGCAGAAACCAAACTATAGTACAGCAACTGCGCAAAATGAGGAGAAACTTCATGAGCATCTTTAGCACCTGAAAAATAGAGGGAATTTATGAGCTGAACTCCACAAGTTGGTCGTTTTCTGTGGGAATCAGGCGAGATGCCTTCTCTTCCTTAGCCTTTTCACAAGTATCCCATTTTTATTAAATTTTCAGTTATTGTGAAGAATAAGTGCTAAAATTTCATCAATGTCTGAATTCTCCAAATTATGAGGGTGTTAGGGAATAGATTATAATGGTTTTTAAAGATTTTTAATATAAAAAAGGAGAGAGAATGAGTGGAGTCGAGTGGCTGAGATTTGTGAATGTGATGAGATTTGTGGATGTGATTGATTTAGGGTAAAGAAAGAATCGATAAAAAAGTTGTAAAAAGTGGAAAAAGTGGTTAGGGGACGGGGGCTATGTGAATTCCATTGCCTGTCAACACCCATATTTAACAAAATAGCGTCCATTTCAAAACATATCCACGTAATCTGAGTATTTTTTAAAACCACGCATGAAAACATGGATTGTTACCTAAAATTCATTTTGTGCCACCTTCACTGGATCAAGGAAAATTGAAAGTTAGGTATTTAGAACAAGAAGCATAAATTGACTGAGAGGAGGTACCTAGAACAATGCTCCCATTCAAGCAAACAAATGCAACAAAAGCCACAAGTACCAATAAATATGGGCTAAAGGAAGCCAACAGCTTCCATTTTAGATGCCATGAGTTCACAATGATGTCCTCAATCTCATCCATTAATCCTGCAATAATCATAAATTCCACAAAGATGGGCATAGTTGGTATAGAAACCGTACTTGGTTCACACATGCTTTAAGAACATAAGATAAAACCTGATGGGAGGGGTGTGGAACTGACGGTCGTTCGTGAAAGAAAATTGCCAGGATTATCCACAGCAGTTCTCAGTCTTCGCTTTCTTAGGTTAGAGAAACTTGATACCCCTGTACTGTTGGCAGATTGTGCACCTGTACTTTCTGAAACTATGGAGTCATCTACTCTCAAATTCTTGATTTGATGCAACTTTGTAAATTCTAGAACCCCCACACACGCAGCAAAAAGCACCCATATAATGTTGGTTTGCCGGATGAGCACAGACAATAGACCAAACTACAGATGAATGAATGGACGAAGACAAATTAGTGGATATTTTGGAAAACGGAAAGTCAATTGCCTCTAACATTAAGGAAAGAATGATAAAATGTACATATCTCTTCTTAATACAAATAGACAGTTTTCATTTATTAGTAATGGAGTTCATTAAACTGAAGATGTAGCAGCTAAAATCTGCCAACAAAGAAAGTACAGTAATTCTTCCCCTGAGAAACGAAAAATGATGTGAAAGTTGCCTCTTGGTTCACCTTTTGTGACTAATCAAATTGCTCAAGCATGAACTGATTCCATTTGGTATATTTATAATGGCAATTGACAAAGAAGAAAAGTATAATCAACAGCATAACAGACACTGTAAAGGAAGTGGAAAAATTCTAATAAAAAGTTAGCAAAGCATAGAGTCTACAGTGCTTAATATGTCCACGAAGAGCATGATGTGAACAATTATACTTGTTAACACTCTCTTTCAAAGCTATAAATCAAATAATATAATTTCATATTATAGCTGGCATAATATCTTTATAGAAGTTCATCTACCAAGAAATATGTTCAATTGGTGCCACATAAGTATCACTAGAAGTTCATATCAACTAGAAAACGGTAGCATTCCATGACATCTCTTACCATTGAGCTTAATAGGTATTTCCTCTTCAAAGCTAGAAGATACATGGCAAGAACTGCAGTTACCGATGCTACATCTGTGTAATAAAGAAAGGTGAAGAACCAGTGCAGTGGATATAATGACAAAATCACTGCATGAAGTGTTGCTTTCTTGTCATCAAGAGATGGCCTTAAATGAGTGATAATCTCATAAAACAGAATGCTACATATTACAGCCAGCAAAGCATTGGTGGTTCGAAGCACTGAAGCGGAGCAAATGTCTGAAAATGACGCAAGTCCCTGAATGAAATGCATCCCTGGAAACAAAGAAGCAACATACGCAAGTGAAAGAAAGTACCTGCAAGAATTTTAAATTGCATACATCAACTTCTGATTAGGTTAGAAACACCCCACTTTCCAAGTAAGTCCAATTTTACTTCTTTTACCATCGATTACAAGTTTATGTACTTCAACGTCCATTTAAGTGAATTTAAACAAAACGAGATATGCTGCTAATCGTAAATTGCGGTGAACCCCCCCCCCCCCCCCCCCATCTTTCCATTCTTTAAGATAATATTCCATCTTTTATATCTCCAACATCCCACAGATCTAGACCAAGAGCTTCTGTCGTATGAGAATCCCACAAAGGATTTGCTCAATTAATCACCGACAAGGAGGAAAAAGGGAAACGGATTCTTTCAAAAATCCTTCTCCTTTTGTGTTCTTGATTTTGCGAAAAAAATTATCTCATACAGTCAGATTTCAGCACAAAATCCAGAAAATCCAGAAAATCAGACAACTAAACATAACAGAACAATTTGACAACCACTCAAGACTAGTAAAATCAGACACTTTGGAAACATCCAGCAAGTTATATAAAAAATTAAAAAAATTAAAAAATTAAAACTGAAGAAACAAAAAGAAAAATGGAAACATAAAAATGCAATTGAAATGAATGATTTGAAAAACAAAACGATAAAGGGGGCAATGAAACTCACAGTCCTGGAGGAGTAGTGATCATTGGATCCCAACTTCTGAAATTACCCTTGCAGTACTTTTGGACTTGTGGGACATGGAATATCTCATCCTGTAAATCCAACCCTCATCAATGCATATACATCTCTACGTTATCAAAGCGTATAATCACCTTCACAAGACCTCGATAAAGCAATATCTCACATCAATTAACGATGAAAATTCTTCCCAGACAAAAACAATGACATAAAACAATCTTTCAGTCAAAATTGAGTTCATAAATAGTAGAATATAGTACCATGTAAGGTTCAGGAACAATGCGATTGACGAGGATGGAAATAGGTATGACCCACGAGATCACAATCGCTGCAACTGCTATTCTACCCATATTCTGTCAACGATACACTCTGTAAATGCTATAAATTGAAACCTCTTCAGTTCGGAGAGATTCCGATCTCACAGCGACTGACCGCAACTAGCCAAAAGGCTTGCTTCTACAGTCAAACATTGTTGAGGGCGATGTTACAGGAAGAAAGATTGGGGGTGGGGTTTATTACGAACTGCATAGGTTGGGGAGTATTTCTGAAATTACTAAAGAGGCTAGTTCCATTACCAGCATGGTGACCACCGTAATCGGCAATCCTTTCAATTGAGCTAACCTGTGGACTCGACACAACCCAAAAGCTTTGATGGGCTTGGGCAATTTTGATCTAGCATGTCCCCATTAAGAGCTTGTTTGATGCAATTTAAACAAAAAATTTATTTTATGTCCACCATTTTTTTATTTTTTGCCCAGGGGAAAATCTGGGAGGGGGTATTGTTAAACACTCATTTAAGGCATGTTAAATTTGAAATTTTTATACATTTTTATCCATTCTTTTTAAATTTAAATTTGATCAAACCAATCATATTCATATATTTCGTGCGACCTATATATATTATGCAAATTTTCACTATTCAATTTCACTCATTTTCTCTCCTACTTCATATAAAAATTCATAAAAATTTTAATCGGACTATTAAGGGTGGTATCCTGAAGTTGGGTGACAATTCTTACTTTATCAACATTCAACATCAACGTTTGAATTCCACAACCCCTTCTATTCATCCCCTTGTACAAATTTATTTTTAAAAAAAAGAAGAAAAAAACTCATTACATTAATTTGATGACTTTATCTTTTTAATACATATCTATCTAAAAATCATTTTCTTCCAATGTTCGAATTCCACCACCCTTCCATCCATCCCCTTGTATAATTTTTCTTCTTTTTTTAAAAAAAAAAAAACTCATTACATTAATCTGATGATGGCTTTATATTTTTAATATATTTTCTTCCTTGTGTCAATTATAGGCCCACAATTACTCACATGTGGGCAATTTGTGGGCATTGGATCTTTTTTGCTTTTCTAGTGTCTATTGTTGTTTTAGAAAATAATTTTCTAACAAATGAAAAAAATCTATTGAAACATTGGTGATGGCAGAAAAATTCGATCCGATCCAAATTCGATAGATACCCAATCCGAATAGAGCGATTTTTTATTGATCCGATGATCTGTGGATTACTGATCCATGGATCGGCAAATTCGAGATGGATTTCGATTTGGATTGGATCAGGCATGATCCGATCCAAATCGAATTGATTTTTTTTATATATAAAATATACTTTCACTAGGTTTAAAGATGAGAAACTTGATGAGAGAATGATAAGTTTAATTTTCGTTATATTAATATGTTAATTACGATAGTTTGATAATATTTAATACAATATTTATTTTTTAATTTTTTATTGCATGAAGGCACCTCTGGCTCAAATATGAGGACATTTATTTTTGACTTCTAATTCCATGAATACGAAGTATTTTTTTTTTTGAAGTCATGAAGATGAACTTATGAAGATGAAAAATAATGTGTTTATTTGTTATTTATTTATTTATTTTTTTTATTATTTTGGATTGTCTTAATGCTTAAATTATGCGTTTTCGATTCTTGGATGTTTAATTATGCTATTAATGTTTAAAATTTTGAAAAAAAAAATTCTACCAATATGGATCGTATTTGGATTTTTTTCTTGATTCGATTTAATCCGATCCAACCCGATCCAACTTCGATCTGAGAAATTTGGATTTGGATTTGGATCGGCGTGATTGATTTGGATTTGGATTAGGCCGACCCGATCCTGTAATGCCCCGCTCCAGTTCTTCCCAATAAGATATAACAATACGTATATGTTCCCGTATATGTACCTTATGTGACCCCGTATATGATATGATGATGTATTGATGTGATGTGAATGGCTATGTTATGATTACGGCATGTCTATAGGTATACATGATGTCTCGGGATCCGAAACGGCCTTCGAAATGATGAAAATGGAAAATTTCAGCAGAACGGAAATTACGGTCGTAAATGTATGGATTACGACCGTAAAAGCAAGGTTACGGCCGTAAGGTATAAGGGTTACGGCCGTAAATTCTGAAAAGGAAGAATGACCAAAAGATGCAGAGAGTTTATTACGGCCGTAGGATAGTATGATACGGCCGTATGACTCAGGTTACGGCCGTAAATTATGGAATTATGACCGTAAATGTCTAAAGATGGAAAAGTTCCAAAAGTTTCAGAGAGTTAGATACGGCCGTATGAGACCTTGAGTACGACCGTATGAGGAATGTTACGGCCGTAAATTATGGAGTTACGGCCGTAAGTGTCGAAGAATGGAATACATGGGATTTACAGAGAGTTGGTTACGGCCATAAATCAGGGGTTACGACCGTAAATGGGAAAGTTACGGCCGTAATTTTAAGTCGGCAGAAAGTGTATATCTAGATGATTCTCACCATTTCTTGGGTACTATTCATACAAGCTCGGTTCTAATGCTCCCAAAACCTTTCCAAGACCCCCAAACACCCATGTAATCATCCCAAACACTCCCTATGATCTATGTAATGCATATGTAATCTATGATTACAAGAAGGAAGGAAGGAAGAAGAAGAAGAAGAGGAAGAGAAGGAAGACAGGAATGATAGGGATGATCTCCATGCTTGTATATGCTTCAATTATGGTGGGTAATACTTGCTTTACATGTTTTATGATGTATTTGCATGTTTATACTTGATTGAAACAAGATATGGAATGATTATGATGATTATGGAACTGAGAAGCATGCTAGGGTCTCTTGGCTTTGTGTTATGTTGAGGGTTTGATATGTTGATGATATGTATGTGTTTATGTGACTTGTATGACCCTCCATGCCGTGTCTAAACATTATTTGGCCATAAGTAGAAGAAACCTAGTTATTGGATGATATATGCAATAAACAAATAGGATGATAAGCTTGGCATTCATGTATGGTTACGTGGTTCAATATGAAGTATTATGCGTGTTATGTGATGAGGATATGTGGCATGTGCTTATATGAACCAACGTGAACACTTTGTGTATGGATATCATATGTTCGAAGGTCGTGGCATTATGTGAAGTAATGTGTTAACGTCCAATGCACGAATATGTAATGCTTTGTTATGAAATGTACGGAGTGTTTATGCTACACTATGCGTGTGAGGCCTTGTTTTATGATACGTATGAATGATGACGATGTGAAGGAACAAGGCGTAAAAAGGTAATGTTTATGTAAACGTATCATGAGCATATGTGTATGAATACAGTTACCAATCATGTGTTTACATACGAATGAATGTAAACTGGCTATATGTGGGATCTAAGCCCCATTATGACGTGGTCAGTCGGGGGATCTAATCCCCGTATGCTAAGAAAAGTTGGCCTTCGGGGGGATCTAAACCCCATATGAAAGATAAGGTCTAGCTAATGAATGAACGACGCCGAGTATTCACATGATTTGTAATTGGGGTCCAAAGTAAATGTATGACATGCATTGCATTGCAATTATTATTCACTGAGTCTTTATGACTCATTATGTGTATATGTGCTATGTTTTGAAGGTGCTGTGCGTGGGGAGTTGGCGAAAGGTCCCGTTGGATGCTATGTTGTGGTGTGTGAGCGGGAAGGGGAATTAAAGATCTTGCGGTACGTAATGAAACCTGAAACCCTAACTTTACGTTATATGTTTGAAAGAAAAGAATTTAGGGTTTCGTGTATACATGAATGACGGATGCACGTCTAGTTTCATGATGTTACGAAACGAAGAAAATGAAAAGAATGACGTGCACGGGCCCGAAGGTGGCCCTCTATTTATGTTACGTGCACGATACGGTACGAATGACGTCATATGCGGCGCATATGTACGTGGAACTGAACGGAGCGTTACAAATCCGAACCCGATCTATTGCCATCACTTCAAACACAATTACAATGAACGCATAGACAAGCGGGGGGAAAATCTAGGCATAGCTATGTTTAGTAATTTAAATTAAAAAAAATTAAGATTAAAAAATATATTATGATTTTTAGAACGATCAAGTAGCCATAAGTTTAGGAGTAATATTTTATTACTGTGAAATTAAATAATTTATTCAATTTCAACTTTATATACACCTTTTAATTTTCTAACAAATTCGATTCATTGATCGACTATGACACTCGATAATTCAATTTGATTGGTATAATGCAATCAACAATCTTGAACATCGATTTAAGTATTAATAAAGGGTCAAATAAATAGCAAACTAGGGTCCTAAGAAAAATGTAAAATCGCTTATACTATGCGGATATGCATACTATTATCTAATTATTAATAGGGAGTCAGATCAAGGATGTTTCTCTCACGGGATTAAAATAATATCGATTTTTTCCAAAGAAATTAAAAGTAATTGACAAAAAAATAAATGTTTGTTTTTACATTAATTATGGTGGTACTGATTTTAGTTAAATAAATCCGTAACACTGCCGAATGCTGCCGTTTGGAAGGCAGCAATTTGGGAACGGTTCCACGTGGTGTGTTTCGCTTTAACTCAAAATAATTTATAGGATTATTTTGTGAGCAAAGGCCCCCAGTTTTTGGCCTTTAGAGATTAAATACCCACCCCCCCCCCCCCCCCCCCCAAAAAAAAACACCCAACAAAAAATAATAATAATAAAGTTTTACTAACTGATCGATTCACTCCAGCATTTCGATTTGACATCTCTTCTCACTAAATTCAATCGAATGACTGAAAAAAAATAATAACAATGATCCAAAAAAAAGAAAAAGAAAAGAAATTCTTTAGGTGCATTACATTTTTCTTCAAGTTAGTAAGAATATAATATATATATATATATATATATATATATAAGCAAAAAATATGAAAAATAGATGGGTTAACAAGATTTGATCAACACGTCGGATTTTTGGCCAGTAGGATAGTAGACAAATCTATAATGAATGAAGTGTCTTCATGTGAATAGATAAAAAAAACTTCTCTAGTAATTAAACTTGTTGACAAAAGAAAAGTTGCACCACTAAAATAGTAAGGCAATAGCTACAAAACGGGATCTTTTTACTTTTTACTTAGATTTTCCCTTTTTTTTTTTTTTTTTTTTAAAATCAAATGACACACGTTCACACACACATCTCACCATATAGAGTTGATTTAATGTGTACATCAGTACATGAGCAACTTATTGTATTAACGAAACATATCATACATCACACGAGTATGTAATTAATATCTCTCGAAATTTGGAGTTGTATATAATAGAATATACAATAATTTTTAAAAACCATAGGCTTTAAGAAAATTGATAGAGTTTTTTTATTATATTTATTTTGATAACTATAGTATTTAATTTTATTAATTTAATTTTATGTTTATACATATTTAATAGATATAATTTTACCATAAGTAAAATGTGATATATTAACATAATCTCTATCACTAATTATCATTTCATATAATGCACGGGTGTAAATGTTAGGTAAGAGTACGGTACAAATTGATAACTATTCATAAATTAATTATTCCATTAATATTTATCAAAATTATTATTTGTTAAAAAACTAATTACATAAAATGCACGGATGTAAATGCTGGGTAAGAGCACGGTAAAAAATATTAATCTTTTGATTTTATAATATTATTATCAGTAGGATTTACTAATATTTTAAACATATCACCCCGTGCAACGCACGGGTAAAAAATACTAGTTAGATATAATTACTTTAACATGACATGATTATTTCGGCACAATTTAATTTCAAGGTGATATGTTATATGAACACAATAAATCTGTACATATAAGCACCATTAATTAGTTCACTTTTGTTTCGAACCTCAATGTTGATTTAATGTCTTGGTGGACACAAAGTCCACAAGACAGCTATCAATTCAACGCTAGATACAATCACCTTAATATAATATAATCATTTCGATATTATTCAATTTCAAAGTGATATGTGTTAAATCGATACAAGATTATTAAATCACTTTTTAATTTTTTTTTCGATATCATAGTTGATTGATGCCTCGATTGATCTTCCTAGCAAGGATTCCTATGCTAGAAACGTCAACACTTTACAGTTAAGTATCTTTCTATTTACTGGGACGACATATATTGTCAAGAAATCAAAATGAATTAATAAAATTACTAAAGAGCCAACAATATTGAAACTACAAATCCAACCTCGAATAAACCACGTCGACTAATGGACATACCCATATGGATATGCGGATTGTGTGCATGTCCTTGTATGTGACAGAAAGAGATGTTGGCCAAGGATCCAATGTCCTCTCTTCTCCTCTATCTATTACTTTTTATAGGATTAATTTATCTCTACTATCTAAAATACTTACGATGCATGCATCTTCATTTATTTATTTTTTTTTACACTTCTTGTTTGTTAGAGCATTTTAAATACGGGGAAAATATCAAGAAGAAAAAATCGAGAGTGAAAAATTAAAGGAGAAAAACCTATTTTAAAAGGAAAGAAAAATCAAGGGGGAAGAATCCTATATATCAATTATGGATTCTATGAAGGGAAAAGAGGGGGAAGGGGGAATTTGGCCACTTTTTTTCATTATTCCCTCTTATTTCCCCTTAACATTATTTGGTTCAAGGGGGAAAAAGTAAAAAATATGATTATTCTATATTATATGGTGGAGGTTGAACTAAAGCATAAGAACCCATACGTGGGATTTTACCCCCAACAAACATTAATGTTGCTCTTATTTTCCTAAATCACATAGCGTATGCGTGATAACTGAGAATTCTATAACTATTGAGTAATTCATTGACAAAAATTAACTAGGTCGGACCCAATTACCTCAAGTTGTGCATGTTGGGCCGAGACATAGCACAACGGTCCATTTCAGCCCACTATTCTATGCATAGATTAGTCGTTCTCATCGAAAGTAAGTCATTTGAAACCCTAGTTACCTAATTTTTCCTCATATCTCTTGCTTTCGAAAATGATTTGATGTACAGACGCCGAAACTCCTTTTTCCATTGGCCTTACCCTCTAATTGGTTTTACATTGTGCAGGAAAGCATAAGCAGAAGAGGACGAGCTGGGAATCTTATAGGTCATATCATCTAGCCAGATTTTGCTACCAAAACGAAATATATCAAACTTATCAATTTCGTTCCTTTAAAATCCAAAGAAATAATGATTCTAATTAGACAGACCTGTACCAAAAAAAAAAAAATCAATTGTTAGTTTTTATTTAGAATATGCGGTTAAAAAGTCAATAAAAAATTTTAAAAAGAATAAACTCAATAAAATTGGCAATTACAAACAACATTGGAGAAGAATAATTTTTTTATAAAATCAATACGAAAGGAGCTATCAATCACTCATGTCAGAAGAATTGAACTTTCCAACAAACCCTCTTTCTTCCATCTAAAAGTGGGAATAAAAACCCCAAAAATCTAAAATTGTTTTTTGACATCTTGTATTCTTCTCTCCTCAGGTTTTCTCAAAGTCCCCCAATCTCTCTCTCTCTCTCTCTCTCTCTCTCAAATTCTTTTTAATGTTCTTGGAAATCAATCACCATCACTACTGCTCATCAATGTCTGGTAAACAACTTTTTCTAGTCAAAGAAGAAGAAAAAGAGATCAAACTCGAGAATTCATCAAAACCTCAGCTGGAAAACCAAGATTCTCATCAAGAATTTCAAGAAAAGAAACAAGAACAAGATACCGATGAACTTCTTTTTGAGCCCTCAATTTCTTCATCAGGAGAAGAATCAGAGATCAATCCTCGTCAGCTCGAACAATCCCAGGTAGCAGAATCCGATGATGGATTCAAAACTCCAACATCTTTGGATGATAAAATCCCAGTGATCAAAGAGTGCCCACCACCGCCCAAGAAACCCAGGCCAAAGCCCTCAACTTCAACTAAAAGAAAGTTTGAGCTTTCGAAAAGAGTTGAATCTTTGTTTCTTGAAATTTTTCAAGAGGATGGTGATGATGATGTTGACCAGAAACTGAAGAAAGCTCGACCAGAGGATGAAGAGTGACGACAGATATTGTTTCTTAAGGAAGATTATAGAGTATTAATTGATGTACATCTGTTGCATTGTAGATACAATGGATATATGTATTGTAAAATTAAAGTTAGATAGTTTTGCATATAAACTTTTAGCACTCAGTGTATGGACGAATACAAATCCGAATATATACGCTGTTCTAATTTTCACTCATTCACAGCTCATCTAATCAAAACAGTTTATATGCACAACTACAAGTATTCATTCGGTTACTGAAACAATCTAAAGAATAAGAATTGAGACAATAAATTTGTACTCCAACAAATTAACACTAACACTCTATACTTAGAGTACTATATTATTTAATTAAAAGAAACATATGCAACATTAGAGGTGACAAAAAGAATTGGTTCTTTACTTCTTTTATCTCTAAGGCAGCAACAACAGCGAGCAATATAAGCTAGCTCGATTATTTATTTATTTTTCCACAAAGATTAGGAAATATAATTTCGATTCATATAATCAACAAAACAAATCTTGCGAACAAATTTTCCACCACACCACCACTTGGTAATTAATCACTCATTAAATTCAGGTAGGTTAGGCTATGTAATTATTAGTACATTTGACATTTATTTGAATTGGTAACAATCAATAAATAGTGTACGTACTAAATATGGGTATATATTATAGAACACAAAGAAACAAAATAACTAATTACACCGCTAAATAAGTAAGTGCATTTACTATGGACAAATAATTAAGAAAATAAATTTGTTATTCCTATGAAAGTACAATAAACATAGTTTACCTAGCTAGTTCAAACGAAGGCAAACTATTTGAAAATCATGACTTTTAGTCTTTTACATATCTGGTTTTGTTAATTAATTATTATTTAAAAATATAAAAACACACACACATATATCATAATTTGTTTAGTACTATCAATTAGATAGGATTAGGTGTAGTCGACAAGATTTTTAATTTACTTATTTTAGACTCTCCAAATTTAATGGCTTGTGTTTATATCCTTGTTTTCCTCTCTTCCACTTCTCTCTTTCCACTCCTTCCCCCAAGAAATTAAAAGAAACAATAATAAGTGAATTACATGCATGCTCAAAGATTTACCCAACAGGAAAAACTTCAAACATGTCCAATGATGGATATATAAATTTACAAAGTAATTGTTAATAATCCGTTTATTTCCGTTTCTTTGAGATTCAATTCAATGAGTAACTTAGGCAATTCTAACACCATGGTGCGGCGAACGCTCACCATGAACTGGGATGGGTTGGGCGACGACGATGATGATTGCTTCTTCGAAACTCGTGATAGAATGTCATCGGCCGTCCCTCTCGATTTGGCGGCCTTGTCTGGATCTGACGATGATGAAGAGTTTGAGGATAGCCGAATGTCATTTGCTTCGGCCATCTCCGCCGCCTCCATTAAAAAGATAGGCAGCATTCGGTCAATTAAAAGGATAGGCAGCATCCAGATTGAGCAGGTGGTACCCGCAAGCTCTCCCTCTCCATTTGGGGGATACGACATGTGGACGGCTGAACCGGGGGACATTAAAGAGCGACGCAAACGGCTATTTCAAGGTTCGTTGTCACCTGTCGTTAAAATCTTGATTATTATATGCGTATAGTTATCGATAAGCAATATATATTAATAAATCACTTACCATCCGTTACATGACATCCAATAGTAGTTAGTTTTGTAATGCCCATGTCATCCTATTACGTTAGCACTACATCATCAATCAATGCTAAAGCGTTTCGCATCACTATTAACTCTATTAACTCTACTTATAAATAAAATTCAAAATCTTATCTAGTTAACATTGTATACGTATTGCTATAAACAACATTTATGGACCATCGGTTAGGTGATATCTAAGCATTGGTTGGTTTTGTGGTGTTTATATGACACTATAATATGTTAGCACTACATCACTCATCAATGCTGAATAGTCACACCACTGCTAATTTTAATTATCTAATTTGCACTGCCGATAAATATTATTAGTATTCAACAGCGTGATACTTCACCCCTAACAGGTATTGGATTGAACAGCAATAAGGAATTTCTCAAAAGCAATAAGGACTTTCTCAAAATGACTACGGCCAAATTCGGGCGGGGAATTTCGATCAAACCTAATGTTCCTGCTCCTCCCAAACCCGAAGTTAAGAAACCAACAGCCAATTCTTCTCCTCCGAAAGAAACAAAAAAAGAAGATGAGCCGCCTGCAGCTGAAGCCAAAACCGAGGTCGTGGCTGAAGCTGAGGGAGAGGCCTCACTAGAAGAACCAATCGTACTCGTTAGATCAAGATCAGACGGTGATATAGACAGCTTTTCCATCCAAACGAAAAAGAGAAAAGAAGAAATGATAGGTCGTATATCGAAACAACGTTTAACTAGGACATCATCAGGGCAAACATCACATAGTTCAGGAGTTTGTCAATATGCATGTTCTGTCCAAGTATCAAACCACAAAAGGGCTAGAACAAAATCTACCCTTCCAAGCAGTGAGGTATTACAATCAGTATTACAACCAGGTGCTTTTGATTCATTTTTCCTTATAAAGAATTTGGACACTGGAAAGGAGTTCATTGTGAAAGAATCCAATGAAAATGGAATGTGGAACAAGCTCAATGATGTTGAGACAGGAAACAACTCACAATGGAGGAATTCGAGAAATCCGTTGGATATTCAAGATTCGTAAAAGAAGTGATGGCTCGTGCTAATGTCTCTAAGAGTCTTGAAGATGCTAGAAAAGCGAACGCTAACTCGTATTTAGCTAAGAGTTTTAGAAATAGCAAAAGAATGGGTGCATCTTTCATTAAAAACATCATGGGAGTAACAAATACCAAGAGCGTAAAAATTGGAGATAAAGAAGTGGAACAATCTTCAGCACCCGAAGAGAAAGGTAAACAAACGGCGTCCCGATGGGTTAAAGCACACCAGTGTGGAAAAACCTACAAAGAATTTTCAGCTCTACACATGTCTCAAGAAATTCAAGCTCATGAAGGCTCGATATGGACGATTAAGTTTAGCTACGACGCGTGTTTCCTAGCTAGCACAGGAGAAGATTGTTCAATTCACATATGGGAAGTACAAGAATGCGACGTTATGTCAACAAAATCGCCGGAAAATTTAAGTTCACCTGTAGACACACCAGTTCATCCAATGGCTGGCAATGCTTCTGATCGGCCTCCGCTTGCTGAGATCACGCCTGAAATGAAAAGACGAGCGAAGAACCATAAGAAAAAGGGAAACTCAATTCCTGATTATGTAAGTATGCCAGAAACTGTATTCGCACTTTCGGAAAAGCCGTTCTGTACTTTCACCGGTCACCAAGAAGACGTATTAGACCTCTGTTGGTCAAAATCTCAGGTTAGCTTCTCTACATCCTAATGGATTGTAAAAAATCGACTACTCTGTTTTTTAAGCATTTCGTTATCAACGAGAAAACGGTTAACATAAAGAAAGAAAATTATTTTACAGCTACTTCTATCATCGTCGATGGACAAGACAGTAAGGCTGTGGGACTTGGAGACGAAAAGCTGTTTAAAGATATTTGCACACAAAGATTACGGTAAAAATTTTATAATTCAATTATAATTCAGTTTGTGAGAGTTGATATATATGTTATTTGTATTGATCCTAATTCGGGTCTATGGTTTGGCAGTAACTAGTGTACAGTTTAATCCAGTAGACGAAGATTATTTCATGAGTGGTTCACTTGATGGAAAGGTTCGAATTTGGAATATACCGAACCGGCAAGTTGTCGACTGGACCGATCTTAATGATATGGTCACAGCGGCTTGCTACACTCCTGATGGCAAGGTAAATGCATCCTAAATTTTTATTTTGCTAAAAACTAATATTTCTAAATTGAACAGTGATAGTGATACAGATAACGAGACGTCTGGATGATCACGAGTAGTGATTTCTGAAGTAGTAAAAGTTAATATATAGGGGTAGAAAATCGATATTGCGACCATAGGCTAATACTATTTATTACAAGCAATGTTAAATGAAGAGAGAATTTATGACAATGATGGGATCGTAGAGACGTACCGTGCTAACGTAAATAATTTGTTTACCGTTGAAGGGTGCGATTATTGGCTCAAACAAAGGGATATGTCGTTTCTATACAATTGAAGGTACGAAGTATTCTTGATTTCAACTTCTTCTCATGGTATTTTGCTTGTCACTACCTATGTTAATCTTCAGTTTGTTTTACTACTTAGATTGCAAATTGGAACAGAGAGAGGAACAAATTGAGGTTCAAGGCAAGAAAAAGACTCAGACAAAGAAAATCACAGGTTTCCATGTAGGTACCTAATCTCTCTTACGGTTCTCTGCTTTCATAATCTAGACAGCAAGTAATTATGCTTCGTTTTTTTCACAGTTTTCCCCTCAGAATCCATCAGAAGTGCTCATTACTGCTGCTGATTCTCAGCTTCGAGTCTATAATGGAACAGAGCTCCTCCAAAAATTTAAAGGTATATTGGCTCTGTTCTTGATATGTTTAGTTGGAAAATGGTGATGTATGGAATCCAAATAACACCTCTATCACTGGAACCAGGCTTTCGGAATGCTAACAGTCAACTTTTAGCAACATACACAGTAAATGGAAGATATGTCATAAGCCCAAGTGAAGATTCTCAAGTCTACATATGGAAGCTTGAGGATTCGAAAAATGAAGGCGGTGCAAAAAGTAAAGCTAAGACCGTCCAAACATATGAGAACTTCCCATGTAAGGACGTCAATGCCGCAATTGCATGGCCGGGAAGTGCAAAAATCGAGCCACCAATGGTTGAGTTAAATCCCAAAAAGAACTCAAAAAACTCGACTCCCCCACAACCACGTTCTACCAACGGTTCTCCAACCAAAGAAGACAACACGGGAGGCGAGGGTAGCAAGAAGAATTTGCCTCCACTACCTAAGAAAAATATCACAGCACCCGAGGAGAAAAGTCCAAATCCAAGCTTCACTGAGGAGGATTTTGCTGAGTCTGCTCGTATAGACTCTATTCATACAGACTCTGTTCGTATAGATTCTACACGCACAGACTCTGCGCGTATAGACTCTGAGAATGGTAGCTGTGAATCACTTGTTTCGTCAGCTTCGATTAGGCATGGTGACTCACCTTCAATTTCCTCTTTGGGGACCTTGGGATCTCAGTCGCGATCATCGTCTAGGTCGATGACCGAAGGTGGCAGTAGCCATGGAGGGCAAAGCATGCCAGCAACTGCATGGGGAATGGTTATTGTAACAGCAAATGTGGAAGGACAGCTTAGGGTTTATCAAAATTTTGGATTGCCTCTCAAAGTTAGACAAGCCAATCTTTTCTTGTAAAGATGCATGGCAACAACCCCTGACAAGAATCTAGTAGTTTTTTGTACAAATTTTGTGCAAAATGTAGAGATCACAAATTAAGTAGGTTAATGTGCTAAAACACCGCTCAAGCATAGAGTATGAGCATTTTTCTAAATTCTATTTCTAATTTAATAATTATCCATAATATATTAAAAAGTGTCTTGGTGTGGGAATCATTTTCTAACCCTTTTACTCCTATTATATTTTTCATAATATACTTTGACTTTTAATTTAATTGGTTGACGCATACATCTCATCTAATAAAATACTACGTACAAATATCCAATTCCAGTGTATTTAACTTTCTAGTGGATACACTGTATTTAATCCCGTTAGTGCTCAATATATTTTAATCACTACATACACTATACATGAAATTGCCGTGCATCCTCTTCATCAGGTTTCAACCCCGCCCCATGTACCAAGTATGCGCCTACGTCTATGTGGTGCATGTTTTGATCAATGTCATCCTCATTTTGATGTTTCTTCTCTCTCCCAAGTATGCTCTTTGTCTATGTTTATATGTATGCATGTCACTGATTTGGGGGTTAATATCGATCATGTGTGTGAATGAATATATATTGGTTCTTTTATCTTATTGAAATTGGGTTTTTCTTCATTTTGACAATGGTCGGTGCCATGATGTACATGAACTACCAAACCAATTGGTCAAGTTTAATTTACAAGTTTTTAAATAAGTTACAAATTAGTATAGATCATTGTGGGAACAACAAAGAGTGCAAGACCAGTACTAAGTTCATTGAGTAGTGCAGTTAGAAGAGAGAGAGAGCCTGATATAAATTTTGGTCAAATTTATGAAATAATATTTTTATAGTATCAGTGATATTTTTTGGTACCTAATGATTAGTCTTATATATAAGGTGATGATAGTCACATTTCAAGTACGTTTCCGTATGCATATTTATGCAAAGGCCTAGAGAATGTCTTGAAAATCTCATATCTTATGAAGGGAAAGCTGTCGAGAGAGATGATTTCTTCAACTACATTCATCAGGATAAAGGACTACATACATGGAAAGACAAAAAAAAGAACGAGGTACATAATGCTCTCACAAGAACAACAGTTACACAAAATTCAGCATACCAATGCATCAAGAAAGAAGTGCCAAATGCATGGAACAAGCACCTCGAGTAGAAACTCAACAACAACTCAAATCGACAACATGAAAATCTAAATGTCTGACTAGCTATTAAATGGTCTCAGAGTGTGTCAGCGAATAAATTTTAATATATTTTTATGAGTAGGAAGAGAGAGAATGAGTGAAGTTGGATGATGGAGATTTAATCAGTTGAGAGATATATAGATGTGATTTGTTTGATCAAATTTGAAATTTAAAAAAAATGCATTAAAATCTAAATGCTAACACCCTCTCAATCACTTATATTTACTTCACTATATCACTTTTTATAGTAAACTTTTTACTCCATTATATTATAACATATAAATTCTCATTCCGTATATCATCTTTATCCTTTTTTTCCATAATAATACGTGAATTGAAAACAATAAATTTGTGTACTTTCTACATAGTAACGAAGTATGAATATGAAACTCCAATATTTTGTTGCTAGAACGGTCTAATACAACCACTTCCATACACTGATGCTTAAAATATTTTTTTCCTATATAAGCGTACTTTGAACTAATAAATTTTCACATGTCTTTTCTAGATGCAAATCGTGGAAATAGAAGTACCAAAGGAAAAATGTGAAAGAGTATATATAACAGTTTATTCTCATCCACTTCATTGGGCTTAAATCTGGATAAAAATCTTACCATCTCAAATAAAGAAGTGTACACATTCAGAGTTTGAGGACAAAATTACTATGATCTACAAGCTCTTTTCTATAGCAAAAAAGATCAATCTATTGTTCTCATGTGACAAACAAGTTACTCTCCAAACATTTTTTTTTTCACAATTGTGAAAACAGTCTTTTGACGTTATAAATATGCATTTTATTTGTATATAAAAACATCTGTGTAGCCAATGATGCTTTGGTCTGGTGAGATAGAAGGATAAAGCTGAGACCCTAAGATCTAAAGGTCTCAAGTTCGATTCCCTATAATGGAAATCTTACTACCTCTATTAAAGTATGGGGATGTAGTGTCCTATTAGGGGGTTATAGTGCTCCTATAGGGGGTTTCATTATGCAATGTACTTCAGTTGGATTACATCTATTGGCGCTTTGTACGAAATACAGATTGTACTTAAAAAAAATCTCTGTTTATTCTCCAAACTTCTACCATTTGTTCATTACTTATTAAAATATTTATAAATAACGTGCAATGTACGTCGGCGTATAACTAGTACAATGTAAAAGAGCCCTATATTCTTATTTAAATTGTTCATTCTCAAGGCAATTTGTGGATACAAAGATGAGTAGGGTTGAAAGTAAGAAAAGTAAGGATAAATAAATATGTAGTTAAAAATAAGTGTTTACAAAAATTTATTTTATAATGATGAACAGTAATATAGCATTGACTAATATTAAAATACTAGAACAATTAGATAATTAACAAAATTTTTCAAAATATATCATATCAAAAAACCACTCAAACTATATATTTATTCGAAGAAGTTGTATTCCCAGGGCTGGGAGAAATTTTTTCTCCCAACGCTGGGACCCACCACACACAGCCCCCCGAGGGCGGGGGGGCCCGCAGGGGGGGGCTCCCATTTGGCCCGCACTGGGAGGCTACGCGCCTCCCAGCGCTGGCAACAGAAACAAGCTCTATATTTATTATAGTTTGAGAACTAAGTATCCACGCATGCAGTGCGTCGACAAAAGTCAGATGATTAAGAAATGAGTGGATTGACTACGCGCGTAAGAAATACTTGTTCTCATGTCAACAGAATCTTCTTAGTTTTCCCAGTCTTCTGGTCATCCTCTCAACATCCTCCACTCTATTGGATGACCTTTTCGCAATTCTTACATTTAACAAGGCTGAAGAAGTCATTTAAGAGAGGGAGGGAGGAATTAGCTAGAGGATAGTCTATAGACAAAATTAATGCTATTCGGAATTAGCTAGAGGATAGTCTATAGACAAAATTAATGCTATTCGTACACATGATTCCTGCATATATCGGGGAGAAATCTCTTACCGTTGGTTATTAAAGAAATAGACTTTTTCTAAAGTATTCAGAGTATATCTGTCACACTTTTAGTATAAATCATTTGTATGCCTAGGACTTGCCATTGGTGTATAAAATATATTGTCATATATTATTCTTTGTGTGTGCGCATATATATATATGTCACAATTTTTTAGTGCATGTTAGACACCAATTTTTTTACAAATTTATATATATTTGTATGTATTCTTTTTCAAATTTGAATTTAATCAAACTAATCGCATCTATATATCTAGTGAGACCAGTGGCGGAGCCAGGAATTAATTGGATTGGGAGCCAAAAAATTCTAGCGTCAGGTGTTGAAGGGGGATAGCTCCGCTTCTCAAGATTGGGAAGAATTCATTATCTAATATCATTGAAATAAAAAAAAAATTACGTTGGTTTAATTTTAATAGGATTACAAATTTCAAATATGTCTATTTTAATTAAGCAAATTTAAGTGTCTAACGAAGAAAAAAATAGACCATATACAATAAATATTTTCATAATTTCAAATCAATTACCTTAATTAATAAGGTATATATAAAACTATTTTCAAATTAAGTATGTCTAACAAACTAAAATAACTAATAATATTTTTCATAAAGACTAATTGGACAAACATTTGTGTGTGAACACCATTGGATTAGTACTGATGAGGTTCAAGCAATTATTCACAAATTGTTCACACACAATCACTTAATTACACGAAAGAAAAAGAAGGGAAAAAAAGAAAAAAAAATGGGAAAAAGCAAAAAAAAAAAGTGGGGGGTCAGTGGGGTCCTAAGACCCTACAGGCCCCCATGTGGCTCTCGTTGAGTGAGACCTACATATATTGCATACATATATCTACTATTTAATTCTATTCTATTCACTCTCTCATTTATTTCACACCAAATCCATAAAAATACATAAAAATTTACACCCTAACACTGAATTTTTAGAATCCATTATACCCTGGACCCCACAGACTATTCTGCGAACATTATGTTTCTGTCCTTTGCTGCTTAAAACCGTAATGTCAACGGTCAACCATAACTTGGCCGCAAAAGATGGGGAACAAATATATCTCGAGTTTCAGCGTTCACGATATTCTCTATATCTACTATACTCCATTTTCTTTTTTCTTGTTAAGCTTCAAAACGTTGGAATTGTGGAACTTTAAGTTGATAGATTGATTCCAATTCATATTATTTAATTATTTAAATATACAAGTGACAAATAAGTTATAGTATTAATAAATTTATAAGCATAAAGATAATATTGATTTTAAGTCAAGATTTATATATATATATATATACTTAAAAAAAATTAAATGAGTTTTTAAACATTGACAAATTTTACATACTAGTATTACGCCCGTGCGATGCACGAGAACAATTAAACAATTAAATTTATGTATAATAAATAATTGATATAATATTATAAATTATAAATATATTGAATATAAATATTGAATTACATAATTGATGTAATTTATATATAAGAGATTGTATAATTGTAAATAATTATTGAAATCTATAATATTTTATATTTATATAGTCAATGCAAAAAATACGGAGGAAATTCACAATTGTAAGTTAAAAAAATTCACGTGGATTGCATAATTAGTAAGTTTATTAAAACGTATAACTTTCATTCTAATTGTCGTGTATCGAATTGCACAACAATGCTCGTGGAGATTTATTAATTGTAAACGAATCATTGGAAAAACTATATAAAAATTCTCTGATTATCAAAACGTATCTTTCTCGTTGGTACATATCAAATTTATATTAAACACCTTTTTTCTTTCTGAAATGGACATTTCCCACTCTAAACTCTAACTGTAATTGTTACTTAATTTTAGCTCTATTGTTTAAGAAGTAGTATACTTAATTTTATGTAACATAAATTTACAGTAATACTGATAATGTTCTGCACCTGCATAATTTATTTGATTTTTTTCTCTTTACGTAAAAAGTATTTTAATTTTAGAAAGAAAACCTTTTTATTTTTAATTTTATATACTTAAAAAAGGCAAAACGCATGCAATGCAAAATTTAGTTAATGAGCATATCACATCAGCCGTATTAAAACCAAAAAATATAAATTAACTTTTTTAATTAGAAACTGCGTGTTATGTTGGCATGCCAATAAGACATTCGCCAAATATAGCACTTCAATTATCATAATATAAAGATTAATAAATTATCATTTATTTAAAAATAAATAAATTATTCGACATAAATCTAGTTATACTTATAACTACTCACTATTTAATTTTAAAAAATAAAAAAATTTAAAAATACCCACTATTTTTGAACGGTCCAATTCACATAACTAAGCAAAACTATCAAAATCAACAATTTTAACACGATAAAAATAAGCAAAAAATGTTTATTATTTAATATTTTGAATTAGAATTTAAAAAAAATGAAGTTATATTTAAATAAATGCATGCCAACTTGGCACAATGTTTAGTTGGTATTTCACTTTTTATTGATAGTATGATTTTTAGTAATTCATGCATTTAGTTCATTTCAACTATATACATAGTTCAAAAATTAATATATATGATATATGATATATATATATATATATATATATATATATATATATATAAACACACACGTACACACACATATATATACAAACACACTAAATAAGAAAAACAAAATAAATTCAATAATAAAAATAAAATTATTAAATGTACATTTAATGTTTGTTTGCGAGTCATTTTTTTATATATTTATAATAAATGAGTGTCGACTTGGAAATAAATAAAAAATAGTAAATATGAAAATAAATTAAATTAAATAAGAAAATAAAATTATTAAATATCATTTAATGTTTATTTCTAAATAAGGTTTTTAAAAAAAATAACTAAAAAAATGCCAATATGATAATATGCCTAATTGACACTCTTCTTTTTTATAATATAAAGAACTTTATTTTAGCGCCGTAAGAAATACTTGTTCTCGTGTAAACAGAATTTTCTTTTCCCAGTCCTGTGCTCATCAGTATTGGGTGACCCTTTCCAAGTCAATCTTGAGCATGACTGACGAAATACCTCTTACATAGTTACATTTAATAAGGTTGAAAAAGTCATTTCGGAGGGGGGAAAAAGTTTAAAGTAAAGAGGATAGTCTGTACTGTATATACGAAAATGCTACAGTATTTGTACGGATGATTTGTGCATGGTAACAAGCTGACAGTTTTCCAACCGTTGATATAGGGGATATTCTAAAACCGATCGCAAGATTCGGGGAGAAACAATCGAAAATATAATTACAAAGAGGACAGCAATAATATTTTTTTTACTTTTTTTCTGAATATACCTACAGTTGGTGATGAAATAAACGGACTTTTGCTAAAGAATTAAGACTAGGGTGTTAGCAAAAAAATTATAATGTATTTTTATGAGTAAATAGAAAATTAACGGATTTGGATGGTAGAAATTTAATAATACAAATGAGCCCTACGAGATATATGGATGTAATTTATTTGATCAAATTTGAATTTTTAAAAGTAGTAGAAAGAATGTATTTTAATTACTATGCCAACATGGCCTTAATCAGTCAAATGTTCGGTGTATATATATGTGTGTGTTTGTCTTCTGCCGCTCAATATAGATATATATGTGTGTGTGTGTCTTCTGCTGCTCAAAACCATAGTATCAACCTTTAACTTGGCCGAAAAATAATGGAGAAGAAATATTTCACTTTCCGCATTCACAATATTCTCTCTCTCTACTTCTTCTCTTTTTTCTTGTTAAACTTCAACATGGCCATAGCGCAGAATGAAACAGTTACTGCCATAGATATTGGAGTTGTGTTGGACATGGAAGATTATGTAGGTCAAATGGGGTTGAGCTGCATTTCAATGGCGCTCTCAGACTTCTATGCTTCAAACACTCATTATAAGACCAGGTTGAATATTCTCAACATCAGGGACTCCAAGGGAGACGATGTTGGTGCTGCAGCAGCAGGTGCTCTCTCTATCCACCGCAACAATCCCACCCCCCCCAACCACCCCCAAAAATAATAATAATAATAATAATAATAATAATAATAGTAAACATTATTTTTTTAATAATCAAACTAAAGATACCTTAATATATATTATGTGTATCAATATTCACATGTGGACACCTTTAGGTACCCAGTTGCATAGAAGTACTAGGCTAATGATCCAATGCTTATATGGACACTTTTAAGTACCCACTTAAAAGGATGGTCACGTGTCAATCACCGACCCACATGTGAATGCCTATCTCAGATCTAATTTGGTGTTATGCAATAATAGGTACATTTTCCAATTTTGTGGGCTTTATTAAGAATATTATTAATATTTTAATAAAATATAAATAACGCACATTTGTGCGGGAAATATCTTCAATTTTTACACGCTAAATCCCTCTTCTTTTATCTTCTTGACATTCCACCACGATGTTAATCAATGCCTTTGACCCTCGAACTCAAAATCTAGACAAGTAGGGTATGTTCTATGGAGATTAATGGGTACGTTTGATTGGTGATAAAGTTAATTTTTTTGATATACGTATTGAATGTGTTGTTGAAATTTGAGGAAAATATATTAAATAATTGAATATGTGGTTGTAAATAATGAGATAAAAAGTTGATAAAATTTGTGTTGGTTAATGTTGAATACAACAAGGCCTTAATTGGAGAGTAAGATTAAAGTGGTTGAAATATGTGGTGGAAAGTAAAAGAAAGTTGTATAAAAAATTAAAATAATTATCAAATCAATCAAAAGAGTTGTTAGAAATGAAAGTTGAAAAATGCGTGATATTTAATTGAATTAAATATGTATGGAACATTTTAATTTTTAACAACAAACATTTTCATTGTAAAAAGACATTTTGATATTTTTGGATAAGGAAGACGTAATCAAGAAAGGATTCAAGGCAAATCTTTCACTCGTTAAAAGTCGTTCTTTTTGTAGTGATGCATGAGTGAACTTAATATTGCTACTCACTGTAATGCAGCTGTAGAAGTACTGAAGAATGGAGAAGCCAAAGCAATAATAGGGCCTCTGTTTTCATCACAAGCGAACTTCATGATTGATCTTGGGACCAAAGCTAAAGTTCCCATTATCACATTTTCAGCAACAAGTCCTTCTCTTTCATCAATTCGAAGTCCATATTTTATTCGTGCAACTCAAACAGATTCGTCTCAAGTAAATGCAATCAGTTCAATCATCAAGGCATTCAGATGGAGAGAAATAGTCCCAATCTATGTTGATGACCAGTTCGGAGAAGGGATCATACCTTACCTGACAGATGCTCTGGAAAATGTTAATGTTCGTGTGCCCTACAGAAGTGTCATCCCTTCCTCAGCGACGGATGATCAATTAGTTGCAGAGCTTTACAAGCTGATGACGATGCAAACTAGAGTTTTCATCGTCCACATGTTGACACCTCTTGGTTCTCGTCTGTTCACAAAAGAAAATCAATTAGGAATGATGAGTAAAGACTATGCATGGATCATCACTGATGGCATCACTTGTGAAATAGATTCAATGGATCCTTCAGTCATAGCGGCTATGCGAGGTGTAATAGGTGTAAAACCTTATGTTCCACAAACAGAGGAGCTTCGTAATTTCAAGACGCGATGGGAGGAAAATCATTCGAGTCTTAATCAAGAATTAAATGTTTTTGGACTGTGGGCTTATGATTCCGCAAGAGCACTGGCCATGGCAGTGGAGAGGGCAAAACTGACAAATGCTAAGTTTCAAATGCCAAAAGTTTCTGGAAATGAAACAGACCTTGAACAAATCGGAATCTCTAAAAAGGGCCCACAACTCCTACGTGCACTATCGGATACAAAGTTCAAAGGCATAGCTGGACATTTTCAACTGCTTGATGGGCAACTCCAGGCATCTCCTTATCAGATAGTAAATCTGGTTCATGAAGGGGCTAAAACAGTAGGATACTGGACAACAGAAACTGGAATTGTTAGAGAACTGAATCGCTCGGCCCCCACTAACAAGAAGTTGGGATCTGTTTTATGGCCTGGTGAAATGAAATCACCACCCACTGGTTGGGTTATCCCCACCAATGGGAAGAAACTGAAAGTGGGTGTACCAGTGAAGGACGGTTTCACCGAGTTCCTCCAAGTTACATGGAATTCTGGAAATAACTCCACAGAAGTGAAAGGATATTGCAAAGATGTGTTTGATGCAGTAATGGCAGCATTGCCATATGGTGTACCATATGAATACATCCCATTTGCAACATCTGACCACAAGAATGCTGGTAGTTATGATGAGTTGGTCCAACAAGTATATGAAGGAGTAAGTCTCTTAATCTGAAAACTTTTTAAAAGAAAATAACTTCTGCAAGTGATATATCATAAATTTTTGAATAAACATAAAATGCAATGCTAATGCCTAATCTTTTCCTGATCAATGAACAGAACTATGATGCTGTGGTAGGAGATGTAACTATTCTGGCGAATAGGTCTCAGTACGTGGATATTACTCTGCCGTTCACGGAATCTGGTATTTCGCTGGTAGTGCCAGTGAAGGATGATAATAGTAAAAATGCCGGGGTTTTTTTGAAGCCAATGTCGTGGAAACTATTGTTGACAAGCTTTTGTTCATTTGTGTTCATCGGATTTTTGATTTGGCTTCTTGAACACCGAGTGAATGATGATTTCAGGGGCTCACCTTCGCAACAAGTTGGCACGATATTCTGGTTTGGCTTCTCAACCATTGTCTTTGCACAAAGTAAGTTCTCAGTTACTTGCTCCTTCAGCTTACAATGTAAGAGAAAAGCAAATAACATAGAAATCTCAGAGGCTTTAAACAAGGGCTAAGGAAGACTTCAAGTAAACACTTCCAAGCATATTTGCTGCAAATCTTTAGTTAATTTAATGAATAACCAGAATAACTAAATGTGACAGTTCAATAATTTTGCTCGGAAGGGAAAAATGGCTGATTATACATGTCTAGTTGGCACCGCCTGTGCAGAGACACCTCATTTTCCCGTGAGGTGCCACCTACATTGTCAATATAGTAGGATTTTAAATAAGTATCATCATTCTTGTTTTAACTGGAATTTTTTTTTTAGGGGAGAAGATAACAAGCAACTTGGCAAGATTTGTGTTGATCATATGGTATTTGGTGGTACTAATACTAACTCAAAGTTACACTGCAAGTCTTACATCAATGTTGACTGTTCAACAACTCCAGCCAACCGTCAAGGATATAAATCAGCTTCTTAAAAACAAAGAAAATGTGGGATACCACCAGGGTTCGTTTGTTTTTGGACTTCTAAAGGGAATGAATTTTGACGAGTCCAGACTTATTCAGTACAATTCTTCAGAGGAATGCAATGAACTTTTCTCTAAAGGGAGTAGAAATGGAGGCATTTCTGCTGCCTTTGATGAGATCCCATATATGAAGCTTTTCCTTGCAAAATACTGCTCAAAGTACACCATGGTTGACCCAACATACAAGACTGGTGGCTTTGGTTTTGTCTGTAGCCCCTCTTGATCTACCTAGTCTCTAAATCTTGCATTCAATGCTGTGTTATTTATCTGTGTCCTTTTAATTTTCAGGTTTTCCCAATAGGCTCTCCTCTAGTACCTGATGTCTCAAGAGCAATATTAAGGGTGACCGAGGGTGAAAAGATGGCAGAAATTGAAAGAACATGGTTGGGGAATAAAACTAAATGTCCAGACGCAAGCACTTCACTTTCAGCCAACAATATCGGACTTGAAAGCTTTTGGGGACTTTTCTTAATAGTTGGAATAGCTGCATTTTCTGCTCTTATGATCTATATCATTATGTTTCTACGTGAAAACTGGGATGCCATCTCTGAGCCCAATTTGTTGATGTGGAGTAGGCTAGTAAAGTTATTTCATCGTTTTCACAGTGAAGATGACAAATCTCACACTGTCAGGAAAACTAGACCAGGAGAAGGAAACATCTGGGATGGTCACTGGATGGAGAGAGGAGAGAAAGTCTCGTCCAATGGTAATTACGCACAATCTCCTGAAAAATGTTTCACTGAGTCCTTCTCCACATACCAACTGTCTATCAAGTCCGACTTTCGCTAACCGTGTGGTTCTCCACAAGAGCAAATGAATACGACGGAGAATGTAATGATAAATTCCCAAGAAGAAGATGAGCTCGTTAATGATAAATTCCCAAGAAGAAGATGAGCTCGTGAATCCGAATCCAGATATGGAAACTACTCAAAGATCCAGAAATGAAATTGCTTGAGCTGTGCAGCTGGTTTGTAAGTTTAGTCTTGTTTTCAGTTAGGAATAAATTTTAACTTCACATTGTAAAACTACTCAATCCAAATATTCCCATCTTTTGTCCTATAGTATTTGAATTATCCTTATTTGTGGAACAACATTTGCATCCATTAAGAAAGAAAATTAGAAAAATAGAAAAGGTTATGGATCTATGTGGCTAATTTTTCATGTAATCTGAGGCAAACAAACAAGTTACAACTTTCCGGTGAAAAAACTTACTGATTAAATGCATTTTTACCGAGCATCACAATTCACAACTGCTAAAAGTATTAACACATGAATTTTTTCACTTGATGCAGTGCTCATCTTCTCATGGGCATTTATACAAACATGTAAGGGGGATTCAAACAAGTCTACAACAAGTTCATAAAAAGTTTAAGCTAAATATGTTTTCAATAAAAAATTAACACAGAACGGGGAACGGTATAACCATGAAGATTGAAGAAAATCAAATGATGATGGATACCTCAAATGAAAAGAGCGGATGATTTCCAGGGTTTGTCAATTGTCACCGTCCATCAGCATGATGTCATATAGAAATGCGCACTGTCATAATTCCCAGCATCTCTCCTCCGGTATAATTTTGAAAGTTAACTTCCAACTCAATAGAGTTTGATGGCCGGGAACTGGTTTTATTTCATTTCATCACTGTGATCTGGCTTCCAATAAAAAAGGAATAAATAAACTGTCAGTAATTGGATCATGTTGAACAAAAGGCCACAGTCAAAATTGAGGCCCAGTACTAAGATCTATCCAGTCCACTTACCAAAGCCCACAACTAAAGCAATAAACCGTCATTCTGTGAGGCAAATGCAATATGGATGTCCAGTTATTATACAAGTATTTCAGTTGAGAAGAAGGATAGCTATGTTGTTGAGAAAATCAAGCTTGGTTGGAGTTATTATCTGATTTAGATTTAGATTTTGCTAGTCTTTCGTATCTTATTTTTATTAAGCTTTCTCGTTTAGCATACCGTTCGTATGTGTATATTTCCAAAAAAATAAAAATAAAAATAAAAAGGAAAGAAAAAGAAATTAGGTGTATTTAAAATATGGTGTATGAATTAAATTTTGTGCTGGCAATATAATGGTCTTTAATAGCGGCCCGAGCTATAGGCAAAGTAGGGGACCGCCTAAAACCCCCGCCCCAAAACCCTCAGATTGCCGATTTTTTCTTTTTTTTTTTTTGCCTTTTTCTCTTGTATAATGATATAAGGCGGTGTTTGATAGGATTAGAAAAGAAATTCCCGGAAAACCGATTTCCACCCGTTTCTTGGATTGCGTTTTCCAGAAAAATCATTATTTTTGTGCTTTAAGGACTTGTACCTGGAAAACGAATTCCCGGAAAACAAATACAATCAAACATACAAGTTGGAAAATAATTTCCTTGATTTGACGTTTACCAATCAAACACACCCTAAAAGGTCGAACCCAAATTTCCGGCTTTACAATCAAGACTTACTCACTAGAGGTCTATTGAAGAAAGGCAAGAGGTCAAATTGAAGAAAGGCAGAGAATGAAGAACTAAATTACAAAAGATCAAAAACAAAATAAAATGTCTCAAAACAAATCATAGTTCGAGAGAGGGAGATAAATATCCAGAATTTCTCTACGCATCTCGTTTCATCTTGTTATGAATAATAATTGAAGAATAATTATTAGGTGTTATGAATAATTGAGAATAATGTGGTGGTTATGAATTATGAGGAATAATTTGGTAGAGGAATAATTTGGTGGAGGAATAATTTGGTAAAAGATGTAATTATTATATGTGAATGACTATTATACCCTTGATGAAATTATGTAATTACGATTGTGCCATTCGAAGTTTTCCTATAAATAGGGCTTCAGTTATTAATGAAATTCATTCCTGAGAATTCCTTAGAATTCATTCTCTCTAAATTCTCTCTATTGTTTCTATACTTTTATAACACGTTATCAGCACGAGTCTCTAACCCTTTGAGTAATATGAAAGAAGTATGCTTTCTGATTCAGATCTTATAGATGATCTTACAGTATCGAAACTGGATTATTACAAGAAAATTATGGCCAATATTTCTTTGACGCTCCATGATTATAAACCTGATTAAGACTATGCTTAACACCCTTTTCCTTCTTCCTTCCACTACCCTAATCACCACTTCTTGATAATTCCCTCAACCACAAATTAATCTACCTAATTACGGCGGCAAACGGTGGTAGCAATTTGGAGAGCATACATGAGGAGGAAACTAACCCTTTGGCTATCGTGTGCCAGATAATAATCCTCCCATTGATCACACGCCGAGTCCCAACCCGTGTCGGGTAATCAAATGGAAGTGTTGCAGAGTGTGAAGAAAGGAAGAGAATCGAGAAAGGGCGAAGGTATATATATTCCATTATAATATAATAATTATATATTATTTTATAATATAATAATATATTAAACTATAACATTCGTTTTATCGAGATATAAAGGACATACATTATCAAAATCAAATTTTCGACTCCATTATACTCGATTTAACGAGAGCTTCGATTTGACACCAACATTGATAGGGTAATAACTCATTTTGAAATATGTTATTATCAAACTTTCAAAATTTACAAATCAAGACACCAACTTTTGAAAAAGTTACAAAATAGTCCTTGAACATTTTGATATTGATAAATTGAAATAGAAAGGAGATAATTTTCCAATCAGTAAAACATTGATAAAATATTTTTGACAATTTTACCTTTACGAATTGGAATGGACAATTTTACCCTTAGGGTAAAACCGACCTAATTTTGACGATTGAAAAATGGATAGAATATTCATGAAGAAATTCTAAATCCATTGATTATATAAAATGGCTTGAAGTCCATTTGAGTTAAAAGATCGGAATATTATTTTAACTCAGAAGAATTCAATTACATAATGTCTTTATTACAGAAGGATAAGTGTCTTTCTTGTAAGTAATGAGTATTTGTTACAGAAGAACAAATTTGCTCCCGTAGAAAAGTTCAATATTTAATTCTCGACTTTATTTACTGCAATTTAATTCATCGCAATACCTCCTACTTGATGATGGGTTCAATCGTCACTAAGCGGAAGGTTTTATATATTTACGCACTTTATATGCTAAGTGATGGGTAATACCTTCTACTAAGCAGATCCTACTCAAAGAAGTAGTTAAATATTATGCAATTTAATTCTTGCTATTTAAATTAGTAAATTTATATTTATTGCAATAATTCCCATAAGGTAGGTTCGACCACCTATTGGAGGAAATTTAATTTCTGCAATTTAAATTTATGCACTTTATATAGTTTGAGTATATTTCCAATGTGGTGGGTAATACCACACGATTGGTGTGCATATTTCCAATGTGGTGGGTTATACTACACGATTGGTTATAACGAATCCTACTCAGGAAGAAGTAATTGATCAAATATTCTAATCATACTCAAGTAGTAGGCGATGAGAATAAAATTACTTCTTCATATATACGAATGTGAATGGAGAAAATTGAGCAAGTGGTACTTGAAGTTACCATTGGATAAATAGACGAAAGTAAAATCTTGAATAGATCCCATGTTTATAAATCAAAGAAAATATATCGCATGGAAAGCTTATATGAAGTAATCTTATCGATGATATGAGATTGTATTAATATGAGAATAAAATGCTTCTTGAAGAAGCAAAATCACTAGATTTACGTATTTGAATAAAGCCAATATGATATTATTATTACTCGGAAGAAGTACAAACAAATCAAGTGGAACATATTGAGAATATCAAAAGATGGCATTAAACACTGAAAATATAGAAATGCAAAAAGAATATACATCTTGAATCCATAAATGAGGGATGCGTCTCGAGAGTATAAATACTCGTAACTCGCCACCATCAACATTAGGATTCATAATGAAATATTTAAAGGATCCGAATTTCTTTTTCGCTTGACACCTGGTCCGTGACCGACGACTGGCTTCCATGATTCTTGAACATATGCATGAAATTTGATGAGTAGTTCATCAACTAGTAAAATAAGTATTTTTCTCATTGAATGAGAGATAAACTTATTATTTACACTGATCTAGAAACGCTAGTAAGCCATCAAAGAAATTATTAATATTCAACAAACCTATTGGTTTGACATGAAAATTCCATCGTGCAACGAGGCTATATTGAATATTTCCTCCATGTGTTGTAGCCGCCTGGAAGGACAATGAAAGCATCACTATTATTCATCATATACATCATGCAGTTGTGGATGGATTGCGCTTGTAGCACCAACCCTGCTGGACCCATGGTAGAACTGGCTCCAATTCGAGTATTAGATCCAACTAGATGGAAAGGTATTACGCCAAAACTCTTATTCCCCATGATTGTGCGGCCATTATAAGTCTAGCTAAAAGTTTGTTGTTGGTTCCTCCAGTATAGTATATTGATTTCTTGTCTCCTAACTCTTTTACAAGTCGGTTTGCCATATCCACATATTGGATATGGCCTGCATAGATCCACCAAGAATACATACGGTTTTAATCAAGGCGAGGTAAAGGCTGACTTGTATGAGATGATTCTAAAATCTCCATATCCATCTCTACTCCTATCTCTCTTTTTGCACTATACTTTTAATGTATGAACATGAGAGATATATGAATCCCTCTATTTAAAGAAAAATTTTCAAACCAATAATTGAGTGCACTATTTACTTTTTGACAAATATGAAAGAGAAAAATGCAGAAAATTTTTTAAGTGAAAATGACATATATCTCGGTGATTGAAAAATAATATATATATACATATATATATCTTAAAATCGAAAAACAATATTTACAATTACAAGAAAAACATTGATCTTTTATTACACCGAGCTTCCTTATATTAATATGAGAAAATTATTATACTAAAATTTTCTACTAAATTTACAAACAGTGATCTTCTAAAGTAAGTTTTTCAAGACTGTAACGCTTGTTGATCTTTGAATTTGGCCCATAAGGCCATTAACTCACCTTGTACGTGTCCACTAGGATGTGTCTCAAGAGCTGTTGAATATCATCCAAAGGTTCCTTACTCAATCCATCCTTAATGAATGCTATTTTATCTTCTGGTTTCGGACAAGTACCCCTGATTTACATCGAGTGTCACATGTCCATCGAGCACACTTGTAGCATCCTCCTAATCTTTTTGCTCTCCGCTTTCTTTGAAAACTACTTTTACCCATACCAGGCATGTATTTAGAGGGAATTGAAATCTCACGGATAATCTAACATTTGCTTCAATTAAGCATCGGATATCTTGTGGGATACCATTATTCATTAGCATCCTCAATCTTTCAGACTACCTCGATAAATCCTTTTTAGGATTTTGATCAGATAGTGATGGATAGTATTTTCAAGATTTGAGAGCATATGATCCATTATAATGTATAGACCCTTGTTAGGATGAATTTTGCAATAATTTTGATGATTTATTTATAGAATAATACGACGCGTATGAAATAAGACTCGATTTTAAATAAATAATATGAAGCGTAAGAGCTACGATTTGAATTAAATAATACGGATGTGATGCGTATGAGCTCAGAGTCTGTTTGAACAAAGTAGTAGACAATAATGTCACCAAAAGATGATGGAATATGTCGGTGAATTGTTTCTATGATATCATGTTGAGCACTATAGATACTAGTGAAATCGATATAAAAATTCTTGAACTAGAAGTTCAATAATACTCGTTTGCAAAACCGGATTGACCATCCCGGTTTAAATAATTATTGAAATCAATATTTCAAGTGAAGAATTAAAGGAATTCTTCAATGATTGTTCTATAAATGATGAAATCATTACTAGCCAATATTGGGAATAAATTCCAAATATATCTGGAATAAAGGATGAGAAGTATGGGCCCACTCATCCTCCATGTGGACTACTAGATATTATGATATGGATCCACTAGATAGTCACATGTGTATATGATTCGTAATTTGAAATTTACTGAAATATTTGCTCATGATATGAGCATGATTTTGATTTAATGATAAAGCTAGTAAATGCATATCCCAATACTTGAATAAATCTGAAGGATTTGAGTATGCATACAAGTGGGATATTATATGGCAAATTATTTAAAGTCCTCAAATAAATTGCCGATATCGAGAATAGAATGCAAACGGTCTAAATTCCATATTAATGAATGATGAGAACATGTATGATTAAAATCATACCAACCTGTATGAGTTTTGGTGTTCTAAATTTTCTCAAAGATGAGGGAGTATTAAAGGTTGAAAATAAATGCATCATGTTATATCCTCGAAATTGAAATACTGAACTTGAAGTTCAAAGATGCATGAAAGGCTATGAACAATCACATATATCGACCACGATGCTTTGATAAGTTAGCGCGAAGCATTGATATTTCCCAAACATATATATCAAAGCAAATTATAAAAGATGGTCTTAATAACGGAGGCATATGCTCTTGAAGAGTATATAGACATAACTATATTGTGTAATCCTACAAGAGGATTGATAATGAGATATCTCGATAAGTTATGTCGATATGGGGAAAGAAATGAAATTGAAATGTGTCGACACGATATGAAAATGTAGCGCTACATATGATCAATGATAATGAAAATATTGAGATATATTGAAGATGATAAATGATGAATGTGAAATCCTTAACTTATGAGATGATGAGATGATGATGACTATTGCTCAAGTTTAAAGATAAGCATGGTGGTCATTATATGTTGCATGCTCATGAAAGTTAAATTACCGATCGCGTGTGCAGAAATCAAAAGGAAATTAAATGATCGGATGAGCTAAACCCGTGTTTATGAGTACCCTAAAGGGTGAGCTAAGCTGGGAATGAAATAACCTATTAAGTGAGTATTAAATGTTAAATGATATATTTTAAATATTAGTTAGTTATGAAGGTTTACTTATATGTTTACATGTTTTTACAATGAATTTATATGCTTTAAATTGTGTATTTGGAGACATGTGTTCATGGTGAATGTTTTGTAGTTGTGTAAGAAAATTGATGCACTCTAAATGAACGAAGAGTATAAAATCAATGTATATGATACTCATACAAATGTATGAAAGATTTTGAAATGCTTGCAAGATACTTCAGATATAAATACGCGTTGCACTCTTTTTCCTCGACTGAGGTTTTATCCCATTGGGTTTTCCTAGAAGGTTTTTAATGAAAGAACTTTAAAGCGTATTCACTGAATAATGACTTCTTTCCTTCATTAGGCTTTTTCCCACTTTTTCCCACAATAAGGTTTTAACGGCATATTCACAGGTATATCGAGAACGATAGGAGAAATCGATACAACAGATTCATTGGATCAGTTATAATGGAGCTAATGCTTTAGATCCAAACGATGATGATATTGAAATCATTTACCGTAAGTAAAGATATCAGCTTCAAGATATGAAATCAAAGCGTGTACTCTTTTTCCTTCGATCGTTTTTTTCCCACCTGGGTTTCGACAAGTTTTTAACGAGATACGAATCACTCATACGCATTGATAGACATTAGGGGAGCAATGTTTTGATGAAGAAGATATAACCATTGCCTATCCCCGCAATCGGTTTGGAAGTTTTTTCCCACCGGGTTTTCTCCAAACGGCCCGTAAGACGTTGTATTAATAAATATTCGTTGAGTGTTATGAATAATAATTGAAGAATAATTATTAGGTGTTATGAATAATCGGTAATAACGTTATGAGAATAATGGTAGAGAATAATTTGGTGGAGAATAATTTGGTAAAAGACGTGTAATTATTATATGTGAACGACTATTATACCCTCGATTAAATTATGTAATTACGATTGTCTTAATTCAAGTTTTTCCTATAAATAGCTGATTATTAATGAAATTCATTCCTGAGAATTCCTTAGAATTCATTCTCTCTAAATTCTCTCTATTGTTTCTATACTTTTATAACACATCTCAGATTTTAGGCTTAATATAAATAAAGATGAATCAACTCTCATGATATTCAAACTCGTGAAATATCTGAGTTAAACAGTATCCTCTGCGGAAAAAAGAAATGGAGAAAAAGGGAGTGGAAGCATCCTCTTTGAGTCCTATGGCCACCGTAGAAGAAATCCAGAAACGCCTCATTCGACCTCCAAATTCTCAACGGCAATACTTCATTACATTAATTAATCAAATTACTTATGCGAATCAAGTGCTATTGCAGCTTTATAATATTCTCTCTGTTTTTCATCAGGTGTGAGAATTTATCGCGATTGAATGCGAGTTCGAAGAGAAATCGAGAAAATAAGTCGATTATAGGAATATCGAACAAGAAGCTCGAGGATTATTTAGATCCAGTTATTCTCTCTGCAGTTCGTGAGAAAATTGGCAGCAAGAGAAAATTCGAAGAAGAGAAGAAAATTAAGAGCAAATACTTGAACGAATTTGATCAATTTGAGAAGTGGCCTACAGAGGAAAAAATACCTAAATTCGAGATCAATCTGCAAAATGACAGCGATTGGATTGGGAATTGCGATGGAGATGAAGGAATTTTATCTACTCCATTTCTGCAGTTTGAGAAATCGGCGTTGAAGAGGTTCGATGGGTGAAGGATAAGCAGAGGAGCTGCGTAGGATAAGTTTTGCGGTAAATTGAACGAAAATCTACGTGGGAGGACCATTTGAAACAGAACTACAAAATCAGGGACTCGATTTCTACATACTGAAGGTCCAGGTCGTATTAGTTCTTTCCGAATAGATTGAGGATCGCAACTGCAAATATTGTTTTTATGTTTTGCTTGGGCCTGGAATGCCAAGTGGGCCATATTTTTCAAGCAGCATTCAAACACGTCAACTCTCCAGCTCAAAAATAGGCCCGACAGTTACCGAGGACCTGCCAGGTTCATTGGACTTCACAATGACTCATTTTTAACTGAAAAATAACCAACTCTTTAAGTAGGGAGACACTGAAAGTGTTGATACTTGATAGTAATTGTTAGTGGTTTGATATGAGTAATCAATATTGAAATTATTAGACTTTGATAAAATAGTAAAAATTGATTAATAGATAGAGAAAAATTAAAACAACAATAAACTAAAACATTCGTGAATAATAAAACTAGTAAGTGCGTCTTGACGCAATGACATATGCCATTCCATGCAGATAATGCATGCAAGCACTAATTAGAAAGGGGACAATCTACCAAAGTCGTGCTACTCTTGTAATTAGCAAATTTTTTAATGTTAATAATAGTAGTAGTATTATTATTATTATTATTATTATTATTATTATTATTATTATTGGCACCCTGGTGACGTGGCATGAGCCCAGCTAGAGTCCCCCACTATGTGGACTCCCTGCTGACGTGTCGAGGGCACCAGTTTGGTTGATGACATGTTAGAGGTCTTAGGTCGGCCACATACATTTGGTAGTCGTTGGAGAACTGAGGCCAGTCCAGTTCGGACGCCACGCCTAGCTCGGTCTCACAACCTAGGTCGGCCCAACAGCAGCAGGAGCTCCAACGCCACGAGCATCCTCGCGGCTGAGGTCAGCTCGGCGACAGCACATAACGACTCCCGACCGCTACTGTAGCGACAACAAGGACAATCCACCTGTCATCTAACACTCTGACACAATCTGCAACTGACAGGACACTTTCCATAAATGCAAAGGCGGTTGAGCGTAAGTTCCGTCAACGCCATAAATGTTGGCGGCTTGCAGGTGCAGTAGAAGCAAACATCATGCCTATTCTGAAGCTAGTCCAGCCGCCCCAATGATGAGCTACCACCGCCTACTACATCCTTGCACTATAAATAGAATACTTAGTGGCCATTCGGACACAAAAAATCCTCTGTAATCAGTACCAGCTCCTAGCTCGGCTATATATATACATTTTTAGTGCCCCAGTTACTGCTAACCAGCCCCTGACACTCACTAAAGTTGATACTTAAGTATTCATACTATTTTCAGCATCAACAATTGGCGCTAAAATGAGGGCCTCACCCTTTGTATTCCAGCAGCACGTCCCAGCTCTACCACGGAGCATTCCTCCCATGAGACATGAGCCACAACCGCACTTTCCTCGCCTCTACGGATGGGAGTACTTTCGACCCCAGTACGGAATACGTCCTCCGGCCCAGTCGAGAGCCACCTTCAGGCTCAGGGCACCAATCCCCCCAGGATGTCACCCCGGCACAGATTCTAAAGCGATTGGATGACCTCACCCAGGCCGTTGCCACGCTCCAGCGCGACCCCCATAAGCTCACCGCCGAGTCCAGCGTCATATCACCTACGAGAGGACGTTCATCCCGGCGTCGCTTATGCTTCAATCGCTCCTTCGCCCCAACACGGACCACAGTGCCGCTAGAGACCCCAACCTTGTCGGAAGCCAGGTCGTCCAGAAGAACTCATAGCATCTTCGACTGGCTCGGCCTCCGCCAAGACCGGAAGTGGCAGACCGAGGGACATGGCGAAAATGCGAATGACCCTTCCCCACAGTCCAAGCTCGAGCTCCTGCGAAAAAGGGTCGCCGAGCTAGAGGCTAGGGAGATGGCCCCCACCCCCTCGACCCGGGTGGAGAAGGCCTCTCCACTGAGCCTAAAGATCCAGGCCGAGCCCATGCTTGCCAAGCTCAAGCTACCCCAGCAGGGGAACTATGACGGAGTCAGTGACCCGACCGGCCACGTCGACAGATACGCCGCTTTCATGGAGCTTTAGGGAGTCAGTGACGGGCTCATGTGCAAGGTCTTCCCGCTGACACTAGGGGACAAGGCCATGAAGTGGTTCAAGAAATTCCCCCCACACTCCATAAGGACGTGGGATGATCTCTCGACCCGGTTCCAAGCGGCCTTCATGGGGTTCCGACTACGGTCGACCCCAAAGCAGAGGCTCGTGGACGTCAAATAGGAGAGAGATGAGTCTCTGAAGGGCTACGTGGAACGATTCAACAACCGATACATAGAAATTGGCAGTGTGTTAGACGAAACAGCCTTGGTGGCCGCCCTGGCTGGCCTCAGATACAAGTCCCGATTCTGGTGGTCGGTTCACGAGAACAGTCCGGATACGTACCATGAGTTCCTCAGCAGGTCGAGTGCCATATTGGGGCTGAAGAGGCGTCGGAGACCCGGAGGCGAAACCTCAGGACCCGCGGCCCGACAAAGGCAAGGAAAAAGACACCAGCTCGGTCCAAGCGCCACGCGCTCAACACCAGCCGCCGCGCGGACGGGAAGCCGCTCGGCCACCTCCCCAGAGATTCCAAACCTTCCACGTCCTCAACACTAGCCTGGAGGGCGTATTAATGTACGTGAAGGATCGCGGGGTGCTACCACCCCCAACCCCGATGAAGACCCTCTCCTTGAGCCAGAACAAGGAGAAGTACTGCCGGCACCATAGGTCAGCTGGACATAACACCGATGACTGTCGGGATCTGAAGAATGAAGTTGAGGGCCTAATCCGGCGTGGACAGCTGCGCGAGTTCATCGCCCCACCACCCGACCACGGCCGACCTCAGCCGGGAGCTTCCAATCGGCCTCAACCTCCTACAGGGGCACGGAATGAGGTCCACGCGTTGGTCATGGGTAACCAGTATTTCGCAGGGTCGTGAAACCAGCCCAAGAGATTGGCCAGGGAGGCCCATAATGATTATCAATACTCCACGCAGAGGGCGAGGACGAGCTCGACCCCTCCCGAATCCCGGACGAGGTGACTTTCTAGGAGGCCGACGCTGCCCACGCCCGCCATCCTCACCACGACGCCCTTGTCATCAGCGTGATCCTCAATGGGACGCACATCCACCGGACACTTATCGACAATGGGAGCGGGGCCAACATGCTGTACCTCCGGACCTTGATCCACATGGGCCTCGATGAGCAGCACCTGAGCCCGTGCCCCCTTGACCCTCTAGTTGGAGTGACTGGTCATGCTACTGAGACAATCTGGCAAATATCGATGATGGTGGAGCCGGGGAAGAAGCCGTGCCAGTGGGCCGTCATGGCCACATTCATAGTGGTGGATCTCCCTGGTAACTATAATGCCCTCATGGGCCGGCCTCTCCTGTATGAGCTGAGAGCCACAACTTCCGTCTACCACTACGCCATGAAGTTCCCACGTCGGCGGGGGTGGCGACGATCCGGGATCGATCGCGACGCCGGCAACGCGTCACCTTCCCGTTATGCGCCCGTGGTGGAAGGACTGACCATCGCCATGGCCGAGCTCGACGATCCTCGTAGCCGACCTCAGAACCGAAGTGCGTAGCCGATGGAGGAGCTGGGCACCATCGAGGTCGACCCCGAGCACCCAGATGAGGTCCTGAGGATTGGGAAGAGCCTGACTGAGCCCACACGCTCTTCTTTGGTCGAGTTCCTTCGCGGCAGCTCCGACGTCTTTGCCTGGGAGCCCTCCCACATGGTCGGGATACCTACGTCCATAGCTTGCCACCGACTGAATATTGACCCTACCGTGCGACCTCGGTAGCAGCGGCGGTGCCCGCTGAACCAAAAGGCTACGAGGCCCTGGCGAAGGAGGTTGACAAGTTACTTCAGATAGGTTTCACCAGGGAAGCCAAGTACCCCACCTGGATTGCTAACCCGGTCCTTGTGAAAAAGAGCAATGGTAGCTAGAGAATGTGCATAGATTTTACCGACCTCAACAAAGCCCGCCCCAAAGACTCGTTCCCCTTGCCCCGGATAGATCAGATGGTTGACGCCACGGCTGGGCACGAGCTCCTCAGCATGATGGATGCTTACTCGGGGTACAATCAGATCCCCATGTACCCCCCGGATCAGAAGCCTACGGCCTTCATCACGGATCGAGGCCTTTACTGCTATCAGGTCATGCCTTCGGGCTGAAGAACGCCGGGGCTACCTATCAGCCTGGTCAATAAGATGTTTGCCGCCCAGATCGGAAGTACCATGGAGGTGTATGTTGATGATATGTTGGTTAAGAGGGTGAAGGCAAACGACCACGTCCAGCACCTGGAGAAAATGTTTGAGGTCCTGAGGGAGTATCGTATGAAACTCAATCCGACGAAGTGTGCTTTTGGAGTGGAGTCCGGAAAATTCCTTGGTTACGTGGTGAACTACAGAGGCATTGAGGCCAACCCTGAGAAAATCCGAGCCGTGCTGAACCTGCGTCCTCCTACCAAGATGAAAGAGGTCCAGAGTCTCACCGGCCGGATCGCGGCTCTGAACCGATTTGTATCCAAGGCCACAGACAAGTGTCGTCCCTTTCTCGAGGCTTTGAAGAAAGGAAAAGACTTCGGTTGGACCCCCGAGTGCCAGGAGGCTTTCGATGAGCTCAAGCGACACCTGGCTCAACCGCCTCTCTTGTCGAAGCCCCGCCGGGAGGATATTCTCTCAATCTATCTCTCCGTCTCCGAACACGCGGTGAGTTCGGTCCTTGCTCGCAATGAGGGGAGCATCCAGCACCCGATCTATTACACGAGCCAGTCTCTCGTCGACCCTCAGAAGCGGTACACGCCGATGGAGAAGCTAGCCATAGCTCTCATCACGAGTTCCAGGAAGCTCAGGCCCTACTTCCTCAAGCACCCCATCGAGGTGGTGACCAACTACCCCCTACGCCAGGTCCTCCAAAAGCCGGACGCTTCAGGTCGGCTGGTCAAATGGGTCGTAGAGCTCAGACAATTCGACATCTCTTACCGGCCTCGGCTAGCCGTCAAGGGTCAGGCCCTAGCCGACTTCATAGCAGAGTTCAGCCCACCGCTGACGAGTCCCGACTCCAAGATAGAGCCCTGGACGCTTTATGTGGATGGCTTCTCGACGGACATGCACTCTAGGGTTGGACTCGTACTCTTGAGTCCCGTCTCGGAGTCCTTCTGCCAGTCCCTGTAGTTATCGTTCCCGGCCTCCAACAATGAAGCTGAATACGAGGCCCTGATCGCCGGCCTCGGGTACGCTCAAGCCATGGGTATTTCCCACCTTCAGGTCCGAAGTGACTCCCAGCTTGTCGTAAATTAGCTCAATGGAACCTACCTCGCCAAGGATGAGAGGATGACCAACTATGCCGACCTCGCTGCCTCCGAAATGCAGAACTTCAGGGAAGTCGTCCTTCGACAGATCCCTCGGACCTAGGACAGCCTGGCTGACGCACTGGCGCGTCTGGCTACCAGCGAAGGGATAGAGGAGCTAGAGTTCGTACCGATCAACCGGCTGACGAGGCCGGTCATAGCCCAGCACTTCCTCGCTGCCACCATCGACTTAGGCCCCCTTCATGGAGAGACGAAATTTTCTCCTTTTTGAATGATGGTAAGGCCCCGGAGGACTCCCGGATGGCTAGACAGTTGCGGATTAGAGCCGTTCGCTACACTATTGTCGACGACACACTCTACAAACGTAGTTTCTCGGCCCTCTACTACGGTGCTTGACTGAAAGAGAAACGGCCTTTTTGTTAGACGAGGTCCATGCTGGAACATGTGGAAACCACTTCGGAGGCCAAGCCCTGGCACACAAGGTCCTGAGAGAAGGCTACTTCTGGCCGACCCTCAAGAAAGATGCGATATCCTATGTTAGGCGCTACGACAAATACCAGCGCCACGCCCAGATCGGCGGGGCTCCTCCTACCGAGCTAACCCACATACTCAGTCCATGGCCCTTTTGCAAATGGGGAATTGATCTAATCGGACCGATGCCAACTGGTCGCGGAGGAGTAAAGTATGCGATTGTGGCCGTGGACTATTTCACCAAGTGGGCAAAGGCCGAGGCCCCGGCCTGGATCACGGAATAGAAAATAACCGATTTCATCTGAAGGGCAATCGTATGCAGATTCGGGATACCCGAGTCCATCGTAACAGATAACGGCCGGCAATTCAACAACCATCGGTTGAGGTCCTTCTGTGAGGACCTGGGAATCAAGAAGCACTATTCCACGCCGAACCACCCCCAGTCCAACGGTCAGGTGGAAGCTGTGAACAAGATTATCAAGCACACACTCAAGACCCGACTGGAAGAACTGAAGGGCGGATGGGCAGACGAGCTCCCGACCGTCCTATGGTCCTACCGGACAACATGCAGGACCAGCACGGGAAAGACCACTTTCGCGCTGGCATATGGCGTCGATGCAGTCATACCGGCCAAGGTCGAGCTACCGACGTTCCGCATTCACTACTTCTCCGAGCACACCAATAACCAGGAACTTTTGCTCGAGATCGACGTGCTGGAGGAGAAACGGATGGACGCTGACCTCCGTACTAAGCTATATAAACGCCGCAGTGCGCGGTACTTTAACCTGAAGGTCAAGAGGCGAAGCGTCTAGGTCGGAGACCTAGTACTCAGGAAGGTCTTCCTCGCCACTCGGGACCAAGTCGCAGGAACCCTGGCCGAGAAATGGGAAGGCCCCTTCGTAGTCCTCAGAGCCCTCTGTAATTGTTCCTACCGCATCGGGACTACCGAATGAGAAGAACTCCCCCACCCCTTGAACTCTCCCACCCCTTGAACGTTGAAGTATGTCCAATAGTTTCTTGAATATTCGCTATAAAACAATTGTAATATCTCTACTCCAGTAATATGAATTTGGACCTTTTAGCTGTTCTTTAAATTTGTTGTTCGATACCTAACTGCTAGATCTAGGTCCACCATGGTGGACCCACCACTCGACAGAGCCGACCTACGGGGTACAGGTTGGGGACAGATCCACCAAGGTGGCATCCAATCAAATAATAAAATTAAAATGTCCATCTCTTCAGATCGGACTCTAGGTCCACCACGGTGGACCCACCCCCCGACAGAGCCGACCTACGGGATACGGGCTGGGGACAGATCCGCCAAGGTGGCATCCAATCAAATAAAAAAATTAAAATGCCCATCTCTTCGGATCGGACACCAGGTCCACCCCGGTGGATCCACCCTCTAACATAACCGACCTAAGAGGGACTGGCTAGGGGCAGACCCACCACGGTGGCAACCGCATGTTAAAACAAGTGTTAAGTTCTTACAGCCAGCCGTGCTGGACCCATTTTATTTTAACCGACCTACGACATTGTGCGTCACATGTATACGCGATGAGTTGAATACTTAAAAACAGTCGCATGACAAAAGAAACAAGCAGACCTGAACTCAAAAATTAGAAGTAAGCCAGGTTATTAGAACGACTGCTTACGTCTACCCCAGTGGACCCATCCCCTGATATAGCCGACCTCAAAGGTACGGCCTGGGGACAGACCCACCAGGGGAGCACCTAACTTGTTCAAGAATTACATTATTAATCTCCTATGACCCCAGCAAGGGGACGACTTGACGAGTTGTCCGGACTTCGAGTACGGGTGGGACAAAGCGAAGCATACACATACATTACGAACTGAACACGATAAAAACAATTGCATATAAAAAAGAGGAATGACTGAACTGGAAAATTAAATTGCAGTAAAGGAACACAAATAAACCAAAGCTCGGCAGAACCGAGGTTGGCAATATTCGAGACAATAAATTAGTCATCAAAAATTACAAGGCACAAAAAAAGAGAGGGCAGGACTGAGGCTACTAGCCGTCCTCGGGCTAATTCTCCGGCAGGCCGTACTCAGCCCTGACCCGTTTGACTTCGTCCGTGAGGAAGCCGATGTCCTACTCCGGATGCTTCTTCGTGATGTCCCCGATGATATCCTCGGCAACACCGACAAAAGTGGAGTTAAGCTCGGAAGTGTACTCGTAGGACTGCTTAAAGGTCTCGATGACCTCCTCACGAGACGGTCCGGACTGAGCAACCTTCAGCGCCTCCAACTCGGTCCGTAGAGAGTCAACCTCGGCGGCGTGGGCCCTCTTGACGTCCGCGAGCTCCTGGGCTCTCTCCTTGCTCCTCTTCTGGGTCTCCCTTAGCTTGGTCAGAGCCTCGGCCAAGCAGGCCTTAGCCTCAGCCAGTTGCGGCATCACTGTCCTTCAGGCTAGCCTGCAACTCTTGGGTCGTCGCCCTCGACTGCTCCCAACTCTGGAGCATATGGATAATAGCTCGACCGCAGTAGGCGACCGCCGTCAGAGCATTGTCCTCTGGTCTGAGCAGGTCCAGGTAACGCTCCTAAACTGGGGTCCAAGATCTCCCCAACGCAATTGTGGCGTTGTCGAGCGAGGCCGGCACAGCGGACGAGCTCCCGACGTGAGGAGGGGAGTTGGCCCGACAGAAATCCCGCAAAGGCTTCAGCACGATCCCCTTGGTGGTCGAGTACGCAGCCTTTCTCGCCGGAGTGGTCCCAAAGTACGGGAGGTCGGCGACCGGGGGATGGACGTCGGTGCTACTGGGCTGGGCCGCCTTCGGTCCCATCATTAGCCCCTTCCCGACCCTGTGCTTCGGGGGGAGCCTGGATTTGGTGACCGATCTCGACGGCACGGCCTCGGGAGGATACGAGGAAGGTATGGCATCAGTGCGGACCTTCTTCTGCGCGGGCTGAGCTTAACGACCCCTCATGGCTGGCTGGGAGGACGATTGAGCTGCAAAACCGAGGTCAGTAATAATTTAAAGGACTAGTGCGGCAACGACGAGGTCGGAAAAACTACCTGAGGATGAAGACCTTTGGGGTCGAGATCGGGACAGACGAGCATGGAAGAGGTTTTCCTCGGTGGTGAGCTTACGCCAATCACGATCTAAGATCGACCTCGCTACCGCCACCCTGGCTGCCCAGTTTTCTGCCAGTCTGGCCTCCTTGTAATCTGCATAGACAAAGTGTTGGCTCAGATCGAAATAAAATAGTAGTCCAGTTCGAAAGATGCTTACCGACGGGATGATAGTTCACTGGGATGGTAGCCTCCCCCTCCCTATTGTCCTGGTTGACCAGGCACCCCTCCGCCCAAAACCAGTTTTGCTTCTACCCCTTCACCGAGTCCGGCAGACCTGTGACGAGGGCACCCCCCGAGTTCGGCTTCACCGAGCAGTAGTACCATCCCGAGTGCTGCCCATCCGACTTGAATGAATATAGATTGTTGAATTCCCACACCGTCAGCTTCCCCAGACCGACTTGGTGCCATAGGACCAGCATTCCTATCAGGGTCTTCCAGGCATTCGGGGTGAGCTGGGTCGAGGCGACACACTAGGCCTTTAGAAACCCCTTCACTGCCCTCGGAAATGGCAGCCTCACACCGGACTCAAGCATCGCTTGGTTCACGGCCACCAGCCCCGACGGCGGGTTGTCAGCCCGGTCATCCGCTCTAGGTACAATGAATCACACCCGAGGTGAGACCTGGTACTATGAATTCTATTGGATCAGCATCCCTTCCGTCACCGCGGACGAGACCTCAGAGCACCTCCAGGGCCTCGCCGGAGCACAGCTAGCGCTCTTCTTCTTCCGCCTCTTGACGAAGCTCGGGGGGGAGGTATCCGAACTGGATTGCGCTGAAGGTCCTAGTCTAGAGCCCGGATCGGCCAACTCCGGCGTTGCCCTTACGGTCTGCAGGGGTGGAACATCCAATACCTCTTCGACGATGGGCGAGTTCTCTCTGTGCAGGGAGGGAGAGGATTCCGGAGGTCGAACTCCGTAGTCATAGTCATACGCCTCTTCAGAGCCCGACGACATTTATGAAATTTTCTAAGTTTCGAATTCGGGAATATACCTGAAAGCTACGTCGGGAAATGGCTAGAGTCTAGGTCGGTAACGAACTGAAAGCAAGGACGGTGGACGATCTTGGTTTCAGCTCGAGAGAAACATTTCGCAAGTATGGAGAGCAGAAAAGTGGAATCCAAGGAAATGAGGGGGTATATATAGGTAATGACGGCGGGAGTTGAAAGGACACGCCCTCCCCCAACGGTCGGTCGACACGTGTGCCAGGGTAAGGGCCACGTGCCACGCCCATGCCATCTCAGGCCGGCAAGAGCTTTAATCCCACCTGGCCCAAATCGGCATTAATGCTGGGGACAATTGTTGGCACCCTGGTGACGTGGCACGAGCCCAGCCAGGGTCCCCCACTATGTGGACTCCCTGCTGACGTGTCGAGGGCACCAGTTCGGCTGATGACGTGTTAGAGGTCTCAGGTCGGCCACATACATTTGGTAGTCACTGGAGAACTGAGGCCAGTCCAGTTCGGACGCCACGCCTAGCTCGGTCTCACCACCTAGGTCGGCCCAACAACAAATAGGGCTCGCCACGAGCATCCTCGCGGTGAGGTCACCGGCGACAAGACATAGCGACTCCCGATCGCCATCATGGCATAACAAGGACAATCCACCTGTCATCTGACATCTGACACAATCTGCAACTGACAGGACACTTTCCATATATGCAAAGGCGGCTGCGCGTAAGTTCCGAGGTCAACGCCATAAATGTTGGCGGCTTGCAGGTGCAGCAGAAGCAATCATCATGCCTATTTTGAAGCTAGTCCAGCCGCCCCAATGATGAGCTACCACCGCCTACTACATCCTTGCACTATAAATAGAACACTTAGTGGCCATTCGGATACAAGAAATCCTCTGTAATTAGTACCAGCTCCTAGCTCGACTATATATACATTTTTACTGCCCCAGTTACTGCTACCTAGCCCCTGACACTCACTAAAGTTGATACTTACGTAATCCATACTATTTTCGGCATCAACAATTATCATTATTATTGAAATGCGACATTGTGTTGCATGAAGGACATGACAACGTAATTCGAAAAATTATAATATATTGCTCAGAGAAAACGTTAGTTATTTAATTAATGTTTCATTGTCTTCATTATAATGGATGCAATATATAATTATTTTAACAACCATGTAAGAACACAAAATATATAATATTATTTTCTTTGGTCTCAAAGTTTCTTAGTTGTGCTATTATTAATCATTTGATTTATTAATTAATATATTCCTAAAGTGTAATACACGTTAATCTCCATTAAGTTTGTAATGCTTTTCTCTCGGAGTTCACGTCCTGTCAAGTTTCATTGTTGACCAAGAGTACTCCAATCATGAATAATCTCATTTGCAGATATATAACGTTTGTGCTTGCATTTGGTCAAATGTTTCTTTTTGGGAAATTTAAAAACATTTGACCCTTCCAATAACAACCACGTCCCTGTTCAATAAGATATCAAGAATAGCTATAGAATTATTCAAGAAAAAAAAAAAAACAGCTATAGAATTTTCAACTATATTATGTTGTAAGAACGTACGTATGTTATAACTTTTTTAGATTTCTTAACATTGTGTTTCAATAAAACATACATCTGTATTACGTATTTATATATTATCACTATTGAGATTATACTGTATACTTTTTAAAAAAATTATAAATTTCAAAATTCTACTTAAAACTCTTCACTGAGGAATACTAAAAGCCCGTTTGTAAATAAATCAAAACACATATTTTCTCATACTTTTTAAAATTCAAATTTGATCAAATAAATCATATCCACATATCTCATAGAATTCACCTGTACTATTAAATCCCCACCATTCAATATCAACATATCTCGTAAGGTTTACTTATACTATTAAATCTCTATCACTCGTTTTACTTATTCTCTCTCTTCCTACTCATTAAAATACATTAAAATAAGTATGCCAACACCCTATACAGATTGCAGATAATCTCAATTTAAAATAAAACCCGAATAAACATTAAGTATACGTACAATTTTCGCGCGCAAAGAAAGGTAGAAAGATTTTCACAAGAAGACAAAGATGAAGAGATCTAGACCAAAACCCCATCTCTGAAATTAGGAGCGGCCCAATCAGAGAGAGAAATGAGAGTCAACCCTAGCACAAAAGATGCTCCACGGATCCAACGGCCACAAATTAAGCATCCATGGCCCATTTGGTGAAAAGTTTCATTGATCATTAATCCAAGCGTGTTCCAAGGAATGTGCTTTCAAGTAACTTGGTCGAGACAATACATGAACTTACTCGATCACCAATCCGTTACAATTGAACGAATGCGTTTTGTTAATTAATTAGACAATTCAAACAATCGAGACGAACATATTGTGGGTGTTTGCAAACTTTTAACGGTTTGTTCCAGTGTCCAAAATTTTTTTTTCTAAATTACTGGAGCTCTACATCATCGTGATGAATCTAGCCAAACTTTTGAATTTCAAAATGGAATCCAGACGAACGTATAAATCACCCGGGCAGACCATAAGCTATGGTCCACCCCGGTGGACTTGAACAAAACTGGTGAGCCTTATTTACATTTGGCTCTGAAACGTGATAAATAATTGGTAATTGGAAAGAGGCATGGAGGTGGGACCCGCGACATTTTTCTGGAAATGAAGGCGGAAGGAATCAGATTCGAGCAGGAGACATGTTTTATGTGATTGGAATCTCAACCCCTTCACTTTAAGTATCTGTCTATCTGTAATTCTGTATATGATATATATATCATTGCCATAATTATTTACAACTACAGTCACTGTATATACATAGCTCATATTCACATAACGTTGTCAAAAAGCAAAAGCTGCGGGCTGCTCCCTACATATATCATATATAATATGGATGTATATATTATAAAAATATATAAAAATTTCTATATAATATATCAGCTCTCTTACTCTGTAGTATGAATATTTGCGTGTATCTAGAGAGATAAGAGAGAGAAAGAGATGATGAATATGGTAATAAGAGAGATCTATCTTGAATTTCCGAGCCACACATTCTATATTTATATGGGATCGCTACATGAGGATATTCTCAACTTTTAGTACTTGTTTGATGCATCCTCAATTTTCACTAACTTTCATTAATTTTTTCTCTCAAGAACTTTACATTTTTTAATATATATTTCCTAATTTTCAATCACAAATTTAACTCATAATTCAAGTAAATGTACATTCTTCCTAATAGAAGCAACCCTTAGTTACATCATATTTATACATACACACATACATATATATATGTTTATATACAAAAATGATATGTGTAGGGATTGGATTATAAAACGAGGACATTTGTACCAAAATACCCTTAAATGTCAGATTTTAAAATTTCATTTAAGGACAATTAAATAAAAAAAAATCACATTCCCTAAACCCTTCCCTGAACCCATTGCTGCCCATACAAATGCTCGTTGATATATATATTCTTACCGTTCTAAAAGTATATCTGTATTCCTTAAAGTATATCTCTATTCCTTATTTATTTGTTTTAGAATATAAGCTATTCTCCATTTGATATGTATTTTATTTCTTCACTTCTCTAAGGTAAGTTTCACAAAAAAGACCTTATTTAATATGTATTATTATTATTATTAATAAAAAATATCGTCATCTAATATAATGGTCTAGTTGAAAAGTTGTAAATAAAGTTTATTTCTCTAGATTATGCTGATTACAAACTTGAAATAGGTATAAAATTTGTAACGGGTCTATCTTTAAGGAACGTTGGAATATAAAATATACGGACAACTACTCAAAACTACGATGATTCATCTCTTCAAATAATAATAATAATAATAATAATAATAATAATAATAATAATAATAATAATAATACAACATTAGACGACTATTTTATACAGAAGCAAGCACGTATGCACGCACTCAGAGAGATGTAGAAATACAGATAGAGATGGCTTTTGTTTTGGGGTTGGGGTGGGGACTAATTAGAGAGGAGAGTTGCTTTATTCCTTGTTGGTAAGCAGCCTTGATTCTTACGAAAGTAAAATGCCGAATATTCCTTTTCTTCCATACTATGAATGCCACGTGTAATTTTACCCACACCACAACTTCGAAAAATTTGGACAATAAAAATATAAAATAAAATAAAATAATACATCATTGACAAACGAATATCGTTGATAGTTCAACGCTTCGAGGTGATGTTTTCCGACATGGTCCTCGCAAAACGTCGTCTAGGCAACTATTTTACAACCACAAATCTCATGATAATTCATATAGTAAGATAAGATGATATTTTTTGTTCTTTAGTTTATGTACATATATATATATATGAATGCACTTTGCATCGTTAAATATACATATAATTCATCATATTTGATTATTCACGTAACGAAACCTTTTAGTCAAATATGTTGTGTAGTGTAAATGTGAATTTTGTTCAATGTATACATCAAAATTTTAATATCTGATTATCACCCTTAGACACTTCAAATTGTTTGTTTGGGGGCTTTAACTTTAATTTTTTTGCTTTAAACAAATGTCAACAATTTGTTTTCAATTTTTAAATTGGTCTTACGTATATATTTGGACCAAACCCAACACAAGTATTTCAATTGTTTCTTTTAAGAATATTGTCCATCATTGGAATAACCATTTTTTTCCTGATTGTGTGTGACTTTATATTCTTCCAACATCAACAGTCATTCAAATGATAGAAATCTCGAGAACCGCAAGAAAAGAACATTCTTTTGGAAATATATGTCCCAAACATTCAACGAAAATCAACCTAGTAATCCTCCAAAAATTCAAATAAATAAATAAATTTAATATAATAAATCTATTATATATAAATTTCTATCCCATCTCATCAAAACAACTTTCATATTTAATATATATGCTGTTTTATTTGGATAGTACAGGACAGATGAATTGTATCTATAAATTTGGATTCCTTATAAGGATCAAGTAAAAATTTGTTGTATCATTTTATATCGTCTCTAATCAAAATATTGCAATTAAAATAGTCCAATCATGATCATCATTAATATGTATTAAATTGTATTAACGTGATAACGTGACTTATCACAATTGGAGGGACACACACGGGGATGTAAATAAAGACAACAGATCTAAACTTTGAGCGGTGATGTAAAACGAAAACTAATTATATATTTTTCTTATTTACCATCAAGTATATATTATCTAGTCAATTTTATGATCACTAGTGTCTTAAACCCTATTTTGGGCCTTTTTAGGGAAATCTTATTTTGGGAATTTAATATCAGAAAATTGTAATAGATTTTTTAAAAAAATGATTCCAAGAAACGGCTATGCTAATTCATTGAATTATTTTTCAGGAGAGCATCTCCATTGCAATATGAATGTTAAAAGATGATGTGGAGGAGAGGGATAGATAGAAGATGATTATTTTAATTGAAGAAATTGAAGAATATGTAGAGAAAAGAGAGAAATTTGAAAATGTGGAGAGATATAAAATAAATTCAAAAATAATAATAAAATAGTAACTGAGGATATGAAGTTGAATGTGGAAATGTAAAAGTAGCGGGGGAATTTAGGAAGAAAAATTGGAAAAAATTGATAAAAATGATCAAGAAATAAAAGGAAACTAAAAAAATCGGAGACTCGGAGAAATTTTTGTATCTATATCTTTCCATTATGGACATCGAAGCAAGACATTGTGCAATGGAGATGCCCTAACAACAATTGGAGATTGCAGATTTTGTTGTTTTGTCAGAGCTCAGAAGCATGAACATGACACAAAGATAAAGAGCGAAAAGAAAAGAAGTATAGAGGAAGGGTGAAGAAGAAGACTCTTCTTTCTCTCTCACTCAAGGTACACACAGCGAGTGTGACAGTGATACATTGGAGCTCTGAAATGCGTGCAATTACATGAAAATGCAATCTTGAAGTTGCTGCAAACATCTTTTGACTCTGATGTAATGCAGCCTTTATGACGTGAGTCTCTCTCTCTCTCACTCTCACAAACAATCTTGAAAATTTTGGGTTTTTAAGGTAAATGGTTTGGCATCTTTTATATGGGATTTGCTTGGAGCATGCACACACGTGTATACACAATTTATTACACCCAAATAGGATGTGGGCCTCCTACTTTGGGGGAGGTATGATCATTTATGTTATACTTTATTGGTGTAGATTATAATCATGTACAGACATGTGTATTTTAAAATTATTCCTTTTATATTCGTGTCCAATTTGAGAAACTTGGCAATGTATAATATATTGAGGTTTTTGAGAAATGATTTGTAAAATATATTGTTGAGAAGTAAGAAAATATTTTATGAAAATGTAAAAGATTGTCAAATTAGTCAAACATAAGTGACTGAAAATAAAATTTGAAAAAATAAATTTTTTATGTAATTTATAATAAAGAAGCTCTTATTTGTAAGTAATGTGATCATTTTATATCACAGCAAAATGATCAAATTAAGAAACGATTTTCTTTTTTTTTGTTTTGTTTAAAGTTATATATAAACATTAATAATGTAATCGTTCTATGACTGTGGATTTTTTAAGTGATGTAATATATTGTGTGAAAGGTTAGATTCTTATTAAATATGTTGTTTGTAAGTCTATTTGCACACTTATTTGTACAAATAACAACATTGTTTACATTTTTCTTAAGCGAGGCGTCTTTTTGGTCCAAGTATTACTAAATAAAAAAAAAAATTAGTTTTAGCCGTTTAGAATTTAGATTATACTGTCAAGGTGGCTCAAAATTTTTAAACAACAACGAGTTTTACAGAAACATATATGCAGTTAAAAATGAATTTGAGACTCCCCCCAAAAAAGGAATGTGAGAAAAAAAAAAAAGAGAAAAGTGTTTGGATCAAATAGGTACTGGATGGTACTTAGCTTTGATCTATATATAACTTTTTCTACTTAAAAATTGACGTATATTATTTAGTCAAATTTCAATATTAATTATACATTTCAAATCGCTACACTTTAATGTACACACATGTAAATAGTTCCACCACTATACAACAAAAAATTTAAGTTGTTTATAAATAAAATATTGCATGAACACCTACAGGCCTAGTTACGTTCTCTATTCCTCTGTATATGTATATTCTCTCGTGTTATCAAAGTGTAATTTGGTTTCTTAATTTCACAGTATGTTGTCAGTTAATTATATTCGATTGTGTTTGGTTTCTTGGTTACGTTGCACTTTGCTCAATCAAAATAATCTACATCAAATAATCTAAATACACAACCCAATATATTAATTAAATAATATAAATTACTATTTCGATGAAAAGAAATAACCAAGAAAACAACAAGATAGGATAGTAGATTTAAACTTCTATATATCTTTCAAAAGTATAAGCAAATTTCAACATTTCAACCATACTAATATTATTTATAATTTTATAATCTGTATATGACGAGATCGTACGTAAACCCATCTCCACTAGATGAAAAAATTAAAAATCAAAATTCCCATCTCCATCTTATATATAACCCTTTGTTCATATATATAATGTAATTAACGTTGTTCGAAATCTTTCGGCATTATTAATTCAGGGAGATTATTTGACGATTTACTTGTTCGAAATCTCATTTTAGTTACTAGAACGCCCATCTACATTGCTCTTGAGATCCATCTAGTGTTATATATACTACAATAAGTGGTCCAAGCAATAAAAGGTATTCGAACTTTAAATAGTGGTACTATGCAACCTTAATAGCGAGTGGATAACACAAAAGGTGCTACGTCTTGTTAGATTGAACCTACATGAACCGTCTTATTTTATATCTTCTTTGTTATTTTACTCAATCAAAATAAGTGACACCTCTCATCGAATCGAGAGTTTAGATGAACTATCTCATATAATTTCACGTCCTCTTGATTTTTCTATAATATTAAAACTGTATAATCGTCTATATACATAACTAATGTTTTAATTAAATGTGACATTATAAGAGATGAGAAATAAGATAACAAATGTTGATTCCACTATATTGCACTGAAATTTGGTACATATATAGACACTTCAATATCAGCAAATAAGGAGATATATATGATCACCTCAATATCACCTGAGAGCATTATTTCTATTGTATATCTTCACTTAATCCCTCGTTGACTATAATTATGCATGTCAACAAAATTGGTCAATGTCGTTAATTAGGATTGAATCAAATTATTTCCAATTAAATAGTCATGACTGAACAGGAAAGGGACCGATAATTGAAATGTCCATTTGTGAGTGACAAGATTTCTTGGGACATGAATATAACTAAACTCTAAGGCGATTTTCTGCTATAGTTTGGATTATGTAAGGGTGAGAAGTACATGTTCTGGTAGCCTTTTTTTTTTTTTTTTTTTTTTTTTTTTTGGGTGTGGGGGGAGGATACATATACTCATCAAAAGAAAGAAAATGTTATCAGTAGATCTTCATTTTTAACGCTGATATACCATGTATATTTGGCACCAAAAAAAAAAAAAAAAAGAAAAAAGCAGAGTGATCATTTTATCCTCCCCTTTCGTAAGACGACATATATCCAGCAATATACAAGAGTGTTCATGTGCTAATTAATTGAATGATCATTTTGTCCTCCCCATTCGTAAGATCGACAACGTATATCCAACAATATGCATGCTGGAGTGTCCATGTGCTGATTAATTGAAAATTTATTAAAATTAGAATTTAATTTGATTTGGACCTAGGATTACAATTTAAACCAAAACAAGGCCAAATATTCAGCAAAATTTTATATTAGGGTCTGAAGAAAACAAAATCCAGGAAGCCAATAAAAGAGAAAAGGAAAATATATATGAAAAAAAAAAGGTAGCCAAATCTCAGTTATAGGCAATTGTTTAGCACTTCCAATGGAGTTCAAGATCAACATGCACGTACGATTACTTTATTGATTAAATAAACTTAAGAACACATAAAAAAGTTGATCAAATCGAGTGAAGATTTTGTACATATGCATAAAAAACTTGTTATGAAAAATATATATAGCTGCAAAATGCACATATTTATAATTAGAATGTAAAAAAAAAATTTAATTAAATTTGGTCATGGAATTATATATGCTGAATTAGAAAGGCCAATAAATAAAGTTATAATTAGTAATAATGCAAGAGAAAATTAATTAACATCAGACCTGAAATTAATTAGTGATAATTAAATAAAACTACAACACCCCATACACTCACTATATTCTCAAACCATTAATTCTACAAATCACCAACAAAAATATTTAATCCTATTAATTAATTCTAGGGTTTTTGATCAGCCCATCTTATTTCCAACCCTAAGCCATTCATTCTTCTTCCATCTCTGCAACTTCTCATCTTGGCTTAATCAGGGTTTTCTTGATCACCATTGATTCTTTCTTATAAAGCTTAATTAATTTATAAAGCATTATTTGTAGAAGAAGAACTGAAACATGAAAGATCAGGCCAAGAAGCTCCACCAGTTGTAGTCCATTGTTGATCATTTCCTTGCATTCCCATAAATTGCTTCGGAAAATTTAGCTTTGTGGAATTGTCTTCGGTTTTCACTGACGTCATGTTGTCGTTTAGCATTGAGCTGGAGAGTACTTTAGGCCGCGCCTCCACCTGACTGGTTTCTCCGGCGAATCTCGACTGCTCCTCTCCGCCATCAAAATGGTAAAGCCCCGCCTGAGATTGATCTATATTACCAAAAAAAGGATATTGCTGATGAAATCTCCACTGATCAATGCCACCACTTGGTAAAAGGGTAGCCACTCCACCACCAATGCCGCCACCTCCACTGCCACTGGTGCCACCGAGGAAGTTAGTTCCCATCTGGAAGTTCATATCACTGATCGGAGCTGAAATTCCGGCGTAATTCAAGCTGATATCACCACTACTGTAGTTATCAGTAAGTTGACCTAATGGAGACAAAAACCGTAGAGGTGAAAATTGGGGGAGAATATTCGCTGGACCGGTGCTGTTCGGTGAGGTGGTGCCACCAGTACTGTTGGAGCTAGCGGTGGTTTGCCGCTCGTTCGGTGTTGCCGGCGACTTTGAACTGGTGGATTTACTTCTTTTGTTTCTCCGGCAGCCACCGCCGACAGGGACACTTCTCAGAGCGCCACCTCTCGTCCAGTACCTGTTAAGGGATAAATCTCACGTTGAACAAGAATATAAAATAAAAAAAATCAATATATAAGTATTTGGGTTACAATTCTTATCAAGTTGACATTTTAAGATGGAATTTATGCCTTAACAGTACCTTCTACAGGTTTTGCAGAAATGGCGAGGCTGAGTAAGACTGTAATTGTTGAAATAGCAAAACTTTGTGTTTGTTGATTCACATCTAGGGCATTTTAGGGCAGCTTCCGGCATGGGGATATTGGCCAACCGGGCTCTCTCGGCCATCGACCCTGGCCGGATCGAGCCGGTGGTGGTGGTGGCATGAGGCTGAGCTGACGACAGTGCTAGTGGAGGCGGTGGTGGCTGTGACAGTAAAGGGTTTGTGCTGCTACTTCCAATAATTTGATGATTAATATTCTGATGCTGGAAAAAATGAACAAAATCAGGAAAAGCAGAAAATGAAACGTCCGGTATATTCATTGAATTCAAACTAAAGGTAGGATTAATAAACAAATAAACGGTAAAAAGATGATAAAATAAGCAAAAAGAAAAAGGACCGGATCAAGAAGAATATTTATCTTTTGAATTTTGCTTTTTTGTCAAAGAAGCCATTGAAGGAAGAGTATAGCAAAGAAAACCCTAACCTGCTGCCAGTTGGTTGAATCAAGATAAGCTGGAATTGAAGGAAAAACCATTGTTCTTGATGATCTTTCTTTCCTTTTTTTTTTTTTCTCTCTCTCTCTCTCTCTGTAAAGGCTAATTGGTTTTGGAGGTGTGTAGTAGTGGAGAGAGAATCAAATCAACTCTAGAGAGAGAGAAGATAATAAAGGGGAATGAGAATAAGGAGCTAAAATAAAGGAGGGGGCTTTATGAGTGTATATATAGAGAGAGCTACCTGCACAAATTTTTAGTTCTCTCGATATTCTATACTTGATATTCTTAACTGATACTGATCATCTACATGTAGATATATATATATATATATATATTATTTATTTAATTTTCATTTTATATATTTAGGTGATTAATAATAAAGTAGTTAAATAGCATGCAAGGATATATTAACTACGAGAAATATTATGATTTTTTTGGAAGAAACCTGCACTTCAAAAGATGAAGCAAAAAATTATAAGACTCCAATATAATGAATGTACTACAAGAAAATGAACTTTTAGAATCTGTCGCCCCTATAGGGACAGTCTACATACGAACCTATAGGGGTAATACGTTCTTAAAGGCTCAATTTTTTGTAGTAGCTACTTATGCATATTAATAAGCCACCATTACATATTGTTAATTGTAGGTGACAATGCTAATTAATTACCTATTTCAAAAAACAAAACAAAAAAAAAGAAAGAGTAATTACTTTAGGAGTACAAAATTAAACTACTTTGTATGGGTGAATGATGCTGCTACAAGCACAATACTTATGCCTTTGCGAGGTATTAAATCATGTAAAGTGAAATATCAACACCATTATTGTTGCACTTCAATGAATTTTGACACTTCAAATAGTTTTAAAAGAAGGTGTGGGTATTCAGTAGTACTTTTTCTCTACAAATACTATTCTCTCTCACTTTCTCATATGTGCGTGCACACAATAACAAAGTAGAAAATTTACTTAGCAAACACAATAAAAATATTGCGGGCAAATTAAATATGTGTTTTAATTTATTAAATAAAATGTCAAAATTTATATATACAAAATTGAAAAAAACTTTAAAATATTGTGGATGCAGTCGACACCTCATGCCGCCCACCTGGGCAAGCTCTATCCAAGGGCTAAAATTTTTTGTCTAATCTCTGTCTGGTTTCATCATTTTTATCATTTTTAGAGTTTTTCTTAGCCTTTAAGCTTTCTTATTTTCTTGATCTTGTGTGGTGGGATCGGATATACATCGCTACAATTGCTCAACGAAAGTTGCAATCTTGCTTTCATTTTAATATATATATGATTAATTAGAGGAAGAAAGAGAGCGTGTGATTGAGATTGCAATTAACATTCTATAATGAGAGAACGTAAAATTACTTTTCCGAGAAAGATTATTAAACTAATTTCAAGAAATTAATTATAATCTCATGCAAAGGAATTAGGTTTTTGGTGGAACCAAGGATGTCCCAACCTAGAAAACTTCCCCCCTTCCTTCCTCTAGTTGCTTTACTTTGCATGGGACTACTTGTCCATAGTGCCCCCACCCATGCACATGATCAAATAAAAATATAGATAAATAGATATAATTAATTCATGTGTCACATCATTATGGTTTAAACAATGAAAGTTTAGTAGATTAGTTTTCAAAGTTGTGTGAGTACATATATATGACACTAATGCCATTAATATATATATATATATATGTTATAAAAGTATAGAAACAATAGAGAGAATTTAGAGAATAGATTACAAGGAATTCTAGGGAATGAATTTAAATTTAAACGAAAGCGCTATTTATAGGAAAAGCTTGAATGGTACAGCCCAGTAATTACATAATTTCATCAAGGAGTATAATAGTCATTCACATATAATAATTACATCTTTACCAAATTATTCCTCCACCAAATTATTCCTCCACCAAATTATTCCTCATAATTCATAACCACCAAATTATTCTCAATTATTCATAACACTCCTTGAATGACTATTAATACAAATGTCTTCTGGACTTGTTTGGAGAAAAACCGGTGGGAAAAAAACTTCCAAACCGGCTTAGGTGCGGGATAAACTTGGAGTGGTTATATCGCTTCATCAAAACATTGCTCCCACGATGTCTTCGGTATAGGAGTATTCATGTCTTTGCGCCGTTAAAACCTTGTCAAGAAAACCAGGTGGGAAAAACTTGATCGAAGGAAAAAGAGTCACAATTTGGTGCTCAGTTTGATTTCATATCTTGAGCGATATCTTTACTTACGGTAAATGATTTCAATATCATCATCGTTTTGATCTAAAGCATTAGCTCCATTTATAACTTGATCCAATAGATACTGTATCAATTTCTCATATCGTTCTCAATATACCATGAATATGCTCGTTAAAACCTTTTATTAGGAAAAACCCAGGTGGAAAAACCCTAATGAAGGAAAAAGAGTACATTATTCATGTGAATACGCTTTAAAGTTGCCTCATTAAAAACCTTGCTAGGAAAACCCAATGGGATAAAACCTCGATCAAGGAAAAAAGAGTGCAATGCGTATTTTATACTGTGAAGTATCTTTGCAAGCATTTCAAAATCTTTCATACATTTGTATGAGTATCATATACATTGGTTTTATACTCTTTGTTCATTTAGAGTGCATCAATTTTCTTACACAACTACAAAACATTCACCATAAAACACATGTCTCAAAACACACAATTTAAAGCATATAAATTCATCATAAAAACATGTAAACATATAAGTAAACCTTCATAACTAACTAACATTTAAAATATATCATTTAACATTTAATACTCATTTAATAGGTTATTTCATTCCCAGGGCTTAGCTCCCCTTTAGGAGTACTTATAAACCACGAGCTTAGCTCACCTCGATCCTTTAATTTTCTTTTAGATTACTACATACACGATCGGTAATTTAACTTTCATGCGAGCATGCAATATATAATGACCACCATGTTTTATCTTTAAACTTGAGCACCAGGTCATCATCATCTCATCATCTCATAAATCAAGGATTTCACATTCACCACTTATCATCTTCAATATATCTCAATATTTTCATTATCATTGATCATATGTAGCGCTACATTTTCATATCAGTATCGACACTTTTCAATTTCATTTCTTTCCCCATATCGACATAACTTATCGAGATATCTCATTATTAATCCTCTTGTAGGATTACACAATATAGTTATGTCTATATACTCTTCAAAGAGCATATGCCTCGTTATTAAGACCATCTTATAATTTGCTTTGATATATATGTTTGGGGAAATCTCATAATATCAACGCTTACAGCGTCTTAACTTATCAAAGCATCTTAAGCGATATATGTGATTGTTCATAGCATCTTTTATGCATCTTTGAACTTCAAGTTCATATTTAATTGTGAGGATATAACATGATGCATTTCACATATCATTTTTAACCTTTAATACTCCCTCATCTTGAGAAAATTTAGAACACCAAAACTCATACTGAGTTGGTATGATTTTAATCATATATGTTCTCATCATTCAAACCTTAATATGGGAATTTAGGTAGTTGCATTCTATTCTCGATGTCGGCAATTTATTTGAGGACTTTAAATAATTTGCCATATAATATCCCACTTGTATCTTTATACTCAATCCTTGATTTATTCAAGTATTGGGATATACATTTACTACCTTTATCATTAAATCTGAAATCATGCTCATACCGTGAGCAAATATTTAAATAAATTTCAAATTCTGAATCATTATACACATGTGACTATCTAGTGGATCCATATCATAATATCTAGTAGTCCACATGGAGGATGAGTGGGCCCATATTTCTCATCCTTTATTCCCGGATATATTTGGGATTTATTTCCACGATATTGGCTAGTAATGATTTCATCATTTATCGAGAACAATCATTGAAGAATTCCTTTAATTCTTCACTTGAAATATTGATTTCAATAATTATTTAAACCGGGATGGTCAATCCGGTTTTGCAAGCAGTATTATTGAACTTCTAGTTCAAGAAATTCTTATATCGATTTCACTAGTATCGCGTATAGTGCTCAACATGATTTATCATAGAAACAATTCACCGACATATTCCATCATCTTTGGTGACATTATTGTCTACTCTTGTTCAAACACGAGATTACTGCTCATACGCATCACATCAGGCTATTATTTAATTCAAATCGTAGCTCTTACGCTTTATTTAAAAATCGAGTCTTATTTCATACAGCGTCGTACTATTCTATAAATAAATCATCAAAATTATTGCAAAATTCATCCTAACAAGGGTCTATACATTATAATGGATCATATGCTCTCAAATCTTGAAAATACTATCCATCACTACCGACCAAAATCCTAAAAAGGATTTATCGATGTAAATTTGGCCGAAAGATTAAGGATGCTAATGAATAAGGGTATCCCACAAGATATCCGAGTGCTTGATTGAAGCAAAGGTCCGATTATCCTGGTGAGGTTTCAATTCCTTCTAAATACATGCCTGGTATGGGTAAAAGTAGTTTTTCAAAGAAGCGGAGAGCAAAAAGATTAGGAGGATGCTACAAATTGTGCTCAGGTGGACATGTGACACTCGATGTAAATGCGTGGGTACTTGTCGTAGAACCGAAGAAGATAAAATAGCATTCATTTAAGGATGGATTGAAAGTAAGGAGCCTTTGGATGATATTCATGACTCTTGAGACACATCCTAGTGGACACGTGCAAGGTGAGCTAATGGCCTTATGGGCCAAATTCAAAGATCAACAAGCACTTTATAGTCTAAATACTTACTTTAAAAGATCCAGGTTTGTAAATTTAGTAGAATAACTTAGTATAATGATTTTCCCATATTTATGTAAGACAAATTTATGTAATATAGAATATCAATATTTTTCTTTTATTTGTAAATATCGCAGATTTTCGAGTTTTTTCGTTTATTTTCTATCATACCAGGATATATGTCATTTTCACTTAAATTTTTCTGCATTTTTCTCTTTCATATTTGTCAAAAAGTAAATAGTGCACTCAATTATTGGTTTGAAAATTTTTCTTTAAATAGAGGATTCATATATCTATCATTCATTGATTGAAAGAGAAAGATAGAGGTGGAGATGGAGATGGAGATATCGAGAATCATCTCATGTAAGTCAATCTTTACCTACTTGAGTAAAAACTATATGTGTTCTTGGTAGCTCCAGGACTAGTAGGTCATATCCAATATGTGGAATATGGCGAGACCAACTTGTAAGGGAGTTAGGGAAACAAAATATCAATATACTATATGGAGGGACTAATAACAAACTATTAAGGAGTCTTACGATGGCCGCACAATTATGGGGATAAGAGTGTCAAGTATAATACCTTTTCATCGAATTGGAGGCGATGTCGAATTGGAGTTAGAAATGTCATTAGTCAAGCGGATTGATGCTACAAACACAATCCATCCATGAGCTGCACGATGTACATGATGAGAAATAGTGAAGCTTTTATTGTTCTTCCAGCGCTATAACATCGGCTGGAGGAAATATTCAATATAGCGTCATTTTGCACAAAGTGGAATTTTCATACCAAACCCATAGGTTTATTAAATATTAATTATTTTTTCGATGGTTTGCTAGCATTTCTAGATCGAGTGTAGAACATAAATTTATTTCGTCGTGAAATATACTTATTCTACGCTAATACGATGTTTGATCTACTCATCAAGATTCAATCATATGTTCAAAAATGCAGGAAGCTAAAACCCATCGGTCCTGGATCATCGGTGTCAGCGAAAAAAGAGATCCTTTGGATCTTTCATTATGAACTCGAATGTTAGGAATTGGCGAGTCTGAGTATTTATACTCGAGGCGCATCCTCATTTATGGGTTCAATATATATTTTCTTTTAAGCATTTCTATATTTTCGAGTGTTTATTGTCATCTTTGATATTCTCAATATGTTCCACTTTGTTTTGTCTTATTACGGAGTAATAATAATATCATATTGGCTTTATTCAAATGAAATCTAGTGATTATGCTTCTTCAAGAGCATTTTATTCTCATATTAATACAATCTCATATCATCGATGAGATTACTTCATATAATCTCTCCATGCGATATATTTTCTTTGATTTATCAACATGGGACCTATTGAGCATTTTACTTTTATCTATTTATCAATGGTAACTTCAAGTACCACTTGCTCAATTTTCTCCATTAATATTCGGTATATATGGAGAAGTAAGTTTATTCTCATCGTCTACTTCTTGAGAGTAAGGATTAGAATATTTGATCAACTACTTCTTTGGAGTATGATTAGTTATAACCAATCGTGTAGTATTACCCACCACATTGGAAATATATGAAATCTAAAGTGCGTAAATTTAAATTGCGTAAATTAAATTTCCTCCAATAGGTGGTCGAACCTACCTTATGGCAATTATTGCAATAAATATAAATTCTGAGAATTTAAATAGCAAGAATTAAATTGCATAATGTTTAACTACTTCTTCAGAGTAGGATCTCGCTTAGTAGAAGGTATTACCCATTACTTGGCATATAAAGTGTGAAATATATAAAACCTTCCGTTTAGTGACGGTTGAACCCATCATCAAGTAGGAGGTATTGCAAGAATTAAATTGCGATAAATAAAGTGCGAGAATTAAATATTGACGCTTACGGAGACGATTTGTTCTTCTAGAACAAATACTCATTACTTTCTAGCGACACTTATCCTTCTAGAATAAGTACATTATGTAATTGAACTCTTTGGGAGTTACATTAATATTTCGATCTTTTAACTCAAATGGACTTCAAGCCATTTTATATAATCAATGGATTTAGAATTTCTTCATGAATATTCTATCCATTTTTCCTTGTCGTTAAAATTAGGTCGGTTTTACCTAAAGGTAAAATTGTCCATTCCAATTCGCAAAGGTAAAATTGTCAAAAATATTTTATCAATGTTTCACGATTGAAAATTATCTCCTTTCTACTTCAATTTATCAATATCAAAATGTTCAAGGACTATTTTGTAACTTTTTCAAAAAATTGAAGTCTTGTTTGCAAATTTTTGAAAGTTTACCTTATCAATATTAGTGTCAAATCGAAGCTCTCGTTAAATCGAGTATAATGGAGTCGAAAATTTGATTTTGATAACGTATACTCCTCATATATCTCGAGAAAAGCGAATATTATAGTTTAATATATTATTATATTATAAAGTAATATAATTTATATATACCTTTTCCTTTTTCTTTGGTAGAAGCAATTGAACATGCACATATTTCCTCCATTTGCCAATTCTTGAATTGCCCATAATGCAATAATCATCATTAAGCCAAAATATAATATTATTAAACTATAATTAAACACCAGAGATGAGAGAAAAAGTTGTAAATGTTGCGTCTTTGAAGAAGAGAACGGAGATCGTGAGAGAATAGGAAGAAGAATAAAGGAGATCTCGAATGAAGATGATTTTGAGAGGAGAGAATCTTGATCCAGAGAATTGTTCTTGGCATAGTTTTAGAGACAATTAATCGACTAATATTAAGGGTTTACGTCTGAGGTTCATCATAGATGGGTCGTAGAAGCGTACTCCTTCATATTACTCAAATGGCTAGAGACTCGTCTTGATAGCGTGTTATAAAAGTATAGAAACAATAGAGAGAATTTAGAGAGAATGAATTCTAAGGAATTCTCAGGAATGAATTTCATTAATAATCGCTCTATTTATAGGAAAACTTGAATGCATAAACCGTAATTACATAATTTCATCAAGGGTATAATAGTCATTCACATATAATAATTACATCTTTTACCAAATTATTCCTCCACCAAATTATTCCTCCACCAAATTATTCCTCATAATTCATAACCACCAAATTATTCTCAATTATTCATAACAATATATATATATATATATGCTTCTTAATTAATTAGTAGAGATGCATCTTTAGTTGTCTATATATATATATCCACATTTGCTGTCACAATTTTTGTCGTCTAAAATTTTTCTTTCAATTAAAATAGTCATATATATACAATTAATTTAACAGTGGGGACTATTTTGATTAGATAAAACAACATATGGAACAACTAAAATCATGATTAGTTTTTTTTTTTTTAATGAATTTAGAGTCTATGGTGCCGTGGTGCGAGAAAATACAAAAGGTCTAAATTTTAATACAATATAAACCCTTTGAGTTTAAGAAGTAAACTAGTGTTTCTACCCGTGCGTTGTACGGGGAGACATATATAGGTTGTTACTGGTCATTTTTTCTAATATAAATACCAGGTGCATGTATTAGATTAGAGTTGATCCAACTTGCACATGAATTGGCTTATTTTAATGGTGTGATTTTTTTAATTCAGAAAAATAGGTGGACGCGATGCTTGTATATATGTATACACGTTGAAGAAGAAGTCGAGTTGGAAAAGACATGTAGAAGCGGTAAAATTCATTGCCATAATTAAAAATTGATTTTTTAATTTAGAAAAATAGGTGAAAGTGGTGGGAAAATGTGCTCGTTTTATTAATAATATATAGATAGATAAGATCATAAGAGGTTCACAAAAATAAAAATTATAAGGAACAGTCGTATAGTCACCTAATAGTTATCACAAGTTTGTTGTTTTGATTCTTATCACATCCAACGAAAATAGATCGCACGTACATTTAAATGTATTAATCCAATGATATAAACTGTTTTAATTAAACGTAACAACCAGTAATACAAAAATTGAAACAATATTCTAAACTCGTCCACCACGTAGTTGCATTTATAGTGAAGTTCTACCCTAAGTATATGGATCCGGTCCAGGGAAAATTGGACGAACCGGCTTCCAAATTTTCATTGGATCCTTTGGCTTGGGACAAAAAAACTGGAAAATGTGTAACCGTCTAAGACAAATTTACAAAGAAAGCAAAGGAATAATTTGGTTCGTTGCCGGAAAAAAAGTTGAAAGCCATTTAAGACCGAAACATGACGTCCAAATTAAAATTATTCCATGAAAAAGGACCTAACTTTACTTCTTTACGTGATTTAATTTTTAGCACACTCATAAAAAGCTGTGATTTATACTTCTTAGGATAAGAATTATTCATAGCCTCCCTTTATTATGTAAAGATAATTTATTTATTATATATATATATATATATTAAAAAAAGAAGAAATTATATTTGTGTATATATGTATCATGAGGACTGTTTGGGTCCAAATAGATTCACTTTTGGTCAACAAAGTTGGGATTAATTGAGGTTACATTGGATTCCCAAACAGAACGCCAAATTAAATTGTCTCGTTTAAAAAGTTTGAAAATCTTGTACTCCATAATTCAATTATATGTCTAATATACATGAAGTCCTTGTTTGTTGTGACTTTTTTCTTTTTAAAATTTAACTTTTATTATTCTATCAGAATCAAATTTAAATATTAACTACACATCTCAAATTATTATTCATTTACTATGAGTATCGGTTTGATCAATAAATTAAATTGACCTTAACGTCTAAATTATGGCGTGATATGTATTATCGTGATTTAATCCACAAACAATGTCGAATCGTGATGATACGTCTTCATGGCAAGACGTTAAAGCCAATTAACATGGATCAAAGCTATACAACGAATAATTCAAGTGCGATCCATTGTTACGGTTTTTTTTTTTTTAAAGGCTCGCGAATGTTCTATTTGGCGAGGAGATCAATGTGGTATTTATATTCTTAAAACTAATTTCAGCTGAATAAGAAAAGTAAACACGGTCTATTGAAAATAAGGAAATTATTATATTATTATATAGATTTAAAATAGGTGGGAAAATATAAAGGTGGTTGTCCCAGATGGAAAAGTAGAAGCACTAGCTTGCATTTTCTATTTATGTAGTTAAGTATGATATTTGCATGTGTGCTCTAATAAGCACCACAAGTCTTTTGAAAAGGACTTTGATGTCACGATGGGCCACTTATGTGGCCCGCTTCTTACCAGGCTTAGGTTTAGGAACTGGGCTCCCAGTTTGCACTTGGGCTCAATTGTTCTGTTTAATATCTGCTGAGCACCTACTATTTAAGATTTTACATCTTGAGAGTTCACAAAAAATTTATTCACGAATTAATGAGAATCCTTTTAGTACCCTTTTATATATTTTTATTTATCTGTTTATATATCTCCAAAACTATATTTCATTATATAAATAACCATGAAAAATATCATTTTTACCCCTGTTGTATTGATGTGAAATCTGACATTCCATTAAAGAATTGCGTTAATAATTCTACGATTTGGTTTTTCCCCTAACATCACTCTTATTCTACCATAATAATAACAATGTCTCTTAACCATCCCAATTGTTCTCTTTCCAATAAAAAATTAAAAAAAAAAAAAAAAAAAAACCATCCCAGTTGTTGATTACTAGCCACTAGGCAATGTGACTCATCTAATGAATTGAAATCCAATACTTATTGGACAGGTCTACTTGAATATTCCATCTAACTTGTAGTGGGCCCGAGATAGGAAGCTTCCTTGCCAGGTAATAAATGCATGTATTTACCACTCCCATTTACAAACTAATTAATAATAATCATTACCCACCGTTAACTGATCTGTGATTAACAATATTTATACACTAAACATATAATAATAATTGTCCATTCTTAAGAAGGTGCTAATCCTAATAAGAGTGCACTTTTAACATATTGTGCGTTCTATTCTTAGCCTGGGGGAAAAATTATTAAAGTGCAGTCTTTATGTATTGACAAATGACAATCATATAATGAATTTTTCTTAATACTTAGTATGAATTATTATAAATATGATACGTAAAAATTGTGTTGTACTTAAAAGTTAAAAATGTACATACAGTCGAGTGAGTCGACTAACTAACGATGACATAAATAACATTGCTAATTTGGTGAAATTAAGTGTTTATGCAAAATATCCTTCTATTTTTATGATATTATTATGCACATGCAAAGAAGATGATAAAAGACTGTTAAACCAACCAGGGACTAGGGAGTGTGCTTTTTACTAGACAAAAGTCACAAGAGTTTAGTGGCATTGCAAAAACAATAATTCATTATGTGATTAATTGTTTTATATGAAACTTATGGGTCTACTTTAGACAATTTAATCGGTTAATAACATTTAAATGTCATTTAAATTTGTGTTTAATATCAAAGCATGAATGTTACACTTCTCTAATAGCATCCACAAAAGAACCACACCAATGAATGTATGCCGTACCACATTATAAAAGGTAACGCATGTTCAATCTTTTAAATAGAAATCTTTTTTGGACTCTGTGGAGTTTGGATTTGCAATATTATTTTTTATTTTGTTGGTTTATTGTTCAATCAAAATAGTTCATATTTTTTAAATTAATAGTGTATGTAAATATTAAATTAGTGATTAATTTGAAATGTAAGATCAATGAATAAATAGAAGAAACACTATAATAGAAATGAGTTTGAATGTTCCACTCATTTTATTTATACATTCATTCTTTAAATTTGTTACCAACGATTCTAGCTAGTAAGAGCGTGTTTGATTCGCAAAAATTTTCTAGAAAAATATCAAATCAAAGATAAGATTTTCCTACTTTGTTGTTTGATACAACAATTTTTCATGGAAAATATTTTCCATGTATAATCATTTCATGCACAAATGAGCTATTTTTTTATGGAAAATATAATCGAAGTGGGAGGTAGGAAAATATTTTCTTGGAGATTCAAATAAAGAAAAATATTTTCTAGGAATGCAATTAAGCACACCCTTAGGGTGTGAGGGTGTGTTTGATTGCAAGAGGTGGAAAAGAAAATTTTACCTGAAAAATAAATTTCATTAATACCATGAATTCAATTTTCCAGGAAAATTATTGAAATTGTACTTTAAACACTTGTACACGGAAAATAATTTTCAGGCAAAATTTTCCAATCAAATAGCAAAATTAGAGAAACTTTTCCATGATATAACGTTTTCCAGGAAAAGTGAAGGCAATCAAATACGCTCTAAGTTTTTTCAACAATGGTGACAAAAAACAAATGCTGAAATTTCAAATTTCATCTCTCACATAATTCAGCTAGAATTCCGTTGCCCACAGTGAGAACATTGTTATGGTACTCACAATGGGTTAGATCAATGACATGTGCCCCTTCATAGTAGAGAGCCCACAATTTCCCACATATATCACTAATCCAAATCATTATGAGTATCGTAACGGTACTTACTGTGGACAATGGAAGGGACTACACATAATTCTATCGTTGCACAATTGCATATTTTTGGTCCTTAATCTATTTCCAAGCAACACTGTTATCCGCTTCTTCTAAGAATTATCTCTACAATTAGATTAGAGCCACCAAAATATATATATATATATATATATATATATATATATATATTAATTCATTCAAGAGTCAATGTACAATAACATTTCCAATGGATAGCGTTTGTGTAGTGCCTGTCTATGTGGCAATTAAATGGATGAATGTGCAATTCACGTGGCATTATATTTGAAAAATATACGTTCAACTCCAGTAATCATCTCCAATGATTTCATTTACATTGCACTTAATTAATTAAAATACATTACTTTCATATCCTATATTTTTATAGAATTAGTGACAATTGTGGGGAAGATGTCTTATCTTAGACGTAAAATTATCATATTGTCTATTTTAATTTATATTGCATCACTTTGTAGGAAGAGATGGATACGTGGCAAGAGTGTCTTAGATGTAAAAGTCTTTGCTCATATTGTCTATATTTCAATTTATGTCAAGTTACAAAACCTCTTCCTTCTCTCTACCCTCCTACTTTCCTTCTCTCTTCTGCGTTCCCTTCCCCTGCGTCATTGGGGGTATTTCTTGGTTTGTTGGGCCTTAAATCATCCCCATTCTTCTCTTCCTATGCATATTTTCTTTCAAGAGATGTCTGTCCAGATAGATATGGGCTTTTCTTTGCCTTTTTGTGATTTCTTCGTCTTGGTGTGGCGCTTGGTTTTTCATCGTCTTGTTACGGTATTGTTTGTTCGTGCGCTTTGCACTGGTCTTTCCCTTTGAGTCACCGCGGCTTCAATCCATCTTTGGGAGTCAGCATTACCGATCCGGAAGTATGTGTATTACGATCACTTTGTTTTAAACACCTTTGTAGGTATTTTGCCCTTTTTTACTTTTAATCGGGATGATGTGATCATCCATTTGGTTTAGACATATGAATATGTGGTACTTCATTGTATTTTGTTAGTTTGATTGAATGAAAAAGCCTCTTATTCAAAAAAAAAAATTATGTCACACCACTTTGAGATTGTCCCACCCAATAATTATTGAAAATTAAAATTTAGATTTTATATATAATATTCATTTTAATTGATGTGTCAGTCAATTTTGAAATTCATGTAATTATTGCTTTAATAGAATACCGACGTGTGCGAGGAGGTCCATTTAATCGAGAAATCTTCTTTATGAATCGAATATACAATAGAAAAGTTATTTGTCCCCTTGGTAACTTCAAATTCAATATGCTCGATTCGAATATTATGTTGATTGCATCATCCCACTTTCATCCTTGCAAATGAAATGAAAGAAAGTGTTAAGTGTCCCCTGCTGTTGGGCCAGATAAAATAACTATCTACTACTATAAATTTGCCATTTTCTTCACGTTTCTCTGATACGGTTAATACCCAGAATACGAGCAATCAATACAAAAACAAAGCAGAAAACCACTTTTACTCCGTTGTAATGTCTCATTCCCCCTCTAAATTGCTCATACGATATACGATTCATATGCATATGTTTTGAATTAAGTTCTTGCGAGTTGTACGCATCATAGTTATTTGGTGAAGGGTGATATATTGCAGAGAAGATGAGGATTATTAGGAACTCTAAATCTCCAGTGTTCCCAAATCTATCTGGATATTTTGTTGTGGAAGCTTATCTCAAGAGGTATTCTTCGAAAATCCCATCTGATTTGGTTCTGTTCCTCGGCCTCGGCTTCATAGATTGGTAGCACTTCATCGCAAATACAGATTAGGAATTATTCAAATTATATTTCCTCTGGGAATTGATTTGCGAAGTAATTGGTTTTATGCATTTTTTTTCCTTTTGATCTAGAAATTTTAGAATTTTAGTTAATTATTGTGAGGAAATTAGGTTAGTATGAATAAATTTAGGGTTTTGATGGAGGTTAGGGTTTATGTCTTGGATTGACACGATGAAGGTGTTTCGAAAGATTGTTTGTCTATCAAAATGGTTTTTGGGATAAATTTTGTAGACTCACCATCATCAATTACCCTTGGAAAACCTGTATACTCCAATCCCAGCCTCGATTGCAATTTGATAAGAGATAAAAGCGAAAACCAACCGAGAGTGTGTTCTCAGATGGATGAAGACACTCTTTTGACAGCTCTGTCAATGGAGAATCATCATCCATCTACCCTCTTGTCTATGGATTTAAGTGCCTCAGCAAGTGATGAATTAGTTCTCGAGATGAATCCACAAGCTGTTTTAACTCGTCCACCAGATATCAATTTACAGCCTTTGGCCAACCAAATGTCCCCTCATCAATCTTGGAACCCCCAGAAGCACACCAAGAAGCATGATATTGTTGACCTCAGACGGGGCTCTCAAATCAGTGTGCCTAGGATTGGGAGGAAATGTGAGAAAAGAATAGATAGTGTTTGGGGTGTGTGGTTCTTCTTCAATTTTTACTTCATGCCAGTCTTGAACAGGAAATCAAAGGCGAAGATCGTACGTGACAGTCATGGAGTTTCTGGGTTTGATAAATCTAATCTTGAGCTCGATGTTTTTATGGTTCAACACGATATGGAGAATATCTATATGTGGGTTTTCAAGGAAAAGCCCGAGAATGCCCTTGGCAAGATGCAACTCAGGAGTTATATGAACGGGCATTGTCGTCAAGGCGATCGACCCTTTCCTTTTAGTGTTGATAAAGGTTTCGTTCGATCACATAGGATGCAACGTAAGCATTACAGGGGACTCTCTAACCCTCAATGTGTTCATGGTATTGAGGTTGTCCCTTCTCCCAATCTCAAAGGTCTGACCGAAGATGACCGGAAAAGATGGGCAGCACTCACGGGCAGGGACCCCGAGTTCACCATCCCACCTGAGGCTGTTGACTACAGTTCATGGAGAAATCTGTCACCAACTGAGTTTGAACTTGAGAAACCACCTCATCCAATAAAGAGTAATCCACAATCCCACTCGAGGAAGTTGAATGTGATTGATCTATCACCTAGTGGGATCAAGAGAAAGAAAGATTTCATCTCACACGAAAACAAAGATGATGTAAGTACACCTTCAGATCGAACCTCTGATATGGAATTTCATTCTAACAAACCTCATTGGCTGACGGAATTTAGTGGGGTGCTTGAAAATGTTTATGGACCAGTTACAGCTGCCAAAACAATCTATGAAGATAAAGAAGGTTTCCTAATTATAATCAGCTTACCATTTGTAGATCTTCAGAGAGTTAAAGTTTCTTGGAGGAATACACTCACGCATGGGATTATCAAGGTGTCTTGTTTGAGCATGTCACGAGCGCCATTTATCAAGAAACACAACAGGACTTTCAAGCTCACTGATCAATCTTCAGAGCATTGCCCCTTGGGAGAGTTTGTTAGAGAAATCCCACTGTCGACCCGAATTCCAGAAGATGCTAATATAGAAGCGTATTTTGATGGCCCACAAACAGTACTCGAGGTCTTGGTGCCAAAACTCCGTGAGGGGTCGGAAGAACATGAAGTTCGTGTTTGCCTTCGTCCCAACCATGGGGACGTCGATCTTAGACTGAGGTAGGGCTTGTTTGGTGAAAATGTTAGGTTTGTTGGTTATGGATGTTGCTATATGAATTGCTGTGGTCTGTTGTTTTAGCGCTTGTAGATGTGTAAAGGTATCAATAATGTTAAATATGTATTTAGCTTATGTTTGCTTTGTGTTCGCAGTGATTATGGTATGTAATATATCCATCTCCTATGCTTTGTATCACCATGGTGCCTATTAATCCAAGGACTTGTTTGTTAGTTTTATTTGTGATGATATGGGACTGATTTTTGATAATCTTGCTTCATATAAACGCCACTTTGTATTTGTAAACTTCCAATCAAAACAAGAATTTTAATTATTGATACACTTCTAAGTTCTAACATCTCGTAAACTGACAATCAATGCAAGGACTTTGATTATTGATTACTAGAATGTTACACATAACTTTTTTTTTTTTTTTTTTTTTTGAGAAAAAGATGCTCATTCAAAATAGTAAATTACATCGAAGCAACACAGATTCAACACAGCTAAAAACCAAAACGGTGAAACTGCGAACATACTCACAACACCCAGGTTAATAGCATAACACGGCAAAATACCTACAAAGATGAAAAAATCAAGGTGACAGTGTACCCATGCCTCCGGATCTGCAACGTTGACGCCCAAATATGGAGTGAATCAATGATGACTCAAAGCAGATCTACCAATCTGAAAATACGAACAAACAGCACCAGACGATGAAAACCAAACGCCGCACAAAAGACGACAAAATCACCAAAAGACGCCGCACCAAAGACGACAAGATTACCAAAAGACGAGGAAAATCCTAGATCTATGTGGATATGCCACTTCTTATAAAAAGATATATACAGAGAGAGATGAAATGGGGTGATTTCCGGCCAAAATTGCCAAAAATCACCCCCTGTGCAGCAAGGTTCACGCACCAGAGGAGAGAATGGGGAGAAAGCTTCTAGAGAGAGAAAGGGTTTGGCGTGGCGACTATTGGTAGCCCTTCAAACAATACTTCCAGTACTTGTTCAATGTCAATATGTTACACATAACTTAACACCATATGTAGAGGTAAGATCTATTTGGCTATTTCACACCCCTACAGCCACACACAGTGTTGTGAGTTGTCTTGAGTGGAAAATGAAATTTGTAACGTTTTGATTCAAATTCTTACAAGTTACAAACTTACAATCACTATTTTTATTATTTATTTACTATTTACCTCTTCAAAAAGGAATTAAAAAAAAGGCCCTCGAGGTGCGCCTGTAACCTATTGGAACGTTGCAGCATCACACAGAGTCACAGAAGGTTCACTCATAGGGCGCAAACGCACTTTCAGGTTTGTCACTCGATGGCAGATGGTAGGCTCCATTGCTGCTTTCCTCACTATCTCGCCTAACTTTACCGCGAAATCTACAGACACCTTAGAATAGTTCGATTACGTAACAGTTCGCTGCACAGCGCACAATCGAGAATGACTAGTGGGGGGTCCGACGACAGTGCCGCAAACGGCGTCGTCGAACTCGAAGCCAAGTGCAAAGAGGACTTCTCTTGGCATCCTTGCCAGGTTTCTCTCTGGTCAGTTGTTTATCCACATTTATTCATCAAAGCATTCTGTAGGTCGAATCTCATTTGGTAGTAGAGCTCTGTAAATCTGCGTGATCAAAGTAAATGTGCAGTTGTCTTATTCCTAATTTGATTGGGTTAGCATAGCTAGAATCCTAATTAAGTGAACGATGTATTTTCATCCCGCTTTGCAGTTCAACATTTATTTGGCTCTGTTTTTTAATCGAAACTGATAGTTATGGTTTTATGGTATTTTCATCAAGCATTCAAGCTTTTGGTGGGAAATTTATATTTGCAACTGATGCTTCTATATGTAATACGGAAGACTGGAAGGATCAAGGGTGGTCCTGCTTTAAGCCCTCAGTTTCCAGAGATGTATTGTTTTGCTATGTTCTTTCCCATATGAAAGGGGGCATATGCAAAGAGTATCAGTCAGTATAGTACATGTGTTTGTCATTTCTTCTTACAGATAACAGAACTGACGGACAATGGGCTCTCTGTGATGTCATGGCCCTGAATTAATGCCTGAAATATGATTCAAATGAATATTGTTAGGAAGTGATCCCAAATAAACCTCATGGGCAATGAGATTAAAATATATCACAATTCCATAGGCACCAATACATTGCGAACCAATCAGTCACACAAAAGGAAAACAGAGGAGGACCAAGAATAATTCATTGTTCCATCTTGAGGTGGATGTATTTTATGGATGCTAGATGGGTTTTCTCAAACATACCTTACTGTGTACATGTAAATGAAGACAATGTATATTGTCTTTGGTTGATCGGCTTGATTCTTTCCTTCTGTCCAACTGATTCATAATGAGATTGATATATCTTGTCTTGGATATTTTCCTGTACTGTATTCGGACTCTTTCTTCTCCTTAAGACAACCAAGCGCCTTATGCATGATTTCATTTTAAATATTCTTTGCTGTATTCTAGTGTCGGCCATGGTTTGGGGGTTTGGGAAATGTTCAATGGGATCCAGTTCATATGAGGGTCGTTGGTTGTGACTATTTGCTCAAATCTCAGCCCTGTTCTTAATGTATTTCTACTGTGCAATCTCTACAAATATCTGCAGCTTGCTCAATTGGGATCCCAGAAAATACTCATTCATAGATATGTATCTATGTGATGTATGTGCCTGTCTGTTCTCATTCTTGTTTTTATCACTTTGGGTCATTGTTGAGAAGACTATAAACAGATTCCCAGTATGTCATCTTGTTGCTATTATAACAGCACAAAAAGCACTTGATTTGCTATTGTCCAATTCTCATATTAAGCAGCAGAGATCATGAATTTTGCTGGTGCAGTTCTACAGGACCAGGTCTTATTATACAGTATGGTGATGGTGATTCAGAGCAAACAATAGTAGACAAAGAAGAAGTGCTTGCTAGCCTTCGTGTGCGTTCGATTCCTTTACAAGGCAACAGCTGCACACTTATCCAGCTCGGCGACCATGTTCTCGCCACTGAGAATCCTCGCTTTAAGGGTCTCTTTTTTGATGCTCAGGTGGAAGAGGTATGTTTTGGACTTGAAGAATGTTCTTTTGGTATGGACCCGTAAAGAGCTTGTTTGGGAGAGACTTTTTGAGAAACATATTTAGTTTTCGACTGCAAATTCTATGGAACCAATCACTTTCCCAACCCTTTGACAAATAATTCTCTAAAAATAGCATGTTCCACTTTGAAAAATCTATCCCTACTGGCTCTAAATGAAATTCTAAGCTGAGTATGAAAATGATATCGGTTAGAATGTTAGTCTCTATAGATAAATAGCAAATGATTAAGAATATTTAAGTACCATCTTTTCAATTGTATTAGAAGTATAGCATCTTTTTTATCAACTTGCTTGTCTGGTTATAATATCCAGAGTGATACGGTTGTGTAGATGAGAGAAAAATGTTGTAGCTCATACCAAGGTAGCTGTTAATGCATTCAGAATTCAGGTAACGACATTGTTTACCATTAACATTATATTATTTCTCGTTTGGGATGAGTCAGGAGACTGAGAAAATGGTTTTTTTTTTTTTTTTAATGATGAAATTCTGTCTACTATTAACATAGAGAGAATCTGCTAGATGCCTATTTTATCTATTTCCCAATTCGAACTTAGAATTTAGATCCAGCATAGTGATGTAATCTCGTACACGTGCCAACTATAAGCTTTACAAGGAGCCAAATACCTGGAGAAAATAAGAATGACAAGTCATCCGTTTTGAGATTCGCTGAATTTTTGGTTCATAGATGCAACCGAAAGTGGCTATCACCTATTTCATTAGAAACTGCAGAATTTTTGAAAGTCACGTTCATGCATTTATGATTCATGTCACGAAATTGATACTGATGAAATGCTCTATTTGCTTGTAGGTCCCATTTGAACTCTGTCGTGGTCAAAATACTCATAAATAATTGCAAAACACTATCGCTTTGTCTATCTTACCATTTCATACTAATTATTTCAGTACTTCAAATCATTGATACACACTACACATGAAATGATGTTAACTGTGATCTCATTTTTCATTCAGGTGATATTCCCACCACATGCATACTTTCTGATTTGCACAAGATGATGTTATTTAGTTGCTTCTTAACATAGTAATTTTTGAGGTTTTTAAGCATTTTAATATAGGAAGAGTCAACATAAAATTGTTCCAGTCCTGGTACACAGATAATGTGAAGGCTGAAGTGTAACTACTACGTTCTTTGTAAATTGCAAACTTATTGCTTATATTGTAACCGTAGGATGTTTGTGGGTTCTGTGTGTTGCAGCTTGTAAGGCTATAGTTTATTTTGGTGGTTTAGAATTATAAACTGCCTGTTTCTTCGGGCAACAGTTCATTTACATTTAGCACTGACTGCATTGATTATAACTAGCCGTCAGTTAGCCAATAAAGAAATCAAATGTGAAACTATGCAGAGAGTTTTTCTTTTTTCTTCCCTCCATTAAATCCTGCTTCAACTTTTTTCCTACTTCTCATGTACCTTGCTTATTAGAGTTGCATTTCAATCCTTTGCCACAGTCGTATTTGCATTGACCATACCATCATGAAGAGTGAAGGGAGCATTTGGTGTACACTTTCTCTTTGTGGTAGTCCACCTCTTGTCTTGCATGCATTTCAGACATATTGAGGCACATCTGAACTCTGACGTTCCACTCAAGAGTGTTATTTATTTATATATTCTTTGAAGTTTATCAGCCAACAATAATTTGTTGATAACAATGCTTAGTTTGTTACTTAATTGTATTCTTTCTGACTTGTTACTCCTGCTAAAACAATCATGTGTGAGCATCTATTACCATGCTTGATATACTTCACGACAGCCAGAAGGAGACGATGTGGCTGTGTTGAAATATCAATTCTATTAAGCCGTCATGCATGGTGATGTAGTTCAAATTATGTGATAAATTTTTCTTTGGATACACAGCTTATCTCTTGCTTGCCAATCAGGTCTCATCATATTCGCTTAACTAGCAGGTACATCGTGTTAGACACTCAAAGAAGATCCACTGCAGATGTACTTTCACAATCAAATGGCTTCACCGAGTCCATGAAGGAGGACCACTGACTATTCCGTCCAGTGCAATCATGAAATTAGCTATAGAAAGTATCGATCTTCATCCAACAATTTCTGCTTTCTTCAGTAAATTGGAATCCTCGAAAGGCTTGTCTGCTTCGCCATTGCCAACCATTGCTGATAGCATGGATTTTGATATTGATATTCATGCATTGCTAGAAGAACAGATAGAAAAGATAAGTAATTCAGCTGATGTGTCTGTGAAGAGAAACAGAAACGACATTCTACTTGGGATTGAAGGTCATTGCCATCAAACCCTGTTTTCTGAAATGATCATCAGAAAATGATTTATTTTCTTCCAAGTGTTATTTTCCTTGCTGAATTGCCCTCTCATGTAGGTTCTGTGTTTCAAGAATATTATGATGATGGTGTCCTTTTTTGCAGTTAACTTCGAAGAACAAATCCAGTGTAGAGCAATTGAGACTTGAAATTTGAGTGATTTGCATGTCCAAGGTGTGCTAAATAATTTTAAGAGGACTACTCGAAGTAAGAGCAAACAGCCTGTGGAGACAAAAATAATAAATCCACCGCTCGCCATTCCATTGGGTCAAGATGAGCTCCCAGATATCAGGTCTCCTACAAATCCTCTTGCTGCTCGTGCAGCTCTTGCTTCATTGAGGTCAAATTTTCCTTGGACTGCAGAATTTTCAGTCCAAGACAATGTGGAGAAAGCAGATAATACTGGCAATAGTTCATCTATGGATGGAGTTTCGATGAAAATTGAAGCTCTGGCTACCTTAACTAGAGCAAATCCCAAATATGAAGGCATTGTGAAGACACTCTTTCCCACCACAACTGCTCCAGAAGTATCTGAATTATCTACCATATCTTCTAGAGCACAGTCTAAGGCAAAAGAAAATGAAGCCAAGGACCCAGTAAAGAAGACAACTTCGCCTTCAGAAAGAAGGATAACTCGCTCAGCAATTCATAAAAGTGCAGAGATGATATCTCCTAGAGAGACAGAGTTGAGGCCTTCTTCCAAGAAAAGAAGCTTCACTCACTCAATAACTAATGAGGCAGAGAAAGTTTCAGCCACTGAAGCTATCGAAAAGAATATATCAACTACGCTTAGCAAATCAAAGTCTTACACAAACATTGACGCTGAGACGAGTAGATCTGAGGCAGAGGATGAGGAAAACGTCATGGAAAAAGATGGACAGATAATTAAGAATGTTTCTACAAGGAAGACCGTTAAAGAAGACACACCAAAACTCAGTTACCCAAAAAGAACACGTTCAGTTGCTCAAGAGAATGCTGGAAAGAACAATGTGCCACCTAATGTAAGGTTGACTAGGAGCAGATCTGCTGAACCCAATGAAGATGTAAAGCTTAAGACCACCTCAAATAGCGAAGGTATTTTTCAAAACTCAATATTTGAACATTTAATCATAATACATCTGTTTTATTGCTGTATTTCTTTATATTATCCCTATCTTTACAGTCCTGTGAGTTGGTTAACATATTTGGTATAATATGGACCGATGGAAAGGGACTTCCATAAACATCATATAGTCTGTAAGAAAGTCACACTCCTGGTGAAGAGCTTCGAATACTTTTGGTGCTTTCTTCACATCTATTGCTGTTTCCCTTTATACTATCTTCTATGTTTAAAGTTTTGATGAACACTCCATGCAAGCAGACTGAGTAGTTTGATGTATGATAGAGATGTTGTCATGTTGCAGAAAATGGTGCCAGCTACAGTCGTTGTCCAAAGAGGAAGCCTTCCATTTCAAAAACTGAGTTGAAATCTTCTCCCCAACTCAGATCTCTTCCTCGTACTCGTTCACAAAACAAGGCATAATCTTCTTACAATGGCTCCTTCGCAGCTTCATGTTGGGTCTTCTTACAAAACCAGTGGTCATTGAAAGCCGCAGTTACTGAAGACACACTCCCTTTGGTTATTTACATGCGAATGTGCATTAGAAAATCTTTGTGAATCCAAAGGCAATATTATTTTTAGGTTGTTCAAGCAGCATGTTGTCTTCTAAGTTCTAAACTAGATGTGCGCTCTCTTTGCCATGATTTAGATTTCGGCCTACTTTCCTACTTATACATTTCTTTCTAATTAATGGGTTCTTTTTTCTTGTGCTATGAAATCTAACCAGAAACTGTCACTCCATAAAAAAGAAAACACTCTGTCACTGGGTGTGCATAATCAATCCACAACACAAAATGTAGCTCATCTATGACACATCAATTTCCCAGTATTATTATCTATGAATTAACAGAAAGGTCAAATACAATGTGAAAGGAAAAGTCTTGCTACATCAAATGGAATATTCCATCCTGATAACTGGGATTAAACCCAAAAACTAAATTGATGCCAACTGGTAAGACACATGGAAAAACAAGAGGAGCTCATCAGTTCCCTTCATATTTTGGGTCAGCCATCACATAATGATAAGCAACCACCATTACGAATATAAATATACCAAGAAAATTGGCGAAGAAGCCCAAGGCCTGGTCGTCTAACATCTGCAGAAAAATGCATAAAACAACAAATATCTATCAATTAATTCGCTATTCAGAGCGATTAGAACAGTATGCACAGGAGGTTGTGTTGAAAACTGAAATGAAATTATTCGGATCGAGTGAGAGATAATGCATAAAGCATTTTGCATAAATAAATCTGAAATTACCTTCCAAGTTTGGTGATGGAGAAGTTGGGTAGAAATCACTCAAACGCTGGATGAATTGATGGCAAGGGAAACCCTCGGCCGCTTGTGAATTAGGGTTAATTAATAAGCTATGGAAATTTTGGGGACCAATCTCAAAAGTCAAGGGAAATTTTTGGGTAAAATTTCATTGTTGGCCCCCTGCCTTTCTTTAGCTACAAGTCGATGCGAATCTTTTACTTTAGCGGGTTTCATCCCCAAACTTTTTGTGATATTCAGAAGGTGTTGAAATTATGTGGAGTGAATGCTTGCATAATCGTCGTCTTTCTCCATGACATGAGACTTCGACACAATGTCAAATAGAATATAGGATATAAGAGGATACAATTTACAATGATAGTTACTTGAATTGTATCAATCAATAAACATTTCAATAAACCAACATAAAGTTAGATAAATGCCTAGAAACTTACAAATTTGGTGGGTATTGAAATCTCAAACTTGGTTGTTAGATCATAATTTTGGATCGGATCGATGAAGGGGTCTTGCAGATTGGATTGATGGATCGGATCGTGAATTGGAAGATCCTATTAAATCTTAATTTTATGAAATTTAAACATATAATTGAAACTTTCAATAAAAAATTTACAAATTATAACAAACTAAAATCAGTTGATGATGATGACGCCACCAATGACGCCGATAATAATAATAATAATAATAATACAAAAATTAATCCTTATTTTATAAAAATCATTATCATTATAATTTATTACACGCTATAGGTTTCATTTTTTTACGATTTCTTCTTTTTATTTTTTTTATATAACATTTATAATATTTACTATAAAACAACTTGCTGAAGTTGCCTAAGTAATTAATTAAAAGTGAAATGGAAAATTCCTAGTATTAGAGCTTTTGGTGTAAATATTGTGTTTCGATTTTATATCTTTTGATGTATTATCATTTTAGAGCTGTTATCTTAATTAATCTCTTAATATTTTATATTGTCATTATTATAACGTTGAAATTTTTATTCAGTAACCTTTTTTAATAATTGAAATTACTATATATAGTTTTTACAAAAAAAAATATTTATGAAGGAATTTCGTTTAAGAGCCTCCAAATTTTAGGACTAACTTTGCTTCACACTCGATACTCGAAGCTAATAAATACTAATCAGTGGTTATCTATACATAGGGCACAATAGTTCAATAAATAAAGTGGATTCGTATGCGTAGGTAACCAATATTATTGACTTGGAGTATTAGATTTTTTTTTTGATTGCATGCTAGATCTACGGTATGATAAGAACCTATATGGAGAAAATGCAGAACATGCCCTCCACTTCATCTCCAGTGTAAGAATTTTATTTACTTATTTTTTAAAGTAAAAATTAGTAACTTATCTCTGGGAAGATAGAGTGTTTAATCACGTTTCCCGTATGAAGGTTGTAAGTTTTTTAAAGAAGTGTGAAGTGTCCAAGTAACTATAATGCAATCGTCACATTCGAATTTCAAATGTTTATTTTACAGGGACGCTTAATAAGCGATAGCTTTGAGTTATGCTACATGTCACCTTTAATCGTTTATCTTATGTAAGGTGTACATTGAGATTTCGGATTTCTAAACGGCTAAAGGGGATCACGTGAACTTGCAACTGTTGTATAGGTTGTGTTCGTTGATCACCAATTATCGAATCATTGTTCATTTATTGTTTTCTATAAACATATGGATTTTGTACTTTTGATTACTTATCGTCAGGGTATGCGATTACCGTTCACTCATCGTTTTCCAGAAATATTAGCATCACTCATGAAAATAAAAATTAACTCAAAGATGCATGTTTTAAAAAAAAATGCAATATAATCTTTTTTGATAAGTAAAGAAAATGGAATTTAAGTATTTAAGCACACACGATGCTCATTTGTATTAAGAGCATCTTCAATACAAGAGTTGATACGGACCTCGTTGGTCTCAATGCCAACGCAACCCAATCCAGATTGGATTAGTCCCCAGAAAAGCCAATCACTGGTCACGATCAAGAACCTGACGACCTTCTATTCACGAAGCGACAATAATAGGTTAAAACCTATCACTTTCAACTGTGCGTAGTAGATAACCGGCATGGGTGAACGCCACAAGAGTTGATCACGCTCTTGATAAGTTCGATTTGTTCAAAAGAACAACAAGAGACTTGAATCTCTCAAGAACAAGCATGTAGCTCTCTTTTCATACATGAACTAAAGTCCTTTTTACAAATGAAGATACAAAGCTATATAAACCAAGCAACAAAGAACCGAGCTTGGTCAAGAAGCTAAGTAGAAATAATATTAAAATATTACAAATATCCTAAAACATCAAAAGTTAGTCGGTTAGATTATAAGCCCATGCGGTCGCATGTGCGACCGCATGCATAAACACTTACGCCCGTATAGAATGGGTGTTACGGCCATTTCAACCTCTCGGCCAAAAAAATAGGAAAACTGAAATTTTACCTCATGCGCACGCGCGACCGCATGCCTTTAGCTTTTCTAGCAAGTGCAGTTTTCAGTGTTTTGGTCATAACTTTTGATCTCGATGTTGGATTGACCCGATTCAAATTGCGTTGGACACTAGACTCAATGGTCTACAACTTTTCAGAAGACTTCAACTTCAAAATCCAGCTCATATCAAAGTTATGTAGCTTTGAACCTCAACTCTTGGACTCTCTCGTCTCCAACACTTAGATAGAGGATTTCTTTGGCTTCAAGAGCTCCCATTGGATGACCCAAGCCTTGAGATGACTCTTTAAGGATACTTTGACAAACTTCATCAACCCATGTCATCATTGCTCGTTCTACTTTCTTAGTTCGGCTCCGCGTAATCGGCCCGAACGGCAAGTGGGATGGTTCGGTCGACGTGGAGCTATCCGGATTCGTATCAAGAGTGGTGTGCATGATGATGTGGAGGAAAGAGATAGAGAAGATAATTATTTTAATTTTAATATTATTATAGAGAGAATGGAGGAAAGTGTAGGGAAAAGTGAAAAAAAAGAGATGTAGAGAATATTTAAAAATAATAATAAAATAATAGTGGAGGAGGTGTAGATGGGAGTCCGTTTGTGAACTTGGCAAGGGACACGACGGAGGAAAAGTGAGGCCAAAAGTGGGATAATTGAGGAAAAATAATTTTAAAAAATAAAAATTGAAAAAAATAAGAGAAATATGTGGGATCATGTATAAAAAATATGTCTTTATCTCTCTTCTAATGGACAAGGTCACATGGCACGCGAAAATAGATATGGTATTGAAGATGCTGATAGCTTAAAAAAAAAAATAATTATGGGCATAATTGCATTTTTCAACAATGAAAATTGGTCTGAAGTTACGACTTATGAGGATTGTTCTAAAGGCGCTAGGCTTTGCTGGCTCGCCTAGGCGAGCTGACCAAAACGCCTCGCCTCATAAAAGGCTTGGAAAATGGCGGTCAACTTAAAGTTGACCGCCTCTTGCGTGTTTACTATTATAACGACGTGTTCATTTTAATTGTTCTACTGGTTATTTCTTAAATTTAGTTTAAAAATATTAACTTACAAGATCACATCTCTTTTTCAAAGTTCGATATATTATTTTTTATTAACTATCAAAATATTAATTTAGATGAAGATGATATTTAATTGAATTTCGGTAATTCCTAATTTCTAACATTCAATATTCATGTCTTATTTTAGTTGAATTGGCCATGTTTGTATTTTTCTTTTTATTTTTTGTTAAAGTTTCAACTATCTTATGTTCATTTCAAATTGATCAGACTGTATTGTTACTAAATAGAAAATAGTAAGCAATATTTTAGTTTTAAATATTTTAAGGACTATGTTTTTATTGGAACAATTTAGAAAATATATAATAGTTAATGTATGTTGATTTGTGTATGAAATTTTGTAAATATACATTTTTATACTTATTTATTCTTCAGAATAAAAAAAATTAAAACGCTTTTGACGCCTGCCTTCGCTAAAGACGGCAGCCTCAGGCTGAGCGCCGACTGCGCCTCGCCACGCCTCGCGCCTTTTAGAACTTTGCTTACGAGTTAGCATTCGGCTCTTGCCGCTTCATATTCAAAACGAAAATTTCACACTTAAATGATTCTCCCTCCAACAATCCTCTAGCACCAGCTATCAAACTTCTCTACCGTCGATCTTTCTCCTTGTCAACGGCTCCTAATCACTCCATTAAACAACACGGATCTTCAATATTAGCCGTTGATAAACGATACAAATCAACGAACACAATTATTTCCGCACATCAACACTCCCTATATGAACCCTCCCCCAAAATCCAAACCCAAATCCACAATTACCCATCCACACAATCAACAATCTATCAATCAAACTGCAAGGTACAAATCTCTCTGTTGACTCAAGCAAGCAATGTCAGGTCGGGGCAAGGGCGGCAAGGGTTTGGGAAAGGGCGGCGCTAAGCGCCACCGCAAGGTTCTCCGGGATAATATCCAAGGCATCACCAAGCCAGCAATTCGGCGATTGGCTCGTCGTGGTGGTGTTAAGCGTATCAGCGGTCTCATCTACGAGGAAACTCGCGGCGTCCTTAAGATCTTTCTGGAGAATGTAATCCGCGACGCCGTCACTTACACGGAGCACGCTCGCAGGAAAACGGTCACTGCTATGGATGTTGTGTACGCTCTGAAGAGACAAGGCCGTACTCTCTATGGTTTTGGAGGTTAATTGCTAGGGCTAGTTGGGTAGTTCCTGGTGTAAATCTTGTGCTTTGTTTTGTTATCGAAATGTACGATTGCATTTCTAGAATTGTTCTCTCTGTTCAGTGAAATGAAGGTTTCTCAATTTCAGCTTCGATTTATTTGCTAAATTGATATGTTGATCGAAAATCACCTTTATCTGGTTTAGTGATTAGAGTTCTTTTTGTTTGATTCATTTTGTAAGGTGCTTGCAGAGTTTAATTCAATTTCAAGTATTGTTTGTCGTATTGTGGTTGCTATTGCAACTAATCATACTCCTCAAAAGCCTCTTTTTTTTGTTTTTTCTCATTTTGAATCGACTGTAGATCATCAATCTCCGTTATCTAACATATTTATAAGGGCTGGTTTGCATTTTTCCGTCTTCACTATCGTTTCCAAGTTAAGTCTTCTTGCAACCGCACTTCTCTTTCCTTCTTTCTCGAAAGTTCATGCGTTTGTTTTGGTGAGTTTCTAGGATGTTCTGTGCCATTTTTCATTCTGATTTTGTGCAACTAGGCTCTTTTCCCTTTTTGTCGGTTCCTTTTTTTTTTCTGTTTTGGGTGACTGATTTTTGGTCTCAGTCTTTCATCATCATTCTTCCATCATCATTCCAAAGTACCTTCATCGTCATTTGACGGTGTACATGTATTTGGTGCGTTTTATTGGCTTGCAGGCTGACCTTGTGGGTTTTTCCGCCATCGATTGCATTCAGGATGCTGAGAAGTAGTTACAAAACAACTCGGTCTGAGGTGGGTTAGCCACAGATTTGGCTCTAGGCTGGTGATTTTGTCTTTAGTTTAAAGGTTTATCGAATCTGATTTCCTCTGCTAATATGTTGTTCTTTTTCTTTGTTTTTAGTTTTGCCGGTGACGGGTGTGAACTTTGCCTGCATGCGTTCTTTTTCTATTTTTGGGAGTAGTACAATTTCTTTTCATGTTTGTCTCAGCTACAAGTTTGTTGCTTTCAAGTTTCAAGTATGGCTCTATTACTCCATTGTTATTTTGCATTTCTCTGTAGTCTCAATTTTTTCATAGTTGATGTTTTGAAATAAATAAAGATTTGAAAAGCAGTACATGGAAATTCCTGCTTGGCCATGGTTGTTATTGAATTGAAGTGAATTATTGATAGGTTAATGATTGTATCTTTTCATTGTAAGATATTAGTTTTTTTTTTTGTAGTTTTAAGGATTTAATACCTTTCCTACATTGTGATTTCATTAGTTTACATATTCAATCATAAATCCTTAGCCTAAATTGTATTGTAAATTTGTAGTCTGTTATAAATCTTAGATTATGTAGAATATGCTAATTTAAATGTTTAATTCATAAATCATAACCATGTTTATATGGAGATATATTTTAAACCACACTTGGCCGAGAGAAATGGTTGATGTTCATTTAGCAAGTGTCAACCAAATTTCCATTAGAAACACTTTCTTAAACCATATACATTTTTTCAGGTGGCAGGGCACGAGTTTGTGGTGCGAGTACCAGTGGAAAGCTGACTCCTGTTGAGCAGTCAGTAATGTTTGATAAATCATCTAACTTCATGTCAACTAGCATCTCATTGGTAATGTATAATGATTTCATTGCTTATTGATAGCCTTGGTATACAATGCATTGAAGCATTTTTTTCATCATTTGCTTTATACATTAATTTGGTATTTGATTTTTGGATTAGTATTGTTATGTGTTGATCCATTAGTTCTTCTTGTATGTGAAATTGCTACATAAACGTGTATATGTGTGTGGATTGAACTTATTCGTGTTTCAATTCATTTGTGAATGCTTTTGGTTTGATTTTCAGGTTTTAATTTCGGTTGGGAATATAGTATTTGATAAATATGGGGTCCATAGCGTGAGGGCAAAGAATAATCAGAAACTCTACGAAAGCACTCAACGGACTACATGTTGATGCTGGTAAATTTCATCTTCATAATCTCTCTCTCTCTCTCTCTCCATATATTATGGAAATAAACTATGAGGTGAAAGTTGGGCAATTACGAAGTATTAGAAACCTTAATCAAAAGTTTACCATGCCATTTATCGATCCACAAACAACTTGCAGCAATGCCACCTGAAATTGGAAGTCTGGGATGAGCTAAAAAAAAGAAGTTCAATTTCTATAGCTAAGGATATGAATAAAGAATTCTAAGTGTTTTTAACCTGTTGATTTGATCAAGCACTTTTGATAATTAAAATACAGGTGTCAAATGGGATCTTAGATTGTTGATCAATACTTATATGTATTACTGTTACATTATTTATTTATACACAATTTAAATGTTTTAGCTCTCTCTCTCTCTCTCTCTCTCTCTCTCTCTAGTAATCCTATTATTATGTGCATGAAATGAAAGAATCTCGACATACTAAAAATCTGATGACTACAACATACAACCATGTACAAAAAGGAGGCACACTTAAAAAACGGGAATATCTGAATAAATGCAAATATTAATATTCTACCTTGTGGTAGCTGGTGAAGACTCTGCCTGCTTGATCTTCTTAACATTTGATTGATGCTTTGTTGTTGCGTGTGCGTCTTTCATTGTGGACTTTGCGGTTGCATGGCGGTTCTTAATTTCGCGCACTATGAATTGTACCCGCTGTCCTTTGCGAACTTTGCCACCTGTCTGGTGTTCTCACTTTCCCTGTTATCAACCTCGGTCTTACTTTCTTATTGAGTGTGTGTTTGTGTTGTTGTGCCTGTTGTGATGGATAGTGATTTTTCTAGATCGTCTCGTTGTACTGACATGAGAGCTTCGTTGTTTTTCCGATCTTTTGCAGTCTTTTATTATACATGTCTAAAAGCATCTCCAATCCAAATGTCCCATTTAAAGGTCTACATTATGAGTTGTAGACACAAAAAATTGAGTGGATCCGTATTTTTCCATTTTCCATTTTCTTTAATCACTTTTATATCATTAACCCTATTTTTTCCTCGCTTTTTTTTACCTCATTTCTTGAGTCATATCCAAAATCAAACATCAACCTTTACGTCTTTTACTACTATTTTAATATTATTTTTGAATTTATTTCCATCTCTCTCCTCTTTTTTTCTTTCACACTTCTTTCTATTTCACTCCAATTAAAATAATCATCATATCTCTATCTTTGTCTTAAATTTCACATTTTGGACATAGACATTGTATTGGAGATGCCCTAAGGTTCCTAAGCACAAGCTATATTGGATGGACAGAGTGCGTATTTTATTTTCTTCTCAATTATATATATTTTCTTATATATGATGTTATGAACCAATAGTTGATCCGACGCTCTACCTTGACCTTGTGGAAAATAATGAGATTGAAAAGAGAAAATTGCTTGACACTGATTGATTATTTATGAGTAGGAAGAGAGAGAATGAGTGAAATTGGATGATGGAGATTTAATGAGTGGAAAGATATATGAATGTGATTTGTTTGATCAAATTTGAAATTTGAAAAAAATGCATTGAAAAGCAGATGCTAACACCCTCTTAGAAACACCAAAATGTTAAATCATTAGCCCTTATGAACATCTAATCGTTCCCAACTTACTAATGCTCTTGTATATACTCTCTCCGTCTCACAAAGATGAGCCTTTTGACCTTTTCACAAGGATTACGAAAATATCAATTAATATTATTGAAAAAGTAAAATGTACAATTGTTTTTCTAATATACCATTTGACTTAATAATTATTACACTTTAATAATTTTATTATATTAATAATAATATATATTAAATAGGGATATATAAGAAATTTAATACTTTAACTACTCTATTTAGGAAAAGTGATTTATATCGCTCCCATTCTCCTACACACTCTTACATGCACATACTCTCACACTTGCGTTTAAAAATTCGTGCGGGGCATATAACCCCCCGCCTTCAGGGGGATAGTTATGTATTAATCATTTCACTTATCGTAGATTCCAAAAAAAATAAAAAAAAATTAAAAAAAGATGACGTGGCGCCATCACATGGTGTCACGTGTAGGAGTGTGCACACTTTCCTACACACTAGTGTGTAGGAGAGCACTAGCACTATATCTACAGGACAAATTAAAATGATATATAAGCTTATCTTTGTGGGATAGAGGGAATAAATGTTTTGATGATGATGCTGTGGATAAAATTAATGAATCGTGTTTGACTTTCTCCCTTTTCGAATTCGACTTATCATCAACAAAATATGACATGCAATTCATTATAGGTCATGGGGAATATATTTAATGCTAATTGATACACAATCATAGTTACAACACGTGCATCTCACGTGCCAGCGCTAGTATATAATTATAACACTGTGAATGAATTAAAGAAATTGAAAGATTCGAGGTTGATTATTAGCAGACACAACAAACGAAGATGAATCCAATTTTCAGGAAAAAATAAAATCAATTTCCTGTCATAAAAAATGAATGAATTTATTATGCGCCTGTTAGTATATGTCTTTTAATAAATTTTTAAATATTTCATATATTTTTTTAATTCTACCTATTCTCTCTCATATTTCACATCCACATATTTTGTGGGGTTTACTTGTACTGTATAAATCTCTATCATTTAACTTCACTCATTCTTTTTCCTGTATCACATCAAAATTCATTAAAATCCATTTTTACGTACACGCTAATTCTACTCAATTACCAATTAAATTAAACTCGTCGGTTACTCTTTTTTCTCTCTTTGACTCAAAATATCAAGTTTCATATTTCGGCGAATTTGTTGCTCTAACTTTTGTTTGAAATCTGCAACTTGGAGTTTGTAAGAGTATATCGGTAAATTAGTTTATGAATCGCATTGTTTTTTATTCAATTTATTTGTGTATCATATTTTATATTTGGTGCTCTCCCTTTCTTTTTATTGATTGGATTATTTTCTTTTATTAGTTTTTTGCGTGGTTTGTAGTTTGTCTTCAATGGCTTTATCCATTAAGTCACTAACATCTGGTTAGAAGAGTAATATCAAACGGAAAAAATTGTTATATACGGATTTTATGGGAAGATTTTCATTTTCAAGCGGTTTTCTTTGCTACCATTTCTGAACACGAGCCTTGATTTTTATATATTAGTTTTGGTAAGAAATGGAAACTATTATTATATTATTGCGATTTTCCTATATAATATTAATATTATTTCTTTTTACATCAACAATTAATATTTATATTTGTTCTCGAATAACTTAAAGAGGGATTATGCAATGAATTTAGATATAAATAAAATATATTATAGATGATTCTTAACATGTGGGTAGCTGGGTAATCGACGTGGCCCAGACTGATAGATACACTAATTGGGGTAATAAACAAGCCCAGAGTAATAGATACATTAGTTATATTATATTATAAAAATAAAATTTATCGCACTTTGCCCCTAAACTTGAATCCTAGCTACGATGCGCAGGATTAATCTATTAATCAGTCAGCGTCATTTAATTTTATCTTTTCAGTTCTGCGAAAAAAATTCGAGGCATTTCTTCTTTGTGGAATGCACATTTTATAATTTTTACAAGTATGGTGGTTTCTGCAAGGAAAAGATTGAAGCTACTCTATGAATATAGGTTATGTTTGATTGGTGATAAAGTTAATTTTTTTAATATACGCATTGAATGTGTGGTTGAAATTTGAGGAAAATATATTAAATAATTGAATGTGTGGTTGTAAATGATGAGAAAAAAATTAATAAAATTTGTATTAATTTATGTTGAATAGAACAAGCCATAGGATCAAGTGGCACTCACGCTCTGGAATGTATGCAGGCAAATTTTCAAAATTTTAAATATTAATCAACTATGAAATCCTCACCATATCAGAAAGTGTAACGGTAGTGGATAAGGTTCACAATTTCACCATATAAATTAATACTCCTTTCGTGGCAGATATATAGATCACTTTAATTTTTATATAAAAATTAAGAATAGTATTAGAAAAATAAATTTATAAATGAATTTTCTATAATATTCTTATTTAACTGAATAGAAATTATCAATATGTTTATATTTTTAATAATATAATTGGGATATAATTATAAATAAATATAAAAAATGCTCTTGAATATAAAAGATGAATCATATATATGCAACAATTCAAACAGGAAAAACGGACTACATATGTGGGATGGATGAAGTAGTAATTTTCTAATCATCTGTATAGTGGTGTCAAAATCACACATACATTAGCTCAAACTAAATTATTAGTTTTTGGGAATCTAATATCTATATATTATATAAAATAGCCTTTGATTGGCAGTTTTTTAATTGTAAAACAGTTATTTGGACATATTTTGTGCTACCACAATACAACCCAATGGCCATGTGACACGTGTCAGTCCCAAATTGTTACATCTTATATTGTTACAGATCCAATGAAAAACCTCTACCCACACAGAATAACGACCACGTAATAAATATCAACCGTGACATCTCAACAAACGAATCAGTTTAGTCGAATTTTTAAAATATAAGTTTTTATTTTTTATTTTAATTGGGTAATTGCATGTGCTAAAGACTTATGTAGAATAATCAACCAATTAAACACATCACGAAATTACAAATAATCATTTCAATGCTAACGAAATTAACCATTAGGAAAAATTTAATTTCAAACCAATAACTCATTACAAATCAATCCAAATTTAATTTTATTGTTGCAGGAGTGAACATTAATAATAACAATGTAGTTCCTTGAATAAAATACAATTGTTACACAACTAACCATGACAACACATAATAAATACTAAATAACAGAATAAAAATTAAAATACATTTGATACTATTATTAAATGATGATAACTTTCATGCATCACATCATTTGTGATATATCCATGCATACACGTTAAATACAAAACAAATAACGCATAGCAAATAAATTAAGAAATATTTTACAGATAACCTACAATATTGGACTGTTCCTCAGCCCTAAAATTGGGGGCTGTTTCCCACCATGTGCCAATGTGCATTCAACTTCCCACTTCTACCTGATATCATTATCCTAAAATTGGGGGCTGTTTCTCTACATGGCCCAATGTGCAACAATTATCATACTATTACTAGCAGGCATCCTTTCACAATTCCCTCCACTAAAGGCTCATTTTTTCACCTAGAAATAGATTACAGTTTACCATATTTCTGCACACATACCATTCACCAGAAAAAATATCTGTTAAACAATATTACTATCCACAATGGCTCACCAATCCCAACTTCTCAGTGCCGTTATACCAAGTCGCTACGACTAGAGAATAAAAGTCGCCTGCTTTGAAAATGGAGAGTTCCAGGAAAAAGCCTGGAATTTGTTCTTTCAGATGAAGAGGCACATATTTCCAGTTTTGATTTACAAAATTATTTTTATATTTATGAAAATCAAATAATTTAGAATCCGATTTACTATGTTGCAGGGAAGCCAACTACAAGCAATGGCTAAAGGTAGAGAAACTGAAAAGGCAGATAAGAAGATACATGGAAAGGGGATTTATCTACTTATGAACTTTGGTGTTGTGGAAAACGCTGGAAAATACCGTCCTAAATGCCATAGCTACAAATTGAACTTTACTCCGACAACAATCATGGCAGATCGAAGTTCGATCAAATTTCCAATGCCTATTTACAACTTCAAAACAGTTTCAGAGATACAAACTGGAGCATATGGAGGCGAGACAATAGCACTATTTGGTATAGAGACTAGCATACAACATACTTATATCAATCTTTGCTTGATATCCAAAGGAATTAACATGTATCTACAATTTCAGATTTCATGGGTGAGATTGTGCACGTAAAAGACAAACTGCGTGGAAATTCAACTAAGAGGCGTTTTGACATTATCATATAGGATGTTGAGTATGTAAATGTCACCCATGTCTCAATCTATTCATTACAATATGTCATATAGTAAACTATTTACTTCACTCTATTGCAGAAAAAATAGGTAAACTGCACATTCTGGGACGACTATGCAGATATAGTTGAAGATTTCCTTATGACCAATGACAACAAGTACAAACACATTGTTCTACTAATTCAAATGGCAAAGGCCAAGTACTTTAGCGGTACGCCGTATTATAAATTTTCGTCAACCAAATTTTGCAATGTTTGAAAACCTCACCATTTTGTGACAACGCAGGGGCATATGGAATATCCAACACATATGATGCAATTAGAATAATACTAAATGAAGATATTCCAGAAATTTTAGAATTCAAGAGACGGTAATATATCATATTATCAGCCTTGAATATTCCACACAACAAATACTACACCCAATTGTTTCACATTTTGTTTTCTAGGTTAAACATTACAGAAGCCTTTGAACGTCATGAAATTACTGTTATCAATGATTCTGTTGAACTGCCTATTGAAGAAGAACTTGCAAAACTAGATACTGAAATAACTAAAATTACTAATCTTATATTGAGGGATAAGGTACGTTCTCCTACTCTCCTACTCAGTTTATTTCAAAACATTTACGTTAGATGTTGCACTAATAGTTCAGATTTGCTCATCTGAATTGTTTGGGTAGATCTAAAGTCTTATGGTTTTCCAGAAAAAAGATGTGTGGATCACGGGGCACATTACAGTTATTCAATTAGAGAAAGATTGGTCTTATTTAGGCTGTAAAACATGTGCAAAAAAACTGATAAAGCAGGGGGAAGGATATTGGTGTGAAAATTGCAAGCATGTTGAAAAATCTCCTAACCTGAGGTTCAGGAGTCGAGTGACTGTTGCCGAGTGAATTAATCTCCTAACCTGATCTCTACCAATATTTTTTGCCGAGAAAACTGGTATTCAGTCATGGCCAACTGTATGTCGCTATTTCTCGAGTTACCAGTCGTTCAGGGTTGAAGATGGTTCTGTGTGATAAAGAAGGCAAACCGACCAATCAAACTACAAATGTCGTATTTAAAGAAGTTTTCCAAAATTTGTGATACAATACTAAAATATTTTTATTCAAGTTCTTGAATAGACTTTACATATGTTATTTTTGTATTCAACGGCTTAAGGTGGATTTTTAGTTATTTATGTGAAAAGTATTTGATTCACCATGTACAATATTCATTGTATATAAAGAGAAGATAAATATATTTTGCTTAAATTTTTAAAAAATTCACTTGAATTTATTTATGAAACTCAATTGTAATTAAATTAATCAGCGTCAACAACAATTATTTACTACTTTTATTCACATGTTTTTTTTTTCCGATTGACCTCTACAGTTTTGCTCCCGTGCAATGCACGGGTGTGAAAACTAGTTTGTACTAAAGACAGTGTAGTGGTGGCACACTCGAATGGATGCATTGTTCCCTTGGGAGATGGGTGGAAGTCTTTCATTGGCTTAATCACTTACATTTAGGCGAGTGAATTATATGTAGAAACGTTAATTTTCTCAAAAATATAATCCATTTTTTTTTCGTTCGCTTTAAAATATAATTTATATTCTTTTTAAAAATATGATTAAAATATTAATTATCTTATATGCCCTTAATATATATTATTATCACCAAAATAAATTAATTGATATAAATTATGTAATAAATAAAAAGACATATTAGGAAAATAATCTTTAAGTTTTACTTTTACAACACGATTAATTGTATTTTCTTAATTTTTATAAAAATAGAAATTTGTTATATTTATGAGACGGTGATAGTATAACTCTTTATGGCCAAGTGGTAACTTATATTTAGAGTATCTCTACACTGGTGGAGCCAGTAAGAGGTGAGTGAGGGCATGTGCCCTCACTGAAATTTTGGTTTTTGATTTTTGATTTTTTGATTTTTTTGTTGTTGTTGTTGTTGGAGCTTCTACCACTACATGCACGTGAAATGAAACGTGCTGTTTTAATTTGTATAGCATCTCTCATCCAATAAAAAAATACTTATAGGGTAATAATTTATTCTGAGTGTTCTTTCACGTCCAGGTTGTTAATAAATTAAGAAAATAAGAGTTGAGATGAGCTTACGGAAACAATATTGGAAATAATTTTATTTGTTTGTCTATGTTTGCCCACAAAAAAAAGAGGTCATGTGGCCAACAAATTAAATTTTGAGATCGTGACCACATTCACTGGTGGAGAAGGCGTCATGGAGATACTCTTAGTAATTAAAATATTGAATATTTCATCTAGTAGAAGCACTATAAATTTTTCTGACAGTTAAAAACGAGCACTACACATTGTGGTCGATTTTAAAATTTTTGACCTGCTATTTTAAGCCATTTGTCACACACAGTTTTTTTTTGGTATAAATATTGTCACACACAGCTGCTTATCCACAATGGTGACATTATATCTCGCAAAATTTTTGACATTTATTTACATTAATTAGTTTAGTGGTTCATCCACCTTCGCGCAAAGAAAATGAAAAAGAAGGTGATTAATAATGCACTACCGATGTCCAAAAAATATAGTCCATTTTTTTTTTATCCGTCCCAAAATATAAGTTATATTTCTTTTAAAAATATAATTAAAATATTAATTGTCTTACATGTTATTACTAAAATAGATTAGTTAATACTACTATTAAATATAATAATATAATAAATGAAATAGCATATTAGAAAAATAATCTTAAATTTTATTTTTCCAATGCTATTAATTATTTTTTTTAATCTTTGTGAAAATAAAAATATATTATATTTAAGGGACGGAGATGGTAACCACAAAAAATATTTTCTTCTCGTCAAAATTGAATTAAATGCAGAAACAATAAAGAATTCAGTATCATATGCCACAATACTAGATGACATTGGGGGGATATAATTATTTCCTCTGGGGGAGTGGGGAAGCACTTTGAGTAAAGTGCCTTAGTGGATGTTAATGGAGAAGCCTTTTGATTTGATCCTCCTACTTATAGCGTTGATTTTCAGTGCCTATTTGGTCCAAATACTTATTTTATATGCTCAAAATTTATTTTTAACCTTAAAAACCTATCACTTTTCACATCTTAAACTACTTTTCAATCTTACATTTTTCCAAATTATTAAGTTCACTAAAAAAGTAACTAGACAAGACGATCACATAGCACCTAGGTCTTACAACGATAAGTAAGCTCCAATTAGTAAATCACATTATCTAGAGTAGCAAGTCTGGACAAGCCGACTAACATTGATCACCTATACTTATTTCACCCTTGTTGGATCCATGTCCCCAATATTTTGTGGCCTTAAACTCTTGTTGTACTCGTCACCAAACTTTTTCTTGTGTGACGATACTTTTCTCTAATGGGTGCTACAATGTGCGCTGACATCTAGTAGTAGCCCTTAAAGAGTAAGAAAGATGCACAATAACCACCATTCCCCGAATGGAAAGATGGTCAATTATATTGAAGCATCATCATCCCTTAGTGAAGAATCTAAACAATAAAGAGAAATTATTCAGGAAACCACAACAAGGACATTCACAGCACAATCCAATCGTAGTTAACACTACCAATCAATGAAAATCAGTTAGCAACTCTAAGAAGAGTCCATTTGTACACCACCTGGGTTAACCCTCAATTGAATCACTTGATACTTAAGTTGCATCATCCTTGGTATGTTGGACATCGAAAAAAAATCTCATGAGCATTCTTAAAACACCATCATTTGATGCACCAGAGAATCTAAAATAATGATAAATTAGGCATCATAAGAGCATCCACTATACTATAGCATTTTTGCCACTTCAGAAGTATCAAGAGTTGGTATTCTTGATATGGACCCACATTATTCAATATTTACATCTAGATGACCAATATTTATTGGCATTGAATACTGGCTACAAGAAAGTTTATCCTTAGTGGATGTTCATGGAGAAGCCTTTTGATTTATTCCTTGTACTTTAGAGTTTTGACTTTTAGTACTTATTTGGTCCAAATACTTATCTACTCAAAATCCATTTTTAACCATGTACATATTGGTTTAAAACCTATCACTTTTCACCTCTTAAACTACTTCCCAACCGTACACTCTTCTAAACACTAAGTTCACTAAAAAAGTAACTAGACTAATCCATCACATAGCACCTAGGTGTTACAACGATAAGTAAATAGATTAATATATCACATTATCTAGGTAGCAAGTCTCGATAGGGCAACTAACACTAATCACCTGTACTTATTTCACCCTTAGCTGGATCCACGTCTCAAATATTTCGTGGTCTTAAACTTTTATTGTAACGGTCGCCAGACTTTTTCTTGCATGCCATTGCTTTTCTCTAACGGGTGCTACAACATGCAATGACATCTAGTAGTGACCCTTAAAGAGTAAGAAAGATGCACAATAACCACCGTTCCCCAAATGGAAAGATGGTCAATTATATTGAAGCATCATCATTTGATGAACCCCTAAACTAGTGAAGAATCTAAACAATAAAAAGAAATTAGAGTGATTTAGTTAGTTGTCAAATTTAAACATCCTAATTACCATTAAATCAACTGTTAATTCGAATAACAAGGATATCAATATTTTCAAATTGAGTAGACTATTATACCATTGGAAAAATGAATCTTATAACCTAGAACATAGGATCTATGATAACGTGTCAAACAAGTATATTCTCTGGTCACCTTCTCAAGCAAAACCATTCATCTCCTCCGGCAATACTTCATCTTCTCTGGCAAGCACTTCATCTTCTTTGGCCAATACTTCGTCCCAACTCGGATCACCATTTTCTCTCAATTTTCTAGTCATCAAACTCCACTTCCGCTTTTCTCCCCTTCCCTTCTTCTAGCTTGCATTTCTTGTGTTCGGAAGGTTTAATGGAGTCGTATACGCTCTAATGATTGCTCTAGTGTCCAGTGCTTAGGTTTCTCCGGCATCTTCTGGCTAGTTCCTTACTTTGTTCCTTGAAGTGTTCATCAACACTGGTATGGCTCTGGCAGAGAATTGGGTGATTAATTTAATTCAGTTTCCTTTTTTTTATTTGATGAATTTTTAGTGCAATTTTGTCCAACCACTTCAAATAGTTGACATAGGTGTAATTACATAATTCTTTTTGATTTTTTGTATATCATATAATAAAAATTGATAATCAAGTAATTATTTCAAGAAATTATTTGGATAATTGGTGCAAAAAGGATCTAACATTTAAGGAATTAAGGTGGTTGTCGATTGAAGACCCATTTTCAAAATCTTGGCATTTTGCTCTTTATTTTCATAGTTTTTGGGCAGACCAATGGCCTTTGAGCCTAAATTGACAATATTGCACTTCTGTTCAATTAAACAAATTATGTGACAATTGCAATTGAATATAAAACTCTTCAACATATACAAAATGGGCCACTTTTTAGATGTTACAATTTAAACTTTAACTTTTCACATATTTTTATTTTTGTCTACTATTGACAAATGAGTAGATTTGTCCCATAAAATGTGGATAAACACTAAATTTGAAACGGACACTGCATATGAAGAAATTGAATTAAACCAAATCAACTGTACAAAAAAAATCTTTACAGATTGAAAAATAGATTGCAGAATCATTATTGGTTATCCATATTAGTTTTCACCTTGGTACGTTACACAGGAGTAAAGCTGTATGAGTTTACGTGAAATCTAAAAAAATAAAAATAAAAATAAAAATTGTGTAGATTGATTTTTGCGGTAAACAATAGTGAAAAATAAATTTCTTAAACAAATGACAGTTGTGTTAAATTGATAACACCATAACGCAATATAAAATGTAAATTTTTTGTAGCATATGATACTTTAAACCTATTTAAATTAAGTTGACTATAACTGAGATTTTACTTTAAATAAATTATTAGTTATTGTTAAAATGAACACTCTTCCGGAATATTCTAATAGGTATTAGGTATACAATAATTTGATTATTTTAAATTTTCATGCGAAACGTAAATGTGATTTTAGGAAAAAAATACATAAGATGATAAAAACTATAAAATATGTAATATTAATTAAAATCCAAATCATAGTTAAAAACCAATTTACTAAAACACAAAAATAAGTGTAAACAAAACAAAAGATTACTTTATGATACATTAATAGAAAAATCATATTAATTAAAAACGAAATCAAGAAAATTTTCAACAGAAAGTTAAATGTAATTCAAAATAACCAAATAAAGTGTCAATAAGAACAAAATACTACGAAAAGAAAATTCATATTTTTTCATTTTATGATGTACTAATAATTCAAAAAATTCATTTGTGGTTGATTGTCATCCTAGATTAAATTATAAAAAGATTTTATAATAAAAATATATTAAATACAAAACATATAATCAATTAAATACTATTAAAATATTAATTACTTTGCTTGAAATGTCCACACTTCAAGCATATTAGCATGATACTGTGTAAGAGTGCAATGCATTTCTTCATTGCTGAAACAAATTGTAACTGAGCAAATGACAAATTAAAAAAAAAGAAAAAATAAAAAAAAGAAAGAACTCAACCAACGTAGAAACAAATAAAAATAATATAACATTATCAAACTATATATTACACAATATGATAAAATTAGTGAATGACTAATGAGATACTCTACTATATATTAAACAATAAGATAAATTTAGTAAATGACTAATGAGATACTCTTCATCTAAAAGACCCATTTGTGACCTTCTATCATTAATAGTAGAATCCATTTGCCCTCCTATTGTTGATAAAAACATAGTGCCTGTTAGCAAACAAATCTAAATTCATTTTAATGCATTCTTTTTAAATTTCAGATTTGGTCAAACAAATCGCATCCATCTATCTCTCCACTCATTAAATCTTCACTTATTCTTTCTCTTCCTACTCATAAAAATACATTAAAATTTATCCGCTAACACCCTCTATATAATATAATGTTATAGGCTCCAATGGTTTGTACAAAGTGATTTTTTTCATTCATGCTATATAGTAAATCACCTAATTATAGTGGGGAAATCTCTCATTCATGGAAGCTTGATCACTTGCCCTTACATACAACACAATGGAAATTTTGGAACCTAACATCCTTTCATAATGCTTATGTATTCTTTCATTGTACCAATATATCGTGTTACGGAGTTGATACATATAGGAGGAATCCCATAAATCTGTATATAATTCACCTAAAAAAAATGTCTATATATTTTCTAATCCTACCTGAAAGGAACATAGAAATCAAAATTATTACATAATAGTTTCATTTCAATAAGTCCAATTTACATATTCGTCAAAGCATTGTGATTCTTTGTAATTTTTAATTTATATGTGGAATACAATAAATGCTAGGAAATTTCTCTATTGCTTTTAGAAAATAATTAGGAAATGTTGATGTTGCTTTTGGATTGTAGAAAATTAGAAAATGAAGGAAATCTTTTTGTGCTAGGAAATTTTTTTGACTCCCAAATAAAAATTAAAGATATAATTAAAAATGCTTAAAGTACAAATTGAAGATCTAACTAAAAATATTTAAAGTAAAAAATTTAAGATATAATCTTGTTGTCTTAGGACATTTTTCTACTCCTAAGTAAAAATTGAAGATGTAATTAAAAATATTTAAAGTACAAATTCAAGATATAATTGAAAATGTTGAAATTAAAAATTAAAGATATAATTTGGCTTTGTTAGGATATTTTTCTACTCCTAAAAATATTAGTGGAAAAAATACTAAATTTGCCATTTAATATTATACAAATATTTTGAAAGCATCAACATAAGTTGACAATAAGAGATTAAACAAATAAAAAATTAATTTAAACATGTATTAATGAAAAAATTTGAAACTTATACTTAAAGATTAAACAAATATTCTTAATTCATTTAAGCTAATTTAACAATGGGGATTTAAATAGTACTTCAAAAAAAAAAAAAACCACACACACACAAACACATTGGGGGATTAAATAAGTAGAGCTCTTAAAAAAAATTGTTGTTAATCAGTAATCATAAATTATATATTTATAATTTGAATAATTTTTATTAGTAAATGAATGAATTATTTTCAACTCATATTGTATCTTTAGAATTAATACATCTAGAAACTTTGTAAACAAATTAAAAAATTATGTAAAGTAGAACAAAATTAGAGGTTATAAGATCTTAGTATTGTAAAATTATTATTGTTGAATGTATTAAATTTAATTATAATCCGTTATAATAATTTATTCCAAATTAGAATTAAAATACCGATTAGAATTAGCTAACATTGAACTAATATAAAATTGAAGTAAAAAGATTATGGTATTAATTGTAAAATCATTATATACTTTACATAAATTGATTTTATTAATTACAAGCAATGATATTAGGCATGAAGGGATTGATTGACCGAGTGGTTAAAGGCTCAATCCCCTACCATGAAGATCCTTGCTTTGAATTCTATCTCCACCTGTTGTAACCTGATAGGAAAAAAATGAAAATAAAAACAATGATATTAATAAAAAAGTAATGAAATATATGCAATGCATACGTTAAATAATAATAATAATAATCCAAAAAATATCATTCAATGCCCTTAACATTGAAAAGGAACGTAATTATTTCAGATTGAAATTGATTTAATAGTCAGTTAGAACTCACCACTGACCAAAATCATCATAACAATTTAAATTAATTCAGTTTCATATGAAATATATGTATAATTTTTTTGTAATCGAAACACATACAACATAAAACCATAAACTAACCTGATTATACTGTTCGTGGCAATCGTTTCCGCTTGCTTGATTGACTACTTTCTCCTTTCATAGTTGTCCGTCCAGATTCTAAGTAATGGCTGAATTTGAGTCGACTTCCTATGGTAGAAATAAAGAAAATTTGGTTGGATAAAAATAAATGGGCCCATTTAAAGAATTATTAAATGTTATGTTTTCTATTATCCATATGAATTATTTGTTAAACTCATCTTAAATATAATAAAGTTTTATACTAAATAAATAATTGTAGATTATAGATTATTAATTTTGCATCATTTATCATTAAAATTATATGAAGCCATGCATGATTTAGAAGCAATTTTGTTCACCTTCCTAAAAATATGGCGAATATCACATTCCTTTTGGAGAATCAATTTAAAGGGTAAAAAAATGAAAATTGAAAATTTTTTTTTGTTTCATATTATTTTATTTACTGAAAGCTTCAATATGAGTATAGTTTCGATATATAATTTTTACTATTTTAAAAATTACTTAGTTCTAGTGATAAGTAACTTATTACTAAAAATAAGTAACTTTTAAAATATTAAAAATTATATATCGAAACTATACTCATATTCAAGCTCTCGATACATTAACTCGGGGTAATTAACGAGACCAGACTATATACGGTACTATAATCATAAAATTTATCACACTTTGCCCCTAAACTTGAATCCTAGCTACCCTGCGAAGGATTAATTTGTTAATGAATTAGAGTAATTTAATTTTTATCTTTTCAATTCTGCGAAAAAAATTCAAGGCATTTCTTCTTTGTGGAATGCACATTTTATAATTTTTACAGGTATGGTGGTTTCTACAAGGAAAAGATTGAGCCTACAAGTTTTTATAATTTTTTATATATTCTTGTCAACTCCATTCATTTTCTCTCATATTTTACATCCACATATCTCATGGGATATGCATCTTATATAAATCTCTACCATTCAACTTTACTCATTCTTTCTCTTATATATCACATCAAAATCTATAAAAATGTATTTATACATATACACTAACACGCGCTATCATGTGGCACTCGCTCTGGAATATATGGAGGCAAATTTTCAATTTTTTAAATATTAGTCAACTACGAAATCCTCACCAAATCAGAACGTGTAATGGGAGTGGATAAGATTCACAATTTCACCATATAAATTAATACTCCCTCTGTTCCACATATATAGATCATTTTAATTTTTATATAAAAATTAAGAATAGTATTGGAAAAATAAATTTATAAATAAATTTTCTATAATGCCCCCTTTTTTGGAGAAAATTGAAAAAATTTTTTTGACATAAATAAATTCATTCAGCTTTCGCCCCGCAAATGTGGGGAGATAGAAACAGTGGCATACAATCTATCCAACTACAAGAAATAGAAATTGATAGAGCTCGAGACGCCAAGCCATGGGCAATAATGTTTTGTGAACGGGGGATATAACTACATATTTTGCATTCAACATCTCTAAGCAAGGACAAAATATCCCGAAAAATATATTCTGCCACCACATTGCTCACGAGATTACAAATACCCTCATTTAAATGAATAGAAATCATCAATATATTTATATTTTCAATAATATAGATGGGGTATAATTATAAATAAATATAAAAATGCTACTGAATATATAAAATGAACTATATATGTGAAACAATTCAAACAGGAAAAATAGACTATATATGTGGGATGGATGAAGTAGTAATTTTCTAATCTTTTGTATAGTGGTGTGAAAATCGCACATACATTAGCTCAAACTAAATTATTAGTTTTTGGGAATCTAATATGTGCACTAAAGACAGTGTAGTGGTAGGACACTCAGATGGATGCGTTGTTCCCTTGGGGGAGGAGTGGAAATCTTTCATTGGTCTAATTACTTACATTCACACGTGTGAATTATACCGTCTCAAAAATATAATCCATTTTTCTTTTATCGTCCGTCTTAAAATATAATTTATATTCTTTTTAAAAATATGATTAAAATATTAATTATCTTATATGCCATTAATAGACATTGTTATCACAAGAATCAATTAATTGATATAAATTATGTAATAAATGAAACAACATATTAGGAAAATAATATTTAAGTTTTACTTTTTCAATACTATTAATTGTATTTTTCTTAATTTTTGTAAAAATAGAAATTGACTATATTTATGGGGCGGTGATAGAATAACTCTTTATGAGCAAGTGGTAACTCATATTTAGAGCATCTCTAAGAGACATTTTATATTTAAAGAGTTTTTTTTTTAAAGAATAAGGTGTATTTTTTAATTAAATTAGTGTTTTTATCCGTGCGTTGCACGGGAAGAGATATACACATGTAATAAATTAGAATCCACATAAGGGGATAAATACAAAAGAATGTCTAAAATTTTTAGTGGACTTTCGCCTATATTTTACATAAGTACATCCTGTTATAGTAAATAGCAGGACTAAAAACAAAAAAATTTCACATAATTTTATATTGTGTTGATTCAAATTACACATGGATTGACTTATTTTAACGGTGTGATTTTTTTTAATTCAAAAAAATAGGTCGACCCGATGCGTGTATATATGTATACACGTTGAAGAAGAAATCGAGTTGGAAAAGACATGTAGAAGCGGTAAAACTCGTTGCTATAATTAAAAATTAATTTTTTAATTCAGAAAAATAGGTAAAAGTGGCGAGAAAAATGTACTGGTTTTATTAATATATAGATGAGGGAATTTTTTTATATTCTCCAACATTCTTTATATTTTTGTATGCAAAAGTGTTGTATTTCACAATTTATCTTGAAAATTACAAAAAATAATAAATTAATATAACTAGAAGCACTATAAATTAAAATGTTGAATATTTCATCTCGTAGAAGCACTATAAATTTTTCTGACAGTTAAAAGCGAGCACTAAATATTGTAGTCATTTTTAAATTTTGACCTGTTATTTTAAGCCATTTTGTCACACACAGTTTTTTTTTTTTGTAAATATTGTCACACACAGCTGCTTACCCAGAGTGGTGACATTATATCTCGAAAAATTTTGACATTTATTTACATTAATTAGTTTAATGTTTCATCCACCTTCGCACAAAGAAAATGAAAAAGAAGGTGATTAATAATGTACTACCGATGTCCAAAAAATATACTCCCTCCGTCCCACTAAAATAGACACCCACCATTTTTCACACATATTAAGAAAACATCTTAAATGTTCTTGGAATTATAAGATATTTATATATTCTTCCAAATTTACCCCTATATTGAATGATTAAAAAGTAGTGTGAGCATATTTAAATATCTTGGGAGATGAAATATTTATCTTGATGTTTAGTATTCCAATTATCTTAAATAGGGATATTTTAGTACATGGAAAATAAATTATACATTCAATAAGGAAATTGGACTATAATTCAGGACGGACAAAATAGAAATACTTGCCTATCTTAGTAGGACGGAGGGAGTAGTCAATTTTTCTTTTTCAGAAGTATCACAATTTGGTATGCTTGAGCATGACTAATAGCTGAACCCACATTATTCAATGTTTCCGTGTAGGTGACCATTATTTATTGACATTGAATAGCAGGTACTAGAAAATTTATCCCACCATATCATCCCAAGAAAGATCCATCAATTCCAACAAACCCCACTAATTTCCAGATCCCACTCTCTCTATATATACACCAGATTACCGGTATAAGTTAGGCAAGAGAGTTGGCATAGATATATAGATTCATATTTCTCAGTCATGGCATGCAATTCATCCACCATCAAAACCTCATCAGACGGAATATGGGAAGGAGGAAATCCGCTTGAATATGCATTCCCCTTGTTGATCATCCAGACAATCTTAGTCATCCTCACCAGTCGGACTGTCGCCTTCCTCCTCAAGCCCCTCCGTCAACCCAAAGTCGTAGCTGAGATAGTAGTAAGTTATACAAAAACACACCACAGAAATGACAAAATATGCAGCACTTTAATTTACTTCCTGGTAAATATGAACTATCCATGTTGGCCATTAATAAAAGGCAAAATCATGTTTTCAGGGTGGAATAATTCTGGGGCCATCAGCATTGGGAAGAAACAAAGAGTACATGAACTGGGTTTTCCCATCCTGGAGCACTCCAATTCTTGAATCTGTTGCAAATATAGGACTCCTCTTCTTTATGTTTCTTGTAGGCCTTGAGCTCGACTTAAACGCCATACGTAGGAGTGGGAAGAAAGCATTAGGCATAGCAGCTGCTGGCATAACTCTTCCATTCATCATTGGCATTGGAGTCTCCTTCCTGCTGAGGAAAGCTCTTAAGGTGTCAGATAGAATAGGGTACCCTGAGTATTTTGTGTTCATTGGTGTTTCTCTTTCAATCACCGCCTTCCCAGTCTTGGCTAGAATCCTAGCTGAGCTAAAACTACTCACAACCCGCGTCGGGGAGACTGCCATGGCTGCAGCTGCCCTCAACGATGTGGTGGCATGGATCTTGCTCGCCTTGGCGGTGGCATTGGCTGGAGGTTCAAGTAGTCCCTTGGTTTCCATTTGGGTTCTTCTATCTGGTGTTGGATTTGTTGGTTTCATGCTAGTGGTTGTTCGACCGGTGATGAGTTGGGTGGCGACGAAATGCTTGTCTGACGATAGCGTTTCTGACGAGAGGTACATATGCTTAACCCTGGCTGGAGTTATGGTATCTGGATTTATAACTGATCTTATAGAAATCCATGCAATATTTGGGGCATTCATATTTGGACTAATAATTCCTAAAAGAGGAGAATTAGCTGGAAGATTGATAACAAGGATTGAAGACTTCGTATTTGGGCTTCTTGTGCCTCTATACTTTGCTTCAAATGGATTAAAGACTAATATTGGGAAGATTCAAGGGATGGCGGCGTGGGGGATTTTGGCAGTGGTTATTTCCTCAGCCTGTGTCGGGAAGATTTTAGGAACATTTGTGGTGGCGCTGATGTGTACTATTCCGGCAAGGGAATCGTTAACACTCGGTTTACTGATGAACACTAAGGGATTGGTGGAGCTAGTTGCTCTCAACATTGGCAGAGAAAAAAAGGTAACTCTTAGATACTATTCCTAATAAAATTTATATTTATTTTTTTTCCCAATTTGTTTGGAAAGGTTGGAAAAAGAAGTTACTTATTTTGTTCTAAACAAAAAAAGAGATACTTATTTTTAACTTAGAAGAATAAAAGAATAAAAGAATAGCAGAATGCAGAATCCACAACCAGTGGAAAATCATAACAGCATCTAAGCTGCTGCATCTTGAATAATGGCAGCCATGATCCAAAAGAAGCATTTTAAAGATTATCACATAGAAGGTGACAACAATTATACATCTTAGCATATGATACTCACATAGTACATATATGTAGTGTAGAACCAAGGTCATATTTGGTAATAACCAAAACTTGTTACTTTCCTATTCTCATCAGGGAAAAATTACAATCTTTCAGGAGCACTTGGCATTTCGATCTTTCAGTAGGTGAAGCGTCACTCTACATGGGGGCACTTTATTTATTAAATTGTGGTCTATGTGTATGTGGGTAGTTCCCATTGGCTTGGAGTATCGAATTGGGTGCTCCAGGAGTACTAGAATTTTTTCTCTCATCCAGCGTCCTACTTAAGGGCTGTTATTTCTAATGAATGTTGTGATAATAACTGCTTAGTGACTTATGAGTCTTACGAAATGCATGTAGAAAAAGCATGGTTGACTAGCTTAAAGATTAAGCTCAGACCTGGTTCTGAACTTAAGCATCTTAAGCAATCGCTTAGGACCCCCAAAATATAAAAGCCCCAAATTTATAATAAAATCCTAATTATTACTCACTGTGAGAGAATTTAATTTTAATCTCTTGATAATTCATATTTATTATTATTGAAACTTTGAAAAATTTTACTTAGTACAAGTTTTTATTTGAAATTAGTGTATATAGTTTTTTTGTAAATTAGTGTATAAATAAAAAGTTTATTTATCAAGGGTCTCCGGCGAGATTTTGATTAAGGGCCTCCAAATCTCAAGACGGACTCTGATTAAGCTTTGCCAAACATGCACTTAGTGCCCTATCGTTTCATATCTTTAATAAACGCTAAACTGGACCCAAGAGATTGATGCATCTTTCAGTGCCCTAAAAGTTTATGTTTTAAGAGGCACCTTAGAACAAACTGTCGAAACCTTCAAGCTACATGCATCCTTGTCTAGATGATTCTATCTTAGGATAATATACATTAAACAAAGAGAAGTAACTTACAAATTTACACTAGCATAAAAGTAATTCAGATTGATCTCAAACATTGACCAAACAGAAACAATGGTTACAGTACTAAATAATCTGGTATCCAATCAATTCTCAGGCAAATTATATGATCTCATGATATCAGAGTCAGTCACAAGGATTTACTAAGACTTTAATGATGTTTCTTGTTTAATAGGTTCTCAATGATGAAATGTTTGCAATACTGGTCCTAATGGCACTCTTCACCACCTTCATGACAACTCCACTGGTCTTGTCCATATACAAACCAGACCACAATATCTCATCTCGTATGGGGTGTAACTTTTGGAAGAAAGTATCAAATGCAAAAGGGGCAGACAAAGAGCTCCGAATCCTCACCTGCATTAGGGGACCTGGAGACTCGCCCTCTCTCATAAACCTGATCGAGTCATCTAGGTCCACTCAAAGGCTTATAATGAAGCTGTATGTTATGCAACTCGTTGAACTCACAGATAGATCATCTTCGATAGTTATGGTTCAACGCACCAGAAAGAACGGTGTCCCGTGCATAGGTCGCTTTCACCAGGGTGAATTTAATGAACAGATAACAACAGCTTTTGAAGCATACAATCAACTAGGTCGAGTAACAGTACGCCCAACAACCTCGATTTCAACGTTATCCGTGATGCACGAAGATATCTGCCATACAGCTGAAAAGAAAAGGGCAGAAATAATCATCTTGTCCTTTCACAAACAGTGGAAGAGGGATGGTGATCAATACGTTGAGATCAATGTAGGCCATGGTTGGAGAGTCGTGAATGAGAGGGTGCTGATAAATGCACCATGCTCAGTCGGTGTCCTTATAGACCGTGGATTTGGGCTCAGTGTCCACAAAGGTCCTATGAATAGAGATCTACTAAAGAGAGTGTGCGTAGTTTTTCTCGGTGGCCCTGATAGTCGTAATGCTCTGAAGTTTGGTTGCAGAATGGCTGAGCATCCAGCAGTGAGACTAACCGTCATTAAGTTTGTCATAAATGCTCGATCAGATGGTAACATCGAAATCCAGCCCCACACTCCTGAAGTGTCCGTTGAACTGGATAACAGCAACAACTCTATTGCCTCTATGAGTTACAGAAAGGAAACGGTACGAGTTTTCTTGACTAATTTACTTCCAGCATCCACAACTTATCATTCTATCGAAAATCTGTAATGTCATTTCACTGATGAAAACAGGAGCAAGATGAAGCCGCCCTAGAGGAATTTACAAGCAGTTCCTATGGGGTTGCAGAGTATATGGAGAAAGAAAGCAAAAATGTTGTTGAACAGGTTTTAGCAATTGCACAAAGCAGTGAATTTGAACTCATGCTGGTGGGGAAAGGTAGATTTCCAGGAGCAATGGTGGCTGAGCTGGCCAATCAACAAAACGGGTATAATGAGTTGGGGCCAATTGGAGGCTTGTTAGCCTCCTCGGGCAACGGCATTAAGTGTTCCATGCTTGTGATCAAACATCATGATTCTGCTCATGAAGACAAGAAGATGTTAAACAACAAAGATGGTTCAGCGGATAAATGTGTGACAACTTTGTGATGCGCACACTACCACAGCCTCTGTATCTGTTATAATCCTTCTCAATAATAGCTTTTAGGTTGAGGCTAGGCCCTGAATGAAAATAAATAATTTGTAATTTCAGAGGATCCTAGCCATAGTATCAATATTATGTGAATCCCAGATTTCAATCTCCAAATATTTTCCTTGTGATATTTAAGGTCTTGGATTTTATAAATTAGAAACCGTATTGCAATAATTTTCAAGGAATACTCGGATCTTAGCAACAGGCAATACCCATCTCCACTAAATCTGCTCTTACAAGTAGGCCCAAAAGGGGAATCTTTCGTCTCCCCTGCCCAGCCATTTCTTTTTGAGTTAAGATTATGCGAAAGCATGTTTCTCGTTATAAAGAACTTGTCTTTCACATGTATACTACTGTTACCAAAGGAAATAAGGAAATCAATCTAAATAACTACTGAATTATTTCATATTCTTCATAAAAGAAATACTTAATATGATGTTAAGTCTTCAAAGAAAATTGCGCTTAAGTTTTCCATCAATTTCGCACCATCGTCTAAGCAATCACTCAGGACAAACGATGAGTTCATTTGAGCATAAGGTGACTCCATCAGGAATAAAATTTGAAGACTATGGAAAGAGGGTAAAAGCTTAATTGCAGCTGATAATACAGAGGTAGCAATAGTTATAGGTCATTTAATTACCACAAAAGTTAAACATCCAAAATGCCAAATCCAGTCTATCATATAGAAGGAAAAATAAATAATTGAGGTTGCTTGAAACATAAAAGTCTTTTTCTTCCTTTGGAACATTTCGAGATCACTATAGGAAATTTTACAGTTTTATCCTATTTTCAGCGTGCAAACCTTCCAACAAATTCTCTACAAAGTTCAATTTGGAGGAGAGAGATAAAAAAAAAAATTAAAAATGATGAAAAACTGAAGAGACATCCTAGCCTTAATGAAAACCACCCTCAGCCCACTTATCTTCTGATTTTCTATTGTAACCCGAAGCCTTGTGACCTGATGCATTTTGATAGAAATGATCATACCCATCATCTTTACCATCATCCCATCCTGCCCAGGTATCCTCATTGTGGGATGTTATCCCTTTTGATGAATCTTCTTTCTTATTGTCTTTGCTATCCCAATCATCCCAGGAACCAGAACTGACATAGTTAAATTGTCTGCCAGATGATGGTTGTGCTTCAGTGGAAGAGTTCCATCCTTTAGAATCCTGTCCAGACTCCTGATAGTAACCAGTTCTCTCGTTCTCATTTTGTTGCCAGCTGTCATTCTTCCAGTTAGAGCCTTCTTTAGTGAACTCTTCTACCTTCTGTGTAGCCAAAGCCATTACGCCTTTCATCAGTCCCCATGTCCTCTGACCAATCTCGGAAGTTTTAGCAGTCACGGCATTGACAGTCTCATTCACCTTGTAATCATAGCCTCCCTCTTTTACCTGCAAAACCATGATCAACTTGCGTGTCGATTAAAACCATACAGAGCATACTGAGAAGAAATTAAGGGACTTAAGTTTAGAATGTGTTATGCCTTCATCACCCTCATAAACCAGCCAGCCGGCTACATTCAACTAATGTAAAAATTATACAGTGGGAAACAAACTAAACAGAATCTTGTCTCCACTGCCATTTTAGTACTGCCATGCATTCTGATTTTGCAATTACACCAAATTCTAAGATAATCTGCATCACCGTCTTGCTGAGTGCTTGTTTTCTATCTTTGTATGTGATTCCAGGAATATGTTGAAACCTTATTTTTTGCCAGATTGTGGCACCAAAATACAAACCACTCTTTATACACTGTCCGTAGATTCTCCAAAACTAGCTGAAGGCAAGTTTAATTCATGAAAACCTCAATGCCTTACTTCTAGGTTACCAAAAATGTTGCATCTACAGGCTCAAGTCATTCAAATCTATGACATTATTGGTGTTAATTGAAGGCAAATACAGAACGGAAGAGTTCAGAACCATGGTGCCATGGTGGCAATCAGTCTTAAACATGGGAAACATGTCTAGACAGATATTCTAGAAAGAACAGAGGAATTGTTTAGAGAATTATAACAGGCCTAGAGAGAGTTACACGTGTATTTGTACACTGAGGTCAAAGAAGTACTTATGAACGATGGATTGGATAAATTTTGGGAAGGGGATCTGCACCACAGATTGGTAGAAACTTCTTCCCCAAGGAAGCACTGGCGAAATGTGTATCCTACTCCGCTAAACAGTTAAAATCGCACACCAAATTGGTGATAAGGCAGTTAATTGCTTTAGCTTAGACCCAAATAAATGTCTAAATTGTTATCCTTTTTGAAATAAATGTTCCTACATAGTCTCCGAAGCATTAAAGAAGTGCAATTGAAGCAAAACAAGCAACAAAAACAATGCAGTGGCAAAACTAAACTACCCTAGAAGTGAACTCCTTTGTCCCAGCTTGGACAACATTTGCAGCTGACTGAGCAGCAGAGGCAGCAACCATAGACAGCATACCGAATCCCTATAAAACAACAACACAGCATTAGCAACAAGCCAAACATAATTAGAAACGTCTACAAACTGATTAACATTAGCAAAGATGCACCTCCGTAACTGTGGAAAGAACATCCGGCTCCGAACTGTTCCTCGGCATCAATGGACTCGACCCAAACCCAACATACTTCCCACCCTGAGAGGGCGGCAGACCCTCTGGCCGTGACTCATTCTCTGCCATCTTTCTTGCAAAGAAACCCTCTTTATTTGCAGCTGAAGCCTCCAATTGAGCCTGGGAATAAATGTTATTAGTCGACCTCGATCTTGATGGAGCACCACCTCCATTTCCACCACCCCTAAAGTCCCCCACAGTGTTGTTCCTCCTAATGCTATTAGCATTACTGTTAGTACTCCCCCCGTCATCATAACTATCCCAATTATCCCATCCCCCATTATTCCCAAAACTATCATTCCTTCCACCATTACCACCTCCACTCAATGGGGGTTTATTGGTTTTTCTAACTTCGCTATTAGTATTGGATTTCAACGTTTCTTTAACAACAGGAGGATCGCGCCAGGGTTTGCCCTCCGCAAGGGCCTGGATGCGATCGCGATAAACAGAAGCGGCATTGGTGTTATATTTGGTAACAATTTCAGTTTCCTTAGGGATTCCATACTGGATCATAAATTGATTAAATTTATCATTTCCCCCATGCTCCATTTTCTTCAGCTGGATCTCCGACCACGAATCCATGGTGACCGATCGGACGAACGAGATATGAACACCGAGGCCACGGTGCTTGCCGGAGCACTCGAGGCACATGAAAATGCCGTATGATACGGAGGCCCATTGGGGATTCTTCTGCGAGCAGTCCGCACAGATTCTGTTACAGAGCTGCGATTGGAGCTCCCGGAGCCGACGCAAAGCCGCCATTTCGTGGTGGATCCGGTGAATTGGTTTGATTCCGATTAGATTGGTATGCTGTCTGGTGATCCGGGTCGGATGTGGATGAAGAAATACAGTGATAATTAGGTCATAATAGCAAATCTGTGTATGAATGTGCAGATTGGCACGAAAGAAAGAATGTAGAAGATGCGTATTGAATTGCAGACACCGTGAAAGATGGTTTGACGTGATCTATTTTCTGATATATATCAGTTATCACTGTTACAAATTTACAATTCTCGGTTATTGATTGGAAGAAATGTCACATCATCCAATGTCAACTACTATTTCTCTCTCTCTCTCTCTTTAAAATTTTTGATATAGATTATTAAAAAGGTAGAAGTCTGATTAATTTGTATCAACCAAGTCCTTGGAAACGAATAATTCTATTTGACAATCGGGTGTACGTACACCTTCTAATGAAAGTGGAGGAAAATTACTCCTCCCTTGCTAGGTTACATCCGCCTTTTCAATACTCCATTATTACCGAAAACTCAATACTTTTAGCTAATGACAAACAAGAGAATGGGATACAATGATGGCAATTAATCAATTAGTTGGACCCCTTCTATCTACATGTCAGTGCTATGTTGGCTAAGAACACCGAGTTCGAGTTCGGATGAAGTACTAGAAATGGGTTCTTATTATAGGGTATATAGTACTCCCCCGTTCCACAAATATAAGCTTGTTTTCTTTTTTAGGATATTTCAAATATATATAGTCTTGTTTTTATATTGAAAAATATTTTTTTGTTCATTTATCAAAACAGCGTTATTTAATTTGCCTAATTATAACCATTATTTTTTAATATTGTTCATTAGATGAGGATATATTAGGAAACTAGTTATAAAGTTTACTTTTCCAATGATTTTTCTTAATCTTTGTGAAAAAGTCAACAAACTTATATAATTGGGATGGAAGGAATACATTACTGAGTGTACTTATAACATAACTCATAAGTAATAATGTTGACAACGCAAGAGCTGATGATGAAGGAATTGCGTGAGCAATGACTGGTCGATCTTAATAGGAAAATACTATACTGTCATAGTAAATGTCATTATAGTTCTCATAATATTAGGTCGTATGTTTAATAACCACACATTCAAAAGTGATGTAATGTGGATGAAATTGTAAGATTATGCCAAGTGTCTATTATGTTAATAATTACAACATCCATTATATTGTTGTAACATGATCGATCTTAATATATCACTATTTTTGTGGTGGAATTGGATTTGAAAGAAACACACACATATATATAGAGAGAGAGAGAGAGAGAGAGATTAGTAATAACATTAGGAAATGTTTGAAATTGCACGACTATTGTAGTGGCAGAACCCATGAGAGTGAGCATTCAACGGATGCAAATAAGAGAAGTTTGAATTGAACGGCAAATTTAAACTATAATCGTTAGACAAGATGAACAGTCGTTGGCTTTATATTTTATATCCCTATATCCTATCTATATATTATTTATTATTTATTTATATATAGAAAAGTAGGGAAATGTCAGCCTATTTTTTAATTAAATTAATTAATTTTTTCACTTAAAATAAAATCCTTCCTTGTCTTTTTTTTTCTTTTTTTAATAATTAATAATTAATCTCTAACAATTAGTTAACTAATCACTATCTATATTAAATCTTATCCTCACCAAAATTAGATTTTTTTTCACATTTCCACTGATTTGAAGTTATCTTCTATATGTTTTTTGACTTTTGATTTTTCCTTTTTTATAAATTCATAATCAATCCTAAAAAAATTTAATAAATTATTATTTATGTTAGATCTAAAATTTTTTCCTTGCATAAGTATTGAATATTATTATTTTACTAATGTTTTCACCCGTGCGTTGCACGGGAAGACGTATGCTATTTATTATTTGCATTTGTGTGTTGCACGATAGATTTAAATTGGAGAAAGTAAACAATCACTCAAAACATATTCTATTCTGTATAGCTCTTCACCCGAGCTTCGAAAATCTTTGAATAACACCGATCATCAGAAGTAGATAATTTCAATAAACTAAGATTTGAGATTAGTATCCGATAAACTCAATCCGGAAGAAATGTCATCATCAACCCCAATTTGTTAGTCGAACGATGTTAAACACTTTTGCTTTACTTGTTTTTTTTTTTCCCTTGGAGAACTACCACAGCTTGAAAATCCAAGCCCGCGGTAGAGATTTTATTAATAAGCGAAAAAAATACACCTAGACGGAGGGGGATATGTCCTTACCTCCCAAAGATGCCTAATACAGTGTGATGCAAATCTAGCTATCTAGATGATATGCAGAGGAGTACTACTCCCAATCTTAAACAAGCCAATAAAAACTAACTTAAGAAGAAAAACAACATCTAACAAATCAGAAACAATAACTAAACAATGGCAAAGTCAAACACGTAGATAAGGTAGTCCCGTATTGTCAAGATAAGCAATAACTCTAGCTTCTCTATCCAAACTCCAGGCATCGGCAATAAATTGTCGTTTTTCCGTATAACCCTGATTAGCAAGCCAGTCAGCAAGTTTATTGCCTTCACGCCATATGTGTGTGAGCTTGTAAGTAAAATACAGAAGAAGCTGTTGAATTTCTTCTAAAACATAAGCAATATACCAAGAACCAAGCTTTTTATCAGTAATCAATTGAATAGTAGTAAGGGAGTCAGACTCTATCCAAACATGAGTAATTTCTTTCTCCTTGCAAAGTTGTAATCCCAAAGCAATCGATTTGAGCTCAGCAAAAGTAATAGAACATTCACCATAATAATCAAAGTATGCCCAACAGATTTGCCCAAGGTGATTCCTAATAACCCCACCACCAGCAGCATTTCCATCATATTTGAGGGCCCCACAGTGTTAAGTTTGTACCAAGAAATAGGAGGTTTCTACCAGTAAACACAAATAGCTCTGGAAGGATTAGGGGTATGTGTTTTGTGAATGTGTAGTAGCCGAGTCTGAAGGTAGAGAGTTCGTTTGATGATTCTTGTAAGATTAGTATAAGGATAAAAAGTGAAGACACTAATTTTCATTAATAATTTAATTCAATTATAATAATGGTACGTAGAAAGTATAATTAATTCATCAATTTATCCTTAACAATTGACAAATTGAATAATGGCGTAGATTCAAATTTTAATTTATACTCCTCCAATGGCGAGCTTGATGTATATGAAAGACAATTTTAAAGGCCAAGAAAAATCAAAGTATAGCATTTTAGGTTATACAACATCATGGAGAGATAAACATTGTGTGAGAAATTCTTGTTAAATATCATGATTACGTGATGATTAAAATTTAGATATCCGTGAATTAATCTAATGGCAAATTATAAATATTGTGTTCTATAATGGAAGCCCAAGATAAAATATAAGCAAAGAAATTAAACTTTCTTATTCATTACGTATTGTTATTTTCAAAATTAGTTTTTTTTTTATATAAAATGTGATTATATAAAATATCTCATAGATACAAAAAAATTGAAAACAAATAAAAATGGACAAAAAAAACGATAATAGGGGAATTTTGATTGAATGTGCATCTTCGTAATGATACATCCTTTTATATAATTCTCTTAGTTATTGGTTTGGTCGATTGCTATATTTTTCCTTGTTTGTGTTTTGAGTTTTGATCCAGCCATAAGTTCTCTTTGATATGGTGAAATCGAGAACATATTTTAAAATACAATAAATATTTTTTAAATTTCTCGTCAACAATTCCGTCCTATAAGTAATCATAGCAGAATTAAGCAAAACCATGCAAGCATAACTTTAATTTCTCTCCAAATATTTCAATGTGAACAACAACAAAATAAACATCATCTATTATAAAGGACGACAAAAGCAAAACATAAAAAATATAAACAATAGCAAGTTTCAGAAAAATTAAAGGATGAATTTTATTTTTTTAATTTTTTGACGAATTGCTACAATTCTATTGACTCGAAAAAAAATTACACTTGTGAGAGAGGGACATGATAAAACTTATCTCTCAATAATTACAAGTCAATTAATGGAGAAGGGAAATTTAGTGATGTAGGGAGTACTACTCAAATAATTACAGCAACAAAGGAAAAATAGAGAAATGAAAAAATTAAGTCTTAAATTTCCTAATATAAGTTGGTCCACCATTCTCCAAACTTGGAAGATGAGTTTATCCAGATGCTTAATGAATTGATTTAAATAGACCATTTGACAAATAGAAAGAATCAACAACTCTGCTTCCGTTAAGCACAAATGGTGGATGGAAATGTGGGAATGCTTCAACTGCATTCTAATAAAACACAGTTACTAATAAGCTTCCAAGAGATGATTGGTTGAGTATTTGGATTTGAATTTTACAACAAGATACCTGGCCAGCATCGAAAGAGGAAATTAGTGATGAAAGAGGTACTGTAGACATGCAACATTAATGAAAGCAGAACAAAAATTGAAGCACATAGTATTATTTAAAAAATAGATTTGTGCTCAAATGTTTGCACTCCCATTCAAGTCTTTGCCAATGTTTGGAGATTCTGCCAAGTTTTATCTCCAACTGATTCGTGAATAGAAATTAAACAAAGTTGGGAAGAAACTTGGCAATCATCCAGTAACTTCATGCCAAAACCCCATCCCCAAGGCCACTTGGCTATTTTTCATCTTCAATTCCCTTTTCATGTGGAGTTAAAAACATCTATAGGGCCCTTTTTCATCTTCAATTTCCTATTCATATAGAGTTAAAAACATCTACAAACCGAAATACAATAATTCATGGCCCTCATTCTCTCTGGATTTAACATTGAAACCACAACAAAATCAAATATAAAATAGAAAAGTTAATAAATATCCACAAGAAAATAGTTCACAACTAATTACCTTCTGATATGTGAAACATGAGCTATGAACACCACCAACATATCAACAGCAACAATACTAACACCCAAAGTAAAACTCCACAAAACCAAAAAGTAAACAATACCATCATCAACACTATTAGAAGGAAGTGACAAATGAAAAAGATTCTGCCCAATATAAATATGATAGCCAATTACTTAATGGAAAACTTTCACTTTCTATCATATGTCATATAAATATGACAGCCAAGTAATTTAACCTGAAAACTTTCACTGTGCATCATACATAATTTGCAAATAAACAAACACAAACGACGAATACGTGTTGTGCATAAGCTTAACTAATCAGGATATGCCAATCAATAACAATAATCAGAATGGACAAAACAGCCAATATAAAAAATTACCTGAGCAAACGACAATAATTGTACTGGCGACTGAAAGAAATCTAACAGGAAAAAAACACAAATAAAAGTTACATAAGTGAAACGAATTACACAAATAGCAGTGGAAGAATCAAACAACCAAAAAACTAATCAAAAAATTAAAGAAAAAACTTAGAAATAGGAGCGAATCAGTGCCTGCCCTAACGTGGCAATTTTTTGGTTGAAATTGTGCAAATCGGATATGTGTGTATGCAAGTATGAATGGAGAGCCTTGAAATTTTGAGCCGGAAAGTGATCTCATTTTATTTATATATAAATAGATTATATCTTTTTAATCTAAATTTAAAGATTTATATTTATATATATATAGAATAAAAGACTTTTTATAAATGATTAATTATGAGACGAAAATTAATTCTTAAGTAAATAAAATTAATTAAAATTAATAATTTCAATTAATTCATTAATTAATTATCATACAGTATGTATATCTTGGATTCAAAGCTAGTCACGTTCATTTTACTTTTACAAAAATTTAACAATTTCTCCTATTGTCATCAGCACTTATTGTTTGACAGAAACGCCGATACCTAAATTTTATATACATATTTAAATTAAGAAAATTATATTACCCATTAAAAATTCAAAGTTCAATAAAAACAGAAATCAAGTATATTGTCTTCTCTATCATAAGGATTTGTTGTAAAAGATGGAGATAAATGGAAGTATACAAAGTCATAAATAGTTTTGAAATTCACAAAATTGTATTGAAACTATTTGTAGTATGCTTTTTAGTTACATATTATGCATATTATTTATTTATTTTTCTTTCTAAATTTGTGAATAACTAATAATAGCTAACTACTAAAATGATCGATTTATAATAATCAAAATAATATTTACATCCATAATCATCCATTAAATTTTATTATGCTTGATGATTGCATTGTTGATGATGATTATTATGCATGATATTACTAATGAGACCGATCCCCTTAATCAAGTTGTTACCCTAATCCCTTTCGAGGTAATGTACTAACAAGGAGTTGAAGGGAGAGCTGTGATCCCATGCAATCCTGATAAGGACAGGGCCCCTAACTTCGCCCCAAAAGCGCGCTCAAAGGGAAAAGTTTGAACCCAACCTATAAACCACTCCAGGAGTTCCTCCGCAACCAATGTGGGACTCAACTCAACAATCCCCTTCCCCATTCGGCGATCCCTCAGATCCCGAAGGGACATCCTCTTGTTGGGAGGCTGACTCTAATACCACTGATAAGGACAGGGCCCCTAACTTCGCCCCAAAAGCGCGCTCAAAGGGGAAGGTTTGAACCCAACCTATAAACCACTCCAGGAGTTCCTCCGCAACCGATGTGGGACTCAACTCAACAATCCCCTCCCCCATTCGGCGATCCATCGGATCCCGAAGGGACATCCTCTTGTTGAGAGGCTGGCTCTGATACCACTGATAAGGACAGGGCCCCTAACTTCACCCCAAAAGCGCGTTCAAAGGGAAATGCTTGAACCCAACCTATAAACCACTTCAGGAATTCCTCCGCAACCGATGTGGGACTCAACTCAACAAATCTAAAGAGAGATATACAATAGAGTTGGAGTCTTGGAGAGAAAAGAAGTGTCTAAGCATCCAGTTTCGGACCATAACCCATTTTTGCTAGTCGAAAACAACGATATCATGAATACATAAGCATGTCGAGAAAAGATAGATTTATCCCATTCTAAATTTATTATTTTCATAAATTACCATAAGATTGTTCTGTTTACATTTACTAGACACATTTACATTTATGTCTATATATTATTTGTTTTCATATTAATGATAATGTTTTAGAATATTTAATTGAAGCTAAAAATTGTTTAGAGATAGATCTTAATAGAAAAAGGGAAGTAAGCGACCTTTTTATACAAGTGTTGATTATTTTATGAAACATATTAGAGACATAAAACAATATTGGAAAGAAAGTATGGTTAAACATAATCGCAAAAAATGTAGACAAGAAAATGGAATTTAACGGTATAAAAGACAGATTAAATAGATCGTTCCTATTATAAAAGCATGAATAACTTTTTAACTATTCATTACGACGATGCCAAAACGACGTCGTTTACCACTAAATTGGTCAAAAACGACGTTGTTTTACCCCGCACGACGTCGTTTTGAAGCGCTTCTTACTATCCGGCCCGTTTACTAACTCGCGGATCTTATCCGACCCGTGACATTCATTTTAATCTAGGGTTCGAATCCTCCAACAAACACATTTGTCCTTTATTTATTTGCTTTTCCATCTTGCATTAGGGTTCACTTTTGCCCGTCTTTTTGCCCAGGTCTGCAAAATTTCTCGGCCGTTCTCGTGCCCTTTCATAGAAAATTCGAACATGCTTCTCTCTCTAAAGTTTTGCACTCAGGCGATTTGCTTCATTAGCGACTCCGTCGATTACCGTTCACCCACTCCGATCAATAGCTTCGAATCGTGCAATCGAATTCTTTCGTTCATTTTTTCGAGAACAGAAAAGATTTAGGGTTTAGTTCTTACCTCGATATTGGGTTGTTTGATTTCCTTTTTTAGTAAAATTTTCCATCGATATTTCTTGTGTTTTAACCATCTTGGTTGTTCAGCTTTTCTGATCGAACTACTCAGGTGCCGAACAAACCCAAAAAAACTCGTACATAAATTGGGGCTTCTGCACCTCCTTGCTCGAAATTTGATGAATCATCCAGGCTTATCTGGTTGTGTGGGTTTGACTTTTGATGAAGTTCTTTCTTTCTTAAAAGAATCAGATTTGTAATTAAGTAGTCTGCTTTTTCAATATCTGCTAAATTTCTATTTGGAATTGCAGGGAGGAGGTACGCTCATTGGAAGGCAGGCAAGTAAAGCATCTAACATTGTCCTAACTGGATTTTTTTAATATGTACTTCATGAAAACTATAACTTTCTTCCATTCTTCCACTTTTTTTGTGCTATAAGTTGATAACAACCTTTGTTTTATTGAAATATTTATTTTCAGTGTACAAATAACTAAGCTAATAATTAATCTATGTTTCTCATTAGTGATTTATTGCGATTATGGAAAAGAAATAATCAATAAACTGTGTTATTTTTACATACAAGGAATGAATGGTTCTATTGATCTTCAGAGGAATGATTGCGAGTCCCTTGTAAATTATTCAAAATGTATTTTTTATGAATTTATTTTCCTTCTTGATGATGTCATAATAGAATGTTTGCATTTTATTTGTCAATGAAGTTGAAAAGTGTTGTCTCAGGTTGTAGTAGGTGGGATTCGAAAGTGGTTGTTCTTTGATTGAAAAGTGCTTGTTTCCTCTGCCTAAGGGAATTGTTGATACCCATATAAAGCTTAAATATTTAAGCCGCTTCGATCGTTTTCTGGTGATCTAAATTACCATCATCTTTATTTATTCGTTAGCGCTATAAATTGAACAAGGTTAGGAATCTTCTTCTAGATTATCAAATTTTCAAATGTATCCACTTAATTTTCTTCAGTTGTGTTTCCCCCTCTTTAATTTCAATGAATGTAAGGACCAACTTCTTGGCATGAATTCAAATGGTTTAGTCTTTATCCTTCTATTGAATATTCATGGCTATTATGCCGCATAGGTAGACTATTTGCTTTTTGATGATGTTTTCCTTTACTTTTCACTTTTGCAGTTGTCTTTGCCTAAACCGTGAGTGGGATTGCGCTGAAAGTTTCTTTGATACCGCCTTTCATTTGGATGGTAAATAAATCCAATGTACTCAATCCTCAGTCTAATAAGTTATTTGACTTATTTATCATTATGTTATGTTAGTATATTTGCCGTTGTGATTTTCTAGCTCTTGACTTTTTGTGTTCTTAGTATATGCTTCGATTTTCTGTTTAAAGGTTTGAATTAGGGGGTTTTTGTGTTACTTTTCCCCCCCATATTTTCCTTCATATTTGAAAAAATTGATCTATTGAAATTTGCGCCTTGAAGATTGAAGATAAATTTAGCCTTCACCCTTTTTTTTCTTTTTTCGTTAAAGAAAACTCCAACTTCTATAAAATTTTGGTTTCTTGATAATTTTGGTACAATAGGATAGCTCTTTTTATGTTTCTTCTAAGTCAATTTTAATTTTCTGTTAATTAAATCATCGTGTCCTCAGTTTTAGCTTCATAAATTGCACTGAATTCAGGGCGAATTTTGTTTGTTGTTAATTTTAGCAGATGATTTATGAGTTTGTTTTTGTTGATGCTACTTAAATGAATATGTTCTCACTTTCTTCTCCAGAAATTAATCTAAAATTGGGGGTAAATAATATTGTTCTTGTCATTGCTTAAAAACCTGTTACATGTGTTCACTGTTCTCAAATTAAGGATTTTCTATGCGTGTTTCAGTTGCCTTACTGAAAAGAATTTCTTGTTTTCATATCATAAGAGTATGAGTTTAATAGAAGAATTTAACCTCTTAAAAATATAAGATTAATAGAAGAACTTAACCTCTGTGCTAACTGTTGAGTATGCCTATGATGAATAAGTCTCGACAAATTTCACTCGACTTTTAACCAATACGGTTTGATTAAGATTGAATGACCAATATTTTGTTGCTCCATCTAGGTGTTATAATTCATTTTTTGCATGTTCTACACATTAGGCATCTTCTAAGTTCTATTTTATTTTTTATTTTATTTTTATTTTTATACACTTTTGTCTTTTTCATTTTGGTTTTCAACTTTGAAGGTAGATCTTCATTTCATATATTTACAAGAATTAGATACTTTGACGGATGTAGTTGACATGAGATTTCTTGTGGTTACTTTTATAAATTTGCGCTACAAAATGTTCGGATGCAAATGCAGGTTTGTGCCTTTATTATTGCATTTGGGAGACAAAAATCAGTATATTATTTCCTTCAAATGTCTTTCATCCGTGTCAGTGAGGTACTAAATGTATCTCTCCATCACTGTTTATTTCTAAGGTTTTTGATTGGTTATGACTCATTTTAGTTTTCTGTAGCATTTTTGAAGTTTTGTGTTGGATCGTACAGATTCTATACTGCTTGTCGGTTGGTCAAGAAGCCCCCACTCGAGGCTTTACAGAAAATTGAGGTACTTTTCCATCTCCCGCTTTATAACATGTGAAAAGGTGAAAATCTAGGTTTTGAGTGTAAACTTCCATAGGAGTTCATATAAAGACTTAATTTTGTGTCCAGTCTTAAATTGATGATACTAATTTAATTTCAACATTTTGATTGACTCTGCCATTGTTGCTATTTAGTAGATGTCTAAATTATGAAATCAGTTTATTCAATGTGACTTATGGTTATTTGGTATGTAGCATTTTGTGAATTTGTGGATTATGTATGTGTTTTCCTCTTACTATGGCAGACTAAATTTATGCTTTATTTTGCTGCAGATATTTAGATGTATATATAGATTTATCCATTGATAAGTTGCAATGGAGGAACAGGAAGAGGCTGAGATGTGCTAAAGATTCATATTTGAATGGGAAATAACTGGGAGTTCTGTTGTCAAGAAGATCACATGAAGGGTTATTGATAATAAATAACAAGAATACCCAGAGTAACAAAGAGCCATCTCTTCTTCCAATTCCTTCTCTTCATTGTCTCAAGATGGACTAACAGCTCGAGGTTATGTATTTTGTCCAATCCTAAATTCACCGCACTCCAATTTAAGGAATAACATTGTCATTACATTCTTTTGTAAATAACTTATTGCTACATTATTCACTTTAGCATTTGAAAGGAAAAAGATTGTGTGTTTTCACTAATAATGACCTTTCAATCCTAGCATTTAATCTTTGGTGTTTGGGGATTTAATTCATTTCTACAATGTCTTTAATCAAAGTCAGGTTAAATAATTGGTTGTTCGTTCAATAGTTTTCATAAACTTCCCTAGCTTTGTTATTTCCTTGTAAGCTTTTGCCTATGCTAGCTTGCACACATTTGGCCCAACGTGCATCGCACGTTCGATCAACCCTAGTATATTGATAAACAAGCATAATTGGTGATTTTTGTTCAATGGAAAAATAAGACAGAAAATACTCGCTTTTTGACTTGCCAGAAGAGGCTCAGAATAATTAATTCTTTATTCAAGAGTGGAGTAAGATTGTTAGAAAAAATCGCCACCCAAAAAATATTTATTTTAAAAAAATATTATTTTCAACTTGAGGTGGTTCTTTCAAGAATCGTCACCCGTTCTAAAATAACGGGTAGCAATTCTTATCAAGAACCGCCATCTATTAACAAGAATCGTTTCTAACTTTCTCTCAATCTCTCTCTCCTTTCTCTCCCGCTATCAGTCTTTCCTTTCTCTCTCTAACAATAATATCACTCTCCTTTCTCTCTCTCGCTTGGATATCGTTCAGATCTATTCAGATCTATCTTTATTTATTACTTCCACCTGAGATTACAACTACTGGAGAAGACAATTTTTTTGAATTAAAACTTTAAAACTTTAAAAAATGAAATTATATTTAAAGTCTTTCCAAAACAATTTTTTTTTCATTAGAGGTTTGTATTAAATATTATTTTATTTTCAATTATGTTTTTAATTACTGCTAATTATTGTTGGTTTATTTCCAAAACTTATTTAATAACTTTCATAAAATATTTAGTATGCTTTACATTGACATCTTTACCTATATATGGTACTTCACAAATTATAATATAAAGATTGCATAAATGAAAGATTAATGTGTGGATGGAGAAAATTTGTTCATATTACAAAACCTTTATTCATATTACAAAACATGAACTCTTTTACTATTTATTATTCTTTTTGGTATACAAATAAAGCACACAGTTTTCTTCGCCAGACATTCTGGGAAAACATTATCCAAACCACAACTACAAATATTTGAAATAAACAGAGAAAATACAAAATAGTCGACACTAGACACACATATTATGTATAGATGCAGGTTACTCAGTGGTAGATAAGAATAATGCTATTCATCTCGCTGTTTTTCTATAAACAATGATGTGATATTTAGTTTGTTAAATTGATTTGTCACCTTTATTGTTAGATTTAGGATTAAAATGACAAATCAATTAATAATACATCACATCGTTGCCCGTAATTGATAAACATTGCTTATGAATAGTATTACTCTTCATTTTGGAACTTAATTAGTTTAGCTGAATTGAAGTATCATATGACACTCCAGGCTTCCACTCAGCAGGAATAGCATTAGCTATTTGCACCCATTTTACTTTACCACTGCCCTCGGCTGACACCTGAAGTCTGAAGTTGAGAGGCCCCTTTGGTGGACTTGGAGTGTCGAACACTGTTCCATAGGCCCTACGCATTGGTCTCCACTTCTTGAGATCCTCCTTGAAAATATAAAAAACAACCACCACCACATATAATAGGTAATTAATTTAGAATAAGCTTGTATTTAAGCGTTATCTTTCCAAAAGCATCAATACTAGATTTACAACTAATCGGTACAATCCTCCAATAGAAGAGTAGATCCCTCCACCAATACAAAAATTGATAAAAATAATATCTTTTATGGTTCTCTATTGAAAGGTTTTACCGATTGGTTGTGTACAACTAGCATTATTATTCTAGAAATAGATGCATACCTGCCAAACTTCGACAGCAGTGATATCATAAATCCCCCCTTTGTACAATGGGACGATGGCCAAGTATAAGGGATACTTGCTTTGCTCGTGGACTTTTAGGAAAAGATTATAGCCATAATGACATGGGACTCTTTTGTATTCGATGTCAACTACACCATATGCAAATAGTTCTTTAGCTTTATTTGGTTTTGCCAATTTTGCATAAGCACGTTCACTGAGTATGAAGTCTGTGTTGTCACTTGCACCATAGTCTGTCACCACCACTGTCGTTCCTTCGTTGGTGCAATGTGCTGGGATTTTGCACCTTACCTAATTTATTTGGAAATCCGAAAACTAGTTCTCATTTCTCCATTGTTAAATATATTGAGGGAAGAGAATTGGTGTTATTATAATGTCAAAAGATAAAAATATCATAGTGATCGTTAAAGGGACTTCATAGGATACGAATAATAATATATAATTTTGCCATCTAGCAATTACATCACTTTCTCGACCTTTTTAAACTCTGAACTTTCATTAGCCACGTCACTCTAACTAGTTCCATTAAGGATTTGGTCTTTTGGCTATTCTACTTGTACAAGTTTAGTTGATTATTTATTGAGAATCAAGTGCAACAAAATCTCGCAACTCTGCATGCAAGATTTTGTCACATCACTTGATTGCAAATAAATTATCAACTAACATTGTACAAGTATCATTTTCTGTTAAACTTTCTTCTATTATCATCGACGGTAATACCTAACATAACGAGGGCCAAAAGTGTAATATTTTTTTACCAATAGATCAATAGTGCAATAAGTCAATAACTGTGACCTTTCTTGATAAGATTGGATAATACTGTCAAGTACTTGTTAGCAACGAAGACGCGGCTCTCATGAGTCGTTGATGTGAAAATGATGTATAGCATTTTATGAATAATGAATTACTGGAAAAAGAGGGTTGGATTATGGAAGGGGGTTAATTAACCTGATAACATGCACCACAGCCAGTTCCATCCTTGTAAAGCCTGGAGACTCCACTCACTTCACCACTGTTCACAGTCCTTCCATATTCACCAAAGCCACAAGCTCCACCTACTCGAAATTATCACACATTACAAATCTCTCATTAAATAACAACTGTAATGTTCGTCTGCCTACACGTCAATGCTACATTAGCATGTTGGAAGTGCTGCCAACATGTTGGTAGGTAAATATTGGTGTAGATAATAGATACGATTTGCATTAGTAGAATTAAACATAAAGAAGATTCAAGAAAATCGTGTTAACGATGACGATAACATAACATACTTGGGGTTCCTAGGCCATCGGGGCTGCTGTAATAAGTTGCTTTGGAGCCGACAAAAGTATATTGCCCATAACAAAGCGTAGCAGCAAATAGCAGTATCATTAGAGTGGCAAAGAGGCTGTAACGAGCCATATTTAGTTTCTTGGAGGAGAAGAAGAAAACGTAAGAAATAAGTAAGAGTTGATGGGGAATGAAAAACTACGAAGAAAATGGGCCATATTTATAGGATTGAGTTGCCACTAAACTAGCTAGTCACTATGGAATCCAACTGTGGGGGAAATTAAGTTGGCGGGTGTAAATGCAACTGGAGTTTTGTACAGACTAGAGAGACCTCGGAATTGACTTTTTTCGGATCATTTCATTAATCATGTTAGTCAACGCAAAACATGGGTGAGAAAATTGGCGTTACATCTCAAAAGTAACTATTCATAACCCTTTGGTTGACTCGACTTTTATTTTTTTTTTTTGGTGGTTGAATTGACTTTTTAATAGGAGCGAGCAAAAAAGGAGGGAATTGAGCGGATAGAACCGGAATTGAACCGAAAGAATCGAAATCCAACGGCTCTTTTGAAAAAATTTAAGAACCAAAACCAACATGGTGAAGTAAAAGAGCAAAAACAGCAGCACCAGCTAGTGCTGCTGCTTAAAACAGCAGCTGCTGCTGCTGCTGACTTAAAACAGCAGCAGCAGCTGCTGCTGATAAAAAACAGCAGCGGCAGCAGCTGCTGTTTAGCGGCAGCAGCTGCTGTTTAGCGGCAGCAGCTGCTGTTTAGCAGCAGCACTTGCTGCTGCTGCTGTTTTAAGCATCAGCTTGCTGCTGCTGATTTAGAGAAAGCAGAGAGAGAGTGTTAATTTTTATTTAATAAATAAGGGATATTTTAGAAAATTAACATCTATTTTATTCAATCTATAAAAAAATAACTATCTGGTCCTTGACAATGTTTTACACAATTGGGTGGGAGAACACCCGTGGGTATTTTTTTAATTATTATTGTGGGTATTTTTTAATTATTATTATTACTTTACCTTTTTTGTTTCATTTGTGTGATTTTTTACTTAAAATTTATTTGTTATGTTAATAACATTATTAAACTACAAATTAGTGAAGATATGCACACTCAGTCCCCCAAAGATAGTTCTATAATTATTTTTGCACAGATTAAGGAAATTGTAGTTAATTTAGTTGAAATATTAGATTTTGCCTTTTTTTTTTTTACATATATGTACCCTTATGTGTTATTAATTATTATTCATAAGTAATTAATATGGAATAATACCAAAGTATAATAATGAGGGGATATCTATGAAAATGAAAAATTAAAGACATGCTCAATATGGAAAATATGCCATCTTTTTCAAAAGGATAAAAATATTATATTTAACTATCTTTGTAGGATGGAGAAAGTATAATAACAATATTAGTATTAAATAATTTGTTAAATTAAATTAAAATGTTTATCTATATAATGTAAATTTTTAAATCTACAATATTAGCCCAAATATGTACTAATTATCAAATAATTTCGATTAAAACTATTTAATAATGATGAAATTAGTTTGATCATATTATGCATCAAAATTGAAATAGTTATATAGTAAAAGTTAAAATAGTATAATCTAAGAAAATTTAGGACTAACAATGGAGGACTTATATGGATATTAAGCTTTGTTTGAAGATTTGATGAATCAAGGGGTTTGAATGGCATTTTCGTACTAGTATTTACATTGCAAAAGAAGGATCTCATCTTTATTTTTAATAAAATAAGTAAAGTAGAAGTTAGTTTACTAAAACACCTTTCATTCATTAAATAAAAAATTAACAAAGATTCAAAGGTAAGGAATAAATTTCAAAGGTTTGCATCATCGTCACCAAAATTTCAAAGGTTTGAGGCTTGTCAGCTAAAAAAAAAAAAAAGGATTGGGGAGGATAGTGCAAATGAGGGTAAAGATAAGGAATAAATTTTTAATTTACCCTTAACATAAATGTTAAATTACTAAAATACCATTCATTCATTAAATAAAAAAGTTTGATTTTTTTTTTACTAACGATCAAATTGATGGAATAGTGAATTTTTGACGAATGTCGTTAACGTTTCAAAAGTTGGGAGCTTGTCTGCTAAAAAAAGGTTGGGGACGAAAATGAAAATAAGTGTAAAAATTAGGGACCAAAATTACAATTGACCCAAAAATGAACACGCAAGGCCACTTGATTTATGCGAAATTTTATTTTACAATTACCCTTCTCAAGAAGTCATTATCTTGTAAGAGCATGTAATGCTAATGGATGTCTTTAAGGCAACAAGAATTTATAATAACAAAAAGAACAACAAATAAAAGAAGTTTTTTTCCCCATAAAAATTGTTTTATCACATGTCAAATTGGTCAATCAATTTAATTATGGACCAAAAAAAATATAAAAAATTAAAGTTAAAATCATTTAATTTAACAAAAACTTAAGAATAATTTTTACACATATAAAAGTAATGTATTTAATTGTGACGGATAGTTATTGATTGGAAGGGTAATTTTGATATTCTACAAAGACAAAAAGGGGGAAGAGAGACAAGTTAATGCTAAAACTAAAGATTTTTTTAGGGTTTATTAGTTTGGTTAATTAGTTTAATTTAGTTTAGTTTGGTATGGAATTGAAATTGTGTTGTTCGCTGATAAATTTTTTGACCTAAGATTTAATTAATTTAATTAGTTTAATTTTAGTATTGAAATTGAGCGGAAAAATCGTGATTATTTGTTGAATAATTTTTAATTTAAGATTTACTTTATTAGTTTAGTTTCCTATTACTTTAGTTTATTTTTTTAGTATTGAAATTGAACAATCAGGATTTTTTCATTGCTTCTTATCTTTTTTATTAATTTTTTATCTAGCCGTTTAGGCATATATGACAATCAAGATTTAGGACTTAATTTAGTTTTTTGGTATAGTTTTTCTTAGGGGTTCCTAGCCTTCTTAATTATTTTACTGTTGTTTTGTTTAATGTTGAAATTGAATAAATAATTTCGGTTCTTTGTCCATTAATTTTTTAATCTAATGTCAAGCTTAGTTTTGTTTTGTTTAGTGCTGGAATTGAATAAACAATGTTGAAATTGAATAAACAATTTCGGTTGTTTGTTGATTAATTTTTTTTATCTAGGGTTTAGCTTAGTTTTGAAATTTAACAAACAATTTCAACTTAAATGAGAGCGTCAATATAGTGGGTTTCTTCTAGTTGAGTACAAAAAGATATCTCAAGTGGTCGGTAATGGTCAACAAAATGGTTTTTTAGTATGAAAACATGCAAAAAAATAATTGAAAGGTATTATATTTGTATTGGATCCTAGCGAGGGCCATGTCTAATCCTTTGGTTCATTTTCCAATCCGGCCATGCTTTCGAGGAACAAGTGAAACTCCAGTGAGCACTAAGGGGTGTAGAATTTGTGACCGCACTCACCAGAAATCCTAGTTATGCCCCTATTGACACCAATTCGATCTTAGAAAAAGATTTATCGGGACACAAAAATTGCATATTTATTATCCCCTGTGCATGTTTGCTGCAACTCCTAACTGTAGATTCGCCAATATATGTTACTTGTACATTTAAAGTAATGCTTTAATTCAAGTGTTGAGTATTTTTGTTTTTCCCATTATAACAAAGTTATAAACATTTTGTATAATATTTTTATATAAGTAGATTTCTGTTGCGTCAAATTATTTATGACACATTGTTGGTCATCTGAGTTGTCTGGTCTACTAAATTTCACTTCAAACCCTTTAACTTTGTTTCATTGTTAATTTGATTTGCAGGCTATTTTTATTTCCATATATTGACTTACTAAATCCTACATAATATCTTTCCTTATTGAACATGTCTCTTGTGGTAGACTATGAAAGTAAACAATTCTTAATCAACTATTCTAATAACTAGCTGTTTTATTCGTGCATTGCACGGAGGATAAATTTTTTACTTAATAACATTATTGATAGATGTCAGTTAATATTAAAGAAGGACTTAAAAAAATAAAGTAAATAACAATAAACTTAATTAATATAATTAATGAAATAATTCTATAAAAATTTCGGTAGAGTTTCTCCTATATTTCATACTAATTAATCATTCCTGCAAACACCCAAGACAGAACTTAGTTTACAATCCTCCTAATGGCCCTCAATAATAAAATCAATTCAAACATAACACCATCAATAATAGCCAACAACAACACATGGGACAAATAATAAAAACATCTCAGTGTTTTGACAAAAAAGAATAAATGCTCTCAAATATAAGTCACATCCGTAATTGTTACATAGAATATAAAATTTCGTGTTATTATACAAGTGAACAGTACTAAGACAATACATGAATTTTTAGATGGGAGGAACATTTCTAACATCACATTTACACAAACGCTTGCGCCTTAGCATCAGAAACCTACAAAAATATTAGAAGCAACATCATATTTAAGATATGGTCAATGAAACTAACTGAAAGTGTAATTTTTGATAAGTATGTTGAGTTACCTTTTTCAAGGGCACTGCTACAATGAATAAGTGTTGCATGCCATCAATCTGCATAACTCCACCAACTTTGTGATGGGGATATTATGTCTAAACAAATATAAGAGCACAAAGATAATAATATATAAATACAATCTTTCACTTCACATGTCAAACTACGAATGACATAAGGAGTTTATGTAAAAAATCAAATAAACAACATACCTAATGAGATTATTAAGTACAAAACTATAAGTTACTAAACACTTCTTTATATAAGACAATTGTGGTCGAGGTAGTTGGACGACCATCAGCACCACATATTACAAACTTCAAATCCATCCTATCTGTAACCCTTGAAACCACAACATACAATTGCCCATGAGTGGAGACTGGTCTCCTAAAAAAAAACCACCACATCACTGAGTGCCTGTCCTTGACTTTTTTTCCACAGGAGACTAATTTTCCAATAAATAACAGTTTTGATAAATATTAATAGTATGAAATAACACCACCAAAAAAAGAATTGAATACTGGTAAGAGCACTAAAAGTTTGATAGAGTTTCCCATATATTTCTTTCCATTAAATTGAACATTAGTGATGGGTAAACTGGGAATAAAATTTTGGTAAGTTTCGCTCTACGTTATATACTTTCAATTTTGATACAATTTCGTCCCCGCAAGCATGCATTTCGACATATTGTCTCTAGAGCATAGGATAATGCATGTAATATCTTCAAAATGACAATGATAGTCAATGTAGCACTTTGCAAATGTATGGGATTGTAAAGTCGTCTTTAACATTAAAAATAAAACTTGATTAAATGCCTATAACACCACAGATATATCCGAAAATACCAAATTAACAATTAACCACAAACCTAGATAAAAAAAATACCGCTTAAACACGTGATTCAAAAAATATGTCAAAACGACAGTTTCAGCAACAACTGACCAACTAAATATAGTCGATAAAATTTGATATTGAGGGACGTTATGCACGAATAAGAGAAATTTGGGGCAAAGCAGTAAAACCAAAAATATTGGGGACAAAATTGTGTTACAATTGAAAGCTTGGGTGCATAGAGTGAAATTTACCAATAGTCTATTCCCATTTTGCTCATCACTAATGTGAATTTTAATAGAAGTTTTGACAGAACGGAGATAACATCTGAATATTTAAAAGTTCGGGGACAAAAAATGGTGAAAACTAAAAACGAAGGCAAAGTTGCGTCGACAGTGAAAGTTTGAGGATGTTAGGTGAAATTACCCCTATCAAAAAAACTACACTGAAAAATTTTACTAACTTCCGTGGAACTTATAGTTTTTGGTTTAAAATTGTTGTACATTCTATAATATTTAATTACAAATTCCGAATATATTAACTACACACCCGTGTGATGCATGGTGTTGATACTGAATATATTAATAATGATTTTTAAAATTTTATTGTTAAATATAATCAATATATAGATATATTATAGAAATGACAATGTATCGAATACAAATCGGCAGACACAAACATCGTGTTCCTGGCCCCTATAAGAAATACTTATCCTGTTTCTGCCAAATCCTCATTTAATCAAAGTCCTGTGAAGATAATATAAGAATTGTAATAGGATGGGGACTACCCATTCCTAATCCGCATCCCTGCTAAAAAATTCTCATCCTCCTCCACGCCCCATCGTGATCGTGTAATTGAAAACTTTTATTTGTATTTTTTTAATATGTATTAATCACATCTAATTTTTTCAAAACATACTAAACACTTGTTCATTTTAACATATTTTTCTAAACTCATGAATTTAGATGTTTATTTTAAATAATTTAAATTATATAGAATTCTTAATGTGGTTTGTTAATTTTATGTTATCTTGGTTAAGTCGTCAATGATTTTGATATCAAATTTAAATTAATTTGGATAAGATAAATAAATTAAAAAGTATATGATTAATAATTAAAATAAACGACTTGATCGATGATATTTCAAAAGTAAACAAAATCTAAACTAACAAAAATCAGTATATAATAATAATTTAAAATTATTATTATTACATAATCTAATGTCTATCCATAAACAACACAATTTCTTTTTTAAAAAAATAAAAATAAAAATCTTAAGATCTTATTCGAGGAATTGTATGATTAAATATATTTTATAATTTAAAAGATATCTTGACATTTTTTTGGAGAAGTCTTCCAACCCGTAACAATCTAATTAATTTTAATTATTTTTTGTTCTTTTAAATTAATTATATAATTATTTTAATTTTTTGTGTCCTATTAAATCATAATGATATAATTAATTTTAATTAATTTTTATTTTAGCTAATTACCAGTAAAATAATTAATTATATTTAAAATAATTAGTTTAAAATCTGTAATTTTAAGAATTGCACAAATCTAATCTTAAAGATATCTAATAATTTAAAATAAATCTTATCATTTAAACGATACCTTACAAGTTAAAATATAGCTTTCATTTTTTAAAGAAAATCCTAACAACTCATAGTAATATAATTACTCTTAATTATTTTTGGTTTTTAAAATTAATTCTATTTTTTATATTTTAACAATATAATTAATTTTCGTTCAATGAAACCGTTTTATTTCTCAACCATGCAACCGAGTCCAAGTAAATCTAAACAATATAATCAATGTCAATTATTTGCAATATAATTAATTTTAGTTAATTTTAACTTTTCAGCTATTTATTTATAAAAAGAATTAATTATTTTTAAAATAATTAGCTTCATATCTTTACTTTTAAAAATTGTATCAATTTAATTTTTAAGATATCATCTAATTTAAAAGATATACCATGCAGTTTGAAGGATTGTTTTTTCATTTTCGGGTGAAATCTTGCCAACTGTCGCAATTAAATGAATTTTAATTATTTTTTTCCTTTTACATTAAATATATATTTCCTCGTTTTAGCAATATAATTAATTTTTATTAATCTTTGTCAACAAAAATCATATCAAATTAAATCTTTGTAATATAATTAATTTAGTTTAATTATATATAGATAATTTTCATTTTCAACCTAATTATTTATAAAATGAATTAATAATTTAAAAAAAATTAGCTTAACAGCTACAATTTAAATAATTCTATGAATTTAATGTTAAAGATATTTTATAATTTAAAAAGATATCTTGCAATTTAAAAATATAGATATAGATATAAATATCGATTCAATTAATTAAAAAATTGGCTCCTTTTACAATTGAACGATTGATATATATATATATATATATATATATATATATATATAAATTGTTACACGTCTATTTTACTTTTTGTGAAAAAATTAATAAATCATAAATTTTTATCACGCCGAAATTAAATATGTGAAAAATTGCTAATTTTAATTAATTTTCATTTTTCAACGAATTTTATTTTTAAAAATAATTAATTATTTCTAAAATTAATTTTCAAGTTACATATTTCTTTTAATTTTTATTTAAACTTTAATGAATCACAACTTGTATCATACCAAAGTTAAATCTTAGTGAAATTTGTAATTTTAGTTAATTTTTTCTTTTTAGCTAATTACTTATAAAAATAATTAATTATTTCCAGAATTAATAAATGGGTCCAATCGAACTTTAAATTTAATGTTACACTTTTCTTTTAATTTTTTTTGTGAAAATTTAATGAATGGCAAGTTTGTATCACCGAAAAACTAAATCTTAATGAATTTGTTAATTTCAAACATTTTTTATTTTTTAAAAAATTAATTTTTATTTCACCTTATTATTTATAAAATTAATTAATCTATCCAATCTAATTTTTTAATTTTAATATTACATTTTCTTTTAATATGTTGCACCTTTTTTAAAAAAAAACAAATCAAATCTATCCATATCAAAAAGCTTTATAATAAGAGTATTAGAGAAATTTCTGAGAAAATTTTTGTATAATAATAATAATAATAATAATAATAATAATAATAATAATAATAATAATAATAATAATAATAATAATAAAAGTGTCAAAACCGTATGAAGATTTGAGTTTTATTAAGTAAGAATGTTGCAATACTATTGCCAAAAATTTGGGGGAAAGATAATAGGTTGGCTAATTAGCTAACAATTATGATCTAGTGCCTGATTGAGCACGGATTTATTGTGCCCAGAATTTGATGTATGATATAATCATACATCCCAGAATTTGATGTATGATATAATCATCTAAATATTATCTAATGCTGAGATGAGATGTGTTAATTGGGCACACTAAATCCGTACCCAATTGGGCACTAGATCATGATTGAATTAGCTAATTGATTGGAAACTAGGTACGTGTGCTTATATATATATATATATATATATATATATATAGAGAGATTTTTCAATTTTAGGATATCTAGGGATATCTTGCAAAATTTACATATTTTTTTAAAAAAAGTTTGAATCTTTAAAAGGTCCAAGCCTCACAGAATTAAAACTCTTTAATTATCATTATTAATTAAAAAACGATCAAAGAGCTTACAAGCATGAAAACGGGTGGTTAAATAATTTTTTAATAATAAAAAAATTTTTAAAATTGGTAGTGCCAAATCCGTTTTCAAGGTTTGATAGATAAGTGCAAATCCATTTCAAGCACTATTTTTTTACTTTGGATAGATTAGATAGATTATAGCCCCTAATTGTTGGGACTAACTAAAAATAAAAAAAATATTAAAAAAGGTGGAAATTCGTTGGCGAATGACAATTTTGTATCACAGAAAAATTAAATCTTAGCGAAATTGTTAATTTCAAATATTTTTTATTTTTTCAAAATTAACTTTTATTTTACCTTATTATTTATAAAATTAATTAATCTCTTCAATTTAATTTTTTAATTTTAATATTACATGTTTCTTTTAATTGTTATGTCACACCTTTTTTTAAAAAACAAATCAAATCTATCCATATTAAAAGAAAAGTAGAACATGAAAATTTAAAAATTTGAATCGATCCGCTAATTAATTTTTAAAATAATTAATTATTTTTATTAGTGTTTAGAAAATCGAACCGGTTAGCAAATTGGAGATCGAACTAGTGGGTTGACCAATTTTTGACCGATTTTCTAATAGGCTAGTTTTCACTATAACCCGGACTGAATTTTGGACCGATTCACGGTTGAACCGGCCGATCCATGGTTGAACCGGCCGATCCAGTCAAGTTTTCTAAAAATTGATTTTTATAAATAATTGGCTAAGAAATAAAAATTAATCTCAATTAGCAATTTCGTTAAGATTTAATTTTTATGTGATACAAAATTAAAAGTCATTAAAATTTTACATAAAAATTAAAATGAACTTGTAACATGATTGGATCGGTTCGTTTACTTAATTTTTCAAATAATTAATTATTTTCAAAAATAAAATTAGCTAAAAAATAAAAATTAATTAAAATTAGCAAGTTTTTGCAATTTCATTTTGGTGTAGTAAAAAATTAAAATTCATCAAATTTATACACAAAAACTAAAAGAAACACGTAACATTAATTTTTTTAATTAACCATTTAGCTGTAATATTAATCCAATATTTTTAATTAATTGAATCTATATCTATATCTTTTAAATTGCAGATATCATTTGGTGGAAATAATTAATGAAAACGGGTTTTAATATTACGTTTCAACAGTTATATCTTTTAAACAGATTTTAGATTAGTTTGGATAGTTTTGTTATTGAATTTAATTAGTAGTCAATCAACTTTGAGAATGGGTTATTATTATTGCATTTTAACAGTTTATATCGAATTTGAATTATAGTTCTCATTAATTTTCATGGTTTCTGTTATTTGGATTTGATTAGAAGAACAGATCTCGAATATTTCTTTTTGATGGATTAAACTTTTTCTGGAAAGCGAACATAAGTTAAGCCTTTTGTTAGACTATGTTTCTTCTTGATATTGAATATGTAGCTCTTGACTAATATTAAAATCCCACCGTAAACTACAATAAAGATTGTCAATAAGGACATTTTACTGATTAACGTGCCAAAACAATAAATAACGATTACATGAGTGTCGTTAGCGGTATTTTTAAAATTGTTAAGGTAAATCCGTAGATTCATAGAACTTTCGTAATACTCTTAAATTTATTTTCCTTTGATCATTTAGTTTTTATACCAATATTTTCATTGTGAAAATTAATTCTACTTTTTTGTATGGTTGATTAATATTTTTAGTTTACATAATTAGTTATAATTGCAAAAGTCCAATAAACTTTATAATTTTTTAGAAAGTTGATTAATTTGCAATGCAACTATTACTATTCAGAAGTATAAAATAAATTAAAATATGAATTGATTGAATTCGGTGGATTCTTTGCGGTAAATTGTTGAAATAATTATTCTTTCTCTACACTGATAAATTGCTTTCTCTCTTTTTTTCATTAATTTTTTATACCATTGGTTTAGACGACACAATTGTTTAAATATTAAAGGAAAATTTGTAGATTGATCGTACTTTTTTCGCACTATTAATTTTTTTTTTATCTTGGATTATTTATTTTTTATACCCATATGAAAAATACTTTTCAATAGTAGAATAGAGTTTCAATCAAAAAAGTATTGGACTCACTTATTATAAAGAAACAATTGTAGTTTCTTCGCACTAGAAAAGTTATATATATATATATATATATATATGATCAATTTTTTAAGTCATTAATACAAATTGACACAATATTTTAAATTATTAAGGTAAATCTGTGGATTTACCGCATTTTTTCGCACTATTACTTTTTTTCCTTCGATCATTTAGTTTTTATGACAATATGTTCATTGTAAAAATTAATTATATTTCTATACTTTTTTTGTATGGTTGATTATATTTTTAGTTTACATAATTCGTTACAATTGGAAAGTCCAATATAATTTTTAATTTTTCCAATAAATTAATTTATAATGCAACTATTGTTGTTTGCAAGTATAAAATAAATTAAAATATGAATCAACCCAATTCGATGGAGTGCTTTAGATAAGTTGTTGCAACAACTATTCTTTCTTCAAAGTGATAACTTATTTTCTCTCTCTCTTTTCTCATTCGTTTTTTTATACCATTAGGTTAAGAGGATACAATTCAAAAAGTGTTGGACTCACACTATTAAAATTTTTTATTTTTTTATTTTTTATATAATCAATTTTATAAACCATTAATAGGAGTCGATACAATATTTGAATTTTTAAGATAAGTCGGTGGATTGATCGTATTTTTCTCACACTACTAATTTTTTCCTTGGATCATTTGGTTTTTATGCCAATATGTTCATTGTGAATTATACTTCTTTTATATGGTTGATTAATATTTTTAGTTCACATAATTCGATGCATTTGTAAAAGCCCAATATATTTCATAATTTTTTTCAGTAGATTAATTTGTAATGCAACTGTTACTTTTTACAAGTATAAAATAAATTAAAATGTTAATCGACCCAATTTCATGGATTGTTTTTGGCAACGTTGAAACAATTTGTTCTTTCTTCACAGTGGTAAACTATTTTCTCTTTTTAAAATTAATTTTTATGCCATTAGAATGAGATAACATGATTTAGTTTTTATACCAATATGTTTATTGTGAAATTAGTTATATTTTTTTGTATGGTTGATTAAAATTTTTAATTCACATAATTCGTCACAATTGCAAAAGTCCAATAAAATTTTTAATTTTTTTTGTAGTAGATTAATTTGTCATGCAAGTATTACTATTTACAAGCATAAAATAAATTAAAATCTGAATTGACCCACTTTGATCGATTATTTGCGATAAATTGTTAAAATAATTATTATTTCTTCGTACTGATAATTTTTTTGTATCATTAATTTTTATACCTTTTGGTTGAGTCGACACAATTTTTTAAATTATAAAAGTGAATTCGTTGATTGATTGTACTTTCTTTGCACTTTTTTTTCGGTGGACCATTTATTTTTTGTGTCAAAATATTCATATGTTAACTTAGTAAATTAGTGCCTCATTAGTTTAATGGACACCTCAAACATGAATCAATGTTATTAGTTACACAAAATTGAAATAGCAAAGTTGAGAATATGAATTGTGTTCTTATTTTAATTGTATCATAATGAATTATTGAATGGATATATATGGAGGGAAAAAAAAAAAGAAATGAGAGATTTAAAACTAAAAGTACACATTTATTGAGTTAAATTATCAAAGATTAGATTTAAAATTGTAATTATCTAATGCATACTTACATCATCATCTTTGTAATGGATCGATTTGGAATGAGATAAGTTACATTATATTTTATTATTTTTATTTTTCTAGTTCATATAGAGTTATTTCAATTTTAAAGTATGAATCAAACCATAATAAGGTAGAGAAATAGGCTTTTAAGTGGTTATTTGTTGTTCTTATATATATGGAAAAAAATAGATGGCATGTTGAAAAAGCTAGGGTTTCAATCAATATATATGGAAAAAAAATAAATGTTGAAAAATTTGCCCCCTGCACAACACACGGGTGAAACAGCTAGAGTTTGAATAGGAATTGTATATTGCACTCTCAAGGGTGACACATAGGAATGGTTTAAAATTTGTGATATATGACGACGATGGTCGTCCAACTATCATGACCACAAATGTCATCTATAAAAAAGTGTTTAAACTTATAGTTTCATACTTATTAATCGCATCAAGTACGTTGTTCACTTCATTTTTTTTTACACAAATCGTTTATGTTATTCATTGTTTGATATGTCAAGTGAAGGATTGTATTTATATATTATTGTGTTTGTGCTTTTATATTTATCTAAGTATAATATTCCCGTCATAAATTTGGTGGAGTTATACAAATTGATTATATGTATCATTTATGCATTAGGAGATCCCTTTCCCATGCCGGAAAAAAATTCGTGCAGGCCCTATCGGCCTTCCACCATCAGGGGACACTTATGTATTATTCATCTAACCTAACGTAGATACTAAAAAAATGTAAAAAAAAAAAAAAAAAAATTGGGTGACGTAGGGCCCTCATGCCACGTGGCTTGGGTACCGTTCCGACATGGGGAACAAATCATTGGCGTATGCATTAGTGGCACTATGGTTCAAAAAGGTAACTCAACGTGCTTAGTAGTCGAAAATTACACGTTTAGTGAGTTTTATTGATCATATTTGAAATATGATGGTATTTTTAATATTTTTATAGGTTTCTTATGCTAAATCGCCAGTGTTTACATAAAAGTGATATTAGAGATATTCCGCTCATCTAAAATTTATTTATTATTTTAGTACAATTCAATTGTATAATAACATAAATTTTTATAGTCCATGTGATAATTATAGATGTGACTTATATTTGAGTACATTCACCCTTTCCATCAAAACACGGAGATATTTCTATTTTTTGTCTTGTGTGTTGTTGTTGATTATAATTGATGGTGTTATGTTTGGATTGCTTTAATTGTTGATGTCTTAAAGAATATTGTAAATTAAATTTGTGTTTTTGGTAAGTTTTTCCCCAATTGTTTGCATGATGAATTGGTACAAAATAGAGGGAAGCTCTGTCGAAATTTTCCAAGAATTATTTCATTAGTTATATTAATTAAGTTTATTACTGCGACTTATTATTTATTTTATTGAGATCTTATATTAATAATACTAACACTTATTACTACTACTATTAACTAAAAATTATGTTTATGCTCACAAGAACGCCTTGTAAAAACAAATAAGAATATAGAGTATAGAGATTTTGTGAAATTTTAGTAAAAATATTTCAGTGAATTAGTCAATTAGTAAGGATAATTTGAGCACAGCAAATCAAAGTTCTGCCAAATTTGTATTTAGGAAAAGTAATTTGACATGGTTAGAATTATGAAAAAGTAACTTGTCTTTTTTGTCATTCCCTCATTGTGTGTCCAATGGGAACGTTAGAACGAGGTTTCTCGCCAAAGATGGTGGTGAGGGACAGACCAAGAGTTAGTGAGGTCGTTGGGGTATTTAGTATTTGCATCAAATAACCGACTATCATTAAATATTTTGCCTTCATTCGCTTGCATAAGCTTTAATAATCTTCCAAGAAATAATAACTTCCCTTTTGATCCACACTCAACTGCACCAATATGCATTCTATCTGTCTAATTAATTCTTTCACATTTCTCTCATACCTCCTCTATCTCTCCCTATATCTGCTGTATATGTACATACACAACACAGGCAAAGACCATTCATTTTCAACCTAGCCCACCTGATTTCTCTCTCTTCTCTCTCTCTCTGGCTATAGATACATACATCGTGTGTGTGTATATATTTATTATCCGTAATCTGCAGAGAAGTGAAAGAAGTAGAGGATGTTTAGGTTGATCACAGGGATACCAGGCCCAAGTGGATTTGGATCAGCTTCTACTGCTGAACAGGTCACCCAAGGGATTGATGCCTCCAATCTCACTGTCCTTATCACAGGTTAAATAAATCTATACATACAAACAACCCCATATTTGACAAGCCCACAATTGCTGTCTCAATTTATGTGCACTTGATTGTGTCGCCCAATTAAAATAATTTATATATATACTAAATGCTCTAGGTTGTTCTTATTGTATGTAATAGTCAAGAACACAGAAATTCTAACAGCAGATTTGAACTTACGCGTGAATATGTTGATTCTACTTAATTTGTGTTCGGTTTCTTGCAAAATCTATTTCGATCTAGCTTTTTCGATGTTAATTGGCAATGTGCTTTCTACTATGTGGTGATTTTGTATCGATTAGGGGCATTTCCGTCATTTCACTCGACTGGTTCGAAACGAACTGCTTTTGCAGGTGGTGCGAGTGGGATAGGTCTTGAGACATCAAGAGTGTTGGCCTTAAGGAATGCACATGTTATTGTAGCAACAAGGAACATTGAGGCTGCAAATGAAGCAAAACAACTCATTCTTAAGGACAACAAAAATGCTCGACTCGTCGTTCTAAAACTCGACCTTGCTTCACTCAAGTCCGTCAAGGCCTTCGTCGATAACTTCCTTGCTCTTAATCTTCCTCTCAACATCTTAATGTAATTTCTAAATCCCACATGTTTAAATGCACAAATTAATTCTTCGGCGTAAGGTTTGCTATTTAACAATTTATTAATTTTTCAGAAACAATGCTGGTGTCATGTTTTGTCCTTATCAACTCTCCGAAGATGGGGTCGAGATGCAATTTGCCACAAATCATCTTGGTATGCATCATCAACATGGAATGTTTTTTACTAAAAATCACCATGATACAGTATCGTCTCGTCTTGTCAAGTACTGTATGTTGTATTTCGCCAATAGACTTGTCCAACAAGTCTGATCGGTCCAAGCCCAAGTACATCCCCACAAGCCCTATATAAACTTGAGTCGTACTAGACAGTATCATCTAGTCTTGTCAAGTATTGGGTACTGTATTTGGCCAGTAGACTCGTGAAACGAGTTGACTCGATCCAAGCCCAATGCAAAGTTGGGCCGAGCTGATCGACTCAAACCCATTAATGGTCTAACTTGCATTCGTTTTTCATTTCTTAGGTCACTTCTACTTGACAAACCTTCTCCTTGAGAAAATGAAAGAGACAGCCAAATCTAGTGGCATTGAGGGCAGGATTATAAATTTGACATCAGTGGCACATCTCCACACCTATGATGAAGGGATTCAATTCGACAAGATCAATGAAGAAACTAGGTATTATGTTGCATGTTTACATATATACAAATCTAAAACATTAATATTACAAAATTTTGTCACACAATCTTTGTATTGACTAGTTATTCGGACAAGAAAGCATACGGCCAATCCAAGTTAGCTAACATATTGCATGCCAACGAGCTCTCACGACGTTTGCAGGTGCTCGATCAACTTATTAGTTTTTCTTTAATCTTGTTCATTGTTCTGTCTAGTTTAGATTTCAATATTATTCAAACCATACATTTTTTATACATTTGTAGGCCGAGGGGGCAAATATTATGGTGAATTCGGTTCATCCAGGGTTGATAACAACAAATCTTTATAAACACTCGACACTTGCCATAAGTATGAATTAAAATTTACTAATAAAATTCTTGTTTGTCGTCCTTTTTATTTCAATTTTCTCGTACTTAATAAGATTTCTTTGTAGAAATTTTGAAGTTCTTAACATATATCCTATGGAAAAATGTCCGACAGGTGAACCACCACGATATCTCGTTTATCAACACTAATTACATTTTAGCCTTACAATTTTCCTCAACGACCTTTACTTGACGAAACAACTCTGAAGTAGCCTTTTATGATAAATATTTTTTTAGGGGGCCGCGACGACTTGCTTTGTTGCACTCCACCCGGCGTTGAAAGGTGTGACGGGGAAGTATTTTCTTGATTGCAATGAGTACGAGTCGGGCGATTTCGCTAGAGACGAGGATTTAGCGAAGAAGCTGTGGGATTTTAGCAACAAGTTGGTTGATGCTTCTCAAAAGACATGAAAATGTCTTGTGACCCTATGAAATCTGTGTAGTTTCTTAGATATGAAAAGAAGATATAAACCTAGTTTTCATCAAAACTATGTCACAAATTTGTTTGTTGTTATCCTAAAGATCATGGATACTGGACCTGTTATTTCCATTGTTATATGGTGCAAGATTCATGACTGACCAAAAATAGACGAACTATTAGACAGTACTTAGTACAAAACGTAAATTAACATATAGTATTTACCAGTGACTATAATACTTAAATAAGGTTGTTATTGTTATCCAATCTAAGCTACAAAACATGTTGATAATGACTTGCGAATAATTAAATGTGTATTTGGATTCAATATGACTAGATTATCATTTCAAAATATCAATACTAGAAACATCGACAAGAAAATCGACGATTTTTACATGAAAATTAAGGCCTGCCAATACAAACCTCTCACAACCGTTGATCATCATCCTCCCACAACCCCATAGCTCTAACTGCATAAGCAGTGCTAGTGACAATAACGGCTGCGAAAATTGGTGGAACGATGATATCCATTTTCGATCGTCTAAAAAGCTCAGCCGGGAAACAAAAACTTTCCCCAGGAATATCCAATGGTAACCTCAGATATCCTGTTTTTTGACACGCCTGAGAGAAGGAAGAAGAAGGGTTGACGGCAGAGACAAAGGCCATCTCCGGCCAAAACGAGGCCATGGCCACCATCAGAGTCAGAATCGCCGTCCATGTGACAGCGTAGAGCAGCAGAGGCTCCTTCCAGAACGGTCTTTGGAAAATTGAGTTGAAGAAAGTGAAATTCATGTTAACAAAGCATTTTTATCAAGTCTTTCTAATGATCAAAATGCAAGAATGGGAATTATATATATGTACAGATGGGACCTAATCTCAACTAATTTCTTAAGATTAAAGTTGAGTTGGTTAAGAAAATGTCAAGGGGGAGACAGAATACTAACTCCTCTGTTAGGACTTTGGTTTTGTTGGTTCGAAAAGCCAGGAGAATTTCACCTATATTTGGGTGGAGGTGGCAGTGTTTCAAATGTAAGAATTTAACCATTTTGTAATAAATTTATATCCAAGCTATAACAAATTAATGAAATTATACTAATCTTGTGACGTGGTGTGTACCAAACATGTCTCAGATGGCTAAAATTCGTTTTGGGAGTTTGGTTGCTCTTATTTATCAATCAGTACAAGAGTATTGTTGCCAAAGGTCATGTGGTCCAACGGCATGTAAGTAGATTTGATTCCCATAAGCCCTTGTTCAAGGGTTTGATGGATTCCTCTCCTCTACCCCTCCTATTATAATGTCTTAAAAAAAAAAAAAAAAAAAAAAAAAAAAAAAAAAAAAAAAAAAAGAAGGTATTGTTCTCCTGCCAATAACACATTCTATCCGACACTGTGCATGTATGTGGACCCCCGCACTACGGCCACAATCATGCACAATCACACCCCGGAAAGAAGGAAATTTGTTAGAAGTAAAAAGGCTAAAAATAGACATAAAACTCACACTTTATTTACTTTTCAACTGTGCGTTCTTTTAGGAGGAAAAACATTCTTTTTGACCGCCGTGGCCAAATACAATCGGGAAAAATACAACAATCCAACCATGGAATTTTATTTTTTTTTTTCCAACAATGGATATTAACACAGATGGCGACAATCCTTCAATTAAGTCACACACACACACACACAAAAAAAGGACGTCTTTTGTAAAGTTCAAGAACGATTACAAAATGTTCTCTGCATCTTAAGCATGAGAAAGAGAAACCCAGCCACTGAGACGCAGAGTGCAGCGAGCAGGATTATGACCATCATCTGCAATGAGATAGACGAACTGATGAAGAACACCACTGCAATTGAAGCACTCTGCCAAAGCTTAAGCTGCGCAAACGCTCCTTCCTGTAATCAATACCCATATAATATCAGACACGAAGGAGAAGAACATAGGAAGTTAGGAACTACAAAGTCATATGTTTAAAAATTACATGCTTCAAAATTGTTACATCTTCAGCAATCACAAAAAATCATGGTTTTGGTTACAATGATAGCAAAAGAGAGAGAAGTGAGTACCAGGTCATGCTTAAATAGGAGTCCAAGTAAAGCACTTAGCTGCGTGTTCAATACTCCATCACCAATACCCCACAACGCCCCTATCAGAAGTGGGTATATTGTACCAAGGACTCCTCCCGTCACACTATTTAAAAATATATATTTAAAAAAAAAAAAAAAGAAAACCATAGAGAAAATTATGGTTTTGATAGGCTTCAATTATACGTATAAACATAGTTCTAAAAGTATGAAAGTTGATAGGAGAGTTGACCTGTAGCCCAGCAGAAGCCAAAGCAGTACGATAAGCTGAATTAATGCTCCACCAGAGACTATAACAGTGATCGATGAAAGACCAAAGGTAAGACGACCAGCAGCAAGTGAACACTGAGACAAGTTTCAACATCAAAAGCTAACTGTTACATCAACTTACTTATAGCCACATATACGCAACAAATAAACCATCCTCAATGTTTTATGGCAACAGTTATTTCCAACTTATTTTATTAAAATAAAGTAATTCTTACCTTACGGAAAAAATAATTTATTATTTCCTACTCTGACCAATATTATCATATTGAAACTTACTTAGGCCTTGTTCTATTTGGTGTTAACCAAATCCGCACGCAATTCTGTATACCTCATACTCATTTTCAACCACACACACATTTCTCAAAATAATATTAACCACACATTTTTACACGGAATACAGCGCGGAACAACTAAACCCCCAATCAAACAAGGCCTTATTCACTTACAAGTAAACATTTTGAAGTCATACAGGCTCAAAGTAGAAAAGAAATAACCAAACAGAAGCACAATCAAATTAATTTGCTGACAAAATAAGTAATTATAAGTTCTGCATTTGCGACTCACTATTGCATCAAAAGCCCCATAAACAGCCATTGCACCACCAACACCACGCTCGCCAAGTGTAGGCTTGACAATGTGTTTTGTGTATTCGGCCCTGGAAAAAAAAATTATAAATCCAATTTTAGAAACACAGAGATAGCAGCACAGCAAAGTAAGCTACTATTTGTTTTAACTTTTTCATGCTTAAAAATTAATTAAGATTAGTCAAAGTCAAACTTTAATATTAACCACACATTTCAAATAACTATCATTATTATCCACACATCTCGTGATCATCTTTGCTCTTCGATCTAAAAAATTAGCTTTTAAGCAGAAATAACAAACAAAATATGGACTTAAACCATAATTTTGTGGCATCTTTACCATACAAATGCTTGCTGTAAGCCAGAGTATGCAATAAGGGGGATGATCAAGAGGATCCTTATGTCGAATAATAGATTCAACATTGACTGCAGCAAAGATACCACAGAGGAAGAAAGAGTAACAGGAGAATCTTGCAGTCCTTCCTCTTTACCATTTCTCTTACTTAAGAAGCACATAAGAACAGTACCCAATGTCATGCTACAAAGAAATACAACAAAAAGTAAAGTCGTCCCACTTGTACTTCCTCCCTGCAGTTATATCACTGAAGTTCATTAGCAGTTTCAAAGTATATAATATTGTATTTGTATGTAAATACGTACATATTTGAACAAGTCTACATACTTTCTCATCTCTTAGCATGGCTAGAGTGATGAGGTTGCCAACAAACTGCAATATTATGTGTCAAACAGGGGGAAAAATTGTGTAAATATTTGAAACATAAGCTTGTGACTAGAAAGAGAAGTATGTAAATAAACCTGGTGACTTGCAAACATCCCCCAAAATTCGCCATTAAATTTTCCGATTACTGTTCCTTCGTGCAAGTTATAGTCGTTTGCGTGACTATGAGCTGTGGAAGTAAGATATGTTCCCTAATAGGACACAAAGGGGTAAGAGGAAAAACATAATAGCATAATTGGACCAACAATTTAATGCTAAGATGTTAAAACAATGTATTGAACCTGTGCAACCCATATTATTGAAGCAGCAAATCCAAGGTACAGAGATGCTGGCACCATAGTATACCTAACATATGAATCAAGAAATTTTCCATTGAGAACATAGACGAATGGGACAATAATGCAAGCACAAACCGGTTGTTTAAAGTATCCCTAGTAGTTAGACTTAGTGTTATTGATTGCAACTTGAGAAAATAAATTTCGAATGCACGGTTGAAAGGTGAAGAAAAGTTACCAAAAAGGGGAAAAAGAACGCCACATCAGTAAAATTAGTGGTTGGAAATGATGATGAAAGATTATTTTCTGAAATAGCAATACCTAACAAGCTCTTAAGGTTCACTAATCATTGAGCAAAAAACAAATACAGAAAGCGTTGCATTGAAAGAATTGAAAATGCGACATAAATATGAAACACCAAACAAGTAAACTGCCTGAAATTTAGATATTAACGATTACTGGAATATGAACTAAGATTTTTTAACTCATTAAGAAATCATTATAACAGCCTTATGGGAACACTGGGATGGCAAATCTGGCCCGTTAATACTGGCCTTTTAACACATAATAGAACAAGTGAAGAAAATTTGAATGCAAAATGACATATAAACATCTTGACTAAAAGAATTCAGGTTCATATGAATCATTGTTGCCCATACTTGAAATGACTTAAAGCTTGTTTTGTCCAACTATTTCCACAATTCATTTTTTCTCAACCTCAAAATCAACCACTTTGCAAACAAAAATTAACTAGACCAAACAGGTTATTAAATTAGTGCACTACATTGGTAAACATTATAACACCAATTTGTTTCCTTTCTTGAACAATTTAACAAGAAAAGCATCACTATTTGACGATAAAAAGATAAGTGTCGTAAAGTATTAGACACTCTCATATCCTGAAACAGTAAAATTAAACAACAACAATATATTATATATACCCACCCATTAGACTGATTAAATCCCAATGACTTTGTATCCCAAATTATCCATATTAACTGCAAAAATTTAAGGCAATCACAAAATCAACAGCAGTGCAAATTAAACTCACTTATGCATAGCATTCAAAAACAAAAAGGACCATACCACATAGGCTTCAAATTAGCAGCAATGAACAGCCAATATCCACTTGTCCCAAGAATCAAAGCATTCTTCGACCCAATCTTCCTCACCACCAATGATGCTAATACCGAAAATAATGTAAATGACAAATACAATATCCCCAGTGATATAGTCCCCAAATCTCCTTCCTAGAAAACCATACAAGTTCATCAGAAATTAAATTATGCGAATACAAAACTACGAAACATGAATTGGAACTCACAGTATTGATTGTGCTCTCCAAGTTCTGGGCAGCTCCATACGCCAAAAAAATGAGGAGAAAAGCCCAACACAAAATATGAACATCTTTCTTGTGGTTTAAGGTGGGATTTGATTGACGGTTCTCAATAACAAGTGGAATTTCTTCATCAGTCGCCATTGAAGAAGAAAACACTCAGTTCAATCGCCCACATATTAACATCCACATATTTATACACATATATACACTAATTGGAAAGGGGAAAATTGAGCCGGAAGAAAAAGACAGAGAGAAGATAGCTACGTTTAACTAATCAATACTTAATTGAATATGTAACAGCCGAGATTCTGAATCTCTGAGAAAAGACAGATTCAGTCGGCCATTGCAATATATCTATGGGATCCTTTTTTTTTTTTTTTTTGAATAAATATCTATGCGATCTTATGACTGCAGTGTTTTCTCGAGTTCGTTTGTTTTGGAATGTTTTTGTTGCCTTGTTCTTGTTCCATTTGCAGTCCAGCGAATTTTCCTAATGGTGCCGCTATTCACCCCCCAAAAATACCTATATTTTCCAAAATATCCTTCCAATTTCCTTAAAAAAAAGCCAAAATGAAGAAGAAGCTCTTCGCCAAAAAAAAAGACAACGAAGCAGAAGCAAGTGCCATTTCCAACAGCAATCTACTACAATTTTGATGCCAAAAATTGTAGCAATTGAGGGGGAGAACCCTCCTCATTTTTGCTGCTCCCCCGCCCAGTCTCTTTGGTGCAAAAGCTACCCGAGAAATTTTTTCTTTTCTTTTCCTTCTGTTTGCCCATGTCTGACTGAACAAAAGAATATTTTTTTAAAAGTAAATTGGGAAGCTATTTTTAAGAATGTGGATATTTTTTGGGTGTGTTTCGAAATTGGTGAGGTGTGAATAGTCCCACCATTTTTCTAAAATTCTAGTAAGAAAGAATTTCTTTTAGGGGTAAAAGTGAAAAGATTCAAAGTGTGTCGCAACTTTTTAATAATTATTAAATTTTGTAAGCAACCTGCTAGTTTTTACTATTTGGTGACATATTACACTATGAAGCGGTATATGACCATCATTTCATTATTTCTCTGTAAGATTTTGATATTTTATATAAGTAATTGAACAACTATAATTATTTCTTTTGTAAACCCAAAACCAAAAAAGAGTGGAGTGTACCTTGATAATTATTTTTAAATAAATGAGTTTGTGATGCACATTCTTAAAGTTGAAGATAATCATTTTCATTTCGTGAAGTACTGAAGTTTTGTCAAATAAGTTCTAACAAATGGGGGATTAAATAACAATGAAATCTAGAAGTTGGAACTAAATGCAATTTTGTTGCTAATAGGTCTTGTTCTATCCAGGATAATTTTTATCACACACTCTTTTCTCTCTTTTCAATCACATATACACTTTTCAATATAATATTAACTACATATTTTATACGAAATACCGCGCGGATAACTTTTATCCCCAATCAAATAACCCCTAAATCATGTTGTTCTACAATTATTATTATTATTATCATCACCATCATCATCATCATCTCAATGATAATATTTTTTTATAAGATAATATTTTTTTTATTTGTATTATATGATAACTTAAAGCGTCAGTTTTCTCATAGAGAAACCTAAAAATAATCATTTTTTTATTTTTTATTTTTTGTTTTTAATTAGAGCAATGTTATCGAACACAAAGGTTAATTAATGTTGAGTGTTCAAATTAAGTGAAACTAGATAGTAATAGCGATAAAGACATATCACTTAACAAAATTTTGAGACATTATCATTGTGTTAATCACTGTGTCAACAACCATGGTATTCGAGAAGAATTATTGTTCTAACTATATGATTGAAAATATTATTTATTTTTATTATATGATAACAATCCAAAAGTGTTGTTTTGGTTTTTTTTTTTTTTTTTTTTTTTGAGTTGGGTTGTGGGGGGTTGGGGTGGTGATTTGGGTTGGGGTGATCTCAACTTGAAAATTCAAATATGATATTATTTTATTGATATTTTGGAAAATTATCGCATGAGAGGGAGATATAAAACCAAAACCTCCGAACAAATTAATTTAGATGGCGTAATTTGCAAGCTTGTAAAACTAATAAAAGAGAATAGAAGACTAGTCAACTAACCAGTGTACGAAAACTGATCTATCAATTCTTTTTCTAACTCTCATGGATGCCATACTCCACTTATCAAGCTTGTTGTGATGGCAGTATAAGACTAACTTTTCAAATGAATCAAAAGATCAACAGAGAGGCGCACATAATGGAGAATTGAGATAATTTTAAGGGGGCAGCTCTAGATCGAATGATCGAAATATTTGTGCATTTTCTATTTCTATTATATATGTTTGATACGAGTTATTTAAAAATAATTTTAAAAAGTGTAGTTGATACATTAGGAACGATATTTGAAAATATATATATATATATAAAAAGTTATCGAATTGATATAATAAGTGATTAAAAATAATAGAAGGGATTTGTTTAAATTGTATCAAATTAAACAAGCTCTTGACAAAATTTAAAGCGTCTGTAATCACAAGATATTTTAATTACACAACCATCAATACTTTTCATGTTATCTTAATTTTGAAAATATATATGTCATGTAAAAACACAAATAGTAAACTTCACTAAACACATGCTCCTAAATCCTAATGTTGTATAGAGAAAGTGTTTTATGCTCATAGTGAGCAAACCAGATAGTATCTTCTCCAGGGTTCGGTTATTTTTTATTTTTTTATATTTTTTTTCCTTTTTCTAATTGTTCAGTTGATGTTATAATGAGAATGGAGGCGGCAAAAATTTATATAACACCATTTATTATAGCACAATATCCAATAGTAATGTTTATTTTGATAAGTCATCTAATTAATATCTCTTGTGAAAGGCGCTAGACATAATTTTTTAGACACATCACAATTTTTTAGACAACATGTATTAATGGAGATGCTTTTCTGTGCCTATTATCTATGAAACTCTCACTAAAGATAAAAGATAGCCTTGCCATTTTTCACACGTATTAAGAAAATATATTAAATGTTGTTGGAACTATAAAATATTTTTACATTCTTCCTATTTTATCCTTGTATAAAATAACAAAAAAGTAGTGTGAACATTATTAATATCATTGAAAAATGGAATATCTAATTGATTTTTAGTATTCCAAACAATATTAAATAAGGGTATTTTAGTCAATTAGAAAATAAACTACACTCTCAATAAGGAAAGTGGACTATAATTTGGGACAAACGAAAATGGAATACAAGCCTATCTTAGTGGGACGGAGGGAGTATTATGTTATCACCTAAATATCCACTTCAAGGACCTCGAGTAAATAATGTTGTATAGTCAGATGAGCAGGAACGATACATTCCCAGCGTTGAAATTTTGTCAAAATTTTAACACTAATGTGGCGCATTCTGGGGCAACTATGCAACATTAGGGGGTTGATAAGTGGATCCTACTGCCATATGAAAGCAAAGAATAGCCGTCATGTTGCTGGGAATGTATTATTTTCAATCGTATGAGAAGTGAATATTGTTCAATAAATCGTAAAATGTAATTGATTGATAAGATCAAATTTCACGCTTTTACAAACATACGTATATTAAAGGGCAAAAAAAAATAGAGCAAAGCACAAAATGAAACTTTTCATTTCACATAATTATTTACTCTTGCGGGTCCCATGCTTTGGGAACAATAATAGTAAGTGCTTGAGAAAGAGGGAGTGGGATCCATGCGCTGGAAAAATTAACAATACTGGCGCCTTCTTCTTAAATGTTGAAACGAACCGGGCCTAAATGTAATTCAAAAGAGATCGAAACAATTTTTAATAGAAAACGACACAATGGTGTTCAAGTGCTCGAGCGATAATTACAGCGCTAGGAGAGGCATTTTTAAGCGTTGACATCAGATTTGAAATCCGGATCGGATTGATACGATGAGGCGGAGGTCAGTAATTTTTCAAAATTTTTCTGTTGAGTCTTAGTAGTGGTAGCGGTCAAACTTTTTGGCTAGTTTAAAAATTAGCCAAAAAGTTTGACCGCCACCACGGCACCCAACATGAAAATGAAAAATGCTGACCTCCGTCTCATCATCTTGAATCGAATCGTCGATTTCAATGTCAGCGGCTGAAAATCTTCCGAGCGCCAATTACGGCGAGCACTTGAACGGCGCTGAAAACGACAATAAGCACCTTAAATTTTGCGGGATGACTAACAAGTTGCAACGGAGTGAGGTCAATGAAGATAATGATTTTTGTACCACACTGAGCAAGTGGGCAGCTAGCTCTTTTCTTGTGGGCCGCAGGCGGGAACCATGCAGCAAGTTGTTGCTTCCATTGTGGGCTGTGAACCTTGAAATTAGAATGAATCGGCCGAAATACAAATTTATTGTAAGTAAATTCAGAATTCAAATGTGCAAATAAGAAAAAAATGTAACAAAAAAAAAATGATGGAATACATAATTAAAAATGAATATGAAAATATAATTGTCCAACAAGCATTAGTCTTTGAAAACTTGAGAGACAATTTATTAATTAGCGGACATAGATTGCATTCCGATTCCATTTATCGAAAAAAAAAAAAGAAAAATAGCAGACCGTGGATTACGTTCATGAAGATATTCTAATGCTTTATTTTTGTAAGATTGAGATATGATTTGCTCCTTCGTTCATTAATTTTTACTACCATACAAGACAAGAGTTCAATCGATTAATTTTTCTTTATGATGAACCCATGGATCATCTATATATATGTAGAACTTATGACTTTGAATGTTTTAGTTTATAGTTTTATCGTTTCTTGTAAATCTATTATCTAAACACTAAATTTTGTATCACTTAGCATTGAAAGCTCTAATGAAACAAAATCATCTCAATGTTGTGAGAACTAAAAAGATAGAGCATTAAATTGAATGTCCCGAATCTCTCATTTTGCGTAAACAGAGACTGTTCCAGATATAAGTCAAATAGTGCCTCCAAATAAAAAAAAGTTATATGCCACGAACAAGACCAAGAACAAGATTTTTTTTAAATATAAAAGGCTCACAAATTTGAAGTTTCGCTATATATAAATTTAATTATAAGAATTGATAGTGCTTCCAAATAGTGTTTCGCATAAGGCCTCAAAAATCTTGGGCTTACTCTGTGCACGAGACCAATGACAAGAACAAGAACGCGAAGTATGAGGAATAGAATGCAAGTGGATTTATATTATGATTTACGAATAGTGATTCGAGATGTTTGATTAATATTAAAATTTAATATTGATTAGATAGTAGGAATAATTTTTAATTAGAAAAAGTTCAACAATTTTAATACCGACTAACCGTAGGTTCACTCGTTGACAAACATTCTTCAAATTTTTCAAACTTCTTTAGTCATGAATTCTCTTAAATACACATTTTCCTACGTCAGATCCAAACATTTATATGAACTCATTTACAAATATATGGCCAGATATAATACTTTTAGCTTATGCTATGGCAGTTTGGAGATCATATTGACAACTTCCATCTCTTTGGGAATAAAATGCTGCAAAAATAAAAAAGTAAAAGATTCAAAAATAAAAGAAATCAAAATTAGATGTGTGAATTATAAAGATAGGTCTCACACGCAATAACCATTATTGTAAGATGGTTGTTGCCGAGTTGTAAAAATATCTAACAACATGTTTGTCACAATTTACGTTTATTGATGTCAAGAAATACGATCCCAAGTCAACAATAAATTAAATCTGTTGTGATATCCAGTAGTGAGAATATGGATTAAGATAATGAGATGGATTACTGAGATGATTTTTATTAAATAGTTTGTAGAGAAGATTACACATGCCTAAATGAATTCCAACTACAAGTATATATTTTATGGAAGTTAGAGCATCTCCAATGGGAGGTGTCCCATGGAGATGTGTATTTAAGAGATAGATAGAGAGAAAAATATTATTTTAATTGTAGAGAAATGAAAAAATGTGTAGATAAAAAAGAGGGGGAAAAGTGTAAAAGATGAGAGAGCTAGAAAGATATTCAAAAATAATAATAATGAAATAATAGTGGAAGATGTGAAGTTGAATATTTGAATTTAGACATTACGTGGGAAATGAGGAAGAAAAAATGGAGAAAAAGTGAGTAAGATCAGCGGCGGGGTCACATGAGGGCCTGTGGGGTCCTAGGACCCCACTGACCCCCACCTTTTTTTGCTTTTTTCCCTTTTTTTTTCTTTTTTTCCCTTCTTTTTCTTTCGTGTAATTAGGTGATTGTGTGTGAACAATTTGTGAATAATTGCTTGAACCTCATCAGTACTAATCCAATGGTGTTCACACACAAATGTTTGTCCAATTAGTCTTTGTGAAAAATATTATTAGTTATTTTAGTTTGTTAGACATGCTTAATTTGAAAATAGTTTTATATATACGTTATTAATTAAGGTAATTGATTGGAAATTATGAAAATATTTATTGTATATAGTCTATTTTTTTCTTCGTTGGACACTTAAATTTGCTTAATTAAAATATACATATTTGAAATTTGTAATCCTATTAAAATTAAACCAATGTAAATTTTTTTTATTTCAATGATATTAGATAATGAATTCTTCCCAATCTTGAGAAGCGGAGCTATTCCCCTTCAACACCTGACGCTAAAATTTTTTGGCCCCCAGTCCAATTAATTCCTGACTCCGCCACTGAGTAAGATAAGGGAAAAGTGATTAAAAAAATTGAAAATTGAAAAATTATGGGACCCACACAAAATTTATGTGAGTATGTCTCTTTAAAATTAGATTTTTGGGAAGAGACATGGCATTAGAGATGCGCTAATAGAAAGGGCAGATGACATCTGACCACCACATCAGACGTGTAATTCCTTATTTACCTAGCTAAGTGCATTTTCTTTATCTATGTCTGATGATCCTCTTATGTACTATACTCTTTCCTTATTGAGCTTAGTCAATCGTCTCAGCCATCAATAGGGGTGAGCGTTTCGGGTTCGGTTCTGGGTAGTGCATTACCCGGAACCGAACCGTAAATTCCAGTTCTATGAAAAATGGAACCGTTCGGTTCCTTTCAAACAAAATACCTGACCGGTTCCGGTTCCTTCCGGTTCGGTTCCGGTTATTTTGTGATACATGTTCTATTACTTGAAAATCATGGGGAAAAAAAATAAAAATTTTGATTGAAACATAAACCCACCAAAAAAAAAAGAATGAAGTTGCTTGCGGAGGAGCAGCAGCTTCTTACTATTGCTTTACGGAAGCTGAAGAAGCTGGCACGCCTAACAAGCAACTCTAAATTGCTTTAGCTGGCAAGAAGAAGCTCTTGCATTAAGCGGCAAGAAAGTAGAACGTATTTTGCCTATTAGGTTCAGGTTAGGTTCCAGGTTTTTAGAAAGGACCCGTTCGGTTTTCATTGCGGTTCCGGTTCGGTTCCGGTTCTTAATTTTTTTTAGAAGAACCGTTCGGTTCCGGTTCTTTCTGTTCGGTTCCGGTTCTACCCGTTCGGTTCCGATTTTTATGCCCACTCCTAGCCATCAATGCCAAATTAAGGCTTTGTTCTTCTTGGTATTAACTTTATCCGCACGCAATTTCGTATACCTCATACTTATTTTCAATCACACACACATTTCCCAAAATAATATTAACCACATATTTTTACACGGAATACCGCACACATTTACTTTATACCCAATCAAACAACCCCTAAGTTGATATCATCATATAAAGGGAACGTGTAACTTTCGACAAAGAGACAAGTCTCCAAGTTGGCAGCTATAGGAGGTGCTTGGTTGATCCTCTAGGACATGCAAGGCAGACTGGTTGATTTCTCTGACTTGTTCCGGGTCAGTAAACAGATGTACCTTCTCAATCACTGAGATCAGGGAGTCAACTTGGGAAGAGAAAGGGGACTTGTCTCTTTACGAAAGACATACGACCGCTGTGTTAAACAATCTCAACCAACAAGAGAATTCAAGAGTAAAATAGAATTAGGGTTTTCATTAACGGAAACGTGATCCTTTATAATGCAACAATTGTCTTTAACCCTAAACACAACTAGACTATATATAGACTAAGAAAAGAAAGACAAAACGATACTCTACTCATATGAGTAAAATAAAATAAATAATCCTACTTATCTTAACACCCTGGTCCCTCCAATGTCAACAACTTATCGGGGGATGTACAGCTTAGTTCGAAACCCAACAACTTTTTATTCACATGTATCATATGTATTAACCAGTACTCACTCAAACAGGAAAATTGCATAATATTCTAGAATATCAAGTATATCCAACGCTCCTGCTTATATTCTAAAAAGCTTGTTTTGATTGCGCTTAAGCAACGTTGGATGCAATGCTTGGTTTTGTTATTTTATCACGTTTTACGCTTTTTGTTTTTCATTTTTTGTCAATTGAATTTACACTTACACCCTTTTACACTTAGAAAAAATTTGAAATTTAAATCATGCTTGGACAAATTTTGAAACGTTGTTCGTGGCGGTCATTTATTTAGATGAATCATCACAAACAATTAATTAATATGAGTAATGGTGTTATAAATCATACTAATCGTTCATTAGTAATGTGACGATATGAACAGTATTACACAAAAATATTACAACTTGTACAAAATGTTGATAAGAAAATTACTTTGTGATCCTCCAGCGATATAGAAATATATAATTTACAGTTTACATATTCACTTATTTATTTGTTTATTTTATTTTTATTATTATTATTATTATTTTCCTCAACATGTTCTCCAAAAACCTTTCGGTGGTAAGGAATCGATTACCTGCTGTAGCCGGTGAGGAATTTGGCCACGAGGAAAGTATGAATATGGTGTTGTGTTCTCTCTCTCCCCCTGGCACAGCTCTTTCTGTCTTTCAAATCACCATTTTCTTTCTCTACATCGATATAGCCAAAACTACGAGCAGCCTTATTGATCTCTTCAAACCCTAATCACATAATTTATCCTCAGTTTTATATCGGGAAAAGGAAAAGAGGATTTTCTCGAATTCATTTGAGGCGAAGAAATCGAGCTTGACATGGAGAGAGATTTCATGGGATTGGCTGTGAAACAGGAGACTCCAGATGAAACCATGGATTCCGGTATTCCAAATCGTCTTCTATACCTTTTCCTTCTTGAATTTATCATATTTGAAATTATATTGCCTTATTTGAGAATACGTGAGTATTATCTGCATATGGGAGGATCTGGACTTGAAAGTTTAGATTTGGGAAAAGCTTCAGTTTTAGTTAATTTGTGCTTATTTCTGGCTTCTATTGGATAATGAATCTCGAAACGGAAAAAAAATTAAGAAGTTTACAAAATTGAAGTAGCTTCAACCATAAAAAAGTAAGTCCAAAATACACTTCCACATAATTTCGTAGCTTAGATTATGCAGTATTGAACATCTCATCTACATGCTGAGGCGATTAAAAATGGTACTCACGGCAGTATAATCGAAACTTGAGTTCAATTTGCCAATTTATTTTTTTATAATTTACATATATAATTTATTTTGTTTCTTTTTAATTAAATGAACAGAGGCGGTATACTCTGAGAGCTCCTTTTTAACACAACGAACCAAAATAAATTTTGTAATGTCAAGATTAGTTTGATTTTGTTTTCTTGGAATCTTGAGAACTCTACGCAAATATATATTTTGAGATTTCGAATAGCAAGATGTGCAGAACATGTTTTTCTTCTTTTTCCACAACTTTCTTTTATAATTTTTTTATTCGTTGAGTGGATTGATACATGCCGTGTATTTTACACGTTATGTTAGAAAGATTCAAATGGAGAATTAAAAAATATTATTATTAATTTTTTCATGAGAAGCAATGGGAAAGTTCTCGATATTTGCATAGTCCTAAGAATTTTATATTCATTTTCACAATTTCATGTTTTTTGTGTTATTTTAAAAGGCATGTATAGCCCACATGCACCTCATCATCTTTTTCACTATTTTATTTTTTTAAAATAATGTTTTAAATCAAAAGGAGCTGTGGCTCAAAGATGTAACCGACATGTAATATAATTTATTTAGGTACCACCCATACAGAGGAATAAATTATGCGACAAATAAGCGTGTTTTATATTCTAAATGAGGTGGTGGGATTTTTAAACTTGCTTTGACCAGGTGATTTATCATATTCTTTACTTGTTCTGCATTTGCTGAGTATAATAATCAGTTATTATAATTCACATGAGTGCTTAGTAATCATTTTTTTAATCAAGTTTTTCGATATGTTCACACTTTTAACAGCTGCACCAAAGAGGCACGAAGGGTTACTAAATTTTGCTTGTAATAAGTATTTTACCATTTTAGCTAATAAGTAAGTTACTCATTTTGAAAGTAACCTCTACCAAATACCATATTACCAAAATAAAATAACTTTCCTTATTTATGAGTGTAAACATCACATGTTTTCATTTTTTCTTTTAAAAAATTTGAGAGTAGGTTTAAGTTAGTTTTAGCCTAGTCAACCATGGTCTCTTAGAAAATGGTCATACAAAACAAGTAAACAACCTTAGAAGGTCCCATACTGCCATCATTTATATAAAGTTTCAAACTAAGCTTCATCAAGTTACTAACTTGGCATAGATTTTGTGTTTTCTAATTTTGATTCCATAGGTCCATCGAGAAGTTCAGCAATGCAGTGGTCATTTTCAAACAAGGTTTCTGCTGTTCCTCAGTTGTTATCTTTTCATGGTGCCCAAAAGGAAAAGCCAAAGACTGGTTTTGATTCCCTTGCATCTTCTGGACTGGTGACTATAACGACTACTACAGAAGCTTTTAACTCTGATCTGAAACCTTATTCTGGCGTCATGCAGGTGAGTTATGAACTTATAATTAATCTCTTGATTCTTTTGTTTAGTAGCTTTTGATTCCAAAGAATTTTGTCCTTTTTATTTTTATTTTTTTTGCCCTCTGTCTTGCATATCTTTATTGGTTTTCCTTTTTGATATTCAGAAAAACATTTTTCCTGAAAATCGTGGGGGACTTCACTATACGGTCACAACCTATCCTGCCCAGAACTTTGAGTTACACGGCCTTCAAGAAATTAAAGTTCCACAAGTCCCAGCTGTTCCTCATAGTAGTTTTACTGCAGATACCGCTGGTCTGAGGTACGTTAAAAGATGATAAAATTCTGTTCGAGTAAATTTTTTTTTAGGTTGAATAGTGATGTTAACCGACAATGAGTAGTAATCTCTGACTAGAGATGTGGGTTGAAAATTCAAAGTTTGACTTGAGATTGAGTTGTATAAGTTATTTTCGAGTTGGAAAAAAGTTACCACTTTATTTTTCAATCATATATTCAAAAATCTCCATCAAACATACCCTTAATAAGATAAGTATAAATACAAGGCTCACTTAAGCTGGTACATTCTGTAGGAATGCTTCGAAGACTTTGGGAGGTCCAGCTCAGTTGACCATCTTCTATTCTGGTTCTGTATGTGTTTATGACAATGTTTCCCCCGAAAAGGTAAATCCTCAAAGATCTTCAGTATTTCTGTGGCTGTTTTAGTACTTTGTTTTTTTAACTTTTTCTCTTTCCCTCGATAATTTTCATCCATGGCCACAGGCTCAGGCAATAATGTTATTGGCCGGAAATGGGGCCCCTTCTCAAATGAAAGTCCCTGCAGCTCCAGCTCTAGTACCTGTGACCCCATCTCCTGCAGTCGATGGCTTTGCCGTAAATAAGCTAATGTCTACTAATGTTTCTCAATCTGCTGAAGGGTTGGGTAGCAACAATTGTCCGACTGCTATAAAACATGGAGGAGTCGGTGAAACACTGGATAAAGTGGAGCCCTTGAAAGGAGTTAATATGATTGGATCTGTTCCTGTTACCTTCCTTTCGTCAGGTTCAGTCTCGTGCCTTTTAGAGCTTGTTTGGTGCAAATTTTCTTAAAAATTACTCTTCTCCAACATCATTTTCAACCGTCCATGTCATTAATGTGACAACTGTTTTATGTAATTTAAAACATATCTTTACCTTTCAACAGCACATGCAAGTCTGGAAAATTCTTTCATGCCTCAAATACTTAATTTCTTGAAAATCTTGAATGGAACCCAATTGTCTTTTAGCTTTTTTTGTGCGAATTCTTACTAAGCATAACAAAGGTATCTCGTTTTGTAGGCGCTGTCCCTCAGGCTCGAAGGAAGTCTTTGGCTCGGTTTCTGGAGAAGCGCAAAGAAAGGTAATTATTTATTGCTTTGTTTTGTACTTTGTAGCTTCGAATATTGTGTATTAAAGCATCTAATGTGTACCCCAACATTAGTTATGCTCTTAAGTCTTTAGTACTGTTTAGCACTCAATTGAATGAATGAACAATAAATGAAAATGCATCCGTGGAGATATTTGTCGACTTTGGCAAGTGGTTTTAGTACCGTTAAGTCATATATTCAGTCCTGCTTATTAAACCTGTTTATAACGTTTGCATTAGTGACAAATGTAATTCTTTGAAAGGATATACAGTAGGTATTATCATGACGATTATAATTTTATTATAATCTTGATTCTTGTATGCTACTTTTCTGTGGTATATCTCATTATAAGGTTTTATGATGCTTATTGGGATGAAAAAGATTAGATCGAAAGGTACAAAATTTGAGAAGAGAAAGTGAGAATTTGAGAAGCTGAAAACAAGGAGTCAAGGAGCGAGTTTGTGAAGACGGACTTCTATGCGTATTTCTCTCTCAAAGTGAAAACCTTTTTACAGTCGCTGATAAGTCAGTAGAATAGATTGATTGTTAAAATGCTTATAGTCAACTTTAATTTCGAGCTAAGAATTGCATTCGGTGGTTATTTTCAGGACAATTGATTCGTTGCCATACCCCAGCAAAAAACCTGTGGACTGTAGCTCTCCTAATAGCACTAGCATCAATACCAACTCTTGAGAAATCAAGTGATATTGCTCGATCAAAGCTGAAGTCTGTTTAGCGGAGTTGTTTACAGTGTTGTAACACTATTCTTTCTCTACTTTGTTTCTCTATGTTTGTTGTGATTGTAGCATTTTTTGTTCGACTGTAATACAAGAATCTTACGAGTTCAACTGTAAAGACCTTAAAATATGTAGCTCCACTTCCACCAGCCATGTTCTATTGCTCCCGGGCGGGGTGATTTCTGGCTACATATGGCATCCGTTTTGAAATCCGAGACCAGATCGTGCCGGACCTCCAGTAATTTGGAAAATTTTCTGGCAATATTGTGGCGGCCGGTCAAAGTTTTTTACCATAATTTGGGGGGTCTCTAATTTCAAAATGGAGTCGTATGTGGCTGGAAATCACTCCGGGAGCACTGTAATTACGGTGCTCGCAGGAGCACTTGAACAATACCAACTTCCACATTATGACAGTAGTATTTATTTTCCACTTTCAATGCCTACAGGTTATTTTGTTTAGGTTTGGCTTGAAATAGTTAAAAAGCTTATCGGTCCATAGTACCTTTGTAGATTTGTATTATTATTTAATACCTATTGCCATGCTGATTTAGACGAAGATATTGAATTGAATTTTGATAAAGATTTGGGCAAGATTTAGTCTCAAATTTAACATTTGATTTATCATTAGTTAATTTGTGTCTCAAGGTGGCTTTGTGTTGGACTTAACATGCTGTGATGGCCTATTAGCAAATCATGTTATTCATGTAACAAGTTTTAAAATCTGTTAACAAGATTTCAGGTCATGTATGTATGGATAGATTGGATATAATTTGGTATCACCTTACATGTATCAATAATTCTTTATTGATATTTTGATATTGATATTGATATTTTTAAGTGATATAGTAAGAAGGTATTTTTTTCTTAGATGATGAATAGATGTTCCTATACTTAATGTATGCATTTTTTAATCATCCAACAAAAATGTAACATGTCAATTGTGTCATTTAAAAATATCATTTCCAAATATCGCTCTAAAATTACTCTAGATGTATAAGTTTTGTCCTTCTTTATACATCTAAGGGTGTGTTTGATTGTATCCATTTGCCATGGAAAATGTCCCATCAAGACAAATAATTTCCCACTTTGTTGTTTCATTGAGAAATTTGCCATGGAAAATATTTTGAATGTACAACCATTTAAAGCTTGTTTTGCCTATTTTCCATGGCAAATTTTTTTCACCTCCTCCTCAAGAAAATCTTTTCCATGTGGTAAGGAAAATATTTTTTTTTCCACCCACTCCAATCAAACACACCCTAAGGGTGTGTTTGATTGAACAAAATTTGGATGGAAAATGTTACTTCAAGGAAAAGGTTTTCCCACTTGTGTGTTTGATGCAAAATTTTTTCCCGGAAAATATTTTCCATGTACAACTCACTAAAGCACAAAATTGGCTCATTTTCCTGGAAAAGTGAATCTGGTGTTGAGGTGGAAAAAATTACAAAGAAAACTTTTTTCATGAAAAATATTTTTCACCTCTAATTCCAGGTTCAATCAAACACACCCTAAGTATTATTCAATATAACAAAGGGGTGCAATGGCGAGCCAGTATAGGCCGAGTGTGGTCGAGTGACCACACTGAAATTTTGATGAGAATTTCCATAGTTTGGGTGGAAATTTTGATCTCAGCCCCAGCAGCCATGGATGGAAAAGAATTGCAGGGAAAACGGAAAAATATGGCAGAGATGAAGAAGGTTCCTTTGCATAATTACATATTTACCATCCTTTTCATTAGTCTTATGGGCTTTCGGTGAATGTGAGGGCTGTGGGCTTTACCATAAGTGAATCCATTGGCTTACTAATTCAAATTACAGATTTTTTTTTTCCGAAGCTCAAATTATGATAGTTATATTATTTTTTAACCCTCTACCTGTTTTATTCGTTTTTAACGTTTATATTTTCGTCAAAAACAAATTCCAGTTAGATTATTCTTTTATCCTTTTTATTTTATTCTTTTTTAGAATTCTATGCACGGATTTTCTTGAGTTTTATAAATTATAAGTGTATAAGAATATATTGGATGAGTCCATTTATAAAATTTGATTTCACAAGAAATACAAAATGTATGGGTGAATATGACTGATGAATAAATGAATGATAAAAAATTTATTTTTGTAGAGAAATATTTTCAAAAATTAATAATGAACTCATTGTAAATGAACTTGACAACTATTTTTTACGACCTTTCATACTCACAAATCATTTTGTAATGAACTCATTATAAGAGAAATCGAACTCATAATGCATTTGCCTACTTACTTGATTGAGTAATTAACCCATTAAAAAGTTACTACACCCAATTATCTATTAACTAGTTCGAACGGTCAAAATAGAGAAAAATCAAACCCATAAAATTCAATGTTTGTTCTATTCATATAAAATTTTATCAAATTAAATTTATTTTTTCCTCACTATTCAAATTTAATATTTCTCGTAAGTAAATTTTTTATACTACAATGGGCCCCACCTAAAAAAAATTTCCCTTGCGAGGAGCTATCTTAAGTAATTCTAATTATTAATATCTGAATCTGCTACTGCCCACACTGGACCAGATTCTTGGCTACGCCACTGAAGGGGTGTAAGGATAGTCTTCATTACTCTCTCTCTCTTTTGGGGGGGTTAAAGTTGTTGTCCTGTTGAACCAAAATAACACACATTATCTAATATATTCTAAGAGAATCTTTTGACCAGCCAGGGTTTTGGAGAAAATTACAATGACGAATAATTAATACAGAAAATAAAAATGAAAATTACAGATTGCATATCCCATTATTGGTTTGGTGGTGTCTTTATGTGGATTTAATTTATGGTATGCCTCAAGTGTTGGCCCATGCCTCGCATGTGCTCGAGCCAAGAAAATAGATTTGAAATCATAAACGGTCCATCCCTCTGTTCTCAGTTAATTAATTAAATGATAATATTACAAGAAATGAAAATTGTATACATGCATATTAAGTGCACCACGAAAAAATGGTTTAAAAAATGGGAAAATTTGCATAATTTAATTTGTCCCCAACTTATGAAGCTGGTTGTCCAACATCGGAGATTTTTAGAGCAATGTCAAATTTTATGGATAAACAAATAAAGATTCAAGCTTTATTTGCTCTTTTACACTAAAAATTAAAATGTCAAATATTCTCTCAATTCAGAACAAGAATGAGTGGGGTCCATCGTGAATGCAAACTCATGTCCTCCCAACCCACTCTTACTTTGGGCTAGCATGAGAATCGAGCTTGTCAAGATATACTTTCTCACATCAACGTTTGATCATGAAAAAGAGAGAACATTTTAGCTTCAATTGAGTAACTATCCTTTGATTTATTCTCATTTTTCAAATTAAACTAGTCATTAATAATAAAAAAGACTGAAAATCGAAAGAGGTTTGTGGTGACATTGATACATTTTCTCAAATCAGAAAATACTAAATCACATAGTAAATATTAACATCATAAATAGATAACCATGTCATTGATAGCTGGTATCAAACTAAAAGAATTAACTAAATGACGTATACAATTTAATTATCCTCGGTTTCAATAATGAAATTGATCAAACTCATCATGTAGAACAAGCAAACTGGTTGTACTGAAAATCACAAACACGAGTGAATAAAAAAAAGGTAGGTTGTGGATAGAATGGCAACAAACACAATAGTCTAAGGACTGATAGTGAAATTTCCCTAATTAGAAATAATTGAGATTTATATTTGTAAGTTATATACTCCCTCCGTCCCACTAAGATAAGCACTCACCATTTTTCACACATATTAAGAAAACATCTTAAATGTTCTTGGAATTATAAGATATTCATATATTCTTCCAATTTTACCCCTATATTGAATGGTCAAAAAGTAGTGTGAATATGTTTAAATATCTTGGGAGATGAAATATCTATCTTGATATTTAGTATTCCAATTATCTTAAATAGGGGTATTTTAGTACATGGAAAATAAATTATACATTCAATAAGGAAATTGGACTATAATTTGGGATGGACAAAATATGAATATTTGCCTATCTTAGTGGGACGGAGGGAGTACTAATTTATATACCCGTGTGTGTGTAATTTATATACCTTAGTGTCAATGGTTGTTTTGATGATCTCCTGAGTCCTATTTCCCTAAACAGCCTTTCTTCATTACACTTCATTCATCACAACAAATCTCTCTCTCTCTCGCTCTCTCTCCGCATGGGTAATGTAGCAGCATGTGCACCGTCAATAATCTCCGCCGGCGGCGTAGTGAAGGTGCTATACTCCGACGGAAGGCTAGTAATCCACCCAAAGCCAACAAAAGCAGCAGAAATCATGCTAGAAAATCCAGGTCAATTTCTCTGCGATTCAATTAATCTCAAAGTCGGCCAAAGAATCCCAGGAATCTGCGCAGAGGAAGAACTGGAATGTGGGCAATTGTATTTTCTTCTTCCGATAGAGATGCTCTACTCTGTGTTGACAGAGGAGGAGATGAAGTTTCTCACCAACAAGGCAACCAAAGGATTGAAACATGGAAGTTTGAATTTCTCAAAGATTTTTCCGGCTGTTGGTGATCATTTTTGCTTGTTTCCGAGCTTGGAGGGTAGAGGAGGTCGTCGTGGTGGCGGTTTGCCGCAGAGTGATTTGGTGGACGAGGTGGAGAGGTTTTCGAGGCAGAGATCATGGCAGCCGGCATTGGAAACGATCGTTGAGACTCCTCCTCGTGTGCAGGGTCGATCCTGAGATGTTGGAGTAAAACTTAATACCGAATTTTCTTTCCTTTTTCTTTTTTTCAATGAGTTTAATGTTCCGGAGCATTTTTATGTTAATAAAGAAAATTTTAATTGGCATCCCTAAATAGTTGCGTAAGTCGTCTAGTTTTAAGATCGTCATTGCCTGTACATACTCGATTGATTTCATTCTTCTTCTTCTTTCCCTTTTCTCCTTGCAAAGCATTTTGAGCAATGTTGGAGGAACAATTAAATTTGTACAACTCTCTAATAGAAGGGTTGGACCCCACCAATACAGGGGGGATAAAATAATATTTTTCATACTCATCTATTAAAGTGTTGTACACCTAATTGTACAAATTTAATTATTCCTCTAACATTATCCAAGCAATTTTTTTTTTCTTTTTCTTTGCGTGGTTGTTGGGGGTTTCGATTCTTTGTTGTGGTAGTTAGTATGCCAAATTTATGTAATCAGGATTGGGGGAAAGAAAATAATAATATTGTACAGCTTGTTTGGCAAGGTTCATTTTATTTTGAAAATAAAAGTGAGTGAGTTAGGGTGGTTGTGACAAGAATAAGTTTGAGTAAAATTAAAAAAAATCAATGGAATAGTTAGAAAGTTCATATTATTCTTTTCTAAGCACAAACTCTGGTCATAAGTTTCCATGAATGTGCTATAAAAATTATATATGAAGGTGTTAGCATGGAAATTTAAATGCATTTTAATGTATTTTTTTCAAATTTCAAATTTGATCAAACAAATCATATCCATATATTTCTCCACTCATTAAATCTCCACCATAGAAATGATATTTGTACACAAATTATTTACTAAAATTGAACTTAACGACTTTATGTTCTCGTAACTATTTTTTAAATGAAATTTAGTCCACCATATCTAGAAATTTGTTATTAATCAACATGACAAGGTGTGATACGATCTCTTTTAAGAGAATCAAGACACATAAAGATGAAAATTTGGTAATTTTTATCTGTTTTTTCCCCCTTCTTCAAAGCAACTTCAATATGTATGTGCTTCCGAGTTTTTTCTTTTCGAAGACTATAGGATAGATTGATAGAAGCATATCGAACAATTTGAAAACTATAAAGTAAATGTGATTTTTTTAGAACGTGTGGTTAAAAAATAAAGGGGTGATAAGATTGAATTTTTTTTATGAATTTTTCTCTAAAAGAATGGAGAAAATGAGTAGAGTTGAATAGTTGAAATTTATGTAGTATATGTAGGTTCTACGAAATATGTGGATGTGATTGATTTGATCAAAAGAAATAATAAATATAAATAGATAAAAAAAAGTGGGGAAAAAAAGCTAAAAAACCACGGCTATAGGTATGTTTGGTAGAATTAGCTGATAAGTTAGTTTATAATTGAGAACCTAGCTTATAACTAATAAGCTAATTGAAAACTGATAGCTTATGACTTATATAGTTGATAGCAGATAAGATAGCTGATATAAATAAAAATGTTTAACAAAATAATTAATAAGTTGGTTCATAAATAAAAAATTATACAAAATGATATATTTAAAATATATTTTTAGAAAATTATGGGGATAAAAAAAAAAAAGCAAAAAGTACATGAGCTTATTTGAAAAATTAATAAAAGAAACTTTTCAAATAAGCTCCTCCAATCAAACAAATCTTATTTAGTTAGTAGAAACTTATAAATTCTTGAATAAACTATAAGTTAACTTATTTGACTTATCAAACATACCTTATATTGGAAAAATGAGCTTAAGCGCAGCTTGGGAACATCTCAAGTCAAGCCACTTTAGACCTTATTCTTTTGGGAACAAATTTGATATGTATAATATTCTATGTAAAATATGTGGTTAATATTATATTGAAAAATATGTGTGTGGTTAAAAAAAAGAGAGGGAAATGTTTTTTGTTATGAAATTATGAAAAGAACAAGACGTTACAAAGTTAGTTTATTCGGCTTACCAATCATATCCTCTAGAAAGTTTCAATCTTACACACCCTTCTGACGTGCCAGTTTTCTATTGGTCCAGTCTTTCCCCGTGACGTCCCAATCCAAACACGGCCTTGATTTGTTCTCATCTTCATTGCACTCTAACATTTCCCCCGACAATCGGAAACACGAAGACTCGCCGGTGAAATCACTATCGGAAAATGAAAAATCGGAAAATTCAAGTGTGTTTCAATCTCCTGGTTCTCGCGATTCTTCCACTCCCTACACTCGGCCGCCCATTCGTCCTCGTCCTCACCCAAGACGACCTCTCCGATCCCGCCGTCGCACACAATTCGCCCGCGGAGGACTTCGTCGCCGATTCATCGGACTTCGACGACTTTCCGGATTCCGAGTCCCGATCGGACTCAGTCCTTGACCCGGGATCCTGGTCCCCTGTATTGGAACCCCAACCGGATGAATCTAATGACGCGTTGATTAATAGTGAATTGATCTATTACAATGCGGTGAGAAAGATAGTGGAGGCAGCGAGTTCCGGTGAATACAGGCTGATGGACGAGGCCGCGTCTGAGATCGACGCTGGGAGTACTGCTGGTGATCCGCACTCGCAATCGGTTATGGGGTTTTTGTACAATACGGGGATGACTAGGGAGAAAAATAAGGCTAAAGCGCTTTTGCATCACTATTTCGCGGCTCAGGGTGGGAATATGCAGTCCAAGATGGCGCTTGCTTACACTTACTATCGGCAAGAGGTAAGCTGTGAAATTAGTGCTGCTTGGCGTATAAATGGAATGTGATTTTGATATGCATCCTTCATGAACTTGTGTGGTTGTTTTCTAGTATTATTCTTATTTCATAGGAGATTTCGAATTGGATGTGTTAAGGGTAAAGAAATGATGGCATCTAATGCGGTGAAGACGTAGCCGTCTGATATGCTAATCTTCTTTCAGATTTTTGGGGTGCGATAAAGAGTTAGCCTGCGTTGGCAGTAGGAATTCAAAGGTTTGGCAAAATGGGTTATGTTTGACAACCTTTTATTGGTGAAACCTTTCTGTATCCTAAATGACATTAGTTCTAAAGCTGGTATGGTAGGAAAACTTACTTGGTTTTCAATGGAATGTAAAGATTTATCTGGTTTTTTCTCATGCAGAAGTGTGAGGTTGGTGTTTTTGTGAAATTCTTATGTTTGTGCCACATTTTGGTCCTTGATCGAGGACTAGTATGCTTTGCACGGCTTTCAAAAGTTGGGTTCAGTGAGAGCAGTATTGTTAAGGATTAAGAAACGAAATTGTAGGACACCGGAGTAATAAAATAAGAAACACAGGGAGAATGAACAAAGATATAGGATGTTGACGTAATTAAAATTAATCCTCGTGTCCTCATGTTAATAGAACTTCTGAAGAGGCTCCTCTGTACTGATATGTTTAGGGAATCCTATGATTTTTATTCTAGGGCGAACTTAATGTTGCTAGACTGAAATTTTTACACCGAAAAATAATTTTCCCTGGCTAAGGTGACACAAAGTAGGAAAGAGAATTCAGGCAGATGAGTTATGGGTGTACCGAGTTTTTCTTCTCACTACCCACCAGACGATGGATATGATTCACGCTAAAGGCAATTTGGTAATCAGTGTCAGCAATCAATTTGGATTTTGGACCATCACTTTATCCTAGTCATTCCCCTGAAATTTCACCACTTACTAGCACTAGCATTGTACCTAGGACATTATGTGGTTTCTTCTTAGGGGTGGACAAACTGCGGTTTGATCCGGCTATTGAAAGGATCGGAATCGAACCAAAATTTCGGTTCGGTTCAGTTCGGTTCCATTTGTTGACAAGAACCAAACGGTTTCGGTTATGGTTATATTTTGATTCTTGTTTGGTTTTGGCCACATCGTATTTGTAAAATATAATAAAGAAAGTCATGAGCGATACAAATTCATTTTCCATAAATCAAACATTATTGTCGACTCATGCAAGATTTTGATGAAGTTCATATTGAGTGTATGAAAATGTTTCTATAACAACTAATTTAAAAGAAAAAATACATGGAGTTAATTTTTAAATGGAGAGAGTACGGTTTTCGGGTATTGAAAAATAACCGTTCGGTTATTGGTTCTCCATCTTTCGGTTTGAGTTCAGTTTTTGTTCTCTAAATTTTTAAAATAACTGAACGGTTTCAGTTTTTTCGGTTCGGTTCCAGTTATTTTGTCTACCCCTGTTTCTTTGTTTAGTTGCTTTAAAGGAATGGTAAACTCAAAGTTTGAACTTACTCTTTCAAGTTATTTAGGCTGCCCTGATCATCCTGTCAACTGAGCTCTGTGCCACATGCGTAATAAATCTATTGTATGCTTTAATTTATATTTTATGGTTTCTAATATTATTATGACGACTTAATACAAGTTTTACCCAAATGTCTTGAATTATTTATCCCATTTCATAATAAGCATTAATCCGTTGTCTACTTTAAATCTTCGTTGCTTAGCAAAAAACATAAAGATTTAATAGGACAGTAGTTGCTTTAGCGAATTAAAAGCTTACTCTCTTTTGGATACATTGGTGGTTTACCGAAACTTCTGCCTTGGGTCTAGGTTTTAGTTGAAAGGTCTTGTATTTATCTTTAAACAGAAACATTATCAATGAGAATATGTTATAGTTAAACGAAATCTTAGGTGGATATTTATTTTATTTGGTGCAGATGCACGATAAAGCAGTTAAGCTTTATGCTCAATTGGCTGAAGTGGCTGTTAATAGTTTCCTTGTCTCAAAGGACTCACCTATGGTTGAACCAATTAGAATCCATAGTGGTGCAGAGGAGAATAAGGAAGCTCTGAGGAAGTCAAGAGGAGAGGAAGATGAGGACTTCCAGATCTTGGAGTACCAGGCACAGAAAGGGAATGCTGGAGCCATGTATAAAATTGGACTATTTTACTACTTTGGTTTGAGAGGAGTAAGGCGCAATCATGCGAAGGCACTATGGTGGTTCTCGAAGGCTGAGGAGAAAGGTGAACCTAGGTCAATGGAACTTCTTGGAGAGATATACGCAAGGGGAGTAGGGGTTGAAAGGAACTATACCAAGGCACTAGAATGGCTTACACTTGCATCAAACCAACAGCTAATTTCTGCTTATAATGGAATGGGGTATTTGTATGTTAAGGGCTATGGAGTGGAAAAGAACTATACTAAGGTAAAAGTTCCCATCTCTTGCTCCTCTTGGGTTTTTATTAATTATCATGTATTTGTTTTTTCTTCTGTTGTTTCGCTTAGGACTTGGGGAGAGGGATGAACATGCTTTCTAGCATTTTAGCGACGCCATGCTTCTTGTTGGGCATTTTTTCTTTCTTTGGGATTTTGTAACATGCACATTCTTTTCATTGTGTTATGGAAGTTCTTTTCATTGTATTATGCAATTTCTTATCATCTTAGTCTGGGCAAGCAACTTTTATCGTCTATTTGGTAGATTTATAAATGTCTAATGAGGAATAATAGTGAGTGCCACTAGATGTGTTAATAGCAATGCGCAGAATATTAAACAGTGTGTTGTTGAAACTAATATCCACAAGATGTCTGGATAATAATGAGCAATTCTGGATGTGTACTTAGTATTTGACTTTAATTAAGTTTATAAATCATTTATAAATTTCTGTACTTCATATGTAATTTCTCTATTCTTCTGGTTGAGAATCTTGATTTGCCCTGTTTAGAATTTAGGTGGTGGGTCAGGGATACTTATCTACATGAAAATAAGAAAATAAGGGCTTGTTTGGTGAAGATTTTTCAAAAAATAGTTCATATCCAAACTCTTTTCAACCAAAATTTCATTGAAGGGACATTTCTCTCTTTTTTAAAGGTCATTTTCTACCAAGTACAGAACCACTTCGCTTTTGGGCAATTTCAATCTTAGAATGTGTATTGTGTAGTGACTTTTTACTTTTCTGTTGTAGGCAAAGGAATACTTTGAGAAGGCAGCCGAAAATGAAGAGCCTGGTGGGTTCTATAACCTTGGGGTTATGTATCTGAAGGGACTTGGGGTCAAGCGGGATTTGAGGGTAGCATGCAACTATTTTGCACTTGCTACCAATGCAGGTCAACCAAAAGCATTCTACCAATTGGCAAAGATGTTCCACACGGGCGTGGGCCTCAAGAAAAATCTTGCCATGGTAAACAACCATCTTAGACCATGCTCATCTTTATATACCGACTTTGTATCTTCATTTTTTTGCAATTTACTTGAATAATGACTCTGTTTCCAGAAGCCTTAGTTCTCTCTCGTTTCTGGGCGGGGCATTCCCTGACTTGTAGCATTTTACTATGCTAGTTTCTGCAAATTGAAGTGGTCTACATTTATTCACTACATGCATTAGACAAATGTCTACTTAATTCGAGAAATCCACATTTTATAAACTAGTTGCAGAAGTTCCATGCCTTCTCCTATCCCTCTTTCTTGGGTGTGTTCTTTCTTTTTTGCTGTTTTGCTTTAGACAAATACTTATATTCGTTAATTACCATGTCTGTTTTGATTTAGGCAACTGCATTATATAAACTAGTTGCAGAGCGTGGACCATGGAGTTCCTTGTCCAGATGGGCACTTGAATCCTATCTGAAAGGTGACGTCAGCAAGTCATTCCTTCTGTATTCGAGGCTGGCTGAGATGGGGTATGAGATTGCTCAAAGTAATGCTGCTTGGATCCTTGACAAATACGGGGAACGCTGTGTGTGCATGGGAGAGTCTGGAATCTGCACAGATGCTGAAAGGCACAAACGTGCTCATGACTTGTGGTGGCAAGCTTCTGAGCAGGGCAACGAACATGCTGCTTTGCTCATAGGGGATGCATATTATTATGGTCGCGTATGTCCATTTTCCATTGTATTGAATTAGTTTTGTTTCGTCTATCACTTGTTCCCCATTCTTGGTTCTGATGATCAATAACTATCCCCAGTAACTGACCGTTATAGAGGATTTCTCTATGGGATGGGAATAGTGAAATGGTTGTCCGTTTTCACTTGTTTAAGGAAACCCTTCTCTTTACCTCATTCGCATAAAAACTTTTCAATCTTATTGATTTCCCCAGAGAAGTTATCTCTACGGACTACGATCAGATTCCACTGCAAAAAAAGATATCTTTTAGACTTTTTCTCTTGTACTGATTTATCTAGCCTCGTCTTTGTTATGCAGGGCACAGATCGGGATTATGATCGTGCAGCAGAAGCTTATATGCATGCCAAATCTCAGGCAAACGCTCAAGCCATGTTTAACCTAGGGTACATGCATGAGCATGGACAGGGCCTACCACTTGATCTTCACCTTGCAAAGCGTTACTATGATCAAGCCTTAGAAGTTGATCCTACAGCAAAGTTGCCTGTCACTCTAGCCCTTGCTAGCTTGTGGGTGCGAAAGAACTACTCCAATAGTTTCCTGGTGAGTTGTCGTTTATTCTCTTCTGTTTGCCCTATTTCTATATGATCTTTCCAAACACCCTGGAGAAAACCATAAAGAAGCCTTTTTTCATGTTAACCTTTATTTACTTAAAAATCAACTTCTACTATTAGTCAAAGGCAAATATCAATATCAACTACACGCCTTATATCTATCACTCATTATTATTTGACACATCTTGTGGTCCCACCACTATTTATCTGGACTGAATTTTATTTACAATGTACTGAATTTTATTTACAATGTGTTTCTAAGGTTCACGTAATCGATTCACTTCCTAAAGTTTACCCAAAAGTGGAGTCATGGGTGGAAGATGTTATATTGGAGGAAGGAAATGTGACGATTCTCACACTCTTCGTCTGTCTACTTACTGTCCTTTACCTTCGTGAGCGGCAAAGGAGACATGGTGTGGCTGCAGCCATGGCTCCGCCACACCAACCTGTTGAACATGGTGCACAGATAGGTAACTGAACTTGTCGTGGAACCATATGGGTGTGAATGTGTGTTGTACATGTCTGAAAAGATAAGATGTCAATTTCCTAGAAAGACTACAGGTGTTTGGTTTTTTGTTAGAACAGATTTTTCCTATAGGCCTGTTTGTAGGAGAGATGGGGTAACTCAGGGAGGCGTATTACAATGTTAGCTTTCATATTTCAGCTCTAGATGGAAATAAATGATAGCCCATAGATTTTCTTCTCTCTTTCTTTTGTTTTCCCTTTGTACAATTATAGATGAAAAGGCCAAGCCATTAAAGATTGTAATTCCCTTTATTTATGCTTATGCATAGATTTGTTGATTGTGTTCAGCAGAGGACTTGCAATTTGTGCATAGAGGGTTTTACTTTGAAATGTTTCCCATGGAAATTTCTGATCAAATACAAAAGGTAGAAGATTTTTTCTAGTGATTCTATGTTTTGCATAGAAATTTTATGCAATAAAATAGATAAACGCTCATTGGGCATATATTTTCTCGAGTGATTTTGCTGTAAAATGAATGATAGAAAAGTAATTTTTTTAGAAAATTAAATAAAATGTCCGGTCTTTGAAAAATTAGTGTGGTTAAAAATTAGAATGGTTAACTCAGGAATGATCAAAAACTCGCGGGAGTTTTTTAACTACAGAACTCCCGGAATGTTTTACGGATCCATAAGACCTCCGTTTTGAAATTCGAGATCGGATTTAGATTCAGCACGACGAGATGGAGTTTTAATAATTTTTTCAAAATTTTTGCAATACCATTGGATGCCGTGGTGGCCGGTCAGACCTTTTAGCTAAATTTTGACCGATCTTAGATTTCAAAACGGAGGTCGTTTAGACCCATAAAACACTCCAGGAGTTTTGTAGTTAAACTAGTTAAAAAACTCCCATGATTGATCGTTCCTGATGGTTAACCTCGTAATTGATATCAAGATTATGTGTTATAATGTTATTAAATAATGATAGTATAATGATGGTACACTTTTGTTCCATTGCTCACATGTTGGCATATTATAATTCCTACACAAGGATGGATGCACAACATATATCCTTCATTGATGATGGGAGACGCAGGTGGTGCCCATCCATTCATGTGTGGGCACCATAACGTGCCCATATGTGAGCAAATTGTTCTGACAACAATGACATGTCATTCTACAAAATTGTCTTACATAATAGCGATGACAACTATATGATTAGCCATAAAATGCATATGGCATTGCTCTTAGATATAAATGAAATAAATCTACTCCACACGAGATCAGATTGATGCTTCCTCCGACATAACAAAATACATTTCAATATTTACAGAGCCAACGAAAACCTTCATTGCACAACAAAGAGCGACTTCAAATTATCGTGCAAAAAATGTTTGAAACAATAAATTACAGAGTGCGTCGAAGATACATACAAGAGTGCATGCGAAGGTGTATTTATCAAGATGCTGAGCCGAGGAATCTAGTGGCAAAGATCCGATAGTTCCTACTTCCCCAAGGATCAGATTTGTCAATATAATAAGATTTCAAGCAACACTGTATCCATGGTGGATTCCTAGAAACACTGTTCTGGCAATTATCACCTTTGCCAGTTCCAAGCAAAACATTCACCTTGCTATTCAGTTCGTCAACAGAGTTACTTCTTCCAAAAAACTGCACCTATAGACCAGTATAACCAGAATGAAAATCATTAGATATATTTCATGATCTTCTCATTATATAATTCTATCAACTTAGCGCTTTCATAGTCGTTTCTCTTCATCATCCTATCCCATACAGTCCAATCTAACAAATAAACCAAAGCTTTTCATGTTTGGATATCTGAGTAATCAACAAGAGACCAAGTTTATTAGCTGGAAGAATCTTTGTACCAGTCATGATTAAATACCAGTATCTCACAAAAGCTGCATAATGCAGTCAAATGACTCTTGAAGTTGGGAAACATCCCACTTGAATATACAAATTGTGTCCACTTGAATATACATCCTAAAAGCAATATGGTTTGGATGATTGGTTATACTTATACCAAAATTAGGATAATGGAGCTGCTGAATAATAAAAGAGTAATGCTATTTATTAGCAGTCTATCAGAAGTAGAAGAAAACAAAATTCTTACCCCATCCTCAGCATACAGAAAAGCATAGATTCTAGCAGTGGGATCCTCTAGAGTAAATCTGACCCTATAAATCCCCTGGGGGTTGCGGAAGTCTTCAACCAGCCATGGAAATGCAGCCACTACCCGGACTACACACTTGAATTTATATGTCACCTGCAATATGTAAATTAGTGAATCCATTAACGACATGTGTGTGTGTTTGTGAGAGAGAGAGAGAGAGAGACCTTTTTATGGGTGAAGACGTTCATCAAAGTCACATAAGGGACATCAGGATAATCAGTCTCTGATAATTCAACAAAAAGAACACAGTTTTAACAACAATCAATTATCAAAAACCCTAGATAAAAGATACTTCATCCATATTACAACAAAACCTGTCATCTGATAAGGCTCAAGAAAGCTTGACATGGGCATCCGTCTACATTTTGATTTCACGCGGTCATCATGACACCTGAACTAGAAAATAGATCAATGGTAAAAATTTTAAACAGAAAAGGTGCAGTACACGATAATATGGAATGATTTAACCTTTGAGCAACACTTGCCTTTCACGCTGTAATACGAGGTCCCCATTATTGTGCAAATAGTAAAGCTTAGATGAGGGCGTTAGCACGGCAAGCCATAATCCAGCATGAACTTCACATTTTACTTGGATAAGTTTCACCCATTCATTTCGTCTCAAGAGTTCAATGCCCAACTTATTTCCTCGATGAGAGACCATTCTCAACACAGTTCCCACCGGAGGGAAGGTACATAGAGTTGATCTCGACAAAGGGGAGGGCTCCAACTGTAAAGGAAGTGGATCTCTCATTTCATCCTCTAGGCTGCAACTCGTGGAACAATATAATACAGGATTTCATATCAGTATCCTGCTCCTAATGCATGGGAAAAAAAAAAAAAAAAAAAAAAAAAAGGTCTTTTATAACCTATGTGACAAGCAGATCATTGGGTAGCCTGATTACCCTTGAAACATACTCAGAGACACATATACATTGAGAAGAAATGAAGATAATGAATGGTAGCAGTTTCAAGATTAAATTGAAATCCAATCTTTTAAAATGCAAGCGAAATCCCATTTGATGTCCATGTCCAATCGATACAGAATAGAACAATAACTTTTCAGTTATAATTTCTAATAACCTAACAAATAAGGTGTACCTAATTAGAACTCTAATCTTTCTTGTTGACCACCAGCTTTTCCACTCAATGTAGTGGATAACTAGAAAACCTATAGCATGACCTGGAGACATAGGCCAAAACTCATGAGACAGAGCAAGGAACAATATAAGTTTATCTTCCATAACTTCAATTATATATTTCACCCTTTTTCTTGTTCTTTTTTCCTTTTTGTCAGGTCGTAAATCGTAATTACTAATAAATGGATGGACCTATTCAGTTACAATATCCCAAAAGCTGTATCAGGTTAAGTCCATAGATGGATTCGTTAATCAAGATTCCATTGAATTGGATTGCATGATAAATTTGGGATATCAAGAGTACTTATGTATGTAATCTTAGTGACTATAATATAGTAGAAATATGTAGAGAAGTAGTGTACATAATATTGAAAAAACACAGCCATGAAGGAGAAATACACGAAGACTTACTTGGTTCCAATAGATGCAGGTGGTGCATCTGTTCCATCCCAAACAAAGAGCATCCATTCATCCTTTGTAACTTCGCAAAAATCCAACACCTGCAGTTGGGAAGAAAAAGGGACACGGTATCAACTCCCTCTCCCTGTTGAAGTATAAAATTCATTGTACAGGAGAAGAAACAAAATAAACTGAAAAATGTCAGTAATAACAGAGTAACAGTCGAGAATAAACACAATGAGAGACAATGGTATGTAGTTCAAAAATACCTTGCAAAGAAAATTGATGTGCTCACCCTCCTTCATATCCTTCACTAGCGACAAATCGTTTGAGTCTATCAAGCAAATCAATACCTATCAGAATACAGCATAATTCGGTGCTAACAAATTGGTTCCATGTGTTCAAAAAGATTCTACTCCCAAAAGTGGCTGAAATGAACACCCACAAAAATCAAGCGTATGTCAAGAGTGGTCTATAAATTGTAACTTATCTAGTAGCCAAACATGTGGCAAAGAAGTAACTTATAAGCAATTCTTGCTGGCGCTAGTCATGCCGGTTCACAAATAAACTAGTTTAACTGTAAATCCAAACAGCGAAAGTAAAAGTTCACTATAGAAGGTTAGAAGCCTAGAATTCAAAGAGGATAATGATATGCGATGAAGAGTATATACCTGATTCAAATTTCTGCAAGATAAACCAACTTCTTAACTTTTTAACAATATTTTTGCCTTGCTCCCAAGCTTTAAAATTCGGTGAAACTTGGTAGGGCATATCGGTATGGTCTGTCCCTCTAAATAAAGCAAAAGAAGAATGTTTCTTGTGGTATACAACATTCTGAACGTTTGCATTCATTTTGGGCTACAACAAAACAAAAACAAATTAATATCTTTAGCCTAAAAATCGATCAAACTATCTGAAACTACACAATATACTTGTAAGAAAATCATTACCATGACACGAGTCAGTATAATTATGTCTCCTACGGATTCAATATAGGGAAGCTTCTCCGTCTTATCGGCAAAAAAAGTTACAGTAGTCGGAGGACTTATTCGCGACTCATCTATTACTTTAATCGAACAGAAAAAATCTGGAAACACGGAAGAAGACCAGGCCTTTTGGTTAAATGCGAGCAATTCTTAACGCAGATGAGAGCAATCCACGAAAACAAACACACAGTAGATGCTCAAAAGAGAAGAAATTTACCGGTGCCGTAGGAATGTTTTGGAAGGCTGGTCTCTGTGACAACACCGACGAAGCTCACCCATTGATTTACGCAAGCCATGGCATCCCCAATTTGTATAAATACGTAATCATCGTCTTTGATTCTTCTCGCCATTTCGAGTAAAATCGAAACCCTAGCTACAGTAACCTGTGGTGCAACGAATCTAACGAATCTCTGGCACTGTTTGTTCTCGTTTGACTCTGCTGATTTTGATGAAATTTATTTTGAAATGTTATGGCGGGAACAGAGAATTGCAGGGGAAGCAGTAGGAAGATGACGAAGGAAGGAGAAAGGGCAAAGCAATTTCCAAGGAGCCGTTTTGGCCCTTTCGGACTGGAAAGGGCATGTTTGGTGGAACGGAACTTAACTATCTTGAAGGAAGTAGGAATAATTAATTTCTTTCTGCTAATTATAATTTAAAATGATAATAAGCACATTTTGCTAAAAATTGTAGTAATAATAATTTAATAATAGAAAAAAGTTAGTCGCGCTTGGTGCATAATTAATTTGTATAATTAGATATACAACTCTCTAATAGTAGGAGTAGAAGATTAAATCTCACCAATATAAGAGGATAAAAATTATATTTTTCATAATCTTCTATTAAAAAGTTGTATATCTTTATGTAAATTACTTGTACGCCTAACATTATTCTTGCTTCGAAAAGATTACTCATGCTATGGATGTGGGAGCATCAACTCCGTTCTTATGGCTTTTTGAGGAGTGGGAGAAATTGTTGGAATTCTATGATATCGAGACCACACATTTATCCTCATGGTTGCATACTGTTGTTTGACGCTATTTTTAGACTCGTGAAAACTTGAAGTTTCGTTGTAACATCAAATCATACCTTTTACTTCTTAGAAGTTAGAATACTTCTGGTTATCTTATTGGATCTCATGTTGTTGATCATAAAATCTATTTTCTGGTTATCTTATTGGATCTCATGTTGTTGATCATAAAATCTATTTGATCATGTGACTCGTAAGTTTGTCAAGACTCCGTGGAATGTGTAGACCATTGGCGGATCTACTGTGGGGGTAGATTTTTTTTAAATAAATAATTATTTTTCTTAAAATACAAAATTTTCTTAGTAAAATTTTAATGCCGAAGTTGAATCAAAGGTTATTCGAATAGCAAATATCTGGTGGAATTGTGTATGTTGAGAAAGCAGTATTAAAATTTTAAAAAGAAACTGATAATGAGACTAATTATACATAATTTCAAAGAATAGGAAACCATAGGGAATAATTGTATACAAATATATTATATTTTGTAATTTCGTTATTCATTTCACATCTTATAAATTTGAAACTTTTCTAGTGTAGACTATATATACTATATATATTAGTAAATATTTTCTAATAATATAAAGTTTATGGCATAAATGTTTTTTTGGGGGGGGGGGTGGAGGCATCCCCGAACCCTCCACTCCAACCCCTGGGCTTCTATTCCAATCTTGCCCCTATTGAACCATAATTCTAGATCCGCCACTGACATAAACAAGTGGAGAAAAAAAATTCTTACAATTGGTTTGAATATGACAGTTAAGCTACAAGTGTGGTGAAACATTAAGTACCTTAACATGATATTACTTTTGAATCTAGATTAATTTATCGTATCATCTAATCAAAACAGTCAATATATTGATGATTGATTAAATGAAATAGTTAAAATAAACAGAACTAAGACAATAGATCTAAACATATTACATCAAAGTCAATTAAAAATATAGTTATTTTCAATTTTCGTCCTCATTCTTTACATTGTGAGATGACTTTGTCCCTATTCTTTTGTTTCAATTTTCATCCTCATTCTTTACATTGTGAGATGACTTTGTCCCTATTCTTTATTATTATTATTTTTTTACCACTGGGTCTCCATTGTTTTCAAAAATTTGAACCGTTTGTTCATAGCCCCAAATTTCATCCATTTCACTAGTAAATCTTTTTTTTTTTTTGGCCTTTTTAGCACTCAAAGAATGAGGACGAATAGCGAAAATAACCTTTATTATATATTAGAATTGCTTCCAATGATTAAGTAATTTAATTATTATATATTCCATTACTTCTGAAATTTATTAAATTAAAATCTATGTTCTTTCATCTAAACATTTTATTTACTTTTTGTTTTGAAAAATCAAATCGACCCCGAAGTGGTTTATGTTGATTGATGGGTTTTTAATCTTTCTACTTTTTATTTAAATATTTTATTGATAATCAATTAAAAATACATTACACTTTGTGTCATAACAAAAAATTAAAGCTCTCATTAAATAAAAAAAATTAAAAAATAAAAGAATTTAGCAACATATATATGTAAATGGATGTTCGTTTGTTTCATTGATTTTTTATTATTCTTATAATCATCTTCCTAATTTTCTTCAATCGTCATTTTTTTTAACCTTCCATTAATTGCTACAATAAGTTCTAAAAATTTACTTAAAACCTCAATTTAATAAATTATCTGACCTTTATATTTTTTCAAAAAAAAAAAAAGAATAAAAATATTTGAAAAATATATAGATACAAGAATTCAAATGGATGCTTGTTCTCCAATTCCGAGCAAGTTGAAATATATTTTGTCAACTACACCAAACAAACTTTGCCTTATTTCCTACAAGTAGGGATCGGCTATATGGAATCATATGCGAAATCACATCGGAGTGTGATACATATTGGCGAGTTTATATATTGTCAACTATCAGCCAAAAATGATTTTCTAGATAATCCTCCCAAACAAGCTCGATGATGATGATGATGATGACGATGACTATTATTATTATTATTATTATTATTATTATTATTATTATTAAGTAAATTGTAATGAATAAATAAATAACATAGTGAAACAAACCAACATTCATTTACATATGTGGTGTTAAAGACTCTATTTATTTATTTATTTATTTATTTTTATTATTATTATTATTTTGAATGAGCATTTTAATTTAATTGTTATTAGGGTATAAAGTGTAATGTATTTTTAATTTATTATCAATATTTTTTTAAAAAAATTGGGAAAAAGACTTGTATAAGAATAAGAATTTTAAAGATGATGTCATCATTGCATAAAAATAAGAAAAATAAAAACAAAAACCACTTTGGGGTTAATTTGATTTTTAAAAAAAGTAAATAAAATATTTAGATAAAAAATCACAATTTTTAATTTAATAAATTTTAGAATGGAATATGTATTAGTTAAACAATATCTAAATTAATTAATTATTGAAAGCAATGATAATAATAATGATTATTCTCACTTTTTGTCCCCATTCTTTGAGTGCACAAAAAGATAAACAAAATGATAATTTAATGGTGAAATAGATGGAATTTGGAACCAGGCAATGGGGCATATTTTTGAAAAAAAAAAGGGACCCAATAGATAAAAAATAAGGATAAAATTGTCTCAAAATACAAAGAATGGAGACGAAAAGTGAAAATAACCTTCAAAAATATTATCATATAAGAACTTTATTGTTTCACGCCATGTAGTTATTATTGTGCTTTACATGAATGAATATGCTGCAAGAGAAGAGAAAAAGAGGATCTAGTAACACCTTTACGTGCCAACAAAATTACTGTGTCCCCTTTTGGAATCTTGTATGTGTCCCTTTCCAAATTTTACATTTTACATTGTATACCTACTATATATTTGTATATATCTTCAGCCTGCATGCATGCCCATTATTAGGGAATGATATATGTATAATCAAATGATAATAATTTGTGAAAATGGACTATGTTTACTTCAAATTTCTTATTTAAAATGTTATAATTAGTTAAAATGAAACTCTAATTTTAACTAAAAATCTAAAATTAATGCTTATCATTGTCTACGGATTTCTTAGGTCTACAATTATTCAATTAACTAATTTTTCTAATGAAATAATAATATTTTAAAAAATTGAGTGTAGAATATATCAATAAATTTGGTATAAAAAAAAGAATATATTGATAAAAATTTGAGGAAAAATATGGAAAATGACAAATGTGAATTTAAAAAATAATTTCAATTAATTTTTTGGTTAAAAATGATGTTCAAAAATAGCTTTAAATTTTTAATTGGACAAAGTCTTAGAACATAGAGATCAAGAGAGTTAGTTAAAACGGTAAGAATACCCTTTACCGGCGGATTTTGAGTGGAGTCATGTGCCTCTCCAAAATTAATTCCCCCAACTATATATATATATATATATATATATATATATATATATATATATATACATGCATGGATTTTCAGTTCCAAGCCAAAATAATAACTAAAAATGGATGAAGCTATTTTTGGAAAAGTTTTTTATTTCTAAAAATGTTATTTTAAAGAATTTGTGGTTGGTTGAATCAAATAAATTCAACTTGTTCACATCAAGGGTACGTTTGATAGAGATTTTTTTTTTTTTGAATGAATTTGTGTGGTTGGAAACTAAAGCAATGAATAGTTGTATAAAAAGTTCAAAAAAATGGCCAAATCTTAAGGAGTGGTTTGAAAATAATAATTGAAAATAAATTTTTGTTTTTTGCACTTTTTTTTTCTTTGGAACCATATCGAACAAACCATAAATTCAAACAATGCATATGGAGGTTAATTATAAAAGAGAAATTAAAAAATAGTTGAGGAAGGGGATAATATTCACCTCGTTGTTGAGTCTTGATTTGCTGCCTTATTGTCTTTTATGTTTTTGCATCCAATTAAAAAAGGATGCGCCATCAAATTAATAGTTACACTTGATATTATATTGTATGCTAATTGGTTTAATTGTATAGGTCATCCAAAATGAAAGAAAATAATACAACATATTTGAACTTGTCCTTGAGTGGCTTAAGATCTTGTGAATGTCTATCTAATAAGTGCTCTCATGGGGACTAGATTGTTGCAACTTCTAATCATCATATATCGAAATCGATTGGGTTCGGAGTACTTTATCTATTGATTTTTCAAAACATAAATAAATAAATAAATTATTATCTAGCTATCTTGTCGTATCCTTTTCAAAAATCAAACCTCTTATTACATAGGAATCACAAAAGATTGAATTACAAAAATTATCTACTTGCCCATCACCCATTTCTTTTTATTCACAAAAAGTCTTCCATACACATTCATTGTACATTTCCTCAATCCAAGAAACAAGGTAATACAATTTTACCATCCATCAAGGCTGCAGGCAAAGAAATTTATAACAGAGACCGTACATTCTTCTCTCTCTCTCTCTCATTCTCTCTTTCTCACTCACATAGTAGTATGTGATGAGTAAGAAACACTAAACACACACAGACAAATTAAAAGAAAAGGTAGAGGGGCAGTTTGGATTAAGAATAAGTGTGAAAAGCACTCGACTTTGAGACACAAGAAGAACAATAAATGATCAATATATCTTGATGAGCCTTATGATAACACTCATCATCGTCACGTCGTTTTTCCTTCACGTCTATCAATACTCCCAGAATTCCACGCCTCTCTCTCTTTTTCTCTCTCTACTTTCTCTCTCTACTTCTTGTCTAGTCAACCTAGCTTCTTGTTGTCTTCCTCCTCCCTCCGCTCGGTTTTAAACCAACACCATTCCTTCTCTCTGTTGTTGCCTTTTTCTTTCTGTCTCCACCGTTCAATCTCTATCCCTCTCTTTCTCTCTCTCTCTCTCTCTCTCTCGCTCTCTCTCTCATCCTCTCTCTCTCTCTCTCGAAATATCATTTTACTCCTCTATATCTCAAACCCTAGCCACCTGCTCAAATTAAATTTGTCGTGTCCAAGATGTGGATGATGGGATACAACGATGGAGGAGGCGATTTCGACCCCACCGGCTGGAAATTCCGACCACTTGTCCCCCGACCGGCCGCCACTTCCGCCACCGTTAACCCCCATTGCTTCAGCCGTGTAAACCCCACTGATCTTCTTTCCCTAAATCACCACCTCTGTAAATTTCTCTCTCCTCTTTTTCCCTCTCTCTCTCTCTCTCTATCTATCTATTCACTTCTCGCTCTAATTATTGTAACTGAGCAGGTGTGGCAGAGAAGAACAAGAGAGAGTTCAACACGCAGCAGGTGGTGGCGAGCTCGCGGTGGAACCCTACGCCGGAGCAACTGCAGACGCTGGAGGAGTTGTATCGACGGGGGACGAGAACACCGTCGGCTGATCAAATTCAGCACATTACTGCACAGCTTAGGCGTTATGGAAAGATTGAAGGGAAGAATGTGTTTTACTGGTTTCAAAATCATAAAGCTAGAGAGAGGCAAAAAAGGCGACGTCAACTGGAATCTGTCTCTGATAGTGAACAACAACCTCGGAGTAACATGGAGATTTCCGAAAAGAAAGAATCTTCAGGTCATAACATTGTTTCCCCAAATCTTATAAATTATGAATTTATAATATAGTTCAATATAGTGAAAAAAAAAAATCCCGCATAGGCTAGCATGTAAATTAGTGTCACATCAGTGCTGATAGTCGAGCTTTTCAGAGAACTCTATAGACACACATGTTTATATAATACCTACGTGAGAGCACCTCTTGTCTAGCCAATGAATTATATCGTGCCATGGGCCACGTCAGCACTAATAATCGAGCTTTGAGGAAAATTCAACCTTAGCACTTATAGTCGAGCTTTTAATTAGGAAACCTCATTATAAGCTATACTGTGTTGTTATCTTACTTCGCAAAATTTTGACACATTACAGGAATGTAACACAGAATCTTGATAAATTACATAGGTGTAACACTATATATGAGTAGTATATTCTGTGAAAATTAGTTAATGGAAGTTTTGGGATCATCAAAAATCATGCATGAGAGGAGAGAGAAAGGCATAAAGATGAAGATTTGTTTGATATACATTAGATTCTCCTTTCTTGCAATCTAGTATTTCTTTGTTTGATTTGTGTTGCTTTTTAAATTATTTTTATTTTTTTTGAAATAATTCCGATTGTCTCTAGAATGATAAAGTTACCTTCTTTTTGTTTTTCTTTCTGTCTGCAGATGCAAACAGAACAATATATGAATGTGAACAGACTAAAAATTGGGCATCTCCTACAAACTGTAGTACAATTGCAGAGGTCTGTTTTTCTCTTCCCCCCTTTGTGACTTTTGTCTTTATTCGGAAAAATTGAGAAAGGTAATCTCTCCGAATTAAAAAAAAATAGAATCTAGATTCCTGTAATTAAGTAATAATTACGACATGATTACGTGATCATAAGGAAAGAATTAGGGTTTTGTTTGATTCTTTAGAAGCGTCAAAATCTTTGTTTTTTGGTTGGTGTTGGGAAATGAAAAGGGTCCAAAAGCTGCATATCTTCCTTTTTGTCGGGGCAGCTATTGTATTGTTATGAAACATTGCTAGCTTAGGGTTTTTGGGTCTTGTGCTTATTCTTGATTTCATTTGGAAAATCGATATGGGAACCCATAATCCTCTGACTTTACCTGCTAAAAGGTCCATTTAACCCCTATACATTGTACTTCTTGCGAAATTGTTTAGGTCAAAGAAATCAGAATTGGTTTAATTCCCACTTGAATACAATTTATTATCTCCAGGTAAAATATGTCATATCAATATTTGCTATAACCTGATGGGCTATGTTACATTATACATTTATATGAAGTGTCAAATTCGTCGTCATTATCTATTTTCAATATGACACTAAGACTAGACATCTCAGATGGCCTAAGGCCGCTAATGTTATTTTCTTCAATAAAAAGAAAATTCCAAAAATCGACCAACTCCTAAAAAAGACTCTAAATATCAAGTTTTGCATAAGATTCTCAATATTTCAGGGTTTGTCTTGCTCATTTCATAAGATTTCGATACATTGCATGAGGACAAACTCTATGCATGTATATACAAGTAGTATATTTTAAATATTTCATTAAGAGAATTAATTTCGTGTTGTATTTTCAAATTGTAATTTTTGTACCATTGGCATGCATTTAATTATCAGAAAACCCTACCATCAACACAAAAGACACCAGAAGCAGAATGTAAATCAGATGGATGGCTACAGTTCGATGAGGTTGCTCATGAATTACAACAAAGGAGGAGCCAGCTGGCAGAAATGAATGCCACGTGGCAAACCACCAAACAATCAATTAACCCCACTAATGACGTCATAATCACGTTCTTACCGGCAAGAAGAGACGACGAATTTCAGACCCTTCAACTCTTTCCTCTCCAAAGCAGTGACGGCAGTGGTGGTGGTGATTGTGGCGACAACGATGATCATTCGCAGGAGAATGTGGTGCAGACATCGGCTTCCGGCATGAATTCTGACCTCAGTTCTTATCAGTTTTTTGAGTTCCTTCCATTGAAGAACTGATTAATGAGCATGGATTAATTAATTAATTAATATTTGCTAGAAATTAATTAACTGGAATTGTTTTTTTTTTTTTTCCTTCTGGGATCTTGATGTAACATTTCATGAATGATGGATTCATAATTAGATCAATGCGGATATGATATGAGACAAGATTTCCTTAAAAATGATTTTGGACCATGTTGGGTTAATCGATGAAATGCTATATATGTTGACAGTTGAGTAGGGTTTTTAGAGAGAGAAAGAAGAGAGAGATAGAGAGAGATGAGGTTCCCAAGGAATGAAGGAAAATGAGGGTTTGAAAAAGAAGTGTTGAAATGAGATGGTGAAGTGACTGGAATTTTGACGAGGGAGGATTTGGGGATACATATATAGAATAGAATACAATATGAGAATTCTGTAAACATTCCAGTCATAATTATACGTAGAAAGCGAAATGGACTGAAACAGAAAACGACAGCATACATATAGACCTAGCTCATAACCTAGCTAGGGTTAGCTCACGAATTGAACAAGAATAGTGGAGTATTATATTTTTAGTTTTTATAAATTTAATTATTATATGTTAACATTTTGAATAATACAGGTAACCGTTTGCCTGTTTGATCGACAAAGTATGTTGTGTCTATAATATCATTAAACAAAAACACAGTACTAACAGACAACAAAACTATTATTTTTGTTTGTTGTTTTACTAGCCCACATTTTTTTTTTTTTGAATTACAAGGGAAAGTGTAGGGGATTAGAATTGAACCCTTATCCTAGAGATTGCGAGACCGATCTGAGTATCACTAGACCACAAAGGGCTTAGCAGCCCATGTGATGTTTCAATGCTTGTCCTTTTAATTGTCGCATGCACACAGAAAATATTATTGAATTTTTCGACATACAACTTCTTGATGATACTAGTGCTACAAGCCTACAATAGCCACAAATCTCTATCAAAAGTCTCACAAATTACTAATGTGGTGATATTGTACATTAAATTGTACATTAAACACAATCAACCTAACGTACCCTTGCTAAAAGCAAGTGTAACAAATTTAGATTTTATTATCGTGATTTTTGTTTCTTTGGCTATCTCATTACATCAAAACAGTCCACCTATATAATTATATGTGTTAATCCTTTAAGGTATATTGTCATATTTGAATGAAACGTGTAAGAAAATAATACCTGGGATAACGAACAATAAGGAACCAAAGAAATATAATTCGCCTAGTTGGGTTGAGTAATTAGAACAACGAGTAATATGTTTCCAAGGAAAAAAAAAAGGGGGGGGAAGGGTACGACGAGTATGTGTAAATTCAAATTGCAGGGTGAATTAAATGAGGTAGGGCAGAAGAGCTGCCAGGAAAGGGACAATACCTAGACTAAGAGGCCAAAATTAGCAGGCATTGGCTCCAGATTTTTTTCACTATTATGGTTTAGAGACAGCATCTGATGTCTTGTGCTTCTAATATGAGCCCACATACGTACGTACAGAAAGAGATACATAGAGATAGAATACCACAAAAACTTGTGCCAAAGATATGATTGCCATCATCATGAAATTATAATTCATCCATAGAATATTGTTGTTTGTCCAAACTGATATATAATCTTCATCGATTCAATCGGTGTATGTGACACAGAATATCTCGATAAAAACATTTATAACTTTTTATGACAAGAGTCCAAATATTTTGCTACAATTTTTTACTAATAAGCTGTTTAGTCCAATTAAAACAATATATATCATTTGATTGGTTAATAGGTGCATGTGACACAAAATATCTCGATAGAAGCATACATAACTTTCTATGAAAAGAATTCAAATCTATTGTTACAATTTTTCAATAGTAGCTTCTCATCCAATCAAAATATTATATATCATTGAATCAGTACATTTGGTTGCGCAAGTTGATTGTTTTAATTGAATATAACAGCTAAGGAGACAAAAACTGAAATATGATATCTCCGCTCTTGTAAGAAATATTCCAATTGTGATTTGTGCAAGATACATTCATGATAAAGTTTGTAATCTTATAATATGTCCCTTGTGAACGTCTTAGTAAGAATCTCGGAGTTAAGGTCTTAGTAAGAATGTCGGAGTGTTTGAAAAATTTTCTATTGAGAATAAAGATGTTGAACTTTGAGTCTTGATCTCCTCCCAACATGGAGAGAATAACATTTCTCTATTGCTGACATGGACCAGTAAGATTTCACATGTGGGATCATCTGATTATTTCAAAACCAATAATATCTCCCCACTCAGGAAGGAGATCAAGAGTGGTTCAATCTCATATTGTAAAACAACATTTTCGACACAAGTAGAAAAGTTTTTCGGACCTTGTTTTATTGGATTTTTTTTTGTTGATCAGACCATGTAGTTAAATCTCTTGTCAGACCGTGCTCACATATTTTAGATTCTTTATTAGACGTAGGCTTTCTATTCCGGTCTACTGTAGAATTAATTACGTTCTTGTAAAATGTGCTCAAAGTTAAAATGTTAGTCCCGTACGTAAAAGTTCTAGAATATTATTTGACGTTCAATTACTTCATGATTTTTTTTTTCGTGTGTCGCGACGTGCGATTCTTGCTTGAGACGTGATTACTTGATGTTAATTAAGTATTTATTACATCACGTGAATTAATTGTTAGATTTGTAATTGTACTAATAATTGTTGCCTTGATGTTTAAATTTTGCAGCCCATTGGAGATTTCATCACTAGTTTATATATCTAACCTACATAACTTATGCCCATGATGCAAAGTTGTATCTAGATGTAGGTTCAACTAGTTGCTGTACAATCAGGGGCAGACCTAGAGTTCCAATTTGGTGGAGGTGCGTTCTGGGGTTGGAGGATCGGAGCCTTGTCGGGGTTCAGTAGCAATGGCCTCGGTTTTTTTAAAACACAATACTATAGCACGAACTTTATATCATCAATAAAGATCTATTAATGCTGTATACTTGGAAAAAGTTCAAATTTATAAGATGCCAAGTTTAGATTTATAAGAAGTCAAATGATAAACGAACTCATGTAATACAACACATTATTTACAATTATTTCCTGGATTTTATCAGACTTTGAAAAGTCGTATTATAGTCTCACAAGAATGTTCAAGCACCAACATAAGTGCCATAATTAAGAAACCATCAACACCATTTGCGGGCCCATTCGATTTCCGTTTTGAAATCTGGGACCAGATCTGGAATCAGTATGGCGAGGGGGAGCTCCACCAATTTTGAAAATTTTCCGGCGACATCGTGGCTGGCCGTGGCGGCCGGTCAAAGTTTTGGCAATCATTTTGGCCTAAAATTGTTGCCAAAACTTTGACCGACCACCACGGCGATTCTGATCGTCGGAAAATTTTCAAAATCGCTGAGCTCCTCACCGCATCTTGATTCCAGATCTGGTCTCAGATTTTAAAACGGACATCGAATGGGCCCACAAATAGGCTTGATGGTTCCTTAACTACGGCACTTATGTTGGTTCCTTAACATTATTGTATAATCTCATTATCTGTTCTTTTTAATACATCTTTTTCAACATACCATTAAAACTATCTCAACATATACCTTTCTAAATAAATAAAAAATCAATTAATTATTAATTTAACAAATACTAGGCAGCACACACACCCTAATTGGTTTGTGGCTTTGTGCTAGTGTTAGGCCCAAAAAAAAAAAAAAAAGACAAGAGGAAACTCTCAATTGGCATTGAAAAGGCAATCTCCAATTAGGTCCGCCCTTGCGTGCAATCCTGATTGGTGAAGTGCCTGTTTAAATTTTTTTATTTTTTTTAAAAAATAAAAATTACGTTGGTTTTATACTGAGTCTATCTATATAATGTCACTCAAGATTTTAACGTTTTCGTCTTTTTTTTAAATACACTAAAGACTTTTAATTAAGTTCATAAATTTAAAAGAAGTTTCATTCGTAATGGGCCAATAAGTAGCTCAAAAACCCGTGAGCGCGCTGTTGTGTCTTGTGTGTTTATAATATGAAATGAAATCAGGCCCATCGTATTTGTTAACTTTCGTGCCTAATGTTTTGAAAAGAAAAAGAGGAAAAACTCATACAATTCTTTTGTAGTCGACGTTATTGGCTTTGTTTAGATAACTGAATATTATGTTTCAAAACCTCGTATCTAGCTAGTTCTAGTTTCAGCTAATGATAAAAAAAAAATAAATACAAAATAATAAATAAATAAACCAGGATATAAAGAAATTAAAAATGTGTCTTTGCAAAAAAATTTCCTTCTACTTCTTCCCACTTTTTAAAATTCAAATTTGTTTAAACAAATTACATTTATATATATATCTTGGAGTTCCCACCTATATTGATAAATCTCAACTATTCAAGTTTACTTATTCTCTCTCTTCATATTCCTAAAAATAAATTTTTAAAAATTTACAAACACCCAATTGTAGTTGCATGTGGACAATATTCATACAATTTTCCTTGGGCCCGTAGAGGTCAAGGTCAACATGAGTTTTGACTCTACCATTACCTATTTGGGCTTAAGAACTACATGTTGAAGTAAGTTTACATGTGGCCTTAGCTTGTGGACTTCCACGGCATAGTCCAAATGAGACTCTTACATGCACAAGGCCCAAATATAATAAAATTAAATGGATAATACTACTGATACAACCAAATTGTATAACGACATCACAATAATAACAACATCACAAAAAGAAAAAAAAATTTTGAATGCAAATTGAGAATCATAGGAATGAAATGGTACACTTTCCGCTACCACAAGCCTCCTTGAATGAAGAAGAAGAAATGAATCCTACATGCATGTCCTATTCATACAATTTACCTTGGGCCACAGAGGTGAAATCCGACCTGACTTGAGTTTTCATACTCCACCAGTGGCTATTTGGGCTCAAGTACTTCATACTCCAGCAGTGGCTGTTTGGGCTCAAGTAGCGCGTTGAAGTCCAAGTTACATGTGACCTTAGCTTGTTGAGTACTGACATAGCCCGTATGAGATTGATTTGTGCACGTAGCCCAAGTATACATGTACGCCCAAATTGTTTCTATGATATCCATGTAGCCACAAATATGTTATAAGGTCATGTGCATTGTGGTGGCCCACTGGACGAAGATTTTCCTTCTTTGGCCAGGGCATGCTTTAAGGCCATCACCAATGGCAATATTAATTATCATTGTGTGTCAATAGGGAGAGGCAGAGAGAGATAAGAAAAAGATGATTATTTTATTTAAAAGTGAATGGAAAAAAGTATGGGAAAAAAGAGAAGGAAAAGTGAAAAAAATGAGAGAGATAGAAATAAATTCAAAAATAATAATAATAAAATAGTGTGGAAGCATTTTAGAGGGGCGTTTATTTCTAGACGTGGTATGGGGATCTATTAAAAAAATGGAGAAAAAATGGGATAATTGAGATAAAAGTGATTAAAAAATAAAATATAAAATATAAAAATGTGGGCCCCTCTATCCTTTTTTCTTCCTATCTATAATTTTTTTCTGCTTATCTCTCTCTGCTGCCAAGGGTGCAATTGAAGGTGGCCATTGGAGATCTCCTAAGAATGCTTCTTTTGTGAGGTCTGTCTTTTGGTACAAGATTTTCACATGGAGCATGCGGTGTACATTCACCCAACTTTACAAATGAAATAATTTGCTCATCAAATTTTATTTTATACTGTAAGTCATTAGTCAATAGTCATTGGACTTGTGTTTATCTCCAAAATTGACCCCCATCACATCTTCGTTTCTTTGAATAAATAGAAAACACTGCATATATGACTGATAAAATCTTACATATGATCAAAATTTACATTAAAAGAATCCAAAAATCAATAGAAATTATCGGCACGTTTGACGTTTAGAGCCATTAGACTTGATCATAGTTGTTTGCATTCATATGCATTTTAATGTGAAATGGGAAGTAGAATTAAATGATGGAGATTTGCATAGTACATGTGAATCTCACAATATATGTAAATATGATTAATTTGATTAAATTCAAATTTAAAAGAACATGAATTAAAATGAGGATATATATCAACATAACTATTAGAAATTCTTTTCAAAATTGGATCCCAGTTGAAGAGGTTCTTAAGACACACTTTCATATTCCCATGCCTACTAAATGTTTATGTTGTCTTGATTCAGAATCTATATCCCATGTTTTCTTTACTGGCTCTGTTGCTTCGGAAGTGTGGAGCTGTTTACACGATCAGTTTGGCCTTATGCACTGCACATACACTCTTCCTCAGCAGCTCCTCATGCACTGGGTCCTCCATCTGAGCAAATCTAATCTCCTGGCTGTCATTATTCCTCCTATTGCCTTATGGTTTATTTGGCTTGAACGAAATGCAGCCAAACATCAGAATATTAAGATGTCTGCTCAGAGAGTCATTAAAAGAACTCTTTATCTTCAGACGCGATTATTCCACATTCAAAAATCACATGCCCCAAGTCCTCCCAGAGCCATTAGTGTTTACTGGTAGAAACCTCCTCTTTCTTGGTACAAACTCAACACTGATGGGGCCCTCAAATCCGAGTAAAATGCTGCTGGTGGTGGGGCTATTAGGAACCACCTAGGGGAAATCTGTTGGGCATACTTTGATTATTATGGTGAGTGCTCCATTACCTTTGCTGAGCTTAAATCGATTGCTTTGGGATTAAAACTCTGTAACGAGAAAGATATTGCTCATGTTTGGATAGAATCCGACTCACTAGCTGCTGTCCAATTGATTACTGATAAAAAGATTGGTTCTTGGCATATTGTGTATATTTTAGAAGATATTCAGCAGCTTCTTTTGAATTTTACTTTCAAGATCACGCATATATGGCGTGAAGGTAATAAACTAGCCGACTGGCTCGCTAACCAGGGTCATAAGGAAAAACGCCAATTTATTGCAGATGCCCGGAGTTTGGATAGAGAAGCTAGAGCTATTGCTTATCTTGACAATACAGGACTACCTTATCTACGTGCTTGAGTTGTTACTGTTTAGTTGTTGCTGCTGGTTTGTTAGACATTATCTTTCTCTTTCAGGATAGTTTGTATTAGCTTGTTTAAGATTGGGAGTAGTACTCCTTTGCATATCATTTAGATCTCTAGATTTGCATCACACTATATTAGGCATCTTGGGAGGCAAGGACGTATCCCCCTCCGTCTAGGTGTACCTTTTCGTTTGCTAATAAAATCTCTACCACGAGCTTGGATTTTCGAGCCGTGGTAGTTCTTTAAAAAAAAAAATCACTATTAGAAATTCTTTCTATAATAAATAAAAATATGAAAAATTGGTTGTATTCAACCATAGGTGTATAGTATCTTGAAAGATAAATACTAAAATGTTAATAGCATATATGACTATTATTGTTATTATTATTATTATTATTATTATTATTGAAAATAAAAATAACTTTTAAAGCAACCCCTTAGACCGTTCTCATAAAGTTGACCACTTGTATTGATTAAAGTAGAAACCTTTTCTATCCTTGTGGGTCAAATTTGAAGGAATAATATACTTTCATGCAAAGTAGTATGCTCTTTTTCTAAAATCTCCCCCATGGAATTCGAAGCATGTGCTATCGGGTAAATTCACCGCAATCTATCAATCAGCTATTTCACTTTTCTAACGGGCCTTGACCAATGTCATAGTACTTCTTGTTAAAATTTTAAAAATTGTGCAATAAGAACCACTAAATCACAGATGCATACGTCGTTGAAATAAAAATGAAAAAAATATAGAAATTTACATTAAACAGAGCACATTAAGAATACAGTTGAAGTATATATATCCCTCTTGCATGAATGTGAAAATCATCGTTTTGATAGATAGCGAAAAGGTTTAGAAAGAAGAAAGATTATGGTATGTAAAATCCATATACAATTTACTTGTAATTTTTACTTCGATTTAATATGGAAGTTTTTTATGAAAATCTTGATATTTCTCTCGAAAAAATACTAATTATCTAAATAAATTACAAATATAATAATAATTCGCTTTGCTGTAAACAGTGGGCAAGACATATTACTTGTTGTCTAGATATGAATACATAATCGACATAATTGTGTGCATTATAAAATGTGTAAGATATTGATTAATGAGTACTGTAGTGAATGGTATTGATCAATTCTATAAAATATATAAATAGGTAATCTATTAATTTTCGATAATCTTATAAATAATTTTATTTTAGAGGGTGGTACAGATCTATGGCTACTAGTTTATAATTTGTTGTAGTTTGTGATTGGAACATTACTGATACGACAAAAGTTCCATTAGAATTTATTTGGAGTATTTGACTTGACTTGCGATTCCCCACGTTGTTGAATATTTTTTAAAGCCTTGTTCTTAGGGTGACAATTAATTATTTTCTACTTAAACATAATTTTCCTTTTTCACTTTTTTTCACAAAAGGGAATCAAGTGAAGCGAGAATAAAAACCGACAAGAAGTAGAACACGATGACTTTGAGCTGTGAAAAGAGCAAAGTAGATACCGGCTGTGGTCGGTAACGTTTTATTTTCTTTTTTCTTTTTATTATTATTTTTATAAATGAAATGGATATTAATAAATTTTTTTCTAACGAAAAATGTAAAGCGTGGTTAAATTTTTCAGATTTAAGTTTCTTGAACTTTTGATTAACGTTGGAAGTCGTACGTATTTCTTATAATGATTGTTGCATTGTCACGTAAAAGGATAAAATTAATAAAGACTCATTAAAATTTAAATATTGAATTATTCACTCGCCAAAACTTAAATTCGAATATATTACTCACCGAAGTTTTATTGATATCTCTACAATTCATCACTACTCAATTTATCACGTGTTGAATTTAACAGAAAAATATAAATTGTGCATCCTCTACGATCCAATGAAAACGCACTAAAGTGGTAGAGATTTAATGGGTGGGGAAATATATGAATTTGATTTGTTTGACCAAATTTGAAATTAAAAAAAAATACATTAAAATGCATTTTCGACTTGATGCTAATGCACCAAAATTAGAACGAACCATTAAAAAATGTGAGGAGGTGCAATTTTTATTTGTAGAGATGCGTTATTTCTGCATGCTTGGATGGTTATTATGTGTATTTAACACCACAAAAGATTCGACCAATCATCACCATGTATCATTTTGTTTTTTCTTTTTCAATTAAATGATGAATGAGAACACTAGTAACAGTGATGGATGGTGAACAATTCTAAAAATTTGTCGAATGATGATTTCTATTTCGATGAGCAAATAGCTCTATGCTTTAAAGTTTGGTAGATATTCATCAATTTTTCCTAGCCTCACATAAAATGTGGACAACAAATTTCATCACGCGAGTAGCATAGCAGGAAGACATTTTCAATACTCCAATGGCCGAAATTTTTTCAATTAAAACTACTCACTTATATATCGAGTTACATTATTTATTCAATTGTGATTAATTATTCATGAGTTATCAATATTTATTAATTAGGAGTACTATAATTTATTTATTTATTATGCATTTATTTATTTATTATTTTGGTGGAGAAGGGAAAGAGTCCTATGTGGGGAAGTACTCGTGATAGATAGTTTAGAAAATAGTCAAAATACTTACTCTCTATGTCTTGATTATATAGTATATTTTATTTTTTATAAGGATTAACAATCTGATTGGAAAAGTAAATTCTGTAAATGGTGTTCCTAATTTATCCTTATTAAATGACTAATTTTGAAATTAATATTACAACTATAGTATTAAATAAAGGTATATTTATAAAATAACACAAAATAAGTTTCATAATATGCAAATAAGGCCATATAATTGAGACAAAAGAAAAAGAAAAGGTAGACTATATAATTGGGACGGAAGGAGTAGATATTTTTGTATTTTATTGAAATATACTACTATATAGGAATGAATATTTGCACTATTATTCTAATGCAAATAAGTTGATACCGTAAGGTGTTAACTTATCATATGGAATATGAATATTGGTCGAATATGGGTGCGAGCCCTCCTCCATTAAAAAGAAAGTGATACGTGAAAAAATTAGTACCATAAAATATAAACTGATTGGTAGGATCACTCGCCTGACTATTTGAGAGGTCTGTGCGTGCAGTGCAGACATAGAGGTCACAAAGGAGGCAATGAGCAGATTGGATTCCCTAAATACATGTGAATTCACCAAAAGCTTTTTCCGTTTAGGTCCCCACTTACGTCTGACACCCTCGGTGCACGAGCACTTTAACGTGTATCCCATTACCCCATAAAAATCAATATTTACAAAATCGAATACGCAAACTCAAATTTTTCACCGTACATTCATTCAATTCCAATCACATATGTAAGTTGAAGATTAGTGTATTAGTGGATGAATTTTAATGTATTTTTATAAATATAAAGAGAGAGAATGAGTGAAATTGAATGGTGAAAATTTAATGAATCGAAAAATATATAGATGTGATTTATTTAACTAAATTTGAAATTTGAAAAAAATATATTAAAATATATTAAAATAGTGATGCTAACAGTATCTGTCTGTTAGCGTATAAATTATAATATATTTTTATGAGTAGGAAGTGAACGAATTAATAGAATTAGATGGTGAAAATTTAATAATACAAATGGATTATATGAGATATGTAGATATGATTTATTTGATTAAATTTAAATTTTAAAAAATAAAAAAAAGAATGTATTAATAGTAGTTTGATTTTGCTGGTTTCCTCACTGTATTAATAGTAGTTTGATTTTGTTGGTTTCCTCACTTTTATTTATTTATTTATTTTTGTTATACGTTTTTGTTTCGTGCAGTATTCGCAAAAATTCAAAATTTGAACATTATTACCATATCACATTATACGCTTTCTAAAACATTGAAGACGTGTATTTATTAAAACAAAAAACACTAGATAAATGTTAAGTGGTTACTTTCATAGGGTTCTTTTTAAAATTGTTTATAACAATCTTATTATACGAAGAGATTAACGAAAATGTTATATTCCCAAAGATTTTATCTCCCAAAGATTCTCCCAAATGCCTCACAAACACTTACACTCCCTGAATGCGTAAAGTGGCCTCGCCATATTTCTCTCATATTTTTTCTCCCAACGTTTCCTAGCGCTCTTAATATATCATTCCCGAAGAGATGAATATACAGATGAAAACACGATAGTGAGATTCATCTGAATTTTATTATTTTTAATTTAATTTCTCATTTCAAAACATTTTACTCTCTATACACGTCACATTAACATCGATGTTACATCTTATGTTTTCATCCCTACAAGTAAAATAATTCAATTTTTAATAAACAAATGACTAGAAATTTTGTCATGTATGTACATTTTCATTAATGGAGTAATTTCACTTTTTGAAAATGGAGAACTGCATTTCCTTGGAAGTGATGGAGCATAGATATCTAGTCTCCGCCGGAGGGAAAATGGAGAACAGATTGTCACATTCATTTATTAGGGCCCACTGACCGTATTGTTTGCTTTTACTTATTTTCGTACAGTCAATTATTCACAATTTACTGGCGTATTATAATTTCTCCCAAACACAAACGTCTTTATTTTTCTTCTTCCATTCTATAAAAGCACCTCCAATTGAGAAGTGAGACAGAAGAACAAACAGAGCCGTGAAAGCTTCTCTTCTCAGCCATGGATATCATTCTACGTAAACCTCTGATTTCTCTGTTACTTGTCTTCTTCTACATTGTCCAAATCTCAGGTATTCATCGTCTAATCTTCATCCTATGTTGTACTATTCTATAATGTTGTTGGTTTCAACTTTCAATCGTGTTACCAAACAAACTGATTGTGTAATGTCTGTGTAATAGAGGTTTCAGCGACGACAATGACATTGTACAACAAGTGTAGCCATCCGGTGTGGCCAGGAATTCAGCCGAGCGCCGGCAAGCCGATTCTGGCGCGCGGCGGCTTCAAGCTGCCGCCGAACAAGGCTTATAGTCTCCGACTGCCGGCTGCGTGGTCCGGCCGCGTTTGGGGCCGCCACGGATGCTCTTTTGACCGCAGCGGCCGAGGCCGCTGTGCTACCGGAGATTGTGGGGGTGCTCTGTTCTGTAATGGTATCGGTGGGGCCCCTCCGGCGACGCTTGCTGAGATTACGCTTGGTAATGACCAGGATTTCTATGACGTCAGCCTTGTGGATGGGTACAATCTTGCTATTTCCATTACGCCTTTCCGTGGTTCAGGTATATATGGATTCAAATTGCTTTTGGTTCTCTAATTGTTTTTAATTTTTTCTTTGTTTATTAGTTAAAAGTTAAAATTGAATGATTTGCGTAGATCTGTATCTTTGCGCTAATTAGATACCGTCCGTCATGCTTAGCTGCTGTTATGCAACTGCAATGGTGTATGTGTACATAATTATTCAGACGCTAATGGAAGATTGAATGAATTTACTATTTACCCCATGTGTTGGGGGCCACTACATCTGAATACTTGTGATTTTGTGTGTACATTCAACATCTTTCCAAATTACAAATGGTCTTGGAAAAAATGGTTTTCGAAGTAATTCTTGCAATTTTTTTTTTTTTAAATTGACATTCTTAAATGGCACGTTAATCCAACTCACTTCAATTCGTCATTGTGTATGAAGAAGTGTCAATGTATTTAATTACTCTCGCCCGTGTGACTCAAAATCGTTGATGTCACATGATCCCCTAGAGTTATGCAGGGAACATGTTCCAATTGATATTTCGAAGTGATATGTTGAGGTATTACTTTTTCAATGGATGCTAATGGTGTGTCTATGTGCTATATAACTCAGGCCGGTGTTCGGCTGCCAACGTTGGCAATTTTTTTATTTTTATTTTTAATTTTTTTAATATCTACGTTAAATTAGATGAATAATACATAATTGCCCTTTGATAGTGGGGTACCCCACAAGCCCCTATGAATTTTTTTCCCTGGAGTGTGGGCACCATTTTTTCCCTGGAGTGTGGGCACCATAAGGTGCCTACTGTGGGCATTAGAACATCGCCCTTATAACTCAAGACGTGTATAATACCAAATGGCAAGATTTCACATTGACTGTGTCATTGAAAATGTGATTTTATAAGTTTGGTCTCAAACTACCCCTTATGAGTAGGTAATCGTTAAAGTGCTATACTGTGTACCGAGATGAAAATTTGTGTCTGAGTCATGCTTTTGAGACTTAACATTTTATGCGAATGCAGGGAAATGTAGCTACGCGGGGTGTGTGAGTGACCTGAACATGATGTGCCCAGTCGGGCTTCAGGTCCGTTCTCACGACAAGAAGAGAGTTGTCGCCTGCAAGAGCGCTTGTTCAGCCTTCAACTCGCCCAGATATTGCTGCACGGGCAGCTTTGGAAACCCACAATCTTGCAGGCCCACTGCGTATTCAAGAATTTTCAAGACTGCTTGCCCCAGGGCTTACTCTTATGCTTACGATGATCCCACTAGTATAGCCACTTGCACTGGTGGAAACTATTTGGTCACATTTTGTCCCCATCACTAAATTCCCTTCTCCTAGGTTTTATACTTTTATTTTACTATATATAATCATCGTCGCCTCTACTAGACTACTAGTTGTTGGATTCTCTTGATTAGTGTTGTTGATGTTTTCACACTGTATTAGACACTTTGGGTACTAGTTGGTGTCTAGCTACTAGATATCTTACTTATTGGTTCTACTCTTGCATAACATAATATAATCATATCATTAATTGAGCTCTTGTTTGTTACTCTTTTTTTTTTTTTTTCTCCTTGCTAAATTATTTTAATTGTATTATACACAGTGAAAATTTCTAGTATTTTGATAGTATTGACCATTGAGGATGATACTCTAATTCAATAACTAGTGTTTATCAGTATTAGAAACTTTTTTGTTCACCTACATATTAGGTAGTACAAAAAATATTCGCATCCGAAGTGGATTTGATTGTATAATTTCATGTTCTCCTACAAGTTTTAATATATTTTTATATACAAATTTCATGTGATCTACCTGTATTATATAAATTTTTATTATTCAATTTCACTCATTCTCTCTCTTATGTCACATCAAATCACATAAAAATATACTAGTACATCATAACACCCTTAAGGCATCTCCATTGCAATGTGTTGTTAAGGTGTGATGTTGAGGAGAGAGATAGAGAGAAGATGATTAGGTGGATTGAAAAGAGAATAGAGGATGTGTAGTGAAAAAGAGAAGGAAAAGTGAAAAAGTATGAGAGATATAGAAATAAATTCAAAAATAATAATAAAATAATAGTGGACGATGTAAAGTTGGACTTCTAGATGTGGAGGTGGCATGGGAATTTATGGTGAAACAGTGGGAAAAAAAAGGGAAAGTGAGAAAAAGAGAAAAAAATGTGGGACCCATAATTTTTTTGTGTGTTTTGATCTCTCCGCCACGTAGACAAAAATAGAGAATGTGGGGAAGTTATGCATTGGAGATGCTCTTACGATGATCGCTTTTAATTTGATGAGTTAAATTCACATTGTGCACGTATGTGTGTGGAAGATTTTAGAAAAATGATTTCTTGAATGTGTGATTTGAACTTGCAATTTGAAAGTAGAGAAAATTTTAAAATAACGTCAAAGAACTGTTATATTAAATTATTAATCAAAATGTGCAATTAAAAATAAACTTCAAGAAAATAATTTTTATAAAAAATCTCACCATGAGTTAAATTGACATTGTGCACGTATGTGTGTGGAAGATTTTAGAAAAATGATTTCTTGAACGTGTGATTTGAACTTGCAATTTGAAAGTAGAGAAAATTTTAAAATAACGTCAAAGAATTGTTATATTAAATTATTAATCAAAATGTGCAATTTGTTATGAATAATTGAGAATAATTTGGTGGTTATGAATTATGAGGAATAATTTGGTGGAGGAATAATTTGGTGGAGGAATAATTTGGTAAAAGATGTAATTATTATATGTGAATGACTATTATACCCTTGATGAAATTATGTAATTACGGTTGTACCATTCGAAGTTTTCCTATAAATAAGGCTTCAGTTATTAATGAAATTCATTCCTGAGAATTCATTCGAATTCATTCTCTCTAAATTCTCTCTATTGTTTTCATACTTTTATAACACGTTATCAGCACGAGTCTCTAGCCATTTGAGTAATATGAAGGAGTATGCTTCTACAAATCTTATAGATGATCTTCAGTATCGTAAACCGAATTATTATAAATAACCTAATCCATCTCCAATCAATACTTATATTTCTTTTCTCTCTTATCTTTTCCCCACTTTCTCACGCCTCACTCTCTCTATCTTCTCAATCACTCACAGAAAAAACATTTACGCAGAGACAAAGAGTTGTGGGCAATTCAAGAATTGGCAAATGGAGAAATACGTGCATGCTCAATCGCTTCTCCAAGAAAAATGAAGATATGATATATATTATATTACTTTATACTATAATAATATATTAAACTATAATATTCGCTTTCTCGAGATATAAGGCATACATTATCAAAATCAAATTTTCTCGACTCCATTATATTCGATTTAACGAGAGCTGATTTGACACCAACATTGATAGGATAATAACTCGTTGTTTGAAATATGTTATTATCAAACTTTCAAAATTTACAAATTAGTACACCAACTTTTGAAAAAGTTACAAAATAGTCCTTGAATATTTTGATATTGATAAATTGAAGTAGAAAGGAGATAATTTTCCAATCGTAAAACATTGATAAAATATTTTTGACTATTTTACCTTTGCGATTTGGGAATGGACAATTTTACCCTTAGGGTAAACCGACCTAATTTTGACGACAAGTTGAAAAATGGATAGAATATTCATGAAGAAATTCTAAATCCATTGATTATATAAAATGGCTTGAAATCCATTTGAGTTAAAAGATCGAAATATTAATGTAACTCCCAAGAGTTCAATTACATAATGTACTTATTCTAGAAGGATAAGTGTGCTCTTGTAGAAGTAATGAGTATTTGTTCTAGAAGAACAAATCCGCTCCCGAGAAGCAGTTCAATATGTAATTCTCGCACTTTATTTACTGCAATTTAATTCTTGCAATACCTCCTACTTGATGATGGGTTCAACCGTCACTAAACGGAAGGTTTTATATATTTCAGCACTTTATATGCTAAGTGATGGGTAATACCTTCTACTAAGCGATCCTACTCTGAAGAAGTAGTTAAATATTATGCAATTTAATTCTTACTATTTAAATTAGTAAATTTATATTTATTGCAATAATTCCCATAAGGTAGGTTCGACCACCTATTGGAGGAAATTTAATTTCTGCAATTTAAATTTATGCACTTTATAGTTTGAGTATATTTCCAATGTGGTGGGTAATACCACACTGGTGCATATTTCCAATGTGGTGGATTATACTACACGATTGGTTATAACTAATCCTACTCCGTAAGAAGTAGTTGATCAAATATTCTAATCATACTGAAGAAGTAGACGATGAGAATAAAATTACTTCTTTATATATACCGAATATGAATGGAGAAAATTGAGCAAGTGGTACTTGAAGTTACCATTGGATAAATAGACGAAAGTAAAGTGCTGAATAGATCCCATGTTGATAAATCAAAGAAAATATATCGCATGAAAAGCTTACATGAAGTAATCTTATCGATGATATGAGATTGTATTAATATGAGAATAAAATGCTCTTGAAGAAGCATAATCACTAGATTTCTGTATTTGAATAAAGCCAATATGATATTATTATTACTCCAGAAGAAGTACAAAAGCAGTAGAAGTGGAACATATTGAGAATATCAAAAGACGGCATTAAACACTCGAAAATATAGAAATGCAAAAAGAATATACATACTGAATCCATAAATGAGGGATGCGTCTCGAGAGTATAAATACTCCGTAACTCTGCCACCATCAACATTAGGATTCATAATGAAATATTTAAAGGATCCGAATTTCTTTTTCGCTTGACACCAGTGGTCTGTGACCGACGGACCTCGCTTTCACATTCTTGAACATATGCATGAAATTTGATGAGTAGTTCATCAACAAAGATTAGCGTAAATAAGTATTTTTCTCAATTGAATGAGAGATAAACTTATTATTTACACTCGATCTAGAAACGCTAGTAAGCCATCAAAGAAATTATTAATATTCAACAAACCTATTGGTTTGACATGAAAATTCCATCGTACAACGAGGCTATATTGAATATTTCCTCCAGTGTGTTGTAGCGCTGGAAGGACAATGAAAGCATCACTATTATTCATCATATACATCATGTGTTAGGAAATCAATCCGAATAATATTTTGGATTAACCTCAAGATCTTTACCTTTAATTGTGAAATATCAAGTAAACGGGAGAAATATAAATACGAGAGAATAACAACACAAGATTTACGTGGAAAACTCCAAATCCGGAGAAAAACCACGAGCCGTCAGAGATATTCCACTATACAAAAAATTAGTACAATCGTATAGAATCTCACACCAAAGCCCCCCGATTACAATCCCAACAACACCCACTAGACTTTACCACACTCGATAGTGCTATGTCTAGACGTTTTCTCTCTTCTTGGTGTTATGTAAAACACATGGGATTGAATTGGATTGAACCCTATCTTTTGGAATAACACTCATGGCCCTTTTATAGCTCACACAGGCGGTTTGGAGGAGGCCAATCCACCGCCAAAGCCATTTGACCAATTCAAAAGCCACCTTGAATTCCAAATTCCAACTTGACTTCTTCTACCGACTTTGCTAGCTCAATTTCACTCCAAATTTGCTTCTTTTACTTCATGTGGGCTCCACATATTTATTTATTTATTTATTTATTTTATTTGATCACTTCTCAACATCATGCAGTTGTGGATGGATTGCGCTTGTAGCCCCAACCCTGCTGGACCCATGGTAGAACTGGCTCCAATTCGAGTATTAGATCCAACTAGATGGAAAGGTATTACGCTCGAAACTCTTATTCCCCATGATTGTGCGGCCATTATAAGTCTAGCTAAAAGTTTGTTGTTGGTTCCTCCGTATAGTATATTGATTTCTTGTCTCCCTAACTCTTTTACAAGTCGGTTTGCCATATCCACATATTGGATATGGCCTACCAGCTTAGATCCACCAAGAATACATACGGTTTTAATCAAGTGAGGTAAAGGTGACTTGTATGAGATGATTCTAAAATCTCCATATCCATCTCTACTCCTATCTCTCTTTTTGCACTATACTTTTAATGTATGAACATGAGAGATATATGAATCCTCTATTTAAAGAAAATTTTCAAACCAATAATTGAGTGCACTATTTACTTTTTGACAAATATGAAAGAGAAAAAGGTAAATTTTTCTTTAGTGATATGACATATATCATTTATCATTGATTGAAAAATAATATATATCTTAAAATTGAAAAACGATATTTACAAATAAAAGAAATATATTGATTTTTGTTATTACACCGAGCTTTCTTACATAAATATGGGAAAATCATTATGCTAAATTTTTCTACTAAATTTACAAACAGGATCTTCTAAAGTAAGTTTTTCAAGATCAGAACGCTGGTTGTTGATCTTTGAATTTGGCCCATAAGGCCATTAGCTCACCTTGTACGTGTCCACTAGGATGTGTCTCAAGAGCGTTGAATATCATCCAAAGGCTCCTTTACTCAATCCATCCTTAATGAACGCTATTTTATCTTCTCGATTTCTGACAAGTACCCCATGATTTACATCGAGTGTCACATGTCCATCGAGCACACTTGTAGCATCCTCCTAATCTTTGCTCTCCGCTTTCTTTGAAAACTACTTTTACCCATACCAGGCATGTATTTAGAAGGAATTGAAACCTCACCAGATAATCGAACCTTTGCTTCAATCAAGCATCTGATATCTTGTGGGATACCCTTATTCATTAGCATCCTTAATCTTTCCAGCCTACATCGATAAATCCTTTTTAGGATTTTGATCGGTAGTGATGGATAGTATTTTCGAAGATTTGAGAGCATATGATCCATTATAATGTATAAACCCTTGTTAGGATGAATTTTGCAATCATTTTGATGATTTATTTATAGAATAATACGACGCGTATGAAATAAGACTCCGATTTTAAATAAATAATATGAAGCGTAAGAGCTACGATTTGAATTAAATAATAGCGGATGTGATGCGTATGAGTCAGAATCTGTTTGAACAAAGAGTAGACAATAATGTCACCAAAAGATGATGGAATATGTCGGTGAATTGTTTCTATGATAAATCATATTGAGCACTATACGATACTAGTGAAATCGATATAAGAATTTCTTGAACTAGAAGTTCAATAATACTGCTTGCAAAACCTGACCGACCATCCCGGTTTAAATAATTATTGAAATCAATATTTCAAGTGAAGAATTAAAAGAATTCTTCAATGATTGTTCTCGATAAATGATGAAATCATTACTTACCAATATTGGGAATAAATCCCAAATATATCCTGGAATAAAGGATGAGAAGTATGGGCCCACTCATCCTCCATGTGGACTACTAGATATTATGATATGGATCCACTAGATAGTCACATGTGTATATGATTCGTAATTTGAAATTTATTTAAATATTTGCTCACTGTATGAGCATGATTTTCAGATTTAATGATAAAGCTAGTAAATGTATATCCCAATACTTGAATAAATCCTGAAGGATTTGAGTATGCGCATACAAGTGGGATATTATATGGCAAATTATTTAAAGTCCTCAAATAAATTGCCGATATATCGAGAATAGAATGCAAACGGTCTAAATTCCCATATTAATTTGAATGATGAGAACATATATGATTAAAATCATACCAACTTGTATGAGTTTTGGTGTTCTAAATTTTCTCAAAGATGAGGGAGTATTAAAGGTTGAAAATAATATGTGAAATGCATCATGTTATATCGTCAAATTGAAATACTAACTTGAAGTTCAAAGATGCATGAAAGGCTATGAACAATCACATATATCACTATGATGCTTTGATAAGTTAGCACGCTAGAAGCGTTGATATTTCCCCAATCATATATATCAAAGCAAATTATAAAGATGGTCTTAATAATCGGAGGCATATACTCTTGAAGAGTATATAGACATAACTATATTGTATAATCCTACAAGAGGATTGATAATGAGATATCTCGATAAGTTATGTCGATATGGGGAAAGAAATGAAATTGAAAAGTGTCGACACGATATGAAAATGTAGCGCTACATATGATCAATGATAAGGAAAATATTGAGATATATTGAAGATGATAAATGGTGAATGTGAAATCCTTAACTTATGAGATGATGAGATGATGATGACTAGTGCTCAAGTTTAAAGATAAGCATGGTGGTCATTACATGTTGCATGCTCATGAAAGTTAAATTACCGATCGTGTGTGTAGTGCAAAAGGAAATTAAAGGATCTGGATGAGCTAAACCCAGTGTTTATGAGTACCCTAAAGGGTGAGTTAAGCCCCTGGGAATGAAATAACCTATTAAGTGAGTATTAAATGTTAAATGATATATTTTAAGTGTTAGTTAGTTATGAAGGTTTACTTATATGTTTACATGTTTTTACTATGAATTTATATGCTTTAAATTGTGTGTTTGGAGACATGTGTTCATGGTGAATGTTTTGTAGTTGTGTAAGAAAATTGATGCACTCTAAATGAACAGAAGAGTATAAAATCAATGTATATGATACTCATACAAATGTATGAAAGATTTTGAAATGCTTGCAGATACTTGTATAAAATACGCTGCACTCTTTTTCCTCGACCGAGGTTTTATCCCATTGGGTTTTCCTAGCAAGGTTTTTAATGAGGCAACTTTAAAGGCGTATTCACATGAATAATGTACTCTTTTTCCTTCATTGGGTTTTTCCCAGGGTTTTTCCTAATAAGGTTTTAACGAGGCATATTCATGGTATATTGAGAACGATAGGAGAAATTGATACGTGTATCTATTGGATCAAGTTATAATGGAGCTAATGCTTTAGATCCAAACGATGATGATATTGAAATCATTTACCGTAAGTAAAGATATCAGCTCTCAAGATATGAAATCAAACTGAGAAATTGTGACTTTTTTCCTTCGATCAAGTTTTTCCCACCGGTTTTCTTGACAAGGTTTTAACGAGGCAAAGACATGAATACTCCTATACTGCATTGGAAGACATCGTGGGAGCAATGTTTTGATGAAGAAGATATAACCACTCCAAGCTATCCTCGCAATCGGTTTGGAAGTTTTTTTCCCACTGGTTTTTCTCCAAACAAGTCCGTAAGACATTTGTATTAATAGTTATTCAAGGGGGAGTGTTATGAATAATTGAGAATAATTTGGTGGTTATGAATTATGAGGAATAATTTGGTGGAGGAATAATTTGGTGGAGGAATAATTTGGTAAAAGATGTAATTATTATATGTGAATGACTATTATACCCTTGATGAAATTATGTAATTACGGTTGTACCATTCGAAGTTTTCCTATAAATAAGGCTTCAGTTATTAATGAAATTCATTCCTGAGAATTCATTCGAATTCATTCTCTCTAAATTCTCTCTATTGTTTTCATACTTTTATAACACAATTAAAAATAAACTTCAAGAAAATAATTTTTATAAAAAATCTCACCAAAACAATTGTGTCAATTTTTATTATTTGCTTACTTTCTAACTACTGGTTTTGATTTGGTGCCCACATGGGTACGTCTGGTGACGCCAAGTCACCAGACGAAATTTATTTATTTTTTAAATCTAAAAAAAAAAATTTTTGGAATCTATATTAAATTAGATGAATAATATATAACTGCCCGCTGATGATGGGAGATTTCACCCGATCCCCATAATTTCTTTCCCCCGACTGTATGTATCGTAAGGTATCCACGGTGGGTACCGAAATATAACTGTTCTAACTACTTTAGTTTGAGGTCAAAAATGGTGACAGTCAAGTTAGAGGAGCTAGTTTCACTCCCATCCCGTTTCAACGTCGACGTTTGTAGACTCGTTGACAGTTGAAAGTCAAATCGGCTCACGTTCATCAAGTTCCAGCTTGCATTTTCTTTTCTTGGTTGGTTTTGTCAGTTATTATTATTTTTTTTTTATATTTCGTCCAAAAATGTTAAAAGTTACAACTTTGTATATTCTTTTTATACTGTGCAGTGCATTATTGTTGATTAACTATCAAAATATTGATTTTAATGAATAATATATTGCTTTAGGTGTTAATAAAGATTTGAACAAGATTTATAATATTTAAACTTGTAAATATCTTATCTTACTTGCTTAATGGGCTATGCTTGTGTTTGCAACTTTCTTTTCGGTTAAGCACATTATTCGATTATGTTCATTTCTAGTCTAATTGTGAAATTTGATTACTAAATATTGAGTAACGGGAATGTTATGTTAAGAGCGCTGGGAAACACTGGGAGAAAAAATGTGAGAGAGATGTGGGCGCGGGCCCCCCTGGCCCCACCGCATTCAGGGGGGCTGCAAGTGGGTTGTGAGACTCTGGGAGAAATGCTGGGAGAATAACGCTGGGAATATAACATTTTCGTATTGAGTAATTGTAATATTTAATAATAATTGTAAAAATTTCCAGTTTATAAAACTAAGTTATATAGTTAAACTTTGAATTAATTAATAGATTTGGAGTCAAGGAAAAATACTTTAGCTAATGGTAAATATTTGTCTTGGTATTATTCTTACGGAAGTGATCGAATATTAAATTTACCTAAATTCTTAGTTTACTTACTTTTAACTAATTCTTAGTTTACTTTAAAAGTTAAAAACTTTTTCAGTTCTAAGAATTGTTTGCTTTGTTTTGAAGTTTTAAGAACAAGAAAATAAAGCAAGAAAGAAAAATAAATAAACAAATAAATAAAACGAATAAAAAGAAACCACTAATAAAATATAATATATATATATATATATATATATTTTATCAATTGTATTTTTAATTAATAGTAAAATATTCTCCCATATCCTGCCCATTAACACGGAGAGCAAGAAAGAATATCTTCCATAAACAAATATAAATGGCTTAATAACGCAATCGGGATTTAACGTTTATACTCGCCACACACTTGGGACCTAAATTTTTTTTCTTGGCATTTTCGTCCCTAAACTAATGTTTCTTTGCGCTATAAAGACTTTTGGTATTTATACCCTTCAATTTCACGCGCTGCTAAGACGAGGGTCAGCCAGTCGACCCGTCTCGATCGCACACCGCCATCGTTGGGTGCGTCTTGTCATGGGGAATAATTTTGTCAACTGGCCCAACCTCTAATTCACCGTTTAAAGTGTCTAAATTGAGGCCTAAATTTTGGATTTTGGGCAAATTCAGGGCTTTTTGATCAGGAAATGATTTTGTAAATTGGCTTTCTTGGGGTTGTAAGATATCATTAGAGGATGCTACAAATCTATTTTGAGCCATCAATTTGGAGGGAAAATGGAGCAATTTGCTGTTAGACCGAAAATTAGGGTTTATGTAATTATTTGTAAATGTGTTCAATCCATGAATATCCATACAAAATTAAGTTTGGGAATGATTAATACGGTCATAGGCCCTCATTTCTAGGGTAAAAAATTAAGTGGAAGTGGCCGAAATCATGGAATTAGTGTTTGGGGACGAAAATAGCAATTTTTGTGTTTTGCCTTGCGACCGATTTTGCCACTGCCGACGGTGATTGTGTTGGCCGGCTAGGCTTGGGGGCTGGTGGACGAGTCAGGGGGTAGTGGTGGCATGGTGGGGATGGCGGAGATGGTGGTGGCGCAATTCCATGAATATGAGGACTAAGTTACATGTTTTCAAAGGCTTATATATTTAATTGCAATTAAATTTATTTAATTTCATTTAATTAAAAGGGCAATAGTGTCTTTTTATCATGAAAAGTCCTTGTGGCACAAAGAAATATTAGTTTTGGGATGAAAATATTAAGAAAAAAAGTTTGTGTCATGACTGCGCAACTAATATAAACATTGAGTTCTGATTGCGCTATTAAACCAATATAAATAAATGAAATTTACTGAAATGAAATACATAGAACAAAACGCATCACAACCGACCAACAACATGCGTACATATGGATCCAACCGCTACAATCACCGAACACGTGGCAGAACCTCATTCCTCTGTGGGTCCCACGTAACGGATTTTCAAGAAAAACCGCTGGTGGCGCCTCCTCGGGTATTTTCGCGGCCTGCTCGCCTGCGGTTTCGCTTTCCCATCTACATTTAACTTCGAGTCCCCGAAACGTCGACGTTTTCCGTACAAGGTTTTCTTGATTGCAAAGCAAAAACCTTCTGTTAGACAAAGATCCCTGTGTTCAAAATTAAGGTGAGTACGTTGGTAAATATTTCGAGGTTTAGGATAGAGTTTTGTTGTTTTTATGCTTTTGTTATTTGATATTGAATTTAATTTATCGATTCGTTCCTTTTTGTTCAGATTTAATAGATTCAGAAATCAGAAGTGAGATGTAGTGATTTTAATTCAGCTTTTTATATATTTGGAATTAAATTAATAACACGATCAATTTTCCCCTGATTTTGATCTAAACTGTTTCGAAACGGTTAATTATAATAATTCTATGGGAAGGAAATGAGTGAGGAAAAATTTGAGGAAAATGTGATTTGATTCCAAAATTACCATTTAAGAATGCTTTGATAAGGGTAATTTTGGAATCAAATCACATTTTCCTCAACTTTTTCCAAACCCATTTCCTTCCCATAAAATTATTGGGTTAATTAATATCCTAATCTTCAAAAATCTTTGATCGATTTGAAATTCATGCAGTTCATTTTGTTTTTATTTGGTGGGTATTGTAATCAAGATAAGGATCCTGCTGTAAATGATTGGTTATATCCGCCAATTTCCTTCAAAATTACAGGGAAATTTATGCAATCTTAATTTCCGCTATAAAATGTCTAATCCTTCATCCATTAGTTGTTTTCTTGGATTTAATTTTTATTTCTGATGTAAAATAGTTTCTGTTCTTCATTTCATTTAGATTGTTTTACAAGAAGATGGCTGCATACCAGCTTGATCCTGATGTGGTCCGGTGGGGCCTACACCATATCGACTGCTCTCCGATGCATGGTGGTTCTCCTAAAATGATTACTTGTTACGATAAAGACATGTCTCGGGTCGAGTATGTGGAGGAAGGTTATTGTGACACATCATCATCCACCGTGGAGAACGATGAAGTAATTGCTCATGCTCTTCAAGAAGAGTTAACGAGAATTGAAATTGCAAATCAAGATCAACAAGCATCCATACTGGCCCAGGATTGGTCGGGTTCTTCGAGAAAGCACCCATATGGTATGCATTATGATTATGCATCACCTAATCTGTTTACACTTTACACCAGATTAGGTGATGCAAGCAGATGACGTGGCACAATTTTCACGTGCTACAAGTTGGGAAGCAGATGGTGTGGTATGTCCAGACTGCACCACATCAGCTTGCACCAAATTGAGAGTGTGCATGATTTTCTTCTTCCTGAGATTATTTACTGACTTTGCAGATGTAGAGGGAAGGGTTGTCGATAACGATGGGGAATTATCCGCTGTTGGCGAGGACCGGGAAGTGTTGCTCGAGATTGAAGATGAATCCACCTTTGATGGTGAGTTGGGCAGACGGCTGAACGAGATGGTTCCCATACCTGTAAGTCTTTTTCTTCTTGTTGTAGTAGCAGATTATTTCCTTTGCACGATCAACTAGTGATAATTGGTTTGGGTTTTTAAGATTGTGTTGCTTGTCTCCTTGGCAGCATGTTCCTAAAATTAACGGCGAAATTCCATCTGCCGATGATGCCATGTCAGATCATGAACGGTTGCTAGCAAGGTCCAACGGAAACTTAATTTGTTACTAGAAGTCATTTAATTCCTTCTGCTAATGAAGTCGTTTATTTACTCTATCTTTTTCCTTTTTTCCCAACAGATTGAAGTTATATGATCTTATTGAACTAAAAATTTCAGGGGATGGTAATTGTCAGGTTGGTTGCTAGAAAACATTCTTAACAGGCCCAAATTTTTTATCTTATAATATATATATATTTTTCTTTTCCATATCGAATCTCTGGATCACAATCCTAGCTTTTGTATTGTAGTTTCGTTCGTTATCTGATCAAATATATCGCACTCCCAACCATCACCAATTAGTGAGAGAACGAGTCGTCAGCCAGGTTTCTATTTTTCCCGGCAAGATATCGTCCTTTTGGCGTATTGTTTCATTATATACTTACGATGGCTTTTCATTGTTTTGACTTTCTCACGATCAGCTACAGTCAAACCGAGAGTTGTACGAAAATTATGTTCCAATGGCTTATGACGAGTACCTAAAGAAAATGAGCAAGTATGGGACCGCTGTTTAGATCTTTTACATTGTTGACATTACCCCAATAACCCATGACCACAGCTGACTTGGCAGTGCTAATCAGATCAGGGCAATGCACTTACTTACATATAATTGAATTTGTATGATTGTAGGACGGGGGAATGGGGCGATCACGTCACGTTGCAGGCTGCATCAGACACGGTACTAACTTTCCCCAACCACCACCCCGCTTACTCTATTGTTTTTCGTAAGACGATATCGTGTTTAGCGTAGGCTAATATCTAATGATGAGTCTTGTTTTGATGGCAGTATGGCGTGAAGATATTTGTTATTACATCATTTAAGGAAAACTTGTTATATTGAGATACTTCCACAGGTCCTAAAGTCAAATAGAAGTAAGTTATTACAACCTTAATGAGATTTTCAATGCATTGTTTTGGTATTAATGGATGTCTGTTTGTCCAGTGATATGTTTGAGCTTCTGGGCAGAAGTGCATTATAACTCAATTTATCCTCAAGGAGGTACTCAAATTTTTTTGAATTTTATTTTTGATCTATTTTGTCTTGTGGGCTCTGTTTACGTTAAGAATTTTTTCTTTTTTTATTTGCTGATGTTTTGTAGAATATCCTCTGGCGGAGAACAAGAAAAAGAAGCGGTGGTGGAAACCTTGATTTTAGCCCATTGGCTTACCTTGTACATATCAATGATATTCAAATATTTATTCTTTTATTACATTACTAGTATTCGTACCCCCTGCAATGATACTTCATATTAACTATTAGACGACAAAGATATTGTAACACTATAAGTGCATGTTAGCCATCCTTTTTGGGGTACCCCTATGCGAAAGTGTATGTCAGGGCCACATATTGGGGTCTCAATGAACAGTTTAAAAATCACAATAAAAAGATCAATAATGTTCAAGTACTCCACTGATGTGTTGTGCCATATCACTTCATGCCACTTCAGTCGCATTCCACCAACTTTTTTCATCATTTTTTTTCCTCCACCATGTTTTTCCATCTTCTTCCCCATCGCCACATCATCGATCGGAAACCTCATATTTGAGGTCTCCGGTAGATGGAGACCTCAAATCTAAGGTCTCAATTGATCGGAGACCGGAGACCTTAGATATGAGGTCTCCACCAACCAACAATGTCCTACACCTGAGGTCTCCAACGACAGGAGACATTAGAATTTGAGGTCTCTGGTCAAGTTTCATAGTCGGAGTTGGACACTTTTGCAAGAAAGAAGATAGTTGGGGAGGTGAAGTGGCATGGGGAAGTGATGTGGCGTGCCACATCGGCGAGCCACATCGGCGAGCCACATCATTGAAAGTGCCATTATATAGCACTCCCAGAGCACCTAAACATTACTGATAAAAAAGTTTACATAGAACGGTTATAACTCAATTTTGTACTAAATAAAAAATTCCAAAATAATGACATTAACAATGTTAAAATTGAGGTTTATTTTATATTTAGTCTTCCAATATTTTAACATAAAACATCCAATAGTTACGCTATAACAATCAATATACCACAAAAAGCAATTTTGTATGGATGATTATATATTCTCAATTCGTTTAACCTCTCTTAGGCCTTAGCACGTCATTCATCGAATATAAGATTTTATCAATTTCGATTTTAAGAAACTACTTTTGTAGAAGCAATTAAAATGGTATAGACAAGAATCGTGCTTGCTCATCTAAATTAGAAGTAACCCATGTTATGCTTACGAAGGTTTACACGTTTATTTCACAAGTTTTTAAAATAATCATCATACATAAATTATCTAAACTAATCCAAAATAACGACATTAACAATGTGAAAATTGAGGTTGATTTTATATTTAGTCTTCCAATATTTTAACATAAAACATCCACAGTTAAGTTATAAAAATCAATATATCACAAAAAGCAATTTTGTATGGATTCTTATATATTCTAAATTCGTTTAACCTCTCTTAGGCTTTAGCACGTCATTCACTGAATATAAAATTATAAACTTCGATTTTAAGAAGTTACTTTCTATAGAAGCAATTAAAACAGTATAGACAATAATCATGCTTACTCATCTAAATTAAAGTTGCCCATCTTATGCTTAAGAAGGTTTTCACCTTTATTTCACAAGTTTTTGAAATAATCATCATATATAAATTGTCTGAACTAATAAAGAATGAAAAATAATTTACCATTGTCTAAATTGAAAGAACTATTTCTCTCTTTGGGGGGACCCTTGGTTGACCCAATTTTTTGGGCGCCCTAGGCAGTCGCCTAGACCACCTATGCTTAGGGCACCTATGAACTAAAGAAAGATAAAAATAATCGAGAAATTTAAGTTGTTAATATTTTGATTGATATTTTTATCTTTTTAGTTGATTATATAATAGTTGTCTCTTAAAACAATTTTATGCACATTTTTATCTTGTTACAATTTAATATTTCGTATAATACATTATATTTAGTTTTATGCCAATTATTTTTAATTTGACACATAATACTATTTAAAACTTTATACAAATCCCCTTTTTAAACCTCGCCTCAAGCCCCCTTTTGCTCTATTGCTTTTCTCTAGACGTTGTCGGGTTGTGTTTACCATAGGCTATTAGGTAATGACGGTTATATTTTATTCTATATATATATATATATATATATATATATATATATATATATATATATATTTATGGCAGTAAAATTATGGTCGCAAGACATTTGCTATTACATCATTTAAGGATACCTGCTATATTGAGATATTCCTACAGGTCCTAAAGTCAAACAGAAGTGAGTCATTACAACCTTAATGAGATTTCTGATGCATTGTTTACATACTAGGTAATCCATATCTCTGATTATCCACTGATATTTTTAATTTTTTTTTTTATTTTGCTGATGTTTTTAGAATATATCCTGCAGTGGAGAGCAAGAAAAAGAAGTGGTGATGGAAGCCGGCCCTGATTTTATGACATTCGCATACCTTGTACATATCAATTCTAATGTTATTCATACATTTATTCTTTTATTACATTATTATTAATTATTTTTCTTTGAAAAACAAGAAATACAGAGACTTTTACTGGAAAAAATATATGAAATACAGAGACTCTTACTGGGAAAAAAATATATCTAACTTAAGTTCTCGACGATTTCATAGACGGATGAATATGTTCCGAAACACGATGCCACGATGCCAACTATGATGATCAAGACGCAGATAGAGCCCTGTAGACAATGAAACATAGAATATTGTCTATTCAACATATGTGACAATATTCTTTTTTTTTTTTGAATGAATGTGACAATATTCTTGGTACATTAAGATTAGAGATGTGTTACCTGTAAGAGATCTATTTTATTTTTAGCCCTTAAGATGCTGAGATAACATGCACATGGAAGAATCAATGTCTGAAAACACAAACTTAAGTTAAGACAACATTCATATCCATACTAGGACTTGAAATAAAGTTAGAACACGTACGACTAGCATAGTGAGTAAAGATCCGATGAATGCCATTACCAGACCTGCATTAAAAAAAAAAAATCCGACAAACTATTTTCGCAATATTATTCATAGTCGAGAGGGCATGTGAAGATTGGACGAAAAAAGCTTACCGAAGAAGGGGATGCTGAGAGCAACAAGCAATGTAGACATTACCAATGCAGTTCTTATGAGTATTGAAAAAATATGAGCCTTTTTGTGGTTTGACGGTATCAATTCTTCAAGGCTCATTGCCACTGGAGACATTGTTAATGCATATGTGAGATCTAATTAAGGAAGACAACTAGTGCTGTTCTTTTATGACTAGGATGTTCGACTTTTATAACGTTTGAGAAAAAGGATATTTTGTAAATGGATTGACTACCTGCAAACGAGCAAACAAGACAATATTAGCACGACTTCAAACATAAATCTTTCTTGAATATAGAAGAATGTCTCGACTTACGGTGGTCCAAACAGCAATCTTGGATGCAACTAGATTTTGGGGCATATTGAGGGTGAATTGTGATTGACTTGATTCTCCAAACATCATGTAGCCCAATATAGCAACTCCAGTATAAAGCAATGTGCATATTCCAAAACTGCATGGGTTACCTTCTTAGGATGATCAGAAGTACTATGTACCAAACATATCCAGGTTTTCGACTTACCTTGTTAGGAGGACGGTAGGATATTGGTTAGGCTTTTCCATCGACTTATAAATATTGGGAAACACAGCATGGCCCGAGTAGCAATACCCGTAAAGACCAATCGAAACCGGGAGAGTCGAAATGTTCAACATCGTCCCGTTCTTTTGGAAGCCAATTTTATCAACCAAGCCCACCCAGAACAAGCAAGCCACCACCAACACCGATGCAATTACACCTCCAGCTAAAAACAATAAACATTGTGTTAACTAGATAGCAGTCTAATCTGGTAGAAGCTTGTTGCACAAGATCTTGTACAAGCAGCTGATGTTGTATGTTCATGCCACAACAGGTGCTTTCTACGTTGCAGCGTGGTTACATTGGCTGCTTGCACAAAATCTGGTGCAAGCAACTTGTACCAGATTGGGAGTAGAATAGACAGACTATATGTTGGTTATGCAATATTGAAAAATGATAAAACATACAGACTCACTAGATATATAGCTTAGAACACTCAAATCGCGCAACCAAACGGTAGGAAGAATGGCTAGGGCCGTCATCAACGCAAAAAGATGGTGAGAGTCTAAGTCGAATCTCCCAACGCTTAAATGTGCGTTTGGAAACAAGGACGACAAGTTATCACTCTCCAAGATAATGAACTCGATGCAACACGCCTATAATCAAACCAAGTTAAAAAGTGACTGCCAAACACATGAATTGAGATATCGAGTAACCAAACAACTTACGTATAACTCCACGTATAATATTACTGAAATTGCAATACGTCCTAGTCGACCAAAGGCAGCCTGGCCAATGTCAGGGTATGTGTCAATCCCCGGTTGGCTGTCCAAGCAGTAGCGTAGGAGAATTCCGGTGTAGTAAGAAAGTAGAGCAAAGATTAGGAGTATAGACAGGCCAAGCCAACCTCCTTCTTTGACAGCATATGGAGTAGAAAGGACTCCAACTCCACATAGAACATTCATCCCTGTTACACATCATAATGTCAAGCTCAAGCTGTAATAATCTTGAATTTAATTTGGTCCAACTCCCCTAAGTAACTATTGAGGTAAGATAGAAAACGATGTAAAAGAGATAGCCGAATGGATTAAAGAACTCACCAAAGGGACCTATTAGTAAGTTGCAGATTTGATATCCAAACTTAGTATTTCCTTGGACATGTATGTTTTCAGAAAGGAAACAATGAGTGATATAAATCTCACTTTCTTGGGACCCACGAGCACATTTGTCCATCTAAATTCGTTATAGTGCATTTAAAAAAAAAAAAAAAAAAAGATTCCAAATTCTCATTTGATTCTAAAAAGCTTGCTTCGAGCCTGCTTAAGCGGTGCTTAGTCCCGAAGCTTGACCATGCCGCTTTGACACGCTTAGCTTACACTTTGACTCGCTTAAGCTCGCAAAAGCTTGAAGTTTGATCTTACTGCTTTGACACACTTTACGCTTTTTAGAACATTCATTTCTAATGATTTTGCTTGCATTGCTTAACCTAACTATATCCATAGATGTAAGAAACAAAACGATGTAGAACAGATAGTCCAATGGATCACTAAACAACTTAACTAAAAGAATGTAACACTAATTTGCAGATTTGACATCTAGACCTCCTCTGGGGTTATAATATATTTTTAGAAAGGACATTATATGAGTATGATCAAACAAATACTCTTGGGCCTACAAGCATATTCATTATTTGGTTCATTTTAGTACTATTTTTGTCATTTTACTACAAACTCAGTCACTGTTTGATAAAAGAACTTACCATTTAACACGGCATGGCCGTATGAGCTACGTCGGGAAGGCGGAACTTCGTCGGAGACTTTAGACTTGTTTACACCCAACTTGGACGGCGGCAATAGAGAATGAGAACTGCGTCTTTGTTGTGGAACTTTCTCCTCCTCAGCTTCCGACAAGAGAGGTCTGCTCAGAGAAGGTAAAATCTCCGGCGTATGTCTCCTCGTAAGGGACGAGGAAATTTTCGATGGTGTTCCGAGGAAATTAAGGCTCGGAGATGGAACACTACTGTACAGATCCATTGATTGTCTGCATAAACAAGCATTTTCGTCATTTATTGATGAAGACAACAAATGACCTGAGTACTTATTGGACAACCTACGTACCTGTAACTTTGGGGCCAGGAGGTGATGTAAGAATTGGGGTTGCTTTGGTGGCTGTTTTTGTAATCGGTGAAGGAATCGGATGAATCGGAATGATTTCCATCTTCTGCAATTGGTTCTCCCTCTTGGTGATCACGTGGCTTCGTTTCATCTTCTTCGTCGCTTTCTATGTATAAGCTCTGCTCTGATACAGAATTCTTCATCTCTGCTTTCTATGTATCGTCGAAATTGGTCCTATATATATACGATGAGAATCAAGCTAAGTAAAAGGAATCACACGAATCAGTTCGAATATACTATACGGGCTTGATATCATGAAATTAAACATGAATTGATGTCGATATACAGTCCACATACACTTAGACTGAGTGTGTGTGTGCGTGTGTGTGTAAGAGAGACAGATTACTGTGTTTCTGCAAAAGCTTCCAAAATTTGAGACAAGAATCGGGTTTTTCTTTATTGGAATCTGCCTATAAAGCCTGCACCTACTTTTACATTACACACATGTATGTAGAAACCTAGAATCTTGAGAGCATGTGTGAGAATTGTTTGCAAACATTTGGGGGATCATAAATAGAGGAATGATCAATACAATTATATTTCAATGCGCTAACTGATTTGTATTTTTAAAAATACTATCTTTAATGTAAAATTTAAAATAATAAATAAATTAATGTCACATCAATGCTTGTTGATTGTAGCCGCTTGTAAATAGCGTTATTCTTGTTTAATCAATCAATCGTTGCATGTCAATAACATTAAATATGCAACGGGGAATTTCAGACCGAAGTTTGTGTGCTTTAGTTCACCATGTTAAGAATCGTTGAATTAAGTGGATCTTAAGAATGGCCATTTCTCTTTAAAATGTAGGTGTTAACAAGCAGCGTACTATCTCCATTTTCATGATTTGTTAACAATTTAATAGTAGAATCCTCCACGATGAGTGATGATCCGACGCCCAAAAAAAAAAAAAAAAAAAAAATTGTGGGCCTTCATTTATCCGATCCAATACGGATACTTTACAAAAAAATAAAAAATAAAAATTTTAAGATATCGTGGAGCTACCACAGGCTGCCACGTCGGCGGGATTAATCAAAGGCCCATCCATGATATTGTTAACACTTATTTTTCACAAAATATATTAGCCTTTTATGTTAGAATATAGTTTTTTTTCTCTCTTTATTGGTAAGGAAAATGTTCTGTAGGAGAATTTTTAGTTAAAAGAATGAGCAAATTTATGAAGTTATTATTAGAAAAGTATACAAATACTATGTTCTCGTGATTTGAAAAGGCAATATCAAGTTCTAGAATTTCACTACTTTAATGGTTCAAGTAGTCATTAGCGGACCGATTATTGGCCCTTCTATGTCTCTACATAGGTTTAAGAAATCATTGCTTCCAAGCGACAGTATTATTAATACACGTCCAAAAATCTTGCGTTACTTAACTATAACCTTTTAGTAACATGCCAAAATAACATTACTGTCCATGGAGCTGTAATGTTAATTAAATTAATTTTTCATTCGTCACTTGCTAAGCAACTTGTTCACGCTTGGCCTATATTGTGGACAAAGACGTAGCCATGGCATATAACTCGATCCTTTTCACATCCCAATATCCAACATGAGAAAACTATGCGGAAAATATTGGATGACGAGCTAGCTAGATCCAACATTCTTATTGGACAACAATAAAATATTAAGAATGTAATAATCAGAGAGATGAAATCCACTATTTCATTTCGTGTTCACATCAACTGTCTCATTTAATCAAATTAAATAACACGTGTCATTGAAATAATACACTTGGGGTGTGTTTGATTGATAAGGATGGATAACAAAGTTTAGAAAATAGTTTTCCGCAAAAGAAAACCTCATACCCCCAAAGAATCCGTTTTCTTGGAAAAATGCTTAAAACGTATTTGAAATATTGATTGTACTATGGAAAACCCCTTCTTTTTCTGTGTTGCAATCAAACAATAAAGCTGGAAAACGGATTTCTTAATTTGACATTTTTCTGAAAGTTTTGGGCCAATCAAACACACCCTTAATTGTATATGGAAATATTTACAAATGGCTGTGAGATCTGACAAATGCATCTTCTTAATGACAATTAGATGAAGAAAATCTACTAGGCAATCTACAATTTTATTCTATGAATGTTGGGAAAGAATTTTTCATTCAACCTCGATCGTGTTTCAATCGGAACATAAATGTCAAATCTTCAAAAATAATTTGAAACAAGAAAGTTAATTACTAGTCAATACAATTAGGATAAGAAATATTACTTGTATGAACCCCTTTGGACATACCCAAGTTTTTGTCAAATGAAATATTGATGACATTAAACTTGTCTCGGAACATAATCATAGAATTCATAGAATGCTTGTAACAAAGCATAACCATTTATTCTATTTGTACATTTGTGGTCGACAATATAAACAATAATTATCTGTTGTGACAAAATCTTATGTAGTTATACGTCATCATTATTGTAATATCAACCTATAAGATCTTATTATACCACTTGATTGTCAACAAGTTCTCAAAGAAAGTCGTATAGATATCATTTTCCAATTAAGATCAGTACAAAAAAATTATATACAAGTAAAAATTTCACCTTAAAATCTTTCTCAACAGCCTATGACCAAAAAATCAAAAAATGACTTTTCATAGTAAAATTTCAGTTGATAAATGTGAAATTTCTTGTAGTATTACTGTATGAGCTATCTCATAAGTATTTAAATAAGTGCAATCGAATATGTTGTTTTCCAACGTCATGTACCATGATGCCAACATATTAGTTTTAATAATTCTTAATTCTTAATTCTTTTTATCTTTGCTCATTTTGTAAAAAACTAAAGTAAAAAAACTCTCTAGGCCTCTTTGATAAGTTATTTATAAATTTTAGTTTTAGGAAGACAAGACCTAAAATCATTTTCAAATGACTATGGTAATTAGATTAGTGAACTAGAGTCAATGTTTGACTCCCCGGCCCATTAAGAATCTTTTATTAATATATGAATCTATTTAAGATTCATGATGTTGGATGCTTTTAACTTTCCATCGTGTCTTCATTCGTGTCTTCATGTTTTACCAATCATAGTATGACATGTTTCGCAGGAATGGATTGTTTTATGCAAGTGATGACTAATGAGATACACGCGTATACCATAATTATTTATGGTTAAACTTTAAGCAGTAACGATCTATGGAATCTTTCCAAATGGAAAATATTAACGACTTTCCTACGAGGTCTTAGATCATTTTATATGGAAAATATTAATAACGACTTTCTTAAATAATCTTTATATTATAAAAGAGGAGTGCAAACTAGGCACATTGCCATGTTGGCACTCCTTTAGTTAATTTATTTTATTAAAAAACCTTATTTAGAAACAAACATTAAATGTCATTTAATAATTTTATTTTCTTATTTAATTTATTTTCATTTTCATATTTACTATTTTTTATTTATTTCCAAGTCGACACTCATTTATTATCTTAATCTTAATCTTAATATAATAATAAGAGGAGTGCCAACTAGGCACTGCGCCATGTTGGCACTCATTTAATTACTTAAAAGTAAAAAAGGAAAATCTTATTTTGGAAATAAATATTAAATACACACTTTATTATTTTATTTTTCTTATTTAGTTTAATTTATTTTCTTTATTTAGTATTTTTTTCATTATTTTAATTTTTTTATATAAATTTTAATTTTTCAATTATGTATATAATTGAAACTAAACAAAAAATGCAAGCATTAATGAAAATGTGATATGATATTAAAGTTATAAGTATAATATCAATTTAAATATTTTTAAAAAATGATAATTAACTTTTCAATATACATTTTAATTTTTGAATATTATATTTTAATTTTTTATATATTTTTAGTTTTGAATTATTGTGTCAACTTGATATAGTGCTAGGTTAGCGTGATTTGCTATTTAAAAAAATCATTTTCATTTATTTAAAAATGTAAATGAGAAAATCTTTTTATTTACTTAATGTACAAAATCGATTCAATATTCATAATTCAATTTGAGCTAAATATGATATAAAATCAATTCAATATTCAAAAAATTTATATACGATCTCAGAGACTAATTATAAGATCATTGCTAATCGTATTTGAATAGTTATGTATGACTCATAAAATATAGTATTTAGTTTTTTTTTTCTTTGTTCAAAAAATATGTTATCGAAATTTTTCCAAAATCACCAATTACGATAATTGATATAATATTTTTTTTATAAAATAATATGTCGCACCAAATTATTGTCTTATTTTATAATATTATTTTATGTAAATATATCATTTTAATTATCCCGTGCAACGCACGGGGGTAATACTAGTTATAAATATATAAAAAAATGACTCGCAAACAAATATTAAATGTATATTTAATAATTTTATTTTTCTTATTTAGTGTGTTTGTATATATATGTGTGTGTACGTGATATCTCATATATATATATATATAGATATATATTAATTTTTGAATTATGTATATAGTTGAAATGAACTAAATGCATGAATTACTAAAAACTATACTATCAATAAAAAGTGAAGTGCCAAGTAGACATTGTGCCAAGTTGGAATGCATTTATTTAAATATAACTTCATTTTTTTAAATTCTAATTCAAAATATTAAATAATAAATATTTTTTGCTTACTTTTATCGTGTTAAAATTGTTGATTTTGATAGTTTTGCTTGGTTATGTGAATTGGACCGTTAGAAAATAGTGGAGTATTTTTACTTTTTTATTTTTTAAAATTAAATGGTGAGTAGTTATAAGTATAACTGGATTTATGTCGAATAATTTATTTATTTTTAAATAAATGGTAATTTATTAATCTTTATATTATGATAATTGAAGTGTTATATTTGGTGAATGCCCTATTGGCGTGCCAACATGATATGCGGTTTCTAATTAAAAAAGTTAATTTATATTTTTCGATTTTAATACAACTGATGTGATATTCTCATTAACTAAATTTTACATTGCATGCATTTTGCCTTTTCTAAATATATAAAATTAAAAATAAAAAGTTTTTCTTTCTAAAATTAAAACACTTTTTACATAAAGAGAAAAAAATCAAATAAATTATGCAGGTGCAGAACATTATCGGTATTACTATAAATTTATGTTACATAAAATTAAGTATAATACTTCTTAGACAATAGAGCTAAAATTAAGTTACAATTACAGCTAGAGTTTAGAATGCGAAATATCCATTTTAGAAAGAAAAAATGTATTAAATATAAATTTGATATTTACCAACGAGAAAGATACGGTTTTGATAATCAAAGAAATTTTTATATAGTTATTCCAATGATTCGTTTACAATTAATAAATCTCCACAAGCATTGTTGTGCAATTAGATACACGACAATTAGAATGAAAGTTATATGCTTTGTTAAACTTCCTAATTATGCGATCCACGTGAATTTTTTTAACTTGCAATTGCGAATTTCCTCCTCATTTTTTGCATTGACTATATAAATATAAAATATTATAGATTTTAATATTATTTACAATTATACAATCTCCTATATATAAATTACATCAATTATGTAATTCAATATTTATATTCAATATATTTATAATTTTATATCAATTATTTATTATACATAAATTTAATTGTTCTCGTGTATCGCACGGGCGTGATACTAGTTAACACATATAATGTTATTGTTATGGGTATTTATAAGAGAAAAATTGATCAAGGTAAGATTTAACGTAAAGACATATTATATTTTATAATGTAAATATTAAGATTTAAATGTATAGATAAATGATAATTTGTATGGTGTTAGTATAACTTAGAGATACTTTACACCTATTACCCAATTAAAAATATATATAAAGAATATTAAATTAATGTAATGAGTGATTGTAGATAATAAGAGGAAAAAAAAGGATTTTTATTCAAAATTGCATCTGAATTTGGGTAGACGGAAATGTCCAAGCACCACTACGGCACCATCGATGGTATTTTCGGGGTCGATTTGACTTTCATTTTAAAATCAGGACTGGACCTTAGAATCGGCATAGGGAGTTTGAAATTTTCAATTTTTTCCGGCTGATACTGGGCCACACCTGCTAAAATTTTACTTATTTTTGTGACCGTAGTTACGATACCACAGTTACGATACCATCGATAATGCTTGAAAATTCCTATTTGAGTAAATACGATCAGTATCAATATCTAGGGGGCAAATTGAAATATCAAATAATCGTAGACGTACACGTACATCAAGGTAGGAGAATCATTTCAAGATTATGCAGGTGACAAAAGTTGGGTGTTGAATATTCCTCTTGGGACGTGGCATACACTGATTGAATGGAATCAACCATCTCCTTCCACGTTGACGTATCAGATTTTCCCACTTGTCAAATGGCATCTAACCCGATTGCTCTCGGTACTAGGTTGTCTTGCGTGTCAGATTTGTTCGAGTTTTAATGCGAAAAATTTGCCCATTTGGCGCATTGCTTAGACGATTCAATGGTTTCTGGTATTGATTTGAGCAACAATTTCGCAATCAAAATCAAGATTTTGGAGTGGTAAAAAAGATTAAGGGGAAAAAAAAAAAAAGGATTTTGACCCGTAGAATGCGATTAAGTCTTTATAAATTATAAGGAGTTTAATTAAGCATATGTCGGGTAAAATACGTGCGTAAAACACGATAAAATAATAAAATCACACTTTATATTTAGATGTTGTTTAAACATAGTCGCATCACATTTTTTAAATCAGATCAATTTTCATTGAAAAAAGCTTTTATCAATCAACCTAGAAATAAAGTCAGTATAATATTATAATCAACTGATACAAGGAAAAATAATAATAAATAAAAAGAAAGCGAAAAAGAAAAAATTGAAGCTAAAAAAAAAGTCTCACAAGAAAAAAAATAAATAGTAAAATAAAATAAAAATACTTAATAAAAAAAAAAAAGATCTCTCTCGACATCTTTTGTCACAGTTGCTTTCACCTTTGATTCTGTTATGTGGCCATGGTCAAATGCTTTTGAGGTCAACTCTCATGGCAACTCAACTAACTGCCGCTGGAAAAATAGATCATGAGCTGGAGTATCACGAGTCCATTTATGGCATATATTGTGCAACCACTTCCTTCAACACACCCTCTCCTTCATGTATATATAAATACATTCACAAACTTGCACACAAATTCATACACAAAACTTATAATTAAACCAACAATATATTACATCTCTCTATGTCTCCAATATTCTTCATTGCTACATTCATTTTATTCCTCATGTTATCTCCTCTGCCAGCCACCACCGGAGGCCCAACAGCCGCCATGGTCGCCACCGCGTCGAGGCCACTCGCTGAGTCGAAGCCAGACAACCCCACAACGACGTTTAAACCGGGGGATGGAAAACAAGTGTTCTATGGCAAAACTGTGAGTAACTGCTTGCCTAAGGGCAAGAGGCATTCTTCTGCACCAAGCCATTATATAAACTACCAGACTTTTGGTTCAAGTGGGTGTGTTGATGCAGCCTATACACCATGACTATGTGTGCTTCTTTTTATTTTGTGATTCTAGTTATTTTGTTGTTTTGGGGTGTCGTGTGTTATAAATTAATGATACAGTATATGACAGGTATATATATAGTACACAATTGTATCAAATATGTTATTTTATTGTAATATTTGATATATACATATTTATATTTATATAAGACAACTATTTTGTTTATATTTAGAATATCGAAACTGATCTGATACTTCAAATGGTGTACATAAGTACATTATATCACAAGATAGTCAATTTTTTAAAGTTAAATCTCGACTGCCATATTACTCAATCAAAGTCCAAATTACAAGGTTTATGCATTATCCACCATCACGTAATCAACAGCATTTTAATAAAAGACTATGTTACCATAAAACTCTATCATCAAAATCTCGGGAGCTTCTATACTAGAAAACTATGTCAAACAGACTCTTCAACCTCAGAAATTGCTAAAGGAATTCCAATTGCCATATATTTAACTGTCAACAACAAAAATATAACTAGGGCCGGACGTGGATTAGGGTTGGACCTGGTTTGGAGTCAACCCGAACACAACTCAATTAAATCGGTTTGATGAAAACTAAACTCAACTCGACATATTTAAAGAGTAACATCCAGGCCAATGTCAATTTGGGCTTCGGCCCAATAACAATTTACTTTAATTTTTTAGAACTTAAATTGATGTAAAACCAGTTGTTAGCTTAGTTTCTATTAAGAAATTTTGACTCATTTGTTGACAATTTGTAGTTTTTTAATTTTTATTTCTACTCATAGTTAAACTAATTGGTGAGTTGGATCGGATTTAGTTGGATTATGATGTAGCACCCGAACCTAGCCCAATCCAACCCAATTAAAAATTAGAAATATAAAATCCAACCTAATTCAATATAATGAAAGACCCAACTCAATCTGAGTGGCTCGAGTTGGAACGGATGGGGTTGAAAGTTGGGGCGGATTTTTGCCCAGTGCTAACAAAAATATATAATTTGCACTTACAATATCTCTGAAGTTCTCTAAGGCTATACACAAAACAAGTATTTCTCTCTCTCCATCCTTTCATCTATATAAAGATAGAAATTCTCAAGTATAATCAATACATGTATGCGTACCAGCACCTTGTATGATCATGGATGTTTATTTGACAGGAAAAAAAGGTCTTACTTTCTACGTACCAAAGCATGTTAATTTGGTCAAGAAAGGCGTCGAGTATTAAAAATCTTCAACGAAAACATCACCGTCCCAAGATGTTCCTTTTCCCTACTCTATAAGTTTGCTAGATTGATGTTAATTTTCTTGAATTTCACCTACTATAAGATCTTTGAAATTAATCACATTAAGGGCCTACTACCATTGGTCAAAATTTAAGAAAAAATCATTCTTTTTTATATTATTTTTAACCACAATTAATTTTATTAACTCTATATTTAAACACACTTCCACAATTTTCAAAAATCTCTACCAAATAAGCACTATAATAGAATGTGTCTCGTTGTTTAGAATTTTTCCCCTTAATTTAACCCGGATTTAGGTTATCTATTTTTTTTTTCTATTTTAAAATAAAAGCCAATAAAAAAAATGTAATCATGAACCATTTTACAATTTTCGACAAAGTTTGGGACCAGACTACACATCTTGAAGGTTTCGAATTTTCGAATTTAAGTACAAACCTTTTTTTTGCCTTTACCCCCCCCCCCCCAACCCCCCATTCAGAACGTCTTAGTTTCACCATAAATCTACTATAAATTGAATTCATAGTCGAGCATGAATTTGCAACACCAATATAATAGAGAGATTGTTCATGATTTATTTATTTATTTGGGAGATACACTTACCTAAGTTTAACTTCAAGAAGGCAATTTGATCATTTTTACATATACAAGCTGGAGGAAAGGTAGTCAACAATTAATTAAAGAAATTTAACCAACAAAGAAAAGAGGAAATATATATGGCCTTGCAAATTCCTTTCGGCAGTGGATTTGTCCAGAGTAACACCATGCAACATAATGAACACGTACGTCATGTTACAAACACAGCTTTGTAATTAATTGGCTAGTACACCCTATATAATATAATATTAGTAATGATCAAGTGCTAGCGCTAGTACACTAGTTATAGTGCTACCGCTAACATTTCAGTTGCACACGACCTCTGTTTTCAAATTCGAGACCAGATTTAGGTTTAGTATGACGAGATGGAGCTCCAACAATCTGAAAAATTTTCCGACGATACCGTAGCCGCCGATGGCTGCCGGTCAAAATTTTTTGCTATAATTTAGCCAAAATTATGGTCAAAATCTTTGACCGACCGCCACAACCACCACGAGTATTGTCGGAAAATTTCGAATCTTGGAACTCAGCCTCGCCATGCTGAATCTGAATCTAGTTTCAAATTTCAAAACGGAGGTCGTATGAGCTCGAAAAATACTCCGAGTGTAGTATAACTACGGCACCCCCAAGTGTTTTAAAACATTCCTGTAACTATATATGTGCATTAACAAAAACTAGCATCGTAACAACATGCATCATTAGTAAAACACCCCTGGGTGTTTTATCATTTTAATGTGCTTTTCCATATCTAATAAAGATGTGACATATAAGTCTGTTATTTAAAAATACCAAATTAGAAATATTGTTCGTGTAGAATGACTCATTAGAATGAAATCCTATTACCTATCAGTGATAATATATATACTGTCTAATTTTGAATTTTTTTACATTGAAAAGGTATTTCGGTCATTGACATTGAAAATAAACAAAATTATTTCAACGCTTTCAATTCATCGAATCAAATCAAGACAATGCATGCAAGTTTGGCTAATTAACGAGATATTAGCCCGTTCTTTTACAATTTTTAACAAATTTTTACACATTTTACTACATTCACATCAAAAGTCAAACCAATTACATCCACATATTTTCTGGGACCCACTGTACTACATAGATCTCCACCACTCAATCACACTCATTCTCTCTCCTATTTCACATCAAAACTCATAAATACTCATAAATACACATACACTAATGGGTGCATATATGCTACGTAGAAATGGGAGATACGAAACGAAATTTGTCTGTTTTCAGCTAGCCCAGCTTTTTTCAAAGCCCTTGTTAGAATTTACAAGCTCTTTTGTAATAAATAAAATGAGTTGTATCAGTCGAAGTTAGACTTGACAAAAAATGCAACTTAGAAAAGTTGTTTTAAAGAAGCTCAAATTCCAAGCTTCTCTAGAAAGCTCTGATTGAGCTTTCAGATATTTTTTTGTATTTTTTATTTTTTTTGGTGAAAGGTTTTATGGTGTTTTGTAATTTATGATCATTGAAACTAAGAAATTCAATATAAGACTCATTAATAGATCAACTTTCTAATACTGACTAAATTACTAAGTGCTAACTTTACCCATAATCACTTCTTACTAATACTCCCTCCGTCCCATTAAGATAGGCACCCACTGTTTTTCACACATATTAAGAAAACATTTTAAATGTTCTTGAAATTATAAGATATTCATATATTATTTCAATTTTACCCCTATATTGAATGGTCAAAAAGTAGTGTGAACATGTTTAAATATCTTGGGAGATGAAATATCTATCTTGATGTTTAGTATTTCAATTATCTTAAATAGGGGTATTTTTGTACATGGAAAATAAATTATACATTCAATAAGGAAATTGGACTATAATTTGGGACGGACAAAATAGGAATACTTGCCTATCTTAGTGGGACGGAGGGAGTAAAGCATTTAATAAAGACTTACTAACTTTCAAAAAAATAAAAATAAAGACTTACTAAAATTTTATTGTTATTAAAAATGCTCCACAGCTAAAAGTCTACACTAGGCAATTGTGTCAAAGAGACTCTTCAATCTTCAAACTGCTAAAGGAACCGCCCCTATGTCCCCTGATCCCCCGCCAAAAAAAAAAACCCAATAAATAAATAAATTGATAATAATAATAATAATAATAATATATAATTTGGATTTACATCGCACAATTTCTCAAGCCTTGCTGTACACAAAATGATATAAATATAGAAAATTTTGAGTGAATCAACACATGTATATATATGCATGTAGCTTTATGATCGTGGATGTGCATTTGATAAGGAAAAATGTTTCACCTTATACCAATACATATTTGATCAAGAAAGGAATCGAATTTCAACAATGTTTAAAAAAAAGTCATTGTCCCAAACTGTGCCTTATTGCCTTTGCCCTAAATCCATCCCTAAACATCAGTGAAATTACAGATATGAACGACCTCATTACCAATATGTTTTAGATTTACCTAAGATTCCAATTTCCTAATTGGAAAAATATAGTTTCAGAGCGAATAACTAATTAATCACACATACGTGCTGAACATTGATCATGTGCATAACTGACATCATCACTAGATAATGCAACAAATTAAAAGGTAAAATGTTTGGACAAAGAAATTAGTTTTAGAAAGTTAGTTAAAATTAATAGACTTCAATTTTATTGTTGAGAACACGAATTCAAACGTTCAAACTTCCAGACTTTTATTGTTGGAACACCGGAATTGGAAGACTTTTGTAGTGTTAGATAACTAGGTGGTTTGGTGGGGTAGTTACAATTTGGATGCCATGTGACCCTATTTACATTTTACAGCCATACACTGGCGGTTAATCCATTAACACTTACACGTTACTTGTGGCTCCAATTGTGAACATAGAAGTGTCCCATTTTGGAAAACCACACCAATTCTAGAAATATACCAAATTGCTTACCTTCTTATTATCTCCACATAAGTATAAAGGGTATATTTGGTAAGTCAAATAAATTAGCTTATAGTTTATTTAAGAGTTTATAATCTCCTACTAATTAATTAAGCTCTGTTTGGATTTGAGAGTTTATTTAAAAGGCCTCAACTTATCTGAAAAACTTCTTTTATTAGCTTTTTAAATAAGTTCATGAGCTTTTCACTTTTTATTCCATTTTTTGCCTCTATAAATTTTCTAGAAATATATTTTAAGCATATCATTTTGTATAATTTTCTATTTATAAGTCAGCTTATCAGTTATTTTATCAAACATTTTTATTTATATCAACTAACTTTTCTGCTATTAGTTATAAGTCATAAGCTATCAACTCTGAATTAACTTATCAGTTATAAACTAGTTTATCAGTTATAAGTTAACTTATCAGCTAATTCTATCAAACAAACCCAAAATTTTCTAATTATTGAATTCTCTAGAAATGATTACTTTGGAAATGAGAATCACCTTTTATCGTTAAGAAAGAAGGCATCCAATGAAAGCATTGCTGAAAATTTTCTAAAGCCATTAATTGACTGGTTATCATGGCATCGCAAATTACTTAACATTATAGAGAAACGAAATTAAGTGCACACCTCAGCCGCTGGCCCCATACGCGTATGTTTTATAGTAATTGACTCCTTTTATTATTTTTTTAATTTATTTTTTTCCTAATATGGAAGGTGTATCATGTATGTCTATACCAATGTCCGCGACTATTTAGTATGGGGCAAGAAAAATATAACAAGGACGAATTACATACATATTTACAAATTTTAAACGAAGTTCAACATTTTGCATATAAAATTTAAAATAATACAAATGGTTACAAAGAAAAGAAATTATTACGATCATGAAGCATTGTATAACTTGACTTATCGTGAATCAACTTTAACGGCATTAATCCAAATCACCATCACAATCTATGGTTCGTTTCTACCCCAAAATAGCAATGTGAGTTGTATACAAACCCGTAGTTAGGTATAGGCCAATGAAGCAACAGCTTTGGGCCCAACTGTAAGAGGGACCCAAAATGGTTGGTCATTTTTTTTTTAGCTTTGAGTCTACGTCATGTGAGCCTTACAAATTGGGTTCGTAATAAAGTTAAATCAAATTCAATTGTGCTATAATTTTTTCTTTGTTTGTCGATATATTAAATTTTTAGGTTTTATTAAATATTAAAAATCATGATTAGAGAGCCCAAAATATAGATTTAGTTTTGGGCTTCTAAAACTCCAGCTATGGCTCCAACTGTATAATGTACCAATAAAAGCTATTAAAAAAATTTGTTAAAAAATAAATACTATCAGTTTTTAAAATAAATAAATGGTAACAAATATAAGTAGTACTAGGCACGCGTAAACTACTATTCACACGGCTTGTTTTTCATTGACAAGGTATATACCCGGTGATAATCAGCCTTTCGTCATGAGTGATGTCATCTTTTTCAATCATTCCTTTTCTCCTTCACTCGTTCCTTCCCTGTTCATGCGGCTCTTACTTTTTCCGTGTTCATTGATCATTGAAACAGTAAAATCTCTATAATCATTGGCCCACCAACAATTAACCTCATTTAATTTCATTTTCATCTCTAATCCGACCAATTGAAAAACCCTGTTTCCCTAAATTCTGGTCTGGAAGCCTTTTTTCCGAACGTGACATTCTTCAAATTCTTCAAATACAATCGATTTCCTCAACTGCGCTGCTTAATTTGGTTCAAAAAGGTGTAATTTGGATGATTTTGGCCAATTTGGGGGAAAGAAATTCGACTCGCTGAGTCGACTCAATTGACAATCATCGACCATCGGGGCCTCTGTCAAATCCTCCTACTAAACCTTCAATCATCGAATAGCTTTCCCGGAATTGAAGATGGCGGAGAGTCCGAGGGAGGAGGTGCTGAGTCAAATAAGTGACTCCGTCAAGGCCATTTCGGGATTGCCTGAGTGTAGAACGGTTGCGAAGAAGATGTACTGCAATCTGGTGAGAAGAGTCAAGCTTTTAAGCCCTCTGTTTGAGGAATTGAGGGATGGTGAAGGAGAGCTTCGAGGCGACGTCGTTAACGGACTTGACTTGCTGAAAATGTCGCTTGACTCAGCTCTTGAGGTTCTGAAATCTGTTCATGAAGGCAGTAAGATTTTTCAGGTATATACATTTGAACAGATGGAATTTGGAGAATACTGATAAGCTTACGATGTTCTTTTTTATTTCTTGAGCATCTATGTTGATATTTTGCGATTTCTATTCATTAGCACTAAATTGAATTCAAAGCTTAATTTAGAAAACCGAGACAAAATATTATGGTTTTTATTGCTAGAACTAGAATATGCAGGCAATGAACGTTCATACATCATCAAAGATGACTGATTAACAGGGTGAACTGTAACTCTTGGAGCTTGTTTGGTAAAGCATAAATTGGAGAAACTGATTTGTAGATAATGTGTGGTTGAAAAGTAAGAGGTGTCCACGGTAACTCTTAGAACTTGTTTGGTAAATCTTATGCGGGAAGAGAAGTGATTATTTTGGAGAATATATGGTTGGATAATTGTGGTTGCAATGACAACTCTTGGAGGGAGAAAAGTGATTATTTTAGAAAATTGTGTTGACAAGTAAGAGATATCCATGATAACTCTTAGAGCTTGTTTGGTAACGTCTTGAATGGAAGAAAAGCGATAATTTTAGAGAATGTGTGGTTGAGAAGTAAGAGATGCACATGCCCCTGATGACTCCTGGAGCTTGTTCGGTAAAATGCTTCAATGGGAATAGAAGTGTTTATTTTATAGAAAGTCTGGCTGAAAAGTACTTGTTCAGTAAAAAGCCTAAATGGGAAGAAAAAATGATTATTTTAGAGAATGTGTGGTTGAAGGGTAAGGGATGTCCATGAAGTTTCTAGATATTGATGCTAAAAGTTCTTCATTTATTTGTTTGTTGTGATGCCAAATCATATCATGTGGTGTTTGCTCAACTATGAAAGATCTTTATTAGTACCTGTTTTGCTCAAGTTGTTTCATAATCGCTTGCCTTGTGTTTTTGCAGGCTCTGCAAGTGGATAAAATAGCACGCAAGTTCGATCTTGTAACTGAACAGATAGAAGCAGCATTAAGTCAGATCCCCTATGATAAACTTGACATACCGGAGGAAGTTCGAGAGCAGGTAATACCTCGTTTTTACAGAAGGTGTGGATCACGAGACGTGTGTTTTTAATATTGAGGCTTGATTTTGACTATGCAGTAATAGTTTTTGGTATTTACGTAGAGAAAAGTTGAGACAAACACAGGTTTAGTGGTTATGAGCTACCCTTTTTATTTTCTATCGTTGACAATGAAGTCTTCTTCCATTCTCCAGATTGATCTCGTGCACACACAATTCAAACGAGCGGTAGGTAAAATGGAGTCTCTTGATCTTCAACTGGCGATGGATTTAGCTTCAGCACAGATGGAAGATGACCCTGATCCAATAATTTTCAAAAGGCTTTCTGAGAAACTGCATCTCAGGACTCTAAATGATCTGAAGAAAGAGTCTCTCGCCATCCATGAAATGGTTATCTCATGCAGTAGTTTTCCAGCTGGAGTACCTGAGGAGTACTTTGAGACAATGTCGTTTCTCCTTCGGAAAATAAAGGACTGTGTAATGGCGGAAAATCCCATCCCCGATGCCCATGAAGCTGATAACAGTTTAATTAAGCACAGATCTCCTGTCATCCCAGATGATTTTCGCTGTCCAATATCACTCGAGTTGATGAAAGATCCTGTCATTGTTTCTACTGGGCAGGTCAAATTCTATGTTACATCTATGATTGTTGTTAAAAACTACCCTTTTAGGATTAATAGTAGTTGAGACTGCTAGATGTGTAGATAATAATGAGTACTATTCTGAAATACATGGTTAATATTGAAATTACAATTTTCTTTTGCAGACATATGAGCGTTCGTGCATACAAAAATGGCTAGATGCAGGTCACAAGACATGCCCCAAGACTCAACAGACACTATTGCACACAGCCTTAACACCTAATTATGTTTTGAAGAGTCTTATTGCCTTGTGGTGTGAGAGCAATGGTGTTGAGCTGCCCAAAAAACAAGGAAATCATCGCAATAAAAGATCAGGTATTGGTGGCTCAGAGTGTGATCAAGCAGCCATTGACTCCTTGTTGGAAAAACTTGCAGAAGGTAATGTTGAACAGCAAAGAGCAGCTGCAGGTGAGCTTCGTCTGCTAGCAAAAAGAAATGCAGATAACAGAGTATGTATAGCGTCAGCAGGAGCTATCCCTCTTCTAGTCGAATTACTATCCTCTCCCGATCAAAGAACTCAAGAACATGCTGTCACTGCCCTTCTCAACCTCTCGATAAATGAGGCCAACAAGGGCAATATCGTAAATGCAGGCGCAATACCCGACATAGTCCACGTGCTGAAAACTGGCAGCACGGAGGCACGAGAAAATGCAGCTGCAACACTTTTCAGCTTGTCAGTTTTGGACGAGAACAAGGTCGCGATAGGGGCGGCCGGAGCTATACCGCCGCTAATCGACCTCCTCTGTCACGGGACTCCGAGGGGGAAGAAAGATGCAGCCACTGCCATATTCAACCTCTTGATCTATCAAGGCAATAAAGTGAGGGCCGTACGGGCGAAGATTGTGCCACCATTGATGACACTCCTCAAGGATCCTGGTGGTGGAATGGTGGACGAAGCTCTGGCGATACTGGCGATCCTTGCAAGCCATCAAGAGGGGAAAGTGGCAATTGGCCAGGCCGAGCCGATCCCTGTTCTGATCGAGGTGATCAGGACGGGGTCACCGCGTAACAGGGAAAATGCAGCTGCAATATTGTGGTCGTTGTGCATGGGGGACACGCACTGCTTGAGAGTTGCAAGTGAGCTTGGAGGAGAAGAGGCATTGAAGGAGCTGTTTGAGAATGGGACTGAGAGGGCAAAGAGAAAGGCGGGAAGTGTTTTGGAGCTTCTCCGGCAAGCTGAGGATGTGGTTGGATGACGTTGGCTGGCAGAGATGCAGATTTTTGTCCTAAATGGAAGTGTTCATCCATGTGTAAAAAGGCATAGCTATAGATTACACGCACGCTTTGCTTTAATGTGGTGCTTATGTTTTGGGGTTTGATTGTAGTAACAGTGCTGAATGTGCTTGATGTGAAATCCTCTGTTTAATACTTTACTTTTTATTTTATTCTATTTTTTTTATTTTTGGACGCTGGTTAAAGCTCTCTTAGTATTTGCCCAAAAATGACAAAATGGTGTCAATGCTTGGGTGGAAAAAGCCCTTTTTCTGCTCTTTGGAAGGAAAAAGTGATTGTTTGTTACTAGTTATTTATCTTTGAAGCCTATGATTATTACTGAAATGTTCAAAAATGCATGAAAAATGGTCGATGAGCATGCAGGTTTGCTACTGCTTAAGAGTTAAAATTTCAATTACCAGTTTTACTTTTGAGCTTCAAAGTAAATTAGAAATATTAATACTAACCTATTATTAATCTACACTAGTATGTTCTCCCGTGCATTGCACGGGAAGATTTATGGCCAAGTTATAATTTAAAATATATGTAAAATAAAAATTATAATGACATATTTTTCTTTTTTATGGTAAATAAGCATAAGAAACAAAATAATAAAACCAAGAACTGGATTAGAAATAATGTGTGATATAACATCTTTAAGGGAAATGACGAAGCTATATAAAAGCACATTCAATCAAAAAAGTAGAAAAGCACATTATTTCGTCTCCGTTTGGCTATAAAATTTTCCTTGATTTTGCGTGATTTAATGGGAGAGATGTGGATGAGAGATTTAAAAAGATCATACACGATAATAATACGGATTGGAGGGATAAGGAGCGATTTTGTCAAAAGATCAGGGGTGATAATAAAATTAGATATTTGTGTTTGAGTGGGAAATATAAATAAAATATGATTTTTTAATTCTAAAAATTATAAGATTGAACAGGAAACTGGTCTCATTTTATTAATATATAGATTTGATACTTGGTGAATATTGCAACATTTTCTCCGGTCCTAAACTCAGTAACACAACCAGAACTAATCTGACTCAACAAAAATAGAAACATATAAACGAGGAACTCAAACTACAGACAGAATTCAAGATTACACACAGAAATGTCATCAAATTTTACAAAAACAATATAGTTTATGTTTCATACAATTTAGCTAGGTGCTCGAAGCCTGGCCTTTCAATTTGATCTGAACTCCGTGAGGTGCTTTATGGAGAAATTCGAAAGTGTTGTTTAGCTACAATAACACTATGGTTATCTAGTCAAAAAGCCCCTCGTCTTCCCATATGTCCACCAAGAAGTCTACCATCTCCTGCAGAATCCATCCATAATCAATGCAGTGTTAAGGATAATCCCACATCGAAAGGTCATCAAAAAAGATTTTTAAAAAAAGAAAAAAAAAAACCGAAAATATAGTTAATGACTTTATGTCATGCACTAGTTGAGTTGTTACCTTCAAAGGACGGTATTTGTATACAAGTAACTTACAGGTAAAGGGATTGTCTCCGAGAAAGGGTTGTTAGTTGAGAGTACATCTTCGTACGTCATCGACCAGCTGCAATAACACATCACAACCAAGTTTCACTTTTCAATATTATAAACTACAAGAAGTTGAAAGTAAATACCACCCAGCAGTCATCAAGATCCTAATTGCCAGTAGCCCTAAAGACAGGCAAACTAAGCACATGTTCAGAGTCCAGTGAACCTTTTGTTTTTAAACGAAAAGGGCTTCTAAGATTCGAACTTACACAAGAAAATGTCTTCAATATCAATTTTCATCTAAGACTCTGCTACTGAAAACGAAGGTCTATAGCAACCGTCAAGATCCTAATCAGTGGTAGTCCCAAAGATAAGCAAACTAGGCAGATGCTTAGAGTCCACTCAATCTTTCGTTCTTACAAGAAAAGGGCCCCTAAAATTCAAATTTACAGAAGAAAAAGTCTTCAATATCAAGTTTCATCTAAGGCCCTACCATTGAAAACGACGTTCACATGTTGTAGTGTGTACCTTATAATTGGATCCTTGGGCATCCTTTCTGATCTCTTAGATATATCTCCAATCCATTTTCTTCTGCTCTCTTGCCAAGCAATTGCAGCTGCATAACATAGAAAGACTACTAAAATTTACACAAAGCAAAACCGTAAATGCAGCAACTTTACAGCTTTAGCTCATTACAAAGCTAAAACATAAAAGTAAAACTTACCATGATTGATAAATACAGAAGTGTTAGTGTTACTTTCGGTAGACATGTTCAATTCATCAGCAGGAATAGTCTCCTCTGAAGGTCTCTGCTCATTGGAGTCGGAAGTTCCACCGCTGCTTTCCATCGTGCCTAGGCTGGAAAATCATCCCCCTCTTGGAAATGAAGCCCGGCTTAAACACGATAAGAGCTCTGCATAAAGAGATGTTATCTCAATAAACTAGCAGCAAAATATCAAAACCTTGTGCAATGGGTTATTTTTAGTTTCCATCGTTGTTATCTCATCGTACATGATTTTGACAAATCAAATAAGTGTAACCCTGTTTGTAAAACCATGTGGAGGACTCATATAGGACACAGCTTTACACAAGAATAGTTGCATTACAATTGTTGGCACCCTGGTGACGTGGCACGAGCCCAGCCCCGATAGTGTGGGCCCCCTTTTTATTGACGTGTTGAGAGTATCAGGTCGGCTGCTGACGTGTCTGGAGTACCAGGTCGGCTGATGACAATAGCAGCCGCCGAGGAGATGCTGACGAGGTCAGTTCGGACCCTCCGCCTAGCTCGGCCCAAGAGCTGAGGTCGGCCAAATAGCGGGAGCAGCCCCGGCGTCACAAGTACTTACGCAGGCCCGAGGTCAGCTCGGCCACAATGTGTGACGTGCCCTCAACAGCTACAGTAACCGACAGCAAGAAGACAATCCACGTGTCATCTGACACGCTAACACCATCTGTGGCTGATAGGACACCCGCCATAAATGCAGAGGCGGTGTACACAAGTTCCGAGGTCCTCGCCATTAATGCAAGAGGCTACGCGGGTACAGCAGGGGTAATCATCATGCCTACCCCGGGGCCAGTCCGGCCGGCGCAATGATGATCTACCAGAGCCTATAAGATGTTTGCACTATAAATAGAACACTTAGTAGCCATTCGAGGGATACGAAAAATCCTCTGAAAACAGCATTCAACTCGGCTGTAATTATTTTACCGTCCCAGTTACTGAGCATCAGCCCTAACACTTACGAAAGTTGATACTCAGGTAGTCTGTACTATTTTTGGCATCACCAACAATCAATTTCCCAATGTAATGCTCAAGAAATCTAAAATACATCAACTAGCAAAACGAAGAGGAAACAATAAATAACGTTGGACATTGGCTACAATTACACAAGTCAAAGGTCTAATACTCTAATCTCTACCCTTCTGTCATCCAAACAATCACCTGACCAAAAACCCAAGAAAACCCACCATCTTTTCCCCACAGTTAGCAAACATCATGTTCCCATTTACAATCAAGCTACCAATATTCAGACAAAAAAATATAACTACCCAAGAAAAACTAAAAACTGACAAAGTAAATAAAAATAAATAAAGTAAAAAAAATAAAAACAGAAATAAAAAAGAAAAAGAAAGAACAGTGGTACCTTTTATGGGCTTGTGCATAAATGAAAATCCAAGCGACAGGGGAGAAGAGAAGATTTTGCAAGAGAGGGGGGTATATATAGAGGTCAGGATGTTGGGCGTCTTTTCTTTGTATTTTGGCAGCCACTAGCCAGCAATTTGTTGTCACTTTCCACTGATTTTCTGCCCTCTATGTATCTGTCATTTCTCGTCTCTTTCAATGCTGACGTGCATGTGGGCCCCCCATGGATAAAAATTATTCCCCCGTCCAATTTTGATAGCATGGTTTGACTTTCACACGGATTAAGAATTTGAAATTAATATTTATTGAAAAAGTAAATTTTACTTGTATATTTCTCAATATACCCCTATATTAAATATGACAACTGACTTTTATTAATAACCATATATAATAAATAGGGGTAGATTAGAAAATGAAAAAATTAAATTTATACCAATAAAGAAAGTAACTTATATTTTTGGACAGATAAAAATGGAAAACAAGCTTATCAAAATGGGACGGAGGGAGTAAAAACCTCTTTACTGCCTTTTTTAACCGGACAGGACATCAAAAAATTCTCTAGAATTACTCTAATGCGGTAAATTGGAGATCGGAATCTGAAGAAGAATGCAAATGCGATTGGATTCGTATTTTATATGTGGATACATTACGATACTCACACATGATTGAATGTGTAACACATATTCCTTTTGATGGCGGGAAAGAGTACATGACACATATTCACTCATGCGTGGGCACCGTAGAGTGCCCACAAATGGACAACGAATCAGGACTTAATACAAATATTAATATCGTGCTGAAAATTTGTGTCTCCTTCGAGTGCCACGATAGAACTGGATAGCACAACTTGGTGATTGGCATGAAAACGTGTTACACTATGCATAACACACACCACATATAAGTAACTTTCATTTTCTTTTCTTAAAAAAAAAATTAAAAAAATAATATCAATAAAATTTTTTGCTTAAATAATACTAGCTAACTACTCATTTGTCGCAAAAGTAAAGTTGGTGCTAAATAAAATTTTACTATTTAAGACTACTGTAAAAATTTGTTTTGATGCCATATAGTATATAATACCGCATAAAATTCATGTAAAATGATAGTAGCTCTAATTTACGTTCTATCAGTGTTGAATATTTTGTGCGAGTTCGGAATTTATGTTACAATCTTTCTTTTATTTTATTTTATTTTTAATTTTAATTAGATTTTGATCCACAAATTTTTTAATTGAAACTCTATAGTAATGAGGCATTTCATCATTGTTAACAAATAAAATGCTTAAAACATGAAAGCGAAAATTTTCACCTATTAAACACAATTATTTTGTATTGCACAGAATAATAAGGCAGTGGGTAAATCCTCATAAATCTGATCAAGGATAATGCGAGGTTGTTTGATTGGTACACTGATTAAGTGTCATTATCAATAATTTAAAGTACTATGTCAACAGCCCGACCTTAGCTCAGTTGGTAGAGCGGAGGACTGTAGTTGTATTGCTGTCATCCTTAGGTCGCTGGTTCGAATCCGGCAGGTCGGATTTTTGCAACATTTTCCTCCAATTTCGTTTGACTTATTATTATTTTTCTTTTGTGTTGGAATCTGGCAGGTCTGATTATCTGAGTTTTTGTAATTCATATTCAAGTATTAACTTTTTAATCAAAATTCTAACGAAAAAAAAAAACTAATTGTTTGAATTTCTTTCAATCTATCTACACATTCTAAGAAACTGCACCACTTAAAAAAAATAATTTTTTAAGGTCGCTCAACAAAAATAATTTATTTCACCTATAAATAATTATTAGACTTCAAAACTCAAGCAACCCCTTTAAACAATGAATAATTTCTAACTATAGGAAGGATTCCTCTAACTTAGGGAAAAAGACGCTTACCTCTACTATGATCACTTTTCACAAAATATTCATTCTTCCACTTGGCTTCACTAAACAATCATTGATTGTTCTTGTTCTTATTTTAATTTTGTAGAAATCTCAAGCTTTTGTAACCTAATTTCATCGTTGTACCCTCATTTCTCTTGTCTCCATTCGTCAAATTCTCTACTACGACATGACACTATTCTTATTGTTTATTTATTGTTTGCCAAACGATATACTAGTTAATTTATATATAGCTTCAATAATTTTTTAAAACTTTTTTTAATACTACTAGTAATAACTAATAATAAATAAATAAATAAAGCCCATTAGAATATTTTTAATGTGGGAGTGGAAAATATAAAGAAAAACGAAGAGCAAAAAGCTAAAGGAGAAACCAAATTTGGCCCATTTTTGATTTTTTCCAGCACCAAACCCATTCAAAATGGGTTTTTAGACCTTAGGGCTATTGATTTTTGGTGGGAGGGGAGCCAAATTTGAGTTTTTATCATCCAATATCAGAAATACTCTTGATAGGGGAAAGCATAACATGAGGGGTAGGGGGAGCCGAGAGTGGCTTAAATATAGCCCCTCTTTTGGCTTTATTCCCTTCAAATTTTTGAAAAAATGGATTTATATATCTTTAAATTATTCAATATTGTAGAAAAAGGGAATGAGACCTCGTTCTTTCCACAATTAATAGAAAGTTTTAAAATTAGGTGTAGATTGTGTGGTTCATCTATTGTCAACTTGTTGGTAGTTTTTGTTTTTAAATCTACGTTAAGTTATATGAATAATACATAATTGTTCCCGATGATAGGGGGACTCATGTTGGCCCCACATTTTTTCTCCCAAAAATGGGAGTGTTGGCATGATTCACATTTTTTTTCCCAAAAATTGGGGTGTTGGCATGATATGTTGCCAACAAAGTTGATAAGGGATCGTTTTTGAATAATTATTTGGGTGTTAGGATGCGTGTAAAAATAAGTTTTTATATGTTTTTATGTGATACATGAGAGAGAATGAGTCAAATTGAATGGTAGAGATTTGTGTAATGGAAGTAGATCCCACAAGATATGTGGATGTGAAATACGAGAGGCTAACTGACGATTTTAACTTTTAACTAATCCAACCTGCAAGGATGAGCTTTTAACGTAACCATAACCGAACCCACTACTAACCAACTCAACTAAACTATCAACTTGTGAATATAATTGCACAATTTAATAATTATTATGACCTTACACCTATAGCTTCGTCCATGCTAGCAAACTGGTCTGCTCGGTTTTTTTCAATCAGAATCGACCCGCCGATCGAGTCAAGAAAATAGCAAATCATATTTGCCCCATCGACCAATCGGTTCGATTTTTTTCTCCCCGTTCGGCTCGGGTAACCACGGTTTTCGATTTTCACAATTTTTTTTGTCATCCCTAAATATAAGAGAGAATAAATAAAGTTAAAAAAGTATATAAAAATATATAAAAGCCTAAACCCCAAGTTTTTCGCCAGCATTAAAAATGCTCGTATCGGCCCACTGGAGTGAATGACTGGTTCCGGCTTGATGACTTGATCCGTTCATGTTCAACATCGGTAAACAGTAAAAACAATAATAAAAACCCTAGTCACGGTGGCGTCTCAGAATCTACTGAAACGGGTTATCTTCCAGCAACTGAAGCCTCCAATACAGTTTCTCTCCCCATTGTTAATCTTCAAATCGAATAAATTCAGGTAATTTGTTTCACTTTTCATAATTTTCGACTGTCGTTGTGCTTTCCTATTAGTTAGTAGTCATTTGGTGTTTACTGCTTTTTCGATTAATTTCGTCTATTTGTATGTTATATCTGATAAACTTCTCAGTCAATTTTTTGTTATTTTCTGTTCAGTGTTGAGAATAAGGGAGATTGGAAGCTTTTATTCCGAAGTTAGTTTGTTGGTTCTTTTGTTGCAAATTTAGTTAATTTTCGGATATGGACATGGAAATTACATTGTGTAAGTTAAATGTTTTTTGTTGTGCTAAAAAAATAATAATCATAATTAAAAAACAAATCTGCTTTTCTTAATAGAAAATATGCCATTTTTCTTCATATAAAATTTAAAAAATCTCTGCTTTCTTAATATAAAAAAGGTGTCAATTATCCCAGTAAGTTCTTTGGTGCTTATTTAGTTAATTTCTGGTATTGGACTTGAAAATGATATTATGTGAGTGATATGTTTTTCTTTGCTCAATGAAAAGATTTCTGCTTTCTTAATAGAAAAGGTGTCACCTCTCACCTCTGTAAAAACTTTACTCTATTGGGTGTATTGTGATATTATTTTGATGTAATGCTATGCATCTGTCTCTTTTGCACAGTTTCTGTGGGCTTGTGTGTAACGAAATGGCGGAAGAAAAGGGAAAAAGCTTTGCACGCAGGGATGAACTTCTGAAAATTGAGTCAATGGTTCAGAAATGGTGGGAAGAGGGTGATGTTTTCAAGGCTGAAGCTAAGGACTTTCCACCAAAACCTGGCGATAAATTCTTTGGGAATTTTCCCTTTCCCTATATGAACGGTTATCTGCACTTGGGCCATGTGTTTTCTCTTTCAAAGCTCGAATTTGCTGCAGCATTTCATAGATTGAGGGGTGCAAATGTGCTTTTGCCTTTTGCTTTTCATTGTACTGGGATGCCCATTAAGGCCTCAGCTGACAAGCTCAAACGGGAGATTGAGATGTTTGGATACCCTCCTGTGTTTCCTGTTGTAGAAGAAGAAGATGCTGCTGCTGAGCAAGAGGTAAAACCAGAGGGTGAAAGTGCAGGGAATCAGAGTCAACCTGAGGGTAAATTTAAGGGTAAGAAATCGAAAGCTGTTGCTAAATCTGGTGGTGTAAAGTATCAATGGGAGATTATGCAGAGTTACGGTCTGACTGATGAAGAGATTGAGAAGTTCAAAGATCCATATCACTGGCTGACCTTTTTCCCTCCCCTGGCTGTGGAGGACTTGAAGGCTTTTGGGCTGGGATGTGACTGGAGACGTACTTTCATCACAACTGATATCAATCCTTATTTTGACTCTTTCGTCCGCTGGCAAATGAGGAAACTGAAATCAATGGGTAAGATTGTTAAAGACTTGAGATATACTATATATTCACCTCTAGATGGGCAGCCTTGTGCAGATCATGATCGGGCTTCTGGCGAGGGCGTTATTCCACAGGAGTATACAGTCATCAAAATGGAGGTGGTCTCACCTTTTCCACCAAAAATGAGTGTTTTGGAGGGAAAGAACGTGTATCTTGCTGCTGCTACTTTGAGACCTGAGACCATGTATGGGCAAACAAATTGTTGGGTATTGCCAGATGGGAAATATGGGGCTTTTGAAATTAATGATACTGATGTGTTTATCCTAACAAAGAGAGCAGCTCTGAATTTGGCTTATCAGAGGTTGTCGCGTGTTCCAGAGAAACCAACTTGTTTGGTCGAGTTGACTGGTCAAGATCTTATCGGTTTGCCCCTGAGATCACCTTTAGCATTTAATGACATCATATACACTCTGCCCATGTTATCAGTTCTTACAGACAAGGGTACTGGGATTGTTACTAGTGTTCCAAGTGATTCTCCTGATGATTACATGGCCCTCCAAGATTTGAAATCAAAGCCAGCATTTAGAGCAAAGTTTGGCGTGAAGGATGAGTGGGTTGTGCCATTTGAGATCATACCTATCATTCACCACCCAGATTTTGGAGATAAGTCTGCTGAGCGAATATGCATTGAGAAGAAAATCAAAAGCCAAAATGAGAGGGAAAAGCTTGATGAAGCCAAGAAAATAATCTACAAAGGAGGATTCTATGAGGGAACCATGATTGTTGGAGAGTTTGCAGGAATGAAAGTCCAAGAAGCCAAAAATCTGATAAGAAGCAAACTCCTCGAGCTGGGCCAAGCTGTTGTGTATAGCGAACCTGAAAAGAAAGTTATGTCAAGATCTGGTGATGAGTGTGTTGTAGCTTTGACTGATCAATGGTACATCACTTATGGAGAGACCGACTGGAAGAAATTAGCAGAAGAGTGTTTGGCTGGCATGAATCTCTATTCAGATGAGCCACGGCATGGATTTGAGCACACGTTAAGCTGGTTGAATCAGTGGGCTTGCTCCCGTAGCTTCGGGCTTGGAACTCGTATTCCCTGGGACGAGGACTTCTTAGTCGAGTCTTTGTCTGATTCGACTCTGTACATGGCTTATTACACTGTGGCCCATCTCTTGCAGAGGGGTGATATGTACGGTACTGAGAATTCTTTAGTAAAACCTGAGCAGCTAACGGACGAGGTTTGGGATTTCTTGTTTGTTGGTGGGCAGTATCCTTCATCTTCTGATATACCTTCTTCTACTCTCAATGAAATGAAGAAAGAGTTTGAATACTGGTATCCATTTGATCTCAGAGTTTCTGGCAAGGATCTAATTCAAAATCATCTCACCTTTTGCATATATAACCACGTAGCCATTATGCCTAAACACCACTGGCCTCAGGGATTTAGGTGTAATGGGCACATAATGCTCAACTCTGAGAAAATGTCAAAGTCAACTGGAAACTTCCGGACAGTTCGTCAAGCTATTGAGGAATTTTCAGCCGACGCTACAAGATTCTCTCTTGCTGATGCTGGCGATGGCATGGATGATGCCAACTTTGTCTTCGAGACAGCAAATGCTGCAATCTTGCGTCTGACAAAAGAAATAGCGTGGATTAAGGATGTCTTTGAAGCCGAGTCATGTTTGAGAAGTGGGCCCCCTTCCACTTATGCAGATCGCGTGTTTGCTAACGAAATGAATATAGCAGTCAAGATGACCGAAAAGAGCTTTAGTGAGTACTTGTTTAGGGAAGGTTTGAAAACTGGTTTTTATGATCTTCAAGCAGCAAGAGATGAGTATAGGCTATCGTGTGGATCCGGGGGGATGAACCGTGATTTGTTATGGCGGTTTATGGATATTCAGACGCGTTTAATTGCTCCAATATGTCCACATTATGCTGAATATGTCTGGCAGGAGTTGTTGAAGAAAGATGGATATGTGGTGAAAGCTGGTTGGCCTCAAGCTGAATCACCAGATCTCACTCTCAAGAAGGCCAATAAGTACTTGCAAGATTCAATTGTATCCATGAGGAAGCTTTTGCAGAAACAAGTTACAGGTTCAAAAAAGGGTAATGTAAATTTACCTAATAGCCAAAATAAGCCAACTGTTGGTTTGATATTTGTAAATGAGCAATATGATGGGTGGAAGAAGGAATGCTTGAATATACTCCAAAGGAATTTCAACGTTGAGACGAAATCGTTTGCCCCCGACCAAGAAATTCTATTGGAGTTGCAGAAAAGTGCAATTGGACAAGAAGGTAATTTCAAACAAGTACAGAAGCTGTGTATGCCTTTCTTGAGGTTCAAGAAAGATGAGGTTATGGCTGTCGGGGTTCAAGCATTGGATCTGAAGCTACCCTTTGGTGAAATCGATGTATTGAAGGAGAACTTGGATCTTATCAAGCGACAGTTGGGTCTCAACCGTTTGGAAGTTTTGTCTGCTACAGATACTGACGCTGTTGAGAAAGCTGGGAGTCATGCTACTCTTCTGAAGAATAATCCACCATCCCCAGGAAATCCTACTGCTATCTTTACGAATGAATAAGATTAATTTTGCAGATTCTGTTTTGTTGAATTCTATGTTATTACGTTCTTGTTAGAGCTTAATTTATACACGCTTGATATGTCGTTACAGCTCCTTGCCAGGAAAAGTGAAAAGCAAGAATTTTAGCATGAATTTGATTGACATTCTTGATTTGGTTTTGAAATATGTGACATGGTTTTTGTGGGTTTTCATATTTGATGCTTGATTTTACTTTCTGTGGGTTTCCATATTTAATGCAGTGATAAGGTATCTGACTTGAATATTGTTGGTTGGAAGATCCGGGCTCACCAATTTTAGCAACCTTCTTATGTTTTATGGAATTGATCCACTGAGAGAGTTCTTAGAAGGGATTGTTTCTGATGGAATTGATCCATTTAGAGAATTCTCAGAAAGGAAAAACCTTCAAGTTTTGTCGGATTCCAAATTGTTGAAGATGTCGGACTTGAAAATTTGTTCTTTGAAAGCTCCATTCTCACCAAAATTTACAACCTTCCTCTCTCTTTTGGTATAGAGCCTGCAAAAGTATCAGATGAATTGATGATATTTCCTTTGAGGAGATTTTTTTTAACAAAGATGAATTGTTAAGTAAATGAAAAGATCATTTACCAATGAACCCATGAAGGTGGTGTTTGCCAAATTAATGTATTGAAACTCTATCAGATATCCAATCTCCAGTAGAATGATGCCACTAAATAGATTGTTGCCGAGTTCTAAGAAAGTGGGCTTCGACACACTTCTAATAGTGCTAAGATGGTATGAGGCCACCGAAATCGTTACATAAGAGGTTGAGTCTTGTAAGATACGAAAATGATGCAAAATCGAGATGCTCGAGTGTGCCATTGACGTTTTGATTAGATAAGTCTATCTCGAAAATCGACCCATTTATATTGCACACAATCCTTGTCAATCTACAAAGACCTGTAACATTTTCAAGTCTTTCCATGTCCTATGGATCTAGAGAAACACAAGATGACATGCTGTTTTTCCAACTTAAAAGAGCCTCTGTTTCTCTACTTTTAGATGATGGGATCAATCACTAGAATAGAAACCACATACATCGTTTTTTCTACAATTTTTTGCACACAATTTTTGTTGAAGTATCTTTTTCTTGTGTAGTAACATATATTGTGCAAGTCCTAATCCAATAGATTGTGCAATAGTATCTGCGTGCTATGCTGGTGAGTGTTGATTCAAAGTTGTATGCTTGCCTTTCTTACTAATTTGTTAAACATGTTATCAATTTGTTAGTCGTGATCTTAGTCGAGATCTGGTACAAAATCATAGCGTCGACAATTATGTATTATTCATCTGACCTAACATAGATACCCAAAAATTTTTTTTTAAAAAAATTTCGATAGATGGCGTGGTGTAGAGATAGTACTCTCGTGGGGAGTAGAACAAATCCAATTAAATCAATATCTAGCTTATGAGGAGACAATGAAAAGTAAACACGGCAAGAATATCGAAATGAACAACTTCAATTCCCATGCACATAATTCATAATAATCTCGAAAACAAATCAAAATCAAAATTCAAAAAACCCACTTTTTCTTTTTTCCTTTTTTTTTTCTTTTCTTTTCTTCATCATCCCACAATTAATCTAATTCTTTCTTGATCATCTACATGAAGAGGACTGATCATAGACCGGCAGGAGAAACCTTCACCATTTCTCTCTCTCTCTTCTCCATTTCATCCCTAAACTTCTTGTAAATATCAGTCTTATAATACTTTCTTGTTCTCATCACCAAAATAAACGAAACAAGAGCTCCAAACAAGTTGGCACCAGCCAAGATCAAGAAAGATAGCCTGTAACACTTCTTCCCAATGCAAGTCAACTCTCGTACCATCGACCTAGTCAACCCTTTACTAGCAAGTTGTTTCAATGCCTCGTTATCGTACATTTTCCCCGTGACTCTCACGTTGAACACGTACGACCCAAGAGGGCTAACTAACTGCCCACAATTGAAGAGAGTTGAGTAATATTTCAACCCGAAAAGCTCGGAAATTATGACAAAAATCATCGTTAACTGAATCCCATATGCAAACCCGATCAACAACGACGCCACGTAGACGGACCCAGAAAAGGGCAAGGCAATCAAGATATCGCCAAAGGCCGCTACTACTAGGGCAAATGTCATCATAAGTGTACGAGGTACTTTCCATTTCAAGAGTAGCTTCTCTGAGACAAATCCTGAAAATACCCTACCAAAATAGTTCCATATGCTTACTAGTGAAACAAATGTACTAATGGTATGAGGAGGGTACCCTAATGACTCACCAATTTGTCCTAGGTTGTCAACTGCGGTCAAACTACAACCTAGTCCACAAAATGTAGCCAAGAAAAGAATCATCATGTCCCAGCTTAGTAGGGCTTGTAATATTGTGTAATCTTCACCCCTTTTAGGTTTCTTGAATATGTCCTCGAAACACCCGGGTTCGTATTTTTCCTCGACTGGCTTTGACTCGGTCAAAGTTGGTTCTTGGACAAGAACCCTAGTCGGGACTTCTATAGCACCATCTCTTCTCGATCTCCACGTGTAATATTCTTCCCTAATCGCGATGAGGCATGGGACAAAAATCATCGCACAAACAGCGGTTGTACTAACAATGAAGGCTTTATGAGAAAAATTGACATATTTTTGTGCAATTGTCAATCCCATCAAGAGTAACGCCAATGTAACTGATATTACCAAATTCTCATACAAGACCTTAGTCTCATTAGGATGCCTAGAAATCTCCATTATCCTAATGTTAAATATAAAGAAGATTGAAATCACGGCGGGTAGCCAACCAATGAGGAGGATCATAGATTTACCATCATTGCCATAGATGGAAAGATAGAGTTGGGTAAAAACTGCCCCACTTAACCCTACATAACCCTTCATTAACCCTAGTAACATACCTCGACTTTCCGGGAAATTTTTCACGCATGTCACGAGTGATCCCGTGTTTGCGAAATTTTTGTGAATTGGCCCTATGCATATGTAGACACACATTTGCCAAACTTTAGGGGTTGCTATTCTTTTCGTCACCGCAAGCCATATCATGAAATAGCCGACAAAATTCATCGCAGAGCCAATCAAGAGCACAAACCAAACGGGCGTCACCTCGGCTATTAGGCCCGACAAAACGCCGATGTTTGCGCCCACATCTTTGCATGTGCTTAGAGTATTGAGGGTCGATTGGTCGTAGCCAAGGGTGTCTTTGATCACTTTTGAGTACACGCCGAAGAGATAGGTTGCACCGGCGGCAGCCATGATAATGAAGGAGGCAAACATCATGAACCACCGGCCGGTGAGGACTTGCAATGTAAAACGACATAATCCACATCCTTTTGCCGGCGGGGAATTGGAAGTGTGGACTACTTTTTGATCAGCCATGAGGTAATAGGGTTCTGTTGGAGATTAATGTGAGAGTATGGGAGATTGAAATTGAAATTAAGTGAAAGTATATAACTTCTCTAGTTACACCGGAGGATAGAATTATGAATTATCCTTTGTGATTTTGGATAATTTAACTAAGCACAATTTTCTAGATATGATGATATATAGCTGTTAGAGATAAGATAGCTAACAAAAAACTCGTGTGCCATATAACAAAAAGATTGCCTCCCAAAAAAAATGACAAGAAGATGTCAATGCTTGTGTTCAAAAGGCAATTTTTTTTTTTTTGGACCGGATAATAAATTTTGAAATTAGATATGCTCGATCTATTTTTTTATTATTATTATTTTGAAAGAGATTAAGAGCTCTTATATATTGATAATTAGTGTTAGAGATAAATTGGTTACTCTATATTTGAATAAAAACCAAAAATCCACATTCTTAATATTATGGATAAGAATACGTACGAAGAATTTGAACTGTCTATAATTATACAATCGATAATGTTTTGACCTCCATGTTATTATCCATAAAAGCATAAAAAGTTTAAAAATTCAAATTTGTTCAAACAAATCACATCCATATATCTCCTATGATCCACTTGTACTATTAAATTTTACCATTCAACTCTACTCATTCTCTCTCTTCTTACTTATAAAAATAAATTAAAATTTGTACTATTAAAATTCACGCATAATTTATTTATTTATTATAGATTATAACACATCACCCTTTTTTCATTAAAAAAGCACACATCACCTTTTTCCACAAAACTGAAAGATATTTGCCTAGTAAAGTGTTTAAATAGATTTATTTTTTAGGTCCACAATATATAATTCATATTTAAGTTGTTTAGTATATATAACATATATATCTCTTTCAGATTTCCATACCAAAATAAAATTACAAAACAAATCTCTTTAGAATTCTTTTTTACAATAAATTAGTATAAATAGGAGTCATGCTAATTCCATTTTGTAAGAAAGTCGTTCAAGCATTTCTTAAAATATATTCTATGTTCTAACAAAACATACAAACAGTGTGGATCCGAACAAATTATATATATGGGTCAGGGCAATAAGATGTTTTACATATATACGATTGTGTACCGTTCTCTAAAATATGCTGTAATTGTCACGACCCATCCCAAGCCGTCTACCTAGACTCGAGACGAAGCGTGTGCCGATGGCTGGTGCCAACTAGATGCGGCACCCACCACCAAGGCATCTTAACCATACAATCTTTTAAAAACACTCACTCGAGACGAAGCGTGTGCCGATGGCTGGTGCCAACTAGATGCGGCACCCACCACCAAGGCATCTTAACCATATAATCTTTTAAAAACACTCATATACAAGTTTTCAAAAGAAATTTTGACAGAATCTCCCTTATAATATTGACTAAACCAACTTATAATGCATTATAAATTCCCAAGCAAAACATACTTAAATAAATTAAGGATTTCCAAACCATCCAAGCATGCTCAACCAAGTAGTTTAAATATCGATCACCTCCCTAGCTATCATATTACATCCCAAAATATAGAACTTTTAAATAGTTGCATATACTTAACAAAATACATCCCCAAATCCAATCTATATAGTTAAAATATAATATCACTTCTAAGGGATTAACCAAAATAGACCATGGAATTTGCCTACGTTTATAGCTCGATGGATGTTGCAAAAGCCCCTTCCAAGATGCTCAAAATGCTATCTTCTTCCTATAATAATAAGAGTTAGGGGAAAACATGAGTATATAACCCATTGAATGGAAATTTATAGTAAAGATATTTTTAAATTTTTTGTTAAAGACAATTTAATCCAAAAGCCTTGTAAACTTAACATAAAACATACTTTTCAATAATTTACTCGTAGAGAGACCATCTCATGATCATAAGCACCATATTTAATAATCCGTAATACATAAGAAAATCCTCACCAAAAGAGCACCCAATAAATTCATCTGCGGAAGCTGTAACATGTATTTAGTCATACGTGCGTAGACAGTGGAACACTTTTGCACATGGCCCAAGGCCCCTCAGTGCACGAAAGTAGGTCCCGAAGACCTCATATACATATATAACCCCTTATACACGGCCGTAGCCCCTCAGTGCATAAGAGTGGTTACCAATTCTAGCATGGGGCCGAGGCCTCTCAGCACACTAGAATAAGGATAGATAATTACATCGGGTACTTCTGGTGGTTTTGAAATCCATATTTTAATACTTGAAAAACATGACAATAATCCATTATGATAAGACAAGCTTAATTATGAAGAATCTATTGAAAAATCAAGCTTATCTTTTAATAGCATCGTAGTCAAAAAATTTCTATAAATATTTATAGAGTTTAGAAATCCATTTCTAAAGAAAACAAGTAGCTTTGAAATATTTTTGTAAAAATTTAAGAAACATAAATACTTGAATTTATGTGAATTTATGTGAAACTCTAAGTTCTCACGTCAATAATTTTTCAGTCACAAAATAGATAGTCGCCTCCTAGTTCAGCGATATAACTGCACCAATCTCCTCATTACCTCTTGAGATAAGAGATAATATTGAAATCAACACTAAGTTAATAAAACGGTAGAATAGTTTCAGTCTCAAATCAATCCTTACATTTGGTTCTCTTATTATAGTGTTATACCTCTCTTAATGGAACAATCACTACCTCTTCAAGACTACCAAATTTTTAGTATCATTTGGAATTCAAATTAGAGCCTTAAACATAATTACCTCATCCCCATAGGAGGTCAACTTAATAGTTAACTTTTCATCTACCAACATTAATAATCCCATAACTACCAATTATATCAAATTCCAATATTTATCAACTCAAAATAGACTAAAATATATCTAAACATGCTTATCCATAGCTAAATCTTTAAATCAACTCAATAGTTAAAACCCTAACTTTTAATACCAAGCATATTCTTTAATTAACATAAATACTTAATAGATATCACAAAATTCATCATTTCCTCTTCTACATAATCATATTTAAACCATAAATCAAAAGTCCTAATTTTATACAATGTAGAGTAGCCAAATTATTCACTTACCTAAATAAAATTGGGAGAAAATCTTATAAATGACAAACCTAAACAATAAACATCACAAAGTAGGCCAAGCTTCCCAATTTTCCCTCCTTTTTCCTTTCCTTCTCTTCCTCTTCTTTTTCCCGATTCTTCTTCTGGCCATCCTCCTTTCTTGCTTTTTGACAAAATGTATCAGGCCTTGTTTGGTTGTTGTTTCATATATTAAATATTAAATATAATCTTTTGGCAATTGATCCCCCAACTTATCTCCTTCATTTAATTAGATCCACCAATTAATTCTTTTCTTATTTTCAACCAAATCCTCAACTTATATAAATTTTAAAAGTAACTCCTATAAATTAATTTAGTCCATTTTAGTCACAATTAACTTTGACTTTGACTATTCCACATTTGACTTTGACTAATAAAAATTTGACTTTCGATTTAAAAGTGAGTTATTACAGTAATTCTATTAAAAAAAATGCCATAATTATCTACGTTATACAAGCCTCCATGAAAGAGCACCATGTTTATCATGTACGATGAATTTGTCCCCAAAAAAACAAGAAGAAAAATAATGTTATCTACACGCCAAAGAGAGGTTGCGCCAGTTCCCATGAAAGAATCAGATCAATTTGCAAAAAATTTGAAGGGAAAATATTGTCGAATATGGAACCACGCGGGAAAGAAAAAGGGAAAGTAACTAACTCAACAAATATTACAGTGTCTATTTCAACAACCCAAGAAGATTGGGAAAGTATCCCGAGTGATGTTCTAATGCGCACAGTGGGCACCTTTATGGTGCCCACACTTCGGGAAAAATCGTGTGGGTCCCACCGACCCCTACCATCAGGGCAATTATGTATTATTCATCTAATTTAATGTAGATATCAAAAAAATTTTTAAAAATAAATTTAACGCTGAAGTGGCACCACTTCCGCAGCCATGGGCACGGAGCTTATGTTGCCAATGTTGGCAACAGAACTCCAGCGATCCCAATATCCCCATTATGGAAGTGTTGTGTGGTTTGAAATTACAAGTTGCCATGAATCTACAGAGGAGATGCGGGGTTTTTTTTTTTTTTTCGAAGAAGGAGAAGGTTTTTTTAATTAGTTCTAGATGTTGCTTTTGGTCCTGAATATATCAAGGTCCGTCTTACTCGTACAATTACAAAGAAGTAAATCATCGAGTTAAATTTGCATGAGACCAACGTACCTCTTTGCATTTGAGTTGCATTTGTCACATGTCAATGTCCTTTCCTTCAATTGGATTATTGTATGTCTTAATCTATTCATTAACAGCACTCACTTAATTTTTATATTTTTGTATTTTTTGTTTTTATTTAATTTGTGTATTATGCACTTAAGCTACTGATATAAGTTTTGTAAATTAATTATTATTAAGTGTTATAAAAGATGTAAACAATGTAGTAATTTGTAGAATTTAATTCTGGCTTAATTCTCGTGAATTTAATTTCATTAATAATCAAGCTCTATTTATAGGAAACTTGAATTCAAGACAATCGTAATTACATAATTTCATCAAGGGTATAATAGTCATTCACATATAATAATTACATCTTTTACCAAATTATTCCTCCATCAAATTATTCCTCATAATTCATAACCACCACATTATTCTCAATTATTCATAACACCTAATAATTATTCTTCAATTATTATTCATAACACTCCAGCTGAACGACTATTAATACAAATGTCTTCCTGACTGCTTTGGAGAAAAACCCAATGGGGAAAAAACTTCCAAACCGATTGCGGGATAGCTTGGAGTGGTTATATATCGCTTCATCAAAACATTGCTCCCCCGATGCCTATCGATATGAGTATTCACGTACGCTCGTTAAAAACCTTGTCAAGAAAAACCCAGTGGAAAAACTTGATCAAGGAAAAAGAGTACACCGCCCGCTTTGATTTCATATCTTGAGAACTGATATCTTTACTTCGCTAAATGATTTCAATATCATCATCGCTTGGATCTAAAGCATTAGCTCCATTATAACTTGATCCAATAGATACATCAGATCAATTTCTCCTATCGCTTCAATATACCATGAATATGCCTGCTAAAACCTTATTAGAAAAACCTGGGAAAAACCCTAATGAAGGAAAAAGAGTACATTATTCATGTGAATACGCTTTAAAGTTGCCTCATTAAAAACCTTACTAGAAAACCCAATGGGATAAAACCTCACTAAGGGAAAAAGAGTGCAACGCGTATTTTATACAAGTATGTCGTAAGCATTTCAAAATCTTTCATACATTTGTATAAGTATCATATACATTGGTTTTATACTCTTCTGCTCATTTAGAGTGAATCAATTTTCATACACAACTACAAAACATTCAACATGAACACATGTCTCCAAACACACAATTTGAAGCATATAAATTCATCGTAAAAACATGTAAACATATAAGTAAACCTTCATAATCGACTAACACTTAAAATATATCATTTAACATTTAATACTCACTTAATAGGTTATTTCATTCCTGTGGGCTTAGCTCACCCTTTAGGGTACTCATAAACACGGGTTTAGCTCACTCGATCCTTTAATTTCCTTTTCGGTACTACACACACAATCGGTAATTTAACTTTCATGAGCATGCAACATATAATGACCATCATGCTTATCTTTAAACTTGAGCACTAATCATCATCATCTCATCATCTCATAAGTTAAGGATTTCACATTCACCATTTATCATCTTCAATATATCTCAATATTTTCATTATCATTGATCATATGTAGCGCTACAGTTTCATATCGTGTCGACACATTTCAATTTCATTTCTTTTCCCATATCGACATAACTTATCGAGATATCTCATTATCAATCCTCTTGTAGGATTACACAATATAGTTATATCTATATACTCTTCAAGAGCATATGCCTCCGTTATTAAGACCATCTTTTATAATTTGCTTTGATATATATGTTTGGGGAAATCACATAATATCAACGCTTCAAGCGCTAACTTATCAAAGCATCTTAATCGATATATGTGATTGTTCATAGCATCTTTATGCATCTTTGAACTTCAAGTTCAGATTTCAATTATGAGGATATAACATGATGCATTTCACATATTATTTTCAATCTTTAATACTCCCCTCATGTTGAGAAAATTTAGAACACCAAAACTCAGCATGCTTGGTATGATTTTAATCATATATGTTCTCATCATTTAGCCTTAATATGGGAATTTAGACCGTTTGCATTCTATTCTCGATATCGGCAATTTATTTGAGGACTTTAAATAATTTGCCACATAATATCCCACTTGTATGCGCATACTCAAATCCTTCAGGGATTTATTCAAATCATTGGGATATACATTTACTAGCTTTATTATTAACTGAAATCATGCTCATACCGTGAGCAAATATTTAAATAAATTTCAAATTACGAATCATATACACATGTGACTATCTAGTGGATCCATATCATAATATCTAGTAGTCCACATGGAGGATGAGTGGTCCCATATTTCTCATCCTTTATTCCGTATATATTTGGGATTTATTTCAATATTGGCAAGTAATGATTTCATCATTTATCGAGAACAATCATTGAAGAATTCCTTTAATTCTTCACTTGAAATATTGATTTCAATAATTATTTAAACCTGGATGGTCAGTCCGGTTTTGCAAACGAGTATTATTGAACTTCTAGTTCAGTAAATTCTTATATCGATTTCACTAGTATTCAGATAGTGCTCAACATGATTTATCATAGAAACAATTCAAAGACATATTCCATCATCTTTTGGTGACATTATTGTCTACTACTGCTCAAACACTGAGTTACAAATTTCATACGCATCACATCCGCTATTATTTAATTCCAAAATCGTAGCTCTTACACTTCATATTATTTATTTAAAATCAGAGTCTTATTTCATACGCGTCGTATTATTCTATAAATAAATCATCAAAATTATTGCAAAATTCATCCTAACAAGGGTCTATACATTATAATGGATCGTATGCTCTCAAATCTTCGAAAATACTATCCATCACTACCGATCAAAATCCTAAAAAGGATTTATCGATGTAGGCTGGAAAGATAAAGGATGCTAATGAATAAGGGTATCCCACAAGATATCCGATGCTTGATTGAAGCAAAGGTTCGATTATCTGGTGAGGTTTCAATTCCTTCTAAATACATGCCTGGTATGGGTAAAAGTAGTTTTTCAAAGAAAAGGAGAGCAAAAAGATTAGGAGGATGCTACAAGTGTGCTTGGTGGACATGTGACACTCGATGTAAATCAGGTACTTGTCCGTAAATCGAGAAGATAAAATAGCATTCATTAAGCGATGGATTGAGTAAGGAGCCTTTGGATGATATTCAACGTGCTCTTGAGACACATCCTAGTGGACACGCATAAGGTGAGCTAATGGCCTTATGGGCCAAATTCAAAGATCAACAAACGCTACATGGTCTTGAAAACTTACTTTAGAAGATCCTGCTTGTAAATTTAGTAGAAAAATTTAGCATAATGATTTTCCATATTTATGTAAGAAAGCTCGTGTAATAACAAAGATCAATATATTTCTTTTATTTGTAAATATCGCTTTTTAATTTTAAGATATATATTATTTTTCAATCAATGACATATATGTCATATCACTAAAGAAAATTTCACTTTTTCTCTTTCATATTTGTCAAAAAGTAAATAGTGCACTCAATTATTGGTTTTAAAATTTTTCTTTAAATAGAGGGATTCATATATCTCTCATGTTGAAAATATAGTGCAAAAAGAGAGATAGGAGTAGAGATGGATGTGGAGATTTTAGAATCATCTCATACAAGTCGCCTTTTACCTCGCCATATTAAACCGTATGTATTCTTGGTGGATCTAATGGTAGGCCATATCCAATATGTGGATATGGCAAACCGACTCAGAAAAGAGTTAGGGAGACAAGAAATCAATATACTATACTGAGGAACCAACAACAAACTTTTAGCTAGACTTATAATGGCCACAATCATGGGGAATAAGAGTTTCGAGCGTAATACCTTTCCATCTAGTTGGATCTAATACTTGAATTGAGCCGGTTCTACCATGGGTCCAAAGCAGGTTGGGGCTACAAGCTAATCCATCCACAACCGCATGATGTATATGATGAATAATAGTGATGTTTTCATTGTCCTTCCAAAGCGCTTACAACACACTGGAGGAAATATTCAATATAGCCTCGCGTTGTACGTTGAATTTTCATGTCAAACCAATAGGTTTGTTGAATATTAATAATTTCTTTGATGGCCTACTAGCTGCTTTCTAGATCAGGTGTAAATAATAAGTTTATCTCTCATTCAAATGAGAAAATACTTATTTCTCGCTAGATCGCTGATGAACTACTCATCAAATTTCATGCATATGTTCAAGAATCTGGAAGCCCAGTCCGCTTGGTCCACTGCATCATCGTGTCAAGCTTAAAAGAAATTGATCCTTTAAATATTTCATTATGAATCCTAATGTTGATGGTAAGTAGTTACTGAGTATTTATACTCTCGAGACGCATCCCTCATTTATGGATTCAATATATATTTTCTTTTAGTATTTCTATATTTTCGAGTGTTTATTGTCATCTTTTGATATTCTCAATGTGTTCCACTTCAACTGCTTTTGTACTTCTTCTGAGTAATAATAATAATATCATATTGGCTTTATTCAAATACGTATATCTAGTGATTTTGCTTCTTCAAGAGCATTTTATTCTCATATTAATACAATCTCATATCATCGATGAGATTACTTCATATAAGCTTTCCATGCGATATATTTTCTTTGATTTATCAACATGGGATCTATTCAAAGATTTTACTTTCGCCTATTTATCCAATGGTAACTTCAAGTACCACTTGCTCAATTTTCTCCATTCATATTCCTGTGACATATGAAGAAGTAATTTTATTCTCATCGCCTACTTCTTTGAGAGTATGATTAGAATATTTGATCAACTACTTCTTCCGGAGTAGGATTCGTTATAACCAATCGTGTAGTATAACCCACCACATTGGAAATATGCACACCAATCGTGGTATTACCCACCACATTGGAAATATACTCAAACTATAAAGTGCATAAATTTAAATTGTAGAAATTAAATTTCCTCCAATAGGTGGTCGAACCTACCTTATGGGAATTATTGCAATAAATATAAATTTACTTTAATTTAAATAGCAAGAATTAAATTGCATAATATTTAACTACTTCTTCAGCGTAGGATCTCGCTTAGTAGAAGGTATTACCCATCACTTAGCATATAAAGTGCGTAAATATATAAAACCTTCCGCTTAGTGACGGTTGAACCCATCATCAAGTAGGAGGTATTGCAAGAATTAAATTGCAATAAATAAAGTCACGAGAATTAAATATTGAAGCTTTTCTACGGGGAGCAAATTTGTTCTTCTAGAACAAATACTCATTACTTAAGAGCACACTTATCCTTCTAGAATAAGTACATTATGTAATTGAACTCTTCGAGAGTTACATTAATATTTCGATCTATTAACTCAAATGGACTTCAGTCATAATTAATGGATTTAGAATTTCTTCGAATATTCTATCCATTTTTGTTTATTGTCGCCAAAATTAGGTCAGTCCTTCCTTTTCTGATTCGCAAAGGTAAAATTGTCTATTCCAATCCGCAATGGTTAAATTATCAAACATATTCTATCAATATTATACGATTGGAAAATCGTCTCCTTTTCACTTCCATTTATAAATATCAAAATATTTAATGACTATTTTGTAACATTTCAAAAGTTGGTGTACTAATTTGTAAATTTTGAAAGTTTGATAATAATATATTTCAAACAACGAGTTATTATCCCATTAATATTGGTGTCAAATCGAAGCTCTCGTTAAATCGAGTATAATGGAGTCGAGAAAATTTGATTTTGATAATGTATGCTCCTTATATCTCGATAAAACGAATGTTATAGTTTAATATATTATTATATTATAAAATCATATGATTTACCTTTTTCCCTTTCTCTAATTATTCCAATGGATGAGATTTACTTGCATTCCATTTACGTGATCGGAAAATTCTTTGGACTCCATTCTTCCAATTTTGGGATTTCAGACATCTCCAAGCAGGTTGTGTAGAATGAGGAATTGTGGGAGAAGAATATGAACAAAAGGGAATTTTCGATGATGTATTTGCAAAGAGAGAGTTATTTAGGATTGATGAGGATGAATTAATTCATTGGTAATAATCCAGTTTCTAAAATAAGTTTTTCAAGACTGTAACGCGTTTGTTGATCTTTGAATTTGGCCCATAACGCCATTAGCTCACCTTGTACGTGTCCACTAGGATGTGTCTCAAGAGCCTGTTGAATATCATCCAAAGGCTCCTTACTCAATCCATCCTTAATGAATGCTATTTTATCTTCTCGATTTCTGGACAAGTACCCCACAGATTTACATCGAGTGTCACATGTCCACCAAGCACACTTGTAGCATCCTCCTAATCTTTTTGCTCTCCTTTTCTTTGAAAAACTACTTTTACCCATACCAGGCATGTATTTAGAAGGAATTGAAACCTCACCAGATAATCGAACCTTTGCTTCAATCAAGCATCGGATATCTTGTGGGATACCCTTATTCATTAGCATCCTTAATCTTTCCAAATTTACATCGATAAATCCTTTTAGGATTTTGACTCTGTAGTGATGGATAGTATTTTCAAGATTTGAGAGCATACGATCCATTATAATGTATAGACCCTTGTTAGGATGAATTTTGCAATAATTTTGATGATTTATTTATAGAATAATACGACGCGTATGAAATAAGACTCTGATTTTAAATAAATAATATGAAGCGTAAGAGCTACGATTTTGGAATTAAATAATAGCCAGATGTGATGCGTATGAATTTGTAACTCTGTTTGAACAGTAGTAGACAATAATGTCACCAAAAGATGATGGAATATGCTCGGTGAATTATTTCTATGATAAATCATATTGAGCACTATACTGAGATACTAGTGAAATCGATATAAGAATTTAATGAACTAGAAGTTCAATAATACTCGTTTGCAAAACGGTTGACCATCAGGTTTAAATAATTATTGAAATCAATATTTCAAGTGAAGAATTAAAGGAATTCTTCAATGATTGTTCTCGATAAATGATGAAATCATTACTAGCCAATATTGGGAATAAATCCCAAATATATTTGGAATAAAGGATGAGAAGTATGGGCCCACTCATCCTACATGTGGACTACTAGATATTATGATATGGATCCACTAGATAGTCACATGTGTATATGATTCGTAATTTGAAATTTACGAAATATTTGCTCACGGGATGAGCATGATTTCAGATTTAATGATAAAGCTAGTAAATGTATATCCCAATACTTGAATAAATCCTCAAGGATTTGAAAGTATGCGCATACAAGTGAGATATTATATTGCAAATTATTTAAAGTCCCCAAATAAATTGTCGATATCGAGAATAGAATGCAAACGGTCTAAATTCCCATATTAAAAATTTGAATGATGAGAACATATATGATTAAAATCATACCAACTGTATAAGTTTTGGTGTTCTAAATTTTCTCAGCATGAGGGGGAGTATTAAAGATTGAAAATGATATGTGAAATGCATCATGTTATATCCTCACAATTAAAATATGAACTTGAAGTTCAAAGATGCATAAAAGATGCTATGAACAATCACATATATCAGTTAAGATGTTTTGATAAGTTAGCACGCTTGAAGCGTTGATATTATGAGATTTCCAAACATATATATCAAAGCAAATTATAAAAAGATGGTCTTAATAACGGAGGCATATGCTCTTGAAGAGTATATAGACATAACTATATTGTGTAATCCTACAAGAGGATTGATAATGAGATATCTCGATAAGTTATGTCGATATGGGGAAAGAAATGAAATTGAAAAGTGTCGACACGATATGAAAATGTAGCGCTACATATGATCAATGATAATGAAAATATTGAGATACATTGAAGATGATAAATGGTGAATGTGAAATCCTTAACTTATGAGATGATGAGATGATGATGACTATTGCTCAAGTTTAAAGATAAGCATGGTGGTCATTATATGTTGCATGCTCATGAAAGTTAAATTACCGATCGTGTGTGTAGTACCGAAAAGGAAATTAAAGGATCGGGTGAGCTAAGCTCGTGTTTATAAGTACCCTAAAGGGGGAGCTAAGCCCCTGGGAATGAAATAACCTATTAAGTGAGTATTAAATGTTAAATGATATATTTTAAGTGTTAGTTAGTTATGAGGGTTTACTTATATGTTTACATGTTTTTACGATGAATTTATATGTTTTAAAATTGTGTATTTGGAGACATGTGTTCATGGTGAATGTTTTGTAGTTGTGTAAGAAAATTGATGCACTCTAAATGAACAGAAGAGTATAAAATCAATGTATATGATACTCATACAAATGTATGAAAGATTTTGAAATGCTTTGCAAAAGATACTTGTATAAAATACGCGTTGCACTCTTTTCCCTTGACTGAGGTTTTATCCCATTGGGTTTTCCTAGCAAGGTTTTTAATGAGACAACTTTAAAGGCGTATTCACATGAATAATGTACTCTTTTTCCTTCATTAGGGTTTTTCCTAATCGGGTTTTTCCTAATAAGGTTTTAACGAGGCATATTCATGGTATATTGAGAACGATAGGAGAAATTGATACAAAGGTATCTATTGGATCAAGTTATAATGGAGCTAATGCTTTAGATCCAAACGATGATGATATTGAAATCATTTACCGTAAGTAAATATATCAGTTCTCAAGATATGAAATCAAACGGAGAATTTGCACTCTTTTCCTTCGATCAAGTTTTTCCCACCTGGGTTTTCTTGACAAGGTTTTAACGAGGCAAAGACATGAATACTCCTATACATGGAAGACATCGTGGGAGCAATGTTTTGATGAAGCGATATAACCACTCCAAGCTATCCCGCAATCGGTTTGGAAGTTTTTTTCCCACTGGTTTTTCTCCAAACAAGTCAGAAGACATTTGTATTAATAGTCATTCAAGGGGAGTGTTATGAATAATTGAGAATAATTTGGTGGTTATGAATTATGAGGAATAATTTGGTGGAGGAATAATTTGGTGGAGGAATAATTTGGTAAAAGATGTAATTATTATATGTGAATGACTATTATACCCTTGATGAAATTATGTAATTACGATTGTGCCATTCGAAGTTTTCCTATAAATAGGGCTTCAGTTATTAATGAAATTCATTCCTGAGAATTCCTTAGAATTCATTCTCTCTAAATTCTCTCTATTGTTTATATACTTTTATAACAGTGATTATAATCTCATTTTTGATTATCTATTATATCTAAAAAATTCTCTTTTCACCTACTAGGAGTCATCACTTATCGAAATGAATATTTAGGTCAATTGTGACAACATATATATTAGAATGACCAATAGTTTTTTCACCCATATATTAAGAGTAATTCAATTATCGAAATCAATATTGATGCCTAGCAGTCTATGCGCATTAGGGGTGGGCAAAAAATCTGGAACCGATCGGGTAGAACAGGAACGGAACCGAAAGAATCGGAACTGAACGGTTCTTTAAAAAAATTAAGAACTGGAACCGAAATGAAAACCGAACGGGTCATTTCTAAAAACCAGGAACCGAAACCGGAACCGGAATGCTAAACGGTAGCTTAGCTGCTGCTGAAAAATAGCAGCATAACTGCTGAAGAATAGTAGTTACGCTGCTGATTAGTATGAGCAAATCTCATTTTTTTTGTTATATTTATATTCGAATCAAAATTTATATTTTTTTCTTGTGCTTTTCAAGTGACACGTAATAAAAAATGCATTGTAAAATAATCGAAACCTGAAGGAATCGGAACCGGATGGGTACTTCATTTGAAAAGAACCGAACGGTTCCATTTTTCAAGGAACCAAAATTTACGATTCAGTTCCGCGTAATGAACTACCCGGAACTGAACCCGAAACGCCCACTGTTAATGCGCATACTAAGAGCCATTTTTTTCATGAAAATAATAAAGAACTAATCAACCCGGCCCCACATTTCCAAGATATCAACGACTGCATGTGACTTGTTTTCAAATATTAGTATCACAGAGATAATGATGTAGTATGATTTTACATTGAGAAACAAAGAAGATACATGGGTTGCAATTGCAATAAAACTCTATCTTTATTCGAAACTAACCAAATTACAATAAGACCCGATTATGATTTAAATAAGCACTAGCTAACTTATGACCAAGAAATATAAAATAGAAAAACAATTAAAACCTAATTATTTAACCTAATTAGGATACAAATATCCTCTTCAAATTGAAACAGTCGAGGAAAGATAATAATCTAAAATTAAATTCCTAATTAGAATAATATTCCGGTACATCTTCCATCCGCAGCAGATAAGAGACATTCACATCCCGAGTATATTTCCTTCCCATGCTAATTAAATATTCTCATCAAGACCCGTCAAAAAAATAGAATAAAATAAAAAATTCTCATCAAGTCTATAGTACTTGTTATGAATAATAATTGAAGAATAATTATTAGGTGTTATGAATAATTGAGAAATTTGGTGGTTATGAATTATGAGGAATAATTTGGTGGAGGAATAATTTGGTAAAATGTGTAATTATTATATGTGAATGGCTATTATACCCTTGATGAAATTATGTAATTACGATTGTGCCATTCGAAGTTTTCCTGTAAATAGGGCTTCGGTTATTAATGAAATTTATTCCTGAGAATTCCTTAGAATTCATTCTCTCTAAATTCTCTCTATTGTTTCTATACTTTTATAACACGTTATCAGCACGAGTCTCTAACCCTTTGAGTAATATGAAAGAAGTATGCTTCTACAAACAGATCTTATAGATGATCTTACAGACGAACCTGGATTATTACCAATGAATTAATTCATCCTCATCAATCCTAAATAACTCTCTCTTTGCAAATACATCATTGAAAATTCCTTTGTTCATATTCTTCTCCCACAATTCCTCATTCTACACAACTCGCTTGGAGATGTCTCAAATCCCAAAATTGGAAGAATGGAGTCCAAAGAATTTTCCGATCACGTAAATGGATTGCAAGTAAATCTCATCCATGGAATAATTAGAGAAAGGGAAAAAGGTAAATCATATGATTTTATAATATAATAATATATTAAACTATAACATTCGTTTTATCGAGATATAAGGAGTATACATTATCAAAACCAAATTTTCTCGACTCCATTATACTCGATTTAACGAGCTTGATTTGACACCAACATTGATAGGGTAATAACTCGTTTTGAAATATGTTATTATCAAACTTTCAAAATTTACAAATCAGTACACTAACTTTTGAAAAAGTTACAAAATAGTCCTTGAATATTTTGATATTGATAAATTGAAGTAGAAAGGAGATAATTTTCCAATCGTAAAATATTGATAAAATATTTTTGACAATTTTACCTTTACAATTGAATGGACAATTTTACCCTTAGGGTAAAACCGACCTAATTTTGACGATAATGAAAAATAGATAGAATATTCATGAAGAAATTCTAAATCCATTGATTATATAAAATGGCTTGAAATCCATTTGAGTTAAAAGATCGAATATTATTTTAACTCGAAGAGTTCAATTACATAATGTACTTATTCTAAGGATAAGTGTGCTTCTTGTAGAAGCGACAATGAGTATTTGTTCTAGAAGAGCAACCGCTTCAGAGAAGCAATTCAATATTTAATTTTCGACTTTATTTCGCAATTTAATTCTTGCAATACCTCCTACTTGATGATGGGTTCAACCGTCACTAAACGGAAGGTTTTATATATTTCTGCACTTTATATGCTAAGTGATGGGCAATACCTTCTACTAGCAGATCCTACTCCTGAAGAAGTAGTTAAACATTATGCAATTTAATTGTTGCTATTTAAATTCGTAAATTTATATTTATTGCAATAATTCCCATAAGGTAGGTTCACCACCTATTGGAGGAAATTTAATTTCTGCAATTTAAATTTATGCACTTTATAGTTTGAGTATATTTCAATGTAGTGGGTAATACCACACGATTGGTGTGCATATTTTCAATGTGGTGAGTTATACTACACGATTGGTTATAACGAATCCTACTCCCAAGAAAGTAGTTGATCAAATATTCTAATCACACTCAAGTAGTAGACGATGAGAATAAAATTACTTCCCCATATATACAAGAATATTAATGGAGAAAATTGAACAAGTGGTACTTGAAGTCACCATTGTATAAATAGATGAAAATAAAATGCTCAATAGATCCCATGTTGATAAATCAAAGAAAATATATCGCATGGAGAGATTATATGAAGTAATCTCATCGATGATATGAGATTGTATTAATATGAGAATAAAATGCTCTTGAAGAAGCAAAATCACTAGATTTACGTATTTGAATAAAGCCAATATGATATTATTATTATTACTCCGTAAGAAGTACAAAAGCAGTAGAAGTGGAACATATTGAGAATATCAAAAGATGGCATTAAACACTGAAAATATAGAAATGCAAAAGAAAATACATCTTGAATCCATAAATGAGGGATGCGTCTTGAGAGTATAAATACTCAGTGAACTCTACCACCATCAACATTAGGATTCATAATGAAATATTTAAAGGATCCGAATTTCTTTTCGCTTGACACCGAGTGATCGACTGACTGGGCTTCCAGATTCTTGAACATATGCATGAAATTTGATGAGTAGTTCATCAACAAAGACTTAGCAGAGATAAGTATTTTTCTCAATGAATGAGAGATAAACTTATTATTTACACTCGATCTAGAAACGCTAGTAAGCCATCAAAGAAATTATTAATATTCAACAAACTTATTGGTTTGACATGAAAGTTCCACTTGTGCCAACGAGGCTATATTGAATATTTCCTCCAAAGGTGTTGTAGCCAGCTTGGAAGGACAATGAAAGCATCACTATTATTCATCATATACATCATGCGGTTGTGGATAGATTGCTTTGTAGCACCAACCTCGCTGACCCATGGTAGAACTGGCTCCAATTGAGTATTAGATCCAACTAGATAGAAAGGTATTACACTCAAAACTCTTATTCCCCATGATTGTGCGCCATTATAAGTCTAGCTAAAAGTTTGTTGTTGGTTCCTCCGTATAGTATATTGATTTCTTGTCTCCCTAACTCTTTTTACGAGTCGGTTTGCCATATCCACATATTGGATATGGTCTACCGCTTTAGATCCACCAAGAATACATACGGTTTTAATCTGTAGGTAAAGACTGACTTGTATGAGATGATTCTAAAATCTCCATATCCATCTCTACTCCTATCTCTCTTTTTGCACTATACTTTTAATGTATGAACATGAGAGATATATGAATTCCTTTATTTAAAGATAAATTTTCAAACCAATAATTGAGTGCACTGTTTACTTTTTGACAAATATGGAAAGAGAAAAAATGCGTAAAATTTTTTTAAGTGAAAATGACATATATCTCATTGATTGAAAAATAATATATATATACATATATATATCTTAAAAATCGAAAAACAATATTTACAATTACAAGAAAAATATTGATCTTCGTTATTACACCGAGCTTCCTTATATTAATATGAGAAAAATTATTATACTAAAATTTTCTACTAAATTTACAAACAGGATCTTCTAAAATAAGTTTTTCAAGATCAGAACGCTTGGCGTTTGTTGATCTTTGAATTTGGCCCATAAGGCCATTAGCTCACCTTATGCGTGTCCACTAGGATGTGTCTCAAGAGCCTGTTGAATATCATACAAAGGCTCCTTACTCAATCCATCCTTAATGAATGCTATTTTATCTTCTGGGTTTACGGACAAGTACCCCACAGATTTACATCAAGTGTCACATGTCCATCGAGCACACTTGTAGCATCCTCCTAATCTTTTGCTCTCCGTTTCTTTGAAAAACTACTTTTACCCATACCAGGCATGTATTTAGAGGGAATTGAAACCTCACGAGATAATCGAACATTTGCTTCAATCAAGTATCGGATATCTTGTGGGATACCCTTATTCATTAGCATCCTTAATCTTTCCAACCTACATCGATAAATCCTTTTTAGGATTTTGATCGGTAGTGATGGATAGTATTTTCGAAGATTTGAGAGCATATGATCCATTATAATGTATAAACCCTTGTTAGGATGAATTTTGCAATAATTTTGATGATTTATTTATAGAATAATACGACGCGTATGAAATAAGACTCCGATTTTAAATAAATAATATGAAGCGTAAGAGCTACGATTTCGGAATTAAATAATAGCCGGATGTAATGCGTATGAGCTGTAACTCCGTGTTTGAACAGTAGTAGACAATAATGTCACTAAAAGATGATGGAATATGTCGGTGAATTGTTTCTATGATAAATCATGTTGAGCACTATACAGATACTAGTGAAATCGATATAAGAATTTACTGAACTAGAAGTTCAATAATACTCGTTTGCAAAACCGGATTGACCATCCCGGTTTAAATAATTATTGAAATCAATATTTCAAGTGAAGAATTAAAAGAATTCTTCAATGATTGTTCTCGATAAATGATGAAATCATTACTAGCCAATATTGGGAATAAATCCCAAATATATTTGGAATAAAGGATGAGAAGTATGGGCCCACTCATCCTCCATGTGGACTACTAGATATTATAATATGGATCCACTAGATAGTCACATGTGTATATGATTCGAAATTTGAAATTTACGAAATATTTGCTCACGGTATGAGCATGATTTCCAAATTTAATGATAAAGCTAGTAAATGTATATCCCAATACTTGAATAAATCCCTGAAGGATTGAGTATGCGCATACAAGTGGGATATTATATGGCAAATTATTTAAAGTCCTCAAATAAATTGCCGATATCGAGAATAGAATGTAAACGGTCTAAATTCCCATATTAAGGCTAAATGATGAGAACATATATGATTAAAATCATACCAAATGTATGAGTTTTGGTGTTCTAAATTTTCTCAACATGAGGGGGAGTATTAAAGGTTGAAAATAATATGTGAAATGCATCATGTTATATCCTCGAAATTGAAATACGAACTTGAAGTTCAAAGATGCATGAAAGGCTATGAACAATCACATATATCGCCTCACGATGCTTTGATAAGTTAGCACGCTGAAGCGTTGATATTTCCCAATCATATATATCAAAGCAAATTATAAAAGATGGTCTTAATAACGGAGGCATATGCTCTTGAAGAGTATATAAACATAACTATATTGTGTAATCCTACAAGAGGATTGATAATGAGATATCTCGATAAGTTATGTCGATATGGGGAAAGAAATGAGAATTGAAATGTGTCGACATCGATATGAAAATGTAGCGCTACATATGATCAATGATAATGAAAATATTGAGATATATTGAAGATGATAAATGGTGAATGTGAAATCCTTAACTTATGAGATGATGAGATGATGATGACTAATGCTCAAGTTTAAAGATAAGCATGGTGGTTATTATATGTTGCATGCTCATGAAAGTTAAATTACCGATCGTGTGTGTAGTACCGAAAAGGAAATTAAAGGATCGGGTGAGCTAAGCCCGTGTTTATGAGTACCCTAAAGGGTGAGCTAAGCCCCTGAGAATGAAATAACCTATTAAGTGAGTATTAAATGTTAAATGATATATTTTAAGTGTTAATTAGTTATGAGGGTTTACTTATATGTTTACATGTTTTTACGATGAATTTATATGCTTTAAATTGTGTGTTTGGAGACATGTGTTCATGGTGAATGTTTTGTAGTTGTGTACTGAAAATTGATGCACTCTAAATGAGCAGAAGAGTATAAAACCAATGTATATGATACTCATACAAATGTATGAAAGATTTTGAAATGCTTGCAAAGATAATTGTATAAAATACGCGTTGCACTCTTTTTCCCTTGACTGAGGTTTTATCCCATTGGATTTTCCTAGCAAGGTTTTTAATGAGGCAACTTTAAAGGCGTATTCACATGAATAATGTACTCTTTTTCCTTCATTAGGGTTTTTCCCACTGGGTTTTTCCTAATAAAGTTTTAACGGGGCATGTTCATGGTATATTGAGAACGATAAGAGAAATTGATACAGTGTATCTATTGGATCAAGTTATAATGGAGCTAATGCTTTAGATCCAAACGATGATGATATTGAAATCATTTACCGAAGTAAAGATATCGGTTCTCAACATATGAAATCAAACGGAGCAAATTGCACTCTTTTTCCTTCGATCAAGTTTTTTTCCCATCGGGTTTTTTCTTGACAAGGTTTTAACGAGGCAAAGACGTGAATACTCATATCTTGTTGATAGACATGGGGGGGAACAATGTTTTGATGAAGCGATATAACCACTCCAAGCTATCCCGCAATCGGTTTGGAAGTTTTTTCCCACCGGTTTTTCTCCAAAGCAGTCCGTAAGACATTTTGTATTAATAGTCATTCGAGGGAGTGTTATGAATAATAATTGAAGAATAATTATTAGGTGTTATGAATAATTGAGAAATTTGGTGGTTATGAATTATGAGGAATAATTTGGTGGAGGAATAATTTGGTAAAATGTGTAATTATTATATGTGAATGACTATTATACCCTTGATGAAATTATGTAATTACGATTGTGCCATTCGAAGTTTTCCTATAAATAGGGCTTCGGTTATTAATGAAATTTATTCCTGAAAATTTCTTAGAATTCATTCTCTCTAAATTCTCTCTATTGTTTCTATACTTTTATAACAGTACTTTTAATATTGAATTATATATTTGTAAGGATGAAATCATTTAGGGCTAGGGTTAATCACAAAACGTCAAAAGCAATAAAGAGGTCGGATTAATTTCCATTTTTGACGAAGGAAGTCCGGATATGTGGTGGGATGCTTGAAGATCGAACTTATATCTTTTAAACTATGAAGGTCATGTGCATATATATGATTTAACATAGCATAGCCGTTGGATGTGTATTAAAGTAAATTTTGGCCGTTGACAAATATGTTAATTGGAATTTGGAAATGGCCGTTGATAAATATTGGAAACAAAAATGATCTGTTGCCAACATTGTTGGCAACATATCATACCAACACCCCTATTTTGGGGGGGAAATGTGGGGCCCATATAAGCCCTCACAATCAGGGAGTAGTTATTTATTATTCATCTCACTTAACGTAGATTAAAAAAAATTGGCCATTGACGTGGCGCCCTCAAAGGGTGCCACGTCACCCTGTTGGCAGCTTATGCTGCCAATAGGTTGCAATAGATCATTGACGATATTGGAAATGACCATAATCATTTTGTTATAACCCCCGACATAAATCTCCATCAAAATGTATGTCATGGGATTCTTAGTTGTAATAAAACAGAAATATATTAAGTGAGAGTAGGACTATTTTAGAGTTTTAAAGGTTTTTTTTTTTTAAACACAAGTTACCACAGAAAATTAATGTTAACTACTAGCTTCCTAACAATATTTTGTATGTTACTTTTTCACAAATTTATTTTATGTCTATTTCGGGCAGCTCAATCTCACAACCGTTTACAATAAATGACAAAACATCAAATAAAATTACAAGAATCGGTAACGCTGGGGATCGGAGTTTAATTTGTCCATCTATGATGCAAAAGAACATTTTCAACTTGTCTCCAAATGAAATTCAAGAGAGAAAAGTTCATTATCAGATGACTTAAAGAATTGATCGCAAACTTTCAATATCAAGCGCGCAAAAGTTCACAAGATTCTGAACTTCATAAAATTCTAATAAAATATATTTTGTAACAATTGTACTTCTTGAACAGTACTCAAAACACTGTATTATAGCACTGATTGAACATAGAAGCAAATAGCCTAGTTATTATTTTTAGATGCACACATTTTCTAACAATGAAGGAAAAAAAAAATGAAGAAATATGATAGGATGTCAATGGCGAGGTTTCGGGCCGTGGTTGCCGGCCAAGAGTTGCACCTAGACAGACTAAGTGAGTTGTAGCCTGCTAGGGTTGCCCAACACTGCCCACACAAGTTTTTTGGGTTGAGCGAGTGACCATGGAAAACCGCAAATTGCACTTTTTTTTAATTATTTTATTCTGGGCCAAAAAGTTTTATTTTGATTTTTCTTAATTTTACTATCTTTATTATTAAGTAAAAGCCAAATAGTGTGTAAATAATTATAGTAAAGTAATAGAGATCAATCAGGTGGCCCAATAGTTTAGCGTTCAACTCCTTATTCTACTAGGTTTGAATCCCCACAACCTCCTCCCCTTGCCCCGTTTGTACCATAATAATAATAATAATAATAATAATAATAATAATAATAATAATCCAGTAAAATTGATAGTGTAGTACTAAAACAAGTCACTTATATTCAATAAAAGACCAGGATTTGGGATTTTTTTTTGAAAACTTTGAAATTTTAAAAATATATTATTATTCACATGATGTGCCTTAAAACATTCGCAGGGAAAAAACGAGACAGGAACCTCGCCCACATATTAATTGAGGTGGGTCTACTTCACTAATGATAGGTATCTTGAGTCTTCTTCAGTGAGGAGGGTGAAATTGATCAATCATCACTCCTAAAATATGGGTTTTTTTACCCTAAAAATTAACTTATTACTTATAAGCGTGTGTTCTTCTATATATTCTTACACACTTTTTTCAATTCCACTTATTCTCTCCTTTATTTCACATCCACATATCTCGTGGGACCTCTATGTACTACACAAATCTCCACTATTCATTTTCACTCATTCTCTCTCCTATATCACATAAAAACGCATAAAAACATATTTTTATACATATCCTAACAGGCGCTAGTCAAACTTCAATATTAAATATACTAGTATTTTCACCCGCGCGTTGCACGGGAAAACTTATACCCAATTGTCTCAATTGGCGCTGATTTATGAAGATTTGATCAGCTCAATTTTTGGATTAGTGATGCGAATAGATCTGAAACGTGTTAATTTTCGGATTTTTTGGATTTATTTATTGAGGAATTAGGAAAGGAGTTGTGAAGATACCAAATTCTAACAGTAAGATTTGAGACCCATTCATTGGTGTTGATAAGGAAAGACACAGTAAACTGTTAAGATAAAGAGCAAGCATGAAAGACGCAGTGTAAGATTTCTTTAATAAAAGATTTGGGCTTATCTCAAAATATATCATTTAATTTTAAAAAATGAATATATAGGGAGATTTCTTTAATAAAAGATTTGGGCTTATTTCAAAATATATCATTTAATCTTAAAAAATGAATATATAGGGAGATTTCTTTGATAAAAAATTTGGGCTTATCTCAAAATATACCATTTAATCTTAAAAAATAAATATATAGGGATTGGGTGGGAAATGAAATTTTGTAATTAATTTTTTAATTCTAAAAATTGATAATTTGAACAGAAAAATGTGCTCATTTTATTAATATATAGATATAGATATAGATATCTCAAAGTGCTTATCATAATTTTCCTGACAACTTGTGGTATATCCACTGCTACTGAACCTAGAAAATAAATTAGCCAAATAAAACAATCAAACAGTGTTGAATCTTGTTTAACTTCTGTGGAAATCTTAGGCTGACTCATCTGGGGTGAGTTATATTTTTCCCTCCAATTCCAAGAATACGTCATTATTGTCTATACATTTCATGTTGTAGAATTAAAAGTTTAGGTATAAAATAAACTTTTGTGAAGATTGAAGTCTGGGGAACACTACTTCTGAAATAATTGGAGGACCAATTCCGCAATATTCAGTAAAATACCGGAATATCGCCCGGGTCGGGTCACAGGTTCTGATGAAAAGCGAAAGCGCCACAGAAAAAGCAAAACGGAAAAATAAATTTGAAAAAATATATATATATATGAGAGAAAAAAGCCGCTTCGATATTCTCTTCCTTCCCTCCCATTTCGGATCTCCCTGTTTTCCTTAAATCGGAAAACGCACAATTTTCTCTCTCTAGAATTGTTTCTTTGTCTGCACGCGGATTTCACTTTTTTCTCATTCATGCCATAATGTTTCCAGATTTCGAATTGGTTCGATCAATTCAACACCAAATTTAAGGTATTTACAATTTATGCTTTCACAATTTGTAATATATGGTATAATCGAATTTATAGTTTTTTCGTATATAGCTTTTCGTAGGGCCCTGCATTTATTTATTTTCTCCCAATTTCCAGGTTGCAAATTTGCTAATCGTGTGCTCTGATGGAAATTAGAAATAAGCATAGGAAATAACTAGAATTAGTATTGCTCTAGTGTTGGTGTTAGACTGAGTGTTTCTTTATCGTTTATGATATTTAGAGGTGTTTTAATTGTGGGAAAGTAATGTTTAACAAAATAATGAAAAGAGGGCAAAGGAAGCCCTCTAAATCGGAAGCAATTGAGCCTCCAATACCCACCACAGCACCTACAGATGTGACTGTGAATCATGCATCCAGATTGCCTGCTGCTGCACCACAGGCATCGACCTTAGTGCCGGTCCCACAAAACCCCGGTGTAGTTGAGGTGTTGCCCATGTTGAAGGATGTTCCATTGTCCGACCGACATGTAGTGTTCCTCAGGAAACTTCAGAACTGTTGCATTATGTTTGATTTCTCAGATACCATGAAATCTGCACGCGAGAAGGAGATCAAGAGGCAAACCCTTGCAGAGCTTGTTGATTTGGTGCAGTCAGGGTCGTGTAAGATGAATGAGATAATGCAAGAAGAATTGGTTAAGATGATATCGGTCAATATCTTCCGATGTTTGCCACCTTCATCACATGATACAGGTATGGAGGGTGCAGATCCAGAAGAGGATGAGATGTTCATGGATCCTATGTGGCCTCACTTACAACTTGTATATGAGCTACTTTTAAGATATGTGGTTGCATCTGATACAGACACTAAGGTTGCAAAAAGGTATCTCGATCACTCATTTGTGTTGAAATTGCTCGATTTGTTTGATTCAGAAGATATGAGAGAGCGGGAGTACTTGAAGACTATTCTTCATCGAATATATGGGAGATTTATGGTTCATCGACCCTTCATAAGGAATGCAATAAACAATATTTTGTTTCAATTCTTATTTGAGACAGAGCGGTACTATGGGATCGGAGAGTTATTAGAGATTCTTGGAAGTATTATAAATGGATTTGCACTGCCAATGAAAGAAGAGCACAAGTTATTCCTTGTACGGGCACTTATCCCACTTCACAAGGCTAAATGTGTTACATCCTATCATCAGCAGTTGTCCTATTGCATAACGCAATTTGTTGAGAAAGATTACAGGTTGGCTGATACTGTTATTCGGGGCATATTAAAGTACTGGCCAGTTACAAATTGTGGTAAGGAGGTTATTTTCCTAGGAGAACTAGAAGAAATATTGGAGGTTACTCAGTCTGCAGAATTTCAACGATGCATGGTCCCTCTGTTTAGACAAATTGGACGAAGTCTGAACAGCTCACATTTCCAGGTTTGAGAATTCTTATTGCATAGTACCCATATTGCTATATTTGTTTTTTCAGGTCATAAACTTTCATAAAGTTATAGCTTTTCTGCTGTATAAATATATAACTATATATATCATCTTCCACTTTGGCCAGTACGTAGTTTGTCAAATTTCACATTTTTCAGTTTGATCATTAACTGGTGACATTAGAAGTTATAGTTTGAGATATCCTGTAAGTTAGACTTCCAAGGACATGGATAATTTTCTTTCTATATGAGTGATAATTTTCTTTCTATATGATATTTATGAATGACTATATTTAGACCTTTTCTGTTGCCTATCCACAATTATATAATGGAATCTCATTCTGAGCATCATCCTTGGACCCTAGCTTGTTAGTTAAGGACTCTCATATCTGCATTCACACCTCGTCCTGTTTCTAGAAAAGGCGATGTTCTGTTTTTAGTATTTAAATCAAGAGAACATTTTTGCAATTTTTCTTTTACGGATTTGATGTATTGGTAGTTTTTAAGAATTTTTCTCTGCACAATTGTGATTCTACTGGTAAGCAAATAGTGGATCTGTAATGCATGATTATTTGTTGGCAATCCTACTAAGGTGGTATTTGAAGCCCTTTAATGTGTAATTTCATGTTACAATTGCTCACAAATAAAAGAAAAAAAAGTGATATTGCAAGATAACTTGGATTTCGACTGTTCTATCTGCATCATCAAGCTTGCTTCTTTATTTGTGTGCATATGCTTTTCTCTATATTTATTCAAAATCTAGAATTACGTGTCTAAGAGCTTGTTCTACTCACATTAAATTTCATCAAATTAAAGTCATATTTTCTTTCTTATCCTTGTCAACCACTTATACATTGATTTTACAATTACTTTATATTTTCAAATACATTTTCTCCAATTCTCAACCATACATCCAACACAAAATTCGAATAAATAAAATTTAATGTGGAGAGAACCAGGCCTAAGCTGATTTTAGACTAACCCTTGAGAGTTTCAAAACTTGAGAGAACACTGTTGTAGTCATTGCCTGGTGGAAAATAATTGATTGTTCTTGTTGTTTCTTTTTAGATCATATCAGATTGTTCAGCATTCTTGAATGTTATTCGATGTACTACAATACTTATATCACGTTTGAGACTTCCGTTGTTGTGAAGTTATCTTTTGTTTTCATGATTTTCTTCATCATTACCATTCATCTTTTTGTGAGTTACGATATCCATAAAATATCAAAATGGAGATGGAAGCTTAAGAAAAGAGTGCAATTTGCCTTGTTGAATTTTTTTCTTGGATTCACTGGGTCGACAAAGAAATTGAGGGGGTTTCGTGGTTTTCTTTTGATCTTGACAGTTCATTTTTGCCTAACTTAGGTCATACTTTTTCCAAATGGTTAAAATTACTCATCACGATTCATTAGTCAAAGATGCTTCTTGAAACAATCATTGGGCCATAAGCATGATTTCTACATTTTTGTAATTGATTTTGGATTTAACTCGTGTAGCTTGGATTAAATTGCAAGAGCTTATATATAGGGAGCAGCTTGATCAGGGCTTAATTTTAGTGCCCGTTGGGATGTGTGTAAAAACAAGATTTTATGTGTTTTTATGTGATATAGGAAAAAGAATGAGTGGAATTGAATGGTAGAGATTTGTGTAATACAGGTAGGTCCCACGAGATATATGGATGTGAAATAGGAGAGAGAATTAGTGGAGTTAAAAAAAGTGTGTAAAAATGTGTAAAAACATGTAGAAGAACACAAGCTTAAGCGTTACATTTGACATCATTTAGGAATCTAGTGAACTAAGATTGAGATAATTTTTAAACAAATTAACTGTTGTGCCCTTTACTATTGTCTAATTGTGTACTTCCAGATAATAATGGAACTTTGCAGTTATCAACTTATCCTTGTCTCCTAGTTTTCAACTTCCAATTCCTATTGATTGTATATTAGGAGATCCAGCCGTGGTTGAGAAATAAAATAATGTTTTTGGAATGAAAATCTGCCCTTCTTTCTCAAATGTCAATCAAGGGACATGACTAGGCCTTATTTTGGAGCTGTCTTATGAAATTGCTATTGCACTCAATGTATACTAATGGATATTCTATATTGTCTGTGCAATGACTCCTGGGTCCCAAAAACATGTTGCTTATCACCTCGTAGATGGATGATTCTCACATGGGAGTTTATGTAGTAAAGTAAATTGGTCTAAGCAAGATTGGATGACCTTGTACATACTTGTTTATAGGTCCTCCATTAACTTGTGAATGAACAAGCCAAGCTTTAGCACTTGTAAATCTAAGAAAATTTCCTTCTGCTTTAGGATTGGAAAAGACTAGATTACATACTTTTAAGAAAGAGAACTTTCTTAACACAATTTTCTCATATAAATTAGAAATTAGAATTAAGGAAGAAGCAAAATAATAGAAAATGATTACTTTAGATATAATGTAAAGACAAGGATAAAGGAGGAAATTATATTTTTTTGCATAGAGGAGATTTCTGTAGTTTCTGCAAAGACACAAATAGGCTCTGTTATATTCTCTCTAAAATTGTCTCTTTTCTTTTACAAAAAGTCTTGTGTTGATGCGGAATCTAGTAACTGAGTTATTGAGTATAAGCCACAAGTATCCATTGATATATAGTTTACTTATTGACGTTTTGGGTTGAGACTACAAACTTTGAAAACTATAACTTTGAATAGAACAGAAAAGAAGTTCTGGAAGTGATCAAGAAAAGAAATGCGGCCGTGGCAGTAGCGAAGATGACAATGAAAGAACTGATAGAAAGGAGTGAGTTCTACTTCTGATGATTGCTTATGTAATACCACGTTCCAAAGGCACCAAACTAATTCAAAGCCACACTACCAAATTTTCCACTATAGACCAGGTGGAAATGCTAAGTCAGACAGACACAGAGTATCATTAGTTATATGGAACCTAGACTATAACCAATGCTTAGATGACGTATAAAAAAAAAAATATTTGTGGTTTAGGATCGACCAAGAAAACTTCATATTTTGTTAGGTGATTTACCAAGGAGGGAAACAAGTTAACTCCTATTTTCTCCCACGTCCATGGCATGAACAGAGGTGAGCAGTGCAAATAATTTGAACACTGGATACTACTGTTTGTGAGCAACCGCTTGAAATGATTTTTCCCCATTGTCTACTGCAAAACCGAAACCAAGCAGTTTGCAAGCAAAGTTCAGCTAAGTTTTTTAGTTGTTACATTAATAAAAGGTGTTTCTTTTCACCAAAAAAATAAATAAATAAATGAAGTTTGTATATATGGTCATCCCCAAAAACTTGAGGTTCATTGTCATTTATTCTAACAGATATAAGCTTCGATTTGATTTCTCTACACCCTTGAACACAATGCTTAGTGTTTTCTATCCTGATATTTTTAGTATAGTGCAGTACAGGAGTAAATTGTTCAAACTCATGAAATTATTTTCAGTGTGACATGTGATCTCTAGCGCAGGAGTATAGAGGGTGTTAGCGGATGAGTTTTAATGTATTTTTATGAGTAGGAAGAGAGAGAATGAGTGGAGTTGGATGGTGGAGATTTAATGAGTGAAGAGATATATGAATGTGATTTGTTTGACCAAGTTTGAAATTTGAAAAAAATGCATTAAAATGCATTTTTCATTTGATGCTAACACCATCTAAATTGTTCAAACTCATGAAATTATTTCGAGTGTGACATGTGATCTAGAAAATCATCGAAAAATGTCTATCAAAAACATATTCACCAAAATTTGTTAAAGTTGAATAGATAATATTCTATGCTGAATTCTTTGACGTCTCTACCAGTCCAGAGTGTAGATGATTATTGTGATTTTAATTATGACTATTTACATTGCACCTGATATTGGGTTTCAGATTGAATTATTCTTCAAGTGAAAGTCAAGCTGCTTTGTACAATCTAAAAATTATTTAGATGCAAAGCTTTGCTTATAGTCTGTTTTGTATTACTAGTAAACACGAACAAGCCTTTTCCTCGCATATCATGTGATTTTCATATTGATGGAAGTTTGTTGAGGATATGGCATGTGCTTATCAAATGATTGAGTAGGCGGTGGTGGTGGTGGTGGTTGTTTTTTTTTAATTACCTTACTCTTGAATGAGCACCATTTTACTCTTAAATGAGCACCGTTTTTAACATTGTCATTTAGATGTGTGCATGCATGGTAAAAGTCACAATATATTACATCCTAAGGAGCAGATGAATGTGTCTTCCCATCTTTGTTCAGTAGAGAATCTTGGTGGTCTCATCTGATGTATTTCTTTGTGCAATATCTACTCATTGTGCCATGCAATTAGGCGTTGTCTAACGGTCATGGACCTCATGGTTGCTTAGGCCTTGTTCTTTTGAAGGGTTCACGCATTTCCGTGTGAAATGTGTGATTAGTATTATATTGGAAAATGTGTGTGTGGTTGAAAATGTGTGCAAGTTGCACGGAAATGCACGAACTCATGAAAAGAACAAGGCCTTAATAGCTAAGTGCTTGTTTGACAAAAATATTCTAACAGCCACTTGTTTTTGTACTCATTTTCAATCTCAAGTTCCATAAAAAAATTACTTTTCACATTTCTCCATAACCGTCTTCATTTCTTACCGCACATTATTCAAAAAATCATGTTTCATTTCAGTGAAGTTTGGCACACTAGCTAAGAGCAATTCATGCTATGTGACAGGTGGCAGAAAGGGCTCTTTTCTGGTGGAACAATGAGCACATAGTGAGCCTGATTGCAGAGAATCGACATGTTATCCTACCCATAATATTTGAGGCATTAGAAAAAAACATACGAGGTCATTGGAATCAAGCAATCCTCGGCCTGAGCTCCAATGTCAGAAAAATGTTCGTGGAGATGGACACTGAACTGTTCGAGAAATGTCAGAGACACTATGAGGAAATGGAAGCAGGAGCAGAAGAGCGATATGAGCGTCGTGAGTTAGCTTGGAAGAGACTAGAAGAAGTTGCCGATCAAAACTAGTGTTCTCTCTTGAATTATGGAGCCCAGTACTCCTATTAAAGAAATAGGAGACACATAACTTTTTGGGTTGGTGGAGAGCTAAAGGAAAGTCGAAAAGAAAGCTAAAATCCTGAAAAAGGAGGTACTGATCTAGTTACACTTTGCTATTCATTGTCTTTTTTGTTCTGGAGATGTGGGTGTATCTTCCATCTTTTCAATTTTTGGTCATCATAATAATGATATATATCAGTAAGTGTAATCAAGATGAGTTTTTCTGTGATCAAGTTACTTCAGGAGTTATGTGTGAATATACATTTCATTCTTATTATTTAAAGGAGGAGCTGTATGTTTATTTGGTTCTCTTTCTGGTTACTGCTAATGGTGTGACAATTGGTTATACCTTGACTCGTTTTGTACTCGCTTCTTTTTGTTGATATATTTGAGAGCTTGGTTATGGTATGCTGTGATCTGCTGGTCTCTCGTTGTATGCTAGCATGTAGCGTGCTGCTGTCTTATTGGCTATCATATCGTACGTAGACTGTTAGTTGAAAGAAACAATCAAGAAGATATGAAATAAACAGTAGATGTGGCAATCTAGAGATTTGATTTATGCTTGACGCAGGTCTAGGCAAAGCTTAGAAGCGCCTAGGAGTGGACATGAAAAATTGAAAATACATTCTTGCAAATTAGGCCCTGTTCTCTTTGCCACTTTGGGACTATTTTGTGGTTTCAATTTTTCAAAACAATGAAACGGGTTCTCTTTCATGTTTTTCAGAACGCATTTTCGAAAACATTTAAAAAATTTGTAAAGAAAACTTAAATTGAAAAATGGTCGTTTCGAGTGTTTTCTAGATTAAAAGTTGAATACTGTTATGAATAATAATTGAAGAATAATTATTAGGTGTTATGAATAATTGAGAATAATGAGGTGGTTATGAATTATGAGGAATAATTTGGTGGAGGAATAATTTGGTAAAAGATGTAATTATTATATGTGAATGACTATTATACCCTTGATGAAATTATGTAATTACGATTGCCATTCAAGTTTTTCCTATAAATAGCTTATTAATGAAATTCATTCCCGAGAATTCGCTAGAATTCATTCTCTCTAAATTCTCTCTATTGTTTCTATACTTTTATAACACGTTATCAAAGACGAGCCTCTAGCCATTTGAGTAATATGAAGGGAGTATGCTTCTACCAGATCTATCATTGAACCTACTCAGACGTAAACCTTAATATTAGTCAGATAATAAATTTTATCACTTCTCTCTCTTCCCTTTCTCTTCCTCCACATATTTTCAAATCTGCAAATATATCACACGGCTTTTGTATAGAGAAGAAGAATGTGGGTTTCTTACATCACAGTTGACTTGCATCAGAAATGGACGACCATATACCATGTACCAGAATTGAAGATGGCAGCCTCAAGGCTATTCTTTACCCCAATGTAAGGCAAGATTGTTGTTGGGGAAACGAGGAGAAAGGTAAAGAAATAAATAAAATATTATTTTATAATATAATAATATATTAAATTATAACATTCGTTTTATCGAGATATAAGGAGCATACATTATCAAAATCAAATTTTCTCGACTCCATTATACTCGATTTAATGAGAGCTTCGATTTGACACTAATATTGATAAGGTAAACTTTCAAAAATTTGCAAAACAGTACCCCAATTTTTGAAAAAGTTACAAAATAGTCCTTGAACATTTTGATATTGATAAATTGAAGTAGAAAGGAGATAATTTTCAATCGTAAAACATTGATAAAATATTTTTGACAATTTTACCTTTGCGAATTGGAATGGACAATTTTACCTTTAGGGTAAAACCGACCTAATTTTAACGACATAAGTGAAAATGGATAGAATATTCATGAAGAAATTCTAAATTCATTGATTATATAAAATGGCTTGAAGTCCATTTGAGTTAAAAGATCGAAATATTAATGTAACTCCCAAGAGTTCAATTACATAATGTACTTATTCTAGAAGGATAAGTGTCTTGTAGAAGTAATGAGTATTTGTTCTAGAAGAACAAATCATTCCCGTGAGAAGCAGTTCAATATTTAATTCTACTTTATTTAATGCAATTTAATTAATCGCAATACCTCCTACTTGATGATGGGTTCAACCGTCACTAAACGGAAGGTTTTATATATTTGCACTTTATATGCTAAGTGATGGGTAATACCTTCTACTAAGTTGCATCCTACTCCTGAAGAAGTAGTTAAATATTATGCAATTTAATTATGGCTATTTAAATTCCGTAGATTTATATTTATTGCAATAATTCCCATAAGGTAGGTTTGACCACCTATTGGAGGAAATTTAATTTCTGCAATTTAAATTTATGCACTTTATAGTTTGAGTATATTTCCAATGTGGTGGGTAATACCACACGATTGGTGTGCATATTTCCAATGTGGTGGGTTATACTATACGATTGGTTATAACGAATCCTACTCCGTAAGAAGTAGTTGATCAAATATTCTAATCATACTCTAAGAAGTAGGCGATGAGAATAAAATTACTTCTTCATATATACCTAATATAAATGGAGAAAATTGAGCAAGTGGTACTTGAAGTTACCATTGGATAAATAGACGAAAGTAAAATCTTTGAATAGATCCCATGTTGATAAATCAAAAATAATATATCGCATGGAGAAATTATATGAAGTAATCTCATCGATGATATGAGATTGTATTAATATGAGAATAAAATGCTCTTGAAGAAGCATAATCACTAGATTTACGTATTTGAATAAAGCCAATATGATATTATTATTACTCCGGAAGAAGTACAAACAGTCAGTGGAACATATTGAGAATATCAAAAGATGGCATTAAACACTGAAAATATAGAAATGCAAAAGAATATACATCTTGAATCCATAAATGAGGGATGCGTCTCGAGAGTATAAATACTCAGTGAACTCGCCACCATCAACATTAGGATTCATAATGAAATATTTAAAGGATCCGAATTTCTTTTCGCTGACACGATGGTCTGTGACTCGACGGACTGGGCTTCCACAGATTCTTGAACATATGCATGAAATTTGATGAGTAGTTCATCAACAAGACTAGCGTAAATAAGTATTTTTCTCATTGAATGAGAGATAAACTTATTATTTACACCCGATCTAGAAACGCTAGTAAGCCATCAAAGAAATTATTAATATTCAACAAACCTATTGGTTTGACATGAAAATTCCACGTGCACAACGAGGCTATATTGAATATTTCCTCCGGTGTGTTGTAGTCGCTGGAAGGACAATGAAAGCATCACTATTATTCATCATATACATCATGCAGTTGTGGATGGATTGCGCTGTAGCACCAACCCTGCTTTGGACCCATGGTAGAACTGCTCCAATTCGAGTATTAGATCCAACTAGATGGAAAGGTATTACACTCAAACTCTTATTCCCCATGATTGTGCGGCCATTATAAGTCTAGCTAAAAGTTTGTTGTTGGTTCCTCCGTATAGTATATTGATTTCTTGTCTCCCTAACTCTTTATTTAGTTGGTTTGCCATATCCACATATTGGATATGGCCTACAGTTAGATCCACCAAGAATACATACGGTTTTAATATGGCGAGGTAAAGTGACTTGTATGAGATGATTCTAAAATCTCCACATCCATCTCTACTCATATCTCTCTTTTTGCACTATATTTTCAACATGAGAGATATATGAATCCCTATATTTAAAGAAAAATTTTAAAACCAATAATTGAGTGCACTATTTACTTTTTGACAAATATGAAAGAGAAAAAGGCAGAAATTTTTCTTTAGTGATATGACATATAGTCACATTGATTGAAAAATAATATATATCTTAAAATTGAAAACGATATTTACAAATAAAAGAAATATATTGATCTTTGTTATTACAATCAACTTTCTTACATAAATATGGGAAAATCATTATGCTAAATTTTTCTACTAAATTTGCAAACAGGATCTTCTAAAGTAAGTTTTTCAAGATCAGAACGCGTTTGTTGATCTTTGAATTTGGCCCATAAGGCCATTAGCTCACATTGTACGTGTCCACTAGGATGTGTCTCAAGAGCCTGTTGAATATCATCCAAAGGCTCCTTACTCAATCCATCCTTAATGAATGCTATTTTATCTTCTCGATTTCTAGACAAGTACCCCACAGATTTACATCGAGTGTCACATGTCCATCGAGCACACTTGTAGCATCCTCCTAATCTTTTTGCTCTCCGTTTCTTTGAAAAACTACTTTTACCCATACCAGGCATGTATTTAGAAGGAATTGAAACCTCACCAAATAATCGAACCTTTGCTTCAATCAAGCATCGGATATCTTGTGGGATACCACTTATTCATTAGCATCCTTAATCTTTCCAAATTTACATCGATAAATCCTTTTAGGATTTTGATCGGTAGTGATGGATAGTATTTTCGAAGATTTGAGAGCATATGATCCATTATAATGTATAGACCCTTGTTAGGATGAATTTTGCAATAATTTTGATGATTTATTTATAGAATAATACGACGCGTATGAAATAAGACTCCGATTTTAAATAAAGCGTAAGAGCTACGATTTCGGAATTAAATAATAGCGGATGTGATGCGTATGAGTCAGAACTCTGTTTGAACAAAGAGTAGACAATAATGTCACCAAAAGATGATGGAATATGTCGGTGAATTGTTTCTATGATAAATCATGTTGAGTACTATACAGATACTAGTGAAATCGATATAAGAATTTCATCGAACTAGAAGTTCAATAATACTGCTTGCAAAACCGGATTGACCATCCCGGTTTAAATAATTATTGAAATCAATATTTCAAGTGAAGAATTAAAGGAATTCTTCAATGATTGTTCTCGATAAATGATGAAATCATTACTAGTCAATATTGGGAATAAATCCCAAATATATACGGAATAAAGGATGAGAAATATGGGCCCACTTCATCCTCCATGACTACTAGATATTATGATATGGATCCACTAGATAGTCACATGTGTATATGATTCGTAATTTGAAATTTATTTAAATATTTGCTCACTGTGATGAGCATGATTTTGATTTAATGATAAAGCTAGTAAATGTATATCCTAATACTTGAATAAATCCTTGAAGGATTGAGTATAAGATACAAGTGGGATATTATATGGCAAATTATTTAAAGTCCTCAAATAAATTGCCGATATCGAGAATAGAATGCATACGGTCTAAATTCTCATATTAAGGCTTGAATGATGAGAACATATATGATTAAAATCATACCAACTGTATGAGTTTTGGTGTTCTAAATTTTCTCAAAGATAAGGGGAGTATTAAAGGTTGAAAATAATATGTGAAATGCATCATGTTATATCCTCAAATTGAAATACTGAACTTGAAGTTCAAAGATGCATGAAAGGCTATGAACAATCACATATATCAGCTACGATGTTTTGATAAGTTAGCACGCTAGAAGCGTTGATATTTTCCCAATCATATATATCAAAGCAAATTATAAAAGATGGTCTTAATAACGGAGGCATATGCTCTTGAAGAGTATATAGACATAACTATATTGTGTAATCCTACAAGAGGATTGATAATGAGATATCTGGATAAGTTATGTCGATATGGGGAAAGAAATGAAATTGAAATGTGTCGACACGATATGAAAATGTAGCGCTACATATGATCAATGATAATGAAAATATTGAGATATATTGAAGATGATAAATAGTGAATGTGAAATCCTTAACTTATAAGATGATGAGATGATGATGACTAGTGCTCAAGTTTAAAGATAAGCATGGTAGTCATTATATGTTGCATGCTCATGAAAGTTAAATTACCGATCGTGTGTGTAGTACCGAAAAGGAAATTAAAGGATCGGGTGAGCTAAACCCGTGTTTATGAGTACCCTAAAGGGTGAGCTAAGCCCCTGGGAATGAAATAACATATTAAGTGAGTATTAAATGTTAAATGATATATTTTAAATGTTAGTTAATTATGAAGGTTTACTTATATGTTTACATGTTTTTACGATGAATTTATATGCTTTAAATTGTGTATTTGGAGACATGTGTTCATGGTGAATGTTTTGTAGTTGCGTAAGAAAATTGATGCACTCTAAATGAACGAAGAGTATAAAATCAATGTATATGATACTCATACAAATGTATGAAAGATTTTGAAATGCTTAAAGATACTTGTATAAAATACGCGTTGCACTCTTTTTCCTCGAATCCGGAGGTTTTATCCCATTGGGTTTTCCTAACAAGGTTTTTAATGAGGCAACTTTAAAGCGTATTCACATGAATAATGTACTCTTTTTCCTTCATTAGGTTTTTCCCAATCGGTTTTTCCTAATAAGGTTTTAACGAGGCATATTCATGGTATATTGAGAACGATAGGAGAAATTGATACAGTGTATCTATTGGATCAAGTTATAATGGAGCTAATGCTTTAGATCCAAACGATGATGATATTGAAATCATTTACCGTAAGTAAAGATATCGCTTCTCAAGATATGAAATCAAACGGAGCAAATTGCATTTTTTCCTTCGATCAAGTTTTTTCCCACCGGTTTTCTTGACAAGGTTTTAACGAGGCAAAGACGTGAATACTATACACCGATAGACATCGTGGGGAGCAATGTTTTGATGAAACAAAGATATAACCACCCAAGCTATCCTCGCAATCGGTTTGGAAGTTTTTTCCCACCGGGTTTTTCTCCAAATAGGTCCGTAAGACATTTGTATTAATAGTCATTCAAGTGTTATGAATAATAATTGAAGAATAATTATTAGGTGTTATGAATAATTGAGAATAATGAGGTGGTTATGAATTATGAGGAATAATTTGGTGGAGGAATAATTTGGTGGAGGAATAATTTGGTAAAAGATGTAATTATTATATGTGAATGACTATTATACCCTTGATTTAAATTATGTAATTACGATCGCGCTATTCGATGCTTTCCTATAAATGCGCTCGCTATTAATGAAATTCATTCCTGAGAATTCCTTAGAATTCATTCTCTCTAAATTCTCTCTATTGTTTCTATACTTTTATAACAAATACATCCGAAAGGTGTTTTGAGATATTAAATTTTAGAATAATCACATTTAGGTCCAACGTTTATTTCAATTTTCAGACCACCTCCATCACCCTGGGTACCACCACTATGGCCTTTGCTAAAGCCGGTGACCATTTTCTTGTTCATCACTATGGTGAACAAGTTTGCAACCACTAGTTCGCCAGTTGCAAACTAGATCAAGTTCGCAACCGGCAAACTAGTTTGCATGGGAACCGGGGTTCGCCTGCGGCTGTGAGAGGGAGAGAGATGGGGGAGTGGAGGGGAGGGGTGGTCGGGTGCATTGAAGAAGATTGCAAAATTGTACAATTTTAAAATTTTCTGACTATTATGCAATTTACACTATTATTTTAGTCGTTTTCTAATTTTCTCATCTCTGAAATAATTTTTGAAAATGACAATCAAACGCATATTTAATTTTCTCAAAATACACATTCAAAACGCAAAATTTGAAACAAAATGAAAATTTAAAACACAAAACTGAAATATAAAAAAAAAAAAAGACAACCTCCTTTTGCAAAATGAAATTTTACTTCACATATGCTAAATGTTCTGCATAAAATAAGACATCATTCTACATTTTTCACAATTGAAGTGTGCTAACAATGTTCATGCAACAATAGTAATATTCTATATGACCTATAAAATAATTTCTACTAAAGAAACAATTTCATTAAAAATTTATGTGACCTATCATAACCAACCTATCAGAAATGAACAAAAAGTGGGACCTCTAATTTTTGGAATTTTCTTTAATTATTTTTCAAATTTTCTTTGATATATATGATATTATTAAAGTAACAATAATGAACCAATATGGTTTGTCATAATATACAAAATTAGAATAATTAGAAGAGACAAAAGCATTGTAGTGGGTGGAGATGATTTTGTTGGGATTGCGCCGCTCCCAAACATCATCCCATAGTAGTCATCGTCTCTATCACTGGCCCCTCCACCGCCTCCCGTGGTTGCTCCCGTGGCGGTCCCACCTCCATACGACATGCTAATGCCTTTGTCCCTGCAAATATTTAAAAGAAATACTATCAATATATATTGTATAAGTGGATATAAAGCATAAAACAAAACAACGGTTTATTCATGGTGAAAAATTACATTTTGGTTTCACAAGACACCTCTTTTACTTTGCCTTATTATGGCGAATTTTCTAGAATATATTACATGCAAATACAAGTTATATGTGTCCACCTAATATTACGATTAAGACCTTGTTTTTCGGAAAATAACTTTACACAAAATTTTTCTCTCCTCTTTTCAACTGCACATATATTTTTCAATACAATATTAATCACATATTTTATACGGAATATCGCGCGGAGCAAAGTTATTCCTCCAAAGAACAAGACCTAAGTATATGGGAAAAAAATTATTTTTATTTCAGAGTACCTAGCTATATATGGCACAATAACTTAAATGCCAGCACTACTACTATAGCCGTCTACATGCAAAAGATTACCATTTAGTTGATCGATGGCCGTTACAAGGTATCAATTTAGGTACGGTTTAAGTATTATTAATTGACTGAAAAATAAAACATATATTGGTATATTTTATTAAATATATCAAGTATCTAATCAAAAAAATACCAATTGCAATCATCCATAATCAATGCATTTATTTGATAACAAAAGGCCTACTCCAGTAGACCCCCACTGGCTAAACAAGTTGTTGAGTTGGAATATATCTAACCAATAAAGCATCACAAAACGGACCTATTTTATCAAGTTTCAAAGTGTAGGTCCCACATGCATGGACTGGAATGCATGATGTAGACGATGTAATTTTCATGTTGACGTACACTTGAAACAACTAACATGCCTACATTTGCCTCACCACAAAAAATAATAAAATATTAAAATTTTTTTGTCGGTTCGATTTGGCCCAAACTCATCTGGAACTAGTACGCCACGAGTTTAAAATCGAACCAAGCCCAAAAAAAATGAGCAGGTTCAGACTCGACCTGGCCCACGTCTATAGCCGAGCTCACCAAGTCGCGAGTCGAGCTGCCATTGTAACCCCTGGACAAAATAAATGGGGATATATATATCCTTTTTCTATGCTTGGAAATTTTATTTCTTTTAAGGCTAAAAGAGAACAAGGAGAAGAACATCTCCACAACCCCACTTGAAAAAGTATTATCTTTTCCAATATTGATCCACAGGGAAAGTAGTTGAGGTTTGGCTCCTCAACTGTCTTTTTAGAGAATCTTTTTGGGGTAAATAAAGGAACTCTCTTTTGCATCAAAATAGTGCACAGACTGAAGAAATATATTACTAAGGGATTGTTTGATTGGGTGTAAATTTTATCCGCGCGGTATTCCGTGTAAAAATATGTGGTTAATATTGTATTGGGAGATGTGTGTGGTTGAAAATGTGTATTGATTATACGAAATTGCGTGCGAATTTGTGTAACACCCAATAGAACAAGGCCTAAATATACTCAAAAAAATCACATTTTATACGGGATTTACGTGTTTTTATGTACGAATTGGACAAATCAAAATATCGATATATAACTTGTGTGTACCTTGGACCACCAATGACACCGGCATTCATGGTGAGAAGGTCGATTATTTCGGCCGACCGAGGCTCAACGCTGGAGGCTTTGGCATATTGAATGCTGAGGCCTGCACCAGACGGCACGAAGAACGCTCCATTTACCATTATATCCCCGTCCGTCCTCCAATTCCACCCGACCCATTCTTCCTCGTCTGTTTCCACGCGCTTTGTTACCTATTCAAAGGCGTGCGAATTTCCAATGAAGATTAGTTACATTATTATTATTGTGAAAAAGACATGAATGATAAGATCTTGACTACTCAAATTATAATTTATGTAACTTTCAATTTCACTATCATTTACCCCAACAAGATTCTTGTACAGGATACACCCCATAATTCAAATAATTCAGAGATGTAACCTATAGAGCATAATAACATGAAAAATTTTACAGAGCTCGTGATTTACAATTCGATTCAAATTAATAAATATTGATCACCTACATATAAGGATCGTCATTAAGTAATAATGAACATATATATGTAGATAGTCAATGTTGATGGATCGAAATAGATGAATAAATTGTTGATGGACGAGACAGAAATTTTGCGACCTCGGTCAAGAAAACAACACGTGAGAAGAAAGATATGCATTTCAATTTTGCAACTTTTTATCAGAAAACTTTTATTCTAATTTCAACTTGGGTTGCCCTACTGCCTCACCCGTCACCACCACCACCTCCAAGCCCCCACCAAACACACATACACACAAACTTCAGCGCTGCCGGGAACCACCAGACCCAACCCCACCCCACCATCTAAAGTGTAGAATTACCTCCTTAGAATTTGGATCAGCTGGCGCAGTATAGCGATTGCCTTGACTGTTGATTGTAGGATTAGCACTTCCACCAATTGCATACATCTCCCATTTGGTAAAATCATTGTTCACCACATGTATATACCCTCTCCTACACCTTGGCATCCTTTGAACCAGCCCTTCCCCAAAGTGATTGAAGGCTATAGTCACCTACACAACAACAAATACCTGCTCCATAAATTTCAGGATTACACAGTTTCTGCGTCTCGACACAGACAACAATCGTAGGGATCACCTTCTTGCGGAGCCCACCACTATAGATTGTAATGGTAGGCCCTATTTGCTTGTAGAGTCTACCACTACTGCCTGTATCGAATAGCAGATTGAATTGATAAAATAACAATAATAAGCAAAATAAAGGCACTGTGATTCTAACCTGCATTCCTGAGTCTGGCAAGTAATTGTCATTATGTCCCAACAGCATGACTTCGTCATGATGAGAAAAATAACTATTAGAAATAGTAATTGCAGTCGAGCCAAGAATGGCATCGATCAAGCCATCGGTGCAATGCGCCAAAGCGCAATGATCAATCCAAATATTCCTCGACCCCGAAATGGATATCCCATCACCGTCCGACCGGCCTCTCCACCCGGCATGATTCGGGCTCGACCGCACAATCGTATTCCCCGACGGCAAACAATTATAAATATACACACTATGAATAATCACATTGCTAATATATTGCAAAGTCAAGCAACCATGGCCCGTTATATGAACATTCGCACCACGTCCATCGATCGTTTTGTAACTGTTGATGATAAGCTCGTGTTTGAGTTTAATAACCATGTTTGATTGGAAAATTATCCATAACGGGACGTCTTGGATGACGGCGTGGCGGAGGGTGCCTGGGGTAGGGTTGGCGGCATCATTGTCGGAGGAGTCGGTGACGACGTAGATTTGGCCTCCTTTGCCGCCCAATGCTCCTTGGCCAAATCCAATGGCACAATCCGCCAGTTGCTGGCGGTTTGCCGCCCAGTTAGGGTCGCACCGCCAGCAGTCATCGATCGGATTTCCAGTCCGACATTGGGATTGGTCTGACAACATTTGTCTTCTCGAAATTGACGCATTTACCCTCCTGTTTGACACATTATGAAATTCAAAAACAGAGATACATTGGAAATTGGAAAACAGAGGAATCTATGAAATCAAATACAGAGAGATACTTAATACCTTTGTACTTCTTCAACGACGGCGTCGGGGTTGGGGTGTTGATGAGGAAGAGGAAGAGGGAGGCTGCGGCTGAGGTTGAACAAATTGGCGGCGGAGATGGAAGTGAAGAAGAAAAAGAAGAGAATGCAGGTACGAGGAAGCATTATAGGAAGAAGAAACAACAATAATAATTACGAATTTTAGTATTTTACAGGTGTTTTTTTGCTTTTTGCTCTGTTTCTGTAAAAAGAAACTCTGAAAGGGAAGAAGATATTTCTTTCTTTCTTTCTTCTTCAATGCTCAGAAGGCTGTTTATGTACTTAATGTAATAATAACGAAATTGAATATAATAATTAATTATGTAAATTAATGAATTATAAAAGGAATAAAAGGAAATTAATGTGAAATGGCAATGGGATTTCTTTGTTCGTAGGGTGTTTTTTGTTTGTTTATTTGAGAATGAAGAAAAGAAGAAACTTGGAGGTATGACTCTGATTGGGGGGGGCATGAGAATAGTGTGTGTTCTCTGTGCATGTGTGAGAGAGAGAGAGAAACAAGAGAGAAGAGAGAGAAAGGGAGGGAGGGAGGGAGGGTTCTCTCTCTGCTTACATCTCCTTTGCAGTCTTCTTCGACTTCATGGCATTCCTACCTTGCTGGGTAGTTATTCTAATCCGCTCATTATCTTATCATGTTTGGTTTAGATTATAAGCTACTTATGTAATTTTAAGTTACTTATTGTTTTGGAAAAAACTAGGTTCAAGAAAAAGGTAACTTTTTAACCGTAACAATCGGGTAAATGGAGAAGGAAAAAGCCGTGATTATGCAGAGGGGGAAAAAGTATAAATAAATTATGAATATTGGAATATTGCCAAAAATAATTTTGAAAGAAAAAAGAAAAAATAGAATAATTGAAATTATGGAAAGAAAATTGTGCTTAAGTAACTTGTCAAATTTACAAGTGGGCCAAGACCTTCTTTATCTATGTATTTTTCTTTCTTATAAACAGGGATCTTATTTTCTCTTGTAGATACATGGGTTTAGTTGAGAGGAAAAATTGAGAAATTAGTGTTTAGAGAGTTTTCTTATAATTCTTTGGATATTATTCGAAGAGTAGAAACTAACTAGGTGTGGGTGAACTCGATTTATTTTTCTTTATAATATTTGGGGGTTGGGCAAGTGAAATTCTATGTAGTTGTAATATCTATTATATAGTGAAAGTTTTGACAGTCCAAAATTTCTCTTTTTCTTATTTTTTCTGTCCTATTTATTTGATAAATAAAAGATCCAGCGGGCGTAAAATTAGGGAATTTGCATAAATTTTCCAACAGTGAAGAAGATGAGGGATTTTTTTGTCTTTTCTTTTCTTTGAGAATCAAATAATTGATTCTCAAATAAATAAAATAATTGAAGAAAATTTTGAAGGTGCAAAATTCCATTCTTTTCTTTGAGAATCAAATTACTTTTAGCTCGTGAAAGTCTTCGGAATCTACTATCTTTCTAGCCTTGGATCATGTACCCAATAGCTATCCAAATACAACCCCCCAAACCCCAAAAAATAAATAAATAAAAATAAAAATAATCCAGATCTGTACAAAAGAATAGATGGAAATCATTAATCTTCTAGGGGACTCAAAAACTACTTGAGTTTCTCTGTTTGATCTACATATCAAACATGCAAAATGACACAATCCTCACATTAAACACTATTCGTAACAACCACATCCCATCTGACAGTATATTATTATTATTATTATTATTATTATTATTATTATTATTATAGTAATTAAAAAGACAAAAAGGGGAAGGTCAATATGATACGACCATAAAATTATTCGTTTCGCAATCACTTATCAAAGGAATCAAACAAAGCCGCTTTGATAATATTATTAGATTAAATAGCTTAACCATTCGTTTATCTTTAGTTATTTCATCCAATAAAAATAATTTACATTACTGAATTAATGTATTTGGAGCCTGCTTGTTAGAAATGTTTGGGAAAAAAATGATTTTGATTATGTGGTTTATAAGAAGTGAACTAAAGATATTAAAATTTTGAAAAGGTTGTCGCATAAAAAAAATGAGTGGCCAATAATGATATTGGGAAAAAAATAATTTTTCAAATAATGTGTGTCGATTCGAGCAAACTCTTTTTTTTTAATTTAAAATATGAAGAAGATATTTATCAAGGACCAAATGTTTGAAGTCAAAGACCTAAAAACCCTCGTTCACACTAAGACATGAGCACATGTTGATGGTGATAAATCTACGTGTTATGGTGAATCAGAAAGGCGTTGGACGCAGCCAAAGTCCAAAAGTTAACATGTACTTTGTCACAAAGTATCGAATTTTGTCCTCTCAACTTGTAATTCTACCAATCTCATTGTAGCCTGTGAGGTATATAATACTCATATATCAGCCGAAATTGATATTTCATATTCAAATTTAATTCGATAACTAGCTTTTATTAAAGTTGTCACACAGGGTCGGATTTGATCTCTACATACAAGGCCCACATTAAATAAATTGAATCCTTATATGTACAAATTAGAAAGTATAAAATCTGGCCTAAATTCCAATTTTTATTTAATTTTACAAAACAATATCCTAAACTTGGAGACGGGCCCTCTCCATATACGACTCTTAACACACATGCATGTAATATTTATTGATTTAAATGTGATGTAATATGTCGAAAAATGTTATGTCCAGACAAATAAGAAATTATCAAATATACGATATATATATATATATATATATATGTGTGTGTGTGTAACCTAGACAAATATTGGGATGATGCAAGCGCTTTTTGTGAAAACTGATAGATACAAATTTGATTAAAAATTAAATGAAAAACAGGATAATGTGAAAATTTAGTGACCAGTGAGTTATTTTGATGACCTTTTGACTTGTTCCTCCTTTCTTTCAACAAAATAATTGCATAACTAAATCTTGTCATCATCATAGCACGAACTTTTGGAAATCACACGTTAAAAACCATAATGGTTTTCACGAAACTAGTCCGATAGCATGGATCAATGTAATTGATCTATTTTCTTTTTCCCTATTTATTACTAACATAAGTTTGATTTTTTTAGTTATTATTTCTTAGGTCGATCAAAATCTTATTGCATATCACGTCGCATAACCGTGCTTAACAAAAGTGGTGTCAATTTCATCGTACTACAAGCGAAATCGTGGAATAGAGCGGAACTAGAAAGGGTATGAGCAACTACATTTGCTTCGCAGCAAATGTGGTTTCGAGAACCATTACCCATTTCTACCAACGCAAACATATAATAGTAGATTATGATTAATCAAGGAGATATATTGTTTAATTTCTTAGAATTAATCATTCTATATCATGAAGTGTCTGTTATTGTTGTTATAGATAAACTACTTTTTAAACATAACATCATTTTAAACCAACTGTTATAAGATAATTATATTACATTAGCGTATGTAAACTTGCTTGTATTTTATTTATTTATTTATTTATTATTATAAATAACTTTTTCCATTCAACACTATATAGAGAGAAATTGTAGTGAAGAAAATAAATGAAAATAATAATGAAGGTAAATTGCACCTAATCTCGAATCTTTGAGCATTGTGACTACAAGTCATGAGTTTTTTTTTTTCCCTATATTTGGAGTCCCGTACTTTTAAAAATGTTACTAGTTTATTAGCGTTGCACATAGAATTACAGTCGAGGTATGATTTATCTTGTCATATTTCTATGGTTAACTAAAGTTTACCATTTTTATTTTACACAATGTTTGAAAAAAAATTAATGTTTATCATTTTGTCAGAATGCCGATAAGATTACACTTATAACTATTTTACACAATGTGATGTTAGTTATATTTATAAATGAAAAAATATATATAATTGAAATAGTATAAATTTTAATGAGATAGGGAAACCAACTTGCAGACCGGCTTGCTAACATGGGTCACAAACTATGTAGACAAATACCACAACGAATAACTAATTAGTATGTTATCAATCTCAAATTGAATGGTAAACGAGGAGAAGTTAAAGTTACTAGCATTTTCATTTAAGATTATACAACATTATTCACTCTTTGCACGTTGCATTGTTCACTCTTCATATAAATTTAAACTAGTATTACTCCCGTGCGTTGCACGGGATAACTAAGATAGTATATTTATATAAAATAATATTATAAAATAAGGCATAAAGTATTATAAATATATATATATATAAAAATAACGAAACATATATAATATTATAGATATGGACAGTAGTTTATAAATTTTGGTGCAAAATATTGTCTTATAAGAAAAATATCATATCAATTATCATAATTATTAATTTTAGGTAAGAGCATAATATTTGCGAACAAAATTTATGTAATATACTTTTTTGAATAAAAAATATAAATAACATATTTTATGAGTCATATACATGACTGTAAAAGGTATTTCAAATATGATTAATAATCATCTTATAGTCGGCTTATATATATATATATATATAAATTTTATGAATATTGAATTGATTTTATACTACATTTAGCTTGAATTGAATTCTAAATATTGAATTGATTTTGTGCCTTATGTAAATAAAAAAAATATTTTTCTTATTTAATTTTTTTAGATAAGTACAAAAAATTTTAAATAGAAAAGAGGTGTCAATCAACCACTGTACCATGTTGACACTGTAATTAAAAACTAAAATGTATATAAAAATTAAAATTTAATATTGAAAGATTAAAAATATATAAAAAAATGTAATTCTCTATTTTTAAAAATAATCCAATTGTCATTGTAGTTTATAAGTTTGACATCATATCACATTTTCATTAATATTTGCATTTGGTTCATTTCCAATTATATACATAATTCAAAAATTAAAATTTATAGAAAAAATTAAAATGAGGAAAAATATTAAATAAATAAAAAATAAATTAAATAAGGAAAATAAAATAATCAAGTGTGTATTTAATATTTATTTACAAAATGAGATTTTCCTTTTTTTAATTTTAAGTAAATGAGTTCCAACTTGGTGCTGCCAACATAACGCAATGCCTAGTTCACAGTTCTCTTATTAGAATATTAAGATGAAGATTAAGATATAATTAATTTAAAGATTAAAATGTATACAGAAGATGTCAATCTTCATTTTCAGAATTAATTTAATAGGTGTAAGTTTTAATCTTGATCTCTTATCAGTTATCATATTTTCATTAATGCATGTAACACTAAATTATATAAAAGAATTGAAAAATTATATAAATTAATTATAAAATTATAAAATATATATAGAAAATAAAATATTTATAAAAAAGTAAAATAAGAAAAATAAAATCAAATAAGGAAAGCAAAATAAATTCAATAAGGAAAGTAATTAATCTTAAAAAGCTAATGCCAAACATGGCCTTGCCACCTAGGCACTTTGTCTAGGTGGCACTTGTCTTATTATTATATTAAGATTTCTACCATAATCATTAAACCAATAACCATTAATTTTTTTATCAAAAAAAAACAATGCCATTAATTATTTTAGTAAGATCATTAATTTAATTCATGGAATATAGAAAGTTTAAAAATTAAATTAAACAACAATTTTAGTGTGCCTATACAAATACTACAACGAATAACTAATTAGTATGTTTTCTACCTCAATTTGAATAATAAAAGAGGTTAAGTAAAAGTTACTAGTACTTTCATTTAAATGTACCTATAATTCACTATGTACACGTTGCATTATCCAATCTTCAAAATACACATTAAATTCTACCCTAATAACACAAAATAATTTACAGTATCATATAAAAATAAATTTGGTTTTATAAATATAATTTGTACATATGAGATAAAATAAAAGTATTAGTAAGAGTGTCATGTAACTACATTTAATATCATCGCACAAATCAATTAAGACGTCTGTATAGAAAAATCAAGCTAAAAGGTTGATCAGCAAATACTTTGTCATATGTAAAGCTCTTTACACTGATCTAACTTATGATAAATATAAATAGTTTTATTTAAATATTTCAACCAATAAACACAAGTTTAGTTTTTAATATGTATTTACATGTGCAACGCACATATGAATAACTACTAAATATATAAAGGTAAAATGGGAAATCAAAAGATTTCCCATCATTCCCTGTTTTATATTGTAAAGATAAGTGCTAAGGTGCTTTTGTTAGCAAAATTATTATAACTAGTGTTTCTACCCGTGCGTTGTACGGGAAGACATATACACATATAGTAAATTAGAATCCACATAAGGGGATAAGTGCAAAAGAATTTCTAAAATTTTTAGTAGACTTTCGCCTATATTTTACACAAATATATCATGTTATAGTAAATAGTTGGACTAAAAAAAAAATTTCACATAATTTTATATTGTGTTGATCCAACTTGCAAATGGATTGGCCTATTTTAACGGTGTGATTTTTTTAATTCAGAAAAATAGATCGACCCTATGCGTGTATATACGTATACACGCTGAAGAAGTCGAGTTGGAAAAGACATGTAAAGCGATAAAACTTCGTCGCCATAATTAAAAATTGATTTTTTAATTTAGAAAAATAGGTAAAAGTGGCGGGAAAATGTGTTGGTTTTATTAATATGTATGTATACACGTTGAAGAAGAAGTCAAGTTGGAAAAGACATGTAAAAACGGTAAAACTCGTTACCATAATTAAAATTTGATTTTCAAATTCAAAAAAATAAGTAAAAGTGACGGAAAAATGTGCTGGTTTTATATAGATATATAGATATGAGGGAGAATGACCACTAAATATAATTGAAGATTTTTTCCCCACTAAATCTATTCCATCTTTTTTCCCAATGACTCATTTTTTACGCGCCTTCAATGATTTTAATATTCTCAGGCTACGTACAAATTAAGCGCTCTAGGCGGTAGTGGCCAGGCGCAGGGAATTTTCATATATAATAGAGTACTTGTTATTAATCAACTTTTTAAAATATATATAATCTAACAAAGACATATTTATATACTGGCAATGCTACATTCTTATAGATGCGACATTCATTCTCACTAAATTAATAAATGAGTAAGGGAAAGTTATTGGTTACCACAAAATATAGAGATTGCACAGTAATATTCTATTTCCCATTGTGGGTACCATAAGGTACCCATAGTCCAGGAAAAAAATTCGTGGGGACTTGTCGGCCTCCTACCATTAGGGAACAGTTATGTATTATTCATCTGACCCAACGTAGATATAAAAAAATAAATGAATAAAAACCTTTCGATCAATGAAAATGTCTATTTGTGGAAAAATTTGCCAATAAATGTCATAATAACAAACACCGAATTATTATATATGAAAGTATATTGAAAGAGCTTTCAAATGTATGGTTTCTAATAGGATGAAAAAAATTTAGAAAATAGTCCATTTTTATAAGTTATAGCATAAGAATTTTAGATCGTTAGACGAAATTCTTGAATGCAATGTAAATAACTTGGAACATGAATATTGAAGGCAAACATGTATTTTATGTTAGAGTACACTAAAAAGGCTTTCAAATAGTATTATTTTCAAGAGGATTGAGAAAATTCAAAAAATGAGTGATTTCCTATGTTGTAAGATACAAATTTTAGGTTGTCCAGAAAAATTCTTGAATACAATATAAATAACTTAAACTATGGGTATGGAAGGCGCAATTATTTTATGTGAAAGTATATTGAAATGATTTCAAATGATATAATTTGAAAGTGAATTAAAAATTCAAAAAATGACTGATTTTGCCAGGTTATAAAATAAGAATTTTAGGTCGTATAGAAAAATTCTTTAATGCAATATAAGTAACATAAAACATCAGTACAAAATGCAAATAATTATGTTATGTCAAAGTATATTGAAAGGGCTTTCAATATAAATAACTTAAAACACGAGTACGGGAGTGAACAATTATTTTATGCTAAAGTACATTGAAAGGATTTTAAAATAATGTAACTTTCAAGAGAATTAAAAAATTGAGTGATTTTCGCAGGTTATCCTACAAATTTTAGGTCTTCGCCAAAATTGTTTACTGCAATATAAATAACTTAAATCATTTTAATACAACCTGTAGGTTTGAAACTGGGCTTTATTAAAGTCATTTTAATAAAATCTCTACTGCAGGCTTGGATTTTGGAGCTATGATAATTTCTTTAAAAAAAACTTAAATCATGAGTACAGAAGGAGAATTATTTTATTCAAAAATACATTGAAAGAGTTTTTACATGATATAATTTTCAAGAGGGTTTAAAAAATAAAGAAAATAAGTGATTTTTTGAAGTTATAGCATACGTATTTTAGAACACAACATTTTTTTCTTGGCGACCATTCGGTGGAGCTTGTTGGTACTTTTGAGCCTAGACTAGCTGAAGCCATGGGAATTCGCAAGGCTCTTCCGTTGAAAAGCAGCTCGATACTGCAGTAGTAGAGATGGATGCGTAGTTGGTGTTCCATCCGCTGTCGAGTTGTTGTATTGACCTTTCGCACTTCATCTTGATTATTGAGGATTGTAGATGCCTTCTCTTGGAATTGACCAATGTTAATTTAGCTTGTATTAGAATGTCTATGAACCAGGTTATTCATAGATTGGCTAGGACAACTAATTCTTTTACAGACTCCACCGAGTGGACCGAAAACCCACCTCCCTTTCATATTGATGAACTCTTACTGGATATTGCTAATGAATAAACTTTCTTCCTTCAAAAAAAAAAAAAAAAAAACATAAGTATGAAAGACAAACAATTATTTTATGTGAAAGTACATTCAAGATGCTTTCAAATGGTATGATTTTCAAGAGTATTAAAATAATTTTTAAAATAAGTTATTTTCTTAGGTTATAGCATAATCGAGTCTCATTTCCATTTCCCCAAAAAAAAAAAAATAAAAAGAAAAAATATTTAGAGGGTGTTAGCGTATAAATTATAATGTATTTTTATGAGTAGGAAGAGAGAATGGTGAAGTTGAATAGTGGAGATTTAATAATACAAGGTGGCCCTACGAGATATGTGGATGTAATTTGTTTGACCAAATTTAAATTTTGAAAAGTATGAGAAATAATGCATTTATAGTAGTATGCTAACATGGCCTTAATAACGCTTTTGAAAGGGAAAACTCAATTGGTGCTATTATTGTCAATTGCCGTTTTTGCACTTATTACGAGCCCAACATTCTTACGGAAAATGGATTTGGACTTCGGACCAAGTGGTTTTGCGTTCAGCTTCGGCGTAACTTAAGATTCAAAGTAGATTCGGGATTAGCTTCGGAAACTCCAAACCGCACAATTCATTCTCCCTCCCCAATTCAAATCAAATCCGTCATACTGGAGAGATCCCTAGGCCCTTCTCGCACCCTCTCACTCGCTCACACACTCGCACGCACATAGATGTGAATCATAGAGATACGGTTTAGTTGAACAATTTAGAGAGAACGGTGTAGTAGGGTTCGCAATTGCAGTAGGAAATGGAAGGTTTTGTGACTCTTGGTTCGGAGAATGCTATGACAGCCAAAGGTAGGATTTGATTCCAGTCTTTTGGTTATTTGTTTCTGGTTAATTTAATTTCTTACTGATTTTCAGCTTTCTCAATCATGCAATAATCGTCATTAATTTGGCTCAAGCAGCTGTCGTTTTGAATTTTACTTTTTTCACTCTGAACTCTTAGATGCCTGTGGGGGTTTGTGATTTGGCCAGCCTTTTTCGAATTATAGGAAGAATGCATATTTTACTGGAGAATTCATTCAATTTGAATACATAACCTTATTATTTTTGCTATGGATTTAGTTGAGAGCTTCTAATCTTTTGGTGGTGATTTTGGGATTTCTCAGTGAATAAAAGAATTAAGTAATTTTCTTATTGGTAACAATATCTTAGTTCATTTTGTGGGGTTGCTTCTGTATCAGCTTTTATGTGGTTTTCTTGTGTAGTGGTTGTTGATTATCTTTTCAATTTCTGGACTGAAATCTTGATACACTTAAAGGTGAGAAAACGCTGAAGCCATGTCCTGGGAGTGTGGTGAGGCGAAAGCTTGCAGACATTAGCAATGTAACCCAAAACGCTAGGCCATCATCTCAAGAGGAGAAACCACAGTCTCTTTCAAGAACTACTAAAGAGTATATTGACCAACTTCAAAAGGTGATCCATTTGCAAGTGTTATATACCTGATCACTGAAATCGTTTTTGTGTTTATGATTTTCTAAAAATTGGAATTTTGCTTCAGGAAAAGGTGACTCTTGTAACGATGCTTGCACAGAGAAAGTATCCTTAATTCTCTTTCCTTAAATCTCTGCTTTTACTTGACACTGTTTTCTATTTTGATTTGCCCTGTATAGTTGTTGCGATTGTGTTCCTTAAAACAATTTTCTCCACAGCAAAATCATTGAACAGAGTGGGATTGAGTTAGAAAGGCAGCGACTAAATCTGCTTAAAATGCAGGAACAGAATCAACAACTTGCCCTGACCAACACCCAAATGCTCGCTGTCTGTGTTTTTCCCTATCCTGTATTCAATGCAATTGATGGAGTGAATAGATTGTTGTGTACTGTAGTTTTCCTTTTAGGTTGTGTTTTTAAATTTTGATACTAACTCACTGTTTCATTGAATTCGCAGGAATTAAATTCAGGTAAAGATAGGGTATGTTCTCAAAAACACAATACTTCGCTTTTCTTTCTAGTTAATAATATATGTCTTCCAAGTCAACAGGTCATCGATTTGGAACTGATATGTTTGTTTGCTGCTGTAATCATTTTAGTTGAAAGCATTACAGCATGAGCTTGGATGCAAAAATGGTTTGCTTAGAGCAAGACAGTTGCAACTTGAGGTTAGTACTTTGGCAATCTTATCACCACCGTAATCCTATTGTTTTTCAAATGGCTTTTTTGTTTAATTTTTTACTTTTTGGCTTACCCAGGAAAAAACAAGAACGAAACCTGGGCAAAGCGTTGATGCCGAGGTATGAGAACTGATCTGTGGATTTTAGTATGTTCTCTTTGACATATATTTTTCCTTGTATGTATATTGTGCCTGTATGTCTATCCATATACGTTACTTCTTGTTATTGGCTTATTGCCTCTTGCCTTTCAATTTTCAATTCACTCTATACCTGCTTAAAACTTTTCAAGGTGAAGTCAGTTAAATCTGAAGTTCCAGGGGAGTCTTTGAAAGAAGATAGAGGAGACAAAGTATCTCGAAATACAAGGAAGAGGTCAAAATCATACAGTAAGTACATTTTCTCGAACTGCTTTCATTTGACATCTTGTTTGCTAATTCTTCCCCTTGGGTTATTGTAGGTTCATCTGAACAAGTTCAGTCTGAGGATAGGAATAAACCGAAAAGGTTTTTCTCTGCCCCCTCTTACACATTCCAGAAATAACCATAGAACATGGCAGAAGAAGCTTAAAGCCTTTTGATTTTCTCATCTTGATAGGTCTTTGAGGAGACAATCTGCCAGGTTTAAAGCTGAAGTAAAAGAGCCAGCTGAGGATTCATTCGAGATAGGTGATTCCAGATTTAATGCATGTTCGTTGCCTGATAATCCAGTCATGGAAAATGATTCAATTTCAGCTAGTGCATCAGTAAACAGTGAAGTTAATGAATACAATTCTGCGCCAATATATGAACCTCAACAGTTTGGAAGATCATCTCTGGCCAGGCCAGTACGCCAAGCAGCAAAAAAGGTGGATTCTTACAAGGAAGTTCCATTGAATGTCAAAATGCGCAGAACTGCGTAGAAATACTTCGCTATCCCAGGTGTGATTATTATCTTCTTCACTGGACGTGCCTTCTTTAACATCAACGGTAACCAGTCCAACTTGATGTTGCTTTTGCTCAAGTCTGTATGTCATGTAGAAACATTCTGAAAGAAATGTACAATATTAGGTTAACTGCTTCATTTTACGGTATATGCTTCACCCTTAGTATCTAACCTTCTGAGGTCAGTGAGTTGTGTATTGCTTGACAATTCCTAAAGCTGTGTAGTTTCAATCAGTGCCGATTTTATCCAGGCCCGCCAGACCTGCATCATTTTTCCTTTTTGAACTTGTTGATATAGTCTAATGCTTCTTCACCTGCTTATTAGGATCTTGAATCTTGATCCAAAGTTTTTACTTATAGTGACTGGAATTTTCATGCTTGTTGAGGTGCAACATGGGCCTTTTTGGGCTGGCCACTTCGGCATGGGCCTAAAGCACCTTATGGGCCGTCCATGTTTAGCACTTAACACGTGGCACCTTTTCATTGGGTAGACTTGTGTTATCGTTGGATCGGAAATTTTCCTAATTTATTATCCAAAACAAGGGCGAGAGTAGTGGAATAGTTGACTTGGAAACTGATGATTGATGATATGGATATTCTAGATCAAATATTTATAATCTTATATTATATGTAACTGATTAGCTTGTAACTAGTTGCTTAGTTGCAGCAAACATGTCACCTTGAGTTGCTGAGAAGGTACTGAATCCTATATTATATTACAAGGGGGCGGCTGTTGTGATCTCTTTCAAGCTATGGAAAATTATTAAAAAATGAATTGTCTTAGTGGAGAAGACAGGCAGGAGAAGTGGGAAAGAGCAAGGGTAAGAGAGGAAGCCATGTTTTAGTTTGATGATTAAGTGAAGTGATTCCTTGCTTCCCCTAAAACAGGGCATTTCCCCCTTACGTGCACACACATTCATCCCCTTCCTCTTCCCCTTTCCCTTTACCCTTCAATAATTTTACATCATGCTTTCCATAGGATAAACCCACTAATTTGACTCCCTCTCTATGCAAATCACAAAATATTTTTACTTGGATGTTTTGTGGGATTTGTGCTCTAATGATTTCCGTTGTTGTTATAATGGAAATAGTAGAATTTAGGTAGGTGCTACACGAGGGAAAGTTTCTTGTACCGTTCATGTACTGAATTCAATATTCCAGATCAATCAATACTGACTACTTATACATAGATGATAATTATAAAAAGAGCCTATCTATAGTAATACTGAGTATTTGATACACTTAGAAATGTATTGTGTTTACAAGAATGGTGCTAGGTTACTCGGAGTCGAACTACAGCAAAAGATAAAAATGTAAATTTAAGTTTTGAGTCTTGATTTTATGGACATATTTTGATCTTTATAACCATTACTTCTTATTTTACTGGTTTTTCTCAATCTTATTTATGAACTTTTCATCAATTTGCCAAGTGTGAGGAAGGTGAAATGGTCACCAAACCTCTGTGGCTCGGAGTCAACAAGTGAAAAGAATTTGAATAGTTATTGAAGTAAAATATAGACAAGTTTTAATCTGGTAATAATCCAGATCATAATCAATCCATAATGATTGATTAAAGATATCTCCCTCCGTCCCACTAAGATAGGCAAGTATTCCTATTTTGTCGGTCCCAAATTATAGTCCAATTTCCTTATTGAATGTATAATTTATTTTCCATGTACTAAAATACCTATATTAAAGATAATTGGAATACTAAACATTAAGATAGATATTTCATTTACCAAGATATTTAAACATGTTCACACTACTTTTTGACCATTCATATAGGGGTAAAATTGGAAGAATATATGAATATCTTATAATTCCAAGAATATTTAAGATGTTTTCTTAATATGTGTGAAAAATGGTGGGTGCCTATTTTAATGGGACGGAGAGAGTAACTTATGTAGTGTATCATGAGTAAGATTGCATCGAGATTAATGGACAGAAAAGTATCTTCTACACTGATTATTGATCAATGAGTAGGTCAACGGGACATGAATTTGTCAATATATATTTGCTGTATGATTAGAGAGTACAATTACATCTAACTAATTATGTCACCTATCCCAACTTTTTAATACTTTACAATGTCATAAACCTTAAACACCATATTCGTTCACTACTTAATTTGCTGTTGATTAGTAGGTGAATTTGTTTATGATTTATGACTGGTCGCACTCAACAAGTTGCTCGAGTTGACTTAGGAAAGAACAAAACATTTAGGAAATTTCAGTCATTGTCACAACATTTAAGTGTCTATTCACTGGAAAGTGTTTCTGCCATTCTTGATATTAGTTAGCATTTACCATTGATACATAAAAAGTTTATTTATTTAATGGGGATTTTCTATAATGGTGCTGATAAGGCTTGAAACTCGAGTTCTCATACTTCATGAGTATTTGAAATTTTTTCCTTCCGAGTTCTATCAATCTTCACATTTGATTAATCAAGAGAGGGAAATGATATCTCTCGTGTCATGATCTATACAATATAACCCAAGTTTAAATATGTTATACCATTTCTTGTACCGTAGTCATTGTATCAAAAAATTACACCTGATTGTATTTGTCGGTTGTTTTAATTGGATAGAGCAATTACAGGAATAAGAACATCAGGTATGGATTCATATAATCCTACCAAAAAGAATTTTCGAAAATTTGATTGAACTCAAAATTGTTAAGAATAAGTAAATAGTTGACATTAAGAATTTTAAATATAATTTGTTGTGTCTTCACTTGTTGGTGCACTCAGAATCACTCATTTTGTTGTACTAAGATGAATTGTGAATAAAGAAAAGAGAATTGGAATGGCAAAAACATAAGTTGAAGGAATGGTGCACCGCAGATTCCGTGCATTCTTCCAGCCTAGCACTCTATTCATACTCACTTCACACGTTAATCACAAAACAAAACTTAAACTTTTTCAAGAAACATTGTAAAATGCTTTACACGATGATAGAATTTAAGGACACTTGTATTATGTCACTAATATAAATCTTATCAATTTCACCAATTTTACATTTATTAGACACAAATTTTTTTCTACAGAAAAATCCACCTCAGATAAAGAGGAAGACAATGCTCTTCACAGATAGAATAACATTTTCGTGGGTCAGAAATAGTTGTGTAAGTCCATTTGCAAACCAAGGAAAAGGGTGGATTGATTAGGCGTTTAATTGACTTATTGTGATGTTGTAATTATAGCTTACCTTTTTTCTTGAATTAAAGAAATGCTATTAAAGTGAGTTGGCAATGTGTGAGAAACAGAGTGAGCAATGGACTTTAAAAATAGACTTGGTCTGTCCTTACAATTCTTTACCCTCACCCCACCCCACCACACACATTTCAGTTACAACACTATAAAAGTTTTAGCTTATTTTCACAAGCCATAACAAGAATTAATTGTAGACACTCTTTGAAGAAGCCTATTGACTTCCAAACCTCTCTCATTCACTAGCTATTTCTATAATAATCACCCCACACTCCACCTCCCAACCTTCATCTCCGCCTCCCTTTTTCTCTCTCTCTCAATAGATTTTCATATTTTATATCGCGGCTGCGGTGGTGGAAGCAGCGGAGGAGGCCGGTGTTGCGACATGGAGGGTTGGGAAGAGCTCGGCGGAGATATCTCCCAACTTGTAAAGGGCAAGAGAACGAAAAGACAAAGGACTCAATCTCCTATCCCATTCCCAATCAAAAAACATGATTCATCTAGCAAAGATCATTGGAGCCACCACAATTCGAGCTCTTCAGCTGAGAGCACCACCACGGAGGAGGAGGACACTGCCAAGTGCCTGATCCTCTTGGCTCAGGGCCACCACTTTACATCCAAAAAGGTCGACGATGATCAAGATTTCAAATTCAATAGCAAAAAGTACATAGAATCGGGCACGTGTGTCTACGAATGCCAGACGTGTAACCGCACTTTTCCTTCGTTTCAAGCACTCGGAGGCCATAGGGCAAGCCACAAGAAACCTAAAAACATGTCCACAATCGTTTTGTCCGATGAAGAACAAAATCATGATCGTGCAATCAGACAGAAAAACAACAACAATAACAACAAAGTCAGTCTATCTTCTTCTCTATCTCTTCAAATGACAAATCCTACGAACAAGAGGTCGAAGTTTCACAAGTGCTCCTACTGTGGGGCAGAGTTCACGTCCGGGCAAGCCTTGGGAGGTCACATGAGACGGCACCAAGGTGTGCGCACCGGTACTAATACAACGTTGTCACTGAGTACTTCACCTAGTATGGCATCATTTGACAATCAAGAATCCGATGAATTAGCCAAGAAGGCAAGAAAGGGTTTGTCGTTGTCGTTGGATCTCAATCTCCCTGCCCCAGAAGATGATCCTAACCCTACGATTGCATTCAACTCCAAGAAACAACAACAGAAAGAAGGAGCACTTGCCTTGTACACTTCTCCAACATTGGTTGACTGTCAATATTGAAAAAAGGTTTTATATATTTTCTCATTTTTTATTATTTTTTTTGGGTCATATTTTTTAAACATTTATTGATATTTGATACATGTCTTTTGATTAGCATTATAATGTTTTGGTTTTTTTCTTTTTGGGGAAATTCATTGATTCTTTTGATCAAGTATATTCACAATTAATTGGAAACTAGCAAATTCTTAGAATTCTTAATTCTCCAATTTTTATATTGATTCTTCGACGAATATAATGAATATTGACAATTCAGATGTAATCTCTATGTACAGATAGTCAGTTCTCACGGATTATTTCAGTGATTTCAAACCACAAAAAATGCTTAGAGGGAAACTCTATGTACGTGTGGTCAACAATAACTGGCCAGACTATAAGTCTCGGTCATCTCGAACTACCAAAAATGAGAGAGAGAGAGAAATGGGAGGGAGGTTGGCAAAGAGTTGTCACCAACGTTAACAACCAAAAGTCTAGTGGTTTCATTGTCTGAGTTACAAGAAACTCTCTCTCACACAAAAACACGAACTCACAAGTGCGATAGAGAATTAAGCAAGTGTTAGTGTAGTGTAAAAATGGGTTTTTTATGTGATATAGGAGAGAGAATAAGTAGAGTTGAATGGTAGAGATTTGTGTAGTACAGGTAGATCCTATGAGATATGTGGATGTGAAATAGGAGAGAGAATTAGTGGGATTGAAAAGAACGTGTAAAAATATATAAAAGCACATAGAAGAACACGCTCTTAATATTAGAATGCCAGATAGTAGCAGCAGTACTTGGCATATGAAACCCTTCTCTCAATCCTCATCATAATTAATCTTTTTTTGAATTATATAATTACATTTTTTTTTAAAATTATGGTTGGGGGTGAATTTTGTTCTTTCCTTGATATGGTCCACTCACTCTTTTGAACTACTTTATTTTATTCCACTGTTTGATCTGGATTTCCCCCATCTTGCAAGTCTTCTCAGCTGGTTAACCAGACAGTTAGGCAGTTGAGGCCTTAATTATCCCCATCAAATTTTTAAAAAAATAAAAAAAAATTAGTAAATTACCCATCTCTCCATCAGAGTGTATGAGATTTACCGTGACATGTACTGACCCACTTCACTCGTCACTTGGGACCTCAGCGGTAATTAAAGAGTTTCGATATGTCAATAGTGTAATTTTACAATAGTGTAAAGTTATTTTATTTATAAATCTGATGAATAAGTGACAAATATTTAATTTCGATATGACTGACTGCCTACACATGTAAATAAACGTTACATTACTCAGTACTCCAAAAATGATGGAAGTTTCCCGAGGCGATGATGTACATTATATTCTAATGGATGTAAAGGATTTTGCACCCAACACCGATCCTTATATTGTGGTATTAAATTGGTGTCATTATTTATGAGCTGTGTTTGTGCTGCCATTGTCTCTGTGTGCATGTGTTTATATAGTAGAACTGCTTCTTTTAGTTAGCTTGCCATGTATAAAATGGTGCTTAATATGCATCATCACGAGAGTCACGTTAACTGCTTTCATATATATAGTGTCACATTTCATAAGATATAGAAGCATAAGTAACAAAAAACATTAATATAGAAGCATTTTCCCATCAATTAAAAATTAAAAATAAAATAATTACCAAAAAATTATAGCCAAGCAAACTCTAATATTGACAATAAACTATTTACAATTATTTCTAAAACCAAATGTAACAACAAATCCTTATTTTAGAAAGTAGGACTCATATATATCTTCTAAAGAGTTCCATTAAAATTAAAAGAGAAACAAAACAAAAAGAATTCTATTCATGTATACTACTCAAAAAGCATAAGTACTCTCATCTCACGAGTTTATATAAGTGTCAGCATCCAGATGATCATGACAACATGGAACCTGCACAGAAGGAAAAAAAAAAAAAAAAAGATAATAATAATTTTTAAAAATCAAATAAAATAAAAGGTATGAAATTGTTAAATGACTAAAATGGCCAAGAATTTGGAGAAAAACTCATGGGGTGTTCAATGAGTAGTAGTCATTTTTGCACAAATATTTTTTCAATCTCAGATAGTATGCATGAGGTGATAAGGGCATGTTTGTAATTTTGATAGCACGTAACGTCTACTATCATATTTATTACTGTGCACCATTTCGTTTTTGTGCAAGAATTTGATTACCAAATACTTATTTGAGATGTCTTGACACTAGCAGATGGTGGGACAACTGGCCTCTCTGGGCCAGGGAAAGGCTTTGGGGCTGTTGGAGGCGGAGGAGGAGGTGGTGGTGGTGGTGCTACGACCTTTCCTGTATTAATATTACCCGAAAACATTAATAATGATAATATATAATATTTAAAAAAGAAAAGAGAGAGAGAGAGAGAAAATAAAATGAAAGGATAAATTTGGTAGCCACTAACCACAAAACATGAGATTTTCTGGGGGTGGTCTCTCTTTGGCAGGGTTAGGATCAGGATCATAAACCCGGATATAGAGTTCTTGTCCTAAGTACCAATGTTTCAAATTTTGTGACCTTATGTTCCACATTCCAGGGTTGTCTAGGTACACATACACGGCGGTCCAACCTCCTGGGTACACCTGATATCATGCCCCGTGGCAAGAATAATAAACCAAATATTATGGAAAAAAGATACTAAGAAAGGTAACACAGTTAAAGAAATTTGTTCAATTCTATATAGATAACTATGGCTATATACGGAAGTATGTTTACCTGAACAGTAGATCGCACAACTGGATCATAAACATTATATGTTGCACGTAATGCTGGTGTCCACCCTCCTACTCCATACCTATAAATAATCGTATAAACAAAAATACAAAACATTCATACATTTCGCAAGACTCGTAACTACTAGCTGTATATTGTTGCTAATGCTCACCCAACAACAAAGAATGAAAATCCATCCAAATGCCAAGAGTCGATGGAATTCAATTCATTCACGAACACGATCTCTAGCCAATTCTTATGGGTCCCCGTTACAACAAATGTTCCACGAACTGATGCATTAAGGCTAGAGTTAATAGGAAAAATATCGAGTTGGTAAACACCAGAGCCATTAATGTAATAATCAGCCAACTTTAGCGGAGTGGTTGGAGTATCATATGACACATTATTGATAGTGAAACGAGGAAGCCCATCGATGTTAGCAGTTGATCCACGGAGAAGAAAAGTCTCCTGTGGTGTCACGTTCCATACGTTGAATGTGCCTTGTGGGTTCGGCCTTGCAGCACCCGCTGTCAAGTTCCACCTAAAATAAAAAATAAACACTAGAGATCAGTAAATGTTGTGGTGGAGTTACATTGACGAAATGGCCAAATCTAACCAAAAAATAAATTGATGACTAATTTGAAATAAAATAAAGTTTGAGGCAATTTCTCAAACATTGATTTACCTGATGGACTTAGCTTGGTTGATGGAGAAAGAAAGATCAAATGGATCAGGCCCAATTGGTAGCGGCCCATTAGCAGGCATGGTGGAGTTGTCATAGTGTAAGATCCCAACGGCTGAAATAGATGTTTGGTTAACCAAATCAACCCATTTAGGGCTGGCCACTATATAATAATCAGCTGGGTTTTGATCTGCTGTGACGAGCACAGAGTAGGACTGGCCCACATGGATATCAAGAGAATCAACTGTGATCTGATTGGTGTATGATCCCTCTGTTTCAACGATCACCAATCTGTGACTTTGAATCCGAAAATTCATGCTCCATGCGTTGCCAATGTTCGCAACCCTAAATCGATATGTCTTTCCTACAAATATCACAAAAATCAAATATAGAGAAAGGTAGACGTTTTATTAATAATTTAGCGACACGATAAAATCTTGTAAATTGTTGACTGCATGCCTAATAGGTTTACTAACATGTTCTAAAAATAAAATAGGATTGTTGCTTATTAGAGTGCTGATTGGATGAATCAGTATATGACACTCAATATTGATTGGTATTGTAATGTCCATAATGTATTAGTATATGAATACGACCAAATTTAATCAACACCAATGTAACACTGTTGATAATGAGAAAATTATACTACTTTCCAGAAAAAATTACAACTTTTTACCTTGCGATACGGTGAAATTTTCGTGGGTTTTCGCAAGTGGGTCCAAGAATGAGCCTTTTCCATTCATCAACATGAGATGAGGTTGAATGACGTATGCATCCTTCCGAACATCCTATTAATTCGGCCCAAAAAATATATATATATATGGGAAATTATTACCACCCGATTTTATTGAATGTCGTAAGTTACTAAATATTTAAATTTGAGCTAGAATTAATTAAATTGAGAATTTTGTATATCAATTACCTTATAACTCTGTTCATACCAATCCCCAATAAGAAGATCAAACTCTGCTTCGGGCTCGGGAAATGGGATTGGAATAACAGCCCGGTTGTTAACTCGTAAAGGCCCAAATCCACCACCGGCCCGTTGAAAGTTTATTGAAGGGGCATAAAAGAAGCTGCCAATTTGGTCCTTCAATTGGAAGACATAAGTCCAATTCGTACCGGGCTGAATTGGACAATTTGTACCCGAAACTCCATCTTGCCACGAGTTCAGCCTTTGTTGAACACCATTCCTAATCCAATATATTAGTAGTATGTTAGATGTAATGTCACGTTTAATATGCTAAATTAAATGATGACAAGTATAAGTAGCATATATTAACATTTTGGTCGAGTTATATCACCTACTTTGTTTAATGTTACAATTTAGTTGTAACGGTAAATACATTTGATTTTCTTTTGTTAAAAAATTTATGTAATATATATAGTTCAAGCTGTTGAACACTAGTGATTCCATTTATAATTTAAGATTTATTTATAATGCATAAAATGATATCATGTAGGAAAAAAATATTAATTCCTGTATATATCATTAATTATTATATGGCATATCGGATGATATCTCTATATATAGTTCTAGCAGATAAACTGATAAACATCACAATCCATTCACTGAACAACACTAAAATTTCAAATCATCACTCTTCTATCTATCTATCTATCTATCTATCTATCTATCTTTTTTCGATAAATTAAAAAGGGGGTTTCAAATTAAAGGAAATCTTTTGATTTCCTTTTTTGTCCTCATGTTTTATTTTAAAACCTAAGTTATCCTTATTAATGATTTATTAATCTTTATCTCTAATAATCAACCCTTAATTTTTTACTTTTTAAATTTTTTTTTTTTTTTTGGAAAGTCTCTTCATTTCCCAAACATGGGTAACTATGGGGAAGTTTGTATTTACTTTATATAAACCTTCTTCATTTCCTCTTTTCATTTAATTTTTCTATGCATGCATTCTTGGGAAAATATATAGAAATATAAAATTAATAAATATTCAGTGGTCTTTATATATACCATATCAAACTAACAAAGAAAAAATAAAGAAAATAATTATTAAAAATATATGTTGGAATATATAAATAACTTTACCAGGTCATCAACAATGGCTCATCCATGTCGTTGTAAACATTGACGTGTATTGAATCCAGTGTCGTGGCATTTAGAAGAGGTCCAGGAAACATATTATTGATAGTAATAACCTGGTTATAAGAAGCAAATAATTTTTTCATTAATCAATCAACAATAATATAGGATTAAAAAATTACTAATTAAAAATGATGAATATATATATATTCTAACAACCGAAAAATCATCATCTCAACAAAATTATAGTTGAAACTGATTTTGAAAGATTCTTAAAAAATTATCCAAGGGAAAAACTAAATGTGCGTACATACCGATTGATTTCGTGACACTGGGTCCACGTTCGTGTTAATGGCGACATGCCACTCTTGGGAAATCTCCACCCCGTTTGCCGTTGTGAAAAGTAGTATCATGCAAAGAATTAGCCACCGCATATGGAGGAAGTCCGCCGTGTTGGTGGTGGTGATTGGGGGTGGTGGAAGTGGTGCCACCATTTTTAAAACCTCGATTGAGGGGCTAAGGATATTGGTGGCTGCTAAGAATACTAATGGAAGTGGTGACAAAACCTAGGATATACAGTTGGGTTCATGGGTTGGCTTATGTTTCTTGTATATCTAAGAACAAGGAATTTGTTTTGAGTGGTGCAATCAGATTAGATAAAACATAATGTCTAGAAGGAGGATTGATACCATTTGATTTTTTGAAATCTCATGAAGAGATGAGATGTTTTTATTATATTATTTTTATTTTTTCGTATTTCATTTGACAATATTTTTTTGGGTAAAAGGAAAAAAAATGATAAGATTTTAACATATCACGTGATTGAGAATGGGAGTCTAATTATTTATTTTAGTATGTCACTACTATTTCGACAAGATTAAAAAATGGTCACTAAAGTTTGACCATTTTCTGTAGTCATTAAATTTTACTTATACTTTTATTGTTGGTCACTGTATTATATTTTTAAAATATTTAGATAATGAGAAAATAAATAATAATTTGTAGCACAGGTTGAAGTCGATAGTCTATGCATGCTTTTTACACTGGTTATTTGTGATTTTTATATGTTTATTTAAGAGAGAGAATGTCAATATAGCAAGTTTACAAAGTTTTTTTTTTTTTATTAACGATAAAACTTAAGTATATGTAATTTATAAATGTCGAAAGTATAGGATATAGATTATAAATATACTATATCTATTTTTTAATTTTTATAATTATTTATTATTACTCCAGCATGGGAACTTTTTAAATGCTATTGGGCCATTTCTTGGGTCTTGGGATTTATTATGGGAGGAAATGATGTGAAATTATAATTTAAGTTTCATTAATTCAAAAATCTAGCTTTTTAAAAATATTTACAAAAATCAAGTAATTTTATGTAAAAAATCCTACATTTTAGATATATGCGATCGCACATGCGATCACGCAAAATCAATAGTTAAAAGTAACACTTCAGTGGTCCCAATTGTATAGACCTCAATCTACTTTACACAAAATAAAATGTTCAATTGTTCATAACAAAAAAAAAAATACAAATAAATTTCTTAGATTATCATTATTAATGAATCTAAAAAATTATTTGAACTATCAAATAATTTTAAGATACTCAAATTACATAATAGCATAACAATATATTAATCGGGAGACACATATACAATTGGGATAAATAAGATATATATAATTGGGATAATGAGAATATTTGAAAAAATTTGAATTTTAGAACTAGCATGTTTGCATACACATAATAATTATTCTTTCTCATATTTTTTAAAATTTAAATTTGATCAAATAAATTATATTTACATATTTTGTAGGGTCCACATGTACTATTAAATTTCCATCATCTAATTCTACTCGTTCTTTCTTTCTATTTATAAAGATATATTAAAATTTTTATGCAACACCCTCTAAGTCTAAGGTGCGGCAAACAAGACATTCACCCGTGAGAGTTTCTCTTGAAAAATCACTTCTATTTAAAAATTAAAAAAAAAAAAAAAAAGGCAGAAGAAGAAACAAAACAATGAGAGAAACCCGACCCTGTTGTTTTCCTGACTACCGATATCGATTTCCGTGTCAAGCAAGTATTCATACCACACACCACACTTCCCAATTTCTTAACCCACGGGCAATCCCCATTTTCCTCTGCAAACCTCGACTTTTCTTGTACAAAACTTTACTTGCCTTGTAATCTTCTTCCCTTTCACCAAACCCAACTCCTTTAAAATTAATCTCTTCATGGATTTGTATTCATGAGATCAGTCTCGGGTCGAATCTTAATTTGTCGTTGTTTAATCTGCGAGTGAGCACATGGGTCAGGAGGCGGTGCCGATGGTCGGCTCATCAGCGCCGGCGGCGGGAATGGGAGCGCCGCCGCCGACTTCTCTGGCGCCCGGATTTAGGTTCCATCCTACAGATGAGGAATTGGTGAGATACTATCTCCGGCGGAAGGCCTGCGGAAGACCCTTACGGTTTCAAGCTGTTAATGAAATCGATGTCTACAAATCTGAGCCCTGGGAATTAGCTGGTAATATACTCACAGAGACGAATTCGTATAATTGACGTATTTTTGTTTATCTTTGATTGATTAGTCTTTCGGTATGTATAAGAATTGTTAGGAGATTTTGAACTGATTGGGAATGAAATGATAGAATGTGATAATGCCAGTGTCCTTAAGCTGAATTGGGAAAAAATGGTTCTTTTTGGGGATGTATTAACGTCATGTCTAATGTTTACATTTGCTGTATATAAGCAAACTAATAAATCATTTGTTGTTGAACTTTTGTGAATTGGACGATGATCATTTATTTATTTTTCATTATATACCTATATATTTCTTGGATGTATTTATGTACTGTGTAATGTGTAGAATTGATTGTATGGACAAACTAACTAATGGATCATTTGTCATTCATCTTTGTCCTTAAAAAGAGTATTCGTCATTGAAAACGAGAGATCAAGAATGGTACTTTTTCAGCCCTGTTGATAAGAAGTATGGTAATGGGGCTCGGTTAAACCGAGCAACTGGTAAAGGGTATTGGAAAGCCACTGGCAAAGATAGAACCGTGCTCCACAAGAACGAGGCAATTGGAATGAAGAAAACTCTCGTTTTCCATAGCGGACGAGCTCCAGATGGAAAGAGGACGAATTGGGTAATGCATGAGTATAGGCTTTGTGATGAAGAATTGGTGAGGGCTGGAGTAGCTCAGGTGAGAGTAAAACTCAGATTTAGCAAGCTCGTGTGCGTGCGTGTGTGTGTGTGTTTTTCCTTTTATTTGCGTTGTTTTCTAAAGTTAAGAATGTTAAAATCTTCTTGTCTTGCAAATGGAAAAGGATGCATTTGTGCTTTGTAGAATCTTCCAGAAGAGTGGTTTAGGGCCACCGAGTGGGGATAGGTATGCCCCTTTCTTGGAGGAGGAATGGGATGACGAGGTGACCCTTGTGGTTCCTCGAGGAGAGGCTGAAGATGATATGATCAATGGAGATGAAGCAAGAAATGAAGGCAATGACCTCGACCAGGTTTATTCTCCTTCTCTCCTTGTTCTAGTATCTACTTACCACTGTTCCAAATTTATGATTGTATATTCTTGTCGATAAATTATGCATCAATATAGTATACACTCTGGTGTAGATATACACTCGATCTGGTGCAAGCTATTTGCATCAAATCTTGTGCAAACAAATGATGTGGCGCGATCTAAGTCATGCTGCGTGTTGGGAAACAGTTGATGTAACAAGTTTAGATCTCGTTACATCGACTGCTTACGTAATATCTCGTGCAAGTAGTTTACACCAAATCGGGAGCGCAATATAGTATTAAGTTGATCATATTGGATTCTTGGATTTATGAGCAAGGTTCGAGTTCATATACGATATAGTTAATTTATTTGTTTGTCAGGAGTCGTTTAACTTCGTCTTGTAATCTTGGACGTACTTTTGTTGCAGGGTGTTCGACCACACAGCACGGAGTCCGTGCATAATCTTCTATTCCTATGCAAGCGGGAGAGATCAGAAGATCCCGAAAACCTCTGTTTAGATCGAAATAAACAACTAAAGCAGGACGACATTCCCAGCTCGAGCCATGCAAATGGATCAGAAGATTCTACTACTACAACAACAGGCCATGATCCTCAGACTCAAACGATGATGACGACAACTTCTTCCCTTGAACTTCTAGAATTTCCTTTACTAGTACCAGTTGAACCCAAAGAAACTCAAAACAACAACAACAACAACAACAACCACCCACCTACATTTGACTCTTCGAACCTGGAGAAAGCTGTGCCACCCGGGTACCTCAAATTCATCAGCAACTTGGAGAACGAAATCCTAAATGTCTCCATGGAGAGAGAGACGTTGAAGATCGAAGTGATGAGGGCTCAAGCAATGATCAACGTTCTCCAGTCGCGCATTGAACTGTTGACCAAGGACAACGATGACTCCCAAAAGGGTAGTAGCATTCGTGGTACTTAAGGTTTAAGGACAAATCCATTTGTCGACATTGCTTTCTTGTTTTGAACTGTTCTTGGTACTTCGTTGGTTTGTAATAGAATGTTTCTCACCTTAATTGGATTTCAAACTTTATTTATCAAGGTTATGTTTCCTTTATGCATTATTGATCGTTTGCTAATCGAAACAGTCTTTATCTAAATTAAATAATGTATCGTTACATTGCCGTTGTTGTTGACTAATTGAAATAAGAGACGATAAATGATATATAAAATAGAAAGAACCGATTTTGAATCTTATTGAGAATGATGATTTCACTGATACGAGAATGACGAATTTTAGGACCTGTCAAGGTTGACTTGCGAAGGGTGATAACTACTTGTTATGTTTTGAAATCTCATGGACTATTTAGCATGTTTCAAAATTTTGACGGGCAAAATACAATTATTTTGAAACAAAAGATCTGGAACCTTCTGCTGTATATTACTTTTTTCCATTAATTAATATAATAATTATTAAAATATATATATTTTTTCTAATTAGCAGTCGTTGGAATTGGATGGCCTTTTTCAAGCCACGCCAAAGCTGACTCGAAAGATACTTTGCTTGACGGAGGCGCTTGCCCCACCGCATAAAGGGACGATAACCCGTCCACGTGAAGCTCACATGGCCCAAAATTAGCCCGACATTATTGTTGTTAATTCATATATATTTAAAAATTCGACCACGCAATTTATTCACAAATAATTTTTTTATATACATAATCACTCTGGAGTGTTCTAAGAAATTGCTATATATATTTATATATATATATATATTTCTGCTTTTACCAATCTTGAAAATTCAAAAACTTTCTTTATATTCTTTTTAAAAAATCATCAATTTTTTCTCTAATTTTATAAAAAAATTATTTTTCATAATTTATGATTGAACTCCACTCCAAAAAAAAAAGGCATAAAAGTAAAAAAGAAAAAGTATACTAAAGGAGAGAGAGGAGTAAAAAGAAAAAGTATACTGACACCCGGGGAGGGCAGGGGGGGCGGCGGGGGCGGAGGGGAGGGGAAGGAAGAGAAAAATATAATATGGTTTTCAAAATTAATTGTTGAAGCCCGAAACACCACGCGCTTTACAGCCCGTCAGAACACCAATCTTTATTTTAATTACGAATTTGTAATAGAATTATAAGAGGCTACAACAGTGCAAGGAATGGAATTTATTTCCGCCATGAGAAAGTCCTTTAACCTCCCGACGTATTCCCAATCTTAGCAAACTCTAAATTCTTGAAATTCGAAATTTCCCTAAAAATTGAGTCCTTTCTGATCAATTGTTTTCGTTTTTGATTATTTTCTGAATTGGAATGGATTCAAAGAACAAGAAACCACCACCTGTATCGTTCCTGGGTCCGGGTTTCAGGTTCCACCCCACTGATGAGGAATTGGTTCGATACTATTTGAGGCGAAAAGTCTGTGGAAAATCTTTCCGATTCGATGCTATTTCTGAGATCGATATCTACAAAGTCGAGCCTTGGGATCTTCCAGGTATTCATAATTCACTTCTCAAACCTTTTATGTAGTATTTTTTGCTAACTGATATTTATGGTTCTATTTTGTGTTTTTTATTTTGTTGATCTGTTATGCTATGTGTTGGATGATTATTAAGAGATTAGGATTAGCTTAGTTTAGTGTAATGATTATCGTTTTAATTATATGTGGGCCAACAATTTTGAAATTTTACTGTCAAGCAGATCGAATTAATTGAGAATTACAGAATAGATTATCGAATTGTTGTTCGATATTCGCCTTCTGTATTTAGAAATTAGTACGGAAAGCGGGTATTGTATCTTTTCTAGTAAATCTAGCATGTAGCTTGGCAATCAGAAACACTCACTATTTTTAGGTGCAGTGCTAGACTGCGAGCTGGTTGAGTTTGACATAGGAGGACATTCATTTTATTTCGAATTAGATACATATAGGATGATTGAACTGCCATACTTTTCATAACCATTAACAATTTTAGTTTTGTTCCTTCGAAATATTTCAATACTCAGATCATTATCATTTTTATTTGTTTTGACTATTTCAATATCCCAAATGAGATTTCATTCTAACGTGGTGGTATTTTAAGGTATGTCGAATCTGAAGACCAGAGATTTGGAATGGTATTTTTTCAGCATGTTGGACAAGAAGTATGGTAATGGAGCAAGGACCAACAGGGCAACTGAAAAAGGGTACTGGAAAACAACTGGAAAGGACAGAACTGTTTACCATAAGTCACAGATTGTGGGGATGAAGAAGACTCTTGTTTACCACATTGGCCGAGCTCCAAAAGGCCAGAGGAGCAACTGGGTAATGCATGAGTATCGGCTTACCGATTTGGAGTTGCAGAAAGCTGGAATTAATCAGGTTGGTCTGCTCTCTACTGCATAAATTTAGCGTTAGTGTTATCATCCATTTTATTATGGATGAATGAATATATAATATAATTTTTTGTTCCAGTATTTATGGTTTCTTTTTCTTTGTTGAGAAGGATGCTATTGTGCTTTGCCGAGTCTTTCAGAAGAGTGGTTCGGGTCCAAAGAATGGCGAACAGTATGGTGCTCCATTAGTCGAGGAGGAGTGGGAGGATGATGAGCTGGAACTGCCTCCTCCCAAGCAAGAGGCTCCCGAGGAAGTAGATTTTGGTGGTGATTTCTATTTGGACGGCCATGATCTTGAGCAGGTTTTTGCCCTTACAGATTATATTGGTGTCTGATAAGAGATCTGTGAGAATAATATTAACTAGCAGTGTTGGTCGATCAATGGTTACATGGGAGTTCAACATTGGCTGATATGGTGGTGCCATAAAACACTAATACATGATAATCACAACAGCAACCTGTGATAATGTGCCACGTAACTGTTGGTGGAATCAGCACTGCTAATAAACATTATTGTTCTCCTGAAAATTGTGAAGAATTGTGAAGAATTCTTGTTTTCTTGATCCACCATAATGCTTATAGTGTTTGGGTAAACCTTTTTTTTTTTTTTTAATTAGGTGAATAGTGGGGGGATGACAAGATGTGTGGATAATAATGAGTGATGATGTGAGATGTGTGGTTGATATTGATGTTTGACTTTGACTAGTAATAGTTGATTAGGTGGAAAATAGTTAATATGAATAGAGGCTTAGTTTGCAACGCTAATATCGTAAAATGTTCTCTGTTTCATAGATTCTTGGAGCCGAAAATCCATCAGACAATGCTTCCATTCAGTTGGATGGCAACTCTGCAGATAATACCAGCTACGATGAAGGAAGCACCGAATCCTTTACTGGGGCCCACCAACCTATGCTCGATACCCACAAACACGAAAATGAACCTGAAAATCATGACGATGGGAATCTCTATGATTTTCCAGCCTCTTATGATATGGATGTAAAACCAGTAAGGCATGAATACATGGTCCAGTCGGGTGAGCCTAACAATTTCGAGGACATTGATTACTTGCTTGACGAACCAGTGCTTGATGCTTCTGATAATGCTCAATATGGCAATGGAGGATTCATTGAAACCAATGATCTTGCAAATTCTGGCGTTGTTGATACATCTGCATTTGATGAACTTGAGGAGTACCTTACATTCTTCGACACGAATGCCAACAACTCAAACGAGCTCTCTTATGATCTTTCAAAGGAGGATCTTATATATGACCAAACACTTATCCCTCAAATGGTAACTACCTTAAATCTTTGAACTTCAAGTCTTTCCTGGTCCCTATTGTGAGCTAGTACTTAACTTACATTATTTTCCTTTTGCAGAACGTTGATGAAGGAACTCAACAAGCTACTGATTCAAGTGGGCAACCCATCAATGGCGGGAATAATGATGCAGCATCGTCGTCCAAGCAAGAGTTGGCAAAATGTCAGACAGGTACCCGAATAGAATTCACTATTAATCCAACTTATATAAAACATTTTTTAGAGCTTGTTCGGTACGAAGTTTTCGAAAACCTATTTTCTCCAATAACATTTTCAGTCATTCATTTTATCAATGTGACAACTTTTTCATACTACTGCAAAACTTCTATTTACTTTTCAATCACACGCACAAAAAACCACTTTTTCTTAAAAATCTACCCCCGACAAGCACTTAAATTTCCATCTGGGGTTCTAATATGCATATACATGTCACTGGTGCAGATTTTCAATATCCTTTCATGGAGCAAGCAAGTCGTTTGTTGGGCAGCTTCCCAGCTCCTCCAGCATTTGCATCAGAGTTCCCCTCAAAAACCTCAACTCTGCTAAACTCGGCTTCCAGTTCAGCTCGTGTTACCGCTGGCATGATTCAAATCAGAAATCTGACAATCGGTGGAAACCTCACAGACCAAGCTTTAAGCAAGAACCAAAACTTCGATATCACTCTTTCTTTTGGCTTCTCACGAGGTGCTAATGGCTCAGCTAACTTGGAATCACGGCTCAGCATACATCCAGGGAAGAGTGTTTCTTCAAGTGCTTGGGGTTGGTTTGATTTTATATTCTTCTTCATCCTTATTCTGTCGTTGAGCTTCAAGCTTGGGACGTGTATTTGTGCCCGGTAAGGTGAGGGTCCCACGGATAGCAGCAATTCTCGACTGGTGCAGAAAAATTATCTTAGGTGGAGATGTTTTCATGAATTAGAAACATACATGAAGGATTTCTTCGGGACCTGGAATAGAGCTTTGGAACTGTTTCTTTAATTTTATTATTATGGAACAGATAGTGTTGTAGGTTTTATACTGGAACGTCAGACACAGCTTCTAACTTAGAAGCATTAACTTGCATGGTTATTTGTCTGTTTCAAATTTACTACTATTCTAGCTCTTTGTTGGAGTCCATTATACATGGACATGTTATTGCCCATTATTGGTCCACATTCAGACCTCAACGTGTCGAGCGATTAGATATTGCTGAAAGAAGTATTGCATGTTAGACAACATATTATTTTCAATCAGACATCGTATCATTTTCAATCAGATATATTTTTGACTATACCAGTGTACTGAGTTATGATGTAATGTTCACAGTTGGCACTTTACGATACCTATATTCTAGAAAAAAAATTCGTGGGGGTTTGTGGATCCCTCACCATCATGGGATGGATATGTATATCAAAAAAAAAATTCTTTTAATTTAAAAAAAAAAATTAGTCGATGACGTGACGTCGCGAAATGGCACCATATAGGCATGAATTTTGCCTCATGTTGCCCACGATGGGCAACTGATCACCAGCACCAGTGTACCATAGAGATTCAAGTTAATGGTGGAAGTATTGCCCACTACCAAGCAAATATTATTAACCTCGTTCGACAGGCAATATATTTCAAATAATTTTAACATTGTTCCACAGTGAATATATTTCTGTCAAGCAATAAAATATTTGCTCTGCAAACAAATGTTGGCCGTTCGCAAGTCAACTTATTTTAAGTACAATGCGATACACATAATTACAGAGACCAAGTCGGCAAGTTTCATAAACCACGATACAAACATCAAAAGCATGTTAGAAAGTGATGCCCCATATGTGACCAAGTCGGCAAGTTTTATAAACCACGATACAAACATCTTATAAACCATGATACAAACATCAAAAGCATGTGAGAAAGTGATGCCCCATATGTCATACATATACAGACAAACGTCTAAGGAATAAAACTTGGATCTTACAGAGCATGATATGCCACCTTGTTATAGCCGGCAACTAAGTACACATTACACTAAGAATGTCCAAAACGTCTATTTAAACCAACGGAACTCACTATGAACACAGACAAATAAAAACAGCTCATCATCCCAGGTTTAGATTAGAAAGAGGGTCACAAGATTCAGTTCAAGATATCAACTTTTAAAGACAGCACAATGGCTACCATAGAAGAAGAATCGATAGGTTTCCTAAATAGAAAATCCGGGTTCGACTCAGCAACCGGAATTTACCATTCCATCCTCCATTTGAGCGAAGACGATAAGATCCCTACCGAGCCTAATCTTGACACAACAAGATACGTACTATCACAATTCCCTCCTCTTGACCAAGCCAAAACCCAAATAGCACTTATTGACTCCACCAGTAAAGAAAATGTCACCTATGCTCGACTCTACCGCTCTGTTAAGGCGCTTGCTGCTGGTTTGTATCATGGACTTGGAGTGAGAAAAGGTGACGTCGTGTTTCTCTTATCGCCAAACTCGGTTCTCTACCCGACCATATGCCTCGCTGTACTATCGATTGGAGCAGTGTTGACCACCGCTAATCCGGTCAACACGGCCGCCGAAATTGCCAAGCAAGTACGGGATTCCCAGGCAAAACTTGGCATTGCATCACCAGAAGAGATGAAGAAGTTAGTGCCCACTGGATTGCCTAGTCTTGTTACTACATACAGCAAAGAGTATGAAAAGGAACTCACTGTCCAAGAATTGGTGGAGAAATGTGAGCCGTTGGATATTCCCGAGGCTAAGATTGTTCAGTCGGATACAGCTGCTATATTGTACTCTTCGGGGACAACTGGGACTAGTAAAGGAGTTGTATTGACACATTCGAATTTCATAGCGATTATGAGACTGCTTAAATGGTCAGTGGAGGTATCAAATGCTCAGAATGATGTTTTCTTGTGCTTCATCCCTATGTTTCACATCTACGGGCTGGTGTTTTTCGCGCTCGGGATGTTCTGCTCAGGCAACACAACTGTCACCATGCCAAGATTTGATTTCAAGAACATGCTTGAAGCTATTCAGACTCACAAGGTCAACAACATACCAGCTGTTCCACCAGTAATACTTGGGCTGGTGAAGATTCCCGGAGGTGCAGGGGCATTGTCATCTTTGCGCAGAGTGGGGTCAGGGGCTGCTCCGTTGAGCAAAGAGCTGGCCGATGAGTTTAGAGGGAAGTTTCCTTGGGTGGAGCTAAGACCGGGGTATGGACTGACGGAGAGCTGCGGTGGAGCAACTTTCTTTCCTTCCGGCAACCAAGCAAAGCTCCGGCCAGCCTCGTCTGGGCCGTTGATTCCCTGTTTTAGTGCCAAGGTGGTGGATGTGGAGACGGGGAAGACGTTGCCACCATATAAGCAAGGAGAACTGTGGTTGAAAAGCCCTACAATAATGAAAGAGTACCTTGGAAATGATGAAGCAACAGCTGCTACATTAGACTCAGAGGCGTGGTTGAAAACTGGTGATCTTTGTTACATTGATGTAGATGGGTACCTGTATATTGTTGACAGGATAAAGGAGTTGATCAAGCATAATGGTTACCAGGTAAAATAATTTCTCATGTCTCATATATGATTACAAAAGTAATCATCTCACAACTGACTATAAACACATGAATACTCAAGTTATAAGCTAAAGTGTTGGAAAAGCAGGTGGCTCCAGCTGAATTGGAAGCTATACTATTAAGCCATCCACATATACTTGATGCAGCAGTTATACCGTACGTATAAACCTTTACATCTTTCATAATCAAAGCAGAAACTTAATCCCATCAAATACCACGTGTATGTGCGTGCGCGTGTGTTTGTTTAATGAAATAATGGAATTGAGCAGGGTTGAAGATGAAAAAGCAGGACAAATTCCCATGGCATACGTGGTGAAAGCTTCTGGTTCTGACCTAACCGAAGATCGGGTCATCCAATTTGTGGCCGAGCAGGTATGTATATTCATCTTCCACCTGCAAAAGATCCTTCTGCAAGCTACCAAATAATATCCTGAATGTTTATCTTCAAAAACTTCAGGTAGCACCATACAAGAAAATTAGGATGGTGAAATTTATCAGTGCTATACCAAGATCAGCTGCAGGCAAAATTCTAAGGAGGCAACTGGCAGAAATCAACCAAGGAATGATCTCCAAATTATGAATGAAGTTTCCATGGTTAGGAAGTAATAGATTTGTGAATTCATAAATGGCTTTTAAGTTTTAAGCATTTTAAGCAAGTTTTCTCCAGTGTACTTTTGTCTCAAATTAACATATCCCAATAATTAATCACTAGTTGAGATTTTAACAGATGATTAAATTTGGCACAAGCAATAAGTAAATCTACTCATAGCAAGAACATAGATCCATCATTTAATCCGGAAAATCTAATAGAAGTAAATCAAAGCAGAATATTAGAATTCTCAATTTTTTAGGAAATTCTAGAATCTTCTTTTGTTTCTTCATCCTCCAGAACTTGGCAAAGATAAACAACAATTTGTTGCCTAATGAAAACAATTCAGAAAATTCTAAGTATCCATAAGCTCCTGGAGTTGCTTTTCCAATTCCTCCAACCGATCACTCCATTCACTTTTGATGCATAAGGGTTTAACACTACTATAATCTACAATGTTACCAACAGTTCCTTTGATTTCTCGTGCTGCAAATTTTGAATTTCTAGATACGGTTTGCCTTTTGGCTTTCTTTTTCTTCGATTTCTGTGCAGCGGCCCTCTGTATTGCCCATAATACATCAGAACCACTCAGCTGCCTCTTATCGTCGTCTTTTGGTTCTGGTTCTGAAATTTTTTGTTCTCTTTCCTTTGATCTTAACTTGTTGGAGGTGTTTTCCAGTGTTATATTTGATGCGAGTGCAATGGCACCACTAATGTGTTGATTGTCGGATTTATGGCTCCTGGCAGTGAGCGAAACACTTCTTCGCGGCGGCGGTAGTCTACTGCTGGTGGTGGAGAGTGTAATGGGAGACGGTGGCCTCAGCGGTGTGAGTGGAATCGCCGACGTCATCGGCTTCGGCTCTTCTCTACGTGGTTCTCTGGCAGTTTCTCCAGGCCATCAAGTTCAACCATGAGATAAATTTTCCACCCAATATATAATTCTGTGGCCCGGAGGTGAGGAATGGCTTTCCTTCCGTCGTGTTGTGTGGCTAACCTTTTTAAAGAATGTATAAATAACATTTTTTCTTTTTTAATTTCTTTTTCCTCGGAAAAAAAAATTTAAGAAACTTTTTGAGTGAGAGTAAAAATTGGATCTAAGAAACTAGCTAGCTGCTAGTATAACTAAAAGGATGTTAGGACGTGTGTAAAAATGAATTTTTATGTGTTTTTATGTGATATAGGAGAGAGAATGAGTGAAGTTGAATGGTGGAGATTTGTATAGCAATAAGTAGGTCCCACGAAATATGTGGATGTGAAATAAAAGAGAGAATTAGTAGAGTTGAAAAGAATGCGTAAAAATATATAAAAATATGTAGAAGAACATGGGCTAAGTAGTTAGAACATCTCCAACAACATCTTTAAATGAAAGATATTTTTTATTATAAAGATAAAGAGAGAACGGGTAAAATTAAGTTCCAATAGACTCTTTATTTAATATTCACAGGTTTCAATACTCTTTTATTGATTTTGCTAAACTACAACTAATTTTATTGGTCAAATACAATTAAAATTATAAATATTGATTAAAAATAAAAGAATGCAATAATTGTTTATTGATTTAAGCAAAATAAAGGGTATAAATAGAGAGCTTGTTGGAGTTAATTAAAATTTTTACTTTCTAAATCAAAATATACTCTCCATAATATAAAAGATCCTCTTTAAAAATAAAGAAATTGTTGGAGATGCTCTTACGATACTGTTTTAATAAAGTGCAATTGGATAGTAGAAGAAAGTTTATCTAATGGTCGACTGTCATGAGAGATAAGAAGGACGATGGAGATTTGACTGAGAAATCAAAAGAATTTGGTGAAATTTTTTGAAAACATATATTTTATTTTTTCTGGCCCGTGGAGAAAATCTCCCTAAAATTAGTGATTATATAATTAAGTAATATGTTGCAATTAAGTCATGTCGCATATCTTCGTCATATTAAGAACAAGAAAATACACAGTCCCCTAGAATCACATCTCATGGCATTAAACTATCCCCGCACAAGATTGTGACATGTTAACTGATTGTTAGTTAAGTCGGAAACCAATATGCCATTGTAACGCTACTTTTTTTTTTTCCTATAAGGCTTTGTTTGATCCACCATAAATTTAAAAAAATAAAAAATAAAAATAAAATAAAACAAAAAATAAAAATTCTCCCTACTCCTTTTCAACCACATATATTATTATTTTATATTTTTTAATACACAATCTCTCATTTTCAACCATACAATCTACACGTAATTCTAAAATCTTAATTTTATTGTGAATCAATCAAGGCCTAATATACTAATTTCAACCAAAATGACATAATAATCCCATTATCATCACATCTAAAAAATTGCAGTACAAACTACAATCCACATGCTGCATGTCCAACAGGTAATAATTTAACAACAATACTAGTACAAGGGTAATTTTAAAATATCCATATGAGAGAATGCAGAATTGAAGAAGGCAAATTCCTTGAGCAATGCAGCCGTACCACAAAGCAAACTAATCGCGATCATCTGCATCCTCGATCTCTTCATCCTCTGGCACCCCACGAAGATAAAGGACATTATTACATCTGCAAAAGAGATTCACGGAAAGCGTTTGAGCCAAGAGAGTGAAGTGTGGGAGACAAATGTAAATGCGAGGGGAAAAGAAAAATCAAGTCATTTACTGCCCTCCTCTTTGCATGGGGTGGGGTACTTGGGCAGGATTACATTTCCATAAATCAAGTTTTCCTACTCTACGGATAAATATGACTGCAAAAATACCTTTGAAAAATTATGATGTTGTGGGGCGGGAAGAGCATTTGTGAGGCAACAGAATACCTGATCAAGATCTCTCCAAGACTTCCACTGAATTGGCCATCAATATATTCTTCAGCATTTGCAAGCTGCAAAAAGATGCACCAACAAAAATAAGATAATAACAAGCTGACGTAAAATTGTATCTATCTCGAATAAAATATAAGCGATAGAGCTCTACTCTCTCGCCCCTTTCCACTCTCTTTCTGACTTCTCATGCATGGCAAAAATCCTCGGATCCTTGGGGACGAGGACCCTGGTTGCCACCCTGAATCCACCCCATTTATATTGGAACATTTAAAACAAAAACAAAAACCTACATAAAACCATGTCCCGAAACTAGAATGGCAGACAGTAAGCCAAGTTCTGTTGATAATACAAAAACCTCCATAACACAGACAGGAGTGTGACCACGGCAATATTAAGTCCCTACTTGATTGACACCATCAACAAAGAAGTTAAACTAGAATCGAAGTTTGTCAAACCACTTAACATGTGTTTCCAATGCAACATAAAGCCATGTGTTATTTTCGCAGCTAAATTAACGATTTTCTCCAACTCGGTACACAAATTTATTGATTCAAATCGGTTAGGGACCCAACCCCACATTATGTGGAAGGTTACAGACCATTGCTGCATGCACATACATGAAATGATGAAATGTCGAGGACCCATATCCATATTAAGTGAAAGGTTGGAGTGACCAACCCTAGTTTAATCTTCACTTTTTTATATGAACGATTTTTGGTATATACAACCTTTTTTCTAAGAGGCAGTCCAGCTGGTATTTTGACACCCTGCCCTCAAATTTCAGCCACCATGGTTGTTTGAATAATTCAAGTGGTACCAAAAAAAAAATGAAAAGAAGAAGGGACCATTCCCTCACAAATGAGGGTAGGTTGCATAGTTATGTATCCCATATTTTGCATGCATTGTCTTGTAATGGCATAGTTTACCATTTGATACACTGGGATGTGTTCATCACATTACAACTAGAAAAAGCTTGTTGGCTTAATCTACGAATTTTCTGCATTTCTCACAAATCCACTCACTCGGAGATTAGCAAGACAAGGAATCACATATTTGAACTCTACAACAGAAATGATCTCTCACCTAGACCCACGATAATGTCATACAACATAGCACACACTTTCACGGTGACATAAACTAGCAACCATAAGTCTGAATGGAGATAAAATAAAATCCAAATCTCTAAGTTACCTGCAAGTTCATGTATGAATCAACCGAGACAAGAAAACCTTTGTACTCCATTCCCCACTTGAGTTTTACCATTACAGGCTTCCCAGTCAAATTGTTTAAAAACGGCTTAGGGTTAACTGGTACAGTCTGCATGGAAAACAAATGAGAGAGTTTCATATTACAGCATTTCTTTTGGGACCCAAATTACATCCACTCAGTGGCAATACAACATATGTATGTTCCAGGTCAACAAATCTAACTATTAGAAATCAACAGGATAAAAAGAATATTCATCCAATGAAATAATAGAATCATATAAACAAATCACAATCACCAGATTGGCCCATATAATTTTTCTTTCTATTGTCTGTAGTCATTCCGTTATTCCAAGAAACAATCTGGGAAATTATGAAAGTTTGTACAGATGAAGTCAATCTTGCCCCAACTACTTTCAATCATGTGAAAGAGAAAGAGAGCTATCTTGTCATAAACAGAATCACGAATGCAAAGAACTAAATAAGAATAAAAAAGTGTTATCCCGGAGTCTGAGTTTTGTTTCATTCAATTAGATATTGAAACTGAAATTATAGAGCAGTTTAGATAGAGCTAGTTCGGTAAAGCTTCTTCAGAGAAAAAAGCAATTCATTTGGAGAATACTAAGTTGAAAGGTAACGAAAGATTATGGAGAAACCTGACAAATGGATTTATAAGAGATTGTGAACTGAAACGGGCAGGGATGATTGAAGACCCTATCCTCTTACTATTGAACTGGTCCTCTTACTATTGAACTCATGCTGAGGTTACATACTTGGCAAATAGGAAAATATTACCCAGAGAAATCCCTTTTTGATTACTTATCTATCTTTTGAGACAGACATGCGTAAATACAAATCAAAAACTGCAGCATCCAAATATGCTGCTATGCCCCACCCCCAAAATGCCATTATCCCATGAAATCCTTCTGCCACCAAAACAGCATTAAAGTTTACACCATATATGATTGTGGCTCTAATCTCCAATAGATAGTCAAGAATGATAAACCTAAGTCACATAGCTGTATCCGTAGGGTGGCACTCTCCCTTGCTCTTTCCCGTCAATCTTGCTAAAAACAATCCCAAACAGGCATTATGAAGAAATAAATTTCTCTTGCATAGTCTACTTCTCATTCCAGCTCAGTAAGACAGCACTAACTCCAATTAGTTTATGTGAAAGAGCTCTGAAATTCAGAGGCTGGCTCCATGAAAGCAAACTTGAAGTTGTAGGCTTGTAGCCCCCTATAATGCACTCTTAGACTGAAGCTACTATTATCAATTGCCCACCACAAATGAACAAATCACTTTCAATTTATATGAATTCCGTTGATGCGGGATCAGATTCTAGTCCATGCAAGAAGTATAGAGACAGTAACTCCAGTCTCCCCCCGGAAGAGAGAAGGGGGAACCAGCAAAATTTAAAATTCCAAATGATTTAGTGGTATCTACAAGAAATTCAAAGCTGGAAATTGTATAAGAACCATAAATTAAATAACGACGAGCCTAAAATAAAAATAAAAAGTACCAAAAACTAAAAAATTAAATCTGATGGTTTCCGAGAATCACGATGGGCATCATTACATAAACGTAAAATTCAAGCTAATTTTCATAACAAAAATCAGACTTAAGTAAATTCATAGGGCACTTACAGCCATTGGAGCAGCCTTTTTTGAAGTACAAAGGGGGATGAACTTGGCGAGGGTTTAAGCGTCCGGGTTTTAGGGCAAGTTGAATTGAAGTTGACAAAAGAGGGAATGGTTGCGACTTGCGAATTTACAATACACACAGTTCGATTAGCTCAAATTTTGTGCGCGTTCCGACCAATTTGTTTGGATAAATTGCAGCTAGGGTCCTAACCTCTGAGGGTTGTTATAATAAAATCCTTAACCTTTAATTCTAGCATTTGGAGTCCTTCACCTTTCAAGTATTGAGGCACTTTTATCTATAGTCCTTCACGGAAACTGCAATTTATCCATTTAATTGGTTCACACAAGACAACCTACATAACGGGAAATGATCTCCTCCCCACAGTGGGGAAGATATTATGCCCACAAAAACACATGGTCCCCCTGATTTGTGGGAGGCCATGTGTGTAGGCCCCACCACCGGCTCCCCCACCAATTATGGGGGGCCGTGTGTATTTGTGGGCATGATATCCTCCCCACTGTGGGAAGGAGATCATTACCACCTACAAAACATCGAAGAAATAAGATGTTTTCAAAAAGAAGAAAAATGTTAACCAAGGAGAAAACAGTTAAGCAGGATTCTGGTTAGGTTAGGTGAATATTTTTTTTATCCTTTTAGAGCAATCCTATCTATGTAGGTTGCGTGAGCAAATTCAATGCATAAATGGAACTCTTCCATCAAAGATTTGCGCCTGTTTTTTTACATCTTTTAACAAATTTTTACACATTTTAACTCTGTCTCATCTAAAGTCAAACCAATTACATCTACATATTTTATGGGATCCACTGTACTATACAAATCTCCACCACTCGACCTCACTCATTCTCTCTCTTATTACACATTAAAATCTATAAAAATTTGTAACCTAACACCCGCTAATTTAATTATTCTAGTGCTCCTAGATAAACCCCCAAGAGATACATACGGAAAAAAAGTAATGTTCTATCTTATAGTTTTCATGCTCTCTAAATTATTCATATCATCTTACTTATAATCAAATTGGGGCCTATTGCCATCATTCAAATCCTCGAACCTTGATTATGACTAAGATTATAGCTAGCTATAATATATTTTGATACTAGAGATATGAAAATCCTAACACTATATAGCTAGACACGACATATTGTACCAAAAATGTTAAGAAGCAAAACCCTCTTCCTCTTGAAAATTGTCATATTTTCTCCCTTTTTGGATTATAGCTTAGATCCCCACTTCACCTGCAAAAGCACAAAACATCCATTAAAGTTGATTCAGACTTCGACGCCAAGTTTTGACGTTAATGTCTGTTTATAGAAGAATTTATATATCTTTAACAAACGTGACAAATCATCTCTCTAACATATGTCAGGTACTTATAAATCTTAACTAACTTTTTATAATTTTTGAGTCCGACTATCGTCTTCATGTCGAATTATGTGTGACGCAACTTTGTCCAATCATGTAAGAAATATTGCAATAATATTTGATGTGTTTCTACTTTCATGACACTAATCCTGTTGCCAATACAAGGTCTCGAATACAAAGATGATCGAAAATAAGTAAAAAAAAACCTTAACAATTGGCATCAATTTTGTTGGTGAACCGTACGATGTGACGAGAATTAATTAGAAATTTGATGTTGATTGAACAAGAGATGGTGCAAAGTAAGCGTGTTATGCATATTGCCAAATGCCACCAATCTGTTGCGATGACATTGTCATTCCAGGCATGGGTAATGCGTTACTTAGAAGAAAGCAAAACCCCACTAAGTGAAAGTATTCACATCTAGAGGGGACATTATATTATGGGTAGATGAGATGAGTTAGTGGAGGGGGACTCGCTAGTGGTCTCCACTTAATTATCTCGGGATTTCTACCGCCATCTCCAATTTTCATGATCTTATCTGATCAACATAGTTCATGTATACATAAATAACCTGTACAATTTAATAATATTTGTTGCTTTCATTGAATAAAATCTTATAAAACAACAGATCTCAACTCCTTCTAACTCTATATATAAATCACATTTCTTATAAACACTTGTTAAATACTTCAACCCCAATAAAATATATCTTATATGTACAAATTAACATTATATTGTCTACATAATAAACGTATAATGAGGGTCTCTATTATATCTTGTTAGAAAAAGTTGTTTGAAGTTAATAGTCGGCATAACTGTCCACATACGGGAAATACCGATGTCGAGCAATGACAATACAGATTAATTTCGGCCACATATTACTATATCAAACATCATCTAATATAACACGACTCTTCTTGATGTATACAGTGCTTGATATATACTCTAATTTTAAGTATCGATCAATGCACTTAAACATAAGTGACCACGTTATCTTGTTATGGGTGATGAGCGATTAGCAAAATTAAGTGTGAAACAAGGAGCTGACTAGTGAAGTGGGGGTTGCTACATATGTGGGTGCAATGATTGGTCGCAAATCCGCAAGTCAAAAGTGGGATGAATCTGATGATTATAATTTGCATGAAGCCAAAATGAGAGTCTCCCCACTACCCACATTAACCTTGCCAGCAAACCCACTAACGATTTGTCCCATTACACGACTCGTTATCATCGTGTAGTACTATAGAAGCTACTAGAAACCATGCAACTCTCGATACACCTATAAATAGGTATCCTGCGTTAACGTTGTTGTTCATTCAGCACTTCAATCGAGTACCAAGAAAACTGAATATCGTTTAATTGATTAATTCTTCTAATTGGGGTTGCAGAAATGGCGAGGTGTAAGGGGATAGGAGCTGCATTGATCTTGGTTATGATCTTTGTGGATCTTGCCTTTGCTGCTAGGTTGGGGAAGACTGGTGGTAAGGGCGGTGGAGGAGGAGGAGGAGGAGGTGGTGGTGGTGGTGGAGGGGGAGGTTCGGCGGTTGGCTCGGGTTCAGGTTATGGTTCAGGATACGGCTCGGGAGTGGTTCCGGGTACGGGGGTTCTGAGGAAGGGTATGGTAAGGCAGGTGGAGGTGGAGGAGGTGGTGGTCGTGGAGGAGGTGGAGGAGGAGGAGGAGCATCGGGTACTGGTTCAGCTTCGGGATACGGATCTGGGTCTGGGTCTGGCTACGGTTCGGGATATGGTTCGGGTGGGGAAAGGGAGGAGGTGGTGGAGGTGGTGGTGGAAGAGGCGGAGGTGGTGGCGGCGGCTCTGGGTCCGGTAATGGTTCTGGGTATGGGAGTGGGTCTGGGTATGGGAGTGGTTCTGGGTACGGGAGTGGTGGTGGAAAGGGAGGTGGGGGTGGAGGAGGTGGCGGAGGAGGGGGTGGCGGCGGCGGTGGAGGCTCCGGCAATGGTTCTGGCTCAGGCTACGGCAGTGGCTCTGGCTCTGGATATGGATCTGGATACGGAGGCGGAGGTGACGATGGAGGATATGATGATCAGCCGTGAAGGAATTAGTGCATGAAATTTTCTTGTGCACGTAATTCATATAGTCTAGTTGATAATAATTTTTAGTATAGCTCTTGTAATAAATTGCATGGGTAGTCCTCACGGTGTCGTTCATATGTTACAATATAATTACACAGTGTGTCACAAAATAATTCTTATCCATATGATTATGAAATGATTATTTGCTTCTATGTTTGTATATCAATACAATCAGACAATATATGTCATTTCATATAACAGCTAGTGTGTCCAAATGTTCGAAACGAGCACATAGACAATATTATTTTCATTAAAACACATTTTATGGCAAAAAAAAGGGCGGAAATGTATGTTTAACTGGTTAAAAACAAATTTACATCTATTTCACAACACCAGGAGAACTAGAGACTTGAACCAATAGGTGTCAAGCAATGCACAACTACGTTTATCTAAACCAAACATCTACACAAACAGACCAACACACTGGCCATTCGACGTCTCGTATAGACTTACAGTAATGAGGAACTCCCCTATATGTACATAGCATATATCAGTCTTATATAAAATATAGTCTTGTATTTCTTCATATGTAAATAATTATGTCGGTATCTTCATAAAAAAAAGTTTCGGAATGATGAGTAATATATATAGGTCGTAGTGTACGTTACTTGTACTTCGGTAAGGTCTCTAGAGAATCCTACGTCTCCATGCGTGTAAATGAACTCCTCGTTAGTAAGTAGAGCCATCTACCGTGCAAAACATTAATGAGAAAATAATGTCCAATAAATAGGATAACAGTTTTCAAATCCTTCCAATGTGGGCTCGGATTTTTTGTCACACCCTTAGACCATCTCCAATGTTGTGGTGAATTGCACCTCCATGAATAGTAATTGATAGTAGAAAGAGAGTGACACAAGCTAATTGGTAGGTCTTTTCCATGTATGCCCGTGGCTTTTCTTTTTATTTTTTTATCGTTTTTATATTAATTATCCCACTTTTTCTCCACTTTTTTCGCCTAGATTCCCGTATCACGTCTAGATATAAACGCCCGTCTAGAATTATTTCACTACTATTTTGTTATTATTTTTGAATTATTTATATCTCTATCATCCTACATTCCTACTTTTTCACTTTTCCCGCTCTTTTTCCCTACACTTCTTTTTATTTATTTTCAAATAAAATAATTATATTCTCTCTATCTATCTCCTATACTCTCTCATCTACATCATCTACAATCCATACTCTCATTGGAGATGGCCTTAGAGCTCAATATTGTTAAGCCATCACTAGCGCACTCCAACCTTATCTCAAGTCTTATTATTGTCCAATCGCTACTCAAGAACCAATTAGGACTTATCAATCTTTTATAAATAGACCAGGGCGTCAGGCCTCCAATGCCATGTCCGATATATCTACCCACTCGACTTGTAGCTAAACCCTTACTGACCTAAGTTGTGATGGTATATCTATTTGGGCAACTAATAAGTGGGTGGTGGAGTAGACATCGAAGAGAGAACAATGCACTTGGTGGAGTCGTGCTGCATAGGAAATGATATGGAGAGACGGTTGTGTGGCAGGGTAAACGTCATCTACCAACTTACAACATATTTGCAAACAAATTTGAATTTGAAATAAAATTAGATTTTTTGAAGATGAGGGATGGAAATTTAAATAAGACATGTGATTAGTCTTATGAAATATATGAATACGATTAGTTTGATCAAATTCTATCTTGAAATATGATTGATTTGTATACCCCGTCCATTTTCGTATGTGTTTTATGATAATATGATGCAGTTTGATCATGATTTAGATGTGATTGAATGGTTATAATTCGTTTATTATGGTACGGGATATGTTGGGATTTGATACGACCTTCCAAACTAGTATGGAAAGATAGAAATCCTGCAGATTGAGAGTTACGGCCATAAGGTTAGTATGTACGGCCGTAAAAAGTTGAGCAAAGGATCTGAGATTTACAGCGAGTTTTATACGGCCGTACACTATTTGGTTACGCCCGTAATAGTGTAGATACGACTGTAAGATCATAAAGGGGAGAAGATGGTAGATTTACAGAGACTATTATACGGCTGTAAGAAGTATTGTTACGGCCAAAAAAATTTAGGTTACGACCGTAAATTTAAGTCGGCAGAAACTGTTTGGATCAGGTTTTAATCCTTTTGCTTGATATTATACAACTCTGTTCCGAGCACCCAATACACCTCATAACACTCTTAATATCGTTCCTAAGGGTTTCAAGTGTTTGTGAGCTAGAGGAAGCCATCTATATCATCTACACTACCGTAATTGGCTACCTAAGGAGGAAGAGAACGAAAAAGAGACGCTACCAATCCATTTTCTTAGCTTGGTTTATCAACTTTGAGGTAGGTTATAGATGTATCTACTAGGTAGAAGGTAAGAACATGCTTGTGTGAACCTTAGGTAGGTGCTTTATATAAGAATTATCGGTTTTTCTTACTTGTATTGGTGCCAAGTGAGCTTATGATAGGTTGTGTAAATCTTAGCATCATAACATGTTATATGTGATATTATGTATTTCTTAACATTGTGATATGCTATGTGTGACGTGGTTATGATACCAACTTGATATGGTACGAGCTTTACTTGAAATCAAGGCTGCTAAAACAATGTTTGCATAGCTATGTCATTCGGCGTGCGATCAAAGAGTTGCCGATCATGTGTTACATTATGTGAACGTTTTAAATGGCAAATAGGAAGGATCTGAACCCCAATTATGATGTGTTGGCCTAAGGGGGGATCTAAACCCCAACTATGATAATAGGCCCTGCCAAATGTTATACGACGACGCCAATATAAACACATGATTTGCAAGGGCCCTTTTTATGAATGTGATAGGTATCTGCATTTGCATTTATTCCTACTGAGTTTTTGTGACTTATTTTGTATTTGTTATTATATTTTAAATGATGCCGATAGTAGGAGGTAGCCGGGAGACAACGAGAAATCCTCTCGAGTTTGAGTCGAGCCAATGCGAGGGAGAGAGGAAACTAAAGGTTTTGAGCAAATATTTCTGTAACCCTCATTTTGTCACATTTTATAACAAGATTACTTTTGTATATTTTAATATTAAAACTACCCTCATTTCAATGGAAAAACTATCTTTTGAAATGATCTAGCACTTGTGAGAGTGTCTGTATATGTAATTCCGTCTCTAGTACCGTATATTATATAATATAGCGAGGCGTACCAGGGAGGGCATTACAAGATTGGCAAACATGTCATCAAAGCGATGTTTATGTTGAACTTTTAACTTCTTCTTCTTCTTTTTTTCTTTTTTTTTTTTTTTTTTGGAATGGAATGAATTTTTAACTTTTCAAGATTAAAAATGTAAAAATTCGTCTTCATAGTTTTCCATAAGTTACATCATTCATATTACTATTATTTAGCGCCTGTTAGTCTACAAGTTTTTATAAATTTTTACAAATTTTTATATATTCTTTCAACTTCATTCATTCTCTCTCCTATTTCACATCCACATATCTCATGGAACCTACATGTATTACACAATTCTCCATTATTCAACTTTACTCATTCTCCCTCTTATATCACATCAAAATTCATAAAAATTCATTTTTACATATACACTGAGACGCATTAAGGCCTTGTTCTCCTCACAATTTGATTGATCGCATGTTAGCCTACTTATTTTTATAAATTTTTACATATTTTTATACATTCTTTTCAACTCCACTCATTCGCTTTCATATTTCACATCCACATATCTCATGGGACGTACCCGTACTACACAAATATCCACCATTCAACTTCACTTATTCTTTCCCTTATATCACATTAAAATCCATAAAAATTCATTTTTACACATACAATGTTTATGTTGAACTTTTAACTTCTTCTTCTTCTTCTTTTCTTTTTTTTTTGGAATGGAATGAATTTTTAACTTTTCAAGTTTAAAAATGTAAAAATTCGTCTTCATAGTTTTCCATAAGTTACATCATTCATATTACTATTATTTAGCGCTCGTTAGTCTACAAGTTTTTATAAATTTTTACAAATTTTTATATATTCTTTCAACTTCATTCATTCTCTCTCCTATTTCACATCCACATATCTCATGGAACCTACATGTATTGCACAATTCTCCATTATTCAACTTTACTCATTCTCCCTCTTATATCACATCAAAATCCATAAAAATTCATTTTTACATATACACTGAGACGCATTAAGGCCTTGTTCTCCTCACAATTTGATTGATCGCATGTCAGCCTACTTATTTTTATAAATTTTTACATATTTTTATACATTCTTTTCAACTCCACTCATTCGCTTTCATATTTCACATCCACATATCTCATGGGACGTACCCGTACTACACAAATATCCACCATTCAACTTCACTTATTCTTTCCTTTATATCACATTAAAATCCATAAAAATTCATTTTTACACATACAATAATACTTGCTAATTTACTCAAACAACGTATTAGATGTGTGGTTGAAAAATATGAAAAAAGTATTAAAAAATATAAAATAATTATATGAGTGGTTGGAAATAATGAGAAAAAAATTAGTGAAAGTTAATAAAAATTTATTTTGTTGAGAACAAGACCTAAAGCCTTGTTCTATTTGGTATTAACCAAATCTGCACGCAATTTCGTATACCTTATACTCATTTTCAACCACACACACATTTCCCAAAATAATATTAACCACACATTTTTACACTGAATACCGCACGGAACAACTAAACCCCCAATCAAACAAGGCCTAAATAATTATTATTATTGTTATTGTTATTATTTTATTTTATTTTCTGAGGAAAATAGAAAAATATTATCCCAAAAGGCCAAAGCCCTAAAAAGGATTCAAATTACCGCCAAACAAGATGAAAACACGTCAAAATTCGAAATCCCCGTCTTCTCTACAACAAATCGTCGTTAATCGACGGCTACAAATGACAATCCGCGTCAATTTAAAGCGACCAATTACAGACCGGTTTAAAGTATCCAACGCCAAATGTTAATCTTCACCGTCCTCTGTTTAGTATAATCAACGGCTGAAGACCAAGATCCGCGTAGACTCACCATCAGAGGAATCCACAAAATCCTACATAAACAGCACTCTGCCTCCAAATTATCACAGACGATTCTCTCTCCACTTCATTCATCTATCTTCCTAAAATCTAAGTTGTCTGTTTACCGATTGTCTTTGTTTTTGGCTAACAATGGCACCAAAGGGAGAAAAGAAGCCAGCGGAGAAGAAACCCGCCGCCGAGAAGGCACCGGCAGCAGAGAAGGCACCGGCGGAGAAGAAGCCTAAGGCCGGGAAGAAGCTCCCAAAAGAAGCCGGCGCTGCAGCGGGTGACAAGAAGAAGAAGCGATCGAAGAAGAGCGTTGAGACCTATAAGATCTACATTTTCAAGGTTTTGAAGCAAGTGCACCCTGATATCGGGATCTCGAGCAAGGCTATGGGAATCATGAACAGCTTTATCAATGACATATTCGAGAAATTGGCTCAGGAGGCATCGAGACTCGCTAGGTACAACAAGAAGCCTACGATTACCTCTCGTGAAATTCAAACTGCTGTTCGTTTGGTTCTCCCTGGAGAATTAGCTAAACACGCTGTTTCTGAGGGTACCAAGGCTGTTACCAAATTCACCAGCTCCTAAAATATCTATTAGGGTTTCTGATTTTCAATCCTGTTTGTTATTTCTAGTTAGGTGTTTGTATAGATGGTTTGGTATGATTCGAATCTGTAATACAGACCGTTAGTGATTGATCTATGATATTTTGGCTATGAAGTTAATATGATTTTCTAGTTTTTTTCATCTAGTTCATTGCTTCAACTTTTCTAGCTTCGATTCGATTGAATATCACCTCCCAAAATAGCAAATTCGAACATGATTCATCGAAACATAAATTCGTTTTTTCTCAGCAGATTCCTACTCAAAGCTTTTTTTAATATATATTTTTTTAGAATTACTATAATAAAATTGGGATTAAATTTAATCTTAATGCAGTGATATTTGAAACAATTCAGAGCTTCGAGAATTAGAAGGAAAATATGAATCGTTGACTGCTTTGTTTTTCTCGTCCTAATCTCTTCAATATGAAACAGCGACGTTGCGTCATGTAGGGGCCAGGTTTTGTGTCGTATGAGGATAAATAAAGAGCTTGTGGCGTCATCTTCTCCGCTCACTTTACTATCAGTTGCATGATGTTCACTAACATGCGCAGAGATGTGACATCTCACTATTGTAAGACTCTCGTGGGCTTATCCTCCACCACATTTTACTTCCTAGATTTGTGAACCAGCGCATATAGAAATTCGAAAGCAAGCAACCACAAATTCCTATTTTCTTCTCCGAACCATTTTTTAATCCTTTTAATGGCATTGAGCTCTTCATCTTTAACGCATTTGAACCCCGTGTCGTTCCGATCCAGAAGAAACCCTAGAGTTGTTATCAGAAACTCGAATGTAAACTCCTCTTCAGATGATTCAACCAGATCCGCGCTCCGGTTTTCTGCAGATTCAGCTCCCAAAGCCCGATTTTTGGCCCGTTGGAGAGAATCTGTCACAGTCCGACAACTCCAACGCCCGCTGAGTATTGCTTAAATATCATTTAAATTGTGTAATGTAAATACTTGAATTGTGAAATGACCAAGTGTTTGATTGTTCTAGTTGAGTATATGAGCCTGCCGGCGAGCCAGTACTCAGTGCTGGATGCAGAGAGAATAGAGCGGGTGGATGAGAACACCTTCAGATGTTATGTATACACATTCAAGTTTTTCGCATTTGAAGTGTGCCCAGTTTTGTTGGTGAGAGTTGAAGAGCAGCCTAATGGTTGCTGCATTAAGCTATTGTCTTGTAAGGTATCTGACTTATTTTGCTTGCCTGCATGCACAGTTGCAGCTGAGTGTAATCTATTTTATTGGTTACTGATGATTCTGTTGGTATGAGTAAACGACTTTGGTGTTAATTGCAATTAACAGCTTGAAGGCTCACCTATCGTTGTTGCACAGAATGACAAATTTGATGGTTAGTCCTCCTACGAATTCTACCTTTCAAGTCCTTAAATTTCGTTTAACTAGCTTCTGTTGTGCCATCAATTGAATCAAAGCTTTCTTGGCATTCATTGCCACTTAAAACTGACTACTTTTGTAGCGGTGGTCACATTATTTGGTTAATGATGGCCCTGCGGATAGGGTTTTTAGCATCTATTGACTAGTACTCGAAAGTTTTTCCAGTTGATTACTCCATGTTATTTACTGGTTTTCTTTACATTTGAATGGGTATGATAAAAGATAACCTTGATTGACAAATATAGTGACTGTGGACTGTGGCTACATTTTGAGGCTGTTTAAGTTGAATCTATTATTTATAGCTTTTTTGACGTGTTTTCATCTATTTCTACTGTGGGAGAAAAAAGGAAACAAATATATAAAGCTAACATTTTCATAGTAGGGATAGTTGAGGATCCCTCAGGTTCTCTTATAACGCTTGTATAAAGGCCTAAGAAAGAAAGCAACTTCTATCTAGCTTTTTGATTGCCTGGTCTGGATAAATCATTTTCAGATGTAAATACAAATGCAACCAGTCCTGACATGCTGTTTATGTTACAATAAATTCACTTGTCAACCTGAGGTTAGACATGGACATTTTTCTCTTGGTATCTTAGAGAAGCGAAAAAGGCTCCCACTGTTGCTGTTTTCTGGAATATGATCATTTTATCTTGTTTAGGGTCATTTAATACTGAAGTTCTCTACATAATTCTTTTCAGGAGTTCTTTGACACTAATTTGGTATGGGCATGCAGCTTCAATGGAGAATAAGATATCATGTGATAGCAAACTCGGTGATTCTCAAGTGCAGCGACTAACGTCAGATGCAGTCATTGAGGTTACCATCTAAAGTTCCTCAGTTCAAGTTGAGTAATGTGTATAATAACTCGGTTAAACAGTTTCTGCTATACAAATTGCAGGTGAACATTGAAATTCCTTTTGCATTTCGAGCTATTCCTCCACAGGTCATTGAATCTGCTGGTTCCCAAGTCTTGGACCAGATACTAAAGGCCATGCTTCCTCGATTTATGGCACAGGTCTGTCAATTGCAGAATTTTCTTACTGTTCTCTCTAGCTATATATACTAATATGCTCATTTTGGCACCATTTCTGCTTAGCATTTATTACGGGCAATGCAAGTGCAAGAATCGGTTGCTACATGCTTCAGGATGAAAATCAAATAGGGCATTAGGAATTAGACATTTTGTGGCTACTTTTGTGCTCTTAGGTTGAATGATCGATAAAGATTTTGTAGAATGAAGATCCCGTGATTGGGAAAGGGATAAAGGATTCGTGGTGCAAGTTAGGAAATGAATTATAAGAATGGTTCTTTCATTTAGTTAGGTCGAAAGTGTCTTAGCATTTTTGGACCTTTTGCTTATCAAGTTACAGCAAAAGAAGAGGAAAATTTTGTAGTTTCAGTGTAGCAGTCGCATATGTGAGATGTAGATGGTATAACATTCCTTAATTACTTAACCTATCAAAGATTTGATTCATTGTTTTGAATGAGATGTTAAGTCTGATGTCTTAGGTATTTTGCACACATATCCAAGTGCCAGCATCCTATATGTATCATCTCCATGGTGATGGGTAATTTTCTTATGGGTCTTGGGTGATTTTCAATATCTATAATTGAAACCAGTTTATAAGTAAATACATTTTGACATTCTTTGCATCTCATAAGCCATTCATAATGCATCATTTGGCAAACATAATCTAGTAAAAGAATATGACATAAAACCCGAAGCCAAACGGTTGGATAAATGCTTGAACACGGGAAGTTGATCTGTCTCCTAGTAATGGCATTTCTGAAGAAGTGAAGATCTCAATGATTTTCTACTAGCAAGTCTTAGGTCATATTGCTTCTTGGCTTTTGCTATTCCTATTTATTGAACATGATTTATGTTTTTGGTTGGTGTACGTCTATTGTTTATGACTCGTATTTCAGTAACACGTATTTCATACTATTTGCAGTTAACGAAGGATTATCAAGCTTGGGCTTCAGGGGACTCTTCACGGCAACCACTGGGAACTGGGCAGATTTAAGATTGTAGCAGTTCTCTAGTTCAAGCTTACAAGCTAGATATTTAGCATTTCATTTCTGTTGTATTGTATAGGAGGGATGATATTGTTAACTTGGGAAACCTGCATCTTTTTTATTTTTGTTGCTGTTGTGGTTTTTACAAAATGCCTTTCCAAATTAAAGGGGTTTGGTCTAGTGGTAAGGCATCATCTTATCCGTTTGTCTTGGATTGGAGACACTGCACCCCACCCTTATGATCCCAAATTTGTACTAAAAAAAAAAACAAAAGATCATAGAGGGGAATGTATATTATTTATTTATTACTGATGACATTGTTATATATCAGTCTAGTTATAAATCTTCTTCTCTTTCTTTTAAAAAAATTGTAAGCCCACTAAAAATTTGGAGAATTCATAAAAAATTATGGAGGAAATTAGAATAAATGGGGGCTTGTTCTATATTGCTGTAGTCTTGATCCAATGCCAATTATGATATAGATATATAGATTAAAATAGTTATGATTGAAGACAGTAAAAAAAAGAAAAGAAATAAAACATCAAAGGGTGATAGGGGTTAACTTTTTATGGTTTTTAAAGGTTTTTAATGTAAAAGAGGAGAGAAAATGAGTGAAGTTGAATGGTAGAGATTTGTGTTATGATATGTGGATGTGATTGATTTAGGATAAAGAAAGAATGAATAAAAAAATGGTAAAAAGTGATAAAAAATATTTTAAAAGGTTCCCTTAACACCCCACAAATCAGGATACGATGAATCAGATCTCAATTCGATTTGTAAAACCAATCCGGATACTAATCGCATTGGACTGAGATGGATTTTGGTTAACCAACCGGTCCAAGTAGCCCATCGCCACTGAAATCCGCCCCTTTAAACCCAAAACCCCATTTCCGTGACTGACATCTGCAATCGCCCATTACAAGCAGACAGATTATACAGAGACCTCTCACCTCACTGAGGACTCGACTCCAAGTCTCGAGTTTCTTGTTAATTAGCTGTTACTGTTGCTTTAAGCAGCTCCATGGTGAATCCCAAGGCCTGGCGGATCATTCCGAGACCTCTACTGGAGACTGTTCTCAACAACCACGCGCAGCACCACCGCGTTCCTCAGCCCCTCATTCTCCATGGCCCACGCGGCGTCGGCAAAACCACCCTTGTTCTCGAACGTAAGAACCTAGCCTCACACTTTATTCTTGCTTATTGATAGAAGAATTTACACAATGTCTCTGTAGAATATGCAAATTAAGTTGCGGGATACTTTTGAACTTTGCTTGCTTTCACAATGAAACAATTTGAGCACTTCCCATCAAAATGATAGAAATCTATTTTTGGGTTAATCACTACTACCTTGGATTAGCACTTTGTTATTAAGACTCTACTTCTTAAGTAATATTATTTTCTATAATTTTGTACATCTGCTCCAGTGTTTCGAGTTCAGCTTAGTTGACCTTATTTTGACTGGTTTGATGTAATTTTGTATATATGCACGGATTGAAATACCATCATTCCATGGTGGAAAAGGGGAGGAGCAATGGTGAGAGGCTGTCATTTAAGGATAAGGTGGGTCGAAACAGAAGGGCAATGCCTGAGGACTTCAGGTTCCTTTGAGAGAAGATGGTGAGAGGCAGTGGCTAAGAAAAGAGGTGGTAGGAACTAGAAAGGGAGCAGAGGGATGAAGATAGAGGCATTTCTTTTTCTGTGTCATGGGGTGAAAAATTCCTACAGTCGTGATTATTCTATCTATATCATGAAATGTGATCGAACCTGGTTGTGATAGCTTCTTTGTGATTTTGTAATCTGCATATGGCATTCAATATAATAGTTCTTCATTTAAGGACCTTACACTCTTTTTACCTTTCAATCTTCTGGATATTAGTAAGTAACAAGGAGAAATGTGCTTATCAGCTTCCTGTTCTGATATGGATATTTTTTTTTGGTGAACGATAATCTTATATGGTTTTCTTTTTACGTTTACAGGTTTACTTGGAAAATGGAACTCAGACCCTCATATCACCGGCTATGTAGACTTCGCAGAGTCTCTGAAAGAGCACCATCCAAAGCATGGCCACTCATATCCATGGACCTCATGGACCACTTGCACGCCTCCTCAGCTCACCACTCTAAAAAGTCAGCTTGAAAACTGCCTTGAATCCATGGCTCAAAAGGCCATCAAACTTGGCTCCATTAGCTCCCACCAAATATTTACTACTCTCAACAAATGGCACAGTCCAGTCACTGCCCTTAACAGAATTCTAAACACTGGAAGTTATTTTCCAGCTTCCAAAACGCCTGTAAGTAATATTAGAAACAAGGCTTCCACATTGAAGTTATGGGACCATGCGGTTTTTAGATTATCGGCTGGACTGACTGAACACGAGTTAGCTGGAATATTGGATCAGAAGGTGAGTGTGGAGGAGGGATCATATTACAGAGATGCCATGGCAGCTCTGAAGTTAGCCAAGGAGGTGATTAAGATTCAGGAAAAATGGAGAGGAAATGCAATTCGGCATTTGAACAGTAAGGGTGGGTTTTCGCGGTCCTTGGCAAATTCAGCTACTGATTGGCCTTGTTTGTTGCTGGAACTTCTATCTTCAGCTGCTGAAATGGACTATTTTCAGGTAATTTAGGTGAAGCATGCAGTTTTAACCTCCTGATTCCGATTTAGCACATGGAGCATGCTTGGAAAATATAGTCATCTTCAACAGTACATTATATAACAAGTTTTTAAATTTTTTGAATTTTTGAATTTTTTCCTTTCACATTTCTCGTTACCTTCTTTACTGTTCAATCACAATTTCTCCAAATAAGCCAGTTTTCTCTTCAAACTAGCTTTACCAAACGATGACTTTATATATCAATTTGTGTTGCCATCCATAAGAATGATTCAGGGTTTTCTGTGGAAAAGTACCCCAAATTGCTATATCTTCATTGTTCTATTGGACTGTTTATCATCCGTTTCTTATATTTAGTTTTTGTTGGAGCATGATAGGGTAAAAGCTCTAACCTCTTATTTTTCCCCTTATTTATGATGTGTGTGACCAGCCGAAGCTGGTGATAAACAACATTGAAATATTGAAGCATGCTGTTTCTATGGATGATACAACAATATGCGGATCAATGTACCATGACAGTCTAATATGGAGATTGATAGCTCTGGGTGTAAATGAAAGTTGTCTTCCTGTTCTTCTATTAACATCAGATAGGTGATTATTTTTACCTTTTACATAATCAACTGGACAGGGAAGTCGGTAATCACAAGATTTTGCTTAGTTTAGCAACTAGCATTTTGCATGCTTTGGATGCTACCTTGTTCTGTACTCAATTATGACCACCTTCCCATCCCATTGCCTATCCCCAATTACTCTTTATGCTTTTACTTTGCTTGGATGCACTATGTTATGATCATTATTTTTATGATAATCAGCTTTAGTATTTTAAAGTTTAGTATTCTGCAGCTACTACTCTTACCGAGCGTTTATGGATTTTGGATTTCCAGATATTTTTATCTCTCGTGAGGTAACACCTATATCTCTGAGTTTGGATTTTGCTTCATCGCTCTCTAAGTTTTCTCATACAGGATTTGGACATTTAGATTTTTCCAGAATGCTTCTGAGTTTTTGGGTATTATATGGAATTTTGAATTTGTAATAGCTTTTATAATTTTGATATGTGATGCTTTATGAAATTGCAGACATTTGGATGGACTCCAGAACAGGCAAAAATGCATATGGTTGATGGCTATTTTAGTCAATCTGAGGTATGAAAAAGAATTTATTGCTTTGCTTTTGAGTGCTTATGGTCGATCTTTCCAGTTCAACTATCAACAAATTGCTACAACGTTGTTTATCTATTTCGAGAGCCTACTTCCAACTGATTTTATCTTTCCTTCTCATGTCTTTTCCCATTCCAATTCTTTTGTTTTTGCTGATTCTGAAATTAATGATGCTCATAAACAGTTAATCTTTTGCAGCAGCGGACCTTCTTTTGGTGAAATTTATTAATTTTGTAAATGGTCAAATTTCATGGCAATAGACCCACAACAACTATCCACTTATTCACTTTGTTTCCATTTGACTATAAATAAAACTGTGTGTAAATTCTTGTCCCAAAAGGGAGGCCAAGTCCGTTTTACCATTACAATCCATCACTATTGTGTTTAAAATGTTCTAACCCAAGGAAGCTGTCAACTAAAGTTGTAAAACGGATGCTGTCTCAGAAAAACAGTACTCTCTATTTCAACATGTAATAAAAAAAAATTAAAAAAATTAAAAATCGAATGAAGGTAATTGGAGCTTGTTTGGTGTAGATTTTCTGGAAAATCATTTTGGTAGTGATTCATTTTATTGATTTAATGACTCATTTTATTGATTTGATAACTTATCTTAATACTTTTTAAAAAATTATCTATATTTTTCTACCACATGTTAAAAAATTTACTTCTCTGAAAACCTCTCCCAAACAATCACTTATTTAGGATCTTGTCTTATTCAATGGACATTAGATCATCTACCTATTTGTTTCTTTTTCTTTTCCTTTTCTAGAGTTGTTTAATGTAAAATGTTTTGGAAGCAACATATTGAACTTTTATAAGCTTATTTATCCATTGTCAAAAAAAAAAAAAAAAAGGGTTGTTGTCAAAAAGAAGAACGAGGCGAGCTTACATGAATGACTTTTCAATGTTCCTTAACTGCCGTAAGCTGCAAACTCTTACCTGTGTACAAACATATACACGCGACAAGTCAATCTGACAGAGAATCCATTATGCTTATTTATTCTGCAGTGGACTGTGATTGTTGAGGTGTTGGGGCCAAATCCACGCCATCTTTTTGAGGTTTACGCGCTCAAACTAAGTAATTATAACCATGAGTAAGCATTGCAGATGAACCATTATTTAGCATAGATGGCACATCAATAGTAGATCATTTCTTATTCTAGCTAAATAAGTGTAGTCTTTTAATGCAGGGTAATGAATGAAAGAGGGAGTACTTTTGAAGATATTATCGATGCATATTTAGCAAATTTGCAAGTAAGTATCAGAAGCTCAAGCTCTGAATCAAATTCCAGTTTTCCCATTCCTCTGCTGACCACCATTGGAACATATTGCACTTAATTCTTTGTTTACTTAGTTTTTGGCATGGCTTGTAATTTTTACTAGTTTTCTGGTGTGATTTTGGTCTTTGAGGGCAAAGGCCTGCTTGCTGTAAAAAAATGTGGTCTTTCCAGAACTTTCTTACCTAATGATTTTGAACTTTGTCATGGCAGTAATGTTATGTATTACAAAAACATTTGAAGGATCCAATTATCCAAATGAAGGCATGTTCCTGGGTACCTGTATCTCGTCCCCTGCATGAGCTGAGCCTTGCCTCTGAAGTGTGTGGATAAAAATAAATAAATAAATAAATAACTGAAAGTACTAAGATTTAGAAACCGGCAAACCGCACTGTCCTTGATTGCCATGCCCATCATGCCCTGCATAATACCTCTGTTTGAGTTTGATGAGTCTTGCTGTGTGTCGAGCTAACATTACGTTAAGTGATTGCAAAGATTTTATTTGTCAAGCCCTTAGTTCCCTCAGTTTGTTGTTGATGCTCATGTCTTTGTAGACAAAATGTAAAGCACTAATTTTGGTTTGGTGATGCTTTTCGGTCTTCATTTGTCACTATTTTTGCACTGCAGATAAATGTGGTTAATCCTGCCATGGATAAAGCATTGCTGATCCTGGAAAAGTTTGCTATAGATGCACAAAATGGAAAAATCTCAAAAGATAGGTTACGATTTGGGGCTCCCTGGCGACATCCCCCAAAATCAGATAATGTTCGTTTATGGGCTAAAGTTCAGCTAATGGACTTTGTTCAGTCTTTAGTCAGTGCAGAATTTGGGGTAATCCAATCTTCCATGAGTTTTGGTACTTGCTTTGCATGAAGAAAATGTTGCATAAACAATATGTTAGCTTTAATTATATATTTAATTTTGTCTAAGGTAATTATGAGTAGAAAACCTTGACCTAGACCACACAACCTTTAATTATATATTTGCAGATAATTGTCTAACTGATTTTGCCAATCAGTTTGAGCAATTTCCTTGGCTAATGCAGGTTAACTATCTTGCTGATTGCAGTCTAGAGATTTTTGATGATCCTTCGACCACCGCACTGCTTGAGGTACTCAAGTTTCATCAATTTGCCTTAAAACCATAACATCACATTTAACTACTGAGCTGGACTTTTTTGGCTGGTTGTTTATCCATACTTCCATAGCCTTTCCTAATCTTGACAATGAAAATGTTTGCTTCCAAGATTCATTTGTAGATTCTATTATGATTTTCTTAGGTTGGTTTGCTGTATGCCCAACGGGATCCATCCTTTATTCGACCTATATCTCGTGGTATTCAGCGATGCCTTGTGAGATGGTAAGAAATGTCAAGATTAACAATTGTTTTGAGAAAAAGAAGTAAATATCATGTTAACTTGTAGTAACTGCTACAGGCTTGTTCAAGAGCAGATGCAACTGAGCTTCAAAAACTCCTTTCAGTATCGGTGGCAGCGTTTTATTCGTGGTCGCAGTTATCGTCATTTGATGTTAGAAACTGGGTACAACAAATAGTGGTGCTGGTATGTCCAAATACTATTAGTCGATTGGTTTAACTTTTGCGCTACAATGATGCTAACTATAATAATGTCCCAAATCTGAGAAACTTCATCCTGCTCTCTATAGGCCTGAGCTCGGAAAAAATTCTAGTACTCTTGGAGTACCAAACACTTGGTACTCAAAGCCAATGAGAATTGCCCACCTGCTCATAGGGGACCATATTATTTATTAAATCGTGGCTCCCTATGTGCAGGTGGACAACTCTTATTGGTCTAGAGTAATGGGTTGAATCTTGAAGAGTACTAGAATGTTTTCCCCTAAGCTGATATTCCTTTTTAACTAGTTTTTTCTCTTGCTTTTCTTCTGAGATGCTAGATGCATGTACTGAAATTTTGCACTTGATATGAATATTCTATCCAAAGTTGTGATGACTGAAGAAATCGTATGTTCTTGGCACTTCATAAATAACTTTGACCACTCTAATACTTTATTGTTAACATGCACATAAGTTCACAAATTGCAAATGCATGTGAATACTGCAGTTAGGATGTCGTTGGTGGGTTAGTCTTTTTGGCTGTTCACAAATAGTTAAGAGTAGTGGCAATATCCTTCCATCAATCAGTTTGAAAGTCATGGAGACCCAAGTTTGGCGTCTACTAACAGTAGTTTCTGTAAGTATACTGGGCTGTTTCCATTTGCTCGTGCTAAGTGCCATAAAATATATATATTGAGTCATTTCATGCCATAGTTATCATGAATATATTGCTGTTAAATGGTTTTTCTTTTATTATTATTTTTTTTCCTTTTTCCACTGCTTTTAAGGAGTTAGACAACCTTGAACTGGGCTATACTTACCTATGAAATTTTGTGTCTTCCATTTCAGGGTTCAAAAGTGTTGACTATTCTTTTTCTGATTCAGAGCTCGTTGGATCATCACCTCATTGAGTAAGTCATTTGATGTGACACCTCAATGTATGCAATTAAGTATGCATCACAGGCTAGGGTGGGCCACAGTCTGGTTGGAACTGAAAATCAATTGAAATCTTTAAAAGGGGACCATTAATTCTATGAGTAATCAGTATTGAAATTCCCTCCAGAAATTTTATAAATGGTTTTAAAATAGGAATGGTGGTGAGTGCTGCGTAATTTGGTAAATCATAAAAGAGTAGTAGTTATGGATATGTTGCTGAAATAAATGGTTCAATTTTGACTGAATTTATAAATTAATACATAACTTGCATCTGAGTGGAGGAGTTCTTGAACGAAGTATGTACAATTTTCTAAAATCCAAATTTCAGCTGGATCAATTAATTCTTCTCCCAAAAGAATGGGCATGATTGGGCTTAGAAAGGGAAGATTTTTTGCCCATGTGGCACCAGTGTCAAAACTTTTTCCACCCCCAATCTTAAGATGGCCAGTTCTTTCTTTCTGATGATATCAAATTAATAAACAAAACTTCAGCCTATTTGTCCACCCCAATCCAACTTTATTATTGGAGAGACTCATTATTAGTTCAAAGTTGAAATGTTTCTCTTTCATGTGATCTTTGCATCGCAATTAAGATGAAGTATATCTTCGGCAAAGCCTTTCTTTAGAGATCAACATTTTTTAAAACCTCTTTTTATCCAGACATTTTGCCAAACCGCTTATCCACTATTCTTACCTGGTTTATAAACAACATGTTCGTCCTTGCCAGACACCCAAGATCAGTTACTGGGGAGTGGGGACTTTGTTGATTTTAATTTTAATATATTGAAGATATTTTAATTGCAGTTCTGATTACCAGAATGACAAGACTCTTGCTATTCGCATGTTTAGTTCAATGGCGGTTTCACTAGGTATGGGCTGAACTGTATGCATATTTTACTTTTTGTTAAGTTCTGAGTAAGGACAACACTATATGTGACAACACGATCCGTGGATCTTATAAGAAGAGGCAAAATCTCAACTTATCTAACAGCATTTGCTTATGAAAAGGGCTGGCCTTGTGATGTTGGGACCCTAGACGAAACTTGATATTCGGGGTCTTTTTCTTCATATGAATTCAATGATTGGGCACATCTTTTGTATTGACGAAAAAATAAAAAGAAATTTAAATTGGAGGCCCTACATTGTCGTCTAGTCCCAGGCTTGCCCGAATTTGTTGACATAAAACATTCTTGAAGTTAAGGCATATGTTCTGCCAAAATTAAGGTCAATTATTCGTTTCTCCATTGCAGTCATATGGAATTTTGTACATGACACGAGGCTTTCATTCATCCTGGAGAAACCAGAGTATACGTGTGATGTTTGCTGTGTACATCACAGTCGAGGAGGTTGTAGTTAAGTTTACTGAAAGAAACTCCAAGAGCCTCACAATCTTATGTTGGGTGTTGGCAATGATGTGGAATCTCACTACCAGGTTCTAACAAAAATTTTGTTACACAGCATCTAGATTTTTGTTTAAGGACTTGGGAAAAGAACAGCATAAGCTTATTTATGGGAGATTGTCATACATGAAATTAATATATATATAATTTTTTTTTATTTTTTATTTTTTTACATCGATGGGGCATATATGAGGTAAAGCCGTAAAAGTTAGCTACGAAGTGCATTTATCTTTTCTTTTACTGTTTTCGTGGTTGCCCATTGCCTCGGTGTTTGGTATCAGTGTAATTTGAACGGTACTATTATTATCATCATCATTATTTCATTTTGCATTTTTCTTTATGGATAAATGGCACTTATTGGTGAGCTATTTGATTGATGAGATTGTGGGGATGTTTGGAATCTTGGATTTGGATTCTTTTGAAGTAGTTAACAGGAATGGAAAGCAAATTTTTGTACCTTGTATTTGTTCTTTTGTCAATGAAAAGGAATAAGGCAAACACGATACATGTTATGAGAACGTGAGTTGAGTCAATAGAAACAAGAAACAGAAGAGTCTGAGACAACATGGAATGGTGACCATTTTGTATTTACTCCCGTTGTCATTTCCGCATGGAGAGATCGTATTCTTTTCGCCGATGATGTAGATCAGTAAAGTGTTAACAAAGCTTCCATGTGAGGAGGAAAAAGGGGGTGCCCTTTTGTAACATTTTAAAATTCATTTATGTAATACTCTGCATAAATTTAAATTTTTTTTGTTTAATATATGTAAATATACATGTAATTTATTTTTCAATATTCTCTTCATTCTTGTTAACACATTTTTCTGCTTGCGAGAGGTCAGTTTGGACAGAACAAAAGCAGTGCTCTTATTTTAGCAGTCAAAGACGAGGAAAATGAGTTCAACTCATTTTAGCAGTGCTTCTACTGGCTTTTCCTTCTCACTCTTATTCATTCTCCTCCTTTGCTGTTCAGAAAATGTCTCTTAAATTATTTATACATATATCCGCTTTGGTCTTTTTGTTTATCAAATTAAAATTAATTTCAACTCCATCACCATGCACGATGCAACCCACTTATCAGGTAATCGCAGAAAGAGAGGTCTGTGAAACCGCAAGCAGCAACAATTGCACTGGCAGACATATTACCATATATTGTTGGCAGCACTAAAGCAGTAAAAAAAAAAAAAATACTAAACCTAACTAAAAACATTGCACTCTACCATCTAGTATAATAGGCATTCAATTCCCTCTTAACAAACGATTTCTCTATAGCAAATGACTCCATTACTTTCAGATTCTAAACGCAGGAGAGAAGACCAAAAACCTTACTCACTCCAAAACTTCACAAAAGCTGAGATGAATCCCTTGAACAAAGTCAAAAGTGGATTCGTATGTGCTGATTTCTTTGACGTCCTTTCCCACGTTTCACTGTCAAAAACGCACGCATTGGAGCTATATTATTAAAGATTTGCAACTGCTTAAGGGAAAAACAAATGAGCAAACATGTTGAAAAAATCTAAAGAAATTATTAAAATTTGTGGTGGAGAATGAAGACTTACAGATTAATCCTGTCCAGCTGGGGATTGCTTTCTTTCTGAAAACTGCCATTATCTTGAAGATGAGGTTTTCTCCCAACTGCAGAGGGTTCCTTCAGAATTGACTGCTTGGCAGAACCATTGGCCTGCAAAGAACAGCACAGGTCGGACAAATCTCTTTCAGGTAATATGCTTCTATACTCAGAGAAAAAGTTCATTACAATTTGCCTTTTATTCATACAGTTATGAATCGAATTCCAGCTCTTTTCACCGATTAACCCAGATGAGAATATTAGAGTCCGTCACAGACGAGACTGTACAAAACTGTTTTTGAAGACATACCTTAGTTCCATCAGGCAAAGAATTATTTGCTTCAACATCTTTGACAACACTACCATCAAGCAAATTGGCTTCAGCAGTCACAGAAAAGTCCGAACTTTCAGCAGATGGAAGTTTTTCCTCAGCGTCCCTAACAATTAAACTGGAGGAGCTCTTAGGAGCCATTCCCTCATGTTGAGCTGCCTTCTCTTCCAAGGTCCCAGTTACATCACTTACTTTGCTATCATCTCTGTGGAGGTCGTGAATTGTCTTAGAAAAAGGCCTCAACGGAAATGTCTCCACTACAACCTCAGGTTTCTTGTGAGAAATTATGGCTTTTGATGTTCCTACTACTTTCACTTCATCTTTCTCTCCATCCAATACCTCATTCACTACTGCCTCTGTCGATGTCACTGCTTTTGTTCTTTCATTTATCTGACTGATCTTATCAAGAGTTTGCTCATCAGTAACACTAGATAGGACAGAAGTTTCACCAGCGGTATCTTCATGAATGGGTGTAATATTGATTACTGGTTGTTTATCACATTCTTGATCCTTTTCAAATGTCTCTCTGCCATTAACCTCTTGGTCATCGGAGGAAGGCTCAACAGAATGCAAAACTTCTTCATTTCTATCTTGATCTTGACCAATTGCAAAATGGTTCACATTGGATCCAGTAGATGTTTCGTCTTTTTCATCTGCTTTGCTTGGTCCATTAAATATTAGTTTATTATCCAAGTCCACAGGCACAGGTTCATAAAACTGCGGATTTAAGTTTGAAAAGTGCTCCATACTGGCTATTTGATCTTGATCAGATGCAGCATCTGCCACGGGAAGAGCTTTATCTGATGAAGGCACACCAGTTTGAGGATCAAAAGGAAACTGCAGATTTGGATTTGCAATGTGCTCTGTACTGTTTATTTGATCTTGATCAGTTGTAGAACCTGTCACAGGAACAGCTTTATCTGATGAAGGCACAACATTTTGAGGATCAAAAGAAATAGATCCAACCGGGTATTGTTCCACAAGCCCAGAATTATCCTCTTCTGGAGACAATTTTGGTGGACCCAAAACTCTATTTTCTTGAATAATCTCTCGAACAATTTCTCGCACAGTGTAGAAAGAGCCACCGACTTTCTTGTGGGTAAGATTGAGTGATGGAAAATTCCCATTATTAGATTTCTGATACCTGAAAGCATTGCAATGCCAAATTAAAGTAGAACTTGCACATCGGTCTGAGAAATAAAGGAGTTCAATACAATGTGAGGAATAAAATGATCCAACAAATAATTGCAGAGGTGTCATCAACACACATCCTCAAAACTTTGTCTACAATTCAATGTGGTATGGGAGTGACCACCTAAGATCAAGACTGGCAGCCATTGTTGTGAAATTTGCAATAGATTGTCATTCAAAAAATGTGGCTTTCACGTGATAACAATAAAAAACCAGATAGACATCACTCAGAATTGAACTTTACAGGCTAAGAATTTGGCTAAGTAATTGCATTTGGTTATAATCACATCATGTCAACTATCAAGCTAATCTAAATCATCTGGTGTACCTTAAGCAGACAGCACAATCAATTTTAATGTTTGTCTGCTAGTTAACTACGCCATTGTGTAGAACACTGGGAGTAGAAAAACAAGCTTTAAATGAAGAAAAAGTACAAAAGGCATAGCTAGATTACTTCTTTATAAAAGATTCAGCCAGTCCCTTCCTCTCTTCTTTTGAACGCCTAATCCTTGACTTCTTGTCTCCAGAGTCATTACTCGCCGTGGCAAAGGCATATGTTTGTCCAACCCAGCCACCTTTAATGGTATGCATGATGTGGATAATGTTTGCTTATGGCACAAATCTGCAGATATGAGACAGTGACATAGTTCAACAAGCTGTGCCGTATGATTTGTGTTGCTTTTAGTCAGAGTAAATGAACTAATTAATTCAAGTATTAATTAATCTGAATAAATTTCCCATATAAATTAGGTGTGAAATTCCAAGCGATTACATGAGTCTGCAAGGTTAGACTTAGCCGGCAAACAATTCGCAGCAGCAGTATTTTTCATTTTTTTCTGGACAAAATGTACAAAATCTACTGTATTGGATAATTGGATCTGTCTCTACTGAAAGAAAACAAATTGAATTGGCATTTCTACAGCACATCAAATAAACAGAGACTGAGAAAACTGGTTGAGTAGAAATTGGAACAAACTAATTAGCTCGAACACACTTCCCAAATACAAACAGAATGCAAAACGGGTAAACTTTTACCTTCAGACGAAGCTTTAGAAATGCGAAGAATCCATTATTAAATTGCAGAAGCAAAAAGTACCTGGAGCTGGAAATTGCAGAGATGAGATTTTTCTCTCGCTTTCTCTCACTTCGTTTTTTTAATAATCCGAGAGTAGTGAGAGAAAGGGCCAGTGGAGTGAGAAAATGGTTCAAATACTAAAACCCTACTCTGAGAATAACGGACAGGTGACCTTGTTTGATTGGGAGAGGTAGTAGCGATTGGCGGGCGGTAATTTTATGGATTTGCATTATTTTTCTGCGGACAATGACACAATTACTATAGAGGGTCTACGCTCTACACTAGTCTGTTAGATCATCACTAATATACCCACCCTCTGTCCCATTTATCCTGTTAATTTATGGGACGGAGGGGGAAATCGCATTTTTATTTTTAAAATACGGGTTTGATGTAAAAAAAATATTTATGGAGTACCTTAAAAATTTAGAAAATGTGTTAAATATTATCTATTTAATATTTTCTATTCTACCTCTTCTTCAATCAATAAAATAATAATTAACATACACATAAGCAATTAGTACTTTAATCTACACTCATCATTACAGATATTTTATCTTCATTTCCATTTTATTTGTCTCATCGACGATAATCCACATTATACTTTAGGTACCCATTGAAGATACCCCATCCATCCCATCCTAGGTCTCTTTACTTTCATTCGGTAGCACTTAATTTATGCCATTAGTGAATGTAAATTTTTATTATCCTTGTGGTGGAATCACAAAAGTTACTTTTTTGACAAAAATAAGGAGATTGATAGACTTTCCAGTGAAATAGACAAAGAGTTAGATTTTTGAAAAAAAGTGGATACGAACGTCTCTCTCTATCTACATATATATAGTCATGGCAAAGATAAAAAATATCATCATTTAACGTATAAGTATTATATTTAAGTATGAATTGGGGATTGCCGGAGTTAGATGACGTTTCCAACTGATATTAATACCAATGAATGGCGCATTTTCCACTAGTGTTAGCATATATTTTTAGAAAAATTTAAATAAAAATTTACTTCTTTTTTTTTTTTTGAAAAAATATAAAAATTTTCTTTTAAATATTATACTATACTAATACTAATTAAAATTTTAACCCGCAAGTCAAAATGAGTCCATCTTCTTTGCATAAGGTGTTAGTCGGCCCAGGCCTACTAACCAGTCTTGGGTAATGGACTAAAGCCCAGTAGAAAAGGCCATTTCATCATCTCTGCAGGTTACCCAAAAGCCATGTACGGCAGAGCTGATTTCGTTGGCGAAATAAATTCACCAGTTCAGTTGAGGGGGACAAACGGCCACAGGGCACAGCCGGAAGTTTACCAGAGATTTCAACAACATATCGCTGCAAGTTCCCTCCAGCTTCTAGCTCCTTTTGTAACTTTTGAATTCCGAAGTGTGTTTTTTTTCAATTACGACGTGTGTTTTTTTTAACGATATTATCTTTATTGCAAAACAGTGATTTGTCTGAGTAATATCTCTGTTGAGCTTTTGATACTGTTATTTTTCGTTTTCACCTTGGCTTCATATCCTACAAGTCGTAACGCAACACAATTAGTGAGTAGTGAGAAACCCTTTTTCCCAAAATTTTTTGGCCTAATTCGTATTTTCTGATTCATTCACTGTCTCACGGGAAACGACTGGCGACTACATAGATTTGAGGAATTGAGGTAATCACTTTAACGCAATGAGTGTTTAATTTACTTTTAGTTAATGGTTATGCTATTTTCAATGTGTCCCTTTTGTGTATGTTTCCTGTGATAATATATTCTATTCATCTTCTGTGCAGCTTGAATTTGGCAGTTTAACCGGTAAAAGAATTTGAAAAGATGGTGGTAAAGGTAGCAAAAGATGTTAAAAAAACTCGCACGCCTGCTGAGAAGGTAAAAGAACAACAAAAAAACTGATACAAATTGGACAAAAGATGAAAGAATGGATTTTCCCCCTTGTATTAACAATTTGAAATGGGCTTGTTTTGCAGGGAATTTCTGAAGAGGAGGATAAGAATGTTGCAAAATATCTGAGAGGGGAAGCCGCTAATTTAGAGGTTTGGAAGCACTCTTGGATTTTCACTCTCTGGCTCTCGTTCTTCACTTTTCTCCACCTTCTCCCTTTTGGGTTGCCTTTACAGTGGTAATGCTATTTTCACAGGTTTTACAAGACAAAAAATTGAAGGGCCAACTTGCTGTGAGGGAAGATTTGTATGGAAAATCTGCAAATGCCGCTGCCAAGGCTGAGAAGGTGATTTGTTTCGGATATCCAATATCTTTTAGTTGAGCATATTTTCTTTATTTGTATTTCTTAGCAATGAATTTGAAGTTTTTGTCATATGACTTCAGTTTGGATTTCTATGGTTTTCTTTTTCCTTAGTGGCTTATGCCTACTGAAGTGGGTTATTTGGAAGCAGAAGGTATTGAGAGAAGCTGGAATATTAAGCAGGAAGCAATTGCTCGTGAAGTGGACATTCTAAGTTCAAGAAATCAATATGATATTATCTTGCCAGGTTGAGACCCCATTCTTGTTACTTCTGACTATATAATGAGTCGTTGGTAAATCATACTCTAACTAGTCTGCAGTTGGAAGATTCATATGCTATTCTACTGAGCTCATTAAGTAGATGACTGAGCATGCAATTTATTAAACATTATTATCCGATCAGTTGATATCTTTCTTTTTTAGATCTTGGTCCATATACCCTGGATTTCGTCCCCAGCGGTAGATATATGGCAATAGCTGGACGGAAGGGTCATATGGCCATTCTAGACGTGAAAAGTATTGACCTCATCAAAGAAGTTCAGGTAACTCATCATTTTTTTTCTCTTGCATGCGGCCTTTTTCCTTCTTTTGATTTGCTCTTTTCTTTGGGTGGGTGGAGGGGCGGTGTTTTAAGTTCAACTAACTCTGCAATAATGCCTTTCTCGGCTTTGCATTTAATTCTTCTTCTCATAAGATTGTCATTTTTAATTGGGCTCCATCCCATCATATTATCGTCACATCCACATCTTAAATTAACATGCCAATGGGCTGCGCCTTGTGCCTTTGAGCTGTAACCTACCATGTCCATAAGTATTTATTTATTTAAAGCTCATTATATAGATTGACTAGAGGTTTGTTTCTCGTTGGAACTGTTTTTAACATGCAGCTAATGGCTCTTTCACGTAGATGCATCTTCATCTAGCTATGTTGGTCATTTGCCTTTTGAACTATTTCTTTGCCTTTTGAACTATTTCTTTTGACGATCTTGAGAAAGTTCCTTTACGATTTTATAGATTATAATTACTATTACTTGTTCTTTTAGGTCAGGGAAACTGTGCATGATGTGGCGTTCTTGCATAACGAGAACTTTTTCGCCGCTGCCCAAAAGAAGTAAGGTTTCTTGTCCTTCTGCTGTTATATCAAATATGAGTAGCCATATTAAGAATGATTCTTTGTTGATCCCACCTTTTTCTTAGTGCATGTGGGGTGGAGTCATGGCTCTCACAAGCTGTATAAAAAATTGGCAATGTTTTTTTTTGTGTGGGGGGCGGGGGAAGCTTTGTCAACTTGTAGCATCAGCGATGATAAGGTGAAACATTATCTGGTTTCAATTGCTCTTGGCGTTCTTGCTCATCCCTTGGTGGTTTATCCATGTATCATGGGTTGCATACATGTCCTGGTGTGTTCTCAGCTAATTACTTATGGACCTTATGGTTTGACACTTGGTGTTTAGAGAGATCAATGGACCACATCAAATTGGTCACTGCGCTCATCTTTTCCGTGCACGACCAGACTGCCTATCCGTTTTCAAACTATCGTACCAACCTATGGACCCATGTTTGTAGCTATGTGTACTCCGCAATTTTTTTTCCTTTTTGCTATCTTGTCTACTTTTGCTGCTTTGTTCCATGTTTTTGCTTGACATGAAGTATGCATTTCACACAATGTCCAATTATAACAAAAGAAAATCCGTTCCTAAGGAAGCACTCATGTCTAATTTATTTACATTACTATCTACTAAGGAAATGCTCAAAACTGTAATATCCTTTTTATTTAAAAAAAAAAAAAACTGTAATATCTTTTAGTGTATTATTGATGAGGTAAAATTAACATTCTGTGTGCTTCACTGAATATGTGTACTTGAATATAACAGGTACGTATATATATATGACCGCAGTGGTACGGAACTTCATTGCCTGAAGGTTAGTAATTTATCTTGATGATATACATAAAGGATAACCAAGAATTTTTTGAAAGAATGTGTAGTTAAAAGGTAAAAGAAAGTTTTGGAGAAACGTGAAAAATAATTTTTATTGTAGAATTGTCTGAAATGTACGGTTGAGAAATGAGGGTAAGAAAATTGATCTTTCAAGTTTTCTCAAACATGCTATAACTTTGCTTTTCGGTCCTTCAGGAACACGATTCTCCACTGAAGCTTCAGTTTCTGAACAAACATTTCCTACTAACATCAATAAACAAATTTGGACAACTCCACTATCAAGACATCACCACGGGCGAGATGGTAGGCAACATCCGAACTGGCTTAGGTCGTTCTGATGTCATGCAGGCAAACCCCTTCAACAGTGTAATCGCTGTGGGTCATTCTGGTGGCACTGTAACCATGTGGAAGCCCACCAGTTCATCTCCTCTTGTCAAGATGTTATGTCATCACGGACCTGTTACAGCTTTAGCATTTCATCCCAATGGCCATCTCATGGCAACTGCTGGTATGGAGAGGAAGATAAAGCTTTGGGACTTGAGGAAATTCGAGGTCCTCCAAACACTACCTGGCCATACCAAGACGATGAATTTCAGTCAAAAAGGTCTTCTAGCCACTGCAACTGGATCTTTCGTACAGGTATATAGAGATTCCTCGGGATCTCAGGATTATAGCAGATATATGGGCCATTCGATTGCTAAAGGGTACCAAATACAAAAACTAGCGTTTAGACCGTATGAGGATGTATTGAGCCTTGGACACTCGATGGGCTGGTCATCTATCTTGATACCTGGGTCGGGCGAGCCCAACTTTGATACTTGGGTTGCAACCCCGTATGAAACCCCTAAACAGAGAAGAGAGAAGGAAGTGCATTCTCTTCTTGACAAACTCCCGCCAGAGACGATCATGTTGAACCCTACCCACATTGGGTCTGTGAAGCCCACAAGAAAGAGAGTGAAGCCCAGTGAACAGGAGAAAGAGGTTGAGATGGAAAATGCCGTGGAAGCTGCAAAGAAGATTTCTTTGAAGAAGAAAACGAAGGGGAGGAGTAAGCCGAGTAAGGTGGCGAAGAAGAAGAAAGAAGCAGTGGATAAAGCTAAGAAGTCTGTCTTGGAACAAAGAGGTAAAGGGGAAGGACTGTCTAAAAAGAAAAGGAAGATCATGGAAAAGGAAGATCAACTACCTAGATCTTTGCAGCGGTTCGCTAAGAAGAGACCTGCTAATTGATCTCTTTGTTGTTTTCAATTTTCTTGTTAAAATTATGCTTGTTTGGCAGATCCAATTTTGCGTAAATTTTTTGCTTTACTAACTTATTCACAGGTTATATTTTTCTTATGAGAAGATTATTCTATTAGGGACCCCATTTCTCCAACTAGAAGAATGTCATTTTCATGCTACTAACTCTCTTCTAAGAGACTCGTTTCAGTCTTGTTTCGACATTTTCTAAGAAACTCAATTTAATGTGTGAATAAAACAAGGCAATAAGAGCGTCCAAAGAAGTGTAGGACGTATGAGGTGTCATGCATTATAAAAACATTAATTATACAGTGAATATTGATCTTTGAAGGGGGTAGAAGAATGAGACCGGTGATAAAAAAACGTCCAAAAAAAGTTATATAGGATGTGTAAGGTGTCACACATAAAAAAAAAAAAATTAATTTTCATATTCCGCAATAAATTTTATCACTTTTAATTGCAAATTGTCAAAAAAAGACATTTTTCTTCTAGACATTTTTTACATTTTGGTTTTTGAAAAAAAAAAATTCTAACACATATTCAAAATGTTATTTTTAGGCAATATCGTTCGAACAAATAATGAACGATGGAACAAATAATTTTAGAAGAATCTGTAAAATGTTTATAACTGTTTTTTTTTTTTTTTGGGTTTGTTTGTTTGCATAAAAAAATAAATAATAAATTAAGAAATACATTTACGAAAGATGTCTAAAGATTTTTAATGATGTGTTGTTTTCTACGTCACAAGTTGTCACAATTTACAGATACGCAGGAAAATACAATTAAAATTGAAAGATAATATATAGTGTCGTCATCCACCCTCCTCCTCATCTCTCCCAAAAACACGTCCGCGGTTTTCTTGTTTCATTTACAATTCAATTCAACTTCTCAAAAATCCGAATTTTTAACTTTTTCCACACAGCGAAAACGGTCGAATCTGAACAAACAATTTTGCATAACTAAAACCTCCTTTTTCTCCTCTCACTCTCCGCAAAATCCCTCCGTATGCGTATAAGTATTTATTGACATATATATATAGATACATACATACATACATATACATAAGATAGAATCCAATGCCACCGTTTCTATCTTCGCCGTTATTTACACCGCCACCGCTTATACAGTAACGGCGAGATCTTCCAGACTTTGGTTTGTCAGAATAGTGTATCGACGGTTTAGATTTCAGAATAGGGTGTTGATCTTGTTATTTTTTTCCCGATATCGGAGAGTCCGTCTCAAAGGATGGGTTCCGGCGGAATAGTTCCTTCCGGAGGCGGAGGCGGTGGCGGGTGGTGCAGGTGGCGGTGGCTAAACAGCACTAAAAATAGTACCGTAAGAAATGGAAGCAGTAACAATGGGCCATGTGTTTTGTCTTCAGCTATTGCATATTTTCTGTTTGCTTTTGCCATTTTGGGGTGTATTGGGTGCCTTTATGCGAAGTTCATGCTTAAGGCTAACTGGAATGGGTTCACCACCGTCGGTTGCCAAACGGATAATGAGGGTTCATGGTCTATTGGCCTTTTCTATGGGGACTCTCCCTTCAATCTCAAACCAATTGAAGATGTAAATTTCTTCTACTCTTCATTCTTCTCCATACTTTGTTGTATATACATTTTGAAGAACAGATAGATCTTTGTCTGTTTTCTTTCAATTTTGATTTTACAGGTTTTCTATGCTCTGTGTTTTTGAAGCAGTTGATTCTTCATTTTTTCTGTTTCTTGCCAATATTCAAGGAATTGGTTCCTGTTAATGAATTTTTCTGATTTCTGACTTCAAATTTTGAGATACTGTTAAAAAGTGATAAGCTCCATAGCTGTGTTTGACTTTTCTTCTTCTGTTTCTTGAATTTTTGGGTCTTGTTGGATACATTTTGATCTATTTAGGGGTTAGTTTTTTGGCAAATGATCATCAGTTTACTTCTTTTTCCTGTGAAAATTGGTGAACAGATGAATATATGGAAGGATGAGGGTGCAGCTTGGCCAGTAGCCAATCCAGTCATCACTTGTGCTGCACCTTCGAACATTGGCTTCCCCAGTAATTTTGTAGCTGACCCTTTCCTTTATGTACAGGTAATTTCTATCTCTCTTTACTGCTCTATTGTTTTTTATTTCATTTCTTGTTTATCTGGTCAGTTGAGCAGAAGTGGTCAGAAATATGACTTATTGCTGTTGTGATCTCTTGCTTGTAACTATGGTCAATGTTTATGTCCATTTTTGCCATTAACTTAGGCTTGTGGGTGATTAAACAATGTGTTTTTGGTGATATTGTTTAAATTTTGATGTGACTTAATGGATTGGTGACCTTTTAAATGGAGCTGGTCAACCAGTGATTATCAATTTAATCGTATTTTCCTTTCTGATGGGGTCAAGGGAATATTATAATTGAGTAGACTAAGCGGCAATGGGGTATTAATTTTATTTGGAGGGATAAAGCAAAGAAAGATATGATTTACTTTCTTAAAGTAGGATCTTGGGTTCTTTATTCTTGAGTTCATTTAGGGTATTATACTTTACTTTTATTTGTGAGAATTCCAGTTGTGGTGCTGATAGAAAAGGATATGACCTCTGATTGCCTACCTTTGATAATCCTATAGACGATATCGAGATAAAATTCTTCTCCTTTTGATTGGTTTATTTCTCTTTGAATTGGATTCTTATAAATGAATCAGTAAATTGTTCTTTTAAAGTAGAGGAAATAGTGTGTCATCAAGAATTCAATTGAGAACTTGGATTTGTAGGACTGGTTAGATGATTGGGGTGGGGGTGGGGGTGTTATAAGACTGGGATAAAACCAGCAAATGTGGGCTACTTGGAGAAGCTTAGGTGTTTTGAAAATGAGCAGAAGACAAGAATTTCAGGTGGATGAACCCCCTATTGATCCAGAGCATGAAACAATGATCATCTCTGATTTGATATGAATTGGTGAATAATCTGCTTATAATTAAAACCTGGGACAATTTTTGTAGAAGTATATGTTTGATTTGTCATTTGAGCAACTCTTGGAACTGATAATTCGACGTGGGTACTTTCTGTTCAACATAATAATAAGGTTTTTGTTTTCGTTTTTATTTTTTATTTTTTTCGTATTTTGGATTTTAACATTCCCACTAAACATATTTGAACCACATGAATCAGGGAGATACCATATACCTTTTCTATGAAACAAAGAATTCAATTACCGAGCAAGGAGATATTGCAGTCGCCCAAAGTCTAGACAAGGGAGCAACATGGCAGCATTTGGGGATTGCCCTAGATGAAGATTGGCACCTCTCTTTCCCATACATCTTTGACTACAATGGCAATGTAAACATCTTACTTCATTAAATTTCTATCATTCTATGCACTTTTTTTTTTTTTTGTTAAAGACGGATTTAGAACTTTCCATTTTTCTTTTGTTCTCCAACAGATATATATGCTGCCTGAGGGCAGTCAAAAAGGGGAACTCCGTCTCTACCGGGCAGTCGACTTCCCAATGCACTGGATGCTCGACCATATAATTCTCAAAAAGCCTCTAGTTGACCCTTTCATCATTCCTCACGAGGGGAAATTCTGGCTGTTTGGCTCAGATCACAGTGGCCTTGGCACTGAAAGACATGGACAACTGGAAATCTGGTATAGCACCTCCCTACATGGACATTGGAAACCACACAAAAAGAACCCGATATACAACACCTACCCAAGCATGGGTGCCCGAAATGGTGGCCGGGCATTCGTGTACAACGGAAATCTCTATCGTGTAGGTCAAGACTGTGGTGAAACATATGGTCGACGAACACGCGTCTTTAAGATTGAACTTTTATCCACTTTCGAGTTTAAGGAAGTTGAGGTTCCTTTGGGGACAGTGGAGTCGAGTAAGGGAAGGAATGCCTGGAATGGGGCCCGCTATCATCACCTAGATGTCCGGCAGCTCAATTCTGGCGAATGGATTGCCGTCTTGGATGGGGATAGAGTATTTTCTGGCGATCCGAACCACCGCTTTTTCCTAGGTTTGACCACTGCTATAGGTGTTTCAACACTTGTTATACTTGTTGGAATGCTGGTTGGGGCTGTGAAGTGCTTAGTTCCGTTAAGTTGGGGCCCACACAGTACGGGAAAGAGAAGTGATACTCTTTTAGCTTGGGAGAGGTCGAGTGTATTATCTTCCAAGTTGAGACTTTTTTGCAGCCGGCTAAACCGAGCAAGCTCAGTACTCCGAGCGAAAGTTCGACCTAACACTTGCATGGGCACTCTCATTCTCCTAGTAATGATCATGTTGGCGGTTTTTCTAATGTGCAGCGGAGTTAAATATATATGCGGCGGAAATGGTGCACATGAACCATATCCACTGAATGGTTACTACTCTCAATTCACCTTGTTAACAATGACATACGATGCTCGACTGTGGAATTTGAAAATGTACGTAAAGCATTACTCAAGATGTTCTTCAGTCCGTGAGATCGTTGTGGTGTGGAACAAAGGCTTACCTCCAGAGACAAGCGAGCTTGACTCAGCAGTGCCCTTAAGGATAAGAGTTGAGAAGCAAAACTCGCTTAACAATAGATTCAACATTGACCCACTAATCAAGACCCGAGCGGTTCTCGAGCTTGATGATGACATTATGATGACGTGTGATGATGTCGAACGAGGTTTTCGAGTCTGGCGCGAACATCCTGATCAGATTGTCGGGTTTTATCCTCGACTGGTCGACGGGACCCACTTGAAGTATCGAGGCGAAAAACACGCTCGAAACCACAATGGATACAATATTATTCTAACTGGGGCAGCTTTCATGGATGCTCATATGGCCTTTGACAGGTACTGGAGTGACAAAGCGGCGGCTGGCCGGGCGGTGGTGGATGAATACTTCAACTGTGAGGACGTGCTTATGAACTACTTGTATGCAAACGAAAGCTCGTCCGAGGCTGTCGAGTATGTGAAACCTGCATGGGCGATTGACACATCCAAATTTTCCGGCGTGGCGATTAGTCGGAATACACAGGCTCATTATGGAGTGAGAAGCAATTGCTTGAGGAAGTTTGCTGACATGTATGGGAGTTTAACGCATAGGAAGTCGTACTTTAGTAGACGAGACGACGGTTGGGATGTATAGTGAAGGATTTTAGCATCAGGTTAAAATGTAGCAGTACTCATTTTTTCCTTCGTTTGACTCGACTTTTTGTTAGTGTACAAGTATTTTTGCACTACACAACTGTGAATTTTGCTTTTGGAGGGATTTGTGTTGATTAATAGCTTATGTTATATGTAACTTATGCTTGGAGGAGAGTAAATTATAATAGATGAGCTTGTAATTTCTCTTCATTTTGGTACTTGCTAACGTACCCTCAATCAGTATTGGCGACTTTAGGGTATGTTCTATACAAAATTAAATCCCACCAAATTATTAAATCTATTTTTTCTCTCGTTTTTTTAATCATTCATTTATTGATTTGATAATTATTTTATATTTTTTAATATTTTATTTTTAATTTTTAACCATATATCCTACACCAAAATTTATCATTATAGATCGTACCCTAGTTGTCCCAGTCCATGAAAAATTGTTATCCGTGCATGGATTTAGCCAAACCATGATGTCTAAAGGACTAATTCTCGACAGCAGAAACACATAAAGTTTGGGTCCCCTTCATCTTCATGGATAAGGATTGTGAATAATTGAAGTCAAATCCCATAATTGGACAATCTGACTACAGAAATGAGAATTTGCATAATTATCCCCAACCTATTATCTCATTAACAAGTTCATCCTACTTACCGTTAAATTTTGTAAAAACTTAAAAACAAAACACGATTCAAATTTTATGAATTTATCACATGCGGCATTTGTAAAATTACGCATTGTGTAAGCTTTCAGATGGCACCAAAGGCAAAAAGAAATATCAATTTTGGAGAAGCGTCCAACTCAGAAGAGTGTGGATAAGAAATAACAATAATTTTCATCTTTTACAGATATTTGTTTCTATTATAAAGAATATGTTAAGGACCAAATGATGCAAATTGTAAAAAAAAAAATATTAAAAAAAAGAAGAGAGTGAAAATGCTGAGCTTAACTTTTGTACCACTTTTACTTTTTAATTTGACAGTCAAATATACCAATCTTAAATAGGGCATATGGCAGCATATGAGGGAGCCACCCCCACCCTCATCTTGGTAGCATCATTATTTTATCTTTTTTATTTTTTTAATAATTGCGCGGGCAAGGTAGCATCTTGATGAAAAATTTAAAAAGGTTTTCCAAACTTAAATATCAAATTAATTATTACTTATTGAATTTTAGGTAGGAATTTAAATATTGAATTTAAATCCTCCAAGATATACTTGTTTTTCTCATTCACCCATCTTAAAATATATGTCATTTTTTTATTGGCATGTATTTAATTCCTAAATATTCCTAATATACTAATCCTTGTTATGAACTCGCGAGCCACGAGGAAAGAATTTATATATATTTTAATGATGTGAATGACTATTATGTCTCTGATGAAATTATGTAATTACGATTGTGCCATTCAAAATTTCCCTATAAATAGGGCTTCAGTTATTAATGGAATTCATTCTTGTGAATTCCTTATAATTCATTCTCTCTAAATTCTCTATATTATTTCTATACTTTTATAACACGTTATCAGCACGAGTCTCTAACCCTTTGAGTAATATGAAAGAAGTATGCTTTCTACAACAGATCTTATAGATGATCTTTCAGACGTAAACTCGATTATTACAATTTGAAATACTCAATTTTCTATAAAATCTCTCTCGTCCCATTCTCTCTAAAGCATACAAGACACCACAACCTCCGTTATAAAATACCTATTCCTACAGAGCGATACAATACCAATGTCAATTAGTGGAATTTTCCAAGCCAAACACGATTTAATACGGGTTTCAAAAATTAAGTGACAAAATTAAAGAAAACGGAGAGGTATATATTATATATATTATATTATTATTTTATAATATAATAATATATAAAACTATAACATTCGTTTTCTCGAGATATAAGGAGCATATATTATCAAAATCAAATTTTCTCGACTCCATTATACTCGATTCAACGAGATCTTCGATTTGACACCAATATTGATAAGGTAAATTTTCAAAAATTTACAAATCAGTACCCCAACTTTTGAAAAAGTTACAAAAGGGTCCTTGGACTTGTGAATATTTACGTATTAGTGCTTATAATGTCAAAACTTTATAAAGAGACATGTGCAGCGCCACGCACTTGCAAAGGCGGCACAAGAATCGGTAGCGATTAGCGAAGAGTATGTATTAATGTTTTATAAAGAAATATGTGTAACGCCACGCACTTGTTAGCGCTTCGCCACAAGAATTAGCGGTTGGCCAGACGATCGCTCGACCTCCTACTGCTTACTTTGACAACAATAAACAAAAATGGATAGAATATTCGAAGAAATTCTAAATCCATTAATTACGACACAAGTCCATTTGAGTTAAAAAGATCGGAATATTATTTTAACTCCCGAAGAGTTTAAATACATAATATACTTATTCTAAAAAGATAAGTGAGCTCTTGTAGAAGTAATGAGAATTTGTTCTAAAAGAACAAATCTGCTCCCGTAGAAGCAGTTCAATATTTAATTCTCGTACTTTATTTACTGCAATTTAAATACTGCAAGGCCTCCTACCTGATGATGGGTTCAACCATCACTAAACGGAAGATTTTATATATTTATGCAATTTATATGCTAAGTGAAGGGTAATACCTTCTACTAAGCAGACACTACTCCCGAAGAAGTAGTTAATCATTATGCATTTTAATTCTCGCAATTTAAATTCCGTAAATTTATATTTAATTCCCATAAGGTAGGTTCGACCACCTATTGGAGGAAATTTAATTTCTGCAATTTAAATTTACGTACTTTAAATTTCGCATATATTTCCAATGTGGTGAGTTATATCACACGATTGGTATGTATATTTTCAATGTGGTGGGATATACCACATGTTTAGAATACTTATTACAAATATGGTTGGATTAACCCCCACAATTGGATAACTGATTTATATATGTTCGATATGAATATTCTATTGACATTAAAGAAGGGATTTGAGCAAGTGATGCCAGAATTTACAGTTGTATGTATTGATGAAATGAAATTGCTCAAAGAATCCCATTGTGATAAAAGAGAAAGAAAATATACCGTGGTGAAAAATCTCATTATGAGATTAGTATATTGTGATATGATGAGAAATGCTCTTAAAGAAGCATTTAATAAAAGAATGTTCACTTTCCACGTCTATTGAATATTGATGGAGAAAATTGAGTAAGTGGTACCTAAAGTTACCATTGGATAAATAGATGAAAGTAAAATGCTCAATAGATCCCATGTTGATAAATTAAAGAAAATATATCGCATGGAGAGACTATATGAAGTAATCTCATCGATGATATGAGATTGTATTAATATGAGAATAAAATGCTCTTGAAGAAGCATAATCACTAAGATTTCTGTATTTGAATAAAGCCAATATGATATTATTACTATTACTCCAGAAGAAGTACAAAACAGCCGAAATGGAACATATTGAGAATATCAAAGATGACAATAAACACTCAAAAATATAAAAATGCGAAAAGAAAATACATATTGAACCCATAAATGAAGGGTGCGTTTCGAGAGTATAAATACTCCGTAATTCTGCCACCCTCAACATCAGGGTTCATAATGAGATATTTAAAGGATCAATTTCTTTTTCGCTTGACACCAGTGGTCCGTGACCGACGGACTGGCTTCCATGATTCTTGAACATATGCATGAAATTTGATAAGTAGTTCATCAGCATTTCTAAGCGAAATAAGTATTTTTCTCGCTAAATGAGAGATAAACTTATTATCTACACTCACGATCTAGGAACGCTAATAAGCCATCAAAGAAATTGTTAATATTCAACAAACCTATTGGTTTGACATGAAAGTTCCACTTTGTACAACGAGGCTATATTGAATATTTCCTCCGGTGTGTTGTAGCCGCCTGGAAGGACAATGAAAGCATCACTATTATTCATCATATACATCATGCAGTTGTGGATAGATTGCGCTTGTAGCACCAACTCTGCTGGACCCATGGTAGAACTGGCTCCAATTCGAGTATTAGATCCAACTAAATGGAAAGGTATTACACTCAAAACTCTTATTCCCCATGATGATGCGGCCATTATAAGTCTAGCTAAAAGTTTGTTGTTGGTTCCTCCATATAGTATATTGATTTCTTGTCTCCCTAACTCTTTTACGAGTCGGTTTGCCATATCCACGTATTGGATATGACCTACCAATTTAGATCAACCAAGAATACATACGGTTTTAATCTGGTAAGGTAAAGGCTGACTTGTATGAGATGATTCTAAAATCTCCATATCCATCTCTACTCCTATCTCTCTTTTTGCACTATACTTTTAATGTATGAATATGAGAGATATATGAATCCCTCTATTTAAAGAAAAAATTTTCAAACCAATAATTGATTGTACTATTTACTTTTTGACAAATATGAAAGAGAAAAAGGCAGAAAAATTTTAGTGAAATGACATATACCTATCGGTGATTGAAAAATAATATATATATACATATATATATCTTAAAAATTGAAAAACAATATTTACAATTACAAGAAAAACATTGATCTTCGTTATTACACCGAACTTCCTTACATTAATATGAGAAAATTATTATACTAAATTTTTCTACTAAATTTACAAACAGGATCTTTTGAAGTAAGTTTTTCAAGACTATAACGTGATTGTTCATCTTTGAATTTGACCCATAAGGCCATCAGCTCACCTTGTACGTGTCCACTATGATGTGTCTCAAGAGCCTGTTGAATATCATCCAAAGGCTCCTTACTCAATCCATCCTTAATGAATGCTATCTTATCTTCTCGGTTACTAGACACGACCCACTGATTTACATCGAGTGTCACATGTCCACCGAGCACATTTGTAGCACCCTCCTAATCTTTTTGCTCTCCGTTTCTTTGAAAAACTACTTTTACCCATACCAAGCATGTATTTAGAAAGAATCGAAACCTCACCAGATAATCGAACCTTTGCTTCAATTAAACATCGAACATCTCATGGGATGCCCTTATTCATTAGCATCCTCAACCTTTCAAGCTTACTTCGATAAATCCTTTTTAAGATTTTGATCGGTAGTGATGGATAGTATTTTCGAAGATATGAGAGCAAATTATCCATTATTATATATGGACCATTATTATGGTGAATACTGTAAGTGTCCGGATAATTTATAAACGCGTATGAGGTAAGGCTCCGCGTTGGAACAGTATTGAAACATGAAGCGTATGTGTTAAGATTCCACGCTTGAACAGTGATGTGTAATAATGCTATCGAAACATGATGGAATATGTCGGTGAGCTATACATATGATGAAAGTAATAAATCATGTTGAGCAATATACAGATACTAGTGAAATCGATATAAGAATTTACTGAACTAAAAGTTCAATAATACTCGTTTGTAACCTGATGACCATCCGGTTTAAATAATTATTGAAATCAATATTTCAAGTGAAGAATTAAAAGAATTCTTCAATGATTGTTCTCGATAAATGATGAAATCATTACTAGCCAATATTGGGAATAAATCCCAAATATATCTGGAATAAAGGATGAGAAATATGGGCCCACTCATCCTCCATGTGGACTACTAGATATTATGATATGGATCCACTAGATAGTCGCATGTGTATATGATTCGTAATTTGAAATTTTTGAAATATTTGCTCACGGTATGAGCATGATTTCCAGATTTAATGATAAAGCTAGTAAATGTATATCCCAATACTTGAATAAATCACTGAAGGATTGAGTATGCATACAAGTGGGATATTATGTGGCAAATTATTTAAAGTCCTCCAATAAATTGCCAATATCGAGAATAGAATGCAAACTATATAAATTCTCATATTAAATTTGAATGATGAGAACATATATGAGTTTTAGTGTTCTAAATTTTCTTAGCATGAGGGAGTATTAAAAATTTGAAAATGATATGTGAAATGCATCATACTATATCCTCACAATTAAAATATGAACTTGAAGTTCAAAGATGTATAAAAGATGCTATGAACAATCACATATATCGCTTAAGATGCTTTGATAAGTTAGCATGCTGAAGCTGATATTATGAGATTTCCCCAATCATATATATCGAAGCAAATTATTAAAGATGGTCTTAATAACGGAGGCATATACTCTTGAAGAGTATATAGACATAACTATATTGTGTAATCCTACAAGAGGATTGATAATGAGATATCTCGATAAGTTATGTCGATATGGGGAAAGAAATAAAATTGAAAGTGTCGACACACTATGAAAAGATAGCGCTACATACTATCAATAATAGTGAGGATATTAAAATCCATCGAAAAATGCCGATGAAATATATATGCCCTTATGATTAAAGTGTTCATGCACGGGTTTAATGAGAAATGAGAATGAAACTCTTGAAGATGTTTCAAATGTATTATTGTATCAGTGCATGCAACGGCTCAAAATATCTACATTGATATTGTTAAGAAATTCATATGCTGTACTCTTTTCCTTGATTGATGTTTTTGTCCCAAAACGGGGTTTTTCTCAAACAAGGTTTTTAATGAGGCAGCCCAATCTCAACTACTATGAAATCTCCAGAAGAGATTTAGGTATATATCTCGATATAGTGAGAAAATGAGATCAGCGTTGATTGCATATATACACTAAATATAACATGATATTGTATAACATCTAAAATTTCATTCATGTGGAAATGAATGAAGAGTATGAACCAATGTATATGATACTCATACAAATATATGAAAGATTTTGAAATGCTTGCAAAGATACTTGTATAAAATACGCCGCACTCTTTTTCCTCGATCGAGGTTTTATCCCATTGGGTTTTTCTAGCAAGGTTTTTAATGAGGCAACATTAAAGCGTATTCACATGAATAATGTACTTTTTTCCTTCATTAGGATTTTTCCCACCTGGTTTTTCCTAATAAGGTTTTAACGAATATTCATGGTATATTGAGTGACGACAAGAGAAATCGACACACAACAGTATCTATTGGATCAAGTTATAATAGAGATAATGCTTTAGATCCAAACAATGATGATATTGAAATCCTTTACCAGAAGTAAGAATATCCGTCCTCAAGATATGAAATCAGATAGAGTAGCTGTACTCTTTTTCCTTCGACCAAGTTTTTTCCCACTGGGTTTTCTTGACAAGGTTTTAATGAGGCAGCAAGTGAATACTCCTAAACCGCTAATAGACATCAGGGGGAGCAATATTTTGATGAAGCAGTATACAACCACTCCAAACTTTTCTACAATCAGTTTGGAATTTTTTTCCCATTGGGTTGTTCTCCAAACAAGTTTAGAAGACATTTGTATTAATAGTCATTCAAGGGGGAGTGTTATGAACTCGCGAGCCACGAGGAAAGAATTTATATATATTTTAATGATGTGAATGACTATTATATCCCTGATGAAATTATGTAATTACGATTGTGCCATTCGAAGTTTCCCTATAAATAGGGCTTCAGTTATTAATGAAATTCATTCCTGTGAATTCCTTATAATTCATTCTCTCTAAATTCTCTCTATTATTTCTATACTTTTATAACAATCCTATTGAATTTTCATTGTTATTAATGAAAATAAATTATCATCTTTAAGGTATATATTTTGAAAGCAAATATAAAATTTATTTTTCCCTCAATCAGTATAGTCAAGTGGGACCGATTGTTTGATGGACTCCAAATGAAAAAAAAAAATTGAAATTTTTTTTTAAAGTAATTTATTTTTCAAGAATGTTTAATTCAATTTCTTTATGTGTGTAATAGCTAAATTTATCTTAATAAAACAAAACAAATACAAAAGTATTACTCGTTACATTTTCTATAATGTTTAAATCATAAATCCTCTCAAAGAAATTACCCATTTTTTTGGTTTTTCCTTTTTTCGCCCCCTAAACAGCCGTACCAAGCATGCACTAATTCCTGGCCCCTAGTGTTCTCCTTCAGGCTTCATGAATTCAAGCACAGTTTGTATATAAGGCAAATACTTGTACCAAAAATTCAAGAAAAAATGCAAGTGAAGAAATTAAGTAAAACTGAAAAAGGAATTAAATGTTAAATCAGTGATTTTTTATTTTATTTTTATCTTTTACCTGGGGAATAATAGGGGAGGAGGTCATAGGAGCGGGGATAGGATTTGAACCCAATTTTAACCTAGAGCAAGATCGACTTACCTTATGCAAATAGAATTGAATTAAAATACGAAATACCACCTTTCAGACAAAACAAAAATGGAAAAAAAAAAAAAAACCCCTACGAAATACCCACAAATTTTATCACAGCCATCACCATTCATTGCCATTTGCTCTTCGATCCCTATTTGCATACGCCTTCCCCTCCGTTCATCCCCCTTTCATATCTTTTCCTTTTAGGGTCCTTGGAAAAATCAAAAAGTTCACACCTTTTCCTGTAATATATACACAACCAAGAAAAAGGGAAGCCGTATATACACATATATACACACATACACACATACATATATATACAAACATCTGTAAGGAATCATTTACTTTTTGGGGTTTCTTTGAATATGGTTGTTGCTTTACCAGAATGCAGTCTTAAAGAGAAAGAGAGAGAGAATATTTAAAGAACTCTGATCTGATGTGTGATAATGGGTTTTCTTCTCTTAGATTTCTGAAATTGTTTCTGCTATTCAACGGTATCACTTTCCCTTTCATTGAAGGCAGTGTAAAGCAAAGCACTTATTCCAAGATTTTCTTTTTCCGGTGAGGGGGAAAAAAGCTGAAATTTCTTGCCTTTATCGAGGAACTAAGTCCGTGTATGAATGTTTTATGCATTTAAAAGTTGTGGGATTTAGAGAATTTTGGGGTTGAAGAATGTTGGCAATGGTGGGGGGAGAAGGAGGAGGAGGAGGAGGAGCTGCTGGTAATAAGATGGAGAAGGAATTTGATTCAAAGCCAAGTATTAAGAAAAATGGGACATCTTCAGATAATAGTAATAGTAACACTCAGAGATCTAAAAGTTTTGCATTTAGAGCTCCACAGGAGAATTTCAGCATCCAAGATTTTGATTTGGGCAAGATTTATGGTGTTGGTTCTTATTCCAAGGTTCAGTCTTTTTCCTTTTCGTATCTCTTGTCCTCTTAGTATAATTCATTTATTATGACTATATGTTTTTGCATTTTTTTCTGTAATTTTGGTTATAGTAAACTAGTTAGGTGGATCGAAAGGGAAGAATCGAAGTTCAGAGGTTTTATTATTGCCCTATGGTTTTAATTAGTTCGAAAGTAAGACAAGCTAGCGAAAGAGAATGTAGTTCCATTGAAGCAGAGTCCTGAGATCATCTAGGCAGAAGGAATTCTAAAGAAATTGTAGTTCCATTAATGAAAAATTACACAAATAGTTCATTTCGCAATTGGACTTGGTTGTTTCGAAGTGGACTGGCTTACAGAAATAGTCAACATTCAAGCTAAAAGTGTTGCATAATTTCTTTCGGGCTGCACAAATATTATTTGTTAGCTCAATGGCTTATGATTTTTCTAGGTTGTGAGAGCGAAGAAGAAAGACACTGGAACTGTGTATGCCATGAAGATCATGGATAAGAAGTTCATTACAAAGGAAAATAAAACGGCCTATGTGAAATTGGAGCGCATTGTATTAGACCAGTTAGACCATCCTGGCATAGTGCGGTTGTTCTTTACATTTCAAGATACTTTCTCGCTCTGTGAGTGTTCTTTTCACATAATTAGATTTCTAATGTTACGTTGGGTGATTTTTACTAACGTTTGTGCATTTTATTGAAAGACATGGCCCTTGAATCTTGTGAAGGCGGAGAACTCTTTGATCAAATTACAAGGGTAAGTAGAATGTGAAAGCACATATGTCTAGAAAATGAGTTATGACAGTTTGATTAGTGTTGTTTGGTTTATAGAGATGTCCGAACATAAAAGTTTAAGCAAAAGTACTGTGTAGTGGAAGACTAAAAAGTGGATTTCCAAACCTCTTTTCAAATCACTTTTTACCCACAAATATTTTCAGAATCAGCTTTTCACCACTCATTTTAAAATTTTTAACCACATTTTCTGGTAACACCTAAAGAAACAGGCTGCTCGACATACTTCAAGAAAAGAATTCAATTTTCTCCTTCACTTCCTAATGTACCAAATACCTAATTTTCTCCTCCATCCCCTAAAATGAAATCTAATTGATCGTTGTTTTCTTCTCTTCTCTAATGATGGCTTACCATTGCTTCATGCAACAGCCTTTCTTTAATACATATTGCTTGTTTGACTAAACTGTTTCGACAAAAAGGTGATGTTCTTTAAGAATGTGTGGTTAAAACGTAAAGAAGATTATGAAGAACGTAAAAAAAACTTTTTTATTGTAGAACATACTTGTTGAAAATGAGTGGATAGTTTTGTCAAATATGCGCATAGTGGGCTTTATGTACCATCAAAATCAAGTTTCTTGAAAAAGTTTAATCGTGAAGTGCACCATTACTTTTATTATCTACCATGAAAATGGGAAAAATGCACTGCTCCCCACCAAACCATGCACAGTGTAATTTGTCGATTTCTGTGGTTGCAGAAAGGCCGCTTGACTGAGGATGAGGCTCGTTTCTATGCAGCTGAAGTTGTCGATGCTCTTGAATATATACATAGTATGGGATTAATACACCGAGATATTAAGGTTAGTATCAGCATAAAAGTTTCTATTTCCCGTTTCAAAATTCTAAGCCTACGTTCGTTTCAACTTTTTCATACCTAAAAATTAACTTCTACTTAGTCAAATTCAGACTTCAATTTTAACAACATATCTCAAATCACCGTTCGACCTAAAAAGTTAGGTTTTTAACAAAATAAAAATTTAGCTAAACACACACTAATAGTTTATTGGATGGCAGCCAGAGAACCTGCTACTTACGACAGATGGGCATATTAAAATCGCCGACTTTGGTAGTGTAAAGCCTATGCAGGACAGTCAGATAACAGTCCTTCCAAATGCAGCTTCCGGTGAGCCTTTCTTACTGCATAGTTGCTTCCATGAAATTGATGTCATCTTTTATTTGTTTTTTATTTCAATTTTTTTTCCCTTATTTATGGACGAGAATATGAAAAATATCGTTATTTATTGCCAGATGATAAGGCGTGTACCTTTGTTGGGACAGCCGCATATGTACCTCCAGAAGTACTGAATTCTTCTCCTGCAACTTTCGGGTAAAAATTATCATTGACATCAACTCATAATCACGTGTTTTTACCATAAGAAAAACTTAGTTACCCCCGAAAAATATTTTCAACCAGGAATGACCTATGGGCACTCGGATGCACGATATACCAAATGCTTTCAGGGACTTCTCCCTTTAAAGATGCTAGTGAATGGCTTATTTTTCAAAGAATTATTGCTAGAGATATCAGATTTCCAAATTATTTTTCAGCTGAAGCACGTGATCTCATTGATCGGTTATTGGTAAGAATCTTAAAAACTGGAAAAGCATTATGAGAATGTTTCTTTTTTCTACTTTTGTAATCTAATGATGGTTCTTATAAAATGTTGATGTAGGACGTAGATCCAAGCAGACGACCAGGTGCAGGCCCAGACAGTTATGCTTCACTCAAAACCCATCCTTTCTTCAAGGGAATCAATTGGGATAGTCTGAGGGAGCGTACCCCACCAAAACTTGCCATGGAGCCTAAAGTGTGCATCTTTTTTGTTTTTCATTTTTAATTTTTTGGGGGCCTTTTGATTGTTTCAAATGCTTTAAGAACACATAAAATGCGAACTTTTTGGAATTTTCCCCCCTTTTAAAGATTTGTGATTTTTGATAAAAAGAAAAAGGAAAATGCTCACAACATTTGACGACTGTCTCTCCAATATTTTAGTCTCAGTCTATTGTGAGTGAGGACCAAGATTCATCGTGGAATCCAACACATATTGGAGATGGCTCGGCTAAAACAAATGATGGGAATGGTGGCGCATTGTCAACTTCTGAAGCTGGTAGTGTAACTAGGCTCGCTTCAATCGACTCATTTGATTCTAAATGGTAAGTACTCTTATTTATCTGTTTTAGAAATTACCTACTTGTTGGGATTTATGTACCCTCGTTAAGACCTTGTTTGACAAGATTTTTCTGAAAATTACTTTGCTGGCTCACTATTAGCAGACATCCTTGAAAAGAGTGTAATTAATTAATTAATTAATTATCACGTTTCTCCTATTCTTACTCTTTAACCACACATTTGTTTGCTCGACAGAAGTTTTCTTTTGCATATGTGGTGTTATTGTTGCTTTTGATGTCAACTAGAAGCTCTAGCCAACACATATGCTAGAATATTGTTTTTTTTGCACTGTATCCGACTGTACGGTGTTATAGTGTTGATTGGGATGACACATTAGATAAAAGTGTAGAACTTTAAAGCAAAAAAGAGAGAACTAGACTCAAGGTAGGTTGAAGATAGATGTAGTCATGTAGATTTACTTTTGTCTTTGTCAATGTGAAAACCTCCTTGATAGTGCTATAGTAGGAGTGGAGGCTCACAAAATGGATTATTGAGTTTTTGTGCTTAGTGGGCTGTGTGGCATATGATGATGTTCTTCTCTAGCGACTTTAATCCACTGATCTGCTTGATGGATCATAAACAGGCAACAATTCTTGGAGCCTGGGGAATCCGTCCTAATGATCTCCATGGTCAAGAAATTGCAGAAACTAACGAACAAGAAAGTACAACTTATCTTGACCAATAAACCCAAGTTGATCTACGTAGACCCCGGAAAACTGGTGGTCAAAGGGAACATAATATGGTCCGACAATCCAAATGATTTGAGCGTTCAAGTCATTAGCCCGTCACATTTCAAGATTTGCACCGTAAGTCATTCTTACTCTCATCTTTATGTATCTTCAAGTAGATCAAACTTCGTAAAAATCTTCAAGGATAAAGCTATATGGTACAAACAGTGATATGGTTATTTTATGGCTGTTGATCATAGATTCTTTGTTATACACGTTCGTAAGCCTATGTGCGCACTTATTTGTACAAGTAGGAAAACTGTATTTTCAGCATAATCTGATCATGGGAAAAGGTACTTGTACAAACATTAAGTGACTTGACGTGTGAATGAGTAGATTTTTGCCAAATATGCTATTTGTATGCTTGTTTGTTTGTATGTTTGTACTTGTAGCGAAGTCTGTGTGTTGATAAGTGAATGTGTTGGTGGCAGCCAAAAAAGGTGATGTCGTTCGAGGATTCAAAACAAAGAGCGTCGCAGTGGAAGAAGGCAATCGAAACCCTTCAAAACCGGTGAATTTGTGTTTATGTTTACATTCTTTGAATACAAACAAGATGGTCGATGATCTAAAAATCCTTGGAAACTTTTTCTCTAGGTATTGATTTAAGTTAAGAAATTCATTTTGCACATCGTAGATCTCGACTGCATGCATTGGCATCGGTTTTTTGATTCACTGTGGGTGTCCACCAGTTTTGCCCTTTGTTTCTATTGAATATCATTTGTTTATAACAGCGATTTCTTGGGTTAGCTTGTCAATTTAGAGAACATAGATTTACAGAATGAAATCTGGTATTTATGTTGTACTTAAAACTCTCTATATTTTGGTGTAATGAATTATTTCTGTCATATTTTCCTGCATGCTCTATTCTATTGCTATTGGTCGAAATAGATGAAAATGATGTCTGGTTGAAAAGTAATTATTTTTAAAGTTCCTTCGAACACGCCAATGATCCGTTGCCCACATGTTGGCAGCTTATGCTGCCAAGGCGCCACGTCATCCTCTTTTTTTTTTTTTCTACGTCAAATGAGATGAATAATATATAGTTGTCTCCTGAATTTTTTGGGGGCTCGTGTGGATCCTATAATTATAGGCCAGTTCAGTAAAAACATTGGAAATGGAAAAGAGAAAAAAGTAAAAAAAAATAAAGAAATTCTATTTTTCTTTATATCGTCTTTTTATTATTTTTGAAAGTATGAAAGTAAACATATTTTTTTGTTAAAAAATTGAAGACACTTTGAAAACGAAAAGATAACACATTTCAAAATTCTTTTCTTTTTGAAAGTGCAATTGTTTGACCTTTCAACTTACATTGTGTTGTGTTCGTTTCAACTTTTCTATAATTACGACCATAGAGAATTTGTTGTAAGATCAAAATGTAAAATGATTATGAGAAAAATTTTCAAAAGTCGGTAAAATTCTTTCAAATTCTTTGTTGTAATCTACCAAAATCAATCCATACGGTTGAATTTACCTCGAAAAAATGGTATAGTAGTTCAAAGCGGCATTAGAATTTTATATCAACTACACATTTAAAACAACTTATCATCACACTAAAAAGCAACTTTGCAATTAAAAGGTGGGGGATATTAGTGCCAGAAATGGAAGGTTAGGGACCTTGATGGCACGCTCATGAACAACTGAGCACCACCCGAAGAATTTAGGCAAACAGGAGTTCGGTGACCCGGGCCCGAGTCCGGACCCGAATGTACTTCCCAGTGCACAGAGCCCCGAAAAATCGACACGCTTCATTTGCAATCAATCAACCTGCTCAGTGCTTGAACACTTCTCTAGCCTTGTATTTTCCGCCTCTCTCAAAACCCAATTTTTCTGCAAAACTAACGTCATCAATGGCGGAACCCCAATCCTACACCGATGAGAACAAAGCTCTGGTAAAATCATCACCACAACAAGAAGGAGACGGCCATACGCAAAATAATCCTCTTTTATCTTTCGTCTCAAACATATTTCAATTATTCAAGCCTCCTGCACCGAAGAAGAACGTTACTACTGTTAGTGATGTTTCGGAATCTGAACAGAGTAAAATCGGGGCATCTGGGAGTGAGACTCTGGTGGAAGATGAAAGTAATCCCGTTGTTGTGAAGTTCCCGAAGCAGGGCTTGGCTCCGGTGAAGCTGGAAGCGGAAGCTGAAGGAGGTGAACAGAATACTAACCCCGTCATCTTATGGCAGGTACTTGTATTTTTTGAAATTGATTACTGGATTTTGAGGAATTATGATTTTATTTTGAAGATTTTATTGAGTCCTTAGTGTGTTATGGTATGTCGTACTGATGGACTTTACCTTAATTGTGCAAATAATACATAAATTTGTGGATACTTCAAAATTCAGAGTTACTTTAACCGAGGTTTTGTTGACATCAACAATCCAACTTCATTGTCGTAAAGCAGGGGTGAATTCAGCCGGGTTTGGATGGTTTTGGTGGCCAAATTTATTGTTAGGAATGGAAATTCTACCCGAAAGTGAACACCTTTTACGTCGGGGTGGTACCCCGTTATAAATCACACCATAAATTATCCTATGTCTAGTCAATTTTGGTCTTTGTTTACGCAATTCAATTGAATTCATAAAAGACTTACAACTACAAGTAGAAAAGTATGCTAGTATATTGCTTTATGGCTGTGAATTTGACCATAGGAAAGAGAGATGAAGAATTTTGGCAGATTACAGGAGAGAATTTGAAGGAATTTTGCAGATTTTGGAGGAATTTTTTGGCTTTGAGTTTTGTTGAAGACAGACAAACATCTTACTCTGTCTCACAGATAGACGCTATAGTCATGACTATGTTCAAAGAAGAAGAAGGGGAAAGAAAAAAGAAAAAAGAAAAGTTAGAAAAGTATACTATGCATTTGGGATTAAAAAAGCTAGGGCTAGTTCAAATCAAACTAGTGCTAGACAATGAGAGTTACGCTAGAAACAAAAAGTAAAGTCAAATTCTTTTGAGTAAGGCACCAATGAGTCTTTGCATTTCTCTTCTTTATTTGAGAGAAAAAAGAAGATTATGGCCTCACCATATGAATATTAAGTAATACTAGCATGACATAACTAAGATGGCTACTGATTTTAATTGGTCTCCATTTTAGCTGGTTAAATATGGATGGATTTGATATTTTGATCTTAACTGCCAAGGTCCAGTGATCTCTTTCATGTATGTTATGTTCAGATGGAAACTTATTAGGCATCATGATTGTCAAAAGTCAACCAAGAAAAGGGCTTGATACTGTTGGAACTTGTCAATTAAATTCAGTACAAGAAAATATATTGGTATTCCATATGGCCATATGGGAGACAAAAAGAGGCTGGAGCTGGCGAGAGTTCAGAGAATCCCTACCGTTTTCTTCACTTGTGCATGGGTATATAGGATATAAGTCCTTGTGGGTTGTGTTGTTATTTGTTTAGAAAAGGGTAAGTTCCCTTAGACATTCTTGTTAGGTTTCCTTGAACAAAGATGTACTCCTTCCTTTTCCTTGATACTCAAGCAGCTTTGTGTTATGATTATGCCACCGGTATAGCCAATTATGTGCCTCTTTAGAGATCGGACTTTTTGTTAGGACTTAGGAGTACCATGAAAGAAGATATATTGCGAGTCGAAGTGAAATTTATTCCTAATGCAGTTTAGAGATTTATAGTACTCAGTGATTCGTAATTTGGTGGAATGAATTTTGGGAGTTTATTGCTGTGGCACAGGATAGCGAATTCTTTACCGCGGTCCACATAAACTCACCCTGAATGGTAAACTGTGCCGATATGGGAACCATTGTTCGCGCGAGTGAATCTTTTTAGTTACTTTATTTTATGTTTTTCAGTCTGAATTATATTGAGATTTTATTTTTTTATTTATTTATTTTAACACGATATTGAAAAAATTATATTTAAGAGCTTGTTTGACAAAACTTTTTGAAAGTCACTTTTTTGTTACTCATTTTCAGCTATATATTCTATCCAAAAGAATTTTTGTGTTCTATGTCACTTAATATCATTCCAAGGTTTCCTTTTTTTTTTTTTTAGGCTCATAATTTCCTCGAAAATCATTTCTTCTCCACCCATATAAAAGCTTTGCCAAACAAGCTGTAAACATAATGTGCTCTAGATTGGCATAATCCCTGCCTGACCTCCTCATTGCAAAGCACCCCCACCCCCAAAATGAACAAGATATCCTGGACGTACGGGGCAGGGATGGTAATGACTGTTTCTGGCCTGCTAATTGCCATCATACCGTGGCATGGAATATGTTTTATGTTTTATTTGGTATTCGCAGTGTGAAAGTCACTTAAGATTGTGTTTGATATAGATTATAGAAAAAATGGTTTTTGAATGTTTGGTTGAGAAGTAAAGGTAATGTCTAAAAAACATAAAAAAGGTTGTCAAATCACTGTAATGAGTAGTTGAAAATGATTGTTGAGTTGTAGCAAACAAGCTCTGAGATGGGTAAGTTTCAGAACTTGCATGGTAGAGATTCTTCAGAAGTCATTTTTCTTTAAATTCATTTGCTTTTCAGCCCCTTCGGGATTGTCTTTAGCATTTCTTATAATAGAAATTAGATCTGACTCCATTTTTGAACTAGATTGAAATGTCACCCAATACGGGTCAGGTAAGACTACAACTAGGTTGATACTTCCGTAACTTGACTACAGAAATGAATTATGATTTTTCACTTTGAGACCTTGCTCTTCGGTGATAACAGGGAGTGGGGGTGGAGCGGGTTGAGTACTTAAAATAGTATTTTTAGGCAGTCAATTTTCTGAACTGTCATTCTAGGGACTTAATAGCAACCACTTGGATGCACAAAGATGAGGAACCCAGAATTAGACAAGCCCCAAATTCAGGGAGAGGAATTCGAAAGTTCAAGTCGCTTCAGTATGTCTATGGACTAAAAATTTGCAATCTACAAACTATGAGTTGATGAAAGGCCAACCCCTTTCCATTCTTCTGCTGTTGAGTTCTCTCCTTTACTTTTAAGGTGCATTGTGTTCTGTTGATTCAGGTTTATGCCATTGGAGGATTCTTCATTCTGCGGTGGGCATGGAAAAGATGGAATGAACGGAAGGGAGATAAGAAATCTACAGATGAACCTCCTCCAGCTGATGATTAATCTCTTGTATGCGTTGTTGAATAGGGATGTGGTGGTAATTTGTAATCTGCTGTGTATTACAAATACTTTTATATTTCTTTGACTTTGCACCATAGAAACTCTGAAATTCAGTCAGTGAATCCCACATCTTAAAGATGAGTTCGTGTTTCATATTCCTTTAATTTTGAGAATTGCCTTAATGTTTGGTTCTTTGCTTGCAATACATATTGGCATCATGTCATGTCTCTGAGTGTTTTACTCAATCAATAATAAATAAATTAAATTGTTAACATTAAGCGCTTGTTCGGTTGAAAGGTAATTTGTTGGGCACGGTATTCCGTAGAAAATGTGTGGTTAATATTGTATTGGAGAATGTGTGTGTGTGGTTGAAAAAATGAGAGAGAAATTTTTTTTTTTTTTTTTGTTTTAGCACCAACCGAACAAGCTCTAAAGTTAGGATATCTCTATGCAGAATTGTTTGCGCACAATTTCCTTAATATCAACGTTTTTAACCTTTAAATCCCCAAAGTAAATTTTTCTATACCGTGGAAAGGAGTCTATGATTGTAAAATATTGCTACATTTTGAAAAAACTGCTCTCGGGAATATGCACCTGTGCTAATAATGTCAAAATAATGCTGGAAGGAAGATCTTTAGATGCCTATGAAGTTATGCTAAAAAAGGAAGATCATTAAGTGCCCGTGAAATTATGCTTGATTCTGGTTCCGAATTGCATCGCAATTCAACTCTCTTAAGCCAGCCGTCTGAACTCGCTGGAGAACTGGCTTCTGCTTTAAGCCTGGTTGCATGAAATTAGTTTGCGTCGTTTCAGTTGTCTTCTAAGCTTTGCAATGCTTGTCTGCATGCTATTTGAAGGAATTTTGATTTGGATGCATTTCAATGTTTTTTACTCTCAATAAGGGACATAGTTAAGACTCTAGTTAGCACGAGGCAACCGCATTTTCAAGATTTTAACTGTTTTCCCTTGTTAAGTATAGCATTTTTGGTGCCGGGAAAGAATGAAAAATCTGTTTACGAGCAACTATAGTTCAACTCTGTTTAAACTATGCCTTTTTGTCTCGGCATCTGAATAATCTCTTTAGCTTATAGACATCTATCAATCAATTTGCGTAGCTCATATGCAACCATTTAGTATTTACATGCTTAAACTCCTCTATTTTGACTTTGATACCTAGCATTCATCTTCAAGGAATGGGTAGTCCGTGTAACCAACAACAGGATCATGCGTGTAAAATGTACTTCTATCATACTTATTGAGAGGTGCATTTAGGTGAAATCTTCTTGGCAAATCCGGGTTGGCCAAGAAGTGCCGCCCGTACGCAACAAGATCAGCACCACCCTTATCAATAACTTCATTTCCATCGTCCCTGTTATATCCCCCTGCAACAATGAAAGTCCCATTGAAAGCCTTTCTCATTGGCAGTAGAGAGCTTTTAGTTTCCTGCTTCTCAAACTGTGTGATCATTCTTGGCTCAATAACATGACAATACAGTGTGCTGTATTTGTTTAATGCCTCGGCCATGTAGAGGCCAAGGGCATCAGGGTTGGAATCTCCACTGTCATTGTAATTTGCATAAGGTGAGAGCCTTATTCCGACTCTGTGAGGTCCAATTTCTTCTGCTACTGCTCTTACTATCCCTAATGGAAATCGACAACGATTTTCTAAGCTCCCACCATATTCGTCTCTTCTGTCGTTCACTTGGTCTTTCATGAATTGGTCGACCAGGTAACCATTTGCTCCGTGAATCTCTACCCCATCGAAACCTATCACAATAGTCGTGGTTATCATAACAAGAGTGATGCAGTGTACAACCAATCGGTACAATAAGGTGTACAACCCTATGACAGTGGACCCCACAAATACAGGGAGGGGAGGGTAAAAATGGTATTTTTCATGACCCTTTATTAGAGGATTGTAAGGGTTGTACACCTAGTTGTACGATTCTTATAGCAATATGTAGGGACATCATTAGGGTGTTGGTTGAGCTGTTACCAGCTTCAATGGCATTCTTTGCTCCCATTCTAAAATCATTGATGACATGAGAGATTTCATCCACTGTCAATCGATGAGGTGGTGAAAATTTTGCTCCTTTAGAGCCGTCGATGTGGTGCTCGACTTGGATGGCTTTGTCAGTGCAAGAAATTGGGGGGTCACCGTTAGGTTGAAAACCTTCAATTTGCAGCAGAAATATAAGTTTGGTTTGATTAAGGTTAGAAGCATAGGAAAAAGGGAAAGAGGGCTCACTATAATTTGAAACTCTCCCTGCATGCCAAAGCTGGCAGAAGAATATACCCCCTTTCTCATGAACTGCTTTTACAATTGGCTTCCATGCTTCTGTTTGTTCTCGTGTCCAGATTCCCGGAGTATGCGGATATCTGACACCTCAGAAAACACAATTGAACAGATAACATATTACTTATATTTTGATGTTATTTGTACATAGATGTCTATATAGAAAAAAATATGCACACCCACACGTGTATGCAAATTAAGAGTGTGGAATGAAATTACCATTCTAACCCTTTACCCCTACCCCCGCCCCCACCCTCCAATTGAAATATTAGTGGGATCTATAATACCTCTATTAGAGTGTGCATATTTTGTGTGTACATGTAGCTAGATGAAGTAGCATAATCAGCAGTTACCCTTGTGCTGTGGGAGAAATTCCAGAGGCTTCAGTGATGAGAAGTCCACCGTTTGTTGTTCTCTGTGAATAGTAAAGAATTGCATGCGGTTGTGGAATTAGATTATAGGATCTCACTCTGGTCAAAGGTGCCAAAACTATCCTGCAAAAGGTATCTCAAATTCTATGCAGATAAGTAGCGATACAATACAATAAATAAGATTTTAGACGAAGGGCACACACAAACAAGCATCATGGATAGTTGTGATCAAACTAACCTGTGTGAAAGATTGAAATTTCCCATTTTGTGTGGGGTCAGAAGGGGGCGAACCTTCTCTGCTTTCTCAGTTTCTTCTTCCTTATTCTCCATCTCTCCGTTTGTGTGTGTGTGTGAGCGAGATGTCAACCTTCTTTGGTGAGTTCTAATTTGTTAATTTAATGCCGTGGTGGAGAGAGCAATTGAAGATGGAAACGCATTAGTTTGAAAGTCGTTATCATTGCTAATCTTTTTGTCCTTTTGTTGTGGTTTTTCTTTTTCCGTAGAAAAAGCCAAAAGAAATTTGTGGGTCTCAAATAGTTCCTTGAGAGAGTGTGTGTGTTAAATGTTATTTCTATCTTACGCTGGTGCTCCCCAGCCCACTAAAAGGGAGAATGCCCACATGGTGATGTGGTGCTTCGTGGGAGCGCCACATCGCCCAATTTTTTTTTTTTTAATTTTAATTTTTTTTTTTGGAATTTATGTTAAGTAAGATGAATAATACATACCTGATGACGAGAGCTCATGTAGGCCTCACATTTTTTTCCTCCAAATTTACCATGTGCCGCATGTTACATGCCCACTTAGTGGGTAGGGGAGCAAGATTGTTCTATCTTATTATCTAATGACTAATATAGGTCACTTTGTGTAAAGGTTTATTTGGGAAATAAGAAAATTGCAAATATTTTATTTTTCTAACAATATTTACTAATTACATTTTCTTTAAAATTTTTAAAGATCTCCATGGTAAGAATTATTCTTATTGTTTTCCCTTAAAAAAAATACAGACTATTCAATCAATTGGAATAACGTAACGTTCTTGGTAACGCAAGCCATGAGTTCAATTGGATTAATTTTAACTCGACATGCGAATCTACTATCTACATTTGTTTTTTTTTTTCTGGTACAAGTTAGAGATCGTAGAAGTAAGGTAGTGTCTCAAACCTGGGTCAAGCACCAGTGAGGAGGTACTTTTATTACTAGTACGAGCTTCCTTGGACGACTACCTATACTTCTATTTACACTTCTTTCTACTTAAAAATTGGACTAGTATTATTCAACCAAACACAAATATCTGTCACCCTTCTAACATCATAACTTTGTATATGTTGTGCTCTCTATCACAATTACCAAAATAAAAATACCAGATATAGAAACACACATACACACAGATATATACTATTTTTAGGGGGGAAAAAACATAATTACAATCGTAGAGAGTTTTTTTGTGAAGGAGTAAAGTCTAACGTATATGATCTTCGTGACAAGGAACATTCTTCCTCCATATTTCGTCAAACAATTCTTTCCCTTCTTGGCAGAAAGTTTAGGGCCTGTTCTGTTTGCCGTTTTCAGCCCGTTTTCTGTTTTCAGTTTTCGAAAATATTGAAAACGCGTTCTGTACATTGTTTTCGAAAATCCATTTTCGAAAATGTTTTCAAGATTTGTATTGGAAACACGAAAATGTCTTTTTAACGTTTTCAGCGTTTTCAGATTTTAAACTTTACATTTATTATATTTCAATCCCAAATTTTATTTTTCGTACGTTTTAATCCCCGAGCACCGCCAACCACCTCCGACCACCGCCAACCACCGCCGTCTACCGTTGACCACCGTCGCCCATCGCCGCCGGCAACGTCCGGCCACCAGATCTGACAGCAAGCCACCAGATCTGGTGGCTAACCACCAGATCTGGTGGTCCAACCACCATTAACAGGTAGTTTCGACCACCTGTTGGTGGTCGAAACCACCCGTATAGGTGGTTCGACCACTAACAGGTGGTCGAACCACCTGTGCAGGTGGTCGCGAACCACCAAGACTTGGTGGTTCGCACCACCACAGCCGCCATCGACTGTTGAAGAGAGAGAGGGAGGGTGGGGTGGGGTGGGGTGGGGTGGGGTGGGGATGGGGTGGGTTGAAGGCGAGGGCTTGTTTGAATATTTTGAATAGTTTGAGGATTTTTTTGTAATTTTTATTATACCAATTTGTATTATTTAAAAAGTATAAACCAAACACGTTTTCTATTTTCTCTTCTCAAAAATAATTTTTCAAAACAACAAACCAAACGCATTTTCAGTTTTCTCAAAACAAAAATTGAAAACAGAAAATACCAAAATATTTTCGAAAATGAAAATAGAAAATACAAAACAAACAGAACGGCCCCTTAGGTTTCAACTTTCGCTTCTCCTATCTCCACTCATTTGAGCTCTTACTGTCACATATTCAATCACTACATTAATATATGACCCATTAACTGTTTCAAATAACATTATTTCCTATTCCTGATAAAATCTATCTTGGCAAATCAAACTAATTGCAATTAATTTTTGTGGAAAGCAATGCTCCCTTGTTCCGATAAATATAAACCCGTTTTCCCTTTTTGTTCATAATAAAAAATAGACCACTTTCTATTTGTGTGCATTTAATTTATTCATATTTCCTATTGGGTTCTCATTTAATATGCATTGTTATTAATAAATATTCATTATCATCGTTTAATGTGAGAGTATATTTGAAAAAATACAATTAAGATTTATTTTTTCAATAATATTAATTATTTCCTCTGTCCCACAAAAGATAATCTACTTCTTATTTTCGCATAGATTAAGAAAGCTCAGTTAATATTCTTGAATTTAAGAGCATTTTCCCCAATTTACCTTTATACTTAATTATTATTCAACTTTCTAACTACCGATTTGGTGATTATAATGTACATTAAATAGGGGTGTATAAGGAAATTAAAAATTAAATAAGGGAAGTAGACTATAATTTTGGGACAAGCAAAAAAAAAAAAAAATTGGACCATCTTTTTTGGATGGATGGAGTACACCTTCTTAACACTTGTCAAAATCAAATTGTGCCTATCTTTATGCCCCGGTGGGAATATCAATGTGTACTTTGTCAAATATGACATGAAATGATAAGAAATCAAGATATATTAAGAAATGAAAATTTTAGGTATAGGGAAATTGGCGCAAATGGTCCAGAAAAAGTTGCTTAAGTGCGCAAATGGTCCAAAATAAAAATAAGTAGCTCAAATGGTCCAGAAAAAGTTGGGTAATTGCGCGTTTGGTCCAATTGGATGATTTCATCCATTTTGTCCGTTAACTTTTTCAAATAATACTATTTTGTCCTTTTGTGAACGGTAAATTGTTATGATAAATTGCATAAAAATGCCATAACTTTTGGGAGTTATTAAAATCAAGTCCTAAAATTTTAAATTTATTTATATTAGTCCAAAATTTTAATTAAATTATATAATTTTACTTTTTATCTTTGTATCAAAGCGAATTTTGTCCATAATTAAATTTATGTAATTAATTATGTAATTAATTATGTAATTAATTTAATACTAATTAGATAATTCTATCGAAAATCTTCAACGTAATAGGATTTCTTTACGTTACTATAACATTTCAAAAATATTTCTTTTGTATTAAATATGTGTAAATTTTGATTTTAACCAACAGTTAAAAATAAATATAATTATTGCCTCTAAATAAAATTTTATTACGAATATATCACTGCAAAAAATATACCGAATACAAAGAATTAATAAAATCGAATTCGAAAATTAAAACCTTCGTTGTAATAAACCCATATCTTCCTTGTAATAACTCCTTCTATCAAGAAAATTTATTCAACGAGCTTGATTTCGAATTCGGATATTTTAAAAAATGAAAAAAATTCAAAAAAAAAAAGAAAAAACCTACCCTACCCCGCCACCCCCAAGAAACCACCACCGTTGTGGTGGTTTCGATCCTACAGCAGTGGTGGTTTCAACCACCACAGTCGAATCACCAACGCCGTGGTGGTTTTGAACCATCATCGGGCAATGGTGGTTCGAAACCACCATCGCTGGTGGATCGAAACCACCACAAAGCAAGGGTGGTTTCAACCACCACAAAGCAGCTGGTGGTTTCAACCACCACCACCACCACCGTGGTGCCGTAGTGGTTCTTGGGGGTGGGGTGGGCGAAGGGTAGCGAGGTTTTTTCTTTTTTTGGTTTTTCTTTTTTTTGGTTTTTTGAATTTTTTTCATTTTTTAAAAATATCCGAATTCGAAAATCGAAGCTCGTTGAATAAATTTTATTGATAGAACGAGTTATTACAAAGAAGATATGGGCTTATTACAACGAAGTTTTTAATTTTCGAATTCGATTTTATTAATTCTTTGTATTCGGTATATTTTTTGCAGTGATATATTCGTAATAAAATTTTATTTAGAGGCAATAATTATATTTATTTTTAACTGTTGGTTAAAATAAAAATTTACACATATTTAATACAAAAGAAATATTTTTGAAATGTTATAGTAACGTAAAGAAATCCTATTACATTAAAGATTTTCGATAGAATTATCTAATTAGTATCAAATTAATTACATAAATTTAATTATGGACAAAATTCGTTCCGATACAAAGATAAAAAGTAAAATTATATAATTTAATTAAAATTTTGGACTAATGTAAATAAATTTAAAATTTTAGGACTTGATTTTAATAACTCTCAAAAGTTATGGTCTTTTTATGCGATTTATCCTAACAATTTACCGTTCACAAAAGGATAAAATAGCACTATTTGAAAAAGTTAACGGACAAAATGGATGGAAATCATCCAATTGTACCAAACGCGCAACTATCCAACTTTTTCTGGGACCATGTGCGCTACTTATTTTTATTTTGGACCATTTGCGCACTCAAACAACTTTTTCTGGACCATTTGCGCAAATTTCCCTTAATATACCATCGATAATCACCAACCAGAGGGAGAGTTGTCTCTGTAGCAAGAGTTAGAAAACCAAATGCACGTCTATCCCTTAAAATCAAGAATTCTATGAAAATTCTCCAAAATCTTTTCAATTTTTCTACAATATCATTGACTCAACTTCCAATTCTCCATTGCCACCGTGTAAGCTTTCTTCTGCCATCAAATTCCACCGCTTAAAAGTGGTATACCAGTAAACAAATAAAGTGGACTATAATTACAATGAACAAATAGCTATCTTGAGCATAAATTTGTGAGACATCATAACTGCCATTTTGTGGGAAGAACAATTTGGCACTCGTTATCTTTGTTGGACAAAAGGAGTACAAGTGAATGACGTACATTGTGACGCACACACCCTAATGTCCAAGCCAGTTGGCGAGAGGCCGCCAAACCTATATAAAGAGTTGTGATGTCTCAAAACCCTCTCAATCTCCTAGCGTTCCTCCTCAAATCTCTCAATCCCAATATCAATTTCAACTGTATCAATTAAAACCCACACTAATTCAAGAAAAAAATAAATAAATAAATAAATCCCACAAGTACTATCCATAACCGCCTCTTTTTCTCTGTTTCAGCAATCAGCACCTCACATCAACAATGGCTAAAAGCACAGATGCAACTGCAATGAAGAGACGACGAACCGGAAAGAGTCCGAGTTTCGATAAACTAAAGATTTTTCCTCGAACATCTGTTTTATCTCGACGCTTTTTGTCCATTCTGGCTGCGAAGAAGCGATCCAGATTGGCCAAACGCAGCAACACTCAGGTGAGGTTTTCTCCTCCTCGTTGAATAATTTTTCTAATTTTTGAAAAATCCTCATTCTTTGTACTTTTTATTGATAGTCTTATCGAGAAATTAGTATTATGGTTACTGATTCTGTAACTGGATTGTATTTCTGTCAATTAATGGATGATAATTTGAGAAACTAGGAAATAAAGGCAATTTGTGATCAACATATCTTTCGTTGGGTTTTTGGGGATTTGGTATGTGAAGATCTTAGTGTTCTTCAATTACTTTGTAAATACTTACGAAATTTAATTCACAATCAAACTGCTACACAAATAATCACAATCTAATTAAATTGCAGGGGCTGTGCTTTAGGCAAGAAACTGCTGTTAATTCAAGAAATACTATGATTCCAATGACAAATGGAAGAGAGTCGAGCCACGAATTGACAGAACATCTTTTTCCATCTAAGTTCTTGATAATGTGTTTGAATACAATTCAGAGCTCGCTTCAAAATGTTGGAGCTCTTAACATTGAGGATAAACCCCTATTTGCCAATGATTGGGGGGTCGAGTTTTGGACTTGTTATGCCAATGGGAAAGACGTGTTGGAGACGAGTGGTGTGGGTCCCACGAGGGAGCAAATAGCGTGGATGGCATCAGCTGCAGCTGACACTCTTACGAGAAAGGAGGAAGAAGGGTTGTCAATTAATGGCCCTTTCCATTTATTCCTTGTCCCATCTCCAGAGAAAGCTTTTGAGGTATGCGAACTACAACCTTAAAGACATCAATAATATAAACTTTATCTGTTTAACGAAATCGTGTCTTTATTCGTTCTTATGATGTTGTACTCATAATCAGGTACGCCAAGTATGGAAACCACTTGAAACTGTGGGCATATACACGTTGAGTGTTCATTTGGGCACCTCCATAGAGCGTCAAGTTCATCGGTTAGCATCTCAAACAAATTTTTCTTGCTATAATGCAAGGGATCATCTGCTACATTTGTATCTTTTGATTTTTCATTAGCAAACAATTGTTTGACGTGTGTTTGAGCGAATCTTGGTTCCACGTCTGTCTTCTTCGTGGCGTATTGATGTCTTAGAAACTGATTTTCATAGAAAGAATTGCTTATCAACACACTCACCTTTCCTAGTAGACAACATTATTTATTCCCGTGAGACATTTGATGGCAAGTTCTTGTGGGCTAATCTGTTGTATTGGCTCTTAACAGTTTAAAGAGTTGTGAGCCGGAATTTCTTGTCTCCACCCCCCAGAGGCTTTTGGAGCTTCTCTCCTTAGAGGCGGTCGACATTTCTGAAGTTTCATTTCTGGTAATGTTCATTAGCTGTCACTATACTGATTGAAATATAGAATGTTGTATGAAACCCAACGTGTATAGGATGTCCCGTCCCCCCTCTATAAGAGAAAGGACAAAATAGTCATCACACCATCCTTATCTCTAGTGTGGTACACTCAGTGGTACACGAGTGTCCATATAGCACTTTTCATATTGAAATTATCCACGTGACATTTCCTTTTTACTGAATTGCTGTGCTTTGCTTTCTTGGCGGTAGGTAATTGATGGAGTGGAAGATCCTTCTGGTAAAGGAAGTTATTTTGAAGCAGTAAAAGCAGTGAGGCAATTCATATCTGGGAATCCTCAAACTGTAGTTTTCAGTGACTGCATGAGTAATTTATCCATTTCTATGGGAAAAAGGATCTTAGGAGAGCCACAAGGTAGATCATCTATAGACTGATAAAAACAGTAATCATTTCTTCATTATAATCCCATTTTTTCTCGGGCATGAGCAATAAATGTGATGTTGAATTGGGACAGTATTAAGAGTATGTCTTTCTTCTTCATAAATGTCGTGACTTCATAATTAGGCATATAGGTAGTGCAGATAAGAAGTTTAAGAAAACGTGCACGAAATACAAATTATTTATATATTTTTAATACCTATATTCTTTAATTTTCAAGTTTTCAATCATACGTGTAAAAGTAAATTTAATTTCATCAAATTTAATGCGAATAGAACAAACACTAGATGTAGTCCCTTATAAATACTTGGTACACTAATGCTATGAGATTTCCTTGCCGGTTTATGTCTCAACTTTTACCATGTTGTACTGGACATGCTTAAAAACATGCGTAAAAGAAATAGTATGACTTGTGCACCTGCCTATTGTAAAAAGTATATTCATTAGTCTGACGACGTTGATATCCTGCCTATTCTATATTGAAGATTTTACAAAGAAACAAGGTAAGATTAACACACGTAGAAAAATGAGGGGAAAAAAAACCCTGATTTATTATGGATTTAAGATAACATGCCGCCAATAATATACAAAAATTCAAATACAGTTTACATTGACTGTCTGTCATGTGATTAACCTTCAATGAACATACAAAAGAGTCGAATCAGATTTAATTGGCAAAGAAACTATGAATCGTTTACAAATATGCCTTATTGAGAAAGAATCGAATATGGATCCTCCCAAACTCAATGAAGTTTGCACTCCATATGAAGTGGGAATATCATTGTATGTAGAAAAATGACTACCATATTATCTTCTAGAAAATTTGAAAGAGCCTAAAAAAGGATATTTCAGCAAATTGTTTGAAGTCTAAATGGAAGTATTTGAAGTAACTTTTTTCCCAGTGTATCCATTTTATGCCTTGTCTTTCTCCTGATTTTGATCTAGGATCGTCTCCAAAATGTCGTAGTGACCATAGCCGTGAAACAGAACATTGATAGGGGTTTCCTCTTCCTTGCTATACTCTTCTCCATAATTTGCGATTTTTATTAAACTACCAGTACCTTTCTCTATCATGAAGACAGAAATTGGAGTCCTGTAATAAGAATAACTGAAAGATTATAACCATGGATGGATGATCAACCGCAATTTCAAGCTTAAAGTTAGAATATTATTGATTGCTTGTTTGGAATACCATTTTTTTTTTCTGGGGGTAATAAAAAATGAAAATTTCTGGGAGACAGCTTGGTCGGAAATCAATGAAAATTTTAAAAAGAAAGTCAAGGGTTCTATAGAACATGTGGTCGAGAATGAGTTTATGAGAAAATCGATATCGACAAGCAATCTAATCATGTATGCATATTGGAGTTCACGACTAAAGATGATATGCAATAACCAGAACAAGGTCTTTTGAAAGAAAGGGTGTAATAATATCCTGCTATATGTGTCAGCGAATTCAGGAAAAGAAATAGCATAAGGTTCTCCTACACATAGTAAATGTTTCAGATTAGAAGTATCTTTCTCCAAGAGAGTATATTCCAGGTATCCTAGTACAGTGATACCATTTTCATGGGAAAGTATATTCCAGATATGCTAGTATAATGATACCAGTTTCAGGGGAAAGCTCATTTTAAATTACTACACACAGCCCAAACATGTTGAATTGGAGATCAATCATGAAAGAGGAGAATAAAAAGTCACAAATTCAAAACCAAAGAAAGAATAATATAACTGGTTTGTAAGCCTTTTTATATCAATAATTTTATTAGTTTTATATACAGAAAAAGGAGTGAGTGGCTGAATGGTTTATAAACTCGATACAAATGTATAGCACTCCTCTGACCTCAGAAAATGTCTTTCTATAGTCAAATTAATAATTAGAAGCATCAAAAGGAATGGCTAACCAAAATGAGAGGCCATACGAACATCTTGTATTAATAGGAATCTTTTCAAGATACATCAATGCGCAACACCATTAACAGGAACCAATAACAAAATTAGATGTAATGGTAATATCTTGCATTAGTAAGTCTCCAACAAAATATACTCCAGATGTTCATATGCTCGATTTGTAATGAAATTCTCAGAATCTGAGCTCATTTTTACTTACTATGCAGTGCAAAAGCATTTTAGCATATGAATTAAGGATAAGATATGCAAACAACACAAATTTTTAACCTTGATCACATTGCCAGTGAAAGGAACTCACCTAAGAACATGAGAAGCCATTAGCAGCTCTGGTTCTCCTCCCCATACATAAGGCTGCCTAATCCTTTTAACATAAGCATCAAAATCTTCCTCAATAAACCTGCAAATATCAGCTAATACTTAGCTACAAGAAACTCATGACAATCGACCTTTGATAAACAAAAAGCAAAAATCTTTCACTTAAGAACTGAAAAGAAATATTTCACCATTCCACTTCTTTTCGCCTCCTTAGAAGCTCTTCAACAACCTGCATATAACCACATGATCAAGAAAAATCTAGGCACACAATAATTTCTTCATTAACTGTAGTTATAACTATAAACCCTGTGTGTGTCATAAGTGCAATTATGTACCTGAGCTCTTAATTCATCAGCAAGCTCCCTCTGGCGATTCTCATCAGGAGCTTTCTCTCCATTTCTTAAGCGTGCCATGTGTGCAATTGTCCTAAACAAACACCTCCCATCCGCTGGCACCCCTACATGGATTTCATCATACATTTATTCAATTTCATACATGTTCAAAAATCACACCTAACGAAATGAAACAAGAAATCAATCAATTAAAATTTACCTGTGACTCTGTAATTGGAAGAGCCATAATTAACAGAATCAGGTTTTAGAGCATTAGTTTTGAACCCATCAGCACTATCTGCCGGTACTGAAACTTTGCAGCTGTCATCGGAATTAAAATCGAAGAGCGGCGATGCTAAGCAAGCGCAGACGCCAAATAGGAGCCAAGCCGAGTCAGGATGGTGAAGCCATCTCGCCGGCCGCGTGTCCCAAGCCACGTTCCACGATCCTTCACCGCTCTTCAGCCCCTCGTGGTCGTGTCGATACAACGTTGTCGCTCGCCGGCGCTGCCTCAACCCCGACGGCAAAATCGCGTGCCATATTGACGCCGCGCCGGTGCACCTCGTCGGACAGTTGATCGAATGCTCCCTTCGATCTCTGCCGGCGACAACTGGACGGATTGAACTCCGAACAAGCCGGTCGTAAGGCGCCGGAGCCGAGCCGTGGGCGTAAGATAAGGACAGTGACGTCAGCAACCAAGGCCTGGGACGTGCGCAGAGTACACCGAGCATCACCGGAATGGTGAGTCCTCGTAATATGCGTATAGGATCTTAACGTGCTCTCTGAGCGAAGTACAATGTAAATCTACGCAGCCATGGAAGCGCTGCTAAAATATTACTAGTATTAGAAATTTTTTAAATTTTATTTTTATTTCCATTTTTTGCTGGTTTGGTAATTGGTGGTGACATGAGTGGTGACGGCGAAACAGATGTAAGCAAATGGGCCCCACCCGAATCAGGACTATTCCAATTCCAGCCTCGTGCATTCCGTCCATTCTCTCCAACCTATACATATAATGACCAAAGTAACCCTCAAACTGTCAAACTTCATGAAGCATTTATAGCGTAAAAAGAGTACTGCTTCCAAATAACAAGTTTCCGTCGTCATCTTCAACACTATTTGAAAATGAAGTATAACCTCCCATTGGAGAAATCAAAGAAATCAAGTTTATATACAAAATTGGAAAATAAAACTAGAATAAGGAAATTCAAGACAAAAAGAACCAATCCCTAGTAATAGCGCCAAAAATTTGTTGGGCGTTTATGCACGCAATACAACACCGCAAGCACAAGGACCATATAAATAATAAAGTGGACCTTGAGGTCTGAATATCGTACCTACAGGGATTGGTGTTTGAATCGATCTACCTATTCTAATATAAAAGTAAAATAAAGGAAGAAAGAAAAAGAGAAACACACAATTAAAAGGCGGAGGTGGATTATCTAAACTAAAAATGCAAATAAACTAAAGACATGAAGTGGGGATGAATGGAAATATACTTGGATTAATAACTAGTTGGGATTCGTAAGTCACTCAACCAAAGCCTAATCAAGTCATTGTTCATCACGAGATATGCTCAACTTCTGTGTTAGGTTCAATTCTCCTAATTTAGCTAATTACCTCCCTCGAGCGTCAAACCGATCCTAATCAATTGATCCATCCTATTATATCTCTATCTCGATTGTCAATCAACCAATTGGATTAGGGTTTGTGAGAATAGCTCAACGGACCACCTAGGGTTAGGAGTATATCTCTATTCCTTATCGAAACCTAGGGTGATTACTCTATGGTCTAAAGTGTGCATTCTCTCTCGAGTAGATACCCAATTCACAAAGCATTCAAATGGTGATCAAGCATTCAAATGGAGATCAAGCATTCAAATGGAATCAAGCTCAAACGTAATCACACATTAGATAGAGCAAACATTCCAAAACCATAAACATATTTCATTAATCAAATTAGGCTAAGATCATCAGTCATCCCAATTTTACAATAATTAGCTCATAATGAAGATTATACTAGACAATAATACATTGAAGACACAAATGAAGTAAATAAAGGAAAATGCAAGAAAAAGTGTAAGATTTCTCCTTTTGGTGCTAACTCTTGAGTCTTCCATATCCTCCATCATCTCTTCTTGCTCTCTTCATCTTCTACACCAAGTAAGGATCCCCAATCAAACCCCTAAACTAAAGAAAAGAAAAGAAGACTAAGAACCCTAGCTAAACTCAAGAACCAGAATGAAGAATTTGTGGGTGAAAATGGCGTATAAAATGGCCCTAATTTTGTGTCTCGAGTATCCCCAAAAGGCCCCTCAAGGTTGGGTAAAAATGGAAAGAAAAGAAGAAAAAAGGAGAAATCAGCATTTCCTGATTTTTATACCTATGTGGCAGTACAATGTATGTTATAGCCGCAGGCACCTCCGTGCACTCGTAGGTAGCACCTGATGCTCCCACAGGGTAGCCTCCTGCTCGTTCTTACTTATTCTTTTCTTGAAAGTTGCACAAGAAGCCCCCCAATTTTTGGTATCTTCCAATTTGTCCTCAACTTTTGGGTTTTCTTACAAAAAGGTCCAATTTTTCCACTAATTTGATTCGCCCAACCTTCGTATACTCAAGAAGACCTTCTCGATCCAATTTCCCAACAAAATCTTGAAATACCAACACCTTCTTCTTGTAAAGGTCATCTTCTCGAGTCAATTTATCCACAAACTATTTTACTTGCTTAATCTTCATGTTACGATCAACTAATTCTTGAAAGCATTTCTCATATAATTTTTCGAATTCCCTAGCCTTCATCTTCCGAACTTCCAGTTCTTTCTCTTTCTCATAATACTTGCACTTCAGCGATTCGACGTCACGTTTGGCCTTCATAACATCTAGATTGATTTTGGACAACATATCCAACAAAGCATAGAAACTTGCATCCATCGCGAAAAGATGGAAAGAGTGGGTGAAAATTCAATAGGGAAGTTTGATTTTGCAAAGTAGAAAATGAGAGTTTGCATGCATAGATATGGATTCTATTTAAAACCCGAATTCCCTCCCTCGAGAACTCTGTTTTTAGGGGTAAATTTCACCCTTCCTCCCCAAATTTTAAATTTGGAAGCAATATTGTCTCCGTTTTTATTTTTTACTCTCTCATATCCCAAATTTTATTTCTCTCATATTACATCTCCCTAACAATAATTTCTGTATCCAAGGGATTTGATCTAGTGGTAAGACACCCCCTTATTGGTAATTATTCCGGATTCGAGACACCACATCCCATCTCTATTATCCCCAAATTTGTACTTTAAAAAAATAATAATTTCCATTATCTTTTTCATCAATTTTCGCCGGGCCACGATTTGATTAAGGGAAACAACGGCAAAATACATAAAATACGCTTGCATGATTTCCTCCATGTATGCATGGAGGCTAGAGTCGTGAATGATTTTATATCATTTTAAAATGTATTATAAATACGTTTCTACAATTAAAATGTGATGTGCATAAGATATTTTGTCTTAGAGATATAATTAGCCATAAATTAATTCAAAACTTGTATTAATTGTAGACTGTCACTTTTTCCCTTGTTTTCAAATCATTTATAGCGTTTTGAGGTTTTTAAAAACACAAATATAAAGATTGAAAATGTATAATTAAAAAATAAGGTAAAATCAAATTGTTTACAAAAATCGGGGTTTCACGAATGACAAAACTAGGAATCCCGTACTTTTGTGCCATGCGATTGCATGCATGATTGTATGGCACAATTTATTCTCTTCAAAAATTGCCGATAACTTAGAAATGAAAGATAATTTATAGAAAAATAATATTAGCAAAGGCAAAGTCGGTGATTGGAACAGTTAATCGAAAAACGCGAAAGTATATATTATTATTTGTCTAAAACAGACACTATATATCTATTATATGCCCAAAACATAGAAAACCAATCATATTAAACAAACTTACAAAAATTAATAGTAGAAATCCAAATTCTATGTAATATTATACACCATTACACACACACTTGATAATTTATTACACACAGTTTGTAATGTGTTACACACTCTTTATAATTTGGACTACATCATCTGTAATTTAGTACAATCTATTACAATTAGTTACACTTCATTTATAAGGGTTCGGAGTTAGAAAATTAGATAAGAACAAAAACTTCTTAAAAAATGAAAGAAAGACACAATGGAATCACGTATATATGAAACGCAGGATTTTGGACACAAGATTACCTGACTTTTAACCCATTTGAAGAGAGGTTTTCTCCCCCATTGCCAAAAAAAAAAAAAACAAAACACGTCAGTCTCCCTTGTTCGTCATTTCGTCTCCACTTTTGTTTTTTCTTCCTATCTTGTTCTCCATTCTCTTGCAAATACACTTTAAAATCTCCATCAACCCTTTGGTCGAAACTACTGCTACAGAGGATACTAGTATATACATGGACTATAGTTTCATTTAGGTTATTTTGAATAAAACAAACTTAAAACCTGTTTTGTGTAATTTCCTTGGATGACTTGGCTCTATATTGATTTTGGTCAATGGGCTATGGGATTGGCTACTGAACTTTAATTGGGCTCTTGTCTCGCTCACCCTTACACTTCATGGAAACTTTAATAAAACTTTTAAGATATTTCGTGTAAAAAAATCAAGATTTAAAAAATTTAAAAAGACAAATAATTATAATTTACAATTAAAACTCAAAAGGTTAATTAATAATTTATCCAAATATAATAATAATAAAAAATTAAACTAACTTACTTAATCGATTACAACTTTATATAACTATATATGTCTTGGAAGTTTAGGTTTTTTTTCCAATAACAACTTCATTCTTCTGTCAATCAAAATCTCCAGAATACTACTTATAAAAAACTAAAATATTGGTAGACTTAATATTGCAAGTCTTTCTTTAGATAAACTATAGATGGAGGCTGTGTTATTCAAAGATGTATCCATGGTGATGATGTTTAAGAAATTTAATAGCTGAACATTGTAAGTTTTTGTAACACCCACCCTAGATCCACGTCGTCTCACACACACACACACATATATATATAGATATCTATATATGACGTCACAACTATGACACGTGGCTAGGGCGTCATTACACACGCATAAGCCAGGCGTTTAGTGACACCTACCAACGCTCACAAGTTCGTTTCATTTCAAAAGATTCGGCTCGCAACTCCTAAGTGCCGTTCGTTTCCCAAAACACATATTAATTTTCACAGCTAGGGTTTATCAAAGGGAGCGATCACATAGTCACATTTACAAGTACAAAAGGTCGGAATCGTGTCATTTCCTAGCTTTCACCCATCAATTGCCGACTGATCCCCCGCCACCTCCACCTGATCGACCCTGTCCTGCACATACGAGAACAAACAACACAACGTGAGTCATAAGGACTCAGTAGGAATAAATGCACATGCAATGCACGTTATACTATCACATTGGGCCCCGAGTGCGAATCATGTGAGTACTTGGCACCCGTCCTATGACATTTAGCCCCGCTTGCCCGTAGGTCTTTGATTTGCCCGTAGGCGTGCCCGTAGGTCTTTCACTTCAGGGTTTCACTACCCCACGAGGCTACACAATCCGGCGAGGGCATCTAGAGGTGGCTCCTACGGCGTTCAAGAGGTGCTCCCACCTTCCGGTGTAACACTTTGCCCCGCATAGCACTTAGTTCCCCAATCTTGGCCGATTGTCTATTCACATATTTGTAAACACATGATAGACAACTCTTCTACACACACATGCCATGAATGAGCTTACCATTCACCGTCAAGCCTTGTTTCACTCTCCATTCCCTAATTTAAGGCTCCATATTCCCTTAACATACCACAACTCATGCCTATACACACATAGAGGGCAATTGTTCATGCCACAAATACACATGTTTACCCACAACTACCAATCCCTCCATAAGGCATTCAATGGATGTAAAGATACCAATAATCATACAATATACATCTATCATCGCATATTTCATCATATATTCACCAACACATGTTATAGACATGAAATACACCTATTACCTACCTCCACAATGGAAGATTAGGGAAAAGAAAGGATAGTTAACCCCCTTCAAGTCTCCTCCACTGCCTTCGGTAGAAATTTACTGTACTTAAAGATATCAATGATGATCCCTCAATCCAACCAAGCAAAATTCCTCCACAAGACCTTTTGGAATTGGCTCTAGGTTGATTGGAAGTGGTGGGAACCGAAAAATGATGAAAAAGGTGAGTCAAATGGCTTAAAAGTCTATCCAAATCCATTCTGCCGACCTTAATTTACGGCCGTAAATTTCCATGTTACGGCCGTAACTCACAAATTACGGCCGTAACCTAAGGCACTTACGGCCGTAACCTAATTTCTGCGGCCGCAAACCCGGACATGCGGCCTACCGAGACTTCGTGCCAACCAACCTTTCTCAACTCAATAAATTACGGCCGTAAATCCACAATTACGGCCGTAAATCCCAAAATTACGGCCGTAAATTTCCTTTTTCCTGTTTTCTCCTCCCGACACCAATTCGAAGGTCGTCTGGTATATCACGTCCTCAAATACACTCCCGAGCATCCCATATACACATTTCAGTCCTCACGTAACACGTCATCATCATATATATATATACGCAACATTTCCAATCTATAACAAAATATACACCAATTACATGTAAGGAGTAGGGCGTTACAGTTTTCTAGTATAAGATTTTAGCATTACTACATTCCAATAATTATTTTGTTACCGTGATCATTTTAAATTTTAATTAGATTTCATTTATTTGATATTTTTGTTAGTATTTTGAAGTTAAGACATCGAAATTATATAGTAAAATTGATAATTACTATGTAATATTTGCACATAGATTGAAAGATGACGTGGTCAAGGCCAAGGATTATATCTTGACATTGAAATCCAAGAAAAGAGAGGGTAGACCGATCTTGGCTGGTGATGGTGTGCAAAAACAGATCTCTGATGGTTCTAAACCAGAATCTAAGTTGGATTCACCACCAAAGATTATTAAGCAAAACTTTCTAGCTTTCAGTGAATCCCAACATTGTGGCTCCCATAGGCCCGCAGCCCAGAGGAAAAAATTCTCTATTTTTTCATTTATGTTCTTTTATATATAGTTTATGCGATTGAATTTAGATGTGTTATATGATAAATTCTAATATCATGCTATTTTATTATGAAAACAAATTTAATCTTACGTTTTGTTTTCAAATTTTCATTGTTTATGCTAAAAATTTTATTATGATGAATGATAGTTTCCCATAACCTCAAATCCTAACTTCGTCCCTGATCTCCATCATCATTATGAGGTGCATCCTGCTATACAATACTTAGAGAACAAAATGGTTAACTTCTGGAAGAAACAGAGGCTTCTCAAAGCATGGTCAAGGTCTGAAGAAGATGAGTTTACTCACAAGTTTGTTGAGTTTGTGAAGGGCGTTTTCCAACACTACTTTGCTAGGCATATCCGTATTCAAAGAAAGCACAACATTTTGCATGACCTCCATGGGGCCAATAGAAAGAAACAGAGGATAGGTGAATTGGAATCCCTCTGTTCCAGTCAAGAAGAAGCGCAAACGGGGCCCACCTACATTGAGGTTACTCAGTACATTCTTAAAAGGAAGTGGGTAGAGAACATTATAAGGAAAAAGACTGAGAACCTTTCTGATAAGAAGAGGTAAAGGGCACGACTTCGTATCGAGCAAAAAAAAAAAAAAAAAAAAAAAGAGGAAGAAGAGTAAAAAGGGCCCGCCTGCATTGGTGAGGATATTAAGAACAATCCTAAAAGGAAGTGGGTGGAGAACATCATAACAAAAGGAGATGAGAACCTCTCCCGTGAGAAGAGGCATAGCGCACTACTTGGTAATGTCAAACTTTTTCTTTGTTTCCTTGCTTATCTTCATTATGTCCGTGCAAATCTCTTTTGGCTAAATGACAGTATGACATCGTCCATTTCATTTAATACAACAAACTTCATTAACTTAATCTGTGAACTTACTTGTCAACTCACTTATCTTAACTCTGGTATTGCAATAGGTAGATTTTAAATTTGACATTTGCAATTAGGACAATTAATTACCGAGTCTACAATCACAAGTTACTTACCTCGAGTTGGATAAGGCCTTGGCTATAAGTTACACTCTCAGTAATCAGCAATAGTTTAAGTTATTGGTGTTTTGATGGAAAAAAAAAATTAAAGTTGTTATTATTCAAGCATATTTCTTGAATTTTGTTTTAAGCAATCGGTGAATTTGGATTTCAGCTATGTTTGTTTTAGAATGAGATGAAAATTTTTTCTTAGGACTTGTTTTGCACACATATTTTTAAAAATTATTTTTTTCCTTAGTATCATTTTTCAAGTATTTATTTCATAATTTTGTGGATGTTAAGTATTTATTTCATCTATTTAACAATATCTACAAAAATATATTTTGTCTATATTTCTATTTGGTCTCCAATCCCCATATTATGGCCTTTATCATAGCAAATATTAAGCTCGTGTTCTGCTATAAGTTTTAATACATTTTTATATACAAATCTCATGGGACTTAGCTGTAGTACACAAATTTCTACCATCTAATTCCACTCATTCTCTCTCCTATATCACATCAAATTACATAAAAATATATAAAAATACACATCCTAACACCCTATAAATATAGGCAAAACTATCAGATATGTATTTTTTGTTTTGCATAAATTCCACTTGAGTATTAAAATTCTTTCCAACGACACTTAGGTCAATTTGTAATTTATTTACACATATGAGTCCTTATAACTCGCCAGCATAGAATAAAATATTAAATCTTGTAATTTTGCCATTAAATATAATCTGGGATGGGATAATATGTCTTAAATAAAATATTGGACCTTGCATAACTTTTTAAAAGAATTGTGCGCCCATATGTAATTTGTTCATTAAATTATTTAATGAGGAGAGAAAACTTGTGACTTCACTTTATCTGGCGGTCTGATTGGGATGAATTCTGTCGTGCAATGACTAATTACCAATCACGCTAATCATTTAAAAGGCTGAGGTTGGTAGGGATCTGATTTAAAGGTTGGGGTGGATCAGTAATACGTAAGAAACACTAGGTACTTAGTTTGCAAATTTGTCAAAATATTGACACAGTCTGAACTTTAATGAAAACTAGTGTATGACCCGTGCGATGCACAGGCATAAATAGATGCAATTTTCTTTTTTTTTTTTCTTGTAATAATTATGATTTAAAGGAAAGAAATACCATATAACGAAAATATCAAAAGTTCCACTACAATTCTTACAAAGTTCCACCAGCTTAAAAAAAAAAAAAAACAACAACAACATATACCGTAAAGCTCGAATTCTATTTGAAACTTCATTTTCGGTGTCATATATATACAACTGAGCAAATTGCGGATCTAAGCCTGGACTGGGCAATAAGCTCCCAATATAATGATAATTTTGTCCATGCAGTCTAAAAACAGGAGCCGATCTTCCATCATTATAAGTTCTATCAACCTTTCCTCCCATCGGTGTAAATGCAAACATCATATTATAAGTCCACATGTTTTGAACAAATAGGCTTACTCTTATATCACTTGTACCGTACAACAACTCCTCCTACAGATTTGGCGGTTCTTGCATTCGTGGAAGTCTAACCTTGCCTTGAGCACAACACAATGAAAATTTTGGATTTTTCGACTTACTACGCTGCTTCTCCAATCTCTCATTGTACCAAAATATAGCTCCACAAAATGAACACATCCAAGTCGGATCACCAAAATCAACATAATCTGCAAAATTCGTACAAATATGAACGATTACACATACGAATAAAATTTATTCTCATTTTTTAAAGTCCAGGAAAACAATTTTCGAAAGAACATAATAAAATATAAATGATTAAGATATTACAGTCCAAATAAAGACAATAGCACATAAGAATAAAATAAAATCTCATTTATGAAAATCCAAAGAAACAAAAAACTCTAAAGAGAATATAATAAAATTTAAACAATAGTACATTAGAGTCTATAAAGAAAGGTAAATTTTGCTCTTCTTTGTTTTTTACCATTTCTTTTTCTTTTTTATGATAAATATAAAAAATAATGTTTCCCACTAAATTTTATAGTACAAACATATGACATGGATTAAATTTTATTTACGTAATAAAAATATTATCAAATGTTTTTAATAACATAAAAGTACACTCTACTAAGAAATAATATAAATTTCTCTTTATTAATAAGACAGGAAAATTCCAAACACAAACAATGATTTACCAAGACAATAATGAGGGACAAAATAAAGAAAGAAAAGTCACACACCTATAGAAACGGCAATATATTTAATATAGCATTGGGTAACCCACACATTGTTCAGTAATACACTGTTGTTGCCCACTATATTATTAATACAATATAATTCGTCTGCTCATGATGAAATTCATATTATTTTTATTATCATTATCATATTAAAAAAATGTTATTATCTATACTATATAAAAAGTCCCTTACACTTGAGAATCATTTTTGGACAAAAATATCCTCACTAACTTTTGAGAATTTTAATTTTACCCTATATTATTATTATTATTATTATTAATGCACATACATGTATTTGTGTATATACATGAACCTTGATATTAGTGTGTGTGTGTGTGCTTTTTTTTTTTTTGCAATTTTCATTGACCAATAAAATAAAAAAATATGAATGGACAAATTATTATAAATATATAAAATTTCTTATTCATGCATGAGATTTTTTTATCCTCGCTAACTTTTGAGAATTTAATTTTACCCTATATTATTATTATTATTATTATTATTATTATTATTATTATTATTATTAATATTACCACGGTAGTTTTATTCGCCAAAAACTAATTTACAAAGTCTATAAACAATTATTTATAAAAGTGATTATTTTTAAAAGTATTATTTCTACCATCTCTTTATATTATTTAAAAAGTATATTTAAAGAATTAGAATAATTTTTAAGTGAATCATTATCATATTAAAAAATATTATTATTATTATTATTATTACTACCACGACAATTTTATTCGCCAAAAAGTGATTTACAAAGTCTATAAACAATTATTTATAAAATTATTATTTTTGAATAGTATTATTTCTATCATTTCTTTATATATTATTTAAAAAGTATATTTAAGGAATTAGAATTATTTTTAAGTGTATCATAAGTGATTAAAAAAATATTTGTAGTCATTTATGATTAACTACATATATTATTATTAGCAACGTTAAATTAGTTTTCAAATTAGAACAGTGTAATCATTTATTTTTAACTACATATATTATTATTAGTAGCATTAACTTAATAAATTATTAATTATTGACAATTTATTACCTTTACCAATAGATGAATCAACAGATTGCACTATAATATAATAACAATAAGACAATTTTAAATAACATTAAATTGGAATTCAAAATACCAATATTTTTATTCAACACACAACCAGAAGAAAAAAAAAGGGGGACATCAAGTGCATACCAAAACATAAGAAACTTCAATACCCAACATTAAAAACAAACAAAAACAGAAAAGAAAACACACACCAAATTCATAATTCATAATCAAACTAAAATGACAGCCATTCTTCAATCACTCCTCATCGTCTTCAACCATAGTCTTCAGCAGCCTCCTTTTGCCTCCTTTTCTTGCTTGAGATTGAACGTTGAGTCGATCCACCATCACCTTCTTTGCTTTGCCCTTCCTCATTAAATTCATTTTATAATATCATTTTATAATAACATCAAACCAATTGCCAATGAACAAAAATGAACAATTTTTTTTTTACCTCTGCTTATAATCATCAATTTCATTTTCCTTGAAAATCAATTTCGTAGCATGATAGGTATTTGACAAACCAATTTCTCCTACATAAAGAAAGAATCAAATAATAAAAACTACAATACAAAGACAGCGACCAAGCCCCACTGTTAAGAAAACTAACCCACTTTCGGTGGAGTCTTCCCATACTGAGGTATAACCCATTTTCGGCATAAACGAACCCTAATACGCCAATCACGTCGATTGTTATGCAATTGTTTGACTGGAGTAATAGGAGCAACATGTTCTGATGCCTTTTTAACCATCGTCTCTTGTATGCCTTAAAAATCTACTCGTTGAATTTGATATCTGATAACAAACTTGCTAACTCAATAGTGCCTCCTCCTATTTATAACAGGTTTGCAGGGTAGCTAAAACGAAGAGGCAGGAGGAAACCAAGCGTCTGTCAAGTTAACCAAGCCAATTTAAAGAATTAGATTAGATAATATATATGATATGATGTCTAGCATGTATACCAATAACTGTTATATTATTAAATTACTCTTCTTAATGTTTCAAACACGTATGATGTAATAGCTATACAAAATTGCAATTGTATACAGACAATGTATTTATTATCCACAATTTATACCGTATCCCAATGGAAGGAGATCATTAATTAGAAAACAAATGGCACGCGTTTTAGAGAAAATAAATGGCATGCGTTTTAGAGAAGCGCAATGTGCTGGAAAGTAGTTGTTACCAATACATGCATTAAACACTACTCGTGAATATGCAAAGAATGAAGAAAAAAAAAAGAAAAAAAGAAAAAGAAGTAATAGCAAACCATTTAGGCGGGAAAGAGGAAGCTTGTAAGAGAAGAATACCTCTCTTTTAATATAATATATATGATTGGAAGACGGTGCAAATTCGACAATGGCGCTTGATCCCACAACCTTCGAAACCATAGTCCCTTCCCGCTACATCACATTTACGTTCCCTAGCCCACTTTCCCACCGCCACCTCCTCCGCGTCGCCGTCCTAGATTCTCCCTCATCCGCCGCCTCTAGAATTGCTGCCATGTGGGTCCCACCCGGCCGCGAATCCGACTGGGTCTTCTCCACTTTTTCCGGTCATCTCCAGCTTCTGCTCTCCTCCACCAGACCCCATCATATCTCCCGGTTAATCGTAATCGGAAACCCTCCGGTTTACTCGCATCCTACCTCTTATATTACCACTCCCCATTCCTCACCCAATCAATCGGTAGAAATTGAAGACCGATTACGCCCTTTATTACTAGCCCTAACTCCCAAATCAGCTTTCTATCCGAAGGGTATTTGTGATAGTGAATTCCCTGAAATACCCTTCTTGATTTATGAAGACAAGGTGACTGAATGCTTAGTTTTGGAAATTTGTGAAGGGCCCTATGCTGGTGAAATGCTAATCGAAAATGTTGCAGTGGAAACTAATACCACTACAGAGTTTAGGAGAAGATTAAGGTTTAGGAGAATGCCAAATTTAGTGCAAAGTCAGGTGAGAATTCTCCCCAAAAATGAATTAAATTCTGTAGAATTTGATAATTTGGAGTTCGACATCGATCACAGTGTGTTGATTCACCCATATTTGAGTCCCATGGTGGGGGGCCTTTCGGTAATTGCGCCTCACTTGGAAGGTCGAATCAAGGCTGGGTTTAGGCCAAAGGCTTTGTGTCTTGGGATAGGTGGTGGTGCATTGCTTGGATTTTTGAGTTCCCAATTGAATTTCTCAGTCACAGGAGTGGAGAAAGATGAAATTGTACTACAAATTGCAAAAAAGCACTTTGGGTTAGAAAGTAATGAGTTTATTCACTTACTTGTTGGAGATGGGACAGAACTTGTTGAGAAACTTGCCAAGAATAATAGCGAACACAAGTTTGATGTGATTATGGTTGATCTTGATTCAAATGATGCATCATTGGGTTCTTTGGCACCACCTTTGGAGTTTGTCAAAAGATCTGTTCTTCTATCTGCAAGAGAGGTTCTTTGTGAGCACGGTGTTCTTATCATAAATGTGATACCTTTGAATGAGTTGCTCTACAAGAGGATAATTAGTGAGGTTGAAGAGGTTTTTGAGGATTTATATGAGATTGATGTCGGGAATGGGGAGAATTTTGTTCTTATCTGTACAATGTCAAAAATTGGAAATGCTTTGAATGCTTGTGAAGACTCCTTTTGGGATAAGTTGAAATCTGTATCGGGATCATATATGGGATTGATCAGAAAAATCTCAAGGAGTGAGGATCAAGAGTTGTGAGAATATCCGTTTGGAAGTTAGTGACATGACAAAATCAATCAATGTGCATTGTTCCTTTATAGTGATCTTCAAGGAAATGAGGAAGTTTAGGTTATAAGGATCCAAAGTTGAAGTTCTCATAGACTTAATTTGAGAGAGAAGAGAATCATTCGAGGATTCGTGAAGAACTGGTAGAAGTGAGTTTAACTGATTAGTCAAGTTTGCAATGAACATTGTCAACATTGATTTATAGAAGTTGAAAGCTATTGGCTTGGTGGCATTAATTTGTTCACTAGAGTTAAAATCCCAATTCACTTGTCACCCTCTTTGAATAGCTGAAAGGTTCTGTTTTGCAGGTGAGGCTCAGAATGGCAAGGAATACAAAGGTTCACCTTTCAACATTCTTATTTATATACTAATTTTAGTCAGTCTCACCAAAGTAGGCCTGTGAAGCTTGGTTTTTGAAATATTTTATGTTTGACTTTGTTAATATTTCAGTGTTCTATTACCCTTTAGAGCCCAAGTTAGAGAGATTCATTCTCCTTGTTATCTCTTTACCTCTTATTCCGAGGAGGTCTTCACTAGTTGACTCGAAAATTTTAAACATTACCATGGTTAAAGCGACGATCTTTTTCTTTTGACAAGCCTCGTGGGTTTGTTGAATTTTGAGTCTCTTGAGGTTGCACTGACTGTTATTATTATCACTGAAAGACCAAATATTTATATTCACTAGCATTTCTTGATGTGTTTTCCCTTTCCGTGAGAAGTCTAGGCTGCTAGAGTTATAGCAGATAATTATCTGCCGTGCAAGCATGTTACAAAATCACCAGTTGTTGCTTGTTGGCCACAAGCTGGTTTCCATCATTCAGTGCCCTTGAAGACCTTTGAAAATTGCAATGCTAATGTCATGAGTACTATGTCAAATTTTCAGATGAAAAGGTGTTAACCGCTGGTAGAAACCCTTGGATTGGGACTCAAATTGAACATAAGCATCACAAGATTAGTAGTGTAAGGATAGTGGTGTGATATGTTGAGGATCTGAAAGATGATAATGAGCCACGTTGGCTTGTCTTGTGTGATGAACCTGGTGAGAGCTTGTTAATAGGAGATTAGTGGACACTCTTTATGAAGCACTTGGAAATTATAATTTGTTTGAGTTCACCCTTCTTGGATGGTTTACCTTGCATTATGATTTATGAGGAACCCTTTTGATTTTTTGATACGATTTATAGAGCTTGTTTACAATTCCTCAATGAGAATAAAAACGATTCTCTTTCGAGATTGTATAGTTAAAGGTAAGAAAATATTGGAGAGAGATTAAATTTTAAACTTTGCAATCGATCTCTAACTTGTTTTCTTCTACAACGTGAACTCTTGAATAATTGCTAGCAACAATTTGGCTCTAATGCAGAATTTTTTTAAAAACCAAAACGCATGTCATTTTGAAAGTTATTTCCTATGTCTTTCAATCCATCTGATCTGGTACCCGTAACGGGTACCAACCCACACACTTTGAGAAGGAGGTGGGGGCCCACAATCTTTTCACCATATTTTCTCTTGTGTCTTGTTGGGTACCAGTGTTCCGGTATCCTACACGGGTACTGGAACAAAACTTTGTCTGTCAATTTTACAAAATTGACGTTTTTACTAAAATGTTGATAACATTTATAGGTGAAATTCTCAACTTCATAGAATTAACTTTTTGATATGTAAAATGTCGGTAACCTGTGTTTGTTAAATCCTCAACTTGTGATTATTTAATATCGAAATTAGATGAACTTTCTTTTTTGAAAAACGAAAAATCGAAATCAATTGACTAGTTGTTAAAAATCCATGCATCCAAATACATAATTCGTGGTTGGTCAAGCTCAATTTATCGCAGGCACATAATTATTGGCAAATTAAAACGCTCAATCGACCACAGTGGGAGTCGAACCCACGACCTTTTGATCCGAAGTCAAACGCGCTAATCCACTGCGCCATGCGGTCTGGAGATGAGTAGTGGTTCCCCACAATTTCTACTTATACTGTAGTTTGTGGCTGATTGCACTTCATTGATTCACAGTTACAACCAACATTTCAAAACTATATTACCTTCCGTGCACTGAATTACCATTAAATACAAAATAACACATATTTATCTTCAACTAAATAGTTTAGCTTCTGTGTTCCTTTTTTTTTTTTTTCAAATAACTAAATACTTCAGCTTAGAATGGAGGTATGGAACGATCAGCTATAATCTTTCAATTTCCAATCAATAAGATTACAATACCATATATGCTAAAGGGAAAACAAAAATAACAACACCAATGCCATATTACAGAAAATCACGAGACAGTGAGTAAAATTAAGGCATGGATGCTCAAATCTTGCAGGTGGAACTTACCGAATCAACGTGCTCCCTGTCTGTTTCTTTCCACCCTCTGGGTGAAGACAAGTTTCTGACGTGGCTTGTTATTGGGTTGTTTTGGGAGGTCGATGAATGCGTATGGCTAGTCAATAAGTAGTCGTAGCAACGTGTACTAACGGATTGTGCATTGTATTGAGATCTGCTAGCTGAGCTAAACAAAGGTTGCATAAACTACTTTCTCTCCGGGTTTTCACGTAGAGCAAATTCGACATACTGGACATGTGGGATGTTTTTGTAGCCATCTGTCAATGCATGTTGCGTGAAACGAATGGCCACAAACTAGCAAAATACGCAATGCATCTTCGTCAAGATACTCAGCGAGGCATATTGTGCACCTATGACAAAATAGTAAAGATCATGACCACTTGTTTGTTTAAGATAGATATTCAAGAAAACTAACTTACTTGGTACTTTCAAATTTCAGTCCGGGTTTATAAGATGTTTATAACGAGCATTATGGTGCTCATAATCTACGAGCGGACAAGCGCACAACACCAACCAATATCAATGTGTCACATCATTACTGATCTAATCATAATTGCTGCTAAATAGTCTTTTTTTTTTTTTTATTCACTAAAGTGTAATCACATCTTAATATTGTCCATATATGCTTCTCCTTCTCAAACTACATCATATTAGCCATTACTGGGAGGAACACAACCAAATCACTCAAGCGATGTTAGGGAGAAATTTTTGAAAGAAAATAATGTTTGAATGTGTGGCTAAAAAGTGTGAGAAAATTGTAATGATGCAACAAAAAGAAAATTTCCATCAAAGAACTATAAAATTGCTGTGATAGGATTAAAAGATATCCAACAAGTAGGGATGTATTGAACTTACTGAGCATCTTCTTCGGAGGACAAGTGCAGATCTCCGTAGCTCTTAGTTGGAAAATCGGCTACCACAAGTGGCTCGATGCCATGAGCACCCTGCTCTAACTGTTAAATTGAGTGAGCATTGGGAATTTGGATTAGAAAACTTCTAACTTCATAATTTTCGATTGAATTCATAATCAAAGCATATATGAAGGTGGAATAATGAAAATAGGGGCTTACAATGCTAATATTAGATCCAGAAGCCATGGCAAAAGACCGCCTGGAGAAATTCAAATGAATTTGAGCACAAATAAGCCTCGTAAACACGAACACTATGAACATACTACTCACTGCAAATCCAATCACTATCATCACCAAGTTTATCCCCGAAGATATCATCTCTCTTTGCCTTATGTTTCCCAAATTTATGAATTCCGAATTAGATACTCTGTATTCTTTCAAATCATGCATCCACTCACAACAGCTACAAGACAAATGCACATTCCAATCTAAAATTATCAATTATTCATCATTACAGTGTGCTTGTTGTGAACGAGAGAGTTTTTCATTTCAATTCTCGTTATTCAATTCATTACAAATGGTCCCTATTTATAGAAAAATATTGGGGCACATCGTATTACAAATATTGATCCAATATACAATAGTCATTCACACAATAAAAACATAATCATTACATTACTATTTCTTTTCCCTAACTTTCGGTGGATTTACTCCACCTTCACAACACTCCTCCTTGAATGACTATTTGATATAATTCCTGAGCGAAGAGTAAATGGTAAGTTGCTCCCCCTGATGATGATCATTTTATAGGAGCACTCATACGCTGCCTCATTAAAACCTTGTCGAAAACGATGGGAAAAACTTGATCGAAGGAAAAAGAGTCTACTTCATTTGGTTCCGTATCTTGAAATTTGATACATTCACCTTGACGGAAGATTTATAGGCCATCATTTGACTCAAGTAATGTCTCCATTATAAAGCGATCCAATAGATTCATTGAGTCAATTTCTCATTATTCATGTGAATACGCAATGAGCGTTCTTCGTTAAAAACCTTCTAGGAAAACCCGATGGATAAAACCTTAGTCGAGGGAAAAAGAGTGCAGCGCGTATTTTGTGCTTATATCAAAAATCCTTGGTAAGTATCATATTTATCACTGCATCATAATCAGTACTTATTTGCAATCGACAATCTTGATTTTACATTCTCATTGTATCGAGATATCTATATCCGAATCTTCTCTCGAGATTTTCTATTAGGTGTGATTAGTCTGCCTCATTAAAAACCTTGTTTAGGAAAAACCCTTTGGGATAAAAACCTCAAACAAGGAAAAGAGTACAGCGTATAACAATATAATCGCTTTAAGCTATTACAAGCAATCTTATCCCTTTAAATTATTCAATTCTCTTATTAAGCCCGCATATTTCAATATTATTCTTCTATATATCTCAATATCCTCATTATCGTTGATCGTATGTAGCGCTACATTTTCATATTGTGTCGACACTTTCCATTTTCATTTCTTTCCCCATAATGATATAACTTATTAAGATATTTCATTATCAATCCTCTTTTAGGATTGCACAATATACTTGAGTCTATATTCTCTTCAAAGTGTATGCCTCTTTTATCAAAATCATCTTCTATCATTTGCTTTGATATACATATTTGGGGAACTTTTATTTAAATAATATCAATACTTCGGGCTTACTAATTTGTCAAAACATATATAATTGGTATATGAGATCGTTATTCATATTTGAATTTCAAATTCATGATGCATTTCATATATTATTTCCATTATTAATATACTCATGCTAACTATGACCAAACTTCAATACAATTTGTATGATTTTCATCATATATATTCTGATGTTAGCTTTAATGGAAATTTATTGATCGTATTTTGTTACGATATTATGCCGAATGATTGGAGGACTTTTAAATATTTTCCAATTATATCCCACTCGCATGCGCATATCCAATCATTCTGACCTTATTCAAATTATTGGGATATCGTTCACTAGTTTTATCATTAGATGCGGAACTTCGTGCTCGTATAATCATGAGCAAAGCATTTTGAATCTCTGCGTGTATTTACATGTAGTGGATCAGTATTATATTATATAGTAGTCTACATGAAAGGTGGGTGGGCCGTATATCTCATCAGTATATATGTTCAGGATATATTTGGGATTTATTCAATCGTTGGTACAGTAATAATATCCGTTTATGAGAACGATCATTTGATAATTCTTCAGTTCTTGATTTCAATAAATTATTTACATCAATCTACTTAGAATAGTGCTCAACATGATTTATTACTTTCATCATATGCATATTCGGTAGACATATCCGTCATCTTTGGCGATATTATTATGCATTCTTGTTTAAGCGTGGAATCTTAGCCCATCGTTTCTGTTATGCCCTTTGTTAAGCAGTCTTACCTCATGCAGCGTTTATAACTCACGACACTTATAATATTTACGCAACAAGGGTCAGGATATTACAATGGATCACGTGCTCTCGAATCTTAGTAAATACTATCGCTCTCGATCAAAATTCTAAAGAAGAATTTATCTAAGTAGACTTCGAAAGGTTAAGGATCTTAATGAATAAAGGCATCCACAAGATATTGATAGTTGATTGAAGCAAAGGTTCGATTATCTGGTGAGGTTTTGATTCCTTTAAATCATGCGGAATGGGTAAGTAATTTTTAAAAAGCGTAGAGCAAAAAGGTTAGAGAGGATGCTTATAAATGTCTCGGTGGAACTTGTGATTTTCGATGTAAATATGTGGGGTACTTGTCCAGAGAAGATAAAATAGCGTTTATTAAGGATGGATTGAGTAAAGAGTCTTTGGATGATATTGAGAGCTCTTGGGGCATCTGAGTGGGCCAGCGTCTGAGGTGAGCTTATGGCCTTATGGAGTGAATTCAAAGATGAGCAAGAAACGTTATAGTCCGAAAATCTTACTTTAAAGATCGCATTTGTAAATCACAGTAGAAAAACTTAGTATAATGATTTTCCCATATTGGTGCAAGGTAAATTGGTGTAATATCGAAGATCAATGTTTTCTCGTACTTATAAGTATCGTTTTCAATTTTGAAATATATATATGTGTGTGTGTGTGTGTGTGTGTATATATATATATATATATTTAATTCTACAACAATATATGTCATTCCTCGATTTTCATATTGTCAAAAAGTAAATAATGAAATCACTTTATTGGTTTGAAAATTTATCTTTTAAATAGAGGATTAAATGTATCTGTTCATTAGTTGAAGAGGAGAGATGGAGGTTGAGACGGAGATGGAGATATTAGAGTCCTCGCTCAATCTTCTTATAAGCCCGGATAAAAACTATATGTGTTCTTGGTGAGTCAGGTGATAGGTAATGCTCTGTCGTGGATATGGCGGTAACTCGTAAGAGAGTTAGAAATAACTTGTCAAATATCTTTGTATGGAGGAATGATAACGGCTATTAAGGAGAGTCTTACGATGGCGCACAATCATGGGGATAAGAGTGTCAAAGTGTAATACCTTTTCGTAATTGGAAGCGATGTCGAATTGGAGTTAAAAATGTCATTAGTCTGCGGATTGATGCCACAAACACAATCCAGTAAACTACATGATGTATATGATGGCTTGAATAGTGATCTTTTATTGTTCTTGAGGTGTTATACTTGGCTGGAGGAAATATTGATATAGCGTCGTAGCGCGTTAAAGCGTTCATATCAAACGTAGGTTTTGTTGAATATTAATTATTTGCTTTGATGGTTTCTTTAGCGTTTACGAATCGAGGGTGTAAAACGTAAATTTATTTCTGGATTCGTGAGAAAATACTTGTTTACTGCGTCTGATTGATTCTTTGTCTTCGTAGTGTCATATGTTGAAGTGTGAAACAGGGTTCGTCGGTCATGAAATCGGTGTCGGCGGAAAAGAGATTGAATCCTTTGGATCTCATTATATGAACTTAAATGTTGGGGTGGCGAATTGCAGTATTTATACTCTCCGAGGGCGCGTCACCGTTTATGGGTTCGATATGTATTCTTTTTGTATTTATGCTCTTGAGTATTTATTGTATGCTTTGATATTACCGATTATGTTAAAACAAACATTTATTTTGTTGCGTCTTAGAAGCGATAATAATGATATCGTGTTGGTTTTATTAGAATATAGGAATCATTACCGCCATCGGTATAACACTTGTGACATGTATTTCTTGATATCGTTTTATTACCGTATCGATACGATGCCGTATATTGATTATTGCGTATGATCGCGTATGATATATTTTCTTGATTTGTCGATTGGGATCTATTGGGCATTTCCTTTTATATTTTTTATTCGGTAACTTTTTAGTGCATAACTGGCGATTTATTGATATTGATAGGCGTTGAGAATGAATATTTTAACATTAAATCTTGCTTTGAGAATATTTACTGCGTCGTATCGCGATATCTTAATCTCATGTAATGAGATTTTCAGCGTGGTATATTATCTTTCTCTTTAAATCATTAGTAGTGTGATTAACAAACGATTTATCAGTAACGTAAATGTCGTTTCTTTCCGAATCTTTTTGTCGATATCGATATAACGTTCTTGTCGAATATATATAAATCAGTTCTTATTATTTAGTCTGCGATCGTGGGGTTTAATCACGTGCATTGGTGATATCGTCCCAATCGTGTGTGGTATAGCAGCGCGTCGAAAAAATCTTCTTCCGATGGTGTGGTATAGCATGCGCGTTTGAAGTATAAAAGCGTAAATTATAGAAATTAAATTATAAATGGGTGGTGAAGCGCATAGTAATGGGAATTATGCTCATGATAAATATAAATTTAAATTTGATAGGCGGTATAGCAATAATAGTATAGAAATTATAGTAATAAATGTAAATTTAGATTAGATAGGGTGGTGAGCATCTTATATGGAAATTGTGTCGATTAGGTCATGGAGGTAAATTATGCTCACGTCATGCGAAGGTATAATTGTCATTAATTCCGTCATGAGTAGAATTGTAGAAAATGTTAGCGATATTACTCGGGAAAAATTTGTAAATATCGATATTTTTAGGACTATTTTGTAGCTTTTCAAAGTTGAGTCTTATTTTGTAAATTATGAAAGTTTAGCGATAACGTATTTAAGCAGTTATTCTGTATCGATGTTAGTGTCGAATCAAAGATGTCGTTAAATCGGGTATAATGGCGTTGAGAAAATTTGATTTTGATAATGTGTGCTCCTTATATCTCGAGAAAACGAATGTTATAGTTTAATATATTATTATATAATAAAGTAATATAATATATATATACCTTTCCGTCTGTTTATGTGGTTGGCGAATTCTCTTTTGTCTCTTTTTCTTGCCTTGCTCGCTGTTTCCACCGGCGGTTTAGTGGAGGAGCCATCGGACACCGTCGACTTCTTCGGCTGATCCTCCGACGAGCTCGAAGACACCGACACCTCCACTTTCTCCTCAACCGTCATCGGCTCAGTAATTCACTGAGGATCTGAAACGTAATCGCTTATACTCTCACCCCCAAAATTGAAGTCTATCCGATCGGAATCTCCAAAATTGCAGCTAGATTCCGCCAGAATATTCCATCCGAACTCACTGAGTATGCTACTCTCCTTGTCGCCTCGCAAGAAAAAACTCATTTACGTTACCCGAAACGCCGCCTCTACCAAGTCTCCAGCTCGAATCACTGGTCGTCAACCTGGGATCTGCTTTCTCATTACCATCCATAGAAATCAACAGCAACAACAGATACAACAAATCACTGCATCTACACGCGTGTTCGAATTATTGCAGAATCGGCAGAGGATCGATAGTAGATGAAGCAAAACGCGGAGAGAGAAAACTAGAGTTTGTAGAGGAGCGAGAATGATAACGCGTATTGTGTGTAACGACACAGCTTTATGCTCCTTGAGGAAATGGATTATCCCAGCTGGAAAGTAACAAATTTAATGTTCCAAGATTGTAGCTTTTCAAAAGAGATGAGATTAAAAAGCCACCATAGATTCTGTTTCAATCCAGAAGTTGTGTATTCTTCGTTGTTGTATCTTAGAAGATTACAGGTTTCTGATAGTACTACTAGCACATTTAATGTGTGAAAAATGCGTGAGAGAGAGATAAGGTAAGGAAATATGTAGAGAGAGAGATGTGAATCGAGTTCTTGAAGAGAATTAATGAGTAGAGTTTTAAAGACAAATCGTGCTGATAACGTGTTGTGAACGAGAGAGTTTTTCATTTCAATTCTCGTTATTCAATTCATTACAAATGATCCCTATTTATAGAAAAATATTGGGGCACATCGTACTACAAATATTGATCCAATATACAATAGTCATTCATACAATAAAAACATAATCATTACATTACTATTTCTTTTCCCTAATTTTCGGTGGATTTACTCCACCTTCACAACAGTGCTCTCTATTTTCAGATATTACTCAATACGATAAGGATAACGGAAAAGAGTAATGATGGTGGTGACAGTGGAGCCATGGAGGAATTGGGATTGGGCGGAGGAGAGCCCATTTGAATAGAAAGTAGGGAAGATGGAGGTGGCCCGTAGGTGGGCGCGGGCCGCGAGATGTAAATATCTAAAAAAATTGTTTTGGAATGAGCCCAACTTCTAAAAATATCTCCCAAAAGTGTCCTATAGGCAATAATCAGTATTTTGGTTTTTGTGACTTTTGTCCTTTCAAGGTAAAGAAAAGAAAACATCCATTTTGGATCGTGTCCTCTGTATTGCTGTCACTTCCATTACGGTCCCATAAATCGATGGTGATATATTTGTCACACAAGGCAATTGATACTATAAATTATTTTTATTAGAAATGAAAATATAATAATTTGTCTTGATTAATTTCTTTCCCTCTTCAAGAATGAATGATTTTAGTTTTCTAGGATAATTTGACTTTAAGGAAACGAATAATTTTTTTTCCTTTTTAGATTGAAACGAACAAAAAATTATAGAAGTGTGATATGTTCTATGTCAATGTATCTTCAGCATGTGTTTGAGTAAATTTTTGTATTTAAAAAAATATACTTTCTAATTCTAATTTATTTTTGTATGGTCGATATTTAAATTTAGACAGAAATGTATAACTAAATTTTGGATATAAAAAATAAAGAAGGCAAGTACATCTAAAATTCGGTAGCCCTATAATATATCCATGTAATTCTTCTCATTTTGACTCATTCTTTTTCAAAATTGAATTTGGTGAAACCAATGCCAAGGGCACCTCATCTCATATAACAGGCGATCTTGCATTTTAGTTTCCAAAGAGATTAGAAGCTTAAGTTGTAGCTTAAGTCCCTAATCTTTTGAAACAGTGAAGTTGATGTAATTAACCTTTAAACTCTCGGGCACAGTGTCATAATTATATATATGTATCTATTAGTAGTTAGTACGCACTACTCATCAGTAATAGATAGTATCCCGTGTAATACCTAGCATCCTTCGTAATGATATAGACATTGATTGAATGCAACAGTTAGAAGATCAGAGAAAAAATAGAACAATAGATTTGAATTTCGATAGAGAGACAATTAAGGAGGAAATATTTTGATCGATGTTTGTGGTTTTAATTGATCGGGTGTGACAATTTAAGAAAATAAATTCCGATAATGTAATTAGAAGCAAGGAGATAACTAAAAATTCAATCATGCTATGGGGAGATGATATATTTTAATTTGTAATGAAAGTCCAATAGATAAACACTTGGGCAGAAATCTGTTATTTAACTGATTTTATACTGAAAGAACTTCCACTTGTTTGATCAAAAATTAGTAAGCTAGGAAAGAAAAAAGGTATCTTAATATATGCTAGATAGAAATGAACAGCCAGATATCAGAATTTGCCAAAAACTCACTCTTACTGATTATCCATTTTGATGTTTAGTGTAGGTTTATATATGTCACTGCCATTGTATAGATTTTCTTTTACACTTACGAGCTTTTATTGTTAGTATAGACTTATCTTTATTTTTTATAGATATATTCTATAACTTGGAAGCCAAGGTTTTACGTCCCTTTCTCTTTTGTACCTTTTTCACATATTAATAAAATTAATTTCTGTCCCAAGTCTGAATTTTTGAATCAAAATATCTTCTCGGAAAAAAGTATTGTACTTCAAGAACAAGTCCATGACTCCCTTTCAATTAAAATAAATAAAAAGAAAACCTATTTTAATGCATTAATACTCCATCGATCCCCAATTATATGGTTCACTCTGCCTTTTCACAAGGATTAAGAATCTGGTTGGAAAAGTAAATTTTGTGAATTGTATTCTTAATTTACTCCTATTAAATGACTAATTTTTAAATTAATAGCTACAACTATTATAATGTTAAATAAGGGCATGTTTGTAAAGTAACAACAAAGAAGTTTTGTAATATGGAAATAAGATAATATAATTAGGATAAACAAAAAAGGAAAAATGAATCATATAATCGGGACGGAGGGAATAGAGAGTACCTTTTAAAGTAGATAACATCCTACATATGTAATAAGAAACATCTTTAATGATAGGGGTTTTCTTGGAAGCATTTGGATCTACTATCTCATTCTGTCTATTTAATAGTTTCATTCAATTAAAACAGTTAATTGAACGAATGGTGGTGGATTGGGCCCCACAGGGGAAGATATTAACCCATTCGAGCGTCGGCGGGTTCGTCAGCCACTGTGGGTGGAGCATCTATTTCGGAGTGGTGATATATGGTGGCTTTGCCGATGCATCTTGATCAGCGTCGATGGGGCAGTGGAGGAAATGGTGAAGCTTTGTAGGAGTAGCGGAAAGCTTGATCTTTCACGGGAAAATTCGATGGAGGAGTACTTGAGTGATTTTGTTTTTCCAAATACAGTGGGACTTGTGGAAAATGCTTGGAGCATCAAGCAATGGAGATTGGATTAATTAGTTGATTCGTCCTCTAAATTATTTCATTTGATTAGGGTAGTTCACATGCACAACTAAATATATTAATTAATTTAGAAATAATGGCAAGGAGATTGTGCTTTGTCAATCACACAATCCGATCAACTTTATGATTAAGTGTTTGTTTTATACGTAATAAATTTTTACTAAATTCTATTAATTTTTTTCTCTAATTATTTTCAACAACTCATACAATTAATTTATATTTTTTAATATATATTTTCTAATTTTTAACCGCATATCTAATACATCGTTCTAATAAATCCAAAAAATTGTGTATAGAATAAGCCCTAATTAAGTCTTCAATTGATTGATTACACTAAGGAGATTGGTACACATCATGGGTCTTTTTCTTGATAAACAAAAACTTACAAAACACAATCAAACGTTGTTGGATGTGACGGTTCAAAAGATTAACGAAAAAAAGAGAGCGAGAAATACGTTTGAATGGATTATTCTAAATGACCACACAAAATTCTACCATGTATTTACCATACACTAATATAGTGTGTGATAAAATTACTATTCTATCCTCTAAAATAGGGGTCCACACCTCTATTAGTGTATGGTAAATGTGTGATAGAGTTTTAATTTGTGTGGTCATGTAGTATTGCTCTATTTAAAGTTCAAAATAGAAAGAACCGAGGAGAAAATTAATGTGTTACAATTTCAACTAAAAGTTAATTAATTTCTAATTTTTATTTTCAAAAATTCATTTTGATTTTTTTCTTAATAAACAAAAACAATCAAAAGAAATTGGTTGTTGGATGCGACGTACAGTCTAAAAGATTAAAGGAAAAAAAAAGAAAGAAATATATTTAAATTTTGGAAAAGAAAGAAGTGAGGTGAAAACTAAGAGCTTGTCGATTTTTCACAATTTCAACTACAAATTATTTTCCTAATTTTCATTTTCAACAATTCATTTGATTCACTTGCCATTTTTTTTTTAATTGCACTCATCCCGTAGTTTACAACACATTCAATAGTCATTAATTTCTTCAAAGGGTATGTTTGGTACGCAAAAAAAGTTAGCTTATAGCTTATTCAGGAGCTTATAAGCTTCTACTAATTAAATAAGTTCCATTTGGTTGAATGAGTTTATTTGAAAAGTTTGAGCTTATTTGAAAAGCTTCTTTTACTAACTTTTCAAGTAAGCTCATGAGTTTTTCGTTTTTTATTTCACTTTTTATCCTACAATTTTCTAGAAATATATTTTAAATATATTCTTTTGTGTAATTTTCTATTTATGAGCCAGCTTATCAGTTATTTTGCCAAACATTTTTATTTATATCAGATATAAATCATAAACTATAAGCTCTCAATTAGTTTATCAGCTATAAACTAGTTTATCAGTTATAAACTAGTGTATCAGCTAATTCTATCAAACATATCCAAAATCTCTGTTAAATATACACTACAAGTTCAATCTCTTATATGTACTGGAACTTCAACCGATAGATATTTGACAAAAATTTATATATTGTATTTATTTTAATTTTTTGACTTGGTAATAATATGTTTGTTACAACTTAAAATTTATTTTTTTAATTTTTATTTTTAACCACTAATTTAACTGATTTGATAATTATTTTTTAAATAAAATTCTTTTACTTTTAACTGCACATTTGAAACTTATTTAGTCAATAATCTCTATCAAACATGTTCGGCCAGAAATATTATCTGGTTTTTCTAAAGTTACTCTTCTTTTCCTGCATGTGTGTTTTTATATTCTTATTTCCTTGTTATTTCTCTTGACTTTTTCAGGATTTTTCATTGAAGATTTCATATTTGTGACCATTTTAACATCACCTTTTTTTTTCTATACATTTTTGAGCTACTCGCATTAGAGAAGATATTGTGTTTCATATATTTCATAAACTCAATTATTTTCAACTACACATGCGCCCTAAAGAAATTAATATTTTTAAATAGTTTAGTCAAATAAGTAGTACTTAACGTCACTTTCATATTTTAATCACAATTTTTCATTTCAGTTTACTAAAAAGACTCAAAAAAATATATTTTTAAAAAACTTGGAAATTGTTAGGAAGTCCTCCGTTGGGTCAACATAAGCTAATGAAGGTCCAACTTTTACATAGAATAGAAGTATAGAACGAGTCCATGGTCGGGGTCGAGGGACAAAATTACATAACATTCTTTCTTGTCTAATGGTTGCATAAGTAGTCAAGAGTCATTCTTCCACGACGTCCATAGACTATACTTTACTTAATTTAATTGAAGGTATATATTAAAAAGTATTAATTCATTAACATGCATTATAAAATACGTTCGAAAATGAGATTTGAAATTTTCAATCTTTATGAAAACGAGAAAATCGAAATTCCAATTTTGATTAATATAATCAATTTCGGTTAAAATAAATAAGTGTAAGATTCTAATTAATTGTCTCGACAAAAGTTCGACCATTGCTTCATTACACGGTCGACAAATTTTCACCATATTTTAATCACATTTCCCTTTCCATCAATTAGGAACTCAACGATCTATTATATATATTAGCAAAGATTTGTCAAACGTCCAATTATTTTATACGATCAAAACTATCTAAATATATGATAAAAATTATAAATTCGTTGATATCGATTTTTCTAATTATATAAAATGACGTGAGAGATAAGAAATGGGACAATTTAACTCAAACCAAAATCAAGAAGATTTTGGGTCATTCAAAATCAAGTAATTGTTAAGTTAGGCCATTCAAAATCATGATTTCAAACAAACCGTCATACAATTCAATTCGGTCAAAGTTTAAAAAATGAGGAAAATTTTGCTCCCAACAACCGCAAGTGCTGACGTGGTCAAATATCTTCCCGCGTTAACGAACTCCGGACCTAAACATACACACGCGACATACCACTATATATAGTGTGAACCTCATTAATGCACTCTCATCAAATCAAATCAAATCAACGTAACGACTGACAAACATTCCTCTGCACTTACACACTGCAACAATGAATTCCTTTTTGGGCTCAGACCGGAGGACCAACATCACCGGTTCGAACCGGCAAAGCTTCACAATGCCAAAGCGCATAATACTTATCCGCCATGGAGAAACTGAAGTGAATGAAGACGAAGAGGTCCTCGAATTCGTGCCAAATTACAAAATTAACCTAAGCAGTAAGGGGATCGAACAAACGAAAACCGTTGGATCGAAGATCCACCAAGTGATGTCGGAAAATGGAGAGAATTGGAAGGTTTTGTGCTACGTGTCTCCATCTCAGCGGACGAAGCAGACGCTGGGGGTGATCGTAGGAGAGAACTTTCCGGAGGGGAAGGTGATTGGGTTGAAGGAAGAATGTAGGCTGAGAGAACTGCATTTTGGGAATTTTCAGGAGATGGAGAAGAGGCAGAAGATTAAGCGAACTAGAAATAGGTATGGGAAGTTCTTCTACCGCGTGCCTGATGGAGAATCGAGCGCCGATGTTTTCGACCGGGTCTCCAGTAAGTTCTTCAATATTTATCTACTGAGGTTGTTGTTACTCTAGTACTGCACATGCATTAGTGTGACATGGTCACTATCGTACGTATTGATCAATATTAATATCTGTCACATAACTATTCATCTATCAGCTTTATTTTTAAATAACGCTTTTCTGTCCAATCATGGTCTTGTCAAATTAAAATAGCCAGTATCACCAATTAGTATATACTATCCACCGTCTGGTTTCTTGCTTCATTGGTTTTCTATTCCAATTAAAATATTCTATATTATTAAATTAATACATTTGGTTACACACTACTAAAAATGGGGCCTTTAGGGACGACCTATCCTCCCTAAAGTTTCGTCCATGTAGATTATTAGGGGCGATATAATATTTTGTTGCCCCTAATAGTCTTTATGTTGTCCCTAATTATCTACAGGAACGAAGCTATAGGGACGACAGGTCGCCCTAAAAATCAAATTTCTTGTAGTGATAGACATGGACTATTCGGGTCGAGTATAACAAATTGGGGCAACAAATTTGAAGCCGTGCTAAGGTTTATTAACTAGATTGTTATGGAGATTATTTTTGTTAGAAGATAGGCAAACAAACTTGAAACACATCGTACTTAACTATACAAATCTAATCAATACATTAAAAGCAAAATCATATTATTTAGTTAATTGTAACTTCTTAGTTTTATCAACTACTCGATACATTGGGAGTACTAGAAAATTTCTTTAATATCAACATGCATGCAATAATTAACTCTAACTTGTTCACATCCGATCTAGGTTTCATCGAAACCCTAAGGAGGGAAATGGAAGCAAACAAGCTGATCTCCAACGGCCCTTCAGATGAAGTAAATCTGATCATTGTTTCCCATGGATTAACCATTCTTCTGTTCCTCATGAAATGGTTCAACTGGACCGTCGATCAATTTGAGGGTCTAACGAACCCGAAAAACTGCGAATACAGAGTTCTGCAATTGGGCTGCGATGGAGAATACAGTCTTGCTATGCATCACACAGTGGAAGAACTACGTGCATGGGGACTGTCTGAAGATATGATTGAGGACCAGATATGTTCGGCTTATGGGCCCAAACAAAACCTTAGCAGCTCCAATGTTTTGGGAAAATCTGATGTTTATTCTGAGGATGAAGAAAATACTGGTGAGTTTCTCGAAGAAAGTGGCAGCAAATTAAAAGTAAACGCCAACTAGCGTATATTGACCAACAGGCCTGATTTGATCTCCCAAAACTGGAGTCGCTGATTCTTTAATTATTATTATGATTAATTTAAGAATAATTGTATTTGCATTTAAGGGTGTTTAGATTATTTGATTGATTAATTAATTATTTCTGAAAAATAAGCTTTAGGGCATGAAGGAACCTAACCTTTTCTTTGTATCTTTTCAAAAATATGTACTATTATGAATTTATTGAGTGAATTTTTATCTATTCTTCTTGTTGCTAGATTACGAAGGTGACGCTCCTTGAACACAATAATGTAGTTAATATAGTAGTTGGTACAACATAAATTGTAAAATTCGTAAAAAGTGAAATAATAATGATGAAGTCATGAAGATGATAATAATAATTATAATATTGTGGATAATATTTACTGGGTTTGTTCGAATACCCATGTGGGTACCAAACCCATGCTACGTGGCGCCCTCATAGGGCGCTACATCACCTAACAATTTTTTTTTTAATTTTTTTCTAATATCTACGTTAGGTCAAATGAATGATATATAACTATTTTTTGATAGTTGAGGGCCCCACCGGCTTACACAAATTTTATTTTTCCGACTATGGGTACCCACAATAGGTACCTGATCATGGCTGTAATATTTACACCCCGTATGGTTGAGAGTAATGCTATTTCGAAAAGAATACCAGTGATGCAAAAGTAATATCTAATTCAAATTAAATTCCAGTTTTCAATTATAAATTTTTTCTATGAACTCAATAATGTAACAAACCTAATTCCAATAAATTAAAGCAGGCTGTGTTACTTGTACTAGCTGCGTGACTTCTCAGGAAAGCCACACAAAAAACCCTCTTTATATATCCTCACAGCACACGTGTGATTCTGAGAGCAACCAGCTAACAAACATTCCCCACATTCCAAGCAAGTCTCCTGCTTGAATCAAGATTTTTTTTTTCTTTCTTAGCGAACGAAATTGCATTACTTATGTATACACTGGTCGAATTTTAAGTTCAAGGATTAGTTTGTTAATATGGTTATTGTGTGTAAAAGTGGGAAGATGTATTAGATTTCATGTTGTTGCTTTTTCCAGAAAGAAGTTATATGGCTTTCAGAGAAAGAAAGGGGGAGAGAGACGAAGAGAGCAACTTTTAAAGCAAAAGCAATTAAAAATTAGTTGGCAAATAGTATTTGTACACCCTTCCCTTACCATGCCAAAGATTCAACCTTTAAAGGTGGCATGCAATTCCTATAATCCCATCCCTATAGAGCATTAGGGGCAACATAATAGCATATCGCCCTTAATACTCTACATAGATGAGACTATATGGATGATAAATCACCTCCAAATCTCCAATTTTTTGTAGTGCTATAATGCTCGATGTACTACACTAGACAAATCAGATGAAATGGGCTTTTGTTTTGCCCTTATTGTGAGAGTAATACGCAATTCGATATACTAGGTGTACATTTAGCTTGTCAAAAGAGTTAAGTTATAACAAAAAGTAAGGATTTATATTAGTTTTGCTACTTGTACAAACAAGTGTTATTTGCATTAGTTTTTGTTGTTTGTAGAAACAACTGTACCAACAGGTTTATTGACACTATATAGATGCTAAACGCCTGTTTGGAAAATGCTATTCATACAAATAGTGATGTGGTCATTTTATAGCTGTTGATTTTTCAAGTGATATGATATGTGAAAAAATCAATATTTTTTTTTCAAACATCACATGACTGCTTGAAAAATCGACCATCATAAACTAATTAACAAGATGGTTGCCTACACAAATGTGTCTCTTTTTTATAATAATATTTTTATTTGCTATATATATGTATGGGGATAGAAACCAAGCATTACCGTCACAACACCTAAGAGGAAGTTATAAACAATGAAGAGCCTTCAAAGTATTGGGAGCAGTGGAAGATCATCCATGGATGACAATAATATTAATGATGTCCAGGATGAAGTCTCCAAGTCAGCCATAGTATCGTTTCAAGCTCGAGAAGAAGAGATCGAGAGGAAGAAGATGGAGATGAGAATGAAAGTCGAATCTCAACTCACTCGTGCCGAAGAAGAAACCAAACGTTTAGCACAAATTTGGGAAGTAAGTCCAACCAATCATTTGTTCATATACTAAGATAGAAATTAAATTTAAAAAAAAAATCATTTTTTCTATTAGTTTATGCTACTGAGTCCAAATCTGTTATTTCAATTCTTGTTAGTTGTTATTGTTGTGATGCAGGAACTTGAAGTGTTAACGGATCCCATGAGAAAGGAAGTTGCAAGTGTGCGAAAAAGAATAGACATAACCAATCGTGACCTCAAATCGCTTGGACAGACTTGCCAAAAGAAGGTAAAGATTCTTCATTCTCCATAGTCTCGTTGCTGGTTTTCCAGTATATAGGTTCTAATGCGACTGACAAATTTGTGTATATCATATGATCATCGATAAATGAATCGAAAATAAGCGATTCCATAAAATACGCAACTAAATGTTTTCTTGTTGACAGGAGAAAGAATATAAAGAAGCCCTGGAAGCTTTTCATGAAAAGAACAATGAGAAAACTCAGCTCACCACAACCCTCATGGAGGTAAAGTAATATTAACCATTTTTCCTTTCTCTTTTTCTTTTTGTTATTTAATTTGCTTAATATATTTTCAGTTTTCTACTCTTTTGTAAATATAATAATAATTAACATCAATTCTGCATTGTTATTTCCAGTTGGTGAATGAAAGCGAGAAATTCAGAATGAGGAAACTGGAAGAACTTGGCAAGATTGTAAATCCAAACACCTAAATATAATACATTACGACATTTGTGTTGTCATCGTTAATGTAAACTTGTGGCAGTTTGCACTCTCTCTTGTATCTTTTAAGTTCTAATCTTTCCATATATGAATGCAGTACATCATTTCTTCTCTCTGTCCGTTCTTACTGCTGATAGAAGCGCTTGGTATTCCGCCAATAGAGTTGCGATATCATCCATACGCAACTGGAAAAAAAAAAAAATTAATAATTAATAATTAATAAATTTCATTACAATGCCATAAACAGGGAGTCATAAGACGAACTAATCTCATGGATCTCAAGTAAATTTTCTTGCACACAGACGTTATAGGATACTAAGGATACTACACTACAATGATATATATTATGAGACTGATTCAAATTTAGTCCTTGTTTGGCGAAGGTATGTTGAGAGAAAAAGTAGATATTTTAAGAGATTTATGTGAAAGAAAAATATAGAGACGTGAAAAATAATCATCTATTTATTTATTTATTTATTTTTATTTTTATTTTTATTTTTATAGCATATGGTTAAAAATGAGCGGAAGAAAAGTTTTTATTTTTCAACAAAGTTTTCTCGAACAAGAACACAAAACAAACTCGACTGAAATTAACATCTCCTACCTGAGAAACATTTCTAACATGATAGAAGCTGAAAGCCTCCTTTCCACAAAAGCCAGATTCGCCAAGATGCAAATTCGATCCAGCCTTTCCTCTGCAACAATCAAAGACATGCCAAATGTTTATTTCAAGAAAATTTCTGAATATGCCAAATTATTGAAAGGAGAAGCAATATATATATATATAAGTTGGAAGCATGAAAATTATTCAACTTTTTGACCCTCAAGACTCAAGAGTGCAACACTAGAGATTCATATTGATATCAAGAAATGATGATGACAAAGTTTAATCTCACATATGGTGGCGAGTAATCAATCGTTGGTAATCGTGGAGCAATGGACTAAGCTCCTTAAATGTAATTGTCCTCGGGGTGGACTTCATCCAGTGGTCACGAAGTGCCTGGACAATCTTTAAACAAAATTACTGTCAGAACACGATTTGATTTACATGTGTGCATAGATTGGAGTCGAGAGATATAAATTAGAAGTCATAAAAAAACCTCCATCTTTCCCATGGCCACTTCACCAACCACTCCTGTTGCAACTTCGACCAATTCTTTGTCTTCAGTTTCATCTATGATTTTCTCGGGATTAGAATTTAGAACTAAAATTTCTAATCTTTTCTGCAACTCTGATACTGCAGATCCTTCCATTTCGTCTTCCTGTGAGATAAGAATGAAATTAGCAGCACATGAGTTCCCTTTGAAAGTTTAGCGGTTTGGGCTTTTAAAAAAAAAAAAAAAAACTCTGCAGAGAAGAAGAGGGGAAAATAGTTTTGCAGTTAATTACCTTAGGTCCAGATAGACCATCAACTGCTATAGTTGCATTCCTACTTTCTTGCATAATAACATCAGATGGAGTTGCTATCATCCTATTTGCAATAGGGTCCCCTATAATCATGAACCAATGACGAGAACATCATTGAGAAGAAGCAAATTGTTTACATAAGAAATGTGTAAAGTCAACATGCCCATGGATGTAAGTGAGTGATCAAATAATCATGTTGTCAGAGAATACAGCACCTTCAGGTACGAGCCACCATAGATCATTGAAGGTTGACTTCCCATCAAAGCCGCCAAACAATAAGTAACGTGCACCAACACTGGTCATAGAATGGTATGCTCGAGCAGCCGGGGGTTCATTACTAGTTGGCAAGCGTTTCCACTGCACAGTCACTACATGCAATTACAAAGATCAATATTGGGACTGGAAAATTATTAAAAGGACGAGATGCATACTACTCACCCCTATCCAGAACGATACAGTCATTATAGTAAATATCGTAACGGCTTAACCAACCACCAGTTCCATGCCCTCCAAACAATAAGAGCTGCAAAGAGAGAATATTTATAAATTTATAAGTTGAAGTTCACAAGGCTCGTAATAGGCGTTGTGAAAAGTATTTTCTCCAATATCTAGGTTCTTCTGCTGCCTGCTTAGTTACTGATGTTCATTGTGAAGAACTAAACAAATATGGCATTAATGAACAACTAAGGTATTCAGGTAATTACATAGTGCCCTCCATAAGCGATGGTGTGCCCACAGCGGGGTGAAGGAGATTGACCAGGAAGCTTCAGTTGTGTCCACCCAGGAGTTTCGTTTTCTTCCTTCCACAATAAAGTTAAGACAACATAGATCAGCAGTTTACGATATAATATTAGTTCACTATGGCAGAAGTAGTCATGAATGCTCTGACTGACATACATACAAATATAACATTCAGCAGATATAGGAAAAAAAGATAAAATAAAGAAACTAAAAGTAGGTTTTAGCCTATGAATGCTATATTATAAAGTACAAATGCCAACAGACATGGAGGAACATAGTTGCATTATGACAAATGCTGATCATATGAGGGTGTTAGGATGTGTGTAAAAATGGATTTTTATGTGTTTTTATGTGATATAGGAGAGAGAATGAGTGGAGTTGAATGGTAAAGATTTGTGTACTACAGGTGGGTCCCACGAGATATGTGGATGTGAAATAGGAAAGAGAATTAGTGGGGTTTAAAAGAACATGCATACTCTCCTAACTCATTTGCTTGACTGACTACTTAGAAAAAGATAGGAGTATCTTCCTTAACATGAGGTTATATGAAGTCATAGGTTAAAACTCATTGATTGAGTTGAGTAGAAGGGCATTCAAGTTAATTGGTAACTGTATCAAAACGGTGATTCGTTTCATCATTCTTAAAACTCTGAAGACTAAAATATAGAACTTACATAATCCAATGCACTATGGGAATCAGCACTCAGCAGTGCTAAAATGCATAAACCAGAAGACATGATCCTTTTCTTGTAACTGTTTCCACTGCATAAAGATGAGAAAAATAAAACAAAGAAAGTTACCTTCTTCAATAAGGCCCTTTAAAGCCCATAGATCACCCATGATTGGTCCGGCACCTCCTATAACAGTTCGAAAGTAAATGACATCAAGAAAGACGGAATGGTGAAAACCCAAGGAGCTATTCATGAAGACTATTTCAAAAGAATAGAAGACTATTCAGCCTCAAAATGTTCATAAACAAAGCTCTGAAATATTACAGAGCTTGATTAGACCTCGCTGAATTTGACATCAGCGATTAGTTGGAGATTGAATTTCTTGATATGCAGAGATGCGGCAGTTTACTTATGTAAATACAAAATTCAACTGTTCAATTGATATTACTTTAGCATGTGCCATACTCCTCCAAACATCAAATAAAATGAGAACACGAAAAACAAACTGAAAATGAAATGTTCTACAGCCACGTTAGCAGCAATCAAAATATGCTAAATTACCTCTACCACCATACATAAGCAATCGCTTCTCCACCATTGTCACAGAATGCCCACATCTTGGAGGAGGTATTGTTCCGGTAATTGACAACTCAGTCCACTCTAATGAAACTGCTCAAAAAGCATGCTAAGTATTTAAGTGCTCAATATGGTAGGTTTATGTAACAAAACAACATTTTCTAAAAAAAAGTAACAAAACAACAGAAAATTTAGCTACACTGAAACAAACATTACTTGTGTCTAGGAGATAGACGTCTGACAGCCATTTCTTGCCATCCCAACCACCATACCTGCATTTAGTTCGACGGTTTCTTATAAAAACAAGCAAGGTGAAGTGTGAACCAATAGACTACCACAAACCAAAAAGATATGTCATTGCTTACATAACAATTTTACGATTGCCAATGGCTGAAGCCGCTGCAAAATCCCTTTGAGAAGGCAAGTCGCCAAAACTTGAAAGCTCGGACCATTGCCATATATCTGTCAACCAGAGAGTATTGAATAAGAATTTTACACCCGTGTAGCCAACACTGTTGATTGGCTAAGCTAGGAACTAGCAGAAGCTCACCAGTATCTAAGACCCAAAAATCGCCCAACCTGTAGATAACATATTTCTCTGTTAATCAAGCACCGTGCTTAAGTGAAATGTAAGCTAGACTGCTAGAGAAATATAGATGACGGTGATCACAAACCTTTTACTACCAGACCTCCCACCGAAAATGAACATGTGACAATCAATTGAGACAGCAATGTGGAAAGCTCGCGGACTTGGGCCCACTTGTCCGTCAGAATAGCTACCTGTGCATTCCGGCTGGAACCACAACTTGTTCTCTGAAACATCCAAACTTAAAACCTCAGAATATGAAATTTTTTTTTTTCAAATCCACCATAAATAACTTTTTTGAAAGATTTTATTTCTAGGTCTCAAGTCACCAGTGCCTGTTATTGAGAACGCGGCACTAGAACTCACAGACATATCAAGTACAATATTAAGCAATACGTTCATATTGAGAAGCAAAAAAGGCTATTTTTCCAGTCATATGCCTTAATAGCAGAACATTAAAAGCTCATCTTTCTGGAAATTCTGGAAATTACGCCCATAACCAAACCCTCTATACTTTCATTATCTCCATGCGGAATTGATTAGAGAACAGTTCTGTGGGGGGAAGATATAAAGTTCCAGCAAAGTATTTCAAGTTTCAGCTTTTGATTTAAACCTTTGATTAAATAAATTCAAGCCATTCCTACTGTACAGCATACTCTATCGGAAAAGGATACTCCATCAGATCAAGCAAAACTCGATAATTCAATAGATAGACGATTAGTGTTGTAAAAAAATGATGAAAAGAGTCGAGAGAATACCAATGTCGTAAACAGTGACATCATTGAGGAATTTCTTGTCGATTAGACCTCCAAACACCACGATCTTCGATTTCCCGATATTCACAGCTGTGTGACCACTGCGAACCAATCAGAAAATATTTTAAAATTGCGTAACAATCACATATACATGCGTTCTTCGGGAGAGAGGGAGAGGGAGATGCAGTGACTTGCCTTCGAGGTTGGGGAAGAGTTCCAGTAAAGTCTGCAGAAGAAGCTCGAACCCAGTAATGGGTCTTCATTCCTCTCTCGGTTTACTCACAGAAACGGTGCAATGTTTGGGCTGGACTTGAAAAATGAAATATAGAAGCTGACCAGCATGGCACCTTGGGAAAATTGTAAATTGAACAATTAATTAATATTGCAAAATGCGTAAATAATAAAAATGAATAGTAATTAAAATATGTAATTAATATTAAAATAGTAAAAGATGACTATTGCATAGAAAAAAGTTAAAATGAACTGATATGTAAAGTTTGAAACTCTCGGCATTGAAACATCCTATTCTCATGCGTACAACGTACTACCTTAGATATTACAAGTATCCTCCTTGTACGTAATGCGCAGTCGAAAAAGAAAAAACATAAACTCTGTATCTTTGTCTTCATCGTCTCAAATTCTCTCTTGTTTCTTTCAAAATCCCGCACTTCCCTATCTAATTTTACATCCCGGTCAACATTACAAAATTTTATAGGTAGAACAGTATGCCAATAACAGTTACAATTACAATGATCTTGTATTCATGTTACAATTGCAATTACAACTACAATGCTCAGGTCCGCTGCAACCTCAACTTCAACTGGTGCTGCCCCGTCCATATTTAGGAGGGCTCGTTTTCGCAACATCAACAGTTATCAGCCAGCCATTGATGATCTGTAAGCATCAAATCCAACTAGATCAGCATATTTTCCAATGATTGATTGGTTAAAGGTTTAAATTCTAGTTACAGATATACCTACCTTGCCATTCATCTCTTTGAGAGCTGTACTAGCAGCTTCTTCAGTGGTGTACTCTACAAAACCATAACCTTTCGACCTCTTCGAGATCTTGTCCATAATGATTTTAACTGACATCCATCGCCAACAAACTCATTAAACCCTTTTCTTCAAAAAAAAAAAAAAAAGAAGAAAATAAAGCTCAACTCAGTCGTCTCTCTTACCTTCAACAAGTTCGCCAAAACCTTCAAAAGCCGCACGTAGTGTCTTCTCAGACGTATAAAAGGACAAACCTTGACATTTCAAACAACATAAAACCACTACATCAGAAGAAGCTCATAAGCACTGTGTCATCAAAATCTTATATGAATTGCTCACCGGTTACAAACAGCTTCTTCGTTCTAACGTTAGTTGGTGAATTAGAAGCCAAAGAATTCTCAGAGGGATTTGGTGGCTTTGAATTCTCTCCTATAGGATCCAAAGTCAAGCTTATTAGAGCTCAGTCAATCAATAAAATCGATTTAAAAATAGAATTTATTAGTCAAATTAGTCACATCCACGCATCTGATAGGACGCACACGTACGACAGGAATCTCCACCACTCATTTTCAAAAATTTAAATCCTATTACAAATTTGAATTTGTTTGCTAACAAGCAATGATAGACTAGCCGACACAAGTCACGCATCCACACATGCAAAAACATTAGCAGAAGACAAAGCAATACTTGTGGATAGCATTTTCAACTCAATGTATAATAAAGCAAGAATTTGTGATAATTTATGACTAACCTTGGTAATCTTTATTATCTGACCCGAAATTCTCGTCTGCTTGGACAGATAGAACACCAGGCACACCTACTCAATCAAGGTTAAACTTGAACATTAACTAACATTTTAAATAAGTACTCATTATGATCCACACATTCATAAATAATCCCAACTGCTATTCAAGAGTAAAAAGTGATACAAAGGTGTGAAACAAACCAGCTAATTCACGAGCACACGCTTCATCTAGTTCACAACAGAACCCATAATTTGATTGCCAAGAAACATGGTATATGCACATCTGAGCGTCTTTTTCGCTGAAATACAACATCTTTTACTAATTACTACTAGAAACAACCTTAGCAAACAAGAAAAGTAGACACAATTCAAGAAGAACAACACTAACTTCCCCAAAACCCTTGTCAAAACTTGGACGAAATAATCGACCACCTGTGGCTTTCTGATCACTCCGACTGCCGGCCGCTCTATCCGAACAAGCCAGTGTTTTGTAGTACCCAAAGGAAATAATAAAGACGAGCTCAACTGAGAGTTTAACTCGACCTTCGAATAGCTATAGTCTTTCGTTGTGGAGTTGAAATCAGGATCTGGCTTAACCAGTAGTACTCCAGGCATTCCTGAACTTAGAAACCATTACACTAATCATTACAATAGGCTGTAATTACCCAGAAATCCTATAGCAAATTGTAATGACTTCCAATTACATTCCAAAATCAAAGGCAAATAAAATGAAATTACGGAACTTTACCCTTGAGCTGGAGCTTTTTCTTCATCAATGTCACAGCAGAAACCAAAATGAGTATTACAGGAAGCATCATATATACACCTCTGAGCCTCCATTTTACTATTCGAACAAGAGTAAAAATTAAATTACAAATCCAAATTACAAGATTCAATTGGAAAAAAGATCAATTTTGGGGGGGTTTAGAAACATACCCACCTTGCAAAAACTCTTTCCAGTGTTTCGACATAGTAATTGATGATTTGTCGTTTCGAAGTAAGCTCTGGTGGAGGCGTATCCATGAGAACCATCCAGTGTCGCTGGTTATTTTTGTCACTGTAATGGTCGGCGAAGGTCGCCGTCGAAGAAGTGGGAGTTGAAGAGGCTGTTGTAAAAAGTGAAGGGCTAAAACGAGAAATTGAATAAGAGAAAATGGGAAAGGGAACGTTATGGTTTAGTTTTATGGGAAACGAGGCGCTGGGAGTGGGGATTTTTGGGCGTGGAGTGAGGGGAGGTTTAGCAGAGATGGTGGCGGTGGTGGCTGCAGCGGCAGCGGCGGAGATCATTGCAAAGCTTGCAATTTATGACTACTTGAATCTTGATTGGCGTAGAGCTAAGCTCAACCGAACGTGATTTACTGAAAAATTGCTTATACTTATAGATGGATAACTAGAGCAAGTGCTTTATTCGACAAAATCACTCTATTGCAATTTTTATTTTTTATTCTTTTTGTGCATTATTAGTCACCCCGAAATATAAACACATATTTTATTCACAATTTTATTTATTTTTTAACTAGTATATTATTTTTTGCGATAAATTCAAATTTTAGCATACTAGTGCAAAAAATTTAAAGGCATTTTGTGGACTATAGATAATTTTCTCGATTGTAAAATTTGTCGAACATGAACAGATATTTTTCTAAAAACTCTCTAAGAATATTTTCAATTAGGGGTAGACAAAATAATCGGAACCGAACCACCCGAATCAAAAACCGAACCGAAAAAATCGAAACCGTTCGGTTCTTGTGAATAAATGGAACTGAATTGAACCGAAAGATGGAGAATAAAAACCGAACGGTTTTTTTTCAATACCCAAAAACCGAATCGGAAACCGTTTATCCTTTATTGAAAAATTAACTCTATGGATTTTTTCTCTTAAATTAATTGTTATAAAAGCACTTTCATATACTTTCTCATTACTTACTTATGAATTTCGCAATAAGCTATAATAGTGTTTAATTTATATAAAATTAATTTATATCGCTCATTACTTTCTTCATTATGTTTTACAAAAACGATGATGTCCAAACCGAATAAGAGTCGAAATAAAATTGGAACCGAACTGTAACCGAAACCGTTTGACTCTTGTAAATAAATGGAACCGAATCGAATTGAACCGAAATTGCTGGTTCGACTCCCGGTCCTTTCAATACCCGAACCGAACCGTAGTTTATCCACCCCTATTTCCAATGATTTGTGAATTCTTAAAATGTGATTCTATATATCAAAAAATATTTGTGTAGCATATTAAAAATAGATAATATCTAATACACCATATGTATTTAGACGATATTCTACATAGTATCCGACGGATCTTTTACATTAATTATCGTTATTTCCTATGTTCTTTAATTAGTAGTTGATAACTTAATATACATATATAAGCTAATAATTAAATCCACATTTACAATTTGAAACATTTTCCATAAGAATCAAAATAATAGAACATTTGATGTTACACTAATTAATTGAATAAAATAATGGATTGATTGGATATATAAATTATGGATAATGTTAGACCTCCATAATTTTTGTCATAAAAGGTGATATAATAAAGGTACAAATCATATTTTGCCATTAATAAAAGTTATGCCTTGAAAGAAGAATAAGAGTATGCAGTGTCATTTTATCTTACTAGTTACTATCTTCGTACCAAAATATAGGCTATATTCCTTTTAAAGATATAATTAAAATATTATTTATCTTTTATGACATCATTTAATATACATTGTTACCATCAAAATAGAGTAATTGAAATAAAACAGTTAATAAATGAGAATGCATATTAAGAAAATAATCTTGAATTGTATTTTTCTAATACCATTAATTGTATTTTTCTTAATCTGTGTGAAGATAAGAAAATGATTATAATTTTGAGATGAAGATAGTATTATATTGGTATTTTATGTAATTCTCAATGGAAGTGTATAGTATGATAGATAAATTATATATCATAATTGCAAAAAAGAAAATAGTAAAATGAAACCAGTCTTGATGATGATGCATTGACGCTTAAACCATTTACATCTCATTGAGAAAAGTAATAAATTTCTATTATTACTTAGGTTTTACATGAGCTACAGAGAAATTAATCTACGTGACCCACACATAACTGTCTCCGTCTGCGGGACCCACAGATATTCATGATCGATGACATCAACGGCACGGCTCAGAAGTCAGATTTTTTCAAGCTTCTCCGCCTTGACGATAGGGTTTGCCTTGGCAATGGCTTCTCTCCCCAATTGCTTGTAATCAAACGTACAACTGTGTTGTTCAGGGTACCTGTGGGTCGCACAGAACATGGCTCCACACCTGCACTTGAATCCCGTCAGTCCCACGCGCTTCCGGCAAGTCGCGCACCTGTTAGGATTAGTCTGCAGCGGCGGCGCCCCCGTCACAGCGGTGTCGGATTTGCCGGTTTCCACCCGAATCAGAACCTTCTCCGGTGTAGAATTAACAGATTCCGGCCTAGATTGAGGCAAAAACGAGGAGGATTCCGATTGGTTAAGGGTTTTGTCAACGGCGATTTTGGCTTCTCTGATTTCACCTTCCTTAAGGCAATAATCCTTGTAACATTTTGAACACATATTAAGCGTTGTAGGGCTACCGAGAAAGCCACAATTATTAGCGCACAGCCGGTGACCTCCAGCAGGCTCTTGCCATTTCTGTTCCTCAGCCATATCCTCAGATCCTATCGATCAAACGAATCAAAAACCTAAAGGATGAAATTACAGAGCGATTGATGTGAAATTCACGAAATATCAAATCAATCGCTCAGAATCCCACGAACAATGAGAAATTACATGCGAAAGGAAACAGAAACAGAATCAAAAGGAGGACAGATTGGGTGGCCGAGAGACGAACGGGGTAGCAATTGAGGGAAATTGTACAGAAAAGGCATGGGAGGAGTGGTTTGATTTCATTTATATAGAATTGGGATTGTTTTTCGGTGTATATTATTTGCGTGGTTGTAGAAATGCGTCGAAGCTACGTTAAGGAGACGCCGGGTGGCGCTTTTGGATTTCTTTAAGGCCACGTTTGTGTTCAAAATTATTGTCTACCGGTTAATTAATTGATTATTTCGGCTTGCGCGTCTTTTAGGTTGTCAATTTGTTGCATTCATGTATTTTCTTATCTTGTAGTTATTGAAATGATATTTTATTTGATGGCTAATGCATTTTGTCTAGAACTTTAGACCATGTCAGCATATTAATACAAATATATTATTTTTTATATTTTTTAAAATTTAAATTTGATTAAATAAATTACATTCATATATATCGTGGGGTCCATTTATATTGTTAAATTTCTATTATTTAATTTCTTTATTTTTTTTCTTCCTACTCATCAAAATATATTATAATTTATACGCTAACACCCTCTAACTTCACTTGAATTTCATGTATTGATGCACAAAAATTAGAGGAATAAAAGTTCACAGACACAAAGTTACAGACATGTACAATCGCTACACTAATAGAGCTACACAAAGATATAACGATTATAACGCCTGAAACAAAAACACGCTTATTTGTGTGTGGCATTTGCCACACATAAATTTATATGCACTTGTAGAAGGGTCCAAATTAGAGCCCCAAATTTCGAAAAATTATTTGATAAAGTTGATAAAGTGCACGTTGAATGCACGTTCTAATAGACGGGATGCACAATTACTAATCTATTGTGCCGTATCCGCTATGACTCTGATGCGCCGTAGTACAACTTTGACAATTTTAAATATGTTTGACTTCATTATTTAGTTTTAATATGCATGTATTTTGAATATAATATATCTTGTTTTCTTTTATATTAAGATTTTCTATATTGCGTTTTAAATATATAAGAGTCAATTCTGTAAGAGGAATTAAGATTGAGTCATAGATTTGTGATTATCCGAAGCGTAATTTTACAATTAAATTTTATTTTTTTGATTCAAAAAATAAAACTTTTGGCGGAAAAATGACCTCATATTATATGTGAAATATATAAGAGTTCGAATTCTAAAAGAGGAATGAAAGATTGAGTTACAAATTTGTGATTATCCGAAGCGTGATTTTGCAATTAGATTTTATTTTTTTAATTCATAAAAATAAAATTTTTGGCGGGAAAATGATCTCATTTTATTAATATCGTTCCTATATTATAAGCGCGAATAGCATTTGTACTATTCATTTTTTCGTCGTTAAAACGACGTCGTTTCAGTAACATAGACCGAAAAACGACGTCGTGTTGGTGCAAGTTCAATTGGACATTTCCAATCTCGCGGATCTGACCCGGACCATTTGACATATAACCCCTCACACGGCTTCCATTGTACGCTTGATGGTCTCTCTCTCTTCAATCTGATCTTTTTCTCCTTCTCTCTCCATCTCCGAGTCTTCTTCCTCACGAGACCTGGTTCAACCTTCGTTGACCCACATGTATCCGTTACCCGTCTGCTGAGGGTTTGCAAGGTCGATTGGTGCTGCAGAGACACAATTTAGAGTTCGGCTTTGTTTAGTTGCGTTACTCTGCCGATCCTCTCGTGCTACAGTAGTTTCGTCTTGTAGATCTGCCGCCATACCTTCGATTTCTCGCTTCCTCCACCTTTTACTCACTGGTTCACGGTTTCGTTCAACGTCGTCGACCCGAGTTTCCTTTTTTCGCGCTTCGTTAGTTACAGTATTTTCCTCCTCTGGTTACTCCCTTGGTTCACCCGGATTTACCTTCAACTCACCATTTTACGGTTCCAATAAACTCTTTGGAGGTGTAATAGTGTGAAATCTGGCCGGTGCTTCATAATTTCAACTGAGCCCATCTACTTTATCCTTGCCTAATCGGGTGTTAGGAGTGCAACCAAGGCCACTGCACAGCTTCTTACCTGGTAATCAAATTTCTGCTGTATTTATTTTCCTATTCTACAAGTGTTTTTTACGACAGAAAAAAATTATTTTATAAATTTTAAAACAGTTCCGTCAGCTTCAACAACAGAGTTTCAGATTTTCACAAGCTCTTTGTTTTTCCCGTCGGTGTCCAATGTTGTGTTGAAAAGGCCCTTTCTAACGACCTTAAGTATCCGGTGATGGGTCCCCGAATAAAGTCATGGAAATTATGTATTAAAATTGAAGCATATATATTTTCAAATTGCTATGGAATAAGATAAAGTGCCAGCAAAGCTAAATGTGTTCTGGTGTCAAACAAGCCTCTGTCATACATTATTTTACTTTTCATTATTATTCTACACTAATAACTAACTGATGACATAATGTGTATTAAGAAAATTTATACAACGTCCAACCTATTTTTTAATTGTTTGACGAAAATGTGTACAATTCTTAAAGTATGACGAAAATGTGTACAATTCTTAAAGTATCACGACAAAATTTGGACATTTTTATTAGGAATGAATGCAATTAGAAATGAATACTATCCATATTATTCGCTCTTATAATATAGGATTCAAATGAATGCCATTAGGTTATTTGTTTTTCATCTATCTAATGCTCCTTGAAACAGGTAAGGAAAGTAAATAAATTTTGCGTGTGGCGTTTTCCCACATTTCTCATTCATATACCACCACAAAATAATGAGTTTATGACTTGTAAGGCAGAGACTCACAATTTTTTGTGATATTACCAAGAATGTAGTTAATGGTGCTACGAACAACATTGCTGAAAATAAGGGTGAGAGAGCAATATAATGAGATGTCGAAGATGGTAAACAATGTCAATTAAAAAAAGAGATCATTTTAACTTTCTTATAGTTGTTTTGTGATTTTCTTATTTCAGCTTTTTTTTTTTGGGTCGAAAGATTTCCTATTTTAATTTTCACCGGTGAAATGATCCTTCGGCGACCCAGATCTTCGTTCGAAGCTTCAATCGTGAGGTTCTCTTGCCAAATTTTCCAATTCCCGGTTGTATCTACTTCGTCTTCTTGCAGTTTGTAGCCTTTGGAAGATTATTATAGGAAATTCTAGAAGCGGTGGTGTGTTCTCCTTCTCATCCGGCCGCATACCCTTACTTTCCCTGTCCTTATCGCTTTGATAAAACCTATTTTTCGTTCCAAATCATTCCAGATCGAAAAAACTCCTTTGGAGGTAGATGGTTTTTTTTTTTTTTTTTGTTTGTTGCTCTTGGTAAGTTTTAATTTCATCCTTAATTCCCAGCTTTTACATTTCAGATGAAAGTGACTAGGGTTTTCCTTTTTTTAATTTACTGTTAGTATGTTTTCCTTCTTTAAGTAATGAATCTAGAAATCAAGTTTATGGTAGAATAATTTGGTAACCCTTTTTATTCAGAAACTTTATGTGATTTTATTTTTGTTCACCGGCACCTAATAACAGTACACATACATTGAATCCATCACTCTACTTAACAAGAACGCATCTTTTGGTTTACAGTATTCTTGTTCTTTTTTTTTCGTTGGGGGTGGGGGCTTTTTTTTAACTGTGATATCGTTCACTCGTGTCTGTTTGTTGATCCCATGTTCCACCAACTATTGTCAGCTTGTCCCATTTTCTGGTGGTTTAGTAGGTAGTGATAATGTTTTTATTTAAAAAAAAAAATTAGTTATCTGATGTTCGTGTATTTTGTCAATCCCAGGTTCCAGCAAATATTCTGACTTCATTCCATTTTCAGCAGCTGCTTTTCTTCCCCACAACCAAGGTATCTTGTCCAGTTGACAGGTACATGTTCTTTTCATTTTATTTTTTTGGGATTGGTTCGAAGTAAGAGAGAGGATGAGGAGGAGGAGGATGGGACGCACCGAATTAGGCAAATTGGGGGTTATCTACAATGCAATTAATAATTTAGATGCCAATCTTACGTTACAAATGGAAAATAAATTTGTTAGCTGTGAATAGGAAGAGGTGCAGTAAAGTTGATTACAGTGACAAGATTAAGAAACCCATGGAAGGCCTTTTTTTTTTTTTTGGTAAACGGGTTGGAAAAATGAGAGGTTTTCTTTATTATTATTATTATTATTATATTTTTTATATTTATTTTTATATTTATTTTTTGTGGGACACATATTTCATGTTAAAGGAATTGATCCATTGAAATTTATAAGGTTACAATGCAAGGTGAGAAATTCATTCATGTAATCCCTATTATTCATATTCAAAATTTCAACATAGAATTATAGAAACATCATGTTTTAAGACAAGTTTGCCTCTACAGATCTAATTTCTCTGTTTTGCATTGTCAATGGACAAAAATTCATCCTTTGTGGGGTACAGCTCAATTGTTTAACCATCTTTGTTTCATTCCTTGACCTTAATGTAATTTAAATTTTTTTTAAAACCTGTGCTTACATTGATTCTTGAAATGCAGTCCTGAAGTCAGAGTATATGCTTACTCCGCAGCACAGGTGAAGAAAGCCATGGAGGTGGGCTGTCTATTAAATTTTGCTATTCCATTTCTTCAAATGAGATTAATGCCCTGCCAATGGGGTTTGAACTTGTAAATGCTTGTAGGTTACACACTATCTTGGTGGACAAAACTATGCTTTCTTTTCATTCGTCAACCAACAATGGATTCTCAACCTAAACCCGTCAGCTACATCGGCAGAGGTAATGTAAATAAGGTATGAGCAGCATCCATCCTCTCTAATCCCCAAATTTCTTTGTTAGATTTAATTGCACATTTCTTGTGATAAAAGAGTTTTTATCTTCTTCTTGTGCAAAATTAGCATTACTCTCTCCATTCCGTTGAAAAGGTTACTTTCATTTTTATTTTTAAAATTTTTTAATATTTATATCTGTATTGTACAATTCTGAAATGAGAGGAGTTGAGATGAGATGAGACCATTTCCAATTAACCATGCTCTATGATGCTCGGACTCGTCTGAAATGGTGCCGCACCCGTGTCGACACGGGATACGTACCAGACACGCCATTTTCCAATCGGACACGACTCACGACGATGGCGGCGCACGAGAACGGAAGTTCGATTTTTAGCAGCGATACGATTTCTCTTAGGAAAGGTTTAAGACGACGATGAGAATTTTGCAGCTGCGCTAGGGTTTCTTTTAGGAATGGTTTCAGAAGACGATGTATCGACTTCGGATTGGGTTAGTGGGTTAGCGTTTAAAGTTAAAGATGGGTTTTGGGCTTTGACTTAATGTTTGTATTAAATGGGCTTGACTTAGTTTTCAAATTAAAAATGGTATTGGGCTTTACTTATGTTTGGCTTTCTCTGGTTTTGTGAGACTATGCGTATTGTTGGTTTAGCCTTCTCTCTTTTTTTCTTTTTTTTTTTTCCTTCCTCATTATAATATTACTATATATATATATATATGTGTGTGTGTGTGTGTGTGTGTGTATATATATATTTTGTAATGTATGTTTCGTATTTGAAAAAAAAAAGGTATTTATTGGACATATATGATTGTTATTTGACCGTATCCCCGTACCCGTGTCCAAAATTTGGATCCTTTTTGACCGTGTCCCCGTATCCTAATTATAAAAGGAAGAAGGATCTGACTCTCGGATATGTACCCGTATCCGACACCCGTACCCGAGTCCGAGCATCATAGACCATGCTCATTCAGTTTATGAACATGTATTGTTTTCTTTCTTCTTTTTATTATTATTTTTAAATATAATTTGACTTTTATGTAATCTGACTTATCTCGGGATTTCAATAAACACGTCTAGGTTCTTAGTGATGTGAAATGGTTTGAAAAGGATGCCTGCATTCTTTTTCCAGGTGATATCATTAGCATAAAGTTGGGGTTATAATTCCAGTTGATGCTCGTCTGCTTGATGGTAATCCCTCAGAGATCAACCATGTCCTCTTCCTGTTCCATAATCTTTGGGATGAATTGAATTAAAATTGTACTAAATTTCCTTTTTGACTTTACATTCTTGCAGTTGAATCCCTTCCTGTGTCAAAAGCCCCTAAGCATGGCGTTTATTCGGGGTCCACTTACTGGTGTGCATACATTTTTTGCAATGCTGTCCATCTGGTTGGCTCCACTAATCAAGTGGGACATTTTCAACAGGTGCTAATCATGAAATTCAAGTTCTTTTGCTGTTTAAATGTCGCAATTGTTAGAAAGATTTGCTGTTAGGAAGATATTAGTGGAGGAGTTGCAGATCATAAACAAGGTTTTTGCAATGGTGTGCTTAAAAATGGTTTCGTCTCATCCAGGAATTAATAATTTATTCGTGGTTCTTATTGGAGGAATACCAGTTGGCATTGCCAACTGTTCTTTCTGTGACAACGGCAATTGGTTCTCATTGTCTATCACTACAGGTAAGGCTCATTTGGTTTCTGAAAGTGATGCTTTTATAAATTGGTTCAAATTCATCCATTTTATAAATTTTTTTCCTTCTTGATTTACTAGAGAGCCATCACAAAACGAAAGCTAGCCATAGAAGAAATGGTCGGCATGGATGTACTTTGCAGTGAGAAAACTAGGACCTTCACATTAAACAAATTAACTGTTGACCAAAATCTTGTGAAGGTTGGTATAATCAAGTATAAATTTTTTACTTATATATATTTATAGTATAACGGTTTGATATTAAGTCCTAAGCCATATGATTAAGTTTTCGTTAAAGGATTGGATTCAGGTATGGTTATTTTAATTCCTGTGAAAGCATCTCATATGCAAAATCAAGACATTATTGATGCTGCCATAGTCG